>CM064333.1:62837484-64122901 GCA_032595735.1 Pelochelys cantorii | reverse complement strand
GTTTGTGGCATTTTATGTTTTGTTCTTTTCCCCTCACAAGTTAAACTAGCAGTGCAGTACCCCCTCCACCCCAACCAAAACACTGTTTGAGCGAGCAAGTGGTTTTTGTTTCGTTTCTTACTTTTTAGAAAAAATGCCCTGGCTCCCGTTTCCCCCTCTCTTCCCATAAATATCAAACTTCGTTTTAGCAATTGTGTTCTGGGTACAGGCATGTGTGATGTGAACCGCAGCTCTGTTTGGTCTCTCCTTCCTCTGTGTGATTGCAATTTCATGCTAAGGAGAGAGTTTCATACTTTCGTAGAGGACAGCCCGGCTTCTCCCTCGTTCATCTACTTTTTTCTAACATTGAATCGTTCATCTACTTTTTTCTAACATTGAATCATCCTGTTCATTTAGTCCTCTTTCCTTTTCACTTAGGGCTGCCCTACCTAGCATTTTGGAAAATGTAATTGCAGGGCATCACAACCAGCGCACTGAGCCAGTCGAGTTATTAGTAAGTTCAGTTAGGAGCTATTTTGAAGAAACATACTAGATTCTTGAGCTGTTTAAGGGGAGGGGTAGTAACAAGAGGTCTAGGATATGTTGGCTCATCATGTTGTTTCCATTTTCCTTCTGTCTTTTGGGAGAACCAGAAAGCAAATTTCTAGTTTAAAGCCCATCCCATGTGCTGCATTTTATAAGTTATTGTTCCTAAATGATTGGGAACTGTCCATCACCAGCAAGAGAACTTTCAGTTTACTTAAGAAATTGCACGTGTGACAAAGGCAGCGGCTGGAGTGTGGTAGCCGCTGTGAATAGAGGGAGGGAAGGCAATTAGTTGCCTTGTTGTTGGGGCTTTTTACTTGTCAAACTGGAGTCTGGTTGCTTTTGTTATTGCCATGTAAAGGGAAATTGCGGGGTTTTGTTTTGGTATTAAGGCCCTTAAAGATTGCTGGCTGACACGTTGCACGCGAAGGCCAGATAAGTACAGATGAGGGGGAATGGGTGGTAGTAAGAAAAGAAAATTGTTAGACTTCTCTTTCTGTTGATTATAGTTTTGTAAATCTTTCCAAATGGTTGATGCTCGATTTTTTTTTTTTTGGTCAGTTTTAATCCATGTGCATTGAAAATTAAGCCACTGCTTAAAAACAGACATCAAAAAAATAAACGTGGAACTATTAAAGGTGTCGCTGCATGAAGCCGTGTTTGAATTAAAAAAAGCAAACTTCGTGTGGCTCATCCTACTGAGTACAGGGAAACAAATGTTTGCAACTCTTCTTTCTTCATGTCTGCTCCGAAGATGTAAATCCCATACCATGATGACGGTAACTTTCAATATGTGCAGTGTCTTGCTGCATTAACAAACTTGTTTACGAAGGAGGATTGGTAATTGCTGGTGGTTATATCACTTTTATGATGTTTGCTTGCAGAGTGGTTAAACTTCAGTCCTACTTTAAAAAAATAAATAAATGTCAAGAAATTACCATCAATGAACGGTGGATTGTACTTGAGCTCAAATTTAGAATACAGTACTTGTAACTATCCATCTTAGGTGGCTGTATTATCATGCAATAATAGTCTACTTGGCGAAGTTACAAGATGTAGGGAGACTGTCACTGGTGCTTATTTCATTGATGATATATGGGAATCCTTTTTGGTCCTTACTCGGGAGCAGCTTTTGAAAATACAATAATGGTGGCGAACTTCTTTAGACAGCAATACGAAAAGCTCTTCTTCTGTTTGTCTTCTACAGTGGGGGTCAGTTTTAAAAAAAAACCCTTTAACACTGGAAGAAAACGGGGAGAACCAGAGCTAATGGCAGGGACCTATGAAGTGTCACTTTTGTGTAACAGCGACGAGAAAATAGACTTTTTTTTTTCATAGCTCTCCCCCTAAGAAATTTGTTTTGAGAGATATGACAGTCGTGCAGCTAAAGTGAGTGCTTGCTACACTTAGCTGATCATGCTCCCTCACGACCAGCCGTTGTTTCCTCGCTTCACTTAGTGGTACCTGTACAACTTGAGCTGTGGTAGCGTTGTCATTGATTTCCAAGGTAACTGCTTTTTTAGCTGTCCTGAGCAGGCATACCTGAGCAGGAAAGTGAGTCTTCCTTCCCACAACCCCCCTCCCTGACAGGATGGTGAAGTGATATAGTAGAAAATAGAGGAGGTTTTTCTAAATTTTGATGTCCGCAGCTGACAATTTAGAAATAAGACACTTTTCGCTGCCAACATGACAGTGGATTTTGAGCCTTCAGAAAGCACCAGGCCAAAAAACGGGAGACATCTTGATCTTTTAAGACAGCTTTTCCAGTATTTTAAGTGAAGGGGGGGGGGGAGGGGAAAAAAGAGAGAGAAAAGCTGCAAGGAAAATAATACAAAGCCAGCACAATTGGCATCTAGACATTGAAGAAAAAAAGTTTTTGAGGTTAAGAGAAGGAAAGACAAAGCTGTTATGTACCCGAGGGATGCGATTTTAGTGGGAATGGAAGATTTGAGTGGTAAAGGAGGAGCACTTGCCTCTGGGTTCTCTCTATTCCAGCAGTTCGGCTGCTGGCATCTCAATTTAAATTGCTGGGTGAGTAGCACTTTTTGCGTGCACGCGCTTTTCAGTCTTGACCACTGAACTTCTTATGTGACTCTCTTTTTTTTTTTTTTTTTTTTTATTCTGGTCCATGCAAGGGAAAAAAAGATAAAGCAGCCATCTCAAGCTGTGACCTTCGTTAGATACTTTTTTTTTTTTTTACAGTGAGCATTTTTAAGGGGGGGTGGTATACCGTGACACTTCTTAATGCTGTAATAGTTGCAAAACAATGTGAAGCAAGACTCTGCTCACATACAGAGCAGTACAATAATCCAGAAATGGTTTGAGGGTTGTTTCTTCCCCCTCGTTTTTGTTTTGTGTTTGGAAAGGGGGGAAATTGTTGTTTTGTTTTGTTGTTTTTTTTGTTTTGTTTTGTTTTCTGCAGGGGAGGGGTTGGGATGTGTGTGCATGTATTATAGATAGAGAACAATTGTTTAACTAGGGGAATGTACAAGTGTATATTATATGAGTAGTAACATTCACACGGATTATACAAATTCATCCTCTATCTTTCATTTAATTTTTTTTCGTGTTTTTAGTTCAAAGCTTTCAGGAGTTCAGTTCTATTATTGCTTTTACTAAGAACCCTGAATGTGCAAATTCTTTGTTTTTAGGGGAAAAGGTTGATTTGGAGGCTGGCCGGTGTATAATAATTAGGAGTTTTGGAAATGACATTATTCAACATTGGAGGTATAAGAAAGAGCCTAAATCATGACATACTTTTGTATAATGGTTTTTAATTCCTATTTTTGGTACTTTGTAATAAGCATTTACATTTTATAGGAAAGGATTCTTTAGAAACATAGCCCTGCTATGTAACATGCAAATTTTAGGGGAGTCCGTATAGAAATGATTCTTCAATTGGTGATGGGAAAAAAAAGGTTTTTTTATTTAACTTTCATTTAACAGAGAGTAGAATGTGTCTTGCTACATTGTTTCTGTATTCTCAATCATAAGAACTCCATTGGTTGTTTTTTCATATTATATATTATAAAAAGCACACCAACCACTTTAACCAGTTGTACTTTCTCCTTAATTATACATGAGAGAGAGAGAAATTACACAGCTAGTGTTTTTAGAAAGCAGCCCAGTTTCACCGGAAGTTTTCTTTTCCTGTCTGCTGTATTGTCACTATCTTTAGGAAGAGGGAGTTGTTATATGCCTATGGAGTGGAGGCGGTGATGCCTTTCCCTCGGTAGCAAATGTATTGCCTTTTCTCCTACAAAGCCTTGATGTAGTGAAGTGTTGTAAAGATGTATATTTTCTTCCAATGTGAAAAATGAGAGTTATTAATCTTTCTTCTTTCACACCGTGTTTCTGTAAACACAATTTCTCTGCGATTAGTGAAAAAACCTTTGCCTTGTATTTTTACGGAAAGGTCTCATTGAGGTTTAGTGCGAAAAGCCTGAGGGTTCTGTAGACATGAATTTCTTTCCTTCTATGATATTGAGTGTTTTTAACATTCTGACCTACATGACCCAACATACACACATGTAAACTTTTAATGTATTAAAAAAGAATTGATCGGCACTTGGTTTCAGTCCATTTTTATGACTCCGTTGTTTTCTTTCATTGCATGAGATTTTAGCGCATGAGCAATGATCACAGTTAAAAATTGAAGTGTTTGGACGATGAAGTTCTGTTACTTGGTACAATCAGATATCATTAAATAATTCAGTGTGTTGGGCACACAATGCAGGGCATCACAATCAATACATTCTAGGTTTTGAAAGATGTAATAGAACTAGGATGTCATATTTTCTTTAATCCATGTTTATATATATTAATGCTTTTTGGTATTACTGAAATAGTAAAAAATGCCTAAGTATATATACATACCTCCTTCCTTTTAAGGAAGATATTAGGCCTTTAAAAATAAAACCTACATTGTGGCTATCGCTTTAGGTACAAATAACTGATCTCTAGGTAAATCAATGTAATTATTTCTCCTACAGTATACGCCTACTGCTGAAATATGTGTGATTTATATGTAAGAGATGAAACGCCGTAGGATGTTGCACTTATGGAGACACCATCTATGCAGTTGGGTAAAAGCTTGATTACTGTACTGTTGGAATTGTTATGTTAAAAGTTATTTCTGCTAAGTAATGAAGATAAAATAGATGCAAGGCAATTACATGATCACCTGTTTGTTCAGTCACCTTTGCCTCTCCTCCCCCAACTTTTCTGAATTCTGATCCGTAGGTTTGTTTTCTCTTTTCTTTTCATCCTTAAGTTAGGTTCTGTGTTTTTCTTCTCTTATGTATGTTTCAGTTTCATTAGTCTCTATGATCCCCATGTCCTCCTTTTCTAGCCCTTATGCTGTTCCTTTTCTTTGCTTACTGTTAAAGTGCATCCTGTCTGTTTGGGAATCAACTGCATGTTTGAAGAGGGTGAAGAATATTTACCAAGTTGGGACAGGAACAGTGTATATCCTCTTTCTCTGATGTTAAGAAAGAAAAAATGATCTTAGGTTTGAAGGCTTCTTGTATCCTCTACTGCCTCAGACTTCTGGAAACCAAGTATCTAGCCGGTGACGCTTATATTGGAAATCTTCTTATTTGCGTATTTGGTTATAATTGTGTGATACAGTAAAATAATGGAAAGAGAAGCCTAGATTTATATAGGCCATGGCTCCCTTACACAGGAGGTGACCGATTTGATCATAGGTTGTAAAGATCAGGTGGAAGAAATGCAACTGAGAGCTTTCTCTTTTATTGATTAAAAAATTGGGAAAGAGCAAGGCAGAAAAAGACTTTCATAAAGTTAACTGGAAGCAGTTTTTGAAGGATCTCTGAAGGTTCTAGTTTGTCTGAACAGGCACTTTTCTCTGACCTGGCATTACTGTAACTCCATATGGTCCAAGAACTATAGCACTATTTACTTTGAAAAGCCCGAGTTTTGTTTTTCACTCTAATTTTAATTGCTATGAAAAGATTAGCATGCCAGCCAGCTTTAAAGGCAAGATCAGCAGTCCAGTTCTTCTTTTACTAGCAATAACAAGGCTTCACTAATATTTTAAATTGTCCTAGCATAACGCCTAAAAACAGTAGGTTGGCATCCAAGATCTGGTTCCATTTCTTTTAAACTAGCTAATTTGTAACATGCTAATTGTTACCAGTTCAGTTTTATTTTTGTGATTGTAAGTTGAAATTTCCTGTGGATCTTAAAGATTGTTTCCCCCTTTCAAACTTCAATATATCTTCCTATTGGAAGAATGCAGAAAATGTCAAGTGCAGAGAGGTGAGCAAAAATGGGATGCTTCAAAACTCAGAAGGGACTTGAAAGCAGGGGGTGGGAAGGAAAGCACTCACTTTTCTTAAGTGAATTGATGAGCATTGCAAGTCAGGAAGCTGCCTTTGTGTTTGTTTAAGAAATTCAGGCTAGAACAGATTTTGGAAAGCTGGCTGGTTTGTGTTATGGTAGGTAGGCCCTTGTTTGTTAGAACAATTCTGCAACCATGTGGGAGCCATTGAAATCAAGAGAGAGAAGAAGCAGTTAGAAGTGCAGAAGTATTTTTGGTTGAGGAGGGTTGTCAGTCGCGGTCTATGGGGGATATTGTCCCTACACATGGTTGTCTGTGCCCCTGTCATCATTTGTGTGAAGGAAGAAAATGAGCCTTTTTTTAGCAGGGTGTGTTCTGGTTATCAATAGAGGCCTTGTCATCTGTTACAATAGGCAGTTAGCTTAGGGCAGGACCTTAGGCAGAAATGAGCTACGTGGAACTGCAAAAGGGCTCAGGCCACTGTATTTGCTATAATGGGGCCAGGGGAAGTAGATTTCAGGAGAAAATGCTTAGTGAGGTATGAAAACATTCTTAAAAAAAAATACATTGCAAGGCCACTTAGTAGCTTAAACAGAATTGACTTAAATCTTTATTCCTAAAGGAAATTCCCCATCTGTGTTTTTTTAAATCAATCTCTCTTTCTCTCTCTCTCTCTCTCTCTCTCGTTTTCTTTGAAATCACTCTGAAATATTGACGTCAAGGCCCTTTGGGTTTGATGTTGCCTTGTGACAGTTAACAGTGCCCAGCACAAGCAGTTACTTGAGCATTTTGAATAAGATGGTGAAGAACGCAGTGGCGGTTGTCTCCAGGTGGTCTGATTTGTTGGGCACACTGAAATCCTGGGAGAATCTTCCTGTTCATTAAGACTTTTCTGTTGATCTGATTAAAAAAGTGAGAGAGAGATTCTCCCAAGTGTAAGACCAACCAGAGATGATCAACCGTTGGAATAAGACAGTTCTTTACCCTTTCACTGGCTGTATGCAGCGCCAAATGTTAACTTCTGTTAATATTTTACCGCTTGCAATCAGCATGGTTATAACTGCAGCATCAGGAAAATGCAGGGAGACAAGGTTTACACCTATTTTTGTTGTGAATTGGTCCTGAGTCAGTACGCAGAGCAAGCTGTCCCCGGGAGGGCCTCGTAATACAAGACCACTATAGACCTTCTGCATCCACCCTGGAGGAGGGGGGGGAGAAAACTAACAAACCCTCCTCTGTGCTGCTTTTGTTTTATTGTACTAGGCTCATAAAGGCACTTTCAGGCCCCATCTTTCTTTTGCAGAAAGAAAAAGCAATAGGGGAGTATTGAAGAGGAGGACTCGGCAAAGAAGACAGGCGGAGCCATAGCTCCATTTGTTTTCACTATCTGTTGATTAATAGGTTTAGAGGTGAATGCAAGCTTTCATTCCTCTTAGGTTACCCATAGTGGAGGAAGGGTGGGGGGTCTTGGATACAAGAGCCTAATCAATCTTTCGCTTGCCACGTTCCAAATTAGGAACAGTATTGTGGGATAGGTAGGGGTGTTTAGGATGGTGGCAGAACATCTCCTGCAGGCTAGCAGAACTAGATGCTTTAAGAACACTTGAAAGGTTAGGGGTCAGCCAAGAGGGTCTGTCCCCCACGAAGAAGTCACAGGAACTGTGCATATAGAATGGCAAGGTTTTAAGCTTTCCTTCTTGCAAAAAGCCCTCTCTGCCCTCCATTGGTAGCTATTCAGTAAATAATTATAGGTACTGACTAAGAAAACAAGAGAGATTCAAGGTTGGGATGACTGGCTTGGTAGTTAGACCAAGAAAGGCTCTACATCAATGTAACAGCTACAACCCAAGTTCCTCAGTGTCTTAAGGAATTTTCTGTGTGTATTTTTGTGTCAGTTTTTAAAGATGCCCTGTTAACCTGGCATAACAGATTTCCTATTTTCTGTGCTACACTTTGCTTTGTGTTCTTGTTAACATTCCTTTGAATATGCACAGAGTTTTTATCGCTGAAGTCAAACTGCACCCTGCTATTCAGGAATTGTAGTAACAGATATTTCCTATTAAAAGGTTTTTATTTTTGCATCTCTAATACAATGAACAAAGTGTGATTATTACGTTATCACTCAGGCAAGCAAGAATTAGAAGGCTGGATATTTTAGTGACTGAGCATTATACAGTTTATATTGGCTTCTTCAGTAGATTGGAATTATTAATTGGAGGGAAGTGTTACCTTCATAACAAACACACATATAGTGCTTTTGTTTTAATGTCTCTGCCACCCAGCAAAGACTAGTGCACAGTGATTTCACATGCAATTACCCACAAGTTTCACCTAAATTATTCAAATTCTTCTTGGGGAGGACATGGATTTGCATTTAGTCCATGTCCATATTAATATCCCCACACCTTCCATGTCTCCCCAATCCATATCCTTCCACAGTTCAGCTTTGTTTTTGAATTCTGAAAGTTGGGGCTTTGACTCATCTTTGGTTATGCATTTCCAAAAACTGTATCAAATCCTGTGGAGAGATTTAATTGTTTAGTCCCAGCAGGTCTGATTTAATCTTTCCCACATCAGGCGTTGCCAATCCAGAAACACAAACTTTTGTTGTCATTTGTATTTTGTCCTTCTCCCCCTGCAATCCAAATCAGGAAGGGGTGGGAGAGGGTTCCCTATCCCAGTGATTCTCAACTAAAGGTCTGAGGCCCCTTGGGAAGGCCATAAGTAGGTTTCAGGGGGTCCCCCAACAGGGTTGACATTAGACTTGCTGGGGTCCAGGGCAGAAAGCCAAAGTCCCAACATGTAGAGCTGAAGCCGCAGGCCCTGAACCCCATCACACAGGACTGGAACCTAAGCAACATGGAGCCCCGGGCAGTTGCCTTACCAACTATCGCATAGCGCTTGCCCGGTCTTTCATCTGCAGAAAAACAGTTGTCATGGAGTTTTTATAGCATGAGGGGAGGGGTCTGAAGCAAAAAGTTGGTGAAACCTGCTCTACAGGTTGCATGTGTATGCTGTGGATCTGTGTGGGGGTGGGGAGAGGGGGGAGTGTTGTGTTCTCTTTCTGCTATTGCATTGTTGCTACTTTAGATGTAGTAGTACAGCACCACTTTTCACATATGCCATACCATGAAAGTAATGCTTCAAGTTGCTGTTTCCAAAGGAGGAAACAAATCCATTTTGAAAGACTGACTTTTATCTTCTCTCTTAAAAAGTATTAGAAAATTATACTGCAGAGAGAGCAGTCGTGCTTTGGCAAGAGGAGATGGGCTAAAGTAATCTACTAGGTCTTTACTCTCTGTAACATTTATGATATACCTGGTTATAGCCCTTGGAGAGTGTTAGGGATGGCACTTGTTACTCGGGCAGAGCTCCCGTTGACTTCAAAGTGAGACGTAAGTTCACCATTCCGCCTGCCCTTGCCCACAACATAATCCTGCCTTGTGCTGTTTTTCAAGGGAGGTGATTTAAGGCTGCTTTTAAAGACTCACTTATTTAGTGGATGGATGCATAATTGGCAGTTCTTCAAAACCGTGTGTCCCTTCCTCTTGTAAATTATTGGCTATCTTCACACTGAGGTAAGATCCCTCCCCCTTTCCTTTTTTGATCTGCTAAATACAGAATATTAAATATAATACAAAATGCAGAGAAATCCAGGTTGGCTGTAGTGAAGTGATACAACTCCAGGTCAACTTGCAGATGAGCAGTGATTGGGTTTTTTGCCTTGTTTTAACATGCAACTGTAATTTGTCCCACCTCCCCAAACCCTGCAACCGTAATTTGCCCCACCTCCCCAAATCCGCTCCCCTCTTCTTTCTCTCTCTCTCTCTCTCCCCTCCCCCCTCCAAACATCCAGATCTTATAAACCCATACTCACATGAGTCATCTTTTTTACTTCAGAGGGACCCAGTAGTGTGAATGAAATCTATTCACCTGAGCAAAGGCTTGCAGGGTCAGGTTCAGACTCCTGTTTCTTTGTGGGCAAGGTGTTAAGTGAAACGATAATTTGTCTCTTTATCCTTGACTCTCACCATTTTGCAGCTGTATTGCAGGGGCTCTTGGCACATCAGAGCTGTGGGTGGTGGTTTCACACAGTTTACATGTGCTGCCAGACCCAGGCCACCCCAGGGGCTGATAAGTATGCAAAGCCAACGTGGTTATTATTGAGCAGTGGGTTGGACTAGATGACCTCCTGAGGTGTCTTCCAACCCTGATCTGCTGTGATTCTATGATTCTAAATGTTATTTTTGTCAGTTTGTCTAAACCCTCTAAAGCTGTTTCCTTTGTCTTTTTAATTAATCAGCTTGGGTTCTTCAGCGGTTTCTGTCAAAAATAAAACTTCTATAAAAGCCATCCTTTACCTTATTAGCATACTGGGGTCTGGTTGAATGCTTTTTCAGCCTGATATCTAGCAGTGCCCTTGGATTTGCTCCTCTGTACCACTTTTACGAGCCACAGTAGGTGTTATCCAACATTAAAGATTTACACGTCTCTTGGTCAGTGATTCCTTCTTGTTTTCAGACAGTTGCTTTGCGCAAAATGTCACATGGTGCTGCATGGAGAACCCTGGTAGTTTGGACAATGATTGTCTCTTTGGACAATACCTAATGGGACTTATTTGAAACCCTTACCACGGTTTTCAGTATTTCCAAACTTTCCTAGGAAGTTCACTCTTACGAGCATAGGTAGGATATTTCAATTGACTTTTTTCTCATAGGGACCAAATCCAGTCATGGGACACCAAGGTGTAAATGCAGAGTAACTGTTGTGGTTGAACAACGAGAAGTCCTGTGGCACCTTATAGACTAACAGATATATTAGAGCATAAGCTTTTGTGGGCAAAGACCCACTTCGTCAGATGTTAATGTTGTGGTTGAGGATTGTAGTCTTTATGACCTATGATTCCATGAGCACACTACGTTGTAGTTGGCATAGGTTTACATACTATCTATGATCTATGCCACAGAACTACTATTTGGCACATGCCACTATGTGAAGAGATAAAGAAATAAAAACAAAGCTAAAGTTGTGGAAAGTAGCTCGCAAACTATTCTGTGAGTCTGCCCCTCAGTAGAAGATTGGGCAGACATTAACCTACATTTGACATGTGGGGTTTTTTTTCCCCCAAACTCTTTATGCTTTTTTTTCCTCCTGAAATTATCTCCCCTTCGCAAAAGCTGGAAATATAAATAAATGTTCTTTTAAGAGATGCACAAAATGTTCAGACTGAGCTCGAGTCATACTTTGTTTAATGCAGCCCTGGGGAAAAAGAAAAAAAAACCTATCCACTTGACAACTTTGTACTGGCAAGTTTCAGCTCTCTCAATTTTAGTGCCCTTCAGAATGGAGGTTTAGAATGAAAACGCCGACAGACCCTGAACTGTAGTGGCGCTAGCGGGCGCTGCTAGAGTATCACTTTTTTCTTTTAATGTGATTCCTTTTACTTGATGTTAATGCAAGTTGTTCCTTACTTAAAGTAATAAAAGGAAATGAAGACACATTCTGAAATGAAACTTGACTCTAATCCATTCATCATCTAATACTAGCCTCTTTATCTTTGCTGGTACCTAATCTGGTTAAATGTCCCTGTTGTAGGATTTTAGTGAAAATCCTCTGTGGGGAATAGGGTTTTTTGCAATTGGATTACTTGCAGTAAATGGTCCAGCAGTTCACTTGTTCCGACTTAATTTTTTTCTTTGTGTTTTGTAAGGGTAAGTAACAGTTCAGCCTGCTGTTTCTTCCTGTCTGTATTTCTTTCTTCAGAAAGAAAGAAAGGAAGAATAATTTTGCTTGTTATGAAAACAAAACAAGAAAAATCTCTTATCATCTGCATGACTTTGAGGTGGTGGGTTGTGGGTTTTTTTTTGACCAAGTGAGTTTTCATTTTACACTCTGCATCTAAATTCTTGCCATTATTTA
Organism: Pelochelys cantorii; assembly: GCA_032595735.1. NCBI lineage: Eukaryota > Metazoa > Chordata > Testudines > Trionychidae > Pelochelys > Pelochelys cantorii. Next base: position 64,111,155 of record CM064333.1, on the reverse strand, counting down.
AAATTTTCCATGTTTTAGTGGCACAGTTCATCAGTATCCAGTTAACTTATTAGGGCTATCTGTTGAATTGATAATTAATCAGGTCTCCTTTAATATGCATAAAATATGCAGGTGATTATCTGGTAGCTTAGTGCTGCCAGATGAAGGGAATACTCGAAAATTATGAGGACTTTTTATGCAGCCTCTTTATAAAAAGAATTGTAAAATGTAGACTGGTAGCTGGGAGAGAAGGGACAGACCTTCAGGTCACTAAGCATTTGGGTTTCTTGCTAATTAAACTGGGGGACTCCGTCAGCATTTCATTGAAGAGCTTGCATGCATCACAGAGGTGAAGCGTGAGGCGTCGTAAGAAAAAACTCGGTGCCCCATAAGGAATGGGTCAAAGAGAATAAAGATTCTTACCCACTTACTTGTGAACTGGTAAAGTTCTAACAGGACGGGAAGAGGATGAAAATTGCAGCAGAAACACAGAGGGAAACATAAGAATCACTTTACAACTCTTGCCAACATGTATTTCTTTAGATAATTCCTAAGGCTTTGGGGGCGGATGAGTGTGTGACATTGTTAACAAAGGGTGTTCCCCCACATTTCCCTTTTCTTTTGACAGTCTAACAAAGTGCCCGTTGTGCAGCACCCGCACCATGTACACCCTCTCACACCGCTTATCACGTACAGCAATGAGCATTTCACACCAGGAAACCCTCCTCCACACTTACCAGCCGACGTAGATCCAAAAACAGGTAGGTGAGGAGTCTGGTTGTGAGGGGGTTGGTGTAGTCATGCATGTTGTTTGTTTTGAGGGGCGAATTACTCATGCAGTGGCAAACCATTGTGAAATATACTGGTAGATACCTAGTTTGCCTTTTGAATTGCGCTCCTAAATTGGATATAAACCTGTTGGGCTAAGCTTTCATAAAAAGCCCAGGAAGCCTCGTAAAGGACTCTGGGCCTGCGGTCATTTACACCTGTGTTTCTGTGCAGCAGAAGCGGAAGAAATAATACACATTTCGCTCTCTGCCTGATTTGCAGGAGCAACCCAAGGAGTTAAACATGCTTTCTGTGATCTGCATTTTCAAAATTTCAGTTGGAATTTTAAAGGTGGTAGGTCGCAGCCAGTTTCAAAATGAATCTCTCTGATTCCCCCAAACCCATTGTTTCTGTGTCAGAGGTTCAGCCATTTTTCTCTTATAATGTTGAATTTCCATCCACCCTCGCTGCTGAGTTCCAGCCGCACACTTGGCAACTTATTTTTCTCCCAAATGTACGTCTGAGTTCACGCTGAAAGGCAATCTTCTGGAATATAGAGCAATGTAAAACCCTACCTGGATTTATTGGTATTCACAGAATAGAATTTACATGTTATGCTAACTTTAAAAAAGGGGTCTCTGTTTAACATGAGGCCCTGGAGGAGTCATATAGGATATGTCTCTGCTGCAGTAAAACACCCATGGCTGGCCCACGTTAGCTGATATGGGCCCATAGGGCTTAGGCCGTGAGCTATAAAACTGCAGTGTAGACATTCAGACTCAGGCTGAAGTCTGGGCTCTGAGGCTGTACAAAGCTCAAAGGTCCCACAGCCCAGGCCCGATCAGCTGGCCCCAGCCAGTCGAGGGTGTTTTACAGCAGCGTAGTGATACTGATCTTATCCGTCTCCTTTCTTCAGGTTCCATGGAGTTCTTAGCGGCAGCGTTTTGTTTTGTTTTTGTTAATCCAAATCCCTGATAGTTAATTAGAAGGTAACTTTGAAACAGTGAATACATGTCAGGGTTTGTCAATAGTATGGCTGTGTGCTGGGCCTGTCATATGCAGATAAACTATCTAACCCCCAGCCCATGAAAGAGCTGGTTCACTATTAGCTGTTCACTTTACCCACTGCAGTTTTAATTGTACCTAATGCTAACTTTCCCTGGCTTAAAAGGAGCCATCTAGCCATCCCTGGGTATTGCAAGTGAATGGCATAGTCAGCCACTCATTTAAATAATGGCAGTACAGGGAATAGCTTTTAAATGGTTATCGTAAAACATATGATTAACGTCTGTAGACTGTTTACTTTTCTTCTGTGAACATTCTTTCAAGTGTGCAAATAGCTCACTGTTATGGTTAAAGCTTGGTTAATCTGTTTGGTTTTTGTAATGGAGAAAAAGCAGTGTCTGCATGAAAATGTCACACAGGGAGATTTAATTTAGAGATTAAAAGCTTCCTGAGCGATTTAAAAAAAAAAATAGTTTTCAGCCACGAATGCAGTGCCCCTTCTTTTGAATGCTCTCGCTTTTAGTTCTGCTGCTTGCCATGCTGTTGGAAGGTCCAAGCCCTATAAGTGTTACCTGAGGAAGTTCCATTGATTCCAAAGGAACGGGTTGCAAGAAGAGACCTTATATTTGGAGATCAATTCTTTTAGCTCTGTGGATCTGCACAGCAACGGGACTGAAATGTCCTCACGCCTCTTCTTTTTATGAGGACTATGTTATCTCACCTTCAAGATTTTAGGGTAGATTGGAGGTACAAAAACAAATGCCTCATGCACACCCCAAATAAGAACATCCGTACAGGGTCAGACCAAAGGTCCATCTAGCCCAGTATCCTGTTTTCCGACAGTGGCCAGTGCTAGATGCCCCACTTGAAAATATAATGGTTTATTTTGGAGGCTTACTCGGAATGAGATGAAGGCGGTGCCACAAGGAGAGGAGTAGCTGGGGGCTCTATCCTCTTATAGGGAAATATTGAATGATTGCGAGAGGGGACAACCATCTTTTTGTTCTCACCTAGCACGGTGAGGTCCAGGTCCATGATGGAACCACAGGAGCTACTGCGATACCAATAATCAATAATGGTCTTTGATTGGTGTCAGAGGGGAGGAATCAAACGCGCACGCGCACACACATACACACACACACACCTACCTTTCCATGAGACTCATTTACTTACAGTCCCAAGTGGTCCATTCTGGTAAGTGCAGGTTTACTGGAATTAGGAACCAACGTCATTAGCATAACTGTGGCATAGAAATGTATGTGATTTTTCTGTCCCTTTTTATTTCCTTTCCTGACCCGATATTTATGCCATTTCACTTTCCTCTTCCTTAGGAATTCCAAGGCCTCCGCATCCTCCGGATATATCTCCTTATTATCCGTTATCACCGGGCACTGTAGGGCAAATCCCCCATCCGCTAGGATGGTTAGTACCACAGTAAGGAGTTCCATTTTTTTATTTCCATTTTATTTTTTGACATGTATAATTTTTATTGTTTTTTTAAAAGTGTGTGTGTATGTATTGAGATAAATGTATTTGCCAGCTGCCACTTTATGATGTGGGTGAATTGATAACTGCTCCATAAAGATTAAATAAACCAGGGGCTCTGATACCAAATTATATGGTAAGCAAACATGGACACTCAGGCTCCATAACACATGTTGCCTTTAACCAACCAATGGCCTGTGGGGTATAAACTCATAACCCCTCTGTTAAAAACCCTTTATTGATACACTTTTGCTGGATCTCTCATTTTTCACAGTTTGATTTTTGTGGTGGCTGATTATGATTTCAGGGATGTGGTGTTTTTTTAAATAGTGCCATCATTAATGTGACTCTAATTGCAACTGCACTGACCACTTTGTGGAGCCCTGTTTTCCATGTTGAGAAGGACAATTAGCTGGCAAAATTGGATGAAACCTGGTAGCAGTTTGGGAGAGAATTTGTATTAGAGACAAGAAAAATGAATTAGTTCATATTAAAGATGGCCAAGAAAAAAAAAACACGGGGCATGTCCATTTGTTTGTTTTTTTAATATGTTGCTTTGCACCTGTAGCACATGTAGAGAATGGGAATCCCTTATATGTAATGCTGAGAGTCATTGGTACCTGATGCCTCTATGTTGCCACCTGTGAAATGGGTTTATAATACAGTCCCTCCTTGCCCTTACAGGACTTTTCTGTAGTTTCATTGATTATTGCTTGTAAAGTGCACTGATGTCCTGAAAGAAAAGAGTCTCTGCACTATAGTATACATTTTTATTCCCATAAGATGTGTTATTCCCATAGAAAGGATATTTCAGGCCTCACTGATATTGGAAATCTCAGGCTAAGTTGCAGGACTCATGCCCTGGGTCATTATGCTCTAAGTTGTTTGCTCTAGCCACATTAGATGAAGTTCACCCCTCCTTGAGGAAACGGGGTGTACTTAATTGGTAGAGTCAATGCAGTTCATATACGCACACAGACTTGTGGCCAAGAATAAGGAGTGGAATACAGGTCCTTCCATGGCCTCTATTCCTGCTATGGGCGGTCCCCTGATTACTAGATATGCATATGTGGATTCGGGGAGACCGTCACATGACCTGCCCTCAGTGACCCTCCCTCAGAAGCCCACACAAAAGGTTGTTTCACACACTGCTCCTCCTTATGGTGCCTGAAGAGGTCTTCACACAATGAAGAGGAGAGTTTGAAGTTCATCCTTGTGCTGGCTCTTTGCAGTGGCTAGTCTACCCCATCTACACTGTTCTCAGGCATCACCTGAGTCTTGCATATTACTTGTTTATTATTTGTGCGATAAACAAGTCCACACTCCTGACATATAAAATAAATACACTTATCTTGTGACCAGAAAACCGGAACAATAAAGTGAGAGAGTAATGGGAAAAGGGCGCTCATATCTTAGCTATGGCTGGGAGACCCATTTTATTCCTTCTAATGGAGCCATATTGTATCTTGACATTTGGGGACATCCGCATTATCTTTGGGCCTTAGATCATGTCTTCCATATGTAGGTGCATGTTGCCAGAGGGTTTGTTGGCCAGTTTCCTAATCCACGTGCAAACACCTACTTGCATATCAGGAAGGAGGCTTATTACCAAAAGTACCAATTTACCCTGCAGTATTTATTTATCTACTCACACGTTTTACATTCTTTTTGTGGGACCTTTGTTGTGGATTGATACCAATAATCCCACCATTAAAAAAAATCAAATCTTTATTTCAGTTTAAAAAATAATACCACCAACTAGTAAAGGTCGACAAAGGGTTTTATTTTAACTTCTCTATACCATTTTTGGTTCACAATCAGCTACTGCACCCACCTATCCTAAACTGGCCTGGCTATCTCAAATGGATTATGCTTAAAGAAAAAAAGTATCCTACCAGCACAGCTGATATATATATTTGAAGGACAGATAAAAAGAAATAGCCAGCACAGACAAATCTCAATCAGAAAAAGTTGTGTGTCTTTCATGAGGATGCTGCTTTGCATGTTGCTGTATTTTTTAATTATTGTAATGAGGTGTGATTGTCTATTGGTTACCCACAATACTTCTTGGGGACTCTCCCCCGGTAACTCTTGTCAACACTTGTTAATCTGACAAAAGGCTACAAATTAAGCTCTGTTAATTTAATGTTTTCTCACCGAGATCTAAATACCGAAAGAGGCCCAAAGCGCAACTGAAGTCCTTTGATTCACTGTACTTTATTTTGGTATAAATTTACATTCATTATTGTTTTCCTTTGGATGTGTAGCCCTCAATTAGTGTGATGGCTCCATTAAAGCAAGCGAGACTTCGCCTTTAATTATTACAACAAAACACCTAGTTTCAGCTTGGGGAGAGGGTCTCTATTGACATAAGCAGAGGTTATAAAATTTAATTAGCCATTCCTATCAGATTTATGGCATTCAAATTGTTCTGTGTTTCTTTCCTTTGATCCTTGCTGTACAATCCCCAAGATTTTTGTTCTGATCAAATGAGAATAAAGCTTACTGTGCAGAGAGAAGTTTAAAAAAAAAACCAACCCTTTTTTCTTTCTCTCACTATTTTTTTCCCTTCTTCTTTCCAGGCAAGGTCAACCCGTTTACCCAATCACAACAGGGGGATTCCGACATCCCTATCCAACAGCTCTGACTGTCAATGCTTCCATGTCAAGGTGAGTTCAAAGTACTGCAGTCCTGAATCAAGGGCAAATGTAACTCCTCTTAACATTGTCTGTAGAGAAGTGTGTAGGAAATGCATTTGGGAAAGCATTTAGTGAAGCAGTCATTTTCAGTTTGCAAAAACCCAAATTGTCCCGTCAGATGAGAAAGGGAGTCTCTGACCAGCCTTTGAACTTCAAGGGTTGGGAGGGTGGGGGCTATGGGTTTTTTTTCCCAAAGCCAACTAATTGAAAAAAAGGTAGCAGTCCATGACGTTGAAAAAGCAAGAAGTCGTGACACGTTTTGCTTTCTCAGTGGCTATCATCCAGAGCAGAGCTCTCTGTGAGAAAGGGGAGGGTATGGGTGTATTATTATTATTCAAGCTGAGCTGGAAGGAAGGTTTTTGCATTTTTTATCCTGTTCCAAAGCTCAAAACACTGGTAGTCAACATAAAAGTACCTCCCTGACCCTCTAAAGCTTTAGAAGTATATATTTCTCCCCCTCCCTATCTCCAATTAATTCCAGCTAATTTTCCAGGGGCTGCTAGTTTTATTTACAAACTGGTTGGCAGCACTATGTTTAAGTAATCACTAATTGCTCCTAATGATAGTTTTATTTGCTGTTCATCTGATTTTCAGTCTGGTTAATTAAATCGGTGGAGGTTTAGACTTTCCTGATGGGCTGAAACAGCTAATCCATTTTGATGATGGCACATAATTAAATTAGCATGCATTACATAGCAAGGTTCCACATCTCTTTCCTCCTCCCCCCGCCCTTACATCTCTGCAGTTAATACAAGGTTAGAGTAGAGAGGAAGGTTTGAGTAGAGAATGGTAACTCCTTGAGTAACAGAAACCAGTAGGCAGGGCTGAAGAGTGAGTGGGGAACCACTCTATGTATGTTAAAGACATAAAATAAAATTGATAACAGAACGTGCGCTTGTTGATACAATGAATAAAAAAGAGACACCTGAAAATGTAAATTTGTATGAAAGGGCCCAGTATAGACAGAGATCCAGGGCTGCAAATGAAGTGGCAGTTCCCATTTAGTCTTTAAAATATGCACAAAAGATTTGAAGGTGTGAGGTGAGGCAAAGTAGAGCTTGGTTTAGTTTAATTATTATTAGTGAGGCTCGTTTCTTTCTTTCTTTGGGGGGAGCACATGCCGTATTCCCAAGACAGGCCTTATGAAAGGTAGCTAGTTAAAAAGAGTATACAGCAAATTAAATACATTATTGTGGTAATGGGACTACAGAAGTACAGGTCTATTATACTTATGGCAGTTATAGGGAATGTAGGATCCTTGCCCTGTTCTGGCATACCCTTTGATATTCATTCCATTCAGCAGCAGGGCCAGGACTTCTCAGAATTAAGTGATGGGTCATTATACTTTAAACACCATGGAGAAGCCTAGATTGGCAATTAAACAGCACTTGCTGACACTCGCTTGTGCCACCCTGTGACCCCCTTTAGATTGAGATGTTGGAGCTCGGGGCCCTCAGCCTGCTAAATTGGTAGCAGGCACTTCTCCTGACGAGGGCTGGCTCTGAAATCTGCCGGCTTCAAAGGGAGCAAGATCATGTATAAACCATAATGTGGGTGCACCGTGGCTCAAAAAAATAAGGCAGGAATAGATGAAATGTTACAAGTGCAAGGGGAAAATGAGAGAATAATGACAACTCTAATGCAACTCAAAGCAGAATTGTTGCACAGAAAAATGCATCCCACTGCTTGTGCATAAAATCAAGGCAGGCAGATGACATCCAGTTAACAGAAACATGTCAACAGTGAAGTAAAGTGAGAGTGAGTAAGAGAGAAGCCCCTGAGACAGCCAGGAACAAAAAATTAGTTGTCCTTAACAAGTTAAGGCTCATCATTATATTCTGGCTTGGAGCCATAAAAGCAGACAGGGGTATATAATGAGCTGCTTAGAATTTTTAGGATGTTTATTGCGATTCATGGAATCGCATCTGAAGAAAGGAATTTCTGAGGCAAAGGTGTGCGTATGGGGGGGGCGGGAATTGCATATGCATGCACACATTGGTTTTTAATCTGGATTTTTATTACACACACATGTACATACACGTGTGGAGATACTGAGAAGTCTGTTTAGATACCTTTATTCTTTTTTTTTTCCTGCCCAGAAACCTCTTTTTGTATTTTACCAAGCAGGGGCAATCTCTGTTAGATAGAGCATCTTAAAATGTGTGGTTCTGCGCACGTTTTCTCACATGTCCCATCAGTTGCATGTGCATATGTGAAACAGCCTTGCACACAAAATAACCCAGCATACATCAGTAGGCGAGTAATAGGAGCTTGCCTTCCCAAGCTAGAGAGCTGAGAGAGAAGGCTGGTACTCCATCATGAATGAGGCTCTTCAGGAGGCAGGGCAAGACTAGGCTCAGTTCCAAAAAACACCTCGGTACAACGCTGCAGAGGAGTTTTGAATATGTAATGTAAGTAGCTGTGGAATGTACTATATACCCTCTCTCCAGATGTGAAAATCAGCGTGGCCTATTCCAGTTTCTCTCTCACACACATACCTCTATGCACACTCTGTCTCTCTTTGTCTCTCACACCCACGCTCACGCACCCACCCCTCAGAAGGTTCTAGTCCTCATTCCTCCAGAATGGTTTTTAAAGGCTCCCCCTAATTACTGGCACTGTGGTATTGACTTTGCCCATTGAGAGCGCTTTTCTGCCCAGAATGTTCCGAAGGGCCTTTACCATCTTAATGGTCACACTTAATAATTAAGGACACAATTATAAATAATTTATGAAGGGTTAATAATTCTTAATCATTGTTTAACCCATTGTTAGCATCCACAGGTTGTTTATAACATTCTAATAATGTCCTCCTAACACCAATCACCAGAACCACTATTAACAGCTATCACAGGATTATCCATTGAGCTTTTATTACCCCTTTATAAATTATTCATAACTGTATTCTTAATACAAAATGTAGCCAACTTAACCAACTGATGGGTAAACAATACACCCACCACTGAAAAGCAGCCACCTCTGAGGTGAATTCGGGCAATAGTTTAAGTGTGCACTGGACCACGACACAGCAGCTAGGCAGTGGCAATGAAGAATGCCTTTTGTGATGGAAATTTCAGGGGAAATTTAGTTTTGCAGAATGTAATTACCCACACTGGAATCACGCCAGCTTCAGAGCTAGCACTTCCCAGCTCCGACTTCCATGCGACTATAAATAAACAGACTTGGAATCCAACCCAACGTGCACTGAAGGCAATGGGAGGGTTCTGTTGACCTTTTAGGTTTGAATTAGGCCTTTGCAATCTACTTTGAAAGCCAAAAACATAACTAAAAACTTGCAATCCCAAACTTCAGCTTAATCTCCCTTTCCCTAATGCAGCGACATGTTGTATCTGCAGTTTATTATCTCAGAAGGAAGCCATTCTCACTATTAAACAATAACTAGACATTCCTGGCAAACACAAAACCTCCCTTGGACAGCTGCCACTACTGAAGTTTACCTATCAGCAAGCGATTATTCAGTGGTAGTTGCCTGTTGACAGAGGTTGCCACCTCTTTGAAATGTAAAATATGATGGGTGAAATCCTGGCTCCACCAAAGTCAAGTTTTTGCCATTGACTGCGGTTGGGCCAGGATGTCTCCCAATATGTGTGTGGTGTATGTACATACATATAATTAATACACGTGTACGCACATGCGTGCACATACACGCAGTTAAAAGGGCTGGTTTGAAAGGCTGACTTTACATTTCTCTACAAGTAAAGGAAATTATTGCTTTTAAGGTAAGGTGAGGTTGGGATGGTGGTTTTTTTTTCATTTTTAACCAGCTCTTATTAATCATGCCACACACAAAAAAGTATTTAAATCAATTTTTTTATTTCAACTGAGATTTTCTGATCAGATAAAATCTCTCTAGCTCTCTATCTTTTTTAAAAAAAAACAGATTCTTGATACCAGTGGTATTCGCATTTTCTCTGACAAGCAGTGGGGTTCTTCTGCACGGAGTTAGCCTTAGATAGAATTTAATTTAAATATATATATATATATATATATATAGAATTGATATATGGAATCTGCTTAAATAAATTTTTCCATGGGGTTGATTTAAGTAGGGAAGAGATTGGAAGTGAAATTCGGACCCTATTGAACTCAGTGTCAGAATTCCTATTGGCTTCAGTGGGCTCAGGATTTTCCCTTATTTTTTCCCTTCACAGTGAGTTCCCACTATTGTTCATTATTTTCCATTATTTGTATCCTGCTAGAGCCTGGAGACCCTAAGAATAGGGCCCTGCAGGGCCAGACATTGCATAGAGACACAGTGGCAGACAGTCCCTTCCCCCTAAGAGCTCCCACTCTACATAGACCACACAGGCAGGAAATAGGAGGGAAAAGCACGGCACAGGGAGATGAAGTGACTAGCCAATGGTCATGCAATAGCTCAGTGGCAGAAATGGAAAGATAATCAAGATCTCTTCACTCCCACATCAGTGTGCTGGCTACTAGGGATATAAATTTGCTAAGTTTAACTGGTTAACCAATTGACCAGGGATGGGCTGCTCCAGCCCCCACCGGTTAACCGTAACCAGTAAGCCTTGCCCATTACAGGTGAGGCTTACTGGTTAACCATTAATATCTCTATTGGCTACTTTGCGAACCTGTGCAGAGGAGAAGTTCCTTTCCCTGCTCAAATGTTCTGTCCCCCTGCTCCCATCTGCCTGTCCTTTCCAGTCCAGGGAAGGAGAAACCTTCCGATATAAGAGTAGTTGAACAGTCTCCTTGGAGACTCATGCCAGTGGGGGCTCTGGTCTCAACAGTAAAAGTAAAAAATAATAAGCACAGTCTACTCTCTGTCCTCCTCTTCCCCTACCATGAAGGCTAAAAACTTTCCTTTTCATCACCTCTTTCTGGCTAGGGCCTGAATTCCCTCTCCAGAAGAACCTTAACCACCTTTGAATTCTCCGTCCCGTCAGATCACTCTTCCCACCCCTGCCATCAGACCCAAAACATCTCTCTTTCCTAATGATCCTGAGTTCCACCAGGTAGTAGAAAAACATCTACAAAGCTGTACTGGAAGGTTATTTATCAAAGGGTTGTTCCATGCCCCTGCATAAACATCAGCACAAAATATTTTAGACAGTACGTTCTTAAAGAACTTACTTATTAAGTATAGGCTAGAGAATGAACTGAAAAAGATCATGAAATCCTGTTGTCGCCTCTTTGCCCAGATTCATACTTTAGGTAGCAGTGAGTTGTTTTAAACGCTGCTATGTCAACATAGATATTTATCAGGAAAAGTCATTGTACGCACATGGTAGAAGAAAAATCCTGTTCTTAGCCTACACAATATAGCTAGAGAATTCCGCTGCATGTATACCAAATACCCATGGAACTTTCCCCAGGCCAAGATGCTCTCAGAACTCAGGATACACATTTACAAATAGAAAACGTTATTTAGAGAACACACAGTTTTGTTTTGGGATTGGAGTTTTTGTAGCGTATCAAATCCCCCGTGAGCCAAATTTCTAGGCCCATTTACATCCTGTGAAATCCCAAGCACTTCAGTGCGGTTCCCTGAGAGCAGGTTGTGCTCATTCTTTTTCCTATTTACTGTGAAACCTTTTTGGACCACGGAGTAATAACAAATGTAATTGCTCTTTTGAAACCTTGTTGATTCGTTGCTTGTTTTTAATAGACGTTATTTGTGAATATGCCTAAAATGGCTTTAGAGTGTATGTTTTATGGCCTTGACCCTGCAGTTAAATTCACACACATAGGCCACATTCCCCTATGGATTCAATTGTAGGCCTTTGTCTATGTATTTAACTGTATGAATTAAAATAGATGTCGTTTCTCTATATTTTTGTCATTTTTAAAAAACTGAAGTATTCTTAGAGGTTTCTGTTTTTGTTTTTAACATGGGCTTATGCCTTGCTATGCAAACCACATGGTTCAAAATATAGATCTTCCCACCCTCTGAAAGCAGTATAGCACAGAGGTTAACCAAACACAAATAAATGTATTATTTTGCTACATCCATAAAATGTGGCTAATGAGGCATGTACAAGGGATTGTCAAAATGCATATAAATTGTGGCAGCATTAATATTTTATTTCACTGTCAATATGCAACAAAAGATGTCACCCTTAATTCTCAACCTGATTAGAGCTATAAAAATTGGTTCACTAGTTGCCACTGGTAATTTTACAATAAAGCAGCAGACCGCTGCTTTCCCTGCAGGTAGCTGAAATTCCACTTTTCCGTCCAAGTTCGTCAGTGGAACTTGCCTTTTGCGAACGATGTTAAAAATCATAATGTCTCATGTCAGTAAGGATAATGAAGGGGAAGATTGGCTTTAATGACATTAGAAGAATCATTATGTTTAATTTATCACTAATTAATGCTTTCATATGCTTTGTCTGGCTGTCATATGCTTGTTATGTGCCTTTTTAATGTGTGTACGCATCCCTCCCCATTCATTCATTTTTATTCTGACGATTTACACAGTTTTCTCTCCTCTAGGTTTCCTCCACATATGGTCCCACCACATCACAGTTTACATACGACTGGAATCCCTCATCCGGCCATAGTCACACCAACAGTCAAACAGGAATCGTCTCAGAGCGATGTTGGCTCACTCCACAGCTCGTAAGTTTTACAGTCATTGTTTTATTTTTAAGACAATCTAAATGCAATGTGGGGGGCGGGGGAGTTTCACACCCAGTTTTTCTAATGTAGGTTTTATTTTGCTGTGATTTTATTGTAAAAAAGAATATGAACCGCTTGATTGGGTCTTCTGAATGTAATTGGCCTTGTGTATCAAAATAATAATAATGGTACTTAATTCCTCACAACACTCCTGAGAAGTAGGTAAGTAGCTATTAATAATGCACAGCTGAAGAAAATGGAGACAGTTAGTGAAGATGTCCAACAGTTAAGGTGTCCAATAATTTTGTGTGCCTCCATTTTAAATGCCCAGCTTGAGACACATAAGTGCATTCTACTCAGTACCTAGAGATGAGGGTACACAAAATTAGAGTCTATTTTTTGGGGGGAAATAGGAATAAGTGACTTGCCAAAGGCCACAGAGAGAATTGATCTTTGCTGTGGGATTAGAATTTAGGAGAATCTTGGTTTTTCCTGCCCTGTACTCACAACATGCCTGGTACTCCCTACTTTGAACTATGAATTTTCCCCCACTTAATCGTCTAGGTTTAATCGGGGGCACTGGTGGGTGTTTTATTATTGTTTGCATTATGTCAGTGCCTAGGAAACTGAGTCATGGACCAGGGTCCTGTTTTGCTAGGCACTAGGGCCCAGACTCTCAAAAGTATTTAATCTCCTAGTACCCTTTGATTTCAGTGTGAATTAGGCACTTAAATATATTGGGGGATCTGGGTCTATATCCTTACTTCTGTTTTCTTGAGGGGAAAATATATCTGGGTACGTTACATATATACTAAGTGGGTTTCTGGTAAGATTGTGAAAATGGTTCTCATATAGGGTTACCAGGTGTCCAGTATTGACCCGGACAGTCCGGTATTTTCGCCCCTGTCTGGTAAAAAAAAAAAAAAAATTCGAAAATACCGGACACCTGGCAACCCTATGACACACTCAGCAACTGGGCCCGGCCCCCCGCCCCCAGCCTCCCTGCTTACTTGGATCCGCAGGGAAGCTCCCTTCTGGCTCAACCAAGAAAACAAGATGGCCACTGGCAAAAAGCCTAAAGACCTGAGCAAGGGGAGGCAATGCCTTCCCTGGGTCTTAGTGCTCAACCTCTCCTCTTCCTGTCCGTATTCTGACTCTGCACGCACTGTATTTAAGAGGAAGAAACAAGTAGTCCTGTGGCACCTTAGGTTATGTCTACACAGCAGTGTTAACCTACTCTTTGTCTACACAGTTCTTTCGACGTAATGTTAAAATAATGTCAAGCTGGAGGACTTCTTACTCCAACTCCTGTAACCCTCATTTTACAAGGAGTAAGGGAAGTTGGAAGAAGAGTGCTCTAGCTTGGACTTCCTGCTGTGTACACAGCGCCAAAAGCCGAAATAAGCTATATCGACTTCAGCTTTGCTTTTGACGTAGCTCAAGTTGCGTAGCTTATTTCAGCTTTAGCCCTGCTATGACGTACCCTTAGAGACTAACAATTACACATATAGTATCATGAGCTTTCGTGAGCAAAACCCACTTCAGATGATCTGAAGAAATGCGTTTTGCCCACTAAAGCTCATGATACTATACACACACACACATATATTTGTTAGTCTCTATGGTGCCACAGGACTACTGACTTTTAAGTTACAGACTAACACAGCTACCCTTTGAGACTGTATTTAAGAGGGTGGAGTTTGGGGGAATGAGTATGATGAATGTCTGAGAGTTCTTACTTTGAGATTTTTTGTCTGTTCTATCTTTATCACCCAGAAAACATCAGGACTCCAAAAAAGAAGAAGAGAAAAAGAAGCCACACATAAAGAAACCTCTTAATGCGTTTATGTTGTATATGAAGGAAATGAGAGCAAAAGTCGTAGCAGAATGCACATTGAAAGAGAGTGCAGCCATCAATCAAATCCTGGGTCGAAGGGTAGGTAACTAATTAAACCAAAATGAGAGAGCGAAAACCATATGGTGAAATTCTCCAGGAAACAAAATCTATTGCAAAGACGGAGGGACTGTAGCTTTAGTCTGAGTATGTATTACTGGATTATTTTGATATTGCATAGGGTTGAAAGATCATTTCAACAGAAAGCAAAATAAACTAAAATACCTTCCTGTTTGTATTTGTGTTTGCTTTTCATGAGCATATGTTACTACGTGACACCACTTGTGGGACTGAAATAATAATGAGATCTATTCTTTCGATGCTATTTCCATGTTTCAAGACTTGAAATCTGAGATTTTGTGTTACTTTGGCCCTAGAAATGGCTCACTGTGGTTTGTAAGGGGCTGCGAAGAATGTTGCGTACTAGCACGCTTATAGACTGGGGAGAAAAAGGAATATGGGAAAGAGTCTGGGAGTAATGAGAAGGAGATGCTTTTCCCAAAGCAGTAGTGGTTCAGATCTTGGTCCTGTTAACAAATGATTGTGGGTTTGTTAAAAAAAAAACCACAAGGACTGAATGAATGTAAATGATGAATTCTGTCTTAGCAGAGCAAACCTGGGTAAACCAGAGTTGTAAATAAAATATTAACTTGCTGTGTCTGCCACATTATCTATTTTTATCTGGTATTTTTATGAAAATGGAATACAAACACAGATACTGAGTTATATTGACGTATTGTATTTTAATATGTTGTGCTTTTGATTCTCTTTTCTCTTCCCCTATGCCAGTGGCACGCATTATCCAGAGAAGAACAAGCTAAATACTATGAGCTGGCAAGAAAGGAACGGCAGCTCCATATGCAGCTTTACCCAGGCTGGTCCGCACGGGATAACTATGTAGGTGGCTATGTAGGTGGATATTTTTTTCAGTAGTAGAGTTTGTAGAAATGTATTGTTTACCTTTAACCTGCTGAACTACGTCCACACACTGCACACAAGCACTACTTTGAAGGGATATCTCAGGACCCCAATCTGGAAACCACAGCGGACGCTTCACCCGCATTGCCAAAACAATTGAGTGCAATTAATAGTCCTCGACTTGGAAGAGGCTCCTTCGCTGGGATGGCAAAGGATGCAAAAGGTTAGAACTGAGGCATGTGAGTAGAGCTCTGTGAAGAAATCTTGCAGGGTGTCTACCTTCAATATGCCAACCACTGGAAGATGCTATTAGACCTGTGTTCATTTAAAAAAATAATCTCCCTGCAATTCTCCCTTTCTTCCACACCAAAAATGAATCATGAGTGTCTTGTGCTTACCTGTGTGAAGGTCTAGTGGAAAGTGGAAGAATGACTTATCCTAGCTTCAGAGAAGGACTGGCAAAATGTGATGTGTTTGAAAGTCTTGCTCTCAAGTGAGGCTAACATAAATTATTCCACGCTCTACTGTTGTATATTTCAAATATGTTATGCCTGACTGTGGTTCTGTTTTAATATGCTTCTATTGTTTGGTCTCCTTTACAAACATATCTTGAAATTGCAATTTCCAAGCAGCAGGTGGGGTGTAGCCAGGTTGATTTTTATTTATTCCCCCTCTTGAGAAAGTCTGTTCACAGCATATGCTACTGATTTTCACTGTCTGGTTCCCAACTCTGTGCCCTCTCTTACTATAGAGTGCAGTACTCTCCTCTAGGAGAATTAAGCACGATGTCTGGTGTGTACAGAATGGAGTCCATAAATTCTTAACAGATTGGTAGCTGTTCTAATCACAGGGCTTGGTAGAGGCTTTAAAATTCGTAACACTATAATATAATAATGCCCCACCCCCTGCCTGTTTTTAGGTAGGATTAACAAGTTTACAAATCCTTGCATGTAAATATCAGGAACAAAGCAACCAGGGTTTTGTTAAAGAGATGCTGCACAGAAATGTAGCTGTCAGAGGTCTAGTTTAATACAGTTTTACTATAGTACAGAGTGAGCATCTATACAACACCCATGATGTCGTATCTAAAGTGATTTGATTAAATGCACTGAAATCTCTGATTACAGCATGTATAACAGGCCAGCAATGTCTATCATACGATGATGATGATAATAATAATAAAAGGTGTCCCGGTATTTTTGTGGGTGAATGTACTTTGTCGGAGTGTAAAATAAATGGTACCCACATTTCTGAATAGGTATTTGTCCTTTGACTGTTTCACTTGATACATAAGCAGTGTGTTATTTTTTTCTATAACAGCCATCTCCCCCTTTATTTTTATTTTTTTTACCATTCCGTTGCAGTTCAACTGCTTTTTCTTTCCCCAGAGAGAGGCTATCTATAACCTAGTGTCTGCTAGCAGATGGGTTATTAATTTCTCATTTTCTTTTGTGTGGTCATTTCCACTGGGAAGCCCCAGAAGGATTACCAAAGGCTCATTTAGTAATACACATTGTGATAGTAGACTCTCAGTACTCCCTAACGATTGATATGTCCATCATTTATACATAAAATCTCCTCTTTCAAACTTAAGGCCCAATCCTCAAACACTTACTTACTAGTGAGCGTTAAGCTTTCCTCTGCATCTGGTAGTAGTTTTTACAGGACTGAGCCCAAAAATTCTTGTATGCAGTATAATTCTAGCTGTGTTGGTCCCAGGATATTAGAGGAACAAGGTGCAGGAGGCAACATCTTGTATTGGACCAGCTTCTATTGGTGAGAGAGAGGGAGAGACGCTTTTGAGTCACACAGAGCTTCATGTGGTCCGAAAGTTTGCCGCTCTCACCAACAGACGTTGGTCCAATAAAAGCTATTTCCTGCCTCCAAAATTCCTAACAGCTGTTCAGTCATGTGGCTTGGAAAAACGTTGAAAATATCCACACACCATAATAATACTTTGGTTGGCTTGTTTTTTGTCTCTGTCTCCTTTGTGTCTAATTGGTTCTTAGCCATAAACGTTACCTGCGCACTTTATGTATAGTGGTAAACATGCGTCCCTGTATGTGCCGGTGCACTCAGAGGTGTACAGAACAGGAGAAACTGTTTGCAGTCTGCAACAACGCATGAGATCGCTATAGTTGTTATAGAATGCCAAATATCTTTGTACTGGAATAATGTTATATTACTATTTAAATAACTAGATTTGCCTGTTGAGGTATCAAAATCCTCTCCTCTCCCTCCCTCCCCACTATCTTTATTCTCTCTTCATCCCTCTTCCTTATCTTTCTGTGCTTTCTGGGCATAAAACAATCCTCTTTAGAGGGGAATGCATAGGAAAGAGGTTTCCGTGGGGTCCAGCAGCAGCTCATGCCAGCTTCTCCATCAACACGCACATTTTCGTTGGTATGGGCTGGATTGAGACCATCAGACCATGGGGTTTAGTAGTTCTTGGTACTGTGCAGTCTGATATCCTCTTGGGAGTTCAATAAGGAGTAGTGCTAGGACCTGCTGTATGCTTAAAAGCAGTTTCAAGGAACGTTCATTCTGCTTTGGTGACTGTCGCTGACAGATGGGCATGTACCGTGTCTTAAATGTTTAGGACCTTTACATTTGTCCTCAGCATGTGAGCACAGAGAAACCCTTTCTTCTCAAGCTAAAAAGGACAGGATGAGAAAGCCGATGCTTTCCCAGCGGCTTGATGCTGTATCCCCCCTGACCTTCAGGGGGAACCTTGCTTCAGTAGGAGAGCTCAATAGCCTCGCATCACACAGGCACATCAACTACAGGGTCCCCCCCCAGCCCCTCCCTCATTCGCTCCATTCAGAGTTCTTGGAGTTTTCCTCCTCCTCAGGCTTTCTTTGGACAACAGGCCTTCCAGAGATCTAGAAGGGAGGTATGATGGGGGCACCAAAGCTTGTTAAATCCTATCCCATCGTCAGCAATTTCACATCAAGCATCGAGGCTTTTGAGACACATAGCACATCCCTTCAGCAATGCACACAGCACTTTCTAGCAACCGCAGATTTCAGCATCCTCTTCCGGTGGATTTGGGGAATGCCTTGTTAGTGCCTCAGGAGGCACATTTGGTCTTCCACATACTGGTAGGAGAAACCATGCCTCACTGAATGCAGCGCTCATTATTATGTATGGGGATACTTTACCTCAGGTACATAGGATTCAGTTTAGCAGGGCATTTCTCCTGCACTCGGACGGGTTGTGGGGGAAGTTTCTGCATATCCTTGTCAGACAAAGCTTTTTTGTCAGTGGATTTTGAGCCATCACAGCTAAGGGTGTTATCTAGAGTAATTTAGTAAACAGCACTCGTATGTGTAAACTTCCAACACATAAGGGGGGATTTATCACAAAACTTTTGTAGGAACTGGTATTAACTTATGCCACCTTTGAAAGCAAGTTCCTACGCTACTCCTTTGGCTACTGATGGATCCAGCAACATTTCCTTTGATACTAACAGAAGAATCAGTATATATAGGTCCAAGGAGAAGCTGGACTTAGTTGTGGAGAGAGAAAGAAAGCCTGCCAAAAAAAGTCAGCAAAGGTTTTATATCCAGATCTAGATCTCTGGTAGCCAGAAAACTTGCATAGCGTAGGGATGAAAAAATCCTTGGACTTTGCCATCTCCATGGAGTAATGAGGCAAAGAAGAGAAATGTATCAGCTGTGAGGCGCCTTCAGAAATGTCTAATCAAATATCTTCTCATTATGCAGAAAGGGACTCTGCTGGCCTCTTTCTCCAGTGTTAATTAGGGTGGAACGGCGTTCCCCAAGTGTGTGTTGATAAGGAACCAAAGATCTCCTTGGTAAAAATATATATAGCACACTGATACCTGGCTGGAAGGTCTGGTACAGTTGGCATGTGGTCACTGGCTCAAAATCCACTCCCTCTTTTTATTGTATTTACCAGCAAAGGAGGTGCTGGAGCTGACTCATGTCTGTGTCCCAGCTAGCCCTGGTCTGATAGTTCTCCGATATCTTAAACTGGTGGGAAGCAACCTGTTTTCTCTTAAACATACCACAAAAATTAAATAAATCAACTCCAGAAAGGGGCCTTTTCTGTCTGTTAACCTGTCAACATGCTTCTTGAGCTAGGAATCAGAGATGTACGAGCCTTGATCAATTAGGCTTGGTTACACTAAAGGGGAAAGTCAACTTAAGATACGCAACTCCAGCTATGTTAATTACATCACTAGAGTCGACAAATTTTAAATCATGTTTTCGGGCCATGCACAAAGCAGGAGGTCGACGGGAGCAAACGCTTCCGTCGACTTCCCTTATTCCTCATGAGGAGCAGGACTGCCATGGGAGCGCACTCCAAGTTTGAAATAGCGGGTCTTCACTGGACTTCACTATCGACTGTGACAGTGTCTATCTTCTGCGTAGTGTAGACATGGACTTGCTGTGTTGTAAATCTGGAGCAACTCCACTGCGTGAAGTTACTCTGAATTTACATCGGTGTAAATGAAAGTGGAAGTTGGAGCCCTGTTTTTGTCTGTGATGTATTGCCTCTGGACTGCTTAGCAAAGTGTCACCTCTCTATTCCCAAAGTTTCTCGGTGCAGTGACTGGAATGGCCCCTGCAGTTTTACATAAATTGTACCAAAGGAGAGCCAAAGACAGCAGCCCCCCCCTCTGAAAATCACCTCAGATGTGACTGAGATAATTCCCCATTAGCAGTAACTTGGGCTCAGAATTACTGGAATATCCATTAAAGCTGCCAGCACACACAGCTTTCCTTTTATCAGCAAAAGTTTCTCCTGAACAAGACTGTACTTGTCACATCCAAGACAGCAGGGTGGCAGTTTACTACCTGAACAGGCAAGGACAGACAAATTCAGAGGCCCTTTGCCAGGAGCCCTACAGGATTTTTTAAACTCCCGCTTCAAAAGAACCTTCACATTTTTGGTTCTTACAAAGTAGAGCATAAACATCTCAGAGGAGATGCTGAGCTGCAGCCCAAAATTAACCACTCAGATGGGCGTCAGACCAAGTAACTGAAGAAAAGCCATCCCATGTCTAGGAGAACTTTCTGTCCTCCCCTCAGACGTAGCCAGGCCTTCAGAAGCACTGCAAAGTTCCTGCTTTGAGAATACAAACCTTGTTGCCACTTGACCACAAGAGACTTCTGGCCTTAGTGATTCCCTTGTGCCTTTTTCACCAGTTCCTATTATTCAAAGTCGGAGATCTCCATGCTGCTTCTAGACAACTTTGCTGTCCTACAAATCATCACTTAGGTATCCAGACATCCATGAACATGAAAGAACCTATTCCCCTTGCTCCAGCCTTGAGATCCTTCAAAGTCTTTGTATTGCTGTGCAAGCTGTGTCACTGAATGCTGAGGGAGGACATTAGAGAAGGAAAGGTTACTTACTAGAGAAGAGATCCCTTTCCCTTCTGGACTGCAGTCAGCCCTTTCAGCTCTCCCCTTGCTGAAATAGGAATTAAGTTTCCACAAGATTAGGGCTATTTCTACACTGCAGGGGAAAGTCGGAAAAAGATATGCAAATTGAGGTTTGCAATTTGCGTATTTTTTTCTGCTTTTTTTCCAAAAGAGGCTTTTCCGAAATTTGGCCCGTCTACAAATGTCAGAAAAAAACCCTCTTTCGGAACATCCCTTCTTCCTCATAGAACGAGGTTTACAGGGATGCCGAAAAAACGTTTTCTGAAATTTTTTTCGGAAAAGCAGACTTGTTCCTCAGACGTGGCAGAGCTTTTCCGGGATACCGTGTAGACATAGCCTAAGATTAGCCTTGTGGTAATGGCCTATGTCATGCTATTTGAGGTGAGTATAAGAAAAGCAAGAGCAAAGAACGAAACAACAAAAACAAAACCACCTACCTCAGCCTGTTAGCTTTTGACAACATGTACAACTTACTGGAAAGTATTGTTTGGGAAAGGACCCACGTTTGATAAAACATTACTTACTGTTTGGTTTTGCCATGGGCAGAATCTGTAGAGTGTTTTAGATAAAACATGGGTTTGATTTTATTCAGTTGCTGGGGTTTCTGTAAATTCTTAAACCTGCATTTCTGCATGTTAGCTTTTTCCCTGTGAGCTTCTCCTTTTCTATTTAAATAGTCACTTTTTGCAATAGGGGGCCATGTCTGAGCACTCTCTGTCTCCAGTGTTCTCAACGTGGACCTGAACCAAGGAGCATTATGCCACCTTGAGGATACCACCCTAAAAGATTTTGGCCCATTCCAGACATTGGGGATGTCTGGCAGAGAGAAGTGAGATGTCAGATTTATTAACTTGCCTTGCCATGAGTTGCCCCTTCTAGCCCTCATTCCTTCGCTCAGCCACTTTCAGGACCCTGCTTTCATGCTTCAGGCTCTGGTGAAGCTGCTTTGTGACTAGAATAGAGGGCTAAGCACAAGGTAAGCAGGCAGAGCCATGTCCTGCACAGATGGCACCGTCCCTTCCCGAGCTTCCTTGAGATGGGCAGGAGCCACAAGTGTGCTCCTTCGCTCAGGTGTGTCATGCAACATGGTTCATTGCCTGGTTGGGTGAGCTTTCAGGACAGTTCTCCCTTGTCTCGCTCAGCCTCATCTTAAAGACAAGTTCCTACAAATCCTTTCTGTTTGTATATGTTGCTTGCAGGGAAAGAAGAAGAAGAGGAAAAGGGATAAGCAGCCAGGAGAGACCAACGGTAAGTAAAATAAGTCAATATTCCTTACTTAGTGGAACAGTGGAGTATGTGACCTTCTGTTCCTAGGTTTTGGGGAGGGAAGGAGGAAGGAATGGGCTTCTGGCCGTGTTGGCCACTGATCCCTATTGTAGTCAGCCTTTTATTTTTTGCTTAATGCATTTTAATTAATTGTTTACGGCCCTTCTAAAATTAGTAACCAAATCACTGCATGTGAAGCATTTTGTGAAATTAGTTGAATTTGTTCTTAATCATTACAAAACCATTAACTTCAGAACCAGAGTTGTAATGCCTATGCCATTGTTTTAAAGTTGTGCGCTTCTTTTGTGTGCGTGCGTATGTGTTTGGCATTAATTTGGGCTGTACCTGTGTGTTCTGATGCATGCCTTACAGTGGTAAATCACGCCCATTTTAAATTAAGGAGGTTTGCCATTCTTTGTAGGCTATTAGAAATACTGCATAGGCAATCTCATAGTCAATTTTGCAGAAGCCCTGATTTAATTTTTTTGAAGCCTTTGTATAATTTGTTCTTTTTTTTCAGAACACAGCGAATGTTTCCTAAATCCTTGCCTTTCACTTCCTCCGATTACAGGTGCTAATGTCATTTTGAGTCATTTTGAATAGTTTATAAACTGCTTTTTAATTTTTTTTCCTGCCATTATAGATTTTAACATTAAACACTTATGACATTAAATGGGAAAAATCCACACGTTTTTACCGTATATATCTATATAATATGCTTGGTAGAATTTTTTTTAATTTTGTTTTTGTTCTTTTATTTTTTGTTACATTGCTATTAAAATAATAATACAGTAAAAATAACGCAAGAGTTGTACTAACTGTGCAAATTGAATATGCAGTATTTCTTTAAAGAGACTGATAAAGAAGGAAATCAGTAATGAACCTCCTTAATCTAATGGCATTTTTCACAGCTCCCACTAAGTCTTCTCACATCAGCATGCCTTCGCAGTATTACTTTTTTATTTCATTTTGGTTTTGGTTTGTTTGTTTATTTTTCCTTTCTGTTCATGACTATCCATCACAATTCACTAGCTTGACTAACTTGGTGCATTTTCCCATGCTTCACAATTTTTTTTCTGGCTAATGCTAACATGCCCATTCTGCAGTCTGCTTCTTCTTATCCATTCCTTTTTTTTTTTTTTTTTTTTTTTTTTTTTTTTAAATTATCATCAATTAAAATTTTAAAAATGAATGTTCTTCCAAAAGCTGCATTATCCCAATAGAGACTTTTTTTTTCCTTTTCTCTTTTTGTATGTGTGTGTCTGAGTTGAAGAAAAAAGCATGTTCAAGAGCTAACCTCCATACTTAGCTTCTTTTTTCTTCCTTCCCCTATCCCCCAAAAAAGAGAAAAAATATGCCCCAAAACCATCATTTTAAACAAACCATAGTTACTTCCCTCTTGTTTTAAATGAGAAGAGACAGTCCTTTAGAAAGGGATACTGCAGCTTTAATTGCAACAGCTAATTTCAAGAGTTGAATAAGAATGTGATTATCACTATTTTTTTAACTTTTAAATCGAAAGTCGATATTTTGCGATTAATAATGAGGTCATTGATTTTATTCCCTTTTTTATTTTATTTTTTTATTTTTATCTTTCTCTTTTTTCCCCTTTCTCTCTCTCTCTTTCTTTCTCTCTCTCTCTCTCTCCTTTTTCTGCTCGCTTCTTTCTTGAACTCATTCAGACCTGAGCGCTCCTAAGAAATGCCGAGCGCGCTTTGGCCTTGATCAACAGAATAACTGGTGCGGCCCCTGCAGGTGTGTATAGTTTTCCCAGACTCGCTATGGCTGGTTTGCAGCTGGTTTATTTGGTACTTTCCCCTTTTTTTTCCTGCCTTGTTGCTTTGTAGCTCTGTGTTGTGATCTAGAAGACACAAGGGAGCGGGACACTGCCATGAATTATCATCTCTCTGAAAGGGTTTTGCTTTTTCCCCCCTCTTTCCTTGCTGCTGCTAGCCAGAAATCCACTGTAAAACAGCATCAGCCTAAGCATATCTGATCCGTGACTGCAAACACAATCCTGCCCTCCCAAACTTCTCTCAAGGAATGTTGCATACCCTGAACATATTGAAGGCTCTTTGAGAATGCAAGCATTGAGTGCGTTCAGAACAGTGGGCTAAGTGAAGCAAATGCACAACCGTGTAACCATTTTAGGGTTTTTTGTTTGGTTGGTTTGTCTCGTTGTGGAAGCCCTCTTTCTTTCATACCCTTGGTGAGAGGGGAGATTACCAAATAAAACTGAGATGATTTAAGAGAAACGTAGCTGTAGCTAAGATTTCACATCCAAATGAGCTCTATCCACCATTGTGTTTGTATTTTTTGTGTTTACCTTATGCTAACAGATGCAAATACTCCAAAGAAGTGTCGGGCATTGTTCGGGCTTGACCGACAGAGTTTATGGTGCAAACCATGCAGGTATACTACCCAATTAGGCCTTTGGGGAAATAAAAGCATTCTGTCCTCTCAGTTCATTTGTGTGATTTATTTTTTTAACCTCCTCCCCACCCTTCCTGCCTTCTCTCTCCCACAGCATCAAGTGCTAATAATCTTTGATTCTCAAAATTCCTTGCTGATGTAATGCCATTACTTCGCTTTCTTTACCAATAACCTTTCTCTGGTGGTAGAACTGGGATCAGGCGAACCCTGAGGTACTCTGAAACTGATACAGCAAAACGAATGCTTAGGTGGACATTTGCACTGCATTTGTGTGTGTGTGTGTCCACTGTCTCCAAAGGGTTAAAAGATTCAGTGATCTGCAGCTCTACACTGGTGTTTTCATCACAATTGTATGTAGGCCAGCCAGTGTTTACAGCTTATATTGTACTTACGCTGCCAGCCTATTTGTAAAACTCACAAATGCATGTAACAGATCTATACTTTCTAACACCATTGTTTTGGAAATTCTTGAAATTGTAACCCCGCAAAGTGAGCTGTAAACACACGAGCTGTAGAGAAATCTAATTGCAGCTTTGGTAGGACAGTTTTCAGCATTGAAAGGAAGGCACCTAACAAGCCAAATTTCCTGACAGCCCATGTTCTGCTGCAGGTTTAGACCAAATCTGTAGCTCCTCCATGGATAACTCAAGAGGTACTTCTTTCTTGGTGGAGGGATGCCAGCTAGTTCTTTTTCTCATTCCCTTTCCTTAATGACGGCATTTGGTTAAATGTGTTGTTTCTTTGTTCTGATACAAGCAGTCTTTGAATATGGAATATTATGATGGTAGGTATTTCAACCAAAACCAACCACACTCTGTATGTAGTGCTTTCCTCTCTCACCTCTCCCTCTTACTCATGCCCTTGCCATGTGCTTCATCTTCATTTAGAAGATAGACTAGATGTTCATATATTATGTGCATGCACACACTCCTTTTGTTTTCCCCGATGCCTAGCATAAACATGGATTGACAATGTACTGTGTGTCTCACCATTAAGATAAACAAAGGCTCATAAAATGTCTTTAAAAGATTGCATTCTGCCCCATTCAGTGAATTATGAGCTCCATTAGAAGCATGCTTAGTACTGTGAGTTGTGTGTGAAGTGCAAAGACAATCACGTTAGATGTCAATGTCAATGCATACATTAAATACGTTTTGAAAATAGCAATTTAAAATGCTTTAAAAAAGGGGAAGGAGGGAGGAAATCCAGCCTAGAGAAGGTGGGTAGCCACTTACACTGTGAAGAAGTAGAAGACTTGAAACCTATGTAGTAAAGACACTTATAATGTGTTTAATTAAACTTATAGTGTGGTTAATTTAGTACACCGTGTCAACAGATACTTATGTAGTCTATAGATGATGTATTTGATATGTGTCAAACTTTGTATGCTGAGGGATTGTAAGAACTAGCTCTACACCATGTTTGTGTCATTTATCATTCTCTATCCACTTATATCAACATCATACTGTTAAAGCTACATTTTATCATTAGAGGGACTTTTCATTAGAGCTGTAGGATTGTCAGTTTGGCAGTGCATTAGTTGTGTATGATGAGAAATAAGCCCTTTCTTGTCTTCATTTTTTGCCTTAGATTATTCTGGTTTTATTCAAAAATATGTGCAGCAAGTTAGAGTCTTTTTATTTGTAACAACTTTTATTATAAGCATTGCCTGGGATAATATGATCCCTTTTCTGTCATAGCTCAAGCTTTATGTTTATTGACTCTTATTTTACATACATCATGGCATTTTCTCATTAGGCAGAATATAGGTCAGTGCATTTCTTGTGCTGGTGCTACTCGGAGCTTCTTGTTTATAGAGTGTTAGTTTTCTGTAGTGGATCTTTGAAAGAGGTGATACTTAGTTGGATAATGTGGCAGAAACAAAGGCGTCTGACTAGGTGGAACCTAGCAAACACTTGCCATTATCCAGGGTTTTCATTTCTGGTAACAGCAGTGTGAGATTAGTTTTCATAGGTCCTGGTTCACCACCGGTATAAAAGGGCACATATTATTATCATCATTAATAAAAATATTAATATTTATATAGCTCTTACCATTTTCAAAACATTGTCTGGACTCTGTTCCTCACGATGTGCTTGTCCAATGGTAAGTAGCTCTGTTATCCTTAGTTTATAAACAGGCAACCCCATGAGTTTGCATCAGAGCGGCAAGACTCTGGGGTTTACAGACCTGTGGTTTTTTCCCCCCCAGTTACTCCCTTGAGTGAAGTTGTGCCCACTTACACTAGTGGTGAATTTGGCAGTGTATCTTTTGTTTGTAATTAGTTATTTGGCATTCTGTGCTATGCAAATAGGCACAGAAATACACTGTGGTGACCCAAAGGGCCAGTTGCAGCATGGAAAAACTAGTTGAAGCCACATACATATACCAGAGGAAGCTGAAGTTAGAGAGACCTCCTTTTAAACATGGGTTTACAGACTAGCAGCTTTCACGTTGACATTAAGAACTGAAGATTTAATAGAAGTAGGGAGAAACATTAGGCTAAAATCATGAAAATGAACAGTAATTGGGACAAATTTGACTTTAGAGAGGGTATTAACATCCCAGGCCAAGACGACCTTTCACATCTGTGCCCTGACCATCTGCTTTGCCATGAGGTGTTTGGGCTCTTACTATCAGCCATATGCCAAAAGTCTAGTTAGTATTTTTTTTTAAAAAGCCCAGAATCAGTCAGACTGAATGTGATAGTATTGGACCCAAGTATGAAATGGTTTGATAGTGAGCAACCTCAGCACCTGATAAGAGCCGATATGTGTCAGGTGAGCAGAATTTGAATCCTCTGTGTGCTAGAAAGTGAAATTTCTGGAGACCTGGGACCATGCCTGCCTTTCCACGTAGTCGTTAGCTCTGACCATTCCAACACGGGGCATGACGCACCATGTCCAGCTGCTGTACAAAAAAGCCAGGATTTGCATTATGGATAGGAGAGCATTGCACAATTTCAATTTAGAACCTGAGTAATGTGGAACTAGACGTGGAGTTTTGGGGGGCGGAGAGAAAGGTATAAGAAGTAATCTAGACCACTTACTGCAATTACTCTTAACACGCAGCCATAGGTTTCCAGTGTTATTTGATAGAGGAATTTAGCAAGGTTCTGTTTTGAGCCCACCAAATTATTTTCCCATCTTTTAACTTTACCCTAATAAAGCATGGTTTGCTACCTGACATCTTCACTTTTCTTTCTTTTCTTCTTCTTGTTTCCTCTCCCTTCCCATCCCTCTCCCCACCTTTCCTTACTTTTACATTTTTAAGTGCATGAATGTCTTTGTTTTTAGCATGTATTGATCTGCAGGCTAACGTGGTTAAAACTCTAATAGCCCTAACTATTTACCTTTCTGTGTGGAACTTTGAGCAGAACCTCAATGTATTGTCTAACTCTGGTAAGGGAGTATTATGCCATGGAAACCTGCCATCTCTCTTTGAAGCAGATGTAAAGTAGGGTTCAGTACCAGACAATATACTTTTCCATGAGCAGAAGATTAGATCCAGCTCTTAGTTTTTTCAAACAAACAAACAACCTAGCTTCAAAGATAAAGTAGAGGGGAGAGCTTATTTTTCCCACCTGGACTGACATAACAAAATACCCATTGATCCAAATCCACCATTGATACAAAAGCATAAAATCTACTTACTTGAATGGAGTTACGGTTGCTTAGATCTGGGGGAAAATTCTCCCATTAACGTTGATATTCCATGCATGATAAGTTGGGAAATAAATCCTTATTTCTGCTCAATTCCTTTTGCCATTTATTGGTGAGTCGCTTAACTGTTCTGTCGTATCCAGTGGAACTAGTTAGAAATGTAGTCTTTTTTTTTCTTTTCTTTTTTTGTAAAGTTTAGCTGACTTTACCAAGAATTTGATGAGCATTGTCAATTGGATTACATAGTGTGACACATAGTATGATACTGGGTTTAGCACTTTCCATAGAAAAACTGTGTTTGTGTGGCATGACTTTTAGAATAACTTTGGCCACTGAATTTTGGTCTGTGAGGTGCTAATTCTTTTTGTCCTGCATATATCCAGCAAGAAAAGACATTATGAAACTGTCCTCATTTATTTGTGGCTCCAAACTTGGTGGAGAGGGGGCAGGGAAAAAGGGAGAAATTAGTTTTTTTGGGGCGGGTTGGTGGATATTTTTAGGTCACCTTTTCTTGTGAAACTCCCATAATTCCTGGTATGAACTGAGTTCTATGTTGCTCCTTATCTTTTTTCCCTGTTGTTGTGCTGTTCACTTACTGAGATTGAATCCTGCTTTGAAGTTACATAAATGGCCTCTCAAAGGACTATTCTCCCCCCCCCCCCCCAACACAGAAAAACAACCCAGAATACCCACTCCTTCCCTACAAAACAAACAAAACAAAAACAAAAAATTAAAAGCCACAACCTGCAGGCTATACAACCAGTTATTCTTGTTATTTTGAATCATTTTCTGTTTATCTTGTTCTTCTTCTGACTTACTTTGTTTTTATTTCCCTTCCTTTTGTTCTTCCTTGTTACATTTCCTTTCTGTCTGACTCTGGATTTGGTGTGGTTCTTAACAGAGAGAGAAAACAAGCATGAGTGGTAGTTCTCATCTACTGCTGCTTTGCAAAGGTGTTGTGTCTCAAAGCCTTTATATCAGTCACTTAAAAGCAGCCTTCAGGTGTATGGTGTTACAGCTGTTTACAATTGGATACAAGCCGACATGGATAAATTATTAGCACTCTAAAGTTTTGTATTTTGTCAGGGCTAAATTTTTGCAGGAAGAATTGACCATTTAGGAGAACAAGTTCATAGACGAGTAGAGTGGGCGACAAGAACTTGAATCTGAACAGTGTTCATAAAAACTCTGCACAGGAGAATGAGAAAAACTGTCTCCTCTCCAAGTCGAGTAGCAGAAAGTTCAGTTCCTTAGAGGACTTAATTGCTTTATACACACCCAGGGATACTTTTAAGTACCTCGCAGGCTCTGGGTGTGACCTGTTCAGAGATCAGGGTAGATTATTTATGGCTCTTTGTTTTAGATACCTTTCTCCATTAGCGTCTTTGCCCTTTATTCACAGATAACTTTCTCCCTGTTTCTAGGAGAAAAAAAAAGTGCGTTCGCTACATACAAGGTGAAGGCAGCTGCATCAGCCCACCCTCTTCAGATGGAAGCTTACTAGACTCTCCTCCTTCTTCTCCTAACATGCTAGCCTCCCCCACAAGAGACTCAAAACCACAGACTGAACAAACGCAACCTCTCTCGCTCACATTGAAACCCGACCCGCTGGCACACCTCTCCATGATGCCGCCACCGTCCTCTTTAGTCCTGTCCGAAACCTCTGCTAGCAAGCCCGGTGCCCTGTCTGCTACTAATTGTCAGAATGGGCCATTGGATCATCCGCCTGCCACTTTACAGCAGTCAGCAGCACCCTCCTCATCGTTAGCACAACCTTCGACATCCTCCTTGCATTCCCATAATTCTTTGGCTGGGACACAGCCCCAGCCGCTGTCACTTGTAACCAAGTCTTTAGAATAGCTTTAGCCTCTTTAGCCCTTGCTTTTTTTAAAAGAAAATTGTGTTGTTGGGGTTTTTTTTTTGTTCTTTTTATTTTTTTTTATTTTGTTTTATTGTTTAATTTGTGCCACATGGCTACATTAGTTGATGTTTATCGAGTTCATTGGTCAATATTTGACCCATCGTTATTTCGATTTCTCCTTTTAAATATGTAGATGAGAAAAAGCCTCATGATTCTGCCAAAATTTTTATCAACAGCTGTTTAAAGTCTTTGTAGCGTTTAAAAAATATATATATATACATAACTGTTATGTAGTTCCGATAGCTTAGTTTTAAAGACTGATTTTAAAAATTTAAAAAAAGCAATTTTGAAACAGCCCTTGCAGAAGGTGTTGGTTCTTTATTATTTGTATTAAATACGAGCTTGCGAACCAATCATTTTACATCTGGTTTTTAAACCTTTAAGGGCACAATGAATGCAGTGCCGCTACTTTTTTTTCCTTCCTCGTGTGAAACAACTTTTATTGTGATGTTACTTGTTATTGTTTAAATGTACAGAAACAAAAGGGTTAAAATGTGTTAATAAACCTTGTTCCATGGTGTTGTTCTTTTTGGGGGAGGGAATGCTACTCAACAATTAAAAGTATCACAACGCTATTGGACCAGTAGTATTTATTGCTTTAGAGATTGCTTGTTGTATCTGTATGTTGTCCATTTTTAAATATGTTTTTCCCTTTTTTTCTTGAAACATTGTATAAAGTTTTTTTTCCCTTAGTGTAAGCATCTTATATATAACAACTCATTTGTACAAGGTTTTTAAGTTTATATATAAATGTGTATATATATATTTTTTCGGGGGAGGGGGGTTGTTTTGATTTTTTTTTTCCTGTATGAAACACACAGTTGCCACCAAACGGACATTTGCAGATGCATTTTGAAGGATCAATAGTGTAAAAATAAAGAAATGAAACAGAAATTGCTTTAAAAGCCATTACACGTATAAAAAGACTTGAAAATTTAGCAAGGGAATTTTTAGCATGCTGTTTGAAAAAATAGCAACGTCCAAGTGTCTCTCATTCAGAACTGCAGTTGAATCCCCTGCAACAGTAGGACTGTAGCCCGTGTACAAAATTTTTATGTGCCAAAATTCTCAGTGACTTAACTTTCTCCCAACGACTTTATTTTTTTTAAATGCTGTAATTTTTTTGTTCATCATGTTTTGCTGTGATGTTACATAGGTAGATATGTATGTAGTTTTAATGTCACCTATAACAGACGTGTTTGGTAGCAGATTGTCCGGAAAGCATTTAAAACGAAGAGGTGTAAACCCTTAAGGGCCAAATTCTGTATATTAGATTACTCATAAAAGGAAAATCAGACTGCCACTTTTATGTACACTTACTACATACAGGTAGGTAGCAAACTTAAAACAAACAAAAAAACTAGGCATGTTGATGTTGCAAAAAAAAAAACGCTGTATAAAGCTGAAAAATTGTTCATCTGTTCATTCAGTGCCATTGTAGTTGACATGAAGCGATTGTAAAACTGTCTCAGATTTTTCTCTGGTTTATTAAGATGCTAACTATAACATTTTTTGTGAATACTTTGAATGTTTCCTAACAGTTGTGATGTTACTGTTCCGTTTTATGCTCTTATTCCGATTTTCATTTTTAATGGTTTGGAAGCCATTTTTGTAATGAATAAATGTTCATGCTGTACAGTATCTGTAGCATGCAGTTCTGGATTAATAAAAGCAACTTAGTATGTGCAGAAAAAGCCTTGTCAACTCATTTGTGTGCTGATTGCATTTTATTGTGGTCTTGCAGATTTAAAAAAATGGATACACTTTGCATGCCATGAAGAGCTGGAAGAAATGTTTTCAAAATTTCAGCAAATGACAAAAAAAATTCTTGTATTCATGAACATTTTGCCAATTTTTAGCCTCCTCCAAATACCAATGTATTCTATTTGTGTAAATGTTTGTGCTGGGATCCTGCAGTTGTTCATTTCAGTGAAAAAAGGTCTTTCCTTTGCTCAGCAAACGTGCGTGTGCGAACCAGCAGTGATATCACTTTTATGTTAAGCAATTAGCTCATTGCTGGCATTATACAATGAATAAATAATAACGTGAACTGAACATAATGTTATTCTCCCCCATTTGATTCTGACAGTTGGAGAGGAAGATCGGTCTGATTGGTTATACTTTAAAAGCAAACTCCATTTTCTCAGCCCAGCAATCTAGTGATTCATCAGGTCAGTTTCACGTCATAAAGGATGGAATTCACCCTAATTGAGACTTAACGTGGCACACATACGTGGGACCTTGTTCTGCCCCTCTGCTGACACGAACTGACATGTGATGCGTGTTTGAAAGAAAAAGGTTACATTTTGACGCACTTTGGCTGATTTACTACAGTTTGGAGGGAGTGGCTCTCAGGTTCTACTGTTGCTTTAAAAAAAAAAAAAAAAGCCATTTCCAGCATGTCCCACCATTTTGTTTCTGTCAATCAAAACCCGAAAAGGACTAAAGAATATTTTCAAGACTGCTCAGTGTCCACAATGTAGGGCTAAGGTTTTAAAGGTCCTTAGGACCCAGCAGATCCCATTGAGAATATCAAAGCTGGATGCTGAGTGCTTTTGAAAATCTCACACCTAATTCTGGCAATTTTTGCATGATAGTTTAGTGTTAAGGCCATATTTTGGGGGGGAGGAGGGACAGAGAATTTTGGTACTCTTGGATTACAGTCTTGGGACAACTTTATCGCCAAATATTCCCATTGTTGATACTGCCAGCACTGGCACTAGCTACTCAAATCGGCGTGTTTACCTAGTGTGAAATTCACCTCATTGTAGAGTGCTAACACATGACCAATGCCCCACTTGAGTATCTCAAAATAGGGTGCCAGTAGAACCTAGATGGTCGCATAGGCATTTTGCTGTTCCACTGTCGAATCTCAGCTGGTGGCTCTCCTTCATTTCCGTGGGCTGCAAGATTGCTGTAACCAAGAGAGTCTCCCAGGATAGGGTGGTTTTGCACACTGAGCTAGAATTTGCAGGAGGTACTGATTGAACCATAGCAGCACTTTGATTGGATGCAGTGGGAGCACACGGCTCTCCCAATGTTGTGTGCAAGCTCACTTCAGGTGTGTCACTTTAGTAATACCGATGGGGGGAACAAACCCTACATGGACGGAAACCAGCAAAATCTGTCAAGCCTCTGTGTGGGCAACGGTAAAGAAAATGTCTCCCAGGCCACACATAGAACCCCTCTGGCCACAGGTTGCTCACTACTGAGATAAGAGAATAAATGAATAGGCATGTGTGTAGGTGAATGTCTATTTAAATATGGCTGTTGATGTTTTCAAAGCTGACTAGTGGATTACATTGCACAACACCCGGTTAAAATTTTAGTGAGAGCTGGGTGGTTAAATTCCCTAGTCATCTGAAATCTTGGCCATAAGTATTGCTAGAATATTATGCCAAAGTGGATTGCAAAGATGAAATTCATACCATTTAGGGCGATTGCATAGTACTTAGCGTTCCTGCAGTTCTTTTCTTCCACTGGCCTCCAGGTAGTTTACAAAGGAAGGGGAAGTATTGTTTTATAGGCAGGGAAACTGAGGCTCTACAGTGAAATAACCTGTCTAATGTCACTAAGGGTATGTCTACACTACAGTGTTAATTCGAGTTAATTAGAAATAGTTAATTCGAATTAAGCTAATTCGAATTAACGCATCTACACACAAAACCTATTTTGAAATAGCGTTTTGCTATTTCGAAATAGCGTGTCCACACTGAGTGGACCCTGAACCGAAGTTAAGGCTGGCCGGAACCAGTGCCAGCAGGGCATCAGGTTAGGACTTAGTGTGTGGGGCTGCTGCCTGAGGCTAACTCAGCTCCGTGCTTAAAGGGACCCTACCCCCACCCCGGACAGACAGTTCTCAGGGTTCCCCGCTTGCTTGTCTACCTCGATGAGGGACAGCAGAGCAGTCCTGTCTTGGAGTGCCCTGATTGCCCACACTCGGGACACCACAGCACTCGGCCACATGGAGCCAGAGCTGTCCCTGGTCATGCCGGTGAGTCTCTTGGGGTCGTTGCCATCAGCCCGGCTGCACTTGCTGCAGGCTCCCAACGGGGGGGTTCATCGGGGGGCTGTCAGGATCCAGGAGGCCCTGCAGGAGAGCGTCCACCCCAAGGAGCCCTCAGAGCCACCCCGGTCCTCCCCACCAGGGGCTCGTGCCCCATTCTTCCCTCACGTCCTTCCACTTACCCCCCCCCCAACCTCCCTTCCTGATGTCAAACAAAAGTCACGTATGTTCAAAAATAGAAACTGGGTTTATTGAACAAAACTGGGGGGGGAGGGATGAACCTCTGGGGAGACTGGGAAAAGGAGGTGGGAGAGGGGAAGAGAGAGGGTGGGAGAGGGGAGGGGGAAACCTGGGAGGAGGAAGCTGGAAGGGGGAAGCAAGGAGAAGAAGGGGGAGGGGAAGCTCAGGGCCCAGGGTTAGGAGTCTCACTGGACCAACTTGATTTTCATGCAAACTTGCTCCTGGGTTCGCATGTGGCCTTTGGTGGCCAGGCTGGCAGCTATCCTGCCATAGACGGCCGCATTCCTCTGTCTAGTGCAGAGATCATGGACGTTGGGGGCATCTTCTTGGAGTACAACCATCCATCACCCAAACGCATGTGCTGTATCAGTGCTGAGGATGGTTATTCTCTTCCAGTATGTTATGCTGCACTCTCGGGAGGTCTTTGAGAACTGTAGTTCAAAGGAAACTACGGATGTAAAAGTTACCCTGTTACCCGGTAAGCATTAGGCTTACCGGAAAGTTTGCTGGGTGACTGGTTAGAAAGCCAACTGTGGCAAGCTGGAGCAGCCCTGGCTGAGTCTAGTCAACCATGTCGGGGTGGCAGGTGGGGCCGTGCCTGTGTGGGGCTGGTGGGACCCATAGCTGCTCTAACTTGGCCCATGCGGGCTGGCAGGACCCCAGCCCAAGCCTCGCCTGCCACCAATGGTTAACCAGCGAAACGTTATAATTTTAGTCATTTAACTGGTTAACTATTTAAATAGTTATTTACATCTGTAAAAGAAATATTCTCAGGGTATGATTCATGTATTCAGCAAAACGGGGTGGGTTGGGGGGGGGTGTTGGGTGTTTTATTAGCAACTTTTTGAAAAGCTGAGCCCCAAATCTGTTCTTGGACACAATGGTTTTCCTTGTGTGCACGCTTAGGGCTCGTCTAGACTATGGGGTAGATTCAAAAGAGGATATGCAAATTCCACGGGAATTTAGACGCGGCTTTTTCGGCTAATCCCCCTCCCTCCCCCCCGTCGAAAAGCTGCTTTTCCTCAAAAAATGAGGTTTACGTGGCTTTTCGACAAAGGGAGGTTTCAAAAGTGAGATCTGAAGAAGAAATACAAATTCCTGTGGAATTTGCATATCCTCTTTCGAATCTTCCTTGTAGTCTAGACACTTCCTTGTAGTGCCTATGAGAGAGGCACCAGACACATCAGTGTTGCCGAGGTCTTGTGCTTGGTGGGCTAATTGGTGTCGGGGTATATTTCTTACGTGTGCATGGAAACTATCATATTGATTTTGGAAACAATCTACATCATAATTGAGTGCCATCCTCCAGCCCCCAAGAGCCATCTTTCAAACAGTTCAGGCAGGCACTGTTGATATTTCTCTTGGGCGTTTTACCGCAGAGAAGTGGCTGCATGTTTGGGTAAAATTCACCTGTGATGCAAACCGGCTCCAGGGCTTGAGGATGAGTATTTGTATTAGCCCAGCAACTGGGAGCCTCACTCACGGAGCTGGATGCCACTGTGCTAAGTGCTACACAAAAAGTCCCTGCCCCAAAGAGCTTACAGTCTAATTATAAAACAAGATGGAGCTGAGAATGTAGCTTGATGGGAACTGCTGATCACTGCAGAGCCTCTGCACTAGGGTGAATTTCAAAACTATGTTACCATAAAGATTAACCAAAGAAATGGGCTGATGTACTGCCATGGAAGTTAATAGAGTGGGGGGGGGGGAGGGCCTTCTAGATATAGAAGCCGCTATTCCTGCCATCTGTTTTTCTGGGGTAAGGCAAAGAAGCGACTCAATATTTTTCACAGTCAGGAGACATTTATTTTCCATGAGCTTTGTAAATCTCATTTTTCACTTAGTGTATGGAATTTTAAAAAGTTAAAGCTGAAGCAATTGCTGACTCGATAAACCAGTGCCGCAGGATTCTCAGCGGAATGGAAAGAAAGAGAACGGAAGAAAGACTCTTTAGCGGTCTACTAGGTTTATTAGACCATATAAGGATGTGAGGGGGATTCACAGTGAAAATAACAGCACGGGCCATTTGTACAATCATGAGAACAAATAGCAATAAACAAAATGCTGGTATCTGTGTGTGACAACAGTGTACAGCGGAGATGCAGCACCGTTATGTTTCGTACACCAATGTGAATTCTCTATCTGAGAGTGGTCAAGCCAGATGCCTTTCTTGAAGACATAGCTTAGTAAAACCCAAGTTGGTGGGCTCAGTGTAGCAGTAACTAGATATTGTGCAGGTCGGACTGATGTTTAGATGGTTCCTGCCGGTCTTAACAATCTGTGACTCTAGTATTCTGAGGCTACATCTACACTACGAGTTTTCTCGGCAAAAAATATGCTCATGAGGAATTCATTTGCATGAGTCGCAATCTCATTTGCATATTTTCTGCCGAGCTGTTTTTTCGCTAGGGGTTTTTGCGCAAAACCAAGTAGTGTGGACGTTTTCTTTTTGCACAAAAACCCCTTTTTCCTCAAGATCCTTATGCCCCAAAAAAGGAGCTATACCGATCTTTCAGACAAAGGGGTTTTTTGTGCAAAAGGAAAACGTCCACACTGCTTGTTTTTGCACAAAAACCCCAGCGCAAAAATGGATTGGCAGAAAATATGCAAATGAGATAGTGATTCATGCAAATGAGTCCCCCATTTGCATATTTTTTGCCGAGAAAACACGTAGTGTAGACGTAGTCTCAGGTTCAGAGAGGAGCCTGGGCTCTGAGACCCCCACGCCAGGGAGGGTTTGGGATCGACACTGTTTTTAGCCCTGCAACCTAACCTTCATGAGCCCAAGTCAGCTCGCCGTGGTCTCTGCAGCTCCGTGCCGTGGGTGTTTTATCTCCGTGTCGGCACTGTGAAAAACAACAGGGACAGCCACATTATAAAAATCTAGCTAGGCAGCTGCGTGTTACTTTTTAAGATGTTCTTGCTGCACCAGGTTAAATATAGTTCAGATTAATGGAATATGCACATGTAACCAGCCCAGCTCTACCAACATGATGTGAAAGCTGCTAGGGGACCAGGTGTAACTGTCTTCCTACCTGAAGATTAAGTGTTTTATGGCTTTTATTCTGGCCTCAGCTCAGGAGCCAATTCCACCCCAAAGACTCACCCTCACAAGCACGTGTTACTATTTTTACACCCACCTCGCTACCTCTGCCATTTGCTCGAAGTTGGCATCCATTTTAATTTTTTTTTATATAAACTGAAAAATAAAACTCATGGAACCACCATGTCTCCCCCTGCTTGAGAAAGAAAAGTTGCCTGTTGGATGAGTTCACCAGATGTGACAACACCGCAAGGATTTCACAGGGCTATTCGCTTTGGCGCTTGCGTGTCCAACACCTTTTCCTCACGTGTGAGGGGCTAGCGTGTTGCCATATCCTTTGGCTTACCCCTTTGGAGGAGACCCAATGGTGCCATGGAACGGTGCTACACAGTAAAGACTGAGGACTGTGGCACATTTCTGTAACATGGTTAATAACACATTTTGGTGACATCTGGGCAAGCGAGCACAACCTGGGTTATACACATGATCCTCTGTGTAGCGTACAAGGGCCATTCATCTCACTGGGCCTTTTACAACACATGGCTGTGTGTGTTATGTCTTGCTTGGCTGCTCTTTGAGGACCCCTGTGCTATATATTTATCTGGTAGGCATGTGCATGGCAGAAAAGCTTTAAAATTATGGCAATCTTACTTGCAACAAGCTTATTTGTAGCTGCTGGGAGGTTGGCAAGCACTCTGTGTTATCCTCCTAAGAAAACATTTTATTTGCTATCTTATTTTACCTTCCCTTTTGAATAGGCAGCTGCTTTTTATTTGGCTTCAGCTACACCTTTTTAATCTGTTTCTCTTTTCTTTCTTTCTTTTTTTTATCCTCTCCGTCAAACTTATATAATGGCACATTATACAAAATAGCTAAGCAGGTGGTATTTTTAAAGACAGTGAGTGAGCAGTTTTTTGGCCTAAATTTGGAATTGAAGCAGATGGATTTAAGACTCCATGTTTTCCTATGAATAGTAACCGTTGTTCTCCTCTGCCTTAAACACCAGTTTCAAGACCACCTCCAGCAACCAATCAGCACTCTGTTATTTAATTATAACAAAATTCTTAGCTCTGTCTGCTGCTGCATGGGCAAGTGGGGGGCACTGGATCAACTTCTGGAGCCAGGCAGCCTTGCC
This sequence comes from Pelochelys cantorii, assembly GCA_032595735.1. Classification (NCBI taxonomy): domain Eukaryota; kingdom Metazoa; phylum Chordata; order Testudines; family Trionychidae; genus Pelochelys; species Pelochelys cantorii. The sequence goes on along the minus strand of CM064333.1, from coordinate 64,072,684 downwards.
AACAATAATTTTCCTTTTCCCAGAGGGCTAAGGAGGCCTGAAGCAGGTTCCAAGTTCCTCCTAAGCTGGCTGTTCAGTTTGGGCTCCTTGACAGAGGGCTTGAAAAGGGTTATAGAAAGGCAGATAAATGCACTTCTTGTTGCAAGCTTCCCTGACAAGCCAGGCTTCAAGAACAGTGATCTCATTCCTGCCTCATTATTAGTGGTGCCAGATTTTTTCCATTAACAGGTAATTGAGTAGAAACTCAAATAAGCTAAGTTTGTTTTATCCAGTGCGTTTTTCTTGCTTGCACGCGCAAGAAAAACACTTTAGAGAGGAGTTTGCTTATAATGTTCAAGAAAATATATTTACATCTTCTTAGAGATTTCTCCCTGAGCGTAATTAACTGGCTGGTCTTTTTTGTTGTTGTTTTGATTTTAAAACACAGACATCAGTGCATGGGGTTGGTTTTTTTTTGTTGTAGTGGTTTGAATTCCTCTCAAACAACAGGGTTGAACTTCCTTGTTCCCTTGACATGGGCTACTCTGCTTTTGAAAGATTCATATGTATACACATTAGTGTTATGTAATTGACTTCTTTCATGGTCCCCGAGGGGAAGCAAAAGCAGGAGCCAATTAGATCACAATATGGCATACAACTTTCAGGCACACAAAGAGCTTTCCAATCCTGAAGGAGGTGGTGGGGGTCAGGGTGACTGGAGGAATTAGGCTGTTTCTAACTGTCCCATTAAAACAGGAAAACACGGTTGGTTCTCCAGGCGGCTTGCGTAGTGCAGATGATGTTGCCGAAGAGGATTTTGTTTGTTGCTTATTGATCTGGAGTATGTGGGAAGAAAGTGGAAGGGACTAGCTCTTAGGGTTGCCAAATGGTTTAACCAAAAATACCGTACACCACACACACACACCCAAAAAAAACAAAACAAAAGGGGGAGACAAAAGTTGTTGAGCAAAAAAAAAAAACCCCAGAATGGCCACTTTAAGAAATGCTGGAGGCCATCTGGTTTTCCTGCTCCGAGCCAGACAGCTCCCTTGCAGAACCAGGTAAGCAGGTGCGGGGGGGGGGGGGGGAGGTTGGCCCAGTTGCTGAGTATGTCGTAGGGTGAGTATGCCAGTTGTCCGGTATTGACCCGGACAGTCTGATATTTTCGCCTCCTGGCAGGGAAAAAAATCAGAAAATACCAGACGTTGTAGGTGAATTTTTTTACCTGACAGCAGGTAAAAATACTGGACTGTCCGAGTCAATACCAGACACCTGGCAACCCTACTAGCTCTATGCGCAGTTTTTGAACCGATTTTTGCTGTGTCGATTAGGAGTGTGATTTTTATACCGAGAAGGTTAAATCAGACTTCCCTTAGTGTGGACACTGTTATAGTGGCATAAAATTGCTTCTCTGGGGTTACATCTACACTGGCAGCTTCTTGTGCAAGAACTGTTTTGCAGAAGAGTTCTTGTGCAAAAAGTCTTCCACAAGAGCATGTCTACACTGGTCTGTGCTTTTGCGCAAGAGTGTCTATGGCAGTGTGGACGCTCTCTTGCGCAAGAAAGCTCTGATGGCCATTTTAGCCATAGGGGTTTCTTGCACAAGAAATTCATGTTGCCTGTCTACACTGCCCTCTTGCGCAAGAGCTCTTGCGCAAGAGGGCTTATTCCTCGTGGGGAGAGGAATAACTCTTCTGGAAGAAGCCCTGTTTTCTAACGCTAGACTGTAAATTTACTTTCAAGAACAGCTGTTCTTGTGCAAGAAGCTGCCAGTGTAGATGTAGCCAAGGAGTAAACTGTGTCCATGCTAGAGGCTGTACCGCTTGAAGAAGATGTGTTTCTTTTAAACCAATATAGTTACTAGCAGGATGAACATGGCTGGGATCAGCCAGGCCTAAGAACCATTACAGAATATCGAAGCGGCCTGCTTCCATGGCCCTTCAGCTCAGAACTCCTCCTCTTCCGTTCACCAGTTCCAGGCAGTAGCCTCTGCCTTTTTAGGCATATCACATATCCTGAATAGTAAAGGTGGACACGCGCAGCTCCAGCAAAATCTGGAAGTTCCTACAAACCAGGCTGTACGTGCATCCGGGAGAGAAATTGATTTCAAAATCCTTCGCTTATCCTCACCATGCTATGCTCTGCTGCTCCCTGATCCTCTAGCACAGTGGTCACCAACCAGTGGATCAGGATCTATTGGTAGATCTTGGAGCCTCTGACAGGTGATCCAGACTGGTTTGGCCAAGAGGCTATTAAGTGCCAGCTGCCCCTCCCCCTACAGTTGCACATATCCTGCCCTTGGCCTTGGAGCTGCCTCCCCCCACGCCGGGGAGCCTCCTGGTTGCTGGGCAGGAAGAGGAGAGGAGGGGTGCTGAAGTCAAGGTGCCCCCTCCCCCTCTCCTGTATCCTATCTCCACAGAGCAGGGTGGGGGGGCACAACAGGGCTTGGGATGGAGGGAGTTTGCTGGCTGCTTTTAGGAGTGGTGCAGGGCTAGACCAGGGTGAGCCTGCCTTAGCCCCACTGCACCACCAGCCAGGAGCCACCTGAGGTAAGTAGTGTCCAGTCAGAGCCCACATCCTGAAACCCTACCCCAGTCATGAACCCCCTCTTGCACCCCAACTGCCTGTCCCAAGCTCAGCTCAGAGCCCCTCTCGCACTCCAAATCCCTTAATCCAAGACCAGAGCCCACACCCCAACCCATTGCCCCTGCCTGGTGAAAGTGAGGATAGGATGGGTAGGGATGGATGATGGAGTGAGCAGGGGCAGGGCCTCAGAGAAGGAGCACAAAGGAGGCGGGGCCAGGGTATTTGGGTTTGAGGTAGATCTTGGATTGCACTTAAATTCAAAAAGTGATCTCATGCTTAGAAAGGTTGGAGACCCCTGCTCTAGCATTTCATTCTCAGATGGATGGGCTTGGGGCCACTGTTTAAAATGAGTGATGAGTCCTCTGACCTTGCAGTTCCCAGCACCGCTACTCCCAGAACCAGCACCATATTCTCTATCTGTGTTAGGGGTGTAATACTGCCAGCCATCCCCAGTGGAGTTCAGCATCTTCCATCAGTCTTCCCTGTGGGAAGAGCGCATGGGCAGCCACCCAGGAAAAAGTCAAATACCACACAATTGATTAGCAGTGAACACAGCCAGCAGCAGGTGTTTCTATTGGTGGTGCACATCTGCACATGCCTCGGTTCACATAACAAAATGTATTCCTCACCCAGATGGAAAAAAAGAGAGGTAATATTGCCTTCTGCCCAAAAATAGATTACCGAGGGCAAAATCTTGATATGACCTGGTATGGGAGAAGCGTTAGAAGGGAAAGATCTTTAGCCCCACTCTGGGCCCTTCGCAATGTAAAGAGACTGGAGTAGGTTGTAAAGGGCTGCTAAAAACTCTTGTATCTGTCCCAGAAAATATTCTCCCAGGACAGACTCTGGGAAGAGCATCTTCAGGGTTGCTTCCAACTCCTGGAAGAGGGAGAGGGAGTGTCAAGGGGAAAGTAGGTTGCAGGACGTTGCACTGTAGATTACAGGCAGTATGGGGAGGCTGCTGTCACTTAAACAGGCCCCCTCAGACCTGTCTAAATTAAATTATGCCTGTGGTGGCAGATCAGCCAGGGAACAGGGTGGCGCAAAGATGCCTCCAAGTTACCTTAGCCTCCCTCCCTCTGGGCTCTACAAGAGGCCGATTACCAATTCTCTGAGCTGGTTTCAGCAGAAACAGGGCCTTCAAAGAGCCTGCAACCCTTTTATCCCCATTCCCAAAAAACAAAAGCAACAACTCACATTTTAAGGCCCAGTCTCTCAATGTTTCAACCAGGAATTTTAACCTTCCTTTGGACGAGGTAATACTTAGTCAAATACCCGGGCTGTTAGCTGCTAGAGACTGAGCTACAATTGCTGCCATTTGCATATTAACTCAGGCTTTAATCTGACACCTCTTTTTGTAATGTGGAATCGGCTTGCTTACATTTTGGGGAGATCAGTCAGAGACTCCTCTGGCACGAAGGCTGTTGTGGAAATGCCTGCAGCTGGGTTTGGTCCTGAGCTTGCATTCCTTGTACATCCAAAGAGGCCATTGGCTTGACTGAACTGAATAGAGGGTCAGGACCAACATCTATATATCAGCTATATCATGTATGCCAGAGCTATTCAACAGGTGGCCCATGGGCCCATTTGTTTGCAGCCCACGGTGCGGTTTGGGTTTACGTGGGACTCAACACATGGCCGGCGGGAGGGAGCCAAAACAAAAGAGTAGTCGATATAATGGTCTTCCGTTGATATGTGTTAAACCTCATTGTAGGAGGAATAATAGGTAGTTCTAAATAGGGCTTTAGTTCGAACGCCCGTTTCACTGCCGCGTGTAGACGTGGGCAGTTATTCCAGGCTTGTAAATTTCAAAAAAAAAAAAAAAAAAAAAAAATTGCGCCCAGCCGGGAAGATGCAAATCAAGCGCGGGATATTTAAATCCCGGGCTTGGTTTGCAATTCCGAATGCCTACATTTGCAGCCCTATTCCGAAATAGGCTGCAAGTGTCGACATACCCTAAAAGTGCTGTCATATGGGTGGAAATGGGGTAAATATTTCATTTTATTAATATCAGCAGAACTGACTTAAAGGGGGCCCTGTGTGTTGTGTAGTCTTGCCTTAATCTTTGTATTCATGCCCATCAGTTTGAAATAAGCTATTTGCATATATTTGCATATGTATTTGCATGTATATGCAACCACACTTAAGTTGCGGCCCTCGGCACATGCTGTGAGTATCATTGTGGCCCCCGAGGCTTCCGAAGTTGTGTAGCCCTGATATATGCTATGGGGTAGAGAAACATGCTTTGTGATGATCAGAGAATGGGGATTGTGTCCATCTGACTATATTGGCTTCTAAGCCAATTGGTGATGGGGAATCAGGCTGTTTGGTTTTTAAACAACAGACATTGGTGCTAAAAAGCACAGACGTCGTCTGCATCCTCCTGATGAGAGTCAGCAACCTGGGTTCCGTTACTGAAATAGCATAAGACTGAGGGCAAATCTGTCCTCTATATATCTGTAAAATGGGTCTGGCAATAGAGCAGTTGTGTGAGACTTGCTGGGGAGGTGTTAAAAGCAGTACCAAGGAGGCTGCACCAAACCCACTAATCAGGAAAGGGCTTCTTGAGCCCACCATAGGGGGAAGGCTTGCTGGAGCAGCCAATCAGGGCCAGAGAGGGCCATATATCAAGGGCTGCTCAGCAGAGCAGAGGGAAGTCTCTCCCTGGAAGCAAGAGAGAAGGACTGGCTGCTGGGGGAAGGGCCATACACAAAGCAGAATCCAAGGGTAAGCTGTTAGCTGACCACTGCCAGGCTGAGAGGATGCTAGGGCTATGGGAGAAGTGGCCCAGGGAAAATAGGCAGGAGGTTGGAGGAGATGCAGTATGTGGCTGCTGGCTGACTCAGGAACCAGAATAGCCCTCTCCCCTTGCTTGGACCCCATTTGCCAGTGAGGAAAGTGGCCAGTATCCAGACTGCAGTTTGTCCTTGAGGCAAGGGGCTGGACCTTGGACTGTAGTTGGCTGTTGAGGCAAGTGGCAGGACTAAGAACTGCCAGGCCCCTAGAAGTGGAGAGATAATGGAGCGGAGCACAGCCGGAGGGGCTGTGTCCAGATGAGAACACTGCGGTCTGGGGAGTGATGGAACAGAAGTGACAATGGCAAGACTCTGCCTGAGGAGGCCACACTGTTGAACGAAATCTAATTCCCACAACAACCAGCAGGAGGTGCCAGGCATCTGACTAGTCCTAGACCAGGCCTGCAATCTAAAGATGTATATTTCTCCCCAGCACAGATATGGCATAGAATGAGTTTTATCACATTACTTCATCTCCTTAGCGTTGTAACCTTGACTCAAAGAAACCATCTGTGGAGTTCAGTGCAAGCCCATGCAGTACTTGGCCTCTTGGCCAAGAAGAGAGCCAATGAGCTGAATATGTAGTGTGTGTTCTCCTATGCTTATCAAGCTTTGTCCTGTCTTCCATGTAGTTCCCTATTTCCTTTTACTCCTCCTTTGTACTGGTTTCCTCCCAATGCCTGAAAATACACTCCATCCTAAAGGCCTACAAGCATGGGCACCTACTCTGTGGGTGCTCCATGGCTGGAGCACCCCCAGAGAAAACTTAGCAATTTCTCAACACCCACCAGCAGCCAAGCTCTTCCCTCTCTTCTCCTCCCTCCTCCCTGGTGGCCCTGCTCATCGACCCCTCCTTCCCTCCCAGTGCCTTCCGCCCATGCAGGAGACTACTGGAGGAAGGGAAAGAGAGGAGCAGGGGGAGGAGGCAGAAAGAGGTGAGGTAGAGGCAGAGCAGGAGCAGGGATTTGGTGGAATGGGGCAGAGCAGGGGCAGGAAGAGTTAGAGTAGAGGCTTGACAGAAGGGGTGGATTGGGGACTGAGACTGGGGTGGGATGGTTTGAGCCCCTCCCCCTCCAGCTAGAGAGGAAGTTGGCGCCTATGTCTATAAACCCCAATCTTTCCCTCATATTTACTAAGGAATTTGGACAGGAATATATATAGAAAAAACTGCACAAAAATCATGGAACATTAATAAGCTGCCACTTCAGTCTTTTTTCCCTTGTTTGTATCTCTTCTCTTTTCTTATTATTTAGAACCCTCGGCAGATACAAAATCCACATCTGCATCCAGTCCAACACCTGCAAACATGGTTTGCAGCTTGAAAACAGATCTCTGGAGATTTGCAGGGCCCTTGCTATACATTTAGATTTGCATCCAGCTGCGATCCACAAACATGGTCTGCCGATATCTGCAGATTTGCAGTGCTCTACTTCCATGGTCTATTTCAGTGTTTCTCAACCAGTGGTACGAATACCCTTAGGGGTACTTGAGAGAAGTCTGGGGGGGTACGTCAACACAACTGAAATTTGGAGAAAACTGAATTTTTGTTTTAAGTTTTACTGTGCTTTGTTATTTTTGTACTTTTTACACCCCAAAATTTCATCACCTGCCTGGCTACGATTAAGTTGTTTAAACAAATGTGTTGCAATGGTAGAAAAAAATTGTGTGTGTCTGAAAACTGTAGGTACTGCAGGTACTTATAATTTTTTTTTTAAAAAATGGGGTACTTAATAAATAATAAAAAAAGGTTGAGAAACACTGGTCTATTTGGTCTTCACACTCTTTGGAACAGGGACGGAATGCTTACCTTCACACTGTGTGTCAAGAAACCTAGCATGCTGTTCGTGTTACATAAACAACAGTAGAGTTAGAAAGTGGAGAAGGTCCATTGTAGTTAGTCTTTCCACTTGAATATATTCAGTTCCGCTATTTCCTGTCTTTCCCCACTTATCCCTTGGAGCAGGCTTAACCCCACAGTGCATGTATCATCCTAATTCTTGATGTTGTTATTATTAATACTAATATTTCCGCAAAAGCCAGTTCTTTCTCTTTCTTTATTCATGCTGTTGTTCCTGTCTATTTCTTTGCCTTCACAGATACGCTTCTGCAGCACATTTTCTTTCAGAAAAATACACAAAACCCACACCGATCAGTTAACATAGATGACATCTTTAAACTTTAATACATTTTTTCACTATAAAACGCCACCAGTCAGCTTTCGTGTAGGTAGGTTTCCATTGTTATTCGTCAAAGTCTTCTTGAGTGGATTTCCCACTGTGTCACTTTTGTGTGAGTCAAATCAAGATTATAGGTAACAGAGAAGAAAAAGAAAAAGAAGAGAAGGTTAGACCCTCATTTTAGAGTTTAAGAAAAATCTGCCAGCAGGTTGCAGTTCGAGTTGGTAATATACATGAAAGGGGAAGCCCAAGCAGTGTCACCAGTGTCACTATATTAGGCTTTCAGGAAAAAGCACACAAAACATATATTGTAGTGGTCGCACACAGAGACATAAATTTAGGAACAAGATCTGCCTTAGCTTGAACATAGTCTGCTCTGATAATAAGGAACAATGAACTGAAGCTATTATGAAATGAACCCCAGGAGTTTGAATAAAGGGAGCTTTTAGTTGAGTTCTCCCAAAAAATAAAATCAGACAAATTTGTCTAACTTTTTTCACCGGTTGTATGTTGTCCTAATTTTTCTTCCCTTCCTCTTCCCCATCTCCACTTCAGAAAAATATTGGTTATATTTGTGGGCTGAGTTCATGACTGTGATTAGCTGGTCTGCACTGAATTTCTGCTGGTTAAGTCTGAGATTAATTTCTTCTGTCGAATTTGTGACACCCTCTCATCCCGAGGCACATTCTCTTCACTGGGAATTTTGAGCAGGCAAGGAACATAGAATCAAATCTTCCCTCCATGCACACACCCCTCCAGCAAACATGTTGCATTATGGTGTGCTGAGTGTGACAGATTTGAGCTGCTCTGTATTAATTTATGAATGCTCTATGGCTTGTCTGATTGTTATAAGGACATCTACTATCTGCATATATAGAGTCAATTCCATAAGCAGGATTGATGCCAGGAAATACATCCAGGAAGGGAGGGGGGTAGACTGATGTACACTTCTCCACAATGCAAGAACCACCCACTCGCTTGGATGCTCACCAGACTTATTGCAGGCAGCCAGTCCAACCCTGTGGGATGAGAGAAGAAAGACCTTGGGTTGGATTTTAAGAGATCCTGAAGGACAGGAAGGAAAGAGACTTTTGGGGAACACACTGACACCTCAGTTCCTCAGACAGAGGAAAGTAGACCTGTCAGGCCCAAAGAGAAGGCTTGAGGATGGTGAGACTCTAGGTAAGAATCTTGTCATGTCAGCCTTGTGATAAAATCATTTCCCCTTGTGTTGTGCTTCGCTCCTACTGTTAGGAATAACCCTTTGTTTTAAGAAAACCGATGTGGGATCACTGTATTCACTACTGCCACAAGGGAAGAATTGCAGGAATCCAAATGCTGTTGGGATGTTGGAGTAAGCCCAGTAGATCCACAGGGTGCTGTAGACTACAGCCCAGGCTAGTGTGGGCGCATTTCTGTATTCCACTGCAAGGTGGTAGAGGCAAAAGGTCTTATCGCTCAGGGAGATGTACTCAGAAGCTAGCGAGAATCTGGCTCTGTAAGGGTGCTAGCACTAGTGTGTAGAATAAAAAAACAATATTCATGCACAGGCTTAGTCCACAACAAAGTGGATAGGGCTGAGCCAAAAAGAGGTTTGGCTTTGTAAAAATTTCCCCAGGTGCAAGGGTGTTTGTGTTCATCATTTGGTGGAGCTCATTAGAAAGGGAGAGGCCAGGTATAAACCATGGGCATTGGTGGTACACACACACTGGGCTGCTTCTGTTTTCTAGAAGAATCGTGCACTGGGCTTCACAAGGTGACAGCTTTGCAGATAATGGCTCTGAAGAGTAAGAACATAAGAATGGCCCTACGGGGTCAGACCAAAGGTCTACCTAGCAACAGCAGCCAGTGCCAGGTATCTCAGAGGGAATGAACAGAACAAGCAATCACCAAGGCTATGTCTACACAGCCCATTATTTCGAAATAACTAGCATTACTTTGAAATAACTCAGTCTGCGTCTACACAGCCGTCAGATATTTTGACATACTGTCAAACTACTGTCCAGCTGGAGGACTTCTTGCTTTGACTTTTGTAACCTTAATTTTATGAGGAGTAAGGGAAGTTGGAGGAAGAGTGCTCTGTTTCGAAATAAGTGCTGTCTAGGCAGCACCAAAACTCGAAATAAACCATTTTGAAATAAGCTATGCAATTGACGTAAGCTCAATTCGTGTAGCTTATTTCGAGTTACGCCCTGCTGTGTAGACATGCCCCAAGTGATGTTCCCTTGTTGCCTACTCCAAGAGGCTCGACACACCATCTCTTCCCTTGTTGGCTAGCAGCCGTTGATGGACCTATCCTCCATGAATTTATCCTGCTCTTTCTTGAACTCTGTTATAGTCTTGGCCTTCACAACATCCTCTGACCAAGCATTCCACAGGTTGATTGTGTGTTGTGTGAGGAAATACTTCCTTTTGTTTGTCTTCTACTTGCAGCCCATTAATTTCATTTAATCTGCCGTTGTGCCTGATTTCCCTTGTGTGGCTGTGAAATAATTCACGGGGAGGGGGGTTCTGAACATGTCACTCATTAACACCCCTTCATCTCTGTCAGTGGCCTTTCATTTTCTTTTTCACTTCAACCATGCTCCGTCCATATCAACTCTCTCTTTTCTTTTGTTTTGTTTCTTTGTTGTTGGTTTTTTTACTTTATCTTAAAACATTTTTTGAAAACAGAATTTATCATGACAAGAGAACACATCCCTCTAGAAATGCAAAAGATACTGGTTAACCAAGAACATTGGCATATTATAAAATATGGCTACATATTCAAAGCACTTTTGGTCTTCAGCCTGGGAGCTGTGGCCATGGTATACCAAGACTGAGGCCTTTAATCAGGGTAGCGATCAAAGACAGTAACCACAATCTGCAAAGAAAAGGAGGAGCTCACAGGTTGAGTAAGGTGAAGTGAGGGTTTGAGGAATGTGAAAGCAGCCTCCAGATTTCTGAGAAAACAGAATATTTGATATTTCAATGACATTTTTTTACTGGAAAATGTTTAGTATATTTTTTACATACAAAAAAACCCACCCATCTCAATTGGGTTTCAGTGATGGGAAAACTTTAAGGGTCTGGTCCAGTGCTGGACATGAAAGCCAATAGAAAGAGGCACATTAACTTTTCTGTGGTTTGGATTAGCCTTAAAAGGATCTACATATAGGAGATGTCACAAAAAATTGAGCTAGATCTTATAGAAGAATTTAGAAAATCTCCCACACCACAGGGGGAGAAGGGAAGAATCTATAGGGTAGAAGAAGCAGGCAGAAGAAAATCTACTTACAGCAAAGCTGGGATGTTATTAAAGAAAAAAAAAAAAAAGAAAAAAACCCCAAACAAACAAACCAAAAATAAACAGGCAAAGAATGCAGGCTAAGAAAGTTAATGGACTCCAACAGAAAAATACTATTTAACAGTTTTGAGCTTAAAACAAGGAGGAAGTGCTGCACACAGTAGACAGTAACATGATGCTTTGATAGGCTATCAATCACAATCTGATTTTATTTTAAACTGCTTTTTTATTTTATCGACAAGGAGTCCTGTGGCACCTTATAGACTAACAGATGTATTGGAGCATAAGCTTTCGTGGGCAAAGACCCATTTCGTCAGATGCATGTAGTGGAAATTTCCAGAGGCAGGTATAAATATGCAGGTTAGAGATAACGAGGTTAATTCAGTCAGGGAGGGTGAGGCCCACTTCTAGCACCCTCCGTGACTGAATTAACCTCGTTATCTCTAGCCTGCATATTTATACCTGCCTCTGGAAATTTCCACTACATGCATCTGACGAAGTGGGTCTTTGCCCACGAAAGCTTATGCTCCAATACATCTGTTAGTCTATAAGGTGCCACAGGACTCCTTGTCACTTTTGCAGATCCAGACTAACATAGCTACCCCTCTGATACTTTTTATTTTATATTTCCAATAAAATATAAATATTCCTATTAGTGGTTCAGGCAAGAGGGTTTTTCAAGAGATTAAACTATCCAGGTGGTCTCCCTCCATTGAAATCTGAGACTTGACATTGATTAACAGCAGCTCTAGGCCTAGCTCCCTACGTACATTTTTGGGCCTAATTTTTGGAACTGTAGTAAAGTTATTTCTTGGCATGTCCCCTCTTTGTTCATAGGTAACTCTTATTTTCATTAGTGACATTTTGCATGTATACAATAATGTTTTTAGAGTGTAGGAGAGTTACTAGGGGAGGGGTAGTACCTCTTTTGGAGGGGTAGTAACTCTATTGGAGGAATACTTCATTTTTCTCTGGGAGTAGTTTGTCAGCTTTGGTCTCCACCTACACCTATGTCTCACCTTTGGCTCCAAATGGTTGGTTGTGTGTGACAGCGGCCACACGCCAGTAAACTGCTTCGACGAGTGGCATAAACCAAGTGCAGGTAGCCGATGGGTCCTTTCCTCTTGGTGAGGTAGGGAAATTGCCTTTTTCTAGCAAGTGAAGACTGTTCTGGTGGGCAGGGTGGAGCAAATCAATCTGTGATTCAATGGCCATAAAATATGTCTGACCTTCTGTGCCATAGCATCTTTTGTAATCCTGGAGGAGGAGACTGGAAAGAGTGATTTAGAGCGCGTTTGGCGCTCGTAACTCCTGAGCATTGAAACAAGTGAATGAAATTGACATCTATCTAGGCATTTATGTAGCCATTGCCAATGTCTTTCAATGGATTAAGGAAGCCATCTTGGACCTTTGTGATCTGCTCCCTACGTATGTAGAGTGTGGGACAAAGCAGTCATTCTATTTTTCCTCCTATGGTAAGTGCTCTCTGTCCTTCAGATATTAGAGATGGGGTCTTTGACATCCTATGCTTCCTCTCTGGAAAGTGATAATGTATTTAAGCATTCATCTGGTTTGCAACCATTTTGTACCCAGCACACAAAGACATAGAAGGCTTCCAGGTTTGCACTCATTTCTCTGCACTTGTCATGATGCCATTGTGGGACCAGAAGATAATGAGATGAAGAGGAAGCATTCCCACAGCATGAGCAATGTATGAACATCATTATTAATGTTCTTATAAAATATCCCATCTCTACATGATGTCTACATATCTGAGCTACAGCCCTCTGCTAGATATAAAAAGCCATGACCATCCAACAGGGATCGGCTGTTTAATGGAAAGTCTGCTCTTTTTTCACTTTAAATGATATTTTATTATTTATGTCTCACTTATAGAGCATATATACTGGGTGTTTCTTCAGGTTACAGTGGGAGAGAATTAATCATTTCCCCTTCAAATGGTTATGTTTAAGGACAGAAATGGAAATTGTAGAAATTATGCAGAAATCTACTGAAGTCAGTGGGGGACGGGGTTCAGTCAATGCAGAAATTGGTCATCTGTATGTAATCTGGTAAATTCTGCCTCTGTACTTAGTTGTATGTATATTTCGTGTCAGGTTCTGATAGTTTTACTCATGTTCAATAATACCTCAATCTTAGCTGCACTGGATTCAACAAAGGTGCTTGTGGATTAAGGTATGAATCATGAATAGGAGGGCAAAATCTGACCATTAATTTTAAGAGCACGTTAGAATCCATGGTGATGGGGACCATAGATGGACAGAGATATTCTTGTACATGAGTGCTGCCAGTATGGCTATGGGTTCCCAGATCTCATTACGGTCCCTAGAAGAATCATTTGAGACAGTAGTTCAAAGGCATGAGAGACTGATCTCAGTGGGATTGCTTATGTGAATAAAGTTATGCCCATGCTTAAGTGCCCACAAATACAAATTTTCAGCTTGCACTTTTTAAAACAGGCATAGTGAACTGAAGTTATTGTTCTGAACTGGTAAACTATTACTTTCAAGAGAATGAATTTTCCATGTTGCTGGACACAGCCATCAAATAGGAGTAGTTATGATGGTTGATTTATTGTATTTTGATGCCTCAAAAGTACTTGTGCAGCCCACATTCATGCAGTAGTTGAGCACTTCATAACCTTTAATATATTTACCTTCACAACATGACTTTGAGGTAGGGAAAAACTGTTATCTCCATTTTATAGTAAGAAAAAACATCTCTTTGTATCACCTCGAAGGGCTGTTCTACTAGTGACTTTAAAAATGGTACCATATTGTCTCTCAATGACTTTCACATCTAACTGGTTTAGTTTACAAATTAAAAGATGGTTTCCATAATGGCCTGGTCTAGGACCTAAGCGCTAAGGTAGGTTCTTTCTGCTTGTGCTTCATCATCAGAGATCAAAATTCTACAAATTCTGCCTTGAGATGCCTCTACACAACTCCAGTATCTTTTAGATCATTCACTATTGTGGTGCCTCAATTATCTTCAGCAACGGCTCCCGGGTAAAAGGGAGACCAAAATTTGCCCAACAAAAGAGCAACGTATGTTAAGAATATGTCGACAGACCCCAATACTCATGCAGTTCGGAGGACAAAACTGGTGCTTCTTTTTATAGATTGTCCTCAAGCAGATGGTTGTTTTCTCCAATTTATTAATTAATTGAAGGTTTGCTAAATTATTTCTGCTAATTTTATTATTATTTCTGGTAATTTTTGGTCTGTAGTTTGTTCACTTGAAAATATTTGGCACCCAGCATTCTAAATATGATCTGTCAGTTGAACTTGATAGGACACACACATCACATGACATTGTTTCTGTTCCTTGGATGAGTGCACCTATGCTGAGAATCAGGTTTGCAGTGTGAATACTTGTATTTACAAACTCAGAATTCACTTTCTAGATGTATGTTCCTGAACTTGGGTAGGGACATTTAAGCTCTGTATTTCAATTTTCCCACCTGTAAAATGTCAATAATAACAAGGCATGTAGGGAGGCTAAATTCATTCGTATATGCAAAATGCTTTGAGATCTTTAGGTGGAAGGTGCTATAATATTGCAAATTATTATTATTTATTAATATATCGTTCTCACTCCTTACTATATTAGGAGTTTTCATTCCTCATCTTAAATCTGTTTTATGCAGTGTACAGAGAATCAGAGATGGCAGAAATAGCTTAGGATTTTCTTAATATATTGTAAATTATGATCAGACAAGGTCTACAACCTGTTCCAACAGATTTTCTCCTTCTTGAGGCATTTTATTGTAAATATGCTCTGTAACAATTTGCTCAGAATTGTTTAGGGACATGAAAAAATGTTTACCTTTGCCTTCCACAATGTATTACTTATTGTTTGAAAAAGTTGCTTCCTTTCTGTGCCAACAGCTATCATCTTGGGAAACACATAATACTAGTGATATTGAAACTAATATGCTCTTTTCTAGGATACATTAATATCACTCTGCCACTACAACATCAGCCAAAAAACCGCACATAAAACAATTTATTTGGAAGCTCAACAAGAACCAACATTTGTTAGCAAATAACTGCCATTGTATACGTCAAATAGCCCAGGTAGCCCTGGTTGTCTTTTTGAATCTTCATCTTTCCATGAGTGGTTGGGGCCCAAAAGAGACTTTAACTATTATAATGAGTAGATCAATAATTATCCGACCCCTTCCCAACATATAAACCTGTCTTGAAAGAAGAGTTACTGGTGGAAGAGTGGGACATGAAAGGGAGTACCTCAACCCTGCCCATTGGGACTTCTATTCACTCAAATTTGAATTACAGGCTGCCATTTTAGTTCCCTGTCCTGGTGGGTGGAACTACAGGCTGCCATCTTTATCCCCTACCTCTGTTCCGTCAACAATGACCGACTTTTATTCACATTAATAATACTTTCCATCAGACACCTTCACACTTTCTCCCTTACATTTAGAAGTAGTTCCTCATACAAAACTGCAAGCCACTAGCCTATTCTCCTCTGCCTATAAAACACTTGGCAATGGCTAGATGATTTTGACCTCTGCTTATTACATTAATTGCCTCACCGTTACCATCATCCGATCATTTGTTAGATGTATCTGCTGTCATTGTTTGTCATATTGTAAGTTTTTGGGGGACAGTGACCAGTGTTCCCTCTAAGCTGTGCACTTGTATGGCCCCTCAGGAGAAATTCAGACGCTGCCCAGCTAATTAGCAGAGTGCCCATATCTAGGTTTTCATTGGTGGTGCACATGCCTCAGTGCACATAAAAATGTATTCCGTACATGGATGGAAAAGATTAGAGGGAACATTGGCAGTGGCCATCTTTTTTATTATTACAGTGCCAAACACAGTCCCTGATTGGTACCTCTTAAGGCTTCCCCTATAACAAGTAAAAATAATAATTGGATCATTATTCGTGTCATGAACTAGCTAGTTTACAGTATATACTGTCCTCTTCTAGGTGGAATCTACTCTGTTCATCCATGTGTCATGCACACTATACTGCTAATCAAGAGGAACTCAAGCTCTAGCGATCTGCATTTGATTGCAGGGTGATGTGGGTTCTCCCTTTACTGCTTCTGGGAAGTTCAGAGTGGCATCGGTATGCAGCATAAAGAGGGCTGCAAAGTCCTAGATGGTCACAGATTTGCTGCATTGTATTCTGGTGATGGTATTCTATGATTTCCACTTTCAGACTGATGATTTCTTTCTTGACTCACGTATTTTATCACACACTGTCTGTTATTTACCCTCCAAAGATCCAGTCAGTCTATGCACGCTGCTATATTGTGGGAGAGTATTTCATCACATTGTGCAAATAGGGTTGCCAGGTGTCCGGTTTTGAACCGGACTGTCCAGTATTTTAGCCTTCTGTTGGGGAAACAAATTGAGAAAATATAAATGTCTGGTATTTGCTAAATAAGATGTAATGTAGATAGTGATGTAATGTCAAGTGTGTCCAGTATCTTTGTTGAAAACCATCTGGCAACCCTATGTGCAAAAGAAAAAAAAAATGCAAACTTTGCTTTCCTGACAACTCCCTGTTTTGTTATCTGTGAAGAGTGAAGGATAGATCAGAGAGGGGTTTGGAGAGAAAGGGAGAAAAAATGAGGAGAAAAGGCATGGGAGGAGGATGGAAAGGGTTTGAACAATTAATAATTTCATATATCTGAATGTTTTGTCCTGAGAGATTCCAAAAAGCACTTTATGAACTGGAATAATTTCACCCCGCTCTAACGTGTTGTCACCTCTAGGCCAGAGTGCAACAACTGTTTTAACAGTGCACACTAGACTCGACACAGTGATATCAAAACTTTCAGGGGTGTAATAAAAAGCTTTGACCCTATGCAGATTGGCCCACTGCCAGTTCCTTTCTGTTTATCAGAAGCTGTGATGTCAGCATGGAATAAGCAGGGTAGCAGTACAGCATGGCACATTTATAACAAGGCCAAATCTTTATGATGTCTCTTGGCCCAGTTTAGAGGAGAACACTGCTGGGACTGATTTTGGTTTTGATATCATACACTGAGGCTGCAGACCCTTAAGAGTACAAGCTGGAGAAAAGAACATAGGAAACGTTAGGAATGAGAAAAGGCCATTCAAACACATTGATGCTTGTCTCTTATAATACAACGGTTCCCCCAGGATAGCATCTAATTGCTTCTTGAACGAACCCACTGTCTTTTGCCTCAACAACCTTGCCCAGTAGGGCCATTCCAAACATTTATTATTCTTTGAGTGACAAAGCACTTCCTTACGTCTCTTCTGAATTTGTTTTTTTGAACTTCCATGTATGCCCCCGATCCTATCATCTGTGCAGTTTCAAAAGTAGTAACATGCATTGATATTATCCATCCGGCTATGATTTTTGTATACTTCAGCTAGACCCCCTCCCCTTTACATGTCTTTTTAAAAAAGTTGAATAGATTGAGTTTTTTAACCTTTCGGGACTTCTACAATTTTATCCTGAAACCAAGTTGAGGAAAAAAATATTTGCTAAAGCCTGACATATTAGAGCAAACTGAGTGAAAGCATAAAGTCTATGCTGGAAACACATTGCAGTAACTTTTCTTACTGCAATCATCATTTACTTTCCCTTATGCTTGCTTCGAGTTATTTTGATACAAGTCAAGAAAGGATAGAACAAGAATAAAATGTCTGATAATATTTGGAAAAAAAAAAAGCTGATAACATAAATGGAAAAATTGGTGGTTTCCATCTTTTTCCCCTGTAAGTATGAATGTTCTGGGAAACGTAACAGTGTGTAAAGCAGGTTTTCCCATCTCATTAGGCTTTTCAAAAACCCTTATTGAGAGCATGTCTACACAGACAGAGCAATAGCCATGCAGCTATGCTGCTGCAGTGTGCCTGGTAAAAACACTCGATGCCAACGGGAGAGAACTCTCCCATCGGCATAATAAAACCTTCTCTGTGGGCAGCAGGAGCTAGGTCAGCTGGAGAAGCTCTTCTGCCAGTGTAATGCCGTGCACACCTGCTCTTGTGTTGGGGTAATTTAGGTTGCTCAGGGGGTTGGTTTGTTCACACCCTGAGAAATGTTAGTTGTGGCGACTTAAGCTGTCATGTGGATCCACCACTTAGTGGAGATGAGGCCTTAGAGAGCAACCTGCTTTATCTCTCTGTTTTTTTTAATGTTCTGGTGTGTTACGAGTTCTGGATGCTAAGAAATAAATTTGTGTTACATTACAGCCTTCTAGAGAGATAAAAACAACGTACTCTAACTTCTCTCAGTGGCTGTGTCTAGACTGGCCAGTTTTTCCGGAAAATCAGCCGCTTTTCCGGAAAAAGTTGCCAGCTGTCTACACTGGCGGCTTGAATTTCCGCAAGAACACTGACGATCTCATGTATGATCGTCAGTGTTCTTGCGCAAATACTATGCTGCTCCCGTTCGGGCAAAAG
The DNA here is from genome assembly GCA_032595735.1 of Pelochelys cantorii. Lineage (NCBI taxonomy): Eukaryota > Metazoa > Chordata > Testudines > Trionychidae > Pelochelys > Pelochelys cantorii. Next base: position 64,054,428 of record CM064333.1, on the reverse strand, counting down.
CCCTCTTGCGCAAATGCTTTTGCGCAAGAGGGCCAGTGTAGACAACCCAGAATTGTTTTGCTCAAAAAAGCCCCGATGGCTAAAATGGTGATCGGGGCTTTCTTGCGCAAAAGCGCGTCTAGATTGGCCAGGGACGTTTCTCCGCAAAAAGTGCTTTTGCAGAAAAGCGTCCATGCCAATCTAGATGCTCTGTTCCGAAAATGCTTTTAACAGAAAACTTTTCCATTAAAAGCATTTCCGGAAAATCATGCCAATCTAGACACAGCTAGTATGTATGCCATGCACATAGCTTTCAGGATTTAGAAGTAGCCTTCCTTAGTCACCCAAACTACCCGACACCTCCTCTGAGGAACCTGAGGTGGTTTCTACCTTAGCAACACTCTGGAACGCTATTGTCTATGGCTCCTCCCCTAAGTATTTCTTCTTCTAACTCTTTCATGATTCATCGCTCAGTGTCTTGGATCCGTAGGTGGTTGCTCCCTTGCCGTTCCACTGGTTTTCATTTGAAAGACTCTTTTTCTCCCCACAAAACTGTGTGAGGTCACCTATCAGGTGATCTTGTAATGTAGAGAACTGAGGCTGTGTTTTTAGGGTCAGAGTGCTCCAAAAGCAAGAACACCTAAAAGAGCACAGTGACTCTGATAATGCCCCGTTTTGGCAGACGACAGGAGAAAAAAGCCTTGGGGCTTTCATTATCTTCAGCAGACATTTTCTTCCAGAGCGATTCAGATTGTTAGGGCTGTTTGTCTCGTCAGCCCTACCAAATACAGCTGGGACATTCACTGGGTTTAAATATGTTCAAATGTTTACAACCACCTCTCCTCCCTGGGGAATCCTTGAGCCAAGCTGCCTGCCGTATTGTCTTTGGCTGGGTCTCTAGAGTTTCTGAATTTATGTGCTTAAAATTCAATGAGCCTTGGTTAGACAAGAACCCAAACATTGTGAGTTCTCATTGGGTGACTAGGCCTGGCATTTCACACAGATTGGAAGGGAGAGAAATAAGCGGAACCCTTGTGTCCTTCACTGTTTCTGCCAAAATTTTAAGTCCATTCAAAAATGAGGGCCAAATGATAGCTTTTGAGAAGTCATATATGGGTGGCGGGTGAAGGCCCAGCTGGGGAAAGCAAGCCCCAACCCCACCCCTCCCACCTGAGGCCTTGCCCCTTCCCCTCAAACCCTATGGAGCCAAGCCTCTTCCTACTCCAGCCTGATCCTTCCTAGCTACCTGGAGGGCTGGAGCTGCCATGCCATGGCCCCCCACCTTCCCAGGGAGCCAGGCTGCTGCATTGTGGCCCCAGCTTTCTCCTGTGCCCAGGAAGCCGGACTGTCGTGCCATGGCTCCAGCTTTCCTGGGTGGCTGTGAAGTGTAGGCATTTTTGGGAAGGCAATACCTTCCCTTGCCTACAGTACCCACCACCCATGAAGTCATGAAAGGGGCAGGGAGAATGGGGAGGAGGGAAGCGAGATACAAGAGAAACAACCCTCTCCGTTAGGCCCAGCAGCCAGAAAAAAATACAAAACGGAAGAAAGAGGGGAGACATAATTCCCTCTTTCAACAGCAAGGGAAAGCAGGCAATAATCCATCTCCTACTCAGCGTTCAAAACTGTGTGGGAAGGAGGTGGGGGGGGGGCAGAGATGATATCAGGTAAAATGAATTGGGCAGCCTGAATGAAGATCTGTCCTTTGCTTTGTCACATTTGGATGGGATTATTTTGTGATTCTCTGCACCTCCTCTGAATGAGGAAAATGGTTCTCCAGCTCTCCAAGGTTGAGTGTCACTGGTAGAGGAAGGAGCAGGCCTTCAGACACCAAGTAACAAAAGGATCTTTCTTTTCAAGCCAGGCACTGCACTTGACAACCCCCTACTTCATGCTCTGTAGTCAGAGCAGTGAGTGATGCTTGTGTTATGGGTTCCTAGTCTTCTGCTGATTGAGCTGAAAACCAAGATTTTCTGTAAAGCTCAGTGACAACCTCGGAAGAATCATTAATTTCAGAGCCACCATGTTCACCACACACTTCAAAATGATCTAGTTATGTGAAGAGCTGAAGAGAATGTGTCTGATACACTCTTAATGCAAATCACTGAATGTAGGGATACGGGAGCATAGGAATTGGAATCTGTCCATCTAGTCAGATAAGGTGCCTCTCTATACAGCAGCATTATTTCGGACTAATGGCCGAAATTTGAAATAATGGACGGCTTATTCCAACTTCTGTAAACCTCATTCCATGAAGAATAGTGCCTCTTCCGAAATAGCTATTTCGGAATAGCAGTAGTGTGGGCGCGCCACTGCTGCTATTTTGAAATAGCTCCTCCCCAGGGCCATTCAAAGTAATTACTTCCCAGTGCCTGGGGCTCTAAATTTGAGGTAGCACGCCCACATTAGGGAAGCCTGCCTCAGACTAATTTTGAGGCTTCCCTGTAGTGTAGACGCACTATTTTGAAATACGGTATTTTGGAGTATTTCTTCTGAAATAGCTTTCGAAATAAGCGTGCTGTGTAGACGTACCTAACGGTATCTAAAAGGGTGTCACAAGGAGAAGGAAGAAAAATTGTTTTTCCTGGCCTCTGATGATAGGACAAGAAGCAATGGGCTTAAACTGCAGCAAGGGAGGTTTAGGTTGGACATTAGGAAAAAGTTCCTAACTATCAGGGTGGTCAAACACTGGAATAAATTGCGTAGGGAGGCTGTGGAATCTCCATCTCTGGAGATATTTAAGAGTAGGTTAGATAAATGTCTATCAGGGATGGTCTAGACAGTACTAGACTGGTCCTGCCATGAGGGCAAGGGACTGGACTCGATGACCTCTCGAGGTCCCTTCCAGTCCTCGTAGTCTACGATTTTATGATTCTACCCTAAATGCCTTTGAGGATCTAGGCCTGACTCCCACTGATTTAAATGACAGGTAGGCATTTAAATACCTTTTGAGGATGAAAGTAGCTTTGCAAGGAGAGAGTAACTTGGACATTTAGAGAGTGTACATGGTTGACAATTTTCAAAAACATTTTTTTAACTAAAAAGTGGCCTTTTCTTTAAAAAAAAAGAAAAATTTTCATAAGTGTTTTTCTTTTAAAATTTTCTGTTTTGTAGAAGTAAAATTAACCATGTTTTTGTTTTACAGTTTTTTTTTCCCTCTCTCACTGCACATTTTCAGTGACAAAGTTAAGAAACAAAAAAACAAAAAACAGGGTGGGGTTAGGGGACTGTGGAAGACCAAAAAACAGGGCAAGGAAAACCAAAACATTATTGAAAACGGTCACCAAAAATGTCAGCAACCACCAGACCATTCCTCTTTGAAGCCTGTAGAATGGAAATGACTTCAGCGTGTCTTGTGGCCAATCCCCCTTTATTTTCCAAGCAGCTTTAATAAAGAGAAGCCATTCTAGAAGCCAAAGAAGATGGACTGAAGAAAGATGGACTGAAGGAAAAATACACGGCTCTGCAAGAGGAGATGCGTGGAAGAGAATGAGCAGAGGTTGGATGGCTGGACCGCAGGCCAGAGTGCAACTATGGAAGCATAAAACACAGTAGTCATATTTGACCTGGTCTACATATAGTCTTTGTACCAGCACAACAAATTCATTTGAGGTGTGTTTTTTTTAAATCAACGTAGTTATTCCAGTAGAGTCCCTATTATGGACCCATTTATATGGTACTAAAAGACTTACTTGGCATTGCCCAGGGCCTTCAGGGCAGGGGGCTGGTGGTGTGGGGAATACAGGAGACAGGCCAGGACCTTGGGGATGTGGGGAGCTCAGGGAGGGCAGGATGCTGTGGGCATGAGAGGAGGTGAGAATGAGGGTTGAGGGGTGAGGAAGGGCTCAGGACAAGGGGTGGGAGGTGCAGGAGTAAGGGCAAGGGGGGTGAGGAGGGACTCAGAGCAAATGGTAGAAGCAGCTGCTGGCTTCCCCCTGGGGATGGCCCAGGGCAGTGGGGACTGTGCACCTGGCCCACCGGCTTGTCCCCGGGAGCTAGTGAGGGGCTCTCTCCCTTTCCCCTTGCTTGGCCAAGGGTGGGGAGGGCTATCTCCCTCCCCCCTGTCCCTTCTAGGGGTTCTCTCCCTCCCCCTCAGCCCAGCCAGGAGCAGGGGGCTCTCTCCTTGCCCCCTCCCTGGGTGGGGGGGTAGCGGGGGCTGTCTCCTGGGCAGGAGGGCCCCCATTTACGTTTTCTGCTGGCAGGCAAGATAGTGGAACCCTAGCCCCGCAGGCCACTTCTTGGTGGTGTAGCTGCTCCCAGGGGGTCACTCTGCATCTAGCTCTCCCCTTTGCTCGCTGCCCCCAGTGGCCACTCTCAGTATCACATCCCTCCAAACAGCAGCCTGTCAGTTTTCATGTTATGGAAAACAATCCCTTTCCTGGGGCTTCTGGTTCTCCTGGCTCAACCAAACCCCGACCTGGCTTCAAGTTAGGCAATAACAAATTTGGTCACCCTACCTCTTACTGTTTAGGAGGAGTTCTTGAACAGACTTGCAGACAGACACACAGACAGACAGATTAGATTAGATTAGATAAAGATATAGCATCAAACCATGCTTCATCATGCTATTTTTTATTCCCCCTTCATATACAGCAACAGACATAGTGACATACAATACCTTTATACCAGTATCATCACTGTGTCCACTTTCAGGTGAGATTTTTATCATTGTAATGACACCGGTATAGTGTAAATTTTGTGTATAGACAAACATTAAGTGTATTATCTGAATAACGTGATTAAAAAACAATCTGGAAAACATTGCCATGTCCTTAGGAAAACAGAACTGAAAGCTTTCCATTGGAGCATAGAATCAGTTTCTAGACTTGATGGCTGAGAACATAAGCCCTGGAGATATTCACTGGTTCCATGGCCCAAACAAAGAAATAGGCCATTTAGCAGACAGGCAATATATTTGAGTATCTGAAGATTCCTGGAAACTCAGTCCCTGAGGATGAGTGAAATGTCCAGTGCATAGCACCCTGGGAAATCAGGAAAAATAGATTTGATGGAGGGTGAGGTTCTAAACAGTCATTTAAGTGTTTTCCAAAATGTCTAGAGATTCCTTTTTAAAATCTTCTAATCAAGGGCTTGAAGGAATTTTGTAAACACCCGTCACCCCATCCCTTTGGCCTCTCCCCATCTTTAACTGGCATAATTTATGGCCTAGAAATGTTAAAAGAAAGCTGTGACATAGGGAGAGAAAAAACAAACTCAAATACAAGGAATCACTTTCCCTCTCCACACCAGGAAAATTCACACCTCATTACCGTTGCAGTGAATTCCAAAGAAAGCACATCCAAATGGGGAACAAAGTAATCTGAATGCAAAATATTCAGTGGTTAAACCAAACTCCCCACTACCCTGCCTTGGATTGGCACACAGGGAGAGAACACTTTGGCCTTGCCAAAGTGTTTGAAGTGGAAACTTTTGGAGGAATACTGAAAGCCACTCACAATACAACGGGAACAGTGAGCCGTCCCCTTCCTCCTTTGTACTTCACTCTTGGTATTTTTTTTTCTTTTGCAGCATTCTAATCACAGTCTTCGGTGACATTACCCCTATCACCTCCTCATTGTGAACCACCCTGTCGCTTCAAGGCACAGAACCATTGTGGAGGTGGTAAGTAATTTGTTTTGTTCAATGGATTTCTTGTTCTGCATGTATGCAAAACCACTTTTATCTTACACTTAAATTTGTGTTTTCCCTTTTGCAATTGGTTTTGCTACATCAAAAAGCTTTCAGCATCTTCAAAAATCAAGAACAAACTCTGAGAAAAATAAAATTAAAAAAGGTGTCCTACCTTACACACCCCATATTTCAGTGCTGCTTTGGAAACGAACAGATTCACATGGGATATTGGCTACTGACGACTATGGAAATAAGAATGATTTTTGATCTTGAGGCCCAGTTTTATTCATATTTTTTTCTTAGCCTCAAACAATGTCTTTAGATAGTCCAGGTAAAGGCAAGTCAGAAACAAAATAACATAATAAAGGCAATGCTTGATGCAGATTCTTTTAGCTGTGCTACACAACTCACATTGTCTTTGAACCTTGTATGAGGAGAGAACTATTTGAGACTCCAGGGACTACTCTTGGGTAGGTTTTTACTTCACCACACAGTAGCGAGACAGAACACTTTGGCTTAAGGAATATGTTCAGCAAGCTTTTCCAATTCTTTCTATTATTTTCTTTCAGACGCTGGCTTCCTCTAAGCCTGGGGGTGCTCAAACCCAGCTCCATCCTAGGCCTCACCCCAACCGTTCCCTGAAACCCCCCACCCCATCCCACCTCTTTCCATCCCCTTCCCTGAACGTGCCCAATCCCCACTCCTGTCTCTTCTTCCCAGAACCTCCTGCATGCAGCCTGAAGGACACTTGTAGCCTCTTGGGGCTTTATGTGTGGCCCATGAGACATTTTGTTTACTGTTGTCCATGAGCAGGGTTGCCGGATTCTGCTGGTTTTCGTCCATTTTGTGTTTTTTCCCCTATCGGTATTATAAAAGTGACAGGCACTTAAAGCTAGGGCACGTGAAGTGAGGTGCATGCTGATTGCACATGCCATTGAGAGAGTCGTGCATTCCCTTTGCATCCAATCAAAATGCTGCTATGGTTCAACTGGCCCACTCCACAAATTCTAGGTACGCAAGTGCAGTGAGGAAAACCACCCTATCCCTGGAGACCGTCTTGGTTACGACAATCTTGTGGCGCCCTGAGATGAAGGAGGGCAACTCCTGCAGCCCATTCACTAGTCTAGGTTGCCTCTTGCTGCAGTAGGCACTGGGAGGGAGCGGGAGGAGCGCTTCGCTTGTCCGAACACTTCACACTGGAGAAAAAAGGGACTTAGACCATATCTACACTTACTTAGACCATATTTATATGGCTCTACTGATGCTACTGTAAGATCACTTGTGTCAATGCATTATGCTTACAAGAGAGAGCTCTCCCATCTAGATAATAAAACCAGCTTGACTAGAAGTGGTATCTAAGTGGGTGGGAGAGTGTCTCTCACTGACACACCACTGTGCACACTAGAGTTTATGCCGACACCATTTATGTCGCTTGCGGGGTGGGTGGGTGTTTTTTCACACCCCTAAATGACAAAGGTTTTGCCGACATAAGGGCAAGGGTAACTCAGTGAATTTCATAATAAATGAATACAGAGAATTTCCTATCACGTATTGCCTTATCTTAGATTGTTTGGGATAGGAATCTGATTTTACAATATGTTTGTATAGTGCTTAGTACAATGACCTTGATTATGGCTTCTAGGCACTATTGGGGCACAAATATTTAAAAAATGACCATCTACAATACATCCAGCATCTACCCCAAACTTAATATAGAGGTGAGACCCACATGGTCAATAGGTCTGAACATGTTTCCAGTAGCCAGGCCACCAAGTTCAAGGTGAAGCAGTGCATGCTGGGACTTGCATTCTCTACCAGCCATAGTGAAAATGTGCCAATGACCGTGATTCATTCTATTTTATTTATACACTCTTGAGGTATGGAATACAATGGGCCCATTGGAGTCGCTTAAAGCTTCACATTAATGCACTGGTGTTATTTCCTAATAGCCAAAACTTAAACCTTTAGAAGAAATAGACAAGGCAAAATTTCAACATTTCCTGAAAAGTGGCATCTTGGGAAGAATTAGAAACATTACTTAAAACTCACTAAAAACTTTAAAAACAACAAGTAGTCTAGTCGTCTGTCATCTGAAGAAGTGGGCTGTTGCCACAAAAGCTCATAACACCATCTACATGTTTTGTTAGTCTTTAAGGTGCTGCTAGACTATTTGTTGTTTTTTAAGTTTTTCCTGTTACACACTAACTCGGCTACTCCTCTGAAGCTTTAAAACTCTCAGTTCTTTAAGGATCTTCTCAAGATGTTTTAAATTGATAAAGAGGTAATTATCCTTGTTTGACCTGTCTGTCTATCTGCTTGCCTATCTGCCAGTCTCATTTACAATCTCTCTCCTCTGTACTAATCAGAAGCCATTTTTCCTACCCTTTCTCCTTAAGAAGTTCTATTGATCTGAATGGGAGTAATTGATAAATATGTTACTTCCTAGGGTAAGAACAGGGGAATCAGACACTCAGGGTTGGGATTGCGTATCACTCAAATCAATGGGCATTTTTCCATTGACCTGAATGGGACCAGAACCAAACGCCAGGTGTCTAGCTACAAAATGTGAGATTTGAGGCCATAACTAGAAAACTGGGGAGAAATGGTCTGGCGAAGCACAAAAAAAATTCCACTTCCAGCTCTCTGCTACCACTCTTCTCCTCACCATCCTTTTGGCTATTATAGGCTTTTCATTCTGGCAAACATACTTTATGACCTTGATGTACATTTAGCTAGAACAATCCCACACTGGGATCTAATTTCAGACCTACAAAGGTTGATTTATCCTTTTTCAGGCTATGTACTCATTTGAACTAAAATTACCCTGCTGCCAGCCTCCTTGATAGCAATTACATCTAAAGAGAGAGAACTACTGAACTTCATGTATTGGTAATGGACTTTCCTTCTATATTTTTCCTTGGGGATAAAGTGGTATGGGAAAATTAGCCACATTAGCCTAGGAAAATAGTGAACAAAAATACATATTTTATATTTTTTACAAGAATCCTCATGCTACTTATTAGAGACATTATTTAAGGCAGGTATGTTAGCATTATGGTGCTAGTCTTTATATAAAGCAGAATGAAATTATTTTAATAGTTATTTAAGGGCATCCAAAATACACTCAAGAATGGTACATTTTAATTTTCAATAATACCAGCAGACTCAAGTATTCAGATTTTAGTATAACCAGCAGGAAAACTGTTTGATGTTTTAATTATGTCCCAGAAAATGCTGAATGGGTTATAAAAGCGATTTGAAGAAGGGAGGAGGAAAAAAAGGGAGTTTATTACTATTGGAGAGGAAAGACGTTTTACAACATAACATTAAAAATGTAAAATGAAATAATAAGGGGGTAAGGGCAAATGTGGCTGGTCAAAACTTTATCTGAGACAAAGTAGGCCAGAGAAGTAAAATTATATGTATCTGTTACAAGCAATCTATGATGGGTAATGAAAAGGAACATTTAAACAGGTCTAGAGCTGAAGGAAAGAAAAGAGCCTGAAACCTCTCGACCCCCCCAACAAACCTAACGGCTTTTAAATTATATTTAAGACTAGCCAGAATGCTGTAACAGTTCCCAAGAAGGGGTCTCAGAGGATTTAAGAGTTCCTGATTAATGCACTGACCTACTGCTCTATGATGCAATGAGTTTAAAACCCAGCTGGGTATTCTCGGTCAGGGTGGGGCAGATGGGACTTCCGAGGGCTCTATCCTGCTGGCATAAGGGTCATTCTCCTCAGTGAGACTCAGCGAAGTTGTCCCTGAGGGAGGGGAAAAATGAGAACCCGAGTCATTTGCACTGAATGGAACCAGATGTACAGAGCTACAGTAATTTAAGTAGTGATTGGAAGACGTAAGGGGGAAAACATACTCTGATTTAACTCTTCCTTTGCATAACAGGTGTAACAAACAGCACAGTGAAAACTGAGGGTCGGGGCAACACAAACAGAGAAGGGTCTGAGCCTAAAGGTTTGTGGATGGTTGGATCTGGTTTAACCCACTATGGAGGTGGGGGCATCCATGAAAAGTGCCTCTGGATCTCCAATTACGAACCTCCCTGCCACAGGTCAGCGGTATCAGATCACACCCACCACTAGATAGAGATTCTGGGCCTTGTTCAGTATTGCAAAGCCTGCCACGTTCACTGTGGAATATTTCTTGGCACAGTAGACCCCCATGCCCAGCACAAAGGTACTAGGGATATTCTGAGACAGCAGGGACAGAGTGGGGGCAGGTCACAGTGATCATAGGGAGCCAGAGATGGAAGGAGGTCATGGCTGGTGAAAACTCTGTGACTATAATGGACTGTATGGTTTGTCCAAATATGCGCAAGGGGCTAGACCTACCCCAGTAGCCTCTGTTTATGAAAGGCATAAAATAAGTGCCTTTTCTCTGCTGCTCTGTTGATGTTGTAGGATGAATTCTCAGCCCCCTTCTGTTTAAAATGCCATTTTCCTTACCTTGTTTATTAATTTAATCTAAGAAAATTTTATCCATTACATTTACTTCCCTTTATTTATGCTCTCCGCTTACTGCAATTCACTCAGCTCTGTGACATAAGACCCAGTTAGTTTCACCCTCTGGTTCCCATACACTCCCACAATGCCATTATATTAGGATCCATGGGAATGGTTCAACTAGATACAAGTACAGATATACGTTTTTCTACTATTGCCTGGCACAGAGCTCTCACATGATTTTAGTGTTTTAACAGCCTTTATAAAAATGTTGTTTAGATACATAATTCATGTTTTATCATTGAAGTTTCTTTCAGTTATTTGCAGGATTTTTTTTGCACAGTATTTTTAAAATATCAGCAAAAGCAAATTATGTATACGTTTTATAATATAGATATACAGACATATATATTTATGTAGATTTTGAAATAAAATTAGAACAATGATATAAATAGTCATGGTAGGCTTTATTAGATGTAAAAAGGTTTGATTAAACTTAAAATTATGTATCTGAAGACAAAATAAAAGATGACTCTTTAAGAAGATTGTTTAAAAATAATAGAATGAACAAAGGCTTCCATTTTAGAGAGGTAGCCATGTTAGTCTGATGAAGTGGACTCCAGCCCATGAAGGCTGATGCCCAAATAAATTTGCTAGTTGTTAAGGCAACGATGGGCAACCTAGGCTAGTGAGTGGCCCTTCTTCATCATAGTGGGCTGCAAGATTGTCATAACCAAGACAGTCTTCTGGGATGGGGTAGTTTTGCTCCCTGCGCTTGTGTAGCTAGAATTTGCTAACTATGCTTGTGTAGCAAGAATTTGCCAATTGAACCATAGTAGTGTTTTGATTGGATGTACAGGGAGCATATGGCTCTCACAGTCAATGTTGTGTGCAATCAGTATGCACCTCACTTCATGTGCCCTTGCTTTATGTAAGTATCACTTTAGTAATACTGGTAGGAAAAAAACAATGTGGCTAGAAACCAGCGGAATCTGACAACCCTGTGTGCGGACAATGGTAAACAAAATGTTATTGGCCACTGTCAGCAGAAAGGGTATTGGGCTAGATGGACCTTTGGTCTGACACAGTTTGGCCATTCTTATGTTCTCCTGGGCTACATCTAGAACTCCAGTGGGCTGCATGTGGCTTGCTGCGATGCCAACCACTGCTTTAAGGTGCCACTGCTCAAAAGTTTCAGTGTCATTGGAAAAGAGATGTGTATTCTTCCGATACGACGATATTTCACAAAGTCCAAGGCAGTCCTGAGTATCATGCTATATGTTTGTTATTTTATCTTAATCAACACTTCTTAGAGTCTCCATGCATTTTGATATTTGGAATATTTTTTATTTAAAATGATAAACACAAAGTTGGGGTGTTTATAATTACAGAAGAACTAGAAGCCCAGGGTGAATGTGTTGAGTGGATGTATCTTGTAAATGTGGCTTGTTAGTCTGATTTGTATAAGTCTGGTTATGACTTCAATAAAAAAAACAAACAAACCCTGCGTGGAGTTAGAAAGGCCAAATATTTCTCACATGTAAAAGATTCACCTGAAATGAAGGCCATAGCATAAGTTATTATTAATGGGGCAGTAATCCACTGCACGATGATTTTAAGACTTTGCTGTTCCTGCACCGAGCTCTTCTTAGTTGTTTATCTCTGAGAACTCCACAAAGATGTGAAGCTGGCCTGCGATGGGGGGTGAAGGAAAGAAGATAGTTGCCCCCGGGGCCCAGCAATTCAAAGGAGCTTGGGGCTCCCAGCTGCTGCTATTTTGGCAGTGGTAGCAGCTGAAGCTCTGGACCCTTTAAATCACCACCGGAGTGTGCGCTGGGTGGGTGTGAGGGCTGGGGGTGTGTATGTCAGTGTGGTGTACTGCAGGTGGTGCAGAGGTCTGGCTTCCTCGCCCCTGCCCCTCCCACCTGAGGCCTAGCCCTTACCAGGAGCATGTAGATACACCCCCATACCTAGCCCTGGTGTCCTGGGGCCCAGGAGGCTGTCGGTAAAACTGAGGCACGGGGGGGAGGAGGGGGTTAAATCACTTGCATAAGGTCACACAGAGCCTGACTGTCAGAGTCAAGGAATGAACCCCCTGTCTATTTACTCCTATCCTATTGCTCAGTCCACTTAACCCCCTGGCACGCTCTAGATCACAGCTCAGTATCAGTGCCAGTAGATTATGAGGCTGTTGCATTTTTTGTTTGTTTTCCTTTCTGTATCCAGAGTGGAGCTGGTTGCTGTTACAGCGGCTGGCATTTTTTGTTTGAGATTATAAACTTTCACCTTTTGAACTGTATTTCTGTGCGAGAGTCAAGGCTGGAGTCTGGGAGCTTGGGCTGAGGGTTCTGTGCACAGGGGAGAGTGTGTGTGTGTGGGGGGGATTGTTTGGCAAGCTAGGTCTTCTCAGAAAGAAATGAAAAAGGGAATCAGTCCAAACTCAGGGAGGCTAGAGAATGAGATGCAATCCTTACTGCGAGCAGAGCGGAGAGAGCTATTGTCAGCTTTGCAGGCCTAGCTGGTTACCCTAGAGAGAAGACAATCAAAAAAAACCTGTCACTTGGATGAGAGTCTGGAGGCAGCAACAAGGGGACTAGAATATGTAGAGAATACTCAGATGAAGTTGCTTGCTGCACACTTTTACTTATTTACCTTGTTTGGAGTTGCTGCTCTCCTTTACATGAATCGGGGAATAAGATGCGTTTCTATAATTCTATTTTTCAGGCAGTCTCTGTGAACCTTGGACAAAGAGTTGTGTGGGTTTTTGTTCATTTGGTTTTTCTGTAGAATACAAAAGTCAGTCAGGAATCCATGCTAATGAGGCTCCTGCAAGAGCCTCCATTTCTGCTAGCAGGGTAACTATATCACAAGAAGAGTTTGCTAATCAAAGAAAGTAACAGCAAATAAATGGTCACTTACATAATGCTTTTCATGCTGTACTTAATCCTGTCAATACCCCTACTAAGTAGATATTATCACTATTCTTTTGGGGAAACCGAGGCAAAGAAAGTTAAGACCAAAGGATAGGCTGTTCAAGAGCATTAAACAGACTTAGGTGCACAACTCCTATTGCAAGTCAGTAGCATATGTGCTCCTAGGTCACTTAGGTATAATTGAAAATCCCACCCCAAAAAATCATACCGTAGGTGCCTCAAGTTAGGTATCTAAATCCATATCCAGGCACTTCAGTCTACTGCGTGGTTTTCAAAGTTGTTGATTGCTCACAGCTCCCTCTGAAGGTAATAACATACCCAGAAGCTCAGGGCCACAGAAGAACTGGTTGCAGAGGGCAACCTTTCTTTGAGCAGTAATAGACACCGACTCTGTGGGTGCACCCATGAGGAAAAATTGGTGAATACTCATTCCCACCGGCGGCCCTGCTGACCAACTCCTCTCTCTCCCGCTCAGTGCCTCCTGCCTGCTGTGGTTTTATGATGTTCAGGATGCTCCGAGAGGGAGGGAGAGGACACAGCGCACCTGGGGAGAGAAGGCAGGGTGGGGGCTGGGGAGAAGGAGTAGAGTGAGCGAGCTTGATGTGTGTGGGGGGGCAGGGTGAGCACTCCCCTGTCTAGAAGGGAAGTTGGCGCCTATGAGAGTGATCATGCGGAAATTCAGTTTAAATTAAATGGAAGGCTTTACAAAAACAAGGCTGCATCTTGGGTCCTTGGTTTCAAAAGGAAACATGCACATTTTTTGTGGTGAGGTGACCACATCTGCACACAGTATTCAAGATGTGGGTGTACCATGGATTTACATAGAGACAATAAGATATTCTGTCTTATCCTTAATGATTTCTAACATTCTGTTTGTTTTTTTGACTGCTGCTGCATCCTGAGGCTATGTCTACACTGCCCCCTGTTGTGCAAAACAATATGCAAATGAGGCAAAGCATGGAATGTTGCTGTGCCTCATTTGCATAATTAATAAGTCTCCATTTTTGTGCAAGAGGCTTTTGCACAAAAACCCCCTCTTGCACAAGAGCCGTTCTCCTTCTTTTTTTCAGGAAGAATGGCTCTTGCGCAAGAAAGGGTTTCTGCACAGAAAGGAGCCGTGTAGATGGCTCCTTCTTGCGTAAAAGCCTCTTGCACAAAAATGGAGCCTCATTAATTATGCAAATTAGGCACGGCGATATTCCACGCTTCACCTCATATGCATATTTTTTTGTGCAAGAGGAGGCAGTGTAGACATAGCCTGAGTGGATGTTGTCAGAGAACTATCCACACTGACTTCAAGATCTCTCTCTTCAGTGATAACAGCTAATTTAGTCCCTATGATTTTATGGATACAGTTGGAATTATGTTTTCCAATATGCAATACTTAGCATTTATTAATATTAAAATTCATCTGCCATTTTGTTGCCCAGTCACCTAGTTTTGTGAGATCCATTTGAAGCTCTTCACTGTCTGCTTTGGACTTAACTATCTTGAGCAGTTTGGTATCATCTGCAAATTTTGCCACCTCACTGTTTATCCCTTTCTCTAGATCACTTATGAATATATTGAATATATATATCGAATAGGATTGGTCTTAGTACGGACCCCTGTGGCGACACCACTTATTCCTACCTATGTTTCCTATCTTTTGACCACAATGAGAGGACCTTCCCTTTTATCCCATGACAGTTTACTTTGCTTAAGAGACGTTGGTGGGGGACCTTATACAGCCAGGGGGGCATATCTCTCTAATTTCTGTTCCCATTCCTCAACAAAGGCAGGGAACTTTTGAAGCAGATTTTGAAGCGGATCATCACATCAACAATAATACACTACTTTTATACTTCTATTCTTTGTCAGTAATCACAATATCAGGTCTTAGGTGGCAGGTAAAGTCCAGATTAGCAGGCCAAAGGGAGTTGGATATGTTTCTTATGTCTGTCAAATGAACAAATGGTTTTAAAAGCCCAATGGGCTGGGAACCGGAATTCAGGATTTGAATTCGGTCCCTAGTTCCTAGCGTGGCAAGTGTTGAATGTACTGCTGAGAATCAGCCCCCACTAGCACTCCTTGCGGTTGCATGGGGTGTAGCAAGTCTCTTCCCATTGCCTGCTACTGGTCGCTCTGCCTCTGCTGTGATCTGCCTCTTCCTCTGACTTGGCCTTCTGGTTACTTCACCTTTGCTGTCCTTCTGGGTACCGGTTGAACAGAAAGCTAAAGGAATGAATGCAAATAAACTGAGGTAATGTGAAATAGCAGGAAATGATTCTCTCTCAAGCTATATCTAAATCTGGCCCTCTCTTCCCTCAGGAGGGGGCATCTGGCACAGGTCTTTTAAGGAGCCTGCCTTTCATCAGCCCTTCATCATGAGCTGAAGGTCTGTTTTCTTTCCTAGTCTGCCAACAAGTGAGCTGCTCTGGTCCCCTTTTCAGCACCTCCTCCAGCCTGTGCATGTCTTGCAGGGGTGGTAAGGCAGAGCAGGCCGAGCCCAGGGCAACTCCTTAACTCCCCGTTAATAAGTGTGTGGGGTTTGCATACCCCATTGTACTCCTGAAGAAAAGGGAAGGCCTCATATCTGTCTCCAGTGACCTCCTGTCTGTCTGAACATGCAGTAGTGCTGAGGTGTAACTCAACCACCCCCATTCCTCCTCAAACAGAAAAGTGGTTTTCAGATGAGCTGACAGACTTGGCAGGCCACTGGGTAAGGGTTGGGGGGACGGCTTCATGCTCCCAGAAGGGGTGGGGGCCTTGGGCAGAAGGAGTAGAGACAGGACAGCTGGCCCTCAGCGCTGCCCAGTGCCGCCTCCCCAGTGCCGTCTGGAGCACACCTTTGAATTGCCAGGCTGCAAGGCCTCTTTTTTTTGCCCCACCCTGTTGGTGGGCCTGGTGGTTTTACTGAGCCAACCTTTAGACAAAGCAGGGAGAAAGGTGAGTTGCTAAAGAGGTGTGAAAAAAATGCAGTGAGCATTAAAGATGTGAAATCTTAGACACAAAATTAGCAAAGGCCAGAAAATGTTCTAGGCTTGAGATACCTGAAGAACCAGTGTTTGTTCTATATCCCAACAAAGCAAATGAACAAAAGGGTTCAGATTCAATATTTGTGCTTTCTGGAGTAATGGAACAGTCCTTCTGAATTTGTCCACCCCTCCCCTCCTGCAGCTGTCTTCAAGGCAGTGCAAGCAAGGCCTTGCTGTTTGCCTTAGTTCATCTCCAATCATATTCTCCCTTCCCTGGCTTGACAATTCTTCCTTTCAGTTTTTAATTGGCCAGTCCTCTTTTGTTCTGGCCTACTGGTTGATTTCCTGATCAGTTGGGTGCAGTTTTCTTTAATTGTTGTTCAAGTGCAGCGTAGCACTGGGCACAAAAATAAAATAAAAGGGAATGGTCATGCTTTCCAATCCGCCTCCTCCACCCAGCCCAAGGACAATAAACAACATGTCCATGACATTATTTTCCCCAGGTTTATTCCTTGAAGTATCGTGCAGGAATTCGGTGCATGTTCACTTTTTAAAAGACATACATTTTCCCTTGCATAAAGGTGATCTCTGGATATTTTGTCATTGGCAAAGGACAAGTATTCAACATTCACTACGTACTAAGAGTCAAAGGGAGTATTTCTGTTGCCGCAAATGGGCTGTGGATCAAGCTGTGGTTAACCTGATAGTTCTATTTTGGCTCCGAGTTTCGATACGTCTTCCCAAATACTACACTTTTCTGTAGTAATTGCACAGAACAGTGAGTGGCATTTATTGTAAAATGTGGTGTTTTGGACTGTTAAAATCCTAGTAGAATGCTATGATATTGACTCATAGTAGGCAGCATGGCTAGCAAGGTCTGCCTGCCACTTCCCAATATAAGACCTTCTTTACAACTTTACTAATATGTAACCATTCAGATGTTGAGGCTGAAATTTTCCACACTGGGGACCTGTTGTTTTTTGTTGTTTAGATTTCAGCTAAAATGGCTGACCGTTTTCAAGAACAAGGTTCCCAGTCATTCCATTAGGAAGCTCTAATACCTTCATAATTTGAAGTGGGGGGACTAAACTTGGCCTGCAGTAGGGAGTTGCCCTGGGACGGGTCTTTTTTTCTGTCGTTGTGAATATTTACCCAACTATGGCCACATTATAAGTCTCCGAAAAATCTCAGTTCACACAAGTTCAGTAGAGACCTGTTAGAATTTGGCAGCTAAGCAAACATTCCATCTGCATTGAGTGAGCTCTGGCCCAGTCACAGTCACTATGTGAACCATATCTATAGAGCAAGTCAACATGCTCTATCCTAGGGCTACAGGGCCCTAGAAGGACTTTTTGTGTAACTGTGCCTTTCAGTGGTCAGAGGACCACTGTAGTGCATGCTACTGGAACTGAGAGGAGGGAGACTGACTCTCTTGTGCTCAGTCAAAGCTGCTGTTGCATCTGCCCAGTCAATGAGGAGGTGGCGACACAGGAATGTACAGGGGTAAAAAAATGAAGGGAGGAGAGGGGAAAACAAGCCTATAAAGAGGGTAGATGGGTGCAGAGGTAGGGGACAAGTATCATAAGTTGCAGCGAGAGGGTGGATTGCAAAGTATTATTTTAAAACCCTGTTCATAAACAGTTCAGAAGAAAGCAGGTTTCAATTGGGCTTGTAACCCTTTAGTTTTCTTTATATGCACATATTTTATAAGACCAAAGTTTCAATCAATCAAATATTCATGAGCCCATTGAATTTTTAATCACTTTAACTTAGGTTGATTTAAAGCCCGAACCTGAAAGGTGTTGAGAGCCTTCTTAATAGAGGTGATCAGGAAATTTCTGACAATTTTTTTTCCACATAAAACTCCCAACAACAATTATTCGAAACCAAAACTGATAGCAGTGAAGGCTTGGTTCTCACCAATTTTCTTGCCTTTAAAAAAAAAAAAGAGAGAGAGAGGGATTGAAAATGTTTGACATTATAGAGATATCTCTTTTTTCATTCGAATGTTTTTTTTTAAATGAAAAGGGGTTTGTTTTTTTTGTTCAGGAATTTAACTTAAGGTCCTAAAAAAATGACCAGAAGTAAAAGAAAACAAGATAAAAACCAAAATGAAATGTTTATAAACTATTTAAAACAAAAGTTTCAGTGGACTTGAACTGATAGTTATTTTCTGTTAGCTGATAAATTTTGTTGTGAAATTTTCACTTTTCATCCCATATAAACACTGGAATAAATTAACGATGGCGATTCCACAGCCTTCTTAAGCAGAGAGGGATATTTAAGAGCAGGTTAGACAGACATCTGTCAGGAATGATCTAGATCAGGGGTGGGCAATAATTTTTGCTGGGAGGCCACTTCATCAAATTTGGTAGTGGTCATGGCCCTGGAAGGAGCGGTGCTTCGGGCGGAAGGGGTGGGGCCTCGGGTGGAAGGGGAGGTTCCCTCTAGGCACCTGTGCCCATGGTGGGCAGGGGGAGCAGACTTCATGTGCTCCCCCATTGCCAGGCCCACCAGGGTATGACGGTGGAAGAGTGTGTGACGTCTCTCGCCTCCTGCCCTGCCAGGGTGCACAGTGCCTAGAGGGAACCTTCAGCCATTTTGAACAGCTGGCAGCTTCCTCTAGGTGCCGCATGCTCCTGGTGGGTGGAGGGAGCTGTCAACTGCTTTGAACAACAAATGACTTTGCGCACTCCCCCGTCCTCAGGTCTTGATTGGCCTGAGGGTGGGGGCACGGCAGGGAAACCACGGGCCAAATCAAATGGCTTGGAAGGCCGAATCTGGCCTGCAGGCCTTATCTGTAGGCCACCCTGATCTAGATGGTGCTTGGTCCTGCCTTGAGGGCAGGGGACTGGACTTGCTGACCTCTCAAGGTCCCTGCAAGTTCTAGTGTTCTAAGATTCTATAGGGAGGAGACATTTTTTCAAAATCTCAAAAATGGTTGCAGGATGGAAAAATTATTACTTTGTAGGTCTTGCCGGTATCTTCCACTGAATTGCTCAACTCCTGGCAAGATGGGGCCCTTAAGGAAGTCATGAAATGTGTGTGTAGTACATAAACAAAATTTGTCCCACATGGCTATGGAAGTGGTTTATAAAAGGTTAGGTCATCCAGTTGTGGGCTAAACTCAATACCTTGTGATTTAGGTATGAGCCAGAAAGGTGGACTAGAACATTCTTTATAGCATGTAATTGACTGAACAACACTTGCTACAACTTTTTTTTTTTGAGCAAACTGTAACTCAAAACTCATGTTGGTGAAAACATAACAAGCAGTTTGGAATAGTGGACAGATTAATAAAAATACAACATATTTCTGGATAATTTTTAGTCAGGAAAGAGCTATATTTGTCTAATAAATTGTTCACACAATGCAAAGCTTGGCCACCTCTGCTTTTTGTAAGGGAGATCCTGAAGCCTTTATTCTGATTATATCCCAACCATTTTTGCCAGTGCTACTATGAAGCCACAGGGAGATTTATAGATACATGTAATGCCGTGAAAATCAGCCTGAATTATGGAGGCTCACACATCCCAGTGTCAGGCTTTTGCCAGTCCTGATTGTTCCCCTGTATTATTTAGTGTACAAATCCATTAGCATTGCTTTTTCTTACGGCATCAAAGAAGTTACAGTCTATCACTTAAGCTATTCACATGGCACTTTATCCTTTCTTTGGAAGACAATCGTGTCTTCCGTCAAGACCTCTTGACAAAGAAATACGGGAAGAAGAACTTGAGATGGAATAATGCAGCAAAGTGCTTTCTGTACACCTGTGTAACTCGGTCTGCCAGTACTTTCAAAATTATTATGCTGAAAGATTTCTTTTGTTTATGTCTTTTTTTGTGTGCCCTGCCCCATTGCTCATTTAACCTTGAGGCTCTTTGATTTCCCCCTCTCCGCAAACCTACAGCAGCTATTACTTCCATTGTTGGTTGCATTGTATATAATTATGTTTCCCCAGTCATCATGCAAACATTTACTTAGCCTCATTCCAGGCTGAAGAGGCTGTGCACGATAGTTCTGTTTAAGTATGTTAGGTCATTTGTAAAACAGAATCTCCTGTTCCATTTATACGATGCCTCTGTAGGGCCAATTATAAGATTTTGAGGGAGTTGGGTTGCTTTTTAATTAACGTAAGAACACAGAAATTTTTCTTTCAAAGACAAAGCTTTCAGGGGCTGATTCTCTTCCCCTGGAATCAATGGGAGTTTAGTCACTGATTTCAATAGAGTTGAAGATATATGACAGATTCACTGCAGCTGGCCTAGGAGCTGTGAATTACTGGATTCCTAGGCCAACTTCAGTCCCAGTGGGGATTGACCCAATGGAAGGCAAGCAGTGTTCCTGGGGCTTTCCATTAGCTGGGGTGGCTTTATGTTTTGCCAGAGGACCCATAGGAACATCCCCCCCCCGATACATTTTTCATATCCCTTTGTTGCCTATTTTGGGGGCTGTGCTGGCCCCTGGTGCACCTCTCAGGTTTGGAGGGTACACGGTTGAGGTCAATTTCTACCTTCACAATTTCTACCAACTTTCTACCATTCCATGGTGGCTTTCTTCCACTATCAAATGCCTCTGCTAAGACCCTGGGCTAACTCTGGTCCACTGTGAGTACAATAAAAACATTAGGGCCTGATTCACAGCCTGTTAAATTCAATGGGATTCTGTCCATTGACTTAAAGTCTTAGCACCTGATAAAATGTCCAGCGATGGGATATTGTTCTTTCTGTCTCCTTGGTGCCCATTCTTCTACGCTGAAGTCTGCCTGTATCCCTTGCCATAGCCTTGTTTACATAATTTTTCATTTCTTGTGTCTTAATACCAGGCACAGAGATTACACTTAGAGCCCTACACAGAGTCCTGTCCTCACAGTAGTGTGCAATTCCTATCCACGAGTGTGTGAGCTGCTTGCACACACTAGCATGACCAGGAACAGCTTTTGTGGCCAGGGCTGGAAGAGAACAGCCACACCACAGCAAAGCCAGGGCCCTGTTGGTCTCGCTTATTGCAAAAGCCCTGTAGTGTCACCAATATCAGCTCTATATCCATGGACAGCTGCATCATCATCATCATTAACAACCACGGGCTCAATGCCCAATGCCTCCCTCACTATTTCCTTCTATCTTTCCCTGTCCAGTGCGGAGTGGCTTAGTTTCTGTAGACTAGCTCCGCACCAATCTACTATATCATCTACCCATTCTCTGTGGGGTCTGTTTCTCCTATTCGGACCATCCATTATGCCGAATACCAAGGTCTTAACTTTTCACTCGTTGTTCATTCTGCAGATGTGCCTGAATAGCTGTAACTTCCGTTGTATAACCTTCTGCAATAGGTTCTCTTTCGGCTGTATCATCCTATATAATTCCTCGTTGGTGACCTTCTGCATCCATCCCATTCTCAGGATCTTTCTATAACAACTCCTCTCAAAAGCCAATATCCTTCTCTTCGAATCTTTCATTATCACCCATGTCTCACATCTGTACAACATGCTGCTAAATACACACGTTTTCAAAATGCTCAGCTTTGTTCCTAAGCTAATTGCTTTACTTTTCCATATCTTATCCATCGCCTTCAAACTCACTCTTGCTTTCGCTATTCTGGTCGCTATTTCCTTCTTACAGTCTAGATCATACGTCATGGTGCTCCCCAAAATATGTGAACTTCTCTACGTTCTCTAGTTCGATCCCATCTACATTGATCTTCCTTCCTATTTCCTTATCTCCAAATATCATTGTCTTCATTTTATCGATATTCAGAATCAGTCCATACCACTTCCCTTCCTCATTTAGCACACGCACCATTCTTGCTAACTTCTCTTCATCTTCCTCAATGATAACTGCATCATCCGCGAACCTCAAGTTGTTAATTCTCATCCCGTGCACCAATATCTCTTCTACCTCTTCCTTGATCTTGTCCATTGCTCTCTCTAGGTGTATGATATAGATACTCGGTGATATCGGATCTCCTTGTCTCATATTTGCATGCATGGATATAAATTGTGTATCTGAGCAGAACTCTAATTACACAAATCTCTCCCAACCCTTTTTTTCCATTTCCTTGTTTAAAGCTCTTCTAAGCACTCATGCCAGCCTACTGCATTCAGTGGGCATTTGTCCATTGGCTTCAATGGGCATTTGATCAGGTCTTTAGACAGAGGTGGTTTAGCAAGCTCCAGGGTAAAAGCCAGGATCCCCTGAGTTCTAAATATCACTCCGACAACATGTTTCCTGCTCATCTTGGGAGAGTCACTCAAATTCTCTAGTCTCAGTTTCCCAACCTGAACATACTTACTTAGCTCACAGAAGAGCGGTGAGCCTAGATAGTTAATGTTTGTAAAGCTCTCTGAAGAAGAGCCTGTCACATGATGAAGCAATCGATTTTGCTTGCTCTTAGCCATGGTATTTTGTGGTATTTCAGTGTCCTGTCAATTAGCAATTTTAGTGCTGCACCTTTCCACCTCCACAATGCTGATTTAAGATTTGTTCTTACTGTTGACTTTTTCCAAAACCATTTGTGAGAAACCCAGATCCATCTCTTCAAGAGTGCCAGGTTTCATGAAGCATGCCAATGGCATTGATCACTATGAGTAACTATCCCCTTGTGGTAATGAGCACAGAAGAGTTCCAGGTGGTTTTGTTCAGACCTTTGGCAGCCTTTGATACCAGTTATCCTTTCAGTGGTTTCATTCTGCTCCTCTGTCTTAGGGTATGTCTACACTAGCATTATTTCAAAATTACTTAGTCTGCATCTACACAGCAGGCAGTTATTTTGAAATACCGTCAAGCTGGAGGATTTCTTACTCTGACTCCTGTAATCCTCATTGTACATGGAGTAAGGGAAGTTGGAGGAAGAGTGCTCTCTTTTGAAATAAGTGCTGTGTAGACAGCACAAAAACTCAAAATAAGCTATTCTGAAATAAATGACGCAATTGACGTAGCTCAATTTGCGTAGCTTATTTCAAGTTGAGTCCTGCTGTGTAGACGTACCATTAGAGAGTAATGACTTACTCATCCCAAGGCATTCATGAATAAGGCCAGGTCTATGCTAAAGGGGACAGTCTAATCAAGATAAGCAACTCCAGGTATGTTAATTACATAGCTGTTAATTACCGGCTGCTGATGGGGGTGACCTCTAAGTTTGATTTAGCGGGTCTGAACTAGACTTGCTAAATCAAACTCTGGAAAATTGATCATGGCAGCATTGATTTTTCCATTTAG
This sequence comes from Pelochelys cantorii, assembly GCA_032595735.1. Lineage (NCBI taxonomy): Eukaryota > Metazoa > Chordata > Testudines > Trionychidae > Pelochelys > Pelochelys cantorii. The sequence continues at coordinate 64,031,251 of CM064333.1, read as the reverse complement.
TGAAGACAAGGTCTCAGGTTTTGCAGAGTTCCAGCCTGCTATTTCTCCTGTTTAAAGTGTATGTACTATGGGTAATTGATGTGCCCTGCAGTGTCCTCAATATGGAGTGTATCTGAGTGATCTAACAAGAGCTCAGGACATATGAAACAGAAATTATGCTAATTAGTATGAAGCAGCATATAAAAGCCTATGAGGAAGACATCTATCTGCCCAGCTAAGGAGCTTGATGTGACATCAGCTATTGTAAAAGAAACCGGACTATGGTTGTGGCAGAGAGCAAACTTTTCACCTTAGTAACGGGTAGCCTCCTCTTTCTACTCTCTGTTCTTTTGTTTTGTAATTAAGGCTGCTTCTTTTCACTCAGATTTTCAAATGATGATGAATTGTGGTGAGTTACCATCAGGCAGTGGTTCTTCATCATTTCAGGGTCAAAAAGAAGAAAGGTTACATAATCTTCAGCAGATGCATCCCAGGGTTTTAACTCCAAAATGCAAGAGCTAGATTCTTCTTCCAACACCACCAAAACATGAAAGAGTGCCTGCTATTTAAACAGAGGACAGTTTTAAAGCTGCAATATGTAAAGGGTAGGAAATGACTTAACCTTGTCAGAAGCATTTCTATCTGATCTTGTTTGCTAAAAAAGCACTATTGAAAGGTCTATTAACACTATAGAGTGTTTCAAGGTGTTTCCCTGCAACTTCTCCTTGGATGACAATTTCCAGGAATTGGACTGAGATTTCCTTGTGTTCCTTAATGGTTCAGAGAACTCACTCCTGGCAGGTGCCATCCTGACTGGACACCTTTTACCTCTATTGGAAACAGTGTTGATTACACAAGATTTACCTCATTGTTCGAGAGGCAAGCCCTAGTGTAAGTGGCATCGCACCTAGCTGTGCTCCTGTTAGCTCTCAGTAGTGCAGCAGAGTCTGCTCTGGTTAGTAATTTGATGGCAGAGCGCTGATGAAAACAATAGATTATACAACTAAGAGGTGTAGTGATTTGGAAACCGTATGCACCCTTTGACTCGGCAGTAATTAGTGCCCCATGCTGGTGCTGGGCATAATGCAGAAGGTGCTATCTTTGTGGCTTGTTATAAAAATGTGATCTTGATCCCCGAGGCATCTAAAAATCCTAGGTAATATTTCTCTAAGGCAGTGGTTGTCAAAGTATGGCTAGTGGGCTACTATCATCTTGCTTTGGGAGAGGAGAGCCCTGAGCCCATGGCTCATCTTGCAGGTGATTCAGCCCCACATGCCCCTGGGGCCTTGTGAGATTGGCTTCCCACTGCAGGAGGGAGCCCTGAGCTTCGCAAGCCGGTTCCAGCTCGTGCGGGGAGGAAGCAGCTCCGCATGTTACTGCTCCCCTCTCCCACAGACAGGGAAATGGCAGTGCAGCAAACTTCTAGACTGGAGGCTTTCCCCGCAGCTCCCATTGGCCAGAATCCCAACCAGTGACCCCAGCTCCTGCAACCAGCCTCCTGCCCACACTCGCTCCCCCACCCTCAGCCCACTCCTGCACCCCCACCTCCTGGCCAGACCTCCTCCCCACCCTCAGCCTGCTCTTACATCCAACCTCCCAACTGGACCCCCCCCCACCTGCCCTCAGCCTGCTCCTGCACCCTACCCCACATCCCCATCCCATCCTGCATCCATTTTGTCATGACGGGCTGATGGTCCATGGAGAGATTTGTGTTGAGCAGGGTGGGCCAAAAAGTTTGAGAACCACTGCTCTAAGGTGGAGTTTCACTTTCTTCCTGCTCTATGCTTAAACACCTGTGTAATATAAAAGGCAATATTAGGAGCTATTCCACCCCAGAAATGGCTGCATTTGGTAGTGAGTGAAATGAAATGAAATGAAATGATCTTTCAATTTTTATAATTTTGTATAGGGGTGCTAGGCACATATTTATATAAATAAATCATTAATGGTGATACCTACACATATTTATCTCTAGAGATCTGGCTATTTAGAACGTACATATTCGGATGAGAACTTCAGATGTAGCTCTATTGAAGCCAATGGTTCTATGGTATGCAGATTTACATTATTGAAGGATCTGGTCATCAGACACCTGTGTGCCTGATACACACTAATGTAGACAGCCTCCTGTTCCTGTCCATCTCTGATGCTGAGCTATCAACACAACATGAGGACTCGTAACCTCTAGTGGAGATAGAATGGTAGAGCAATAGGGTTAGAAGCAGCCAGCGTCATTTAGTCAGTCATTCATCTGCCAAGCTGTATGATTTATTGTGTCTAAACCATTCAAGACAGATGGCTATCCAGCTTTCTTCTGAAAAGCTTCTATGACTTCCCTACGCAGAATGTTCCATTATCCTACTGTTGGTCAGCAGGATGAAATCCATACATTGTTCGTTATACTGGGATTAAATGCCCTGTGTTAACATACCACATTATTAGAAAAAAATTTACTCTGAGAGACCATACTTCCATTGCTTCTTGCTTTACATGGGATTTGATTCCAATTCAAGTGCAAACTCAGGCCCAACATTTGTTTCCTGAAGACAGGGAAAACATTTTGGGACTATTTGGGTGCATCTACACAGCAGGGCTTAACTCGAAATAAGCTACAGAAGTTGAGCTACATCAATTGCGTAGCTTATTTCAAAATAGGGAGCATCTACACAGCACTTATTTCGAAATAGAGCACGCTTCCTCTGACTTCCCTTACTCCTCGTACAATGAGGGGTACAGGAGTCGGAGTAAGAAGTCCTCCAGCTTGACCATATTTTGACATTATTTGGAATAACTGCCTGCTGTGTAGATGCGGACTAAGTTATTTTGGAATAGCGCTAGTTACTTTGAACTAGTGTTGTAGTGTAAATGTACCCTTTGTGTCTCTACCACCCTGTAAAACCCTAGGACTGTACGCCCAGTTGCAGATGCGTCCCTGAAACACACCTCATCCTGATTGCTTTGCTTCATGTGAGTTGGGAATAGGAATCCATTAGAGAGAAATTTCACAGCATAATTAGGCAATAACAGGAGGGTTTTTTTCTCTTTTCTCCTTGCTTCCCTAATTGTTTTTCTCACTTTAAACCTGTCCATGGACTTATTTTATTTCACCCTGGACTTAGGAGCTTGGCATAAAAAGAGATTACACACCAGGTGGCATTTTCCCAAGCGTGTCCAGCTCTAATTCTAACATGAATGCTTTGTACATGTAATTATAAAACCAAGGGCCACTAAAGTGCACCTATAGAGCAAAATCGCGACTGTTCTCTATTCTGTTTTAATTATTAAGCCTTAGAGCAAAAACTAGGTTTCAAAGAAAACTTTCTGTACAGGCCTCAATAGAGTTAAAGGAGAAACATTTTAAGCTGATGAGCTGACACTTGTAGAAGCAAATATATTAAATAAATCATGATTCGTTTTGGGGCTAAGTCTGACTTACATCAGCTCTGGAAGAACTGGATCCTAATGAGTGACAGTTTGGTGTTTTCTGTCACTTCCTACAGTAATGGCCCCAAGCTGACACCGCTCTGTGGGAGGCTAATACTTCTGAACAAAAGTTTTTTTTGGAGTGAGATAGACAAGGTAGAAATCCCAAGGTGACTTGGAGGAATGTCTAATGACTGGTAAGACATATTTACTGGCAGTCTGTATGTAAGCTGTGACAGTTGACAGGGCTTGATTGTAATAAATATAGTTGATGAAGAGAAGGCTGACAGGTGAGGACAGAGAGAGAAAAAGAGTCAAAAGACCTGCATGGGCTGAACCTCTTAATGGTAAGTTGGTAACAAAGCCCAGAGTCATAAAAGAAAATGGGTATCTTGAACTGATGTCTAAACACTGAAATGTGCAGGGATCGCACGTTGCTGTAACAGGTTTAGATTTGCTGACCTTTCTTCTAGCTACTTTATGGGTGGTGGGTTTAGATGTAATTCACACCAGCAGCAGGAAGGCATCTGATATTTTTAAATACTGCGAATGATTAATCGTGTAACAGAGAATAGCCTGATCAAGGTCATAATTATTGCTTCAATCGTATCTTTTCAGTACTTTGAATAAGGAATTTGACATTTGACAATGAGCCTCCATATGGTCTGAAGGAAGCAATCTTGCTGGACAGCAGTGTCGCTGAAAACCAAATAGGCCCCTGTTAAGGAAATTAGCCAGATAAAACCAGAACATATTTCTTTAAACGCACACCCACACATGGAGTGATTGACCCTGAAAATGGAGACAACTCTGGCATATTAAATCATGACACTCTATAACTGACTGGTCAGGGTTTCAACAATAGGATTTCAAATGAGCTCTGCACTTTCTTCCCCCAGGCAAATGTCACACACTGAAACTAAACAGGATTTTTTTTTTTTTTTTGGTTCATCCTACGTGCTGTTTTCTACGCCTGAGATATGGTTTTATATTTGCAAATGCATTAACCCTTTCAAAAGCCAGCCGCTCATTTTCATCTGCAGTGATGAGAAAGTTTTGCAGCAGCTATGGGCATGTGATGTGTCGGCTTTGGTAGTGGAATGAGTGACGTTGCTAATTGTGTTCCCAGTTCAAAGAGAGAGAGAGAGAAAAAAAAAAGAGAGAGAGAGAAGAGGGCACGTGTGGATGCCTTGAGGATAGCAGGCAGGAATGATACAAATTTACACAAACTGACTCCATATATCTGACAAAGTGGTTTTAACCCACAAACGCTTCAGCCCGAACAAATCTGTTAGTCTATAAGATGCCACAGGACTCCGCATTGGTCTTACAAACTTAAGGGAAAAGATTACTAAAGAAAAGTACCTCACACGATGTTCCTTTTAATCTCTTCCATCCATATGCAGATTTTTTCCATCCATGTGTGGAATACATTTTGTTACGTGCACCAAGGTAGCTGTGAATGTGCACCATCAGGAGAAACATACCTAGCTATGGGCGCTCTGCTAGTCAGCTGGGTGGCATTTTACTCTTTCCTGAGAGGCCTCACAAGCACACACTGACCTCACATTCTAACTGGCCAACAAGTCTGCTTCCGAAGCCTGGAAACATATTGGTTTAACGGTAGCGTTCAGAACTCGTTTGCTCTCATCGCTTCTGTTACAAAGTTATAATCAAGCCACTTTACAACTTGTGCAACACACACATTTCCAAAATGGCTAGACAACTTTTCTCTGAAAGGATCCCATTACTCTGAACAGAAGCCCCCACCTCCTCCCATCCTCCCATCCTCCCATGTCATAGTCACTTTAAGCAACACTGCCACAAAATAAAATTTAAGGATGTGCCAGGACAACCAGATTAGACTGAACGGCAATGTGATAGAGCAGCACCATGCTTATGTGTTAATCATCTCCAGCTCTCTCTTTGCTGTCTCCCATAAGGCAGTGATTCCAGGTACTTTGCTTAACACAGCCACCTTTCTGGAGTTGCAGCATTCAGATCAGCCAGCTGTCTGCATAGAGGATGTCAGCCTAATTGACACACATGTTCACTTTCTTTCTGAAATACACACACACACACACACACACACTCATATATGTATATATGCATGCACACAATCGGCCAGATCCATAGCTGTTGTAAAATAGTGTAGCTTTATGGCTTTATTGATGCCAGGGGAGTTAAACTCTGCAATCTCCATGTAAATTTTACACACAGATGCACTATTGGCATGGAAACATTTCTATCAATATATAGAAAGTGTGTGTGTAAGTGTGCACTCTGCTTGTATGTACTTATATGAGCTTTGTACCTTGCTGTTTTGTGAAGACTTAGCCCTGTACCTGATAGAATTATGATACGCAGCACATCTCCCTGGGTAAAGTGGCTTTGCTACAATTGATCCAGGCAAGGGGCTTTTCTCGGTTTGTTTCAATAACTCATTACGTTTCGGTGCCATTTGCAAAGTCAGGGGATTGGCAGCAAACACAAACTGAGGATGATCCAGGGGGCTAGCAGTGGAGTGTCCTTTCTGTTGGGAAAAATCCGGGCCCCTTTGAAGTCAATGGGAGTTTGAGCATTGATTTCAGTGTGACCAAGATTTCACCCTTTCTGTCAATGCTACAAAAACAAGAAGTCCTATTTTAAATACTTGATTTCTGTTATTCCTCTCCAGCTGATCAGCTGAGGAAGTGGGTTTTGCCCACAAAAGCTCATGCTACTCTCTATATTTTTGTTAGTCTCTAAGGGTATGTTGATACTACATCCCTCTGTCGCCAGAGGGATGTAAATTAGACATACCGAAATTGCTAATGAAGTGGGGATTTAAATCTCCCATGCTTCATTAGCATAAAAATGGCCGCTGCTTTTTGTCACCATGAAGCTTTGGCGACAAAAAGCGGTAGTCTAGCCATGGTTCTATCGCTCATTAAAGCCTTTGGCGACAGATCCCTTATGCCTCATAAAACAAGGTATACAGGATCTGTCACCAAAGGCTTTAGTGAGAGATAGAACCACGGCTAGACTGCCGCTTTTCATTGCCAAAGCTCCGTGGTGACAAAAAGCGGCGGCTATTTTTATGCTAATGAAGTGCAGGAGATTTAAATCCCCGCTTCATTAGCAATTTCGGTATGTCTAATTTACATCCCTCTGGCGACAGAGGGATGTAGTCTAGACATACCCTAAGGTGCCACAGGGCTTCTCGTTATAGTTACAGCCTAACACGGCTACCTCTCTGAAGGTCCATCTACACAGCCGTGTTATTTTGGAATAACCGACGTTATTCCAAAATAACATAATCCGCGTCTACACTACAAGCAGTTATTTCGACATAATGTTGAGTTGGAGGACTTCTTACTCCAGCTCCTGTACCCCTCATTTTACGAGGAGTAAGGAAAGTCGAAGGAAGAGTGCTCGTTCTCGAACTTCCTGCTGTGCAGACGTAGCTCAAGATGCGTAGCTTATTTCGGCTTTAGCCCTGCTCTGTAGATGTGCCCTCAGGCTTACATACATTATAATAGCTCCACTGGGCTGTCTTTCATATCTAGCACAGTGATTGAATCCAACCAAAATCATCATCTGATGAAAGGGAAAGCTGAGATGATGTCTCACCCTGAAAGTGAGATTTACTGAACGGTGGCATAGTTTGCTCCAGGAAATGGTGAGTACCCAATAAAGTGAGCAAAGCACTAATAAATGAGGGATAATCCTGCATCTGCCAGGAGATTGATTTCAGGGCATAATAGGTTCCACTCCCCCATCTTTAACCTCTTTGATTCTACAGTGACTTTGGGTACCTTCTCTGTGATGATTTTCCACAGAGGCATCTCACCTCTCATCTAATCTCGTCTATGTTATATAGGAGGGCAGACTAGATGAACATAAGTCTTATCTGGCTTTAAAATAATAGAATCATAGAATACTAGAACTGGAAGGGACCTCAAGAGGTCATCAAGTCCAGTCCCCTACCTCACAGCAGGACCTAACACCATCACCCCCTGATAGATGTCTATCTAACCTGCTCTTAAATATCTCCAATGATAGAGATTCCACAGCCTCCCTAGGCAATTTATTCCAGTGTTTAACCACCCTGACAGTTAGGAAATTATTCCTAATGTCCAACCTAAACCTCCCTTGCTGCAGTTTAAGCCCGTTGCTTCTTGTCCTATCATGAGAGGTCAAGGAGAACAATTTTTCTCCTTCTTCCTTGTAACACCCTATTAGGTACTTGAAAACTGCTATCATGTCCCCCTCTCCGTCTTCTCTTTTCCAAACTAAACAAACCCAATTCTTTCAGTCCATGAACCTAACCTGAAACAAAACATTTCTGAACATATAGTCAAATGACTGTAAAAACTGCTTTGGAGATGGTCTAAGAACTTTTCCAGAGGGCCTGGTCCTATATTTTGGAGTGAGCCACTTACAGAGATTAGCGTCCATTTGCAAAATTGACCTATCAGTTAAGATTTTGGCCACCCTTCACATTTGCATCTTGTTCTTTGGGTTCCACAATGAACACAGGAGATCAAAAGAAATGTTGCGAGTGTCTGACATTATGAGTCCCTTCCCCCAAAGATTGGTTGGTGTGTTCACATCTGCTCTTTCAGTTTGGGTCCTTCTCTAGTTTTTTTTTAAATGCAAACAAACCTTTCATGCTGACACTACAGAAATGATAACAACTCAACTGAAAACTGTAGTCTTACTATCTGGCTACAACCACCTCTCTCTGGGTATGTCTACACTACAAAGTTAATTCGAACTAACAGCCGTTAGTTCGAATTAACTTTAATAGGCGCTACACATGCAAACCGCTAGTTCGAACTTAATTTGAACTAGCGGAGCGCTTAATTCGAACTAGGTAAACCTCATTCTATGAGGACTAACGCCTAGTTCGAATTAAGTAGTTCGAATTAAGGGCTGCGTAGCCACTTAATTCGAACTAGTGGGAGGCTAGCCCTTCCCAGCTTGCCCTGGTGGCCACTCTGGGCACAACCAGGGAAACTCTTCTGCCCCCCTCCCGGCCCCGGAGCCCTTAAAGGGCCACGGTCTGTCTACGGTGCCCGTGCCAGGTGCAAGCCTGCCAGCACCCAGCCAGCAGACCGTGCACCTGGCACGGCACGAGCCAGCCACCTGCTGCCACCCAGCCCTCCCCCTCTTCCCAGGACCAGGCTGGCAGCTCCCAGGAGCCTGCCCGGGGCTGCAAGAGGCGGGCGCCCGCCTGGTCTAGTGCGGAGATCGTGGACCTCATCAAGGTTTGGGGGGAAGCCTCCAACGTCCACAATCTCCGCACTAGCCACAGGAACGCGGCCGTCTACAGCCGCATGGCTGTCAGCCTGGCCACCAAAGGCCACATGCAAACCCAGGAGCAGGTTTGCATGAAAATCAAGGTGGTCCAGTGAGACCCCCGACCCTGAGCCCTGAGCTTAGAACATAAGAACATAAGAATGGCCATACTGGATCAGACCAAAGGTCCATCTAGCCCAGTAGCCTGTCTGCCGACAGTGGCCAACACTAGGTACCCTGGAGGGGATGGACCGAAGACAATGACCAAGCCATTTGTGTCGTGACATCCATCTCCAGCCTTCCACAAACAGAGGCCAGGGACACCATTTCTACCCGCTGGCTAATACCACTCCATGGACCCAACCTCCATGACTTTATCTAACTTCTCTTTAAACTCTGTTATAGTTCTAGCCTTCACAGCCTCCTGTGTCAAGGAGTTCCACAGGTTGACTATTTGCTTTGTAAAGAAGAACTTTCTTTTATTAGTTTGAAGCCTGCTACCCATTCATTTCATTTGGTGTCCTCTAGTCCTTCTATTATGGGAACTAATGAAGAACTTTTCTTTATGCACCCTCTCCACACCACTCATGATTTTATAGACCTCTATCATATCCCCCCTCAGTCTCCTCTTTTCTAAGCTGAAAAGTCCCAGTCTCTTTAGCCTCTCTTCATATGGGACCTGTTCCAAACCCCTAATCATTGTAGTTGCCCTTTTCGGAACCCTTTCCAAGGCCAAAATATCTTTTCTGGGCTGAGGAGATCACATCTGTACACAGTACTGAAGATATGGCGTACCATAGTTTGATACTTCCCCTCCTCCTTCTTTCCCTGGCTTCCCCCTTCCAGCTCCCTCCTCCCAGGTTTCCCCCTCCCCTCTCCCACCCTCTCTTTTCCCCTCTCCCACCTCCTTTTCCCAGTCTCCCCAGAAGTTAATCCCCCCACCCCCAGTTTTGTTAAATAAAGAGAGTTTCTATTTTTGAACACGTGTCCTTTATTTTTTACATCAGGAAGGGGAGCTAGGGAGGGGTAAGTGGAAGGAGGTGAGGGAGGAATGGGGCACGAGCCCCCAATGGGGAAGACTGGGGTGGCTCTGCGGGCTCCTCGGGGTGGAAGCTCTTCTGCAGGACCTCCTGGATCCTGGCAGCCCCCCGATTGACTCCCCCAGATGGCAGCCTGCAGCAAGTGCAGCCGGGCTGATGGCCAAGTGCTGCGATGTGCCGAGTGTGGGCACTCAGGGCACTCCAAGTTAGGACTGCTTTGCTGTCCCTCATCGAGGTAGACCAGCAAGCGGGGAACCCTGAGAACTGTCTGTCCGGGGTGGGGGTCGGGTCCCTTTAAGCACAGCCCTCGGCTAGCCTGAGACAGCAGCTCCACGCTCTAAGTCCTAACCTGATGCCCTGCCTGCACTGCTTCCGGCCAGCCTTAACTTCAGTTCAGGGTCCACTCAATGTGGACATGCTAGTTCGAATTAACAAAACGCTAATTCGAACTAGTTTTTAGGTCTAGATGCATTGGTTCGAATTAGCTTAGTTCGAATTAACTAATTCAAATTAAGTTAGTTCGAATTAGTGCTGTAGTGTAGACATACCCTCTGCTACTTCAAACAAGAGAGCTGCACTGACAAAGTTTTGGATTTCAATTTTTTTTTTTTAAGTAAGTGAGCTGGGAGAGAAGAAATGGGCATTGCAACAACAGTGCTAGGTGGAAGTTAATGCCCAAGGCTTCAGCTGCAACACTTGTGTTTGCTGTTGTACCACTTGTTCATAAAAGGTGGCCAAACACATTGAACCTCATTATGTTCCCTGTCGTTATAATAACTCCATCAGAACACCCAGAATGTGCTTCTCTCCTGAGGATGGATTTTTGTGAGAAGAGAAAAGAAGAGCCTACACAGCTCTGAATTATGAATCGATGGAGAGAGAGATGTTTGGGGACTGATGTGTAGGTCACTTATCCAGACAGCCACAGAGCAAACTACATCAAGTCAAACTTTAAGGAGAAAGGAGAAAACAAAACAAAATCCCCACAGCGGGCCAAATGTATCCCTGTATAAATCTGCTGAAGTCAACGGAGTTACAGCAAGGATTAATTTGGCCCAGCATGTTCCAGCCTTTTCACTTAGGTTGATTACACGGTAACACAGATTGATTTTTTTTTTTGAGCTTAGGACAGTTGGCAAACTTGACTAGACTTAAAATGAAGCTCTTTGATTTCCATCTGCAAAATTAGAGCAGATTTGATAAAGTAAAGATGTATCCTTTGAAGTATTCCCTATCAACGTAAGTGCTAAGAACACTGGAGCAAAGGAATTTTAACAGTTTTGAAAGCAGTAGCAAAGGAACATCAATAAGGATTGCAGCTAAGGGCATGCCCACAAGGCAATAGACTAACTGCATCTATCCTGCAGGCAATAAGCAGTTGCTAAAGATTTCAGACTTTTTAAAGTTCATGGTTCAACTCATAAAAACTTTATGTTTAACTTATGGTAGGTTTTGCAGTGTGGCTTTTGGCTTGTGGCAAGCTGCTCAGTGAGAGAGAGTTATTATTATTATCTGAAAATGCTGCTATGGAAGACATTCATGAGCATTTAAAAAATAACGACTGATTAAGAGCCCGCTCCTGAATGGTGTTGCATGTCCGTGAGTCTGGGAGCTAACAAACCATTTGCACATATGCTCAAAATGAAGCACATGATTTGCTGAATCCGAGGCTCTGCTCCTGGCGGGATGAGGCTTCCATAGCCTCAAAGAGGTAAAAACCAAATTCTACCACCCATGTCTGCAATGACTAATACTTTTCTCCCTCAGGAGTACTAATGGTAATACCTAGTTCTTACATAACGCTTTTATCTGTTGCGCTCAAAGTGCTTTACAAAGGAGGTCAGTGTCATTAGTCCAGTGTTACACATGGGGAAACTGAGGCACAGGGCGATGAAGAGACTTACCCAAGGTCACTCAGCAGGCCAGTGGCAATCCCAGTCCAATGTGCTGGCCACTTGGTCATCCATGCTGCATCCCTCCCCCAACCTGCCACATTAAAACCAATCAGACTACTCTTCTGAGTCCAGGTGGCAAGCGTAGGGCCTGAGTCCATTTATTATATATTCGCTCAGTACCATAATTGCAGGGAATTGGGAGAGGCAATGTAAAAACGAGGCTCTGGAAAGAAAAATGTGACACAACCAAGAGAGAAACAGACCAAAGGTTTTAAAATAATTAAAAAAAACCCCTAATCACAGGGAGCTTACTCCCTCACTCTGAACTGCTGTTTGCAGGCAGGCCTCACACACCTATGGGCACTTGATTTACAAAGCCTTACGCAGCTTCTAGTCCTCATTAAGCTTTCTCCAAGCTTTGCCGACCCCTTAGGCACTGAGTGGGAGAGAGTTTCACCTCCCTGAGATCCTACGTCCGGGGGAGGGAGAGGCATTTATAGAGTGGTGAGTACCCCTCCTCCCCACCCCATCGCGCCCTGAATTACAGCTCCTTTGGAGTGTAGCTCTGAATGACTTTTACAGTGAGTTGGAAGTGGCAAGTGGGAGGAGTCTTTTAATTAAAAAATAGTGTTGTCAAGTGTATTTGATACCAGTGATAGGTGCTGGATTGACAGTCCAAAGAGTGGCTACGTCTACACTGCGGCTTTTGCGGCAACAGCCTATGCAAATGAAGCACGGATTAGCATACCACCATGCTTCTTTTGCATAATTTGTTCCAGGCGGTTTTGCGCAAGGGGTTTTTGCGCAAAAACAAGCAACGTGGATGGGTTTTTCTGCACAAAACCCCCGTTTTGCACATGATCCATATGCCTCTCCCAGAAACCCCATTTTGTGCAAAAAAACCTGGTCCACACTGCTTGTTTTTGTGCAAAAACGGCTTGAATAAATTATGCAAGTTAAGCACGGTGATGTGCTAATCCACGCTTCATTTGCATAGGCACTTGTGGCAAAAGCCGCAGTGTAGACGAAGCCAGAGAGTCTAAAGTCCTCCGCAACCGAAAGAAGACTTACAGTGTGGGCAACAGCAGTGCATGATAGCCTGTACTACAGCACTTGTGTACTTCAACATTGCTTAGCATGACCATTTATTATAGGCGAAGTGCTGTCCCAATACCGCCTAAGGACAGATAACCTCTCAAGGGGAGAGACATGAGCTTTGTCTGTTAAGATGCATGGCATGGTGCTCCTAAATCACATGGTTTCTGATTCAATGACCTAATTCAGCGATGGGCAACAAAAGCTAGTGAGTGGGCTGCATGAGCGGCCTTCCTTCATCTCAGAGGGCTGCAAGACGATCTCCTGGGATAGGGTAGTTTTGCTCCCTGTGCTTCAGTACCCAGAATTTGCAGGGGGTCCCGATTGAACTGTAGCAGCGCTTTGATTGGATGCAGAGGGAGCGCACGGCTCTCTCAGACAATGCTGTGTGCAATCAACTTGTTCCTCACTTCACATGCCCTTGCTTAATGTGTGTGTCACTCTGGTAGCGAAAAAAACCTACATGGACAGAAACCAGAGGAATCTGGCAACCCTGCATGTGGGCAATGGTAAACAAAATATCTCCCAGGCCACACACAGAACCCCAATGGGCTGCATCTGGCCCACAGGCTGCAGGTTGCCCACCTCTGGCCTAACCTTTCAAAACATATTTCAGTCAAAGTGCACCTTGGTTATTTTCCCAAAATTTGCTTTCAAAGCTCTCCTCCTTGGACTGTGCACAACAAAAAGAATTCAAAGGGCCTGTGGACACAAGGGAGGCAAAACTGTATTTAGTCATCAAAATGTTGGTGAATAATTTTCCTCTTTGTGGACCTGATCCAAAGCCCATTGAATTTAATAGCAGTTTTCCTATTGATTTCAATGGGGTTGGACGCCCACCCTGTTTTCCCAGATTTAATGAAGAACCTGTAGGAGGGAAAAATTCCTAGCTCTGATTAAGGTAATCCTTATGTGCGACAGTGATAGATGCCTTAGAAATGCATGCAACAGTAATGAATAATAATAACAAATAATATTTTACCTTTGTAAACTTCTTACCTAAAAGCCTACCTTGCTGTCTGCTAAAGTTTCATTGCAGATTAGGTATCTCCATATGAATTCCTTGAAAGCTAATAAAAACTGGCTGATTAGACAAACCCAGACAACCCCAGGCAGCACATCTTACACAGTCATTAAACAATCATTATACATGGAAACAGCTACAACTGGCTTCTCTTGGAATGCTGCTTATTATTATATAATCCTTTTTCAAGTCCAAATGAATGTGTAATCAAAGCACAAAGCAAACAGTTTGAAAGTTCTGAGCTGGCTGTGCAAAGCTATAATGCATCAACCATCCTCTAAATTGGGGCTTGAAATATTAAATGAGAGCTGGTGCAGGGTAGAGTGAGTAATGAAGTAAAAACACTCATCCAACCGCATGCTTGATCGGACACAGTGACAGTTTCCCCTGCAATCAATTGTTACAAATCCAGACATGAGAGTGATGAACTTTGTGACTCTGACCCAAGGTCATTTGATTGGGGGTCACAATATAAATTTCAGTGTCTTGCCAACACTCCTGTATGTCATATCTTTATTAGTCACTGTCCCCCATAAAGGGTCATGCTAAAATCACGGATCCAAACACTGAGAGGAGTTTGGATCAGGATTCAAATTCTCTGAGTCACTTACATTCCTACATTCCCCCAAGTCTTTAATGGAAATTCACAGAGCACTCACAAAATTACCAGGGGAAGTGGTCTTTGTTCTACTGGCGTAAATTTAGAATAATTTCACCAGAGCCAGGGAAGGTGCTCTGGATTTTTTCTGAGTGCAAATGAGACCAGAATTAAGATGAGAGTTTAAGACGTCAACAGACATTGGAACAGTTTTCTGGATTGAAATAGCTATCCATTATATTTATAGTACAAAACCTTCTGTCTTTTCTTTCTTTGCAACAGTTACTCTTTAATGTTCCTTATTTATTCTTTACGTATACTGCATGCTATGCTGTGCTAAAAAAGCCAAAACATCTGAGGTTCCATCCCATAGCACCTGCAAGCTGCAGGCAACATGCCATCTGCTTGATTGAGGGAATGCAAGACTCATTACTGCATAGGTCAGCTGATTTTTTTTCCCTTAAACACCTGCAAATGTAGGTCACCTGGGAGTTTGAACCTATTAAGGATCTTATAATTGACACAGGGGGTGATGTAGTTTACAATGGTACATGAGCAGAAACAACTGGGGGAGAGAGAGAGAGAGAGAGAGAGAGACCGACCCTGGTTGGATGGCAGGAAATCATATAACCATATTTGCAACTGAGCTTTGGGAGCATGGTTTTGTAATGGGGTTAGCTAATCCAGATAGTAATAAGGATAGGAAAGTTAGCAATCATAATCATATTTAATGGATACCAGATGGAGAAATATAATTGTTCTTGTTATCATTGTAAAAACTCCAAGGAAATGTAATCTCAAGATACTTTACCTTGACAGGCAACCAGGAACAATAATGACATCAAGGCATGGGTTTTCTAGGTAGAGTTGTTAGTTATTTCCTTTTTGTAACATTCCCTTTCTAGTGTAATGGTTTGATTAACCTAAGACATTTTAATATGAGGAGAAAAGCGCTGTTAATGAATTGCCCCCTTAATTGACTGTACATCATCTGTGCTATACGATGTGGTGACTTACTAAGTGCTGAGTGGCATTTTTAAAGAATACCTTGTATTTCATAAGATTTTTTTCTGTAATGTGGTTGAAATGAAATATGGCTAGAAGCTTTAGTGTTTTTGGGTGCAGCTGTTCTTTTTGTTTGGGTTATTAATTGGAACCAGTCCCCAGGGTCTGTTTGATGATATCTATTCTTGAAATATAACTGTCAAAACCTATCCCCCCTCATGAACAATAGTTTTACAAAGAGACTAGTTCCAGGTAAACTTTCTTCTTGAGCATTTTTAACCTCCATTCCCCAGACCCACGTTGTGAACCCAGCTGGAGCAGCTGTGAAATGGTGTGTACCCAGCGGCACTCGTATTGCAAAATATTTCTTCATGAAAGATTGACTCTCTTTATTATACTTGTTCTTATGGAAGGGAGGAGGAAGGCAACAGGGCCCAATGTTTGGGTCTGAAAAATCCCGTGCAAGAGGTCAGACTAGATAATCACAGAGATTCCGTCTAGCTTTATACTCTATGGCTATGTCTACACTGCACTCTAAACTCGAAATAAAATATTCAATTTGTGCTATGCAAATTGCTTAGCTTATTTTGAACTCAAAATAAAAGTTTTGCTAAAGTGCTATTTCGAGACATCCCTTAACCCTCGTGGAATGAGGGTTACCAGGATACTGAAATAGCATGCCCGTTATTTCGAAAAATATTTCTAAACAATGGGTGGCCTGTGAAGACTCGGGGTAGCTATTTCGGGATACCTCTGGTATCCTGAAATAACTTTGATGTGTAGACATACCCCATGAATCCCAAGTATTCAGAGCCTGGATTTTTGGGTCAGCCCATTTTACTGTAGGGAGCAGATCCAAAGGTTGGTTGGTGGAGCCAAATAAAAGAGTGGGTTGGGCCAGTTTTTAGTTCACAGCTGTCTTTTCCTTTATTGGAGTAACAGTTTTGCCAGGCAGAGATGAGCCAATTTTATTGCTTAGGGTTTATTTCCATTATGCAGGGTGGAAAGGGGGAGATGAGAGACAATGAAGGCACAATAATAGAAGTAATTGCTGATGTCATACTGCCAATTCCTTCACGTAAACTGAGGGGCTACCAAAACCACAGCTCTGCTTTGGTGGTGATACCCTTTGTAAGATCCTGCATGCAACAGTGATAAATAGAAGCCAAATGGCAGAACTGCCCTGGATTTCAATGGTAGCAGGATTCACTTCAGGACCACAGAGATCATGTGCCAGTGCTGATGCCCAGCAGACCGGGTGCTGGGAAGATGCATGGCACAGGGCAATCACAAGGATGAAGCAGTCTACATGGGGACCTTATGCTGCTTGGAAGGATTCTCACAGTCTGTGTGTGTGTGTGGGGGGGGGTGTGTGCTTGGATACTCCATCTTTCCCATGCCTTCTGCCCTGTCATCTGAATGACCCAAGTGGAGCCCTTCTGTTAGTATTTTTTAAAAGGTTGGCCTGATAGAAGAGCTAAATAGCTGTTCCTCCTCTAGCTGCCATTCATATGTCAGCCTCAGGCCAGCTGCCAACATGCTCTGAATAAACTGAAAATGAAGCACCGTCATTAACAAAGAAGCCGCTAATAACTGGGAAAATAACGTGCAAATGAGCTTGATGGCATGTGCAGAAGCATTTGCACAGGGAAGTGTCTTCTGGCCAGCTTGATCTGTCTGCAGTGGAGTTCAGAGAGTAGACCGGCCAGGCCACCTAAGCAGTGACCGGAGCACGGTCCGAGGGCTGTATGTACCACTGTGACTGGTGCATCAGAGATGCCTATCCGTTCTGGTACAGCACCAGTGGAGACTGGCATAGAGCAGGGGTGGGCAGCAAGCAGCCCATGGACCGGATGTGGTTCATCACGATTAGCCCCTGCTCATAGACTCATAGACTTTAAGGTCAGAAGGGACCATTATGATCATCTAGTCTGACTCTCTGCACAATGTAGGCCACAGAATCTCATCCACCCACTCCTGGAATAATCCTCTCACCTATATCTCAGATATTGAGGTCCTCAAATGATGGTTTAAAGACCCCAAGATGCAGAGAATCCTCCAGCAAGTGATCCGTGCCCCATGCTACAGAGGAAGGCGAAAAACCTCCAGGGCCTCAGCCAATCTACCCTGGAGGAAAATTCCTTCCTGACCCCAAATATGGCGATCAACTGAACCCTGAGCATGTGGGCAAGACTTACCAGCCAGACACCCAGGAAAAGTTCTCTATAATAACTCCTATCATCCCTCCATTGGCCTATTTACCACCGATAGTGAAAGGTCAATTAGTTGCCAAGATCATGTTATCCTATCAAACCATCCCCTTCATAAACACAACTAGCTTAATCTTAAAGCCAGATAGGTCTTTTGCCCCCACTACTTTCCTTGGAAGGCTGTTCCAGAACTTCACGCCTCTAATTAGCCCCTGCTGGGCTAGTGGACACTTTATTTACCTGCGTGTCCACAGGTATGGCCGCTCGCTGCTTCCGTTGTCCAAGAACAGCGAACCACGGCTAACAGGAGCTGCAAGTGGCCAGACCTGCGGACCTGTAAATAAAGTGTCTGGCGGCCTGCAAACTGCATCCAGCCTATAGGCCACTTCTTGCCCACTCCCGGCATGGAGGTGAAACTTGCTCAGAGCCAGTCTACTCAACAAAGTGGCGGGATTGCTTGAGGGCCATCAGTTGCATTTTGGTGTATGGGCCGGAGGTGTGTTATATAGATGATATAGATGAGCTGAGGGTGGTGGTCTCCAAATGGTGGCTAGAATGTTGAATTTCTGCATAGTGGACAAAGTCTGGATTCAGAGACAGCCTAAGTAATCAGCTCTCCATTGAACCTCTGAGATGAATTTAGGAATCAGCTTATTTAGCAAGAGGGCTTGACCAGGCTCAGCTACAAGAAGGCAGGGAAGGACCAGCCATCTAAGAGAGGGAAGGCAAGTACGGTCTACACAGAGCTGTTGCATGTTTTGGGACAGGGGATGATTCTGAAGTCTTTTGTGAAGGGCATGTGAAGACTGTGGGAACATTTTCCAATCCATGTTCCCTCTAATTTTTTCCATCCGTGTGCGAGAAAAATTTTGTTATGTGCACCAGGGCATGTGTGGATGTGCACCACCAGTGGAAATATTTGCTGCTGGCTGTGGGTGCTCTGCTAATCATCTGGGCAGCACCTAAGGCTCTCCTGGGTTGCTGTCCAAGTGCACGTCTAACAGGGAACACTGAATCCAATATGCATCTCTGTTTCCCTCTGTGCATGGTGTTGCAATGCTCTGAGTGCAAGAGCACAAGCCATGCAGTGTTTTGTCACATAGCTGTATGGGGTGATATGAATGGGTAGTTAAGGACTGACTGGGATCAACCCCCAAAGACTGAACACTTGACACCTATCAATTCAGGAGTCCCAAATTTGACTGGATAGAAGACAGGAGAACTCAGCAGTCTGAGACAGGGTTCTCAGACAAAGGGACAGAGAAGGTAAACCCATATGGTTCCTACAGCCGCTTGATGCCAACGTGTCCTGATGTTGGTCAGTATAGACAATGGGCTTGTCTCCACTATGTCGGGGATCAACACTGAAGCAATCGATCCACCGGCTGTCAATTTATCATGTTTGCAATAAATCAATCTCCGAATGCTCTCCTGTCGATGCTGGTACTCCAGCACCAACCTTAGTGCAACCTCCACTGACCTCAATGTACGCAAGACACCACGGTAAATACGTTTACTTCAGCCGCACTATTTGCATAGCTGAAGTGACATAGATTAGATCGGGCCTGCACAACATACGGCCCAAAGGCCGCATGCAGCCCGCAGGGACTCACTGTGAGGCCCATGCTGACTACAGGCAGCGCAGCCCCATCTGATCCGCCGGCCGGGTGGAGGAGCGGAGCACTGCCGGGGAGGGGGAAGTGCGGCGATTCTCGCTGCCAGGCTGCCTGCATTCAGCTCCGGCGCGAGGAGGCGGGGCGCGAGCCAGAGGGCTCCAGCAGCCCCGCAACCTGGAAGGCAGAAGCCAGGTAGGGGAGGGGAAGGGGCTTGTGCTGAGGGGAGGGGGACAGGTCAGGAGAAAGGGGAAGGCACCAAGGAGCAGGAGAGACAAATGCCAGGGGGCCAAGTGGAGACACGCGTGGTGGAGTTTTTTTTTTTTTTGCTTTTTTGCTTGACAAAAATTTTTAGCCCGCCTGTTCGGTATTTTTTGGGAGAGCATCCCTACTTGCGGCCCGCAGCTGTTTTCTTTGGAGTTATATGGCCCTCACTGCTTTCCGAGTTGTGCAGACCTGGATTAGATTGACAGCAGGGATTAGTGTAGCAAGACCTCAGTCTTCATTTTTGCTTGTCTAGACTAACCAGAAGACTTCCCAATGTTGGGATCCACTTGTCTAATGAACCCTTCTGTTTTAAAAGACTGCATACTGTTTTGGTGCAACTATTTATTTAGATGCATTGATCCCTAAGAGGGAAAAAAACACTCTGAACAAAAATTTAGCTCAGTTGGACTTGCTAGGCAGAATTCTTGGGAAGAAAAAAGGCAGACTGGAACCAGAGGCAAAGAATAAACTTTGGTGGATAGGGTTATAATTCAAAAAGTTCTGGACAAACTGGAGCGGTAAATAGGATGAAGTTCAATAAGGACAAATGCAAAGTACTCCACTTAGGAAGGAACAATCAGTTTCACATACACAAAATGGGAAGTGACTATGTAGGAAGGAGTCCCACAAAAAGGGATCTAGGGGTCATGGTGGACCACAAGCTAAATTTGAGTCAACAGTGTGACACAGTTCTGGGCACTACATTTCAAGAAAGATGTGGAGAAATTGGAGAAGGTCCAGAGAAGAGCAACAAAAATGATTAAAGGTCTAGAAAACATGACCTATGAGGGAAGACTGAAAGAATTGGTCTTATTTAGTTTAGAAAAGAGACGACTGAGGGGGACATGATAGCAGTTTTCAAGTATCTAAAAGGATGTTACAAGGAGGAGGGAGAAAAAAATTCTCCTTGGCCTCTGAGGATAGGACAAGAAGCAATGGGCTTAAACTGCAGCAAGGGAGGTTTAGTTTGGACATTAGGAAAAACTTCCTATCTGTCAGGGTGATTAAACACTGGAATAAATTGCCTAGGGAGGTTGTGGAATCTCCATCACTGGAGATATTTAAGAGCAGGTTAGATAGACATCTGTCAGGGATGAGACAGTCCTTGGTCCTGTGGTGAGGGCTGGGGACTGGACTTGCTAACCTCTCGAGCTACGTCTACACAGCTTCCCTCTTCTGCAAAAGCCTATGCAAATGAAGTGTAGATTAGCATATTACTGCACTTCATTTGCATTATTAATTAGGAGCCGTTTTTGCGCAAGAGGTTTTTGCGCAAAAAGGCACTGTCTACACTGCTCCTTTTTGCGCAAAAGCCCCCTCTTGTGCAAGAGCCGTTCTTCCTGAAAAAAATGCGGAAGAACGACTCTTGCGCAAGAGGGTGTTTTTGTGCAAAAAGGCGCTGTGTAGACGGCATCTTTTTGCGCAAAAACAGCTCCTAATTAATTATGTAAATGAAGCACGGCAATATGCTAATCTGCATTTCATTTGCATAGGTTTTCGCAGAAGAGGGAAGCTGTGTAGACGAAGCCTCAGGGTCCCTTCCAATTCTAGTGTTCTATGAGTCTATGACTTGGAGGCCATGTGACCTACCTTTGTGAAAGAATGAAACCCCTTGGAGATGTGACACACTGAAATGGTATTTCCCAAGGGCTGTTTAAAAGCCAGGGCAAAGTACAGATCCTATGGATCCATAATACCATGCCATAGCAGATAAATATAAGTTTCTGTTTAAAACCAGTAGTATTGGGATTAGACTGAGAAAAGGTCACTTCTAAAGAGACAGGAAATAACTAGGTGGTTACAGAAGGGAATTTCCAGCTGTGGATAATCATACAATTCCCATATTAACAATGAGATCCACTGAGCATGGAAGAGGAACAGTAATTTGCAGAAGCATGACAGATAATGGGTCTCTTCCTAATCAGACCAAGTGGAAAAAACCAACAGAAGAGCATACTCATAAAGCAGAGAAAGGCAGCTTGGTGTGATAAATTTTAAAATGTTTTGTGAAAGGAGAACCCAATAAATCTCATCTTATTTTTTCAGATAGGAGGGGAAGCACAAGGGGAAATGTATACAAATATTCAGGGAGAGCAAGGCTAAAAACATAATGAGAAGAGCGTTGGCCACTTCTGCTAGGTAGTGAAAGAGTTTGGTTGTTTCTGTTTACAGAATCCTATGTGAAAGGAGCACCTAGTAGATCAGAATAAAAGTCAGCAATTCATAAAGGACCTTTCACCCAAGGGTTTCAAAGTGATTTAGAACCATTTATTTGTTTTCACAACACCCCGGAGAGATGCTATAGGTTGAGTAATTATTATCCCACATATTTTATAAATGGGAAACTGAGGCACAGTTTTGCAGTTGGTTAGTGGCAGAGTTAGGAAAAAAACTTATGAGTCTTGACTTTATTTTACCAACTCTAACCAGTAGATCACTTTTCTTCTTTTGTGGCAAAACAGGCCCTGTAACACAGGGTGTGTTCACTTTGTATCACGATCTCGAAAAGTTGAATCCACCTCCTGTAACTTTCTTCTGTCCTTAGCTATTCTGTGGACAAATCTTAATTGTTGTAATCACTCATTTAAAATGTTCATTTGTGATATGTGTATTTCTTTATATGTGCCTCTGCTTGGATCCCACACCTTTAGAATGCCTCACTAATACATTTCACTGTTATTCTAAGTAGTATTAGCTGGACTTGACTGATGGATCGATTTAAAAGCTTTGGCCTTAATCTGTGTCTCCCTGTCTGTACTCCGCAGTAAGACGGGATGGATTTGGGGCAAATGGAATTGTGGCCTTTTGTGTTGGGACTAATTTTAACAAAACTTCCAATTAATTGCCAGTGTTTTTTGCTGTTGCTCCTTATTTGAATATGGCTCCTTTTAGGATTCCCTCTGCATCACAGCTGCGGTTGTGCAGTCATGTTACTGAAGCCCTGCTGAAAGGGTTTCAAGATCTAACATGGTTTTCTTTCCTAGTGGAGACAGGCATATATGCCTTATAGGCATCAGTGTGACCTTGCTCACTTTTGAGTCTACCTCAGGCTGCTTTTCAGTCCCCTGCTGAGGCGGGGATTGCATGCCATGTGTGGCCATGCCCACATTGCAAGCCAAATTACCATTGCCATGGGTCTGCATCCTGGGGGCTAATCAGGTACCTATTATCCAAGGGTGTGATCCAAAGCCCATTGAAGTCAATGGAAGGACTCAAACCTTAAAGACTTGACCTTTCAAAGTGACTTTTTTTTTTGGAATTTCTAGTATCCTCTATAGTATGACACATTTTTTTAAATGTAAAAATTATTTTTTTTATATTGTCAAAATGTCACATTCTAGTTGATCAAAATAGGTTTGGGGTGTGTGTGGATTTTGTCTTTTACAGAGAATTTAAACATGTGAGAGATTCATTCCAAATTGGAGCAAAACTAAATTTAAAAACCTCAAAATCTTCAGTGGAATGGAATTTCCGTTCTCTATCATAGGTCTAGCTGCAGCGCTCATATGAATGTAATGCCCATGAAGACAATACCAAAAGTCTACAGGTATGGATATGACTGAAATGTTGCTAATGTCCTTTCCCGTACTCCTAATTACTCCATTTCCACAACTTATCTTATTATAGCACAACACTGAACTGGCTGGTCAGAGTAACTTAATGCACATGGCTGCTTTTAGAAAGAGCAATAGACTAAAATGCAAAAATCTTTTTCCTTTCCTTTCCTTTCCTTTCCTTTGGCATAACAACCCAAACTGTTACAGAAGTAAAAAAATATCAGAGCTGTCTCTCTGCTCAGACTGGATAAGATTCTTTATTTTACAGGAAGTATCCCTTGAGAGATACACATCTCAATTACAACTCATGTTCTACTAAGACTGCCTGAAGATAGGAGCCGTCATACTTACACAATACTTGACCCGTAGCAGAGTTGAGGTATTGCTAGTGTACTAAAAATAAAATAAAATAAAAATAATTTTATTTTTATAATGTTTGTTTTTTCTTTTACCTATTGGCAACATGCAGGACGTATATCAACTCTAGTATTTTAGCCTCTCTAGTTTTGTTTCCATCAGGTCCCTGATAGTATAATTGCATAGTAATTCTAAGTAAAACAATGTCAGAATAGTTTTAATTTTTTTTTAAAAGTACTTGCTTATAAAAAAATAAAGAACCCAAATCATAGATGAGAAGTTATTAAATATTCTGGTGCTTAATCCTTGTTGCTTTTTGTTTATCTTTCATCTCCAAATGGTGTACAATTTTTTATAGCACACAATTGGTGTTTCTATAAGAACAGTTGTGTACCACTGCTTATATTGGTGCCCAAATGGAAATTTAGTGATCCAACTTTAGGCTTCAACTTTTGGAAACCGTGTCCATTATCTATCTGTCTGTCTATCAATTAATTCTCACACAGACCATTTCAACAGCTAAAATGTCAGCACTGATAATTCCAAATGTTTTAAAATAAGGAGGGAAGACTTTCAAAATCATTGGCTTAAAATTCATGATCAGAAGAATGCCGTTGGGGTTAAGATTGGTTTATGAATCTTTAGTGTGGACCCGGGTCATGTTTTTTTTAGTCTTTCTCTATGACTATGAGGACCAGACACTTATTATACATAGTACAGGTTGAACCTCTTTAGTCCGGTACTCTCTGGTCCATCAGCATGCGTGGTCCAGCATGATTTTAGTTAGCCGGATGTCCACTCTGAGTGTGGCCAAGTTTCCCGCGATTCCATAAAGTGGGTTTACAGCCACCAGTTCTGGCTCTCAGTGTTCCGTTCTGTTATTTAGCTTTAATTTACCCTAAATGTCTTGCGAGAGCCCAGTAGTCAGTGAAAGTGTTGGTGATGCTGCTAGACAATTTTGACCTCCCCTGGTTTGGAAAATTCTCTGGTTCGGCACTGATCAGATCCCAAGTATGCTGGACTAGAGAGGAAGGAAGCCGAGGGTGTTATGGAGTCACAGGATTTTAGGAACTGAGGCTTAAGAAAAACACCAACAGACTTTGCTGGACCTTGGGTAAGGTGGGAGGGGCTGGCTCCAGGCCTCAGGCAGAAAAGGTGGGGACGAGGCTAACTTTCCCCAGCCAGCCAATATAAAGGGCCCAGGGTTCCAGCTGCTGCTGCTCCAGCTGGAGCAGCCACCAGGACTCAGGAACCCTGGGGCACTTTTAAATCGCCATGCCCCCCGGGCAGCTGCCCCCTTTGCCCTGCCCTGTCAGCAGTCCTCGTTTGAGGAATCTGCCTTCAAAACCTTCAAAAGTCAGAAAATTCAGCATTCAGTAGATACCTTTGACTAGAAATCTAGTTATTTAAAAAAAAATAAGTTAAAAGTTATTCGAGCTGCATCTGTGCTCAGACTGGATAAGAATCTTTATGTTACGGGAAATATCCCTTGCGAGAAACACATCTCAGTGACATTTCATGTTTTACTAAAACCATTATTTGTTTATTTATTTGTATTGCTGGAGTCCTGGAGCAACATCCTGTTGTGCTAGGATACTGTACAACACGGAACAAAAGGCCAGTCCTTGGTGCTACACCAGACTGCGTTGACCTGCCAGCTTTTGCAGCTTTACCATCTCATTTTCCAGTTTTTAACCAACCTTCCTCTTTCTCTCTCTCTCTCTCTCCACTGTTGCTGGGTGAAAGAGCTGCACAAACCAGAGGTGAACTAACTGACCAACTATACAGGGAAACAATGAAGCTGACTTCACCAACGTGCAGTTAGGAGCACAGAATAAACAAGCTGAAAAATAGACCAACGATATCAATTTTTAAACCTCTGTCAGATACAGTGATCTTAGGTGTTACTTGTATCAACAAGAAGCCTACAAAATAATTGAGACAGACAAGTGATTTTGGATTTGACCGTGTTGCTTTAGGGCTGACACATAGCTAACTTTGGGGCCCAATTCAGGTCCAGTAAAAGTGTTAGCTGCTGTGTTTGCTCGCAATTAATTTCAGCTTGTTAGTGCTAGAGCTGAATTAGGTTCTTGGTGCCTTGCTATAGCCAGTTTTGATAGCTGAGAATTTTCAGCGATGTCTTTGCAACATGAGTGTCTCTGCTCTAGAACAAACATGGTGAGCCCACGATAGCATCTCAGCTTGCAGCTGTGACAGTTCTGGGTTCAACATGATGTAAGGCAGATTCTAGAGTGTTTTTCCACATTTCTCACTATCCTGCTTTCACCATAGGGAGCAAAAGAGGAAGTGCTGGTGAAGGGCCAGCAGTGTTTAAAGCTGGGATTTCCCAAAGAGTCTAGGATCATTAGACATCCAACTCTCATTTTGCAAATCCCAGTCTAAAACCCCTTATTGTCTGTCTCCTAACCTCTACTAGTACCAGTGCTAGAGCAACTGTGGGAACTATGAAAAGAAATATTAATGTAGATAAGGCCTTAAAGTTCCTCAGAGACCTTTTAAAGTATACTCTATAGCTGGTGAGGTGGAAGGAGGTTTTTTTTGGAGCTGAAGAAATCTGTGCTTTTGACCCAGCATATCATAATGAGTCTTTTGGCTATATTTAGGGAGCCAACAAGTACTTGGGGACTCCTAAATCCACATTCTATTCAGCTACCCCCCAAAAGTCTTGAATGAACCACTAAATTCACACTGCTAGAAAACCCTGTGATGACCCCTCTGTTTGCTCTTGCCTGTGTGGACGTGAACAAAGCTACAACCCTGTTACACCAGTATAAACACATTCCCAGTTCTGTTTGCAAGCAGGGTAGGCCTCTGCATCGGCAGAAGAGGAGCATGCTCAGAAGCAAGTGTTTCATTCTCTTTGAGTCTATACACGAACACTTTCCTCTCAATGCCTTCCAGGCCCATGTTGGGAAGGATAGGAGTGATATTAGAGTCTGTTTTTTAATTTATGTTCAATTGTTATTTGTAATAGGCACCCAGAAGTGACTTCAAGAGTGATACTTAAGCAGTAATGGGTCCTTTCTTCATTGAACCTCCATTTTCTCTGGCTCTGTTTTTACAAAGCAGATAGGAGGTTACAGCAGGTCAAGTATAACATTTGCCTACACTATTTTCCCTCCCAGTAGTGATTACTGCACCTGCCCAACTGCAAGAAGAATCGTAGAGCAGAACTGGAATAGTTCTCCAAGAGGCACAATGCCTGTGAGTGTTACTAAAACTAAATGAATCACAAAGGAGTCAAAAGCATGCAAGATAATTCAGGATACATTAACATAACATTATCTTAACCTTGTAGACAAGATTATCTAATGTGTGAAAATGGTCATCTTTTATATTGATTCTGCAGTGCCATACAGCCTTTCTTAGGAAAATGAATGGGTCATTTAATGTTCATTACCTGATGTTTTCTAGTGCCTTTGTCTGAGCAAAAAAAGATGTGTTAGCAAATGAATTAGCAGCTGTGCTGCAATTTACTTATATTTTTACATGTATACACTTCTTGTGCAATAAATAAATAGTATATCCCTCAAAGCAATGGCAGCTATGCTAATGGACAGCAGCAAATTCTTATTGTTCCAATAACATCTACATTCCAGAATTCAGATATGCACAGGTAATTCATTTGGTAGGTGGGAAAGGTGGATTAGGTGAATTATTGATCTGCTACTGAATCTTGCTATATGGGTGCTCTTTGCAGTGTTGTAGCTGTGTTGTTCTCAGGGTTTTACAGCTACCAGGTGGGTAAAATAATATCTTTTATTGGACCATGTTCTGCTGGTAAAGAGATAAGCTTTCAAACTTACATAGACCTCTTCTTCAAGTCTGGGAAAAGTCCCCGGGCCACGTCCATACCATAAATTTCAGCTGACATAAGTTACATCAGCCTAAAGCTGCCAATTTTAGTATATTATGCATTTGCACATCTGGCTCCTTGTATTGGTGCATGTGTACCACCGACAGGTGGAACCGAACCTGAGACATCTGGAGTTTAGTGCATGAGGCTTGACAGCTTGAGATAAAAAGCCAGCTGGCTCTCAGCTAAGGCTGTAGAGAAAATTCATTTGTTTTCTTTCTGGAAGGGTCTAAGGGTCACTACATGGGACAGTGAACCACACACCCAGTAGGTGTTGGGTTATATGTCCACTGTCCATTTCACTCTTTTGTGAAGTTTTGGCAATGCATGGTGGGGCAGAAACGAGTCATGTAGGGATGAGTAGGTGCATGGGTCAGCTTTCCATTGTGCAAATGTCTCTGTCCCCTAATGTTTATCCTATAACTTTTGCACCTTTTTCCAAATCTCTCAAACCCATGTCTCCTTGTTGTCCACCATCTCTGACCCAAGCGTGGAACCTGCACAACGCTGCATTTTAGTCAGGATGCAGGATCCTTTGGCATTTGTAGAGCTGCAAGGTGCACTGAATCAGGGGGAAACATGATGATTTCTTGGAGGACAGATTGCTATGGGACATGGTGAGAACCAGTTGGAGGTTGTTGATGGAGTTCACAGAACGGCTGCAGAGAGTGAAGCTTCTGGGCCTGGGACACAAGGACTGACTGGTTGTATTGCATCGTAACCCAGGCTGGGGTCAATGCGCAGTTGCTGCAGAGCTTTTGGATGCACAAAGCTATGTTCCTGGATCTGCATGCTGAGCTCACTCCAGCGCAGGGACACCAAACTAGGAGCTGCACTGAGCATGGAGAAGTGAGTAGCAATCACGCTGTGGACACCTCCAATGTGAGGTTGCTACCAGTAAATGGGAAATCATTTTGGAGTTGGAAAATCTACTACAAGGGCCATTGTCATGCAAGCATGCGTGGCTATTCATCACCTCCTGCTTTGCAGGACTGTGTCTCTTGGCAATGGGCAGGGCATGTTGAATGGAGTTGTAGCCATGGGGTTCCCAAGCTACTGTGGAGCACTAGATGGGACGTATATCCTATTTTGGCACCAAACCACCTTGCAACAGAGTACTTCAACAGAAAGTGCTCCTTGTCTATGGTTATGCAAGCATTGGGATCTCCAGGGACACTTCACCAACCTCAATCTGTGCTGGTCAGGGAAGCTGCATGATACTTGCATCTTTAAGAACAGAGGACTGTTCAGAAAGCTCCAAACAGGGACTTTCTTTCCCAACTGGCTTGTTACCATGGGGGAACGCTGAAATGCCAATAGTGATTCTGAGGGACCTTTGGCTCAGGCAGCTCAGAGGCATCGGCAGTGGTCTGCAGGGTGGCGGAGGGGTCTTTGCCCAGTACGGCCTGCTGCAATTTGTAACAGTGGCAGGCTTGTGGCGCAGCAGCGACTGTTGGCCTCTGTACCCTTTGGTGTGCTGCCACAGTTCCTTCACTTCCATGCCTCACTGCTGCTGGTCCCTATCCTGTCTCCCTTGTGCAAGCTGCTCAGAATTTCTACGGCTGGCCTGGAGCTGTGATTTCACAGAGTCTGCTCCCCACAGGCCCGGGAGATCCAATAGCTCCTGGTCGCTCCAAGCTGGAATGCGTCTGGAGTGTATAACCAGCATGGTCCATTGGGCAGTTGCACACAAGAGTGGAGGGTGGTAAGGTGTTCATGCTGAGCAGAGCAATAAGAAAAAGGCCTTTAAAAAATGAGTAGGGCTTTAAAGGGTGTGTGCGGGGCATTCTGTTCTTTGTGCCCGCAGCCAGAGGAATTCACATCTGTGACCAGAACAGGCTGCATCGGTCAATGTGGGAGAGTTGCTAGAGACGACATGCTCAATGCTGTTTGGAGAGGTGGCGTTGCTATGGCGGCGTAACAGGGTGCTTCCATTGGTGGGAGATTGAGATGGGGTGGACTTAGGCCCTGATGTCCCCTGCTGGAGGCTTTGTGGCCCTGCCGCACCCTGCCCCAGAAAAGGGCAGTAGAGAAGACCTCCAAGCCTGCTCAAAGCAATAAAATCCCCATGTTACTAAAAAACTGCGACGCAAGATGGTGGTAAAAATGCCAGCGGCTGCCATTGCCTTGTCTCCACTGCTAGCACCAGTGGGAAATCTTTCCAGAAACGGCCAAGTATAGAAAAGATCTCCACGATTTGTAGCTATGTTTCAAACAACTTTTTAAAGGGCACTTGCATCCACACTGACTGGAATCTATGTTATAAACGCATTAGTCAATTACATGACAGATTGCCCAGCGGGGCAGTCTATATGTGAATTTGGCTAGCACAATTGTGACAGACATCCTAGTTTGTGATGCTGTGGGGAAACCATGCCAGGAAACCTCTGGCGATGGTTGTGAACACAGCACAGCTGTGAGTACGAGCACAGTTCAAGCTGTAGCATGGTCAGAGCCTAAGAGATTGATAGCGCGTGTTACAGCCAAACACTGTTCAGTCAGGGGCTGCGATGTAACTAACCTGCAACACCACCTGCTGTTTCAATGCATGGTCTCTCCAGAGAAGCAGTTTCCTGGCTGGGCTGAAGGATTTGACGAGATGGAGATCGTGAGACAAGCAAAGTCCCTTCAGTCACCAGCTCTGAGTGTTCAGATTCAGGAGTGAGATTAACAAAACAAAACAAACAAAAACTCCAGCCAACAAAAGGCTTTAAAATCATCAGCTGTAAAATACTGAATTGCTTTTTCAATATTTTTTGGCCTGCGTTTTTATTTTTGTGCTTTTAAGGGGATGCTGCCCCCCTCCAATTGGTAGTGGCTCATTTTAGAATAAATTTCAATTTTGAATGCACCAAAATAAAAAATACAGGGCTCCCGTTGGTTGCCTGGAGAGAGACTCCACTCAGCCTCTCCACTCCCTTCCCCCACCCCGAGGTGTGATGAGATGTCATTCTCCCCTCCTATATGGGGGCTTCTAAACCTGGCAAGGAGAGTTTTGATTAGGTCTGTATGCACTATGTATTGCCTCCAGAGGCCTATAGCTACTTGCAATGACATTAAAGACCAGCTACTGTGCGGACTACAGATCCCATAATGCAGTGTTCAGGCCCTATGGAACACATTGAACTGGGCTCTATGATCCTGCAACTGGACAGCAGTGGTAAGCCAGGAGATCCTACAGGGACTGCACTGAGAGGCTGGGAGACAAGGGTGCCATTTGGGGAGGCATGTCCCCCACCTCTAAATTTCATGCCATATTTGCATGAAGTAAATGAAGGAAAGAAGATGCTGCCCACCCTTTTCCCACTACCTTGCTTCTCTGCTGTCTAATCACAGCGCTTGCTGCCTGTGCCCCGCCCCCCCGCAAGGAGCCAGCTCTGGTCAAGATGTTTCGGACCATGAGCCTGTTTCCGGATCTGCAGCGTGGAACCAGGTGGAGGCTGATATCAGGGTGTCCCCCTTCCTCGCTGACCTGGAGTGAGCAGGGAGGCAGACATCCTGTCTGTGCTGGTGCCTCTAGTTCAGGAGTGGGTGTGTGGGGAACTGCTGTTGACAAAGAGCTCAGATTCCCGAGTGCTAGTTTTAAAGAGATAGTGTTCTGGCACACTCACACACACACACACACACACATATACACACATACATACTCCCCTTAGCTCTCTCTGCTTGCTTCTCTCACCCCACCCCACCCATCTGTAATGCCGACAGGCAGAACCAAACTTGGGACTTCTGGAGCTTAGTGCATGAGCCTCTACAGCAGGGGTGGGCAAAAGGGCCTGCCAAGCTGTTTGATCCAGCCCATGGAGGCCCTGCTGCTCCCCTGCCCCCAGGCCGATTACAGCCTGGGGGCAGGGGGAAGCAAACGAAGTTTCCTCTGCCCTGCCAGGAGTGCGTGGTGCTGTGTGGCTCCTGACAGGGCGGAGGAGACTGTGCATGCTCCCCGCCCCCAGGCCCTGATTGCCTCAGGGCAGAAGGGGTAGCGTGCAAAGTCTCCTCCCACCGCCAGAGGCATGGGCGCCTAGGGGGAACTTCTTGGGGCAGGGCAAAGGCACTCCCCCACCCCCAGGCCAATCATGGTCTGTGGGTGGGAAAGCCCAGAATTATCCTGGCCCCGCCCCTTCTGCTTGAGGCCCCGCCCCTTCTGGAGCAGCCAAGGGCCACTTCAAAAATTTCTGAAGTGGCCCCTGGCAAAAAATGATTGCCCACCCCTACTCTACAGGTTGAGCTAAAAGCCAGCTGGCTCTCAGTTAAGACTGTAGCATACACCCATTCTCTCTCTCTGTAAGTGGTCTAAATGCCTACCCTCCCACACACTTGTTACTGCTTTGTGCTTCTTGTTGAATTGTGCAAAGCATGTATATTCTCTATTTTTATTCTTTCAGAGTTCATTCAAGATGACAGTACTGTTATTTTGTACTGGTCTGTGTATTTCTTAATTTTATTTCTCTCTTATGTTTAAATGTAATTCTTTGAGTAGAGAGCTTTAACATGCCTAATCTGTCCTGGCTGAATTCTCATTATTATTTTTCTTGCCATATTGTGCTTTGCCATTCATTACTTAGTGGTACCACCAAATAATACTATTCCTATAGACTACATATTTAATTGCACTCACCTTAGCAATGCCAGTTAAAAAACAACAACCCCCAAAACAGTAGTTAAACACATAATGCTAGACTTTGTGCAGATGGAAGTCTCTTATTTTTATACTATATTTGTAGTTATGTCTCTAAAATAACTTTAGGATTTGTACAAAAATGAATGCAATCATAGTGGAATCAAATATAGTGAGTCACATACATGATTGTGATTGCAAACATAAAAGCCAAAATAATTAGAAAATAAATACCTATTCTTAATAAAAGAGAAAAAAACCTTAATAATCTATGTTAAAATTAAGTAAATTCATTTTTAGTGGAGTGAAAAACAATTGACTAAAATGAAGTATCGAATGGCAATAACATAGCATATGTCTGTTAGAGAAAGTAAGCAGATTTTATTTATTATTGTTTGTCTTCAATAAAGATAGCGTACAAAATATCAAGATTGTGTTTCTGATATCTGTTTTAAGGTTCTAAAACTAATACTTCAAAAACTTGGAAATATCTTACTGTATTATCTCTTGGTTGTTCTAAACTTACATATTAACTTAAACTATGCCTTTAATTGGTGCTTGTACATATATTTTTCTTTCTTTATATAGGAATTAGGTACGGTGTTCATATCAGCTTATTTCTGCAAAAGACTGAGAGTTTCCAGTTGCTCAGGTAGCCCCTGGACTCATCTTAAATGATCAGGCCCACCGACGGGGCGGTGAGGGAGTTGGGGTAAAGGAGACCTTTGCTGCAGGGCCAGGCAATTCAAAAGGTCTGGGGCTCCAACTGGTGCATGACAGGTCCCATTGCAATGTGGGGGCATCGTTGTTAAGAGCCAGAGGGTGTAGAGCTGTGTCACCTATCTGAAACTGGACAATGTCTGGTTTGTCCCAGTACAGGACAGGGGCAAATCTCTCATCTGGTTTAATAGTGAATGAGTGGCTCTCAAAGAAGATGGGCAGAGAATAGACAGAGTTTTGCCTCCATCCTCTACTTGCTGGCAAGAAGAGGTGGCAGAGTGTAGAGCTGGGTAAATAACAGAGGTTACTGTTCATTCACAGTTTCTAAAAGTTAAATAATTTTTTTGTGTTTGTCCAAAATTGAAAATTTCTGAAATTTTTGGCAAACCAAATATAGAAAACATTGTTTTGGACTGAAAGAAACATTTAGTTTTGACTGAACTGATTTTTTTCCCTTCAACTTCAACCTCTTTAACATCTTTTTTTTTAAATATTTATTTCTTTTAATAAAACTAAAGAAAATTTTGAAGTGAAACTAAATCTCCAACCAAAACATCAAAATGTTTCATTTTCAAAATGTCAGAATGAACTGTTTTCATTTTTTCCAAATTATTTTTCCTCCTGAGATGAACAATTTGGCAAAATTGGCACAAATTCCTGAAACTTCACAGAGCCACTGAATCTGCAATTTTTTTTTTTTTGGCTGGGGAAAAAAAAACTTTAGACAAAAATTATCACTCAATTCTAGTGGGATGGGATATTAATTTACTCTTGTCATAGGCTCTAGAGAAAGATGCAAGCAGTGAAAGAATTCCATCTCAGAAAAGACTCTGAGGGTGTGTCTAGACTATACCTCTCTGTTGACAGAGAGATGTAGATTAGGCACATCGAAATTGCTAATGAAGCAGGGATTTAAATATCCCGTGCCTCATTAGCATAAACATGTCCGCCGCCTTTTTTCAAAATGGAGTTTTTTCGAAAAAATACGGCGGTCTAGACGTGGATCTGTCGAAAATAAACCCTTTTTCCGCAGATCCTGTAAACCTCATTTTTTGAGGAATACAGGATCTGTCGAAAAAGGGTTTATTTTTGACAGATCCGCGTCTCGACTGCTGTTTTTTTTCGAAAAAGCTCCGTTTCGAAAAAAAGCAGTGGTCACGTTTATGCTAATGAGGCGTGGGATATTTAAATCCCTGCTTCATTAGCAATTTCAATGTGCTTGATTTGCATCCCTCTGTCGACAGAGGGATGCAGTGTAGACATAGCCTAAGCCAGGTATGATACCAGTTTTGGATTACCTCCTGAAGTACCGCTTTTAGGACTGGGCCTTAAGTCGCAATCTAGTCCCAAATAAATAACAAGTAAGATTCCATTTTTCTTTCTGTTTTCTTTGGGAGTCACAGGACTCTGAATCCCCCCAATTCCTTTCTACTGCCTCCTCATATCACATATCCCTGCCACTTCTATATGGCTAGCCCCCCTGCCTAATGCAGAGATCCTGTAAAATTGGAGTGAACAGTTCCCTGAACTCATGCAGCCTTCGCTTTGATTTGCCTTGCAGGATTGGAGTCTTAGGTTAATCTCTATATTAGATTTAATTTGGAACCAGATAAACTGTGTTTTAAAAACAAAATTTTTCACCATAAACCAAGGAGTTTCCAACTTTGTGTTTTATATTTCTTTTAAATGTAGCATTTGCAGATGTTTTGTAGGCATCCTATTACTCCAGCAAACAGATAACCGGACAATACTATTTTGCAGTGTCTTGAACTCTGGTCTGATTGCATTGTTTGTATAAGACCATCTGCAACCTGGATATATTTTGTGACCTCCTAAGCAGCATTACTCAGGTCTTTTTTGGTTCATGAATGGAGCCCGCTATAACATATGCAGTGGCACGTGGGTATGTGATGAATTAATCCTGACACACTACAAAAAACAAAGCCCCTGGCATTCGTTTAACAGTCAATCAAGTATCTTAGAAACCACATGTCTCTTTGTGATTAAGAAACTGAATACTCCATCATGGTAGTACCTACAATAAGTCAGTGATAGGATACACAATATTGTGGGCTGTTTGTGATCATGTGACCTAATGCAATCATTAACCGCTAGCAAAAAAAAAATCTTACTCTTGGGATGAGCAAGTGTGATGTGCAGATTGCTGAGCGTTACTTGTAATGTCATTACACAAATACATCTGTGCTCCTTATGTTCCTTCACCTTTGAGCAGCAATTGAACGCTGTCAGACAAGCGGGGCACTGTGCGAAGAGTCAAAGACAGAAAAGTTTAGCATCGTTTTAAGGAAGTCATCCTTTTTTTCCTGCCAAGATCCCAAGAAAGCTACTTTGTGAAAAATGTGTAAAGGCTAGATGTGTAATGACTGTGTCCCAGTGTATCTTAGTCAAGCATATGCCACTTCATTGCTTTTGAATAGGCTAAACTGTGAATAGACTCCAAGTGGCTCCATTAGTGTCAGGAAGAATGTAGGAAGTGGTAACACTCAGAACCAGGCCAAAAAATGTTAAATCAAGTGCATTTTGATATTACAAATCTTATTTCTAACTGGTTAATACAATCAGTTTACTTCTCTTTGTGTTCATGAGACAAAAAAAAAAGGAAAAGCATGACTAGGAATGGTCTATAACAAGAATTTATTCAGTACCCTCAACCCTGAACTTTTATGGTTCAGGTAAAATGGATAATTCCAGAGCCAAACGATCCATGAATTTGTTTGTAGAAAACCAGTTCTTAAATGCTGAAGAAAACCAAAGCTTGCCCACATTTTCTATGTTCAGAGATTCCTAGACTCCATAGTGTGGAGGTAGCATTGCAGTCATCTACTTTGTCCTCTTGTCTAACACAGGCCAGAGAGATTTCCCTAATAATTCCAGCAGCATATTTTTTTTTTAGAAAAACATCCAATCTTATTTTAAATATTATAAGCGATGGAGAATCCCTCATGACCTTTGGTAAATTGTTCTGGTCATTAAATACTCTTTCTTAAAAATTTACTCATTACTGAATTTGTCTAGTTTCCACTTCTAGACATGGGATTTTGTCATACATTTCTCTGTTAGATTGAAGACCTCATTATTAAATATTTGTTCTGCATTTAGATATTCATGGATTGTTATCAAGTCACCCCTTAGCCTTCTCTTATTAAGTTAAATAGATTGAGCTCCTTCAGAGATGAGACCAAGATGGCATATTTTACCAGAAGTTCCTCTATACTTTGATGGATCAGCCTAAAAGGTATTTAAACTAGAATCATCATCCCCGCTTTGTACAAAACCAAAATACATCATCTTTGGGACATCATTAATCTTCACTAGTTTGCCCCTACAATAGTCCCAGTCCTGAAATCTTTACCTAGAAGTAATCATACATAGAATCATAGGATTGGGACAGCTAAAGCCAAAATAAGATACTCAACGTGATTTATGTAGCTTATTTTGGCTTTTGGTGCTGTCTATACAGCAGGAAGTCTGAGAAAGAGCACTCTTCCTCCGACTTCCCTTACTCCTCATAAAATGAGGGTTACAGGAGTCAGAGTAAGAAGTCCTCCAGCTCAACATTATTTTGACATTATGTCAAAATAACTGCTTGTAGAGTAGACGCGGACTATGTTATTTTGGAATAACATCAGTTATTCTGAAATAACGCTGCTGTGTAGACATACCCGAGGAGACCTCAAGAGGACATCTAGTCCAGTCCCCTACAGTCATGGAAGGACAAAATCATATCTAGATCATTCCTGACAGGTGTTTGTCTAAGTTGCTCTTAAAATCTCCAATGATGGAGATTCCACACACTCCATAGCCTACCCTTAGGAAATGTATTCAAGTTCTTGCCCACTCTGACAGTTAGGAAGTTTTTCCTAATGTCCAACCTAAATTTCCCTTGGTGCAATGTAAGCCCATTGCTTCTTATACTATCACCAGAAGTTAATAAGAACAATTCTTCTCCCTGCTTGTTGTAACAACCTTTTATGAGCTTGAAACCTGCTATAATGTCCTTTCTCAGTCATCTCTTCTCCAGACTCATTTTTTTCAATCTTCCCTCATAGCTCATGTTTTCTCGACCTTTCACCATTTTTGTTGTTCTTCTCTGGACTTTCTCCAATTTCACCAAACCTTTCCTGAAATGTGGCTCCCAGAACTGGTCACAATACTCCAGCCGAAGTTTAATCAGCACAGAGTAAAGTGAAAGAATGACTTCTCGTGTCCTTCTTATAACACTCCTGTTAATGCATCCCAGAATGATGTTTGCTTTTTTGCAACAGTGTCACCCTGTTGACTCATATTTAGCTTGTGGTCCACTATGACCCTCAGATCCCGTTCCTCAGTATTCTTTCCTGTGAGCAATTGATTGTTTCTTCCTAAATTTGTCCCTATTGAATTTCATCCTTTACAACAGTCATCCAAATCACTTGGTCTTGAATAAACATTGTTTGTGGGGTTAAGGATTGCAGGATTACACACAAATGGCTATTTAGGAGGAAGATAAGGACAAAAGTTGCTATGTCAGATGAATAAATATTATTATTGTTGTTGTTATTATTATTATTAATTTTAAAAGCACCTAGATACCTCAGTCTAGGCACTGTACAGCATTCTGGAATCAAGCTGAACTTTCACCAAACTCTAGACCAAACTTAGTTTGTTGAGGTTCAAAAAAATCGTGAGAACTTTTTTTCTTATACCATCAAAGAGCTTCAGCCAGACTGGAAGCAGGTAGCATAGGGATTCTCTTGGGGCTGTGTGTGTGTGTGTGTATAAATAGCTGGTTCTCACAAGATTTCCAGCTCTATTTTTCATACCCAGGTGTGTGGGTACAGGTTGAGAAGCAAGTCAGAACCTTTCCATTCATGTGTGGATATTTTCCATCCATGTGCACAATAATTTTTTTTATGTGCACTGAGACTTGTGAGAATGTGCACCACCAGTAGAAACAAAACCTAACCGTGGGTGATCTGCTAATCAGCTGGGCAGCATTGGAAACTCTCCTGAGTGGCCCACACGTGCACAGCTTATAGGGATCCTCAGAACTGAAACGAACCTCTTAGCCATTCGAGGTTTATTCATCATTCATCCCCCTCTGAATCTTAGCTGCAGGAATGTGCTGGCTACATAGAGACTGAATCCAAACTTGGTTAATTGGTTAAATCCATTCAAGTGTCTGGATGTCCCTTGGCAGGCACAACATGTCACAGTGCCACCTTGTCTTTCCCCAGAAGATCATTACTTTCCGATTCCCCGGTGTCTTTCCCCTTAAGTGATCATTTTTTTAATTCATGATGTCAGTTTACACTTTATTTTCTCCTTTTACAAACATCTTTCCTTAGGGTTAACTTACGCCCCCTTCATTGCCTTCATTTGTCACCTTTGTCAGGAAATAGGCCTTGATTGTTTCAGTCACACAATCTAAGCAAAGATGAACAGCAGCCAAACTTCTAATACTGGGCTAATTAATGACACAGTAGCAAAGTTTCCCTGAAGGAAGGTCTGTCACATGCCCCACACTTGCATGTTCACCCTTTCAAGAAGTGACAAAGTCTTACCCCAAACCTGTCTCTCCATCTCTTGTGTTTCCCATCTAATCCATTTCTTCTTCTCCTCTGAACTCTTTTCTCCTTCTTTC
This sequence comes from Pelochelys cantorii, assembly GCA_032595735.1. Lineage (NCBI taxonomy): Eukaryota > Metazoa > Chordata > Testudines > Trionychidae > Pelochelys > Pelochelys cantorii. Next base: position 63,993,049 of record CM064333.1, on the reverse strand, counting down.
AGCAAGTGTGAAACAATTTCCTCTTTTCAGAGGGGCCTAGTGGCAAGCAGATTAATGAACCCTTAACACAACATGGAACACTGCTGCCAAAAAATGTATGAAATGCATTCAACAGACCCCACAGTGCACTGTGTGAGGGACAATTATAGAAAACAAAAGCTGCCGAGCAGTTCAGTTAAATTTCCAACAGTCAGAAGGGCTTGAATCAGAGCTGATGAACTGCAAAAATGAATCAGTCTATTAAAATTTTGGTTGGCCTTTAGCATGTATCCTTATGACGTTATAAATAAAACACTATCGAAGTTAGCTCTGATAAGAACATGTGGCCTAGTTTCTGTGTGGTGTAAGACAATGGATCTACAGCAGGGATGAATTAATCCCTCACAATATTCACTAACATTAATATCTACCTGCTACCGTTCTCTATAGTGCTCTGAAATAGAAGTTACTATTTTATACTTCAGAATGAATCAGAAAGGTGGGGGATCTTCCTGTCTCTCACCAGGATTCACTAATCCGTGCTGGCCCTAGCCAATGGTTCTGTACAACAAATTAGGGTTTGGGGAATTTTTTATGAGTCTGAGCTTGCTCTCTGGGTCTTTTAACCCACCTGTGTGTGGAACACTCGCTCCGTGAAATGGGAAACAGATGGGCGAAGGGTGGGACTTGGAGATATTTGTTTTGGAACACGGCTGCACATCACTGTCTGTGGAAGCATTTCCAGCAGCTTGGTGAGTCCCCTGAGACTTTCCCCATCTCCCCGGCTCCCCCCAGAGCAGCTCACAGCACACAAAATAAGAAAAATAAGCTCCCAGGTTCATGCATAGCACTTTGTAGTTGAAGTGCTAAATGTCTTTAGTTGTTAAGACTCCCAGGTATTCCCGCCAGTGAAAGGCACGTGATGTAATGCAATTAAAAAAAAACTTTAATAATACAACTTTGCACTTGTACAGCACTTTCCACCCAAGATGCGTAGAGCACTTAGAATTAAGCCTCATAACACCCTATGAAGTAGGTAAAAATTGTTATTCCCATTTTACAGATGGTGAAACTGAGCAATAGAAGACAATATTTTGGGGATACTTGCATAAGCAAGGCTTATCGGGATTAAACTCCTAGGTCAACACTTTCAAAAGTGGCCCCAGGCTTTGGGTGCTCGAGGTTTGGAACATCCAATTTGAGACACCTGTGGGGGCTTTCACTTTCAAAGGAGTGGGTGGTACAGCTCTCATTGTGCCCAGGGGCACTGGGAAGCACTCAGTGACTGTGAGAAGCCTCTTCAAAATTTGTAGTCACCTTTTGAACAAATTGGCCTTGCGAATGGTTGCACTGGAAATTCATAGCAGAGGCAGGAAACACAAGGTTGTCTTTGAGGTTCATCAGCGAGAATGGTGATGCTGCACCTAACTGACCTCCCAAGGGAAAGTAACGTTGCCTGCTATGAAATGGTGGCACACCGCAATGAATCTGAGTGGAACTCTTTACCAGCTGTCATAAGTAAAACGAAACAAGTAACAGCTAGATCTGTTTACACCGTTCAGTGGTGACAGCTGCAGGGAATCATACACATCTTTTTCTTTCAGTTGTGTGGATTCCCATTCCTCCTGGATCTCAGTGAATCTCTGCCAGAACTGACAATTTTTTGCCTGCCTTAGGACTTAGGAAAAGCAAAATCATGTATTGACCTAGGTTCTTGAATCATAACAACACTTTATTTGTTCTTATAGCACCTTTAATGCAAAGATATCAACATGCTTTATGAAGGAGTGTAACCCCATTTGATATTTGAGTTCAGTGGTCTTTGAATCTGGTTTTGAAATACCATAGTTTATTCAAGGCCACGCAGTGAGTCAGTGACAATTAGGGACTGAATGCATGTCTCCTGATTCCCAGTTCCCTAGTTTGACCACTAGATCCCACTGTCACCAACCTTTTGTTGACTCAGGTTTCCATTCCCAGATTGTTTTTCCTGGTATAGAAAGCGGAGCGCAGCTCTAATAGCAGCATGTAAGACATGATTGATTGATAGTTGTAATCTATTATGAACCTGCCTAAGACCACAGAAGTGTATGGGAAGGAATAAGGGATGACTGTGCGAGGTGTGGGGATAAGGACAGTGGATGTTGTAGCAATTATTGCATGTAACATAACAGGAAGGCTTCAGAAAGTTCACCAATTTGGTTTTTAGTTTGCCTACAGCTCTTAAGAGCTGGCAAAGACAGCCATGGGCAGTACACAAAAACAACATTTATTGATCCTTTCCAGACCTATAAACTACGCTATACATTCTTCAGCACCATGTACCACCATCATCAGGAGCGGCTTGAGGAGAGCTGCCAGCAACTGGCGCCCTAGGTGGAATGCACGATTGGTGCCCCCGCCTCCATAGCCCTCAATGGCGTGATGTCATCATTGGGCGCTGCGTTAACGCGGCACCCTAGGCAACTGCCGAGGTTGCCTACATTCACGGGCCGCCCCTGACTATCATCAAAAATGATGAGGGGGCTGGAGCACATGACTTAGGAGGAGAGGCTGAGGGATTTGGGCTAAGTTAGTCTACAGAAGAGAAGAGTGCGGGGGGGATTTGATAGCAGCTTTCAACTACCTCAAAGGGGGTTCCAAAGAGGATGGAGAGAGGTGGATCTCAGTAGTGACAGATGGCAGAATGAGGAGCAATGGTCTCAAGTTACAGTGGGGAGGTCTAGGTTGGTTATTAGGAAAAACTTTCACTGGGAGGGCAGTCTCCAACCTTTTTAGGACATTTCAGGCATGGGATGAGGTACGGTGTATAACCTGGTCGCTTTGGGTACGTTCTGTTTTCTAGCGATAGTTTAGATGAATAGAAATGAGTATCTCCGATCACCTCCTATGCATCTGTGAACAAGGGTTCTATTTATGGTGTTCGTCTGCTCATCAGCTTATTTTGTAAGTCCAGCCCCAGTGATGAATGATGGTCTTTCCTTGGAGGCGGAATGTCCTGTAACAAGAATTAATGTGTTGCTGTTGTTTTTCTCTTGGCTTTCATTGGCTCCTCTTAGCTGGAAATGGCGCACTGGAGCCAATGGGAGCTGCGAGGCTCCTTGGCTATGGACCCTTTAGGTAAACAAAATGGCACAGGCCCATTAGCAGCTTTCCCAAAGAGGGTCTGTGAAATTCTTTGAGAAACACTTGTCTAGTGTATAGAGCACTGGACTGGGACTCAGTGAGCTGGGTTCTATTGCTAGCTCTCCCATTGACCTGCTGGGTGATCTTGGGCAAGTAAAGCTCATAATCTACATGGATTTCAGGAAGGCATTTGCTACAGTTCCATATGGGAAATTATTAGTTTAACTGGAGCAGGTGGGGATCAATATGAGAACTGAAAGGTGGATAAGGACAAAGGGGAGACCACAATGGAGCATGTGGAAAGGTGAACTGTCAGGCTGGATGGAGGTTATTAATGGAGTTTCTTGGGGTTCAGTTTTAGCCCCACGGTTTCCTCTAATCTTTTCCATCCACGTGCAGACTTTTTCCATCCATATGCGGAATAATTTTATGTGCACTGAGGCATGTGTGAATATGCACCACCAGCAGAAACAAAAAAATACCCTTGCTGTGGGTGCTCTGCTCAGCAGCTGGGCGGCATGTGAGTCTCTTCTGTGTGGCTGCACAAGCATACCGCTTACAGGCAGCACTGCTTGGGACCCATTTTATTTAACATTTTTATTACCGACCTTGGCACATAAAGTGAGAATGCAAGAGTGGCACAAAATGTAACAAAATTTACAAATGACACAAAGCAGAGGAGGACCGGGGTTCAAGAAGACCTGGATGACCTCTTAAGCTGGAGTAATAGAAACGGGATGAAATTTAACAGTGCAAAGTTCAAGGTCATGCATTTAGGGACTAACAGCCAGAATTTGTTCTACAAGCCAGGGACTTACCATTTTTGGAAGCAACAGAGGAGGAGAAAGACCTGGGTGTATTGGTTGACCGCAGGATGACTGTGAACCATCAGTGTGATGTGACTGTGAAAAAGGCTAATGAAGTCCTAGGATGCATCAGCTGCAGTATTTGCAATACACACAGGGTGGGAAGTCTTAGTACCATGATGCAAGGTACTAGTGAGACTTCATCTGGAATATTGTTTGCAGTTCTGGTCTCCACGTTAAAGAAAGATGAATTCAAACTTCAGAGAGGTGCAGGGAAGAGCTACCAGGATGATCTGAGGAATGAAGACCTATCTTATGAGAGGAGACTCAAAGAAGTTGGCTTTTTTTTTAGCCTAACCAAAAGAAATCTGAGAGAGATATAACTGTGTCTGTAAATACACCAGAAGGATGAATACAAGGGAAGGAGAGAAGTTACATATGGTAAATGCCAATGTGGACATAAGAACAAGTAGATATAAATGGGCCACAGGGCTGGCCTTACCATGAGGCAAACTGAGGCGGCCGCCTTAGGTGCCAGACTGTGGGGGGGGGGGGAGGGAGCGCCACTAGGACCCAGAGAATTGAGACCTTTCAAAGTTTTGGCCCAAGCGAGGGGACATGGGGGAGTCGTTTGAGCTCCCCGCCTCAGGTGCCAAAATGTTGTGGGCCAGCCCTGATGGGCCATCAATAAGGTTAGACTTGAAATTAGATAAAAGTTTCTATCAGAGAAGTGAAGTTCTGAAACAGCCTTCCAAGAGGAGCAGCGAGGGCAAAAAATCTAGCTGGCTTCAAAACTGAGCTTGATACGTTTGCGGAGGGGAAGTTATAACTGAGCTGCCTACAATGTCCCGTGGCCAGTCAGCAACTGCCAGTTGCAAAAATCCCTCGGGGCCAAAGTTACTAGAGAGAATTCGTTCCCAGGTATCTGCCTGGTGGGTCTTGTCCACCTGCTCAGGGGCTAACTGTTCACTATATTTGGAGTCAGGAAGGAAGGTTCCCCAGGAGAGGCGGGCAGAGACCCTGTGTGTTTGTTTTTTTATTGTTTGTCTTCCTCTGCAGCATGGGTACAAGTCACTTGCTGGTTTGAATTGGAGTAAATGGTGGATTTTCTGGAACTTGAGGTCCTTAAACCATGATTTGAGGACTTCAGTAACTCAGCCAGTGGTTAGGGGATCTATTACAGGAGTGGGTGGATGACAGTCTTTGGCCTGCAATGTGCAGGAGGTCAGACTAAATGACCATGATGGTCCCTTCTGATTTTAAAGTCTATGAGTCAAAGTCACATCGACTACGTATGTGCCGCTGGCGATAATGAAACTGAACTCCTTTGTGAAGTTCTTTGAGATCTACTGGTGAAAAGTGCACCACTGATTTCTTTGTACTTACACCAGGAATGAATTTGGCCTGTTATGTTTTTACAAAGCATTCTGCTAGGAGCTCCCGGAAGTGCGCTGAGTTTGAACTGTAGGCAACAGGGCACAAAGAGCTGTTTTTCCAACTGTAATTCCAGAAAAGGGAAACTTCTGGAGCTTGTAAACTATAGGCATAAGAGTAATAAGAACACTACTTTGCATTTAATATTACTGTAATAATAATGCTTTATCCAAGCACTTAACAAACATAAATGAATTAATACCTCTGGGTGATAGGGAGGTGTTGTTATGCCTTTTTGCAGCTATATAGAGGCTCTTCTTTCATCTAGCTAGAGCAAACAGTTTCCAAGAGATTCTGGTTCTGTTTTGGAGATCAGCTGAAACTGACCTTCATTAGGGCCGGACTGCTGTCTCATTCAGTTTTCTCTGTGCCCTGATGCAGAACCCTTCACAAAGTCATAAAGATGACCTCGCTGTTAAGCTTTAACAATGAGGAGTCCTTTGGTACCATAAAAACTAATACATTTATTTTGGTATACGCTTTCGTGGGCTGGAGATCACTTCATCAGAGGCAAGAAGTGGAAGCTTCAGCTTATGTCCAAATAAATGTGTTAGGGTGCCTCATTGTTTTTGCTGAAACAGACTAACACAGCTACCCCTCTGAATCTTTTAAGCTTTGCTTCCATTGTAGAGCTGCTGGGAATGAGGTTCTGCCTCTTTGGACTCGTGCAGAGATGGGCAATAAAACAGCAGTGGTTCACCAGGGTTAGCCCCTGACGGGACAACACACTGCCGTATTTACCTGCACCTCGGCAGGTATGGGTGATCGCAGCTCCCATTGGCCAGGAATGGTGATCTGCGGCCAATGGGAGCTGTGATCCCCAGTACCTGCAGAGGCGCAGGTAAATACGGTGGTGTGGGAGCCCGGCTCAGACTGGATCTGGTCCATGTGCTGGTATTTACCCATCCTCGAACTAGTGTCAGGAACAAGGGTCTGCAGCTGCACTTGTGACCAGGTAATTGACCTACAACTGAACACCTTAGTTGACTAGACCCCCCCCCATTGTCTGAGAGATGTCTCCAGGCCTGCTCATAAGCCCAACTGTTACAGTGGGATGGTGGTTTCTCAGTGCCTAATGTTTGCCCCTGTGATTGTTCCCAGCCTGATTCCAGTCTGCTCCAGCCTCCCCTGATTCCTGACCACCATTGCTCTGACCACTGGGCATGACAGCCTACACCCTGTTTGTGATAGTGAGAGCTGGACTAAAAATGTCGATAAAACAGTTTTCTGTCAGAAAATGTGATTTCGTACAAACTGAAACCTGTCACAGGGATGTGTCCATTTCAACAGAACGTTTGGGAAAAGACTAAATAAATCATTTGGATTTTATTACTTCAATACTATTGAAACATTTTTGTTTCTGTCGGTAAAACTCTTCCTTATCTTCAGTGAAAGTGAAATCATTGTATTTAAAATTCATTACTTTGATTTGTTTCATTTCAACTTGGCATTAAAATGTTTTTATGGTTACATGTTAAAAAATAGAGATTTGTGGCAAGGTCCTCGCTCAGGCCTCTTGCCTTGGGACACCTTCTGGTCCACTGCACCTTTCTGGTGCAGTCACCCATGCCTTTTATTGTTAGCTTCCCACCACCTTCTATTTACAAAGCTTTTGGATTATCGCAAACTCAGCCAGCCTTGCCTTCTGCCTGGGAAGCACACTCAGCCATATCTTGGCTCCTCCCTCCTGTCTCCTTTCCACTGCCTTATATAGTCCGCTGGCTACTGCCGCCCACAGCTGCTTCTAATAGCCCTTCAGGCCTGGGCTTGCTCAGCTGGTTCTAACTGACCTTTTCAGCCAGGCTATAGTGGCAGAGCTCTGGCTTAGCCAGCAGTCTGTCACAGATTATATTATCAATTATGTTTTCATATTCTTGAAATGGAAACCTTTTTACTTGGTCAAAAAGGAACAATTTGACATTACGAACACAAGCATTTCAATTGTTCTGAAACATCTTTTTGGGAATTTTCATTTAAAGAGAAATTTTGCAGTTTGGTATTTGAGATCCTCTTCAGACTGAAAAAAAAATCCATAACCATGTTTTCCTTAGAATGGAAATTCCAACTGGTGCAACTCTGAATGTCGCGAGTCTGCCAAATTGGAGGAAAAGCTAATGGAACTGGCTTCCTCAGAGCATTTCCATTTCAGATCATGACCATGAGAACACAAATCAGAAGTTTTCACAAGTCAAGGTGGGCCTGAATTGTGAATTTCATATGCAGGTCTAAACTATACCTCCAAATAGCTCATGGGTAGCCAGTACTCAGCATTTTAGTTCAAGCTCACCCTACCAACTCCCTTCCTTTCATCTAATGAAGAACCCCCCTAGAGGATGTTTTAGTGGGTGATTACACTGAGTCCTTCGTGTAATTTCCCCCTTGACCTGAGTTTTAATGTGAGGTAGGAGAATATGTTACAGGCCAGAGACTACAACAGAAAATATTATTTTTAGGAATCATTGGAAGTTGTTTGAAAAAGACTAGAACAATAAGTATTTTGTTTGTTTTAAGAAAGTTCAAAGACAGAACAAATGGTCACTATTGTCAATAGAGGACTAGCATGCCGGGCTAGCTGATATGTAAACAATGATCAACAGTCTGAGCACTCACAGAAGACCGAAGCTGTAATAATGGTCAATAAAATGAAGCACTTTCATTTTCCTATGACAAATGACTGGGAAGCTAGAGATTATGTTCCTGTCCAGTGCACAAAGGTCATTTTCTATGCTTGTAAACTCCTTTCTCTGAAACGGACTATTATCAGCCTTATTTGCCCAAGAGCGCACATTTCAAGAGCCTGTGATGGAAGAAGAGAAAAGAGAGCTCTGCACATGAGAAATGCTGGACAGAGAGCAGCTGGGAGATGCTGATTGATACTAGCTCTGTTTCTGGAAATATGAGGACATTTAGGGTGTGTCTATACTACACTACTACTGCCAGCTGACTTGGGCTAAGGAGCTTGGGCGGAAGGTCTGTTTAATTGCGATGTAGATGTTGGGGCTCAGGCAGGAGCCTGTGGACTAGGACTTTGTGAGCTGGGCAGTTTCCCAGAGCATGGCTTGCAGCACAAGCCCGCCTACCATGCAATTAGCCTGAGCTGTGAGACCCTGGAGTGGGCCTGCTGCCGGTGTCTAACCCTGCATCACCTGAGGGAGAAAGAATGGAGCCCAACAGGCTGGGTCTGGGTTGCTCCACTTCCTGCTACCGCGGTGAAGCACGGTGGGACCTGGGTGAGAGTTGGCAGAGTGGAGCAGGCTGCTGTGTCACGTCCAGGGCTGTCCCTGAGGGGATGTGGGGCCTGGGAAAACTTCCCTGCTCCAGTGTCCCAGGTGCAGGGCCCAGGGCAACCCCTGCTGCAAGCCCCATCTTTGCCCTTCCTTTGTTCCACCCTGCCCCACCCGCACTGAAGCCCCTTCCGGCCTCTTCCTTCCCCTGCTCCGACCCCTTCCCCAGTGCCCTCTTCCCCAAGCGACATAACTGAAGAGCCTGGCATGGGATGGCAGCAAGGATTGCCCTCGTCCCTGCACCATGGTGGTGGGAGCCGGAGAGACCTGGCAGCCTGCTCTGCCCCCCACTACAGCCAAGTTCTGGGAAACCACCCTCCTCACAGGGTCCTAGTGTACGGGCTCCAGCCTGAGCCCCAACAGCTACACAGCAAATAATAGGATGGTTGAGGTGGCTGCTACAGCTCCCCCCAGAAAGCACAGGGCCCGGGGCAGTCCAAATGGGACAGCTCTGGTCACTCTGCTTCCCGTGGCTCCTGCCACCACAGTGCTGGTGTGTGTGTGGGGGGGAGGGGATTGACTCCTGCTGCCGGCCCCAGGCACCCTGGTAACCCTTCAGATGGCCCTGGGTCCCACAGGTTAATCTCAATATGGGGGACCATCCTGTCCATAGGACAGTTGAGGTGGCTGTCACAGGGCCTCTCGACGCATGGGGCCTGAACCATCCTATGCCCGGGATGGCTCTGGTTAAAAGTTCTTGGTGATATTTACATACTTTTTTGCAGGTGAACTAAGTTTTGTCTCCAAAACATACAGAGGATCTGGCCCAATATGGTTCCATTCTTAAAGCTGGGTTTAGGGAATTGAGGTAAGCTGAAAGGATTGAGTTTATATTGATGTTGGGTTGATTTTTACCTCAGCAGCAGTGCCGGACAGAGCCATAGTTGCGCCCCGGGCAGCGGGCGCATGCGCAGCCCGGCCCCAGGTGCGCGGCACATGCGCGGCCCCGCTCCCGGGCACGCAGCGCCCCTTACCACTTCAATCAGGTGCCCCCCCATAGGTTGGCGCCCTGAGCAGCTGCCCGGCTAGCTCTCCCCTTAATCCAGCCCTGCTCAGCAGTGTGTCAACTTCCCCGTAACAACAATCTGCTCTGCAAGGGGAAGAATGAGGATAATTTGTTGTTCTTCGGATGACTCTCGCAGAAAACAAATTCCAATTTGCCAATGAGAAGTGCCGCTCTTCACTACCTCTTCGGAGTTGGCCTAACCTGACTTCAGTGGTAGTGTTTGCATGTGGAAGGTCTTCATTATTATAATCAGAGCACGACTAAGTCAGACATGGAGTTCAGATAATAACAGGCATATTTGATTCTGTACGGAACCAAAGAGAAACTCACTTACCCACAAACTGGTAAGGCTTGCTGCTATATTACAGTTAAGAGCTGTGTTGATGATACCAGCAGAGGCTGTATTTGAGTGTTTTATTGGGATTAAATGTTAAGAATAAATTAAAGATTGCTTCATTTTAAGTGTGCTTTAGGAACTTGGCAGGTTTAAAAAAAAATCAATTTGTCACAAGAGATTTTCATTAAGTCAATTATGATGAGATGAGGAATTCCACATCTTTTATCAAGAAAAAGAATAAATTATTGCAATAGCTAGAGTTTAGAACACTTAGCCCTTGCAACATTTCTTAGTGGGGTAAATAATGCGTAGCTGTCAGCTGACTTGAAAGCACATTTTCAACCAAGAAATCTGAAGAGCAGTTCAGGTTGGCCTTGGCAATCAGAACATAGTCTGTTTTTATTGTATGTCGGCACTCAGCATGCATGCCATATCATTCAATCAGGAAGAGGTAGATGAGCTATGTAATTACATGCAAATGTTCCCCTGGATTGGAGTTTCACTCTGTCAGCCTGGAAAAGATACATCTTGTTCTTCAGAAAAGTTTCCAGACGTGTTCATTAGAGAAATAACAACTTAGTAGGTTTTTTTGAAAGGTTTGTTTTAGGGAACTCTGTCCTCTTCTTAAAGCTGAAATCTTCCCTAGAGATTTCTACATTTTTCTCTGACTGATTGCCTCCTCCAAAGAGCACATATATGCCAGTATTTGAAAACAATTAATAGAGACATTTTAGGAGGAAATAGGGGAATAGAAGGAGATATTTCTTATTCCTCTTCACTGCTGAGGTTATATGGCATGGATACCTCTCATGTCGGGTAAAGTTCACCCTTGTTCAGAGAGCTGCAAGACTGGAATCCAGATTTCAAATACCTTCACATTGCAGATATTGGAATATGATGCTATGCTCATTACAAAAAGAAGGGTCATTTGCAAAGTACAGGGATGGATTCTGATTTGGAACCTTTCTAGATATGGGGATGTTCAAATCTGGAGTTATGGTGTGGGCCTGTGTCTATATTAAACAAAAGGCTACTTGTGTTTCCAGTTCTCAGAAGCTGTTTCTCTGATCTTTTTTCTCTCTGCCTGCTTCCTTTCGGCTAAAACAGACTCTGGGTGATAGAGGAAGGATGCTAATTAGGTTTTTCTTCATTTGAAAGGGTTATCCGCAAGGAGTTGTCCTGGTTGATCTCTTTATGAGGTAAGCCTCAAGTTTTTGCCTTGTTTTTAAAACTGTTTCCCCCCCCCACCCCCCGCTAATTTGGGGCAGACATGGCAATTGAGACATGGACAGCATACAGTGACTACATGCGGAGATCACAACTTTATTCAACACCAAAGTACTCAGTAGGGTTGTTCCAATGCAATTTTCTAAGGGCCCCAGTGGAATATATACAATCTGAGGTGGTTGTAAAGGCCATGTCTCCTCTACCACCTCAGGTCTCCCAAGTGACCCTGGAGGTAGGAGAGATGAGATGAATGGAGCTACGTGACCAATGCCCAGACAGTTCTCTGAGTTACAGGGACCTCCTTTGGACACTTTCTAACCCCACAATTGCATTGGAACCTGCTGAAGTTACAAGAGTGGGGCTAGAACAGAGAGCCCCAAGAGATGACCCTGTGCAAGCAGCAAACAGTATTGAGTCCTGTCACCACTACTCCAGCTGAAACCCACTGCTCAATGGCAGCAGCAGGAAGAGTGCTGGGACAAGTCCCAGAGCCCGGCATCTTAATTCTCCTCCCCATTCCCTGAACTTGAGAAAGGAAGTGAAGAAAGAGCAAAGAAGCAGCTGCCACATACTGAGTGCAAAAGAGTAGGGAGAGGAAATAAAAAGGAGATGGGAAACACAGATGAGACTTCTTCCTCTCCAAATGTTTCTAATGGTCTGGGCTCCCATCTAAGCTGCACACTGGTTAGTGAAGCTAGAATTTTTATATTAGACAATCAAGTCTTGTCTAACCTGTCTATTCTGGAAGTCTTTCTGGGCCAGAGGAGAACTGAAGGGCATATTAAGGAAGTGAAGCCCAGTTCATAGAAAGGGGAGGTGATTTTCATTCTTATTATAGACAAAGTTTTTTTTCATGAACTCCTCTAACTCATACATCCAACAAGTACTTAGAAGAAAAGCTGTTGTGTTAAATCTTCAGTACTCCATCTTCTTTGACTGAGAGGTAAAAGAGCTTCTTGTTCATGTACTTGATTCTTCCCAAGGAAGAAGGAAGACATCCAGAAAAACAGGGCATATAGACGTGATAAACTGGACACTTTTCAGGCAAAAAGCAAATAGATTTTTAAGCCCTTCTGAGTTTCCCTTTCCTCTCTTCCTCGTGACTTTTTTAGCACAAACCCCTTATTGAAAAGTTCTACTAAAATTTAATGAGATGAAACCAGTAAGTTTCCATTAAACTAATAACGTTCTATGAAAAATAATTCTAAAAACCTAACAGATACATAACAAAATCCTTTCCACAGAATTACTTTTCTGGAATATCATTTTGTATTTGATTCTGTACATTGGTGCAAAAAAAACAAACAAACAAACAAACCCTCTACAAGGTGTTTTCCTTTTCACTAAATTGCAGAAGGCATATGCATAAAGGATTCCTTTCAAACAGACCTAAAATAAAGGGGGAAAGTCACAGAAATATTTCTGAAGATTTTCTTGTTTTGTTCTTTTTATTTTTAAAAAATATTAAATGTTTTGAAAGACATTGACTGACTTCCTAGTTTGTTTAAAACTAGGGGAAGAGGGGGATTTTGTAAAAACATTGCCAGTTTTCTTTTGTGGGGAGGTTTTTTTTTGTTTGTTTCTTTTTTTTAACACATTTTGAAATGTCAGTGAATTTGAAATATTTTGACAGTCTTGACTTTCAGGCTGCTTAAAATCTCCTTAAACAGAAAAGGGGTGTAATCCACACACCTAGGCTTTGTCTACACTGGCGGCTTCTTGCGCAATCTTGTGCAAGAAGTCTTGTGCAAGAAAACGTCCACACTGCTATGTGCGAGCTGTGCTTTTGCTCAAGAGCGCCCATGGCAGTGTGGACGCTCTCTTGAGCAAGAAAGCTCTGATGGCCATTTTAGCCACAGAGCTTTCTTGCGCAAGAAATCCCTGCCGAGCGTCCATACTGCCCTCTTGCGCAAGAGCTCCTGCGCAAAAGGGCTTACACCTGTTAAAAAAGAGTGTAGCTCTTGCTCAAGGAGCCCTTTCTTACCACGCCGTACTGTGCATTTCCTTGTGCAAGAGCGGGCGGGCAGTGTGGACACTCTGCAGATTCTTGCGCAAGAACGGCCGTACTTGTGCAAGAAGCTGCGAGTGTAGACATAGCCTTACTGGGTCTGGTGTACTGTCACATATAGTGGCACTTAGACCACTTACAGAGAGAAAGAATGAATTTGCTCTATGGCCTTGGCTAAGAGACAGCTGGCTTTTAGCTTAAGCTGTAGAGCGCGCGCGTGCGCGTGCAAGCAGGCAGGCAGTGAGGGCCTGACTGCTAGGGAAGCAGGAGGCTCCCTGGAGCTAGAGCAGTTCTGGGGAGGCGAGGCGAGGCGAGGGGAGCTCAGGACAGACAAGCTCCCAGGCTTTAGCTCCTAAGGAGGAGATCAGGGTGCTCTGAGAAAGAGAGGACCTTGGGATGTGAGCAGAGGGAACAACAACCTCCCCTGGAAGGGGGGCTCAGACACTGGTGAGGGCACTGCCAGAGGGCAGTGTCTGGAAGAGGATGTCATGACACAAGGAGAAACATGGGGTAACACCACATAGAGAAAGGCATCCAGAGAGACACGAAGAGCTAATTCCCAGGACAGCCAGCTGGTGGCACCGTGGCGATGAGTCGGCCCCTTACAAACCCTTTACTCATTGTGGTTGTGTAGCCCTTCCATGGGACATCAGTGCACCATTTTAACCTCCAGCCCATGACATGTGGTAGAGTACACGGAATAATGCTCAGTCTCTTACTGGCACTTACCAGATGGCCACCAGTGCTTCTGACATCTTGACTACTTCAGGGCAAAGTTAGACAATCCATGACTAGAACAATGGTACCTCCCTCTGAGCCCTTTCGACATTTGTTTCTACACTAATCCCCTCCTGGTTGCTATCTTTGCTGGAAATGCACTGGTGCAGTAAGGGTGGTCAACTTTTGCAGAAAGTGCTAGTCTTAGATGAGGCCTCACAGACAGACACAAGTGGGAAAAGACTAAGAATCAGCATTTCCTGAGGTTCTCTGGCCATGTTCCTTCCCTGGCTAGTCCTGCCCACTTCTGGTGCAGGGGATGGTGGGTGTGTGGATCTGGTTCATGTTCCCTTTCTTCTGGCACACTTTCTGACACTGAGGACTCCCAGCCCCTAAGTTATACTGGCAGAAACCTGCATTACTCAGGGCTCAATATAGCCCAGAGTATGTTATTTTTAAAATGCCTATATTCACCTTAGCAATAATAGTCTGTGAATTGAGGAAACAGTTTTCTGCAGTGAAGAAAAAAGTATTTTTGGGAGGCCAGGATGGAGAGGAAATAGCCTCAATGAAGTGATTGATCAGTGCTAAGATAACATGCATTTTAAGGCTCGAGTGCTTCCATTTGGTTGGTTAATTTGCAGTCATATCCAATAAAGAGATGGATAATTCAGCAATGAGTCATTATTAAGCAGAACTGAGCCAAAATGTATTTGCAGGCAATTTTTAGGCAGTTAACAGTCACTTGTAGGACTAGTTTCACAGCAGATGCTTTCTTTTCATTTGTGTAATCTGTGGAAAGTCCTGCAAGGGGGAAAAAAAAAACCCAACAACAACAACAACCACCAACATTCATGTTGAGGGATCCTCTGTAGGAATGTGGAATATTTTGATTTTGTTAGTGCCGTTATTTTTTCTGTTGGATCGCGCAAATTTGGCTTTTAATGCACAACGTGCTAAAAGCTAGAACTGTGAACTCTACGATGAAACATGGGGACCCAGTGTCTAGTCAAGCAATTGATTCCCTCTTTATTTCACTGTTTGTCCAAGTGTTAGACAGACAACAAATCAGTTCATGATTTCTCTCTATAGGTCAAAGCCAAACCAAGCATTTCATGTAACTGTGGTGTTTTAGATGCTGCTTGTAATTATTAGAACTGGGCGCACTGGCTGTTGGGAGTCTGGAAGCACAGGAAACAGGAAGGAGTGGGGAGAAGATTGGCAGGGGCTGAGTGAGAACTACAGAGGGATGCAGCAGCTTTGTTAAGAGGCTCCACTTTTGGTAAATAATGTCCCGTTGAAGTTTGTTAGTACCTTGCTTGCATGATACAACAGTAACCAAATAAAGAAAATGTGCAAAGGATAAAAATAGTTAAATGGAAATTGTTTTAAAGCTTTCAAGGGATTATATATCTCTCTGGGATCCCATGGGTAAATATGAAATTGCTATATCTTGGGGATATAAAGGAAAGTTATCATCAACCATAGCTTACAATAGTGAGAAAGAGGGTCCAGACAGACTTCCCACAAGTTCAGAGGACAATCCTAGGGGAGAAAATGAACCCAGTGGGGATAACTATGCTGTATATGCTAATCCTGGGTATGAGAAATATATTGTACCCAGGCCCGTGGATTGCGGCAGGGGGAGGAGTGGTAGGGGAAGGAGAGCCAATGATTCAAAAGGCCCAATGATTCAAAAGGGCTCAGAGCTCCCATCTGCCACTGCCACAACTGTGACAGCAGCGTCAGCTGGACCATTTAAATAACCACCGGAGCCCCACACGGCACACTCCGGGCAGCTCTGAGGACTGGTGGGCAGAGTCACGGTGCCGAGGGCTGGCTACTCTGGCCTGACCCCTTCCATCTGAGGCTCCGCCCCTTCTGGGAGCCAGCTCCCCTGATTTTGCCCAGGGTTCCGGCAAGTCTGTCAGCCCCCCTAGTTATACTCCCCTGGAAGCCACCTACTTTTCTTTCTGTACTAGTCTTTTAATTAATGCTTCATATAATCGTTTCAAAATAATTTTGACCACTATGACACATAGCTATCATGACACATAGCTAATCATGCATCGTTTTATTTCATTTGAGCAATACAGTCAGCATCTAATAACTGCACATTCACTTCAAGACTTTTAGGAATAACAGAGAAATACATTGCAAAGAAATCCCGAGCTGAATGAGGCTAGGGATCTTGCAAAAACTATTATGGAATTAAAGACTGTATTATACTGCATAGGAGATTGTACTAAGAACCTTAATTCTGGCATCCCCTAACTTCTGAAGGTTTAAACTTTGCATCCTTAACATTCTTTTAACATGTTTTTAATACTGTTTCCTGTTTTTTTTTCTTTAAAAAGCAAACTGAACAAAATAAATTCTATCATGTGGAACCATGCTGATGCCCTTAGATCTGCCATACAGACCTTGGCTTCTGGAACCAACAGAGTAAACAGTAGGGGTTTGTCTATACTGGCGGCTTCTTGCGCAAGAACATCTTACGCAAGTGTTCTTGTGCAAGAAGACTTGCGCAAGAAAACGTCCACACTGCCATATGCGAGCTGTGCTTTTGCACAAGAGCGCCCATGGCAGTGTGGATGCTCTCTTGCGCAAGAAAGCTCTGATGGCCATTTTAGCCATAGGGCTTTCTTGCGCAAGAAATCCCTGCCGAGCGTCCACACTGCCCTCTTGCGCAAGAGCTCCTGCGCAAGAGGGCTTACACCTGATAAAAAAGAGCGTAGCTCTTGCACAAGAAGCCCTCTCTTACCACACCGTACTGTAAATTTACTTGCGCAAGAGTGGGCGGGCAGTGTGGATGCTCTGCAGATTCTTGCGCAAGAACGGCTGTACTTGCGCAAGAAGCCACGAGCGTAGACATAGCCTAGCAGTAGTAGGTTGACACCCTCTCTGTGGACCAGCCAGGAAAAGAGAATGAGACACATACTTTGCCAGTGGGTTTCACAGCTATGTGTTGGCAGCAGAACTGAGGGACTGAAGACTGCTAGGGAGGGTTCAGACGCATGTGTAAAGAAATGTTCTCTAGAGGTTATAGCTCCTTCTGTCCCTAGCCCCACACCCAATCAGTCTCTTTTCCCCTCTCTGACTCCTTCCCTCCTCCCATGCTCCTCTGGCTTCCACTCTCTTTGCTTCTATCCTCCCTCTCCCGTCAGTATCTCGATATTCCCCCAAAGTTTTAAACAACTGAAATCTGTGTCTTATAAGGGGAAGCGTTAGGGAACCTGAACTCTGCACTGTATAAACATATATCACAATTCTTGAGTCCATCTCAAAATCTTTAATCAAGGAGTCTAAAGGTGAACTGGCCTGTTGAAAAGCTACTGATCAGGTCAGATATAAAACCAGATGTTTTGTGCTGAATTTTGTGAGTAGCCAAATCGTATGATTCCAGTATTAACGAAAAGACCAGTGTTCTCTATAGCTCCAGAGTTTGGGCCATTCAGAGAAAACTAGCTTTTTCTAACCCAAGCTATTCAACCCCCTGATCCCCTTCATAATCCCTGGAGGTGATCTGCAGAGAGCCGTTTGGGTTGTGGTCCTGGCTCTGTCTAATTCCCTGTCGTTACACTGCTTTAAAAGAAGCTAAAAATACCTGACATGCTGTTACAATACTGCTTTCCTGTGGTGGTTGTAGTTTCCCGAGGGCTGATGAAAGGGATTGGAGTCATTTTATGTGATCATGAACAGGAGGGCCAGTGGTCTGTGTAAAACAAGCTCTGCATTGAAAGTTGATCCATGTTGTGAAACTGTTTGAGTTCCCCATGATGTAAAAGGCGTGGCATTTAGACTTCAATCCATGAAGCAATACAAAATATCACAAGGACATCAGTGGCGAAGTCCAGTCGTGTAAATCGGTTCCCATGGCCAAGCACAAGTAAAAATGCAGGCAAATAAACAGAAATGAGAAAATAGAATCCAATTAACAAAGGTGAGCAGCAGGCCCATTAGAAGAAAGACCAAGAGCTATGAAAGAAGATGGGCAAAGGTTGACCATGAGGTAAAAAGATTGTTGTGCTGTGTGAACCTGGAAGTTATAAGCCAAGTCAGTTAACTATTATCAAGGGACATTTCTGAATGCATTAAGAACTTATTTATGGGGAAACTATTTGTGAGAGGGGGATGAAAATGCTGAGCAAGTCAATGATTTTTTTATTTCTAGTAGAGCTTGCTAGGTTCTCTATTTCTGTTTTGATTCCAATGAGGTTTAGTTAGGAAAGCAAAAGGATGGCTTGTCAGATCTGATGCAAACTAAACAAAGTGCACTAGGGCTTATCAAGATGAAATTGGCTAGAAAGTATCTCATCTTTGCAACAGTGGCATTGGATAATTTTTTGCGGGGAAGGGGCGCTAAAAGCCATTATCAAAGCTTTAAATCCTGTGTCAGATGGAAAACATTTCAAGTTGGGGGATGCTGCCACACCTGCAGTACCTCTGGTTCCAGCACCCTTGTTTTGCAGTACTTGCCCATGGGAACAAATAGATGCTTGTAGGAGACAGCTAGGCGCTGGAGACCTGGGGCTACTCACTAATACAAACTAGTATCAGCTTGCAAAGTAAGGCCTAAACCAATCAAGTGGTGTGAACCAGAGATACTGGTGTATAATTGTAATCTTTGTGCAATAATAAGATTTCATGATTAGTACTTTGAAGGCTGCACTCTGGTCAAGCAAGATAAGTGCTGGCAATTTCCCTGAGCCTCAATTCACTAAGCAATCACATGTCGCTTTCAACAATGCTCCCTGTATGCTGTGTCGAGATCAAAACCAAGACCAGAGTGTATCAAACAGATCATACAGTTTGTTAGGTGATGGCACAGTTAGGTTGCCGCTATCTGTTTCAATATCAGAATATGCAGGACTGAGACTTTTGCGAGTCTGCTGCTATAATTTCAACCAGCGGTATAACAAGTTGCAAGGGCTAGGTACTGAACTGATGTAAATTGGCAATCTGGCCCTTGAATTAGACAGATAAATCTCAGTAAGTATTTGTGGATTGGATAATTGACATAAAACTTTCTTTAAAAAAAAGCAGTAAGCAATAAATATGGCAGACATTTTGGTCCTCTGTCATGGGTGGCCGGTAATGTAGGCAAGGGAAGGCACAGCCTTCCCAAAATTGTCTACACACCCTGGCTGCCCGGGAAGGCTGGGGCTATGGTGTGGCAGCCCAGCTTCCCCGGCCTCCAGGGAGGGCTGGGGTTGAGGGCCAGATCCGCATCACAGCAGCCCTGACCCTCCAGGTGGCCAGGAAGGATTGGGCTGGGGGTGGGCGGGGCTTGGCTACAGGGGCGGGCCTTGGGCAGAAGGGGCAGGGCTGGGGCTTGCCTTCCCCTGGTGGGCCTTCACCCACCACTCAACAGGACTTGAGGGCAATCAGCACTTCTGATTCTCATCGTGATGGGGTTTGGAACCAGACATAATAGAATTTTCTCAGCACAAACTTGTTGAGTTGATTTGGAAACCTGTGAATGGGGATTACTTTAGCACAAAGCAGTTGGCCAATCCGGTAAGTACTGAGTCACCTTTGTGCTTCACCAGTGGAATAACAGAGAAATCTGATGAATGAATCCGGTGTAACAGACTGGTGAACCAAGCCCATTATCAAAAAAAAATACAAAGATCTCCCAGTGTGGCTTAGGGGTGAGAGCGCTAAACTGGGACTTAGGAGACCACGGTTCTGCTGCTAGTCAGCGAGTGGTTGTGGGCAAATCTCTTCACCTTTCTGCCTGTCAGTTTCCCGTAGGATAATGCTACTGGCCACCTTTATAAAGTGCTTTGAGATCTGCTAATAAAAAGGGTCATATATGCATCAGGTATCGTTATTGGAAGAGGGTAGGGGTGGGTAATAAGTGGCCAGAGGGCTGGATGTGGGCTACCAGATGCTTTATTTACCTGAGATCTGCAGGTACAGCTGCTTGCAGCTCCCATTGATGGAGAATAGTGAACCATGGCAATCTATGCCTGCAGATCCTTATGTCATTAAAGCCCCTTTTTGCCCATCCCTGGACTAGGATCTTGTGTTTAAATCACTTTATTAGAACTCAGAAAATCTGTGTTCAATTTCAAGATCAGCTATAGACTTCCTGGCTTACTTGAGGCGAATCATTTCATCTCTCTGTGTTTCAGTGGCCTGCCTGTAAAGTGGGAGACTACTTGCTTTCTCCTACCATTTGTGTGGAAGGTTTTGGGGGAAGGAGCCATCTCTTCCTATGTGTCTGTAGGGTGCCTAGCAGAAGGGTTTAATCTTGACTGGGACTTCTACAACACAAATGTAGGAAGAATAAGGAATAAGATCTCATGCAATTGCTGACAAATAAACCAGCATGAGCAGTATGCGTAGCATTTGCTTGCAGTAAATTAACAATGGTTATTGAAATGTTGGGGAGGTTTTTCTTTGTGCTACAGTGATTAAAGTAGATAAATAAGTAGGAAGTGCGTGGGGTTTTTTCTCATTTCCCCCTCCCCCTGCAGTTAACATGTCTTAAGGCTGCCTGTAATGGACACAGTGATCTTTCTACAGTTGATAATGGATATTTAATTGGGATTTATTTCCATGGAATTTTTGTACTTTCAGATCATTATAGCACCAAGGGACTCTCATAGCCATGGGGATCAACACGGTCTCTCCAGAGGTTGTGTTTGATGAATGAGATAGGAAGGAGCTGACATAGAGTTAGAGGCTGTTACCATGTAGAAACACCTACAGGAGTGATAGCAATTCTTTTCAGCCAGTTCCTCTTTGTCCTCTGACTGCTGTCTGTGCCAGACCTTTCAAAATGGATCAAAATGACCATCTACATTTTTGTTTAAAATTCTTCGGCGTTCCTCAAAACTGTAAATATTGTTTTCTAGAGGCATAAATCTGCCAGCATGTGGAGTTTTTAAATGCTGTAATTTTTCCTAGTTTGGGCACACTGTAAAAAGCACACTTTGAAACAATCAGTTTCCTAACCAAAGGGGGAAATGTGCCCTGAACAAGATTGAGAAAGGTAGTCTGCAAATTACATCATTGGCATGTGATGTAAGGAGAAGTGGGTATATTTCCCAACTCTGCCACAGGTTTCCTGCCTCACCTTGGGTAAGTCATTTACTTCTCAATGCCTCGGTTTCCTCTTCTGAATGGCAGAGACAATACTTCCCTATTTCCCAGCAAATGGTTGGGTGGTGTTCAGATACAATGGTGAGGTATAGCAGAGAAAAACAAATAAATAAATACAGTTTGGCCAGTCCCTTTAAGCTGTGGGATATCATGGCCTGAAATACCCACTGTTCCTCCCGCAAACCAATCTCCAGCGAAAGACTATTGCTGGCTTCATTAGGAATGCAGTTTTAATAATCGTTTCCCAGCATAACAACATGGTGTTATTCCCATCAGTCAGACTTGCTGTCCGATTGTGGGGTCAAGAGCCTGCTGACCCCTCACACCATTAGTTGGCCCTCTGCCACATGACTCCCTCGGCGTCCCGGTCTTATGTCCCTGCGTGTGGTGGTGTTGCGCACACACACAGTGACTTTGGGAATAAGGACCTCCTGCAACAGGCAACTCCCCTGTCTTGAGGGAGTGCATTAAAGAATCCTCTTGCTCTCCAGTACATTTTGCTTGGCCTATAGGTAAATACCAACCTGAACTAGTCAACTGGTTGTGGCCACTTACATCCTTGGGTGGTCACTTAAGTCAGATATCGCTCTGTATAATTGTTCTTGGCCTTCACCACTCACTTTTATCTGTTCCCCAGGAAAGGCATTCCAGACAGCCATCATGGGACCTTTTAAAAATACAGATTCGTAGAAGTGTCTACATATTAATCCTTGGGTTGTCCACACCCCAGATTGTTGCAGTGGTAAATGTAACACCTGTCCTGAATTTATGAGCGAGTGTGTTGTAATAAGACAGTGTCCAGATCTTCACTTATGTGTTAGCCCTCTGAATGCTGGAGATTCAGATCCATTCATATATCAATCCCTTCCCTTCCCTCAAACATCTTCTGTCTTTCACGCCTTGTGCTCACACTCAGTCTCCGTCTCTGCCTCCTCTTGCACTGGAAGCTGCTGTCCATCCAGGAGATTGGCAGCCTCTGTCCCTCTCCCTCCCTCATCAACCAATTCCACATTTCCCCTTTCCCCTTCTAATACCCCCATCTCGATTTTCTACCTATCCTGATTTGACTCTCTTCCCCCAGGCATGAGAAAGGGTTTAGAACAGGCAGAGGTTTTACAGGAACACAGGCCTCATAAGAACCCTGTAACAGGTATCACGATGAGTTGGGTCCAGACCCACTGAAAACCATTTCTCCAACCCTCTGGACAGGAGTCTCTGTTCTTCCAAGTATAGTGTTCCTCTCCTGTGTCTGAGCTGAATCCAAGGAGTCCGATCAGTTCTCAAGGGGATGTAAATTCAGCAACTCTCTTTTATCTGTGATCTGGATCAGGTGCTAGGTGCTGTCCAAACACAGAGGTCTGACTGTAACTCTGTGATTTGCTGGAAGTAAGGTGCTGTGCACAGCTGTAGTGCCCAGGCACAGACCACAGAACAAATTGACTTTTAGAGTCACAGAGTTCTTTCCGGTTCCTCTCTGCTCTGAAAAGAAGTGAATTACTTTATCCCTTTCCATGGAGAAGCTTACTTCTGTTCACCCCACAGACAGGGGTATGAGCCCAGAATCACAGTCTGACAAGGACCAAATGGGAGAATAAGTGCAGGACGTCTCTATGTGGGTGAGGAAGGGCTGTGGTGTTCTAGCCCACAGATAGATAGTCTGTGCCCTGAAGAGCTTACAGTCTAACTGACAAAGAAAGACAAAGGGTGTATTATTATCTCTGTTGTACGGACGGATGAATTAAGGTACCAAGAAATTAAGTGAGTCACTCATGGCCACACAGGAAGGCTGTTGCAGAAAGAAAGACTGACTACAGATCACCTATGTTCCAGGTTGGTGCCTTTAGCAAAAGATCAGCCTCCCCTTCTTCTCTGTTCCTAAAGGTTACTGCTGTATGTGCCTCTAAAGATTGTCTAAGGGGCAGGGACATTGCATCCCTTATTCCAAGGGGATTTTTATTTTAATTATTTAGGCATTTTGATTTATAGTCTTCTTTGCTGTTTGTGGGAATGGCCGTCAGTGAGGTGGAACACAGGGGGTGGAACTAAGACCACTGGGGAAGGGGAAAAGGTTGGAAAACCATCAGATGAAACACAAAACAGCTTTTCTATCAACTTTTCTTTCTATTTTGAGTGGCAGATTCAAGCAATAGCTTCTGCTGGAAAACTGACCTATCCGTCATGGCCATACATAGAGGAATTGCTGATCTGGCTGCCTCTTCTTCTCTGCTGAGAGAGTTTATCACTGGGGCTGGGAGAGGTCTGAGGTCGGTGGCTAAAGGTCATCCACTACTTCTCCCACAATCCCATCATCTAAGTCTAGAAGAGCCGAGGAAAAATTTTACAGCACAATATGAAATGCTTTGTGTTTTCCATGAGCGGTAGGTGAACTGCTGGCTGGAGGAAGCTAGCTTTCAGAACTCTCCGCCATGCCATCCTACTCCCCCCCCACACTCTGGGCTCCCAGCTGAGTCACTGGTACCCCTTACGGCACTCCTGCCCCGCTGCCAGGAATATCCGTGGACCACAGATGTTGCCAGACCAGGGAGTCCTGGTTAAGGGAGGTACAACCTGTAGCATAACCAGGCCTATTCCATGATCATGGATTAGTTTAGCCATAGGCTAACTTAGATGGATCACATGTGGTGTTACGACTGACACGGTGCCTTCCACGCACGACCCCCTACAAGCAGCACTGTGCTGTTTATAAAAAAAATAGGCAAAGTAGAAAGAAAAGGTTTAGAGCACTTAATAATTTTGCAGTTTAGCTGGGCTGCTGTTGATGTTTTGAATAACGCTCACTGCTTTTGAAGAGAAAGCTAGAACTGATTGGAGCCTTAATAAGAAATACAAAAATAGGAGGTGAAAGGGCTCACTGATAAAAGAGCTGCTTTCATTTAGCGCTGTAGGCATCTGCTGTAAAGCAGCCAACGTGAATGTGCAAGCATCTGAGACAGTCGCGGGAGGGAGGAGGCCCCAGTCAGAGCTGTGAGTAACTGTACATAAATATAATTTAAATCAAAACAGATGAATAACAATTTAGGACCTAAAAGAAAAGAGAAAAGGTGGATTGAAGTAAAGAAAAACAAACCAACCCAAGCGACTGCAGTCAAACGAGAGAGGTCCCACTACAACTGCAAACGGAAGCGAGAGAATCTAGCAAAGCCATAAGGTCCAGAGGGTTGCTCTTGTAGTACTTTGTGGTTCCAAGTTCAAATACTCAATCAAATCTCACACTTTCCAGGCCAGTAAGAGCTCACAAGTACCAAGTTTCTCCTTCAATCTCTAGGCCTCGAGTTCAAGGCTCTTTACAGCTCTGCTCTGCCTCATTTGTCTGCTCTCGCCTTTCTTTGTCATTCCCCTTCTCTGGCCACTGCCTTTGTGTCTTGTTTCATCCCTCACGCGTGGAACACCCTGCCTGAGCTAGTCCTTTTCTCCTTCAACTCTCTTCCTGAGGACCCATTTCTCCTGTACCACTGCTTCTCAAAATCAGCCCACAAATACTCTGGTAATAGTTGTATGTCTATAGCTGGCCTGGGTAAGCACATGAGTGTCTTGCTGTTAGCGTCAGATTCCCTCGCCTTTCCCTCCAATGCATGTCACACATGCTACTATCGTTTTGCTCTGTGTTTGTGTAACCCACACACCAAGGCTATGTCTACACTGGTGCGATCTTGCGCCAGAAATATGCAAATGAGGCTAAGCGTGGAATATCGCCGAGCCTCATTTGCACATCTAATGAGCCGCCATTTTTTTCAGAAGAGGTTCTTGTGCAAGAAGGAGCGTCTACACTGCCCCTTCTTGCGCAAGGAAAAACCCGCTTGCACAATGCCGTTACACCTATTTCTTTTCAGGAAGAACGGTATTGCACGAGAGGGCTTTTCTTGCGCAAGAAGGGGCAGTGTAGACGTTCCTTCTTGCACAAGAGCCTCTTCTGAAAAAAATGGTGGCTCATTAGATATGCAAATGAGGCTCAGTGATATTCCACGCTTAGCCTCATTTGCATATTTCTGGCACAAGATCGCGCCAGTGTAGACATAGCCCAAGTGTGACTCACTGTCCCATGCAGTGGCACCTAGACCACAGCAACAGATAAGACCAAGAGACCTCTACAGTACAGGCTGGGAGCCAGCTGGCTTTTAGCTCAAAGGGTAGAGGCTCCTATACTAAGTTTCAGTAGTCCCAGGTTCAAATCCACCCACTGGCAGTTATATTTGTACAGCACCTAGCATAGCGGTTACATGTGGCAGTCACATTTGTACAGCACCAAGCATAACGGGGTTCTGGTCCATAACTGGAGGCTCCTAGGCAAGATGGTAAATGTACTTTACATAGGATAAAAAAAAGTATAAGATTATAGTGGCTTCCATGGCTGTAGAGCATGAACTAGCTGACCACTGAGGACTGGGTATTTAATTCCCCCATGACGTGACATTCCGTTATGCAGTTTCTCAGATCTTTTTCAAATGGACTTGATACGTCTGAAAAACTATCACCATCATTATTTGTTTTAGCACTTCGCTTCAATTTTACTTGATGGCAATGAGTGTCACAGGCGAATCCATTTTAAAAAGTATTCTCCTTTCACGTCTGTTGGATGGTGAGGATAGGGAGAACATGGAGGGCTAATAAGGCTAACCAGAAATGTTATGGATGGACTCCAACTCTCTGATTCATCCCCAGAGGGTGTTGCTGTGGTGTTAGTCTCAAGTCCTGGTCTATACTAGGGAGTTATTTCGACATAACTCCCCTTATTTTGCAATAACAAGTGAAGCATCCATACTACCGTTATTTCGAAATAAGGGGCTGGTTATTTTGAAATAATTCCTGCTTTCCCTGAGGAATGACACTTATTTTGAAATAGTTATTTCAGGAGTTCTTATTTTGAAATAATTTCCTAGTATAGACATGTCCTAAGTGGCAAAGAAGCAGACATTTCTGATGGGGCATGTGTGGTGATGTATGGAACATTTCCTGAAGAGGAGTGGAAATAGGAGGAGAAAGGGAAGATGGATTAGTTCAGCATCATGTCTTAAACAGAAGCTAATATCAGATTCTTCAGGGGAAGATTTAAGAAACTGCAGTAGGCAGTTATGGAATAATCTGCCTTCATGAGAAGTTCCTTCCTTACCCCAAAATTACAGGTTGTTTTTGCTCTGAAGCATAAGAGTTTAAATCCCATCACAAATTCTTGATGTTTGGTTTGTTTGTTGTAATATTTTCCAATGCTACCTTAGCATTGCATTAATATAAAAGCTGCATTTAAATTTCTAGGTTTTGTTCTATGGGGGGAAGAAAAAAAAAGCTTGCTAACAGGAATCACACACTGTTATTGTATTTCAAAATAGTTCATGGATGCTTCTCTCCAGGAGCGTTACTTATACAGGAGATTCCAAATTTAAATGTGCTTGCAATATCTGGGGGGCAGAGAGGGCCAAGAAATTGCGTGGCAATAATTTTTCACAGCACAGGAACGTATAGATTTTTTGGTTGTTGTTTTGTTTTTATAATGCATGCCTCATTTAAAAATGGGCTTTAGTCAAGCTTACCCCCATCTTTTAAAAAAGTCGTATTTCAGGAGAGAGATCAAGCAACCACACTTTCAGCCCAAAAGGAAAATGTTTGGGGAAAGTTACTGTATCAAAGCAAGAAAACACTGGGTTATAATTGAAACCATTTTGCAATCTCTCCTCTAGCCTTTGCTGACAAGTGACTGCTATCATTCAGTTACAAAGATAAATTATATATAATAGCAAGGGTAGAGAGAAATGAAGAGATATAGGCAAGGGAGGGAAAGATAGCTTTTCATCTTTGATTTGAAATGAAACAGAGACCAGAATCAGCAGGATAGGAAGTCTGTTCCAGATGGCAGGAGCTGCAGAAGCTTTTGCACCAACCATAGACAGATTGTCAGAAGGAACAGAGAGGAATATTATGGTCTCATCCAACAAGCTTGTAGGTCATGTAAATGGGTGATTAACAGGTGCCAGAGCATTGATTGATAGAGCATTGATATAGGATTAATTCCTGGAGGGGCTAGTCCTGCAATAATTGAGAAATCATTGTGACTTAGAAATAATTCACTGTAAGAGCAGCAGAGGAGGTTGGAGTGTGTGTGTATGTTAACACTTTCTTCTTAGATACAGCACTGAGTCATAAAGACTATTTTTTTCTCATGTTAAATGAAAATGATTTGGCACACATTTCCCGTAAGGGGGTGAAGAGCACATTCTCAAGGGGCAGCTCACAGAGTACAGCAAACCTTCAGTTCTCAGTTCGGCGCCACTGCACCAAATTATATATAAAATCAGATGGTCCTGCCTCAGAACATCTGATTTTATAATGTGCTTTGCAATTAAATGGCGGCTCCAACACGCCAGCCCCGCAATAAGAGACCGTCCCTGTGAGGGCTTATAAGCTAAGAACATAAGAATGGCCATACTGGGTCAAACCAAAGGTCCATCCAGCCCAGTACCCTGTCTGCTGACAGTGGCCAATGCCAGGTATCCCAGAGGGAGTGAATCGAATCAAGCGATCTCTCGCCTGCCATCCATCTCCACACTCTGACAAACCGAGGCTAGGGACACCATTCCTTACCCATACTGGCTACGAGCCATTAATGAACTTAACCTTCATTAATTTATCTAGTTCTCTTTTAAACCCTGTTATAGTCCTAGGCTTCACAACCTCCTCAGGCAAGGAGATCCACAGATTGACTATGCACTGTGTGAAGAAGAACTTCCTTTTATTTGTTTTAAACCTGCTGCCCATTAGTTTCATTTGGTGGCCCCTAGTTCTTATATTATGGGAACAAGTAAATAGCTTTTCCTTATTCACTTTCTCCACACCACTCATGATTTTATATACCTCTATCATATTCCCCCTTAGTCTCCTTTTTTCCAAGCTGAAAAGTCCCAGTCTCTTTAATCTCTCCTCATATGGGACCAAAATAGACAAGACGGAGGGGGGGGGGGGGAGAGAGATTTATGATTATTCCCATTTTACAGAATCCATACACACAGAGATTAAGGAACTTGCCTTGTCACAGAGGAACACTGTGGCCTAGCCAGGAACTGAAAGCCAATCTCTTGAGACCCAGGAAAGTGCCCAGTTTCAGAGCCCATCAATAAAGAGTTAAAGTCTATTTATGAAACCAGAAATCCCCTTTTAAACCATCTTTTTCAACTACCACAACAAAAATGCCCGATTAGTTCTTTTCTATTATACCCTCTATTCTTGCATAAAGGGTACAATTAACAACAGCAAAAACACTCAGCTTTCTGGAAGTTGCCTCAAGGTAATAGCAATCCACAGCAAATTGATCTTTCAGGGCTTCCATAACCTAATCCTAGTTTCTAGTGCATTGAACCCTGATATATTTTGTTGTTGAAATGGGCCCAAAAATAGTTTCAATGTGTTTTTCTTTTTTTATGTGGCCTAAGACGCTGGTAAGAAGCACAGCCAACTTATAGTTTTTGGGGGATCTACACCCAAAAGTGTGGGGTTGACGTTATCCATTTGATCTTTGAACCCACACTGATATTTTGGAAGGATTGGAACAGTGAAGTCATTTGGATTCCTCAAGGGTTGGAAACTGAAACCCTTTACGTTAAGGGGTGTGGATTCAAAGTTATAGTTTTTTAAAGGAGTCAAACCTTATGTTTACTTTAAACCACAAAAAAAGGCTAGTATAGTTGCTTAAAAATATGTGTGTCCTTGGTTGCCACATACACAGCTTGCATTAGAGAGGGTAGTAATCATACTACCTTTGAGATCATGCACACAATACAGTGTGAGACACAGTTTAAACTAGCAGCTGACCATACTAAGAATTGCCATCTTCTCAGTTTTTTAATTGCTCCATCATCCTCCTTGCAATTCCATTATGCTGTGGGCCCTTTAAAAAGGTCTCACTTTGTTGAAGTGAAGGCCCTGCTCTGGAAAAGGGGGTCACGCTCTTTAAACCACACTGGAAGCCAAGTAAACTCCACCGCTGATGTGAATTCTTGACCTGTATGGGTTGCAAACGAAAACAGAGGAGAGCTGACTGCTGTAAACCAGACATGTTTTCAAGCCCACAGTGGTCTGCATTGGGTTTAATGCTGCCCTCCCTGGGAAACCTGAGAAGAAAAAGACTGCTTAGACAAAAAAAAATTGCAAATGCAACCATGGTTATTTTGTAAAACGTGATGATGAGCAGAAAGGGTTGAAAGAGAAATCACATCTGCTGAAGGTACCTTGGAGGCTGCATAAGCACCTGCCTTTTACTGCCTTATCTCTGCCATCTTGTGCCAAAAATAAGTTGCTGGTTTGTAGGTATTGTTTTGTACTGTTATGGACGGAGGTTGTTAATTGACTTTTATAAATCCTGGTAACATTGCTGTAGTAAAGTCCATGGAAATACATCCAAAGGAGTGCAGCCTCGGTTGGTAAGCAGACCTCAAAAAGCTCAAATTATGGGCACTCCACTGTTAATCTCCCAAGTGAGCAGTTTAGCAAAGCCAGTTGACAAGCTAAAGGGACTTCCAAGTGCCTGAGACTGAGGGGGCTCCTGCAGTGTCAAATGAGTTCAGTGTGATGGCACTGGGTCACATAGGTGCAAGGGAGCTGACAGGATGGCCAGGCCCATGGGCGATGTGTGTGTGTGTGTGGGGGGGGGGGGAGAGGGCGGCTCTATGTACCTGGAAGGGGCAGGGCCTTGGGCAGAAGGAGTGAGGATGGGGCAGCCAACCCCCCACTGCCACCTGGACGATGCAGCGCCCCCTTCCCCGCTGGCTCTCAGAGCCAGTCAGAGCGTGCGGCATGGGGCTTTGCAGTGCGTTGCCTGGCGCACTTGCAGTGATTCTGCAGGGCCCGGGGCTCAGGCCACTGTCACTGTAGCAACAGCAGCAGCTGGGAGCCCCAGGCTTTTTAGAATCATCAGGCCCCGGGGTGACTGCCTGCTTTGTCCGGCCCCCCCCTCATCAGGCCTGCATAGGTGCTGACTCTGCGGGTACTCTGGGGCTGGAGCACCCCTGGAAAACCAAAAATGGGGTGATCAGCACCCACTGGAAACCCTATAGATCAGCTCCTCTTCTCTCCCAACCCCTTCCGCCTGCGGGTGGCTCCACCAATCAGCTCCTTCCCCTCCCTCCCAACCTCCCACCCACTGTGATCAGCTGCATGCAGGTGATGCTGGGGGGAGAGGATCAGGGGGGCAGGAAGAGGTGAAGGAGGGGTAGGGTCGGGGCAGGAAGAGATTGGGAGACTTGGGGAAAGGGACGGAGTGGGGATGGGGGACCAGTGCCTCTTGTTGTGATCTTGTAGATGGGAATTTATTAATGGCATGTGCTAGGGGAGCTCTCGACTGACTGCGTGAGAAGTCGGAGAGGAGAAGCAAATCCCTGTGTGAATTTTGGGTGACGGTGAAATAGATCATTAATCAATAACCCTTTTTGAACCAGGCTTCTATCCAAACCACATCTCAGCTGCCATTCCAGTCCTTGGCTCCCATCTCTCTACTAGTAAATATGGCTGCAAGTTTCTCATGGCAGGACAAAAGCCACACACAGCATGATTTTCCTGTTGGCCCAGGACTTTGTGACCAGGGCTCCCCCACAGCGGGATCTGGCACCCCACGCCAGGCCTGTGGGGGTCACAGCACCAATCAAGTTTGGCCCAACTGCCTCTCCATCATGACAGGGAAGGTGAGATGGGACAAACCAGACTGGTGTTGCACCGCAGCTGGGCACAATGACCCACGGGACATAGGAGCTGCTGCTGCCCATGCACAGGGTCAATGCAGAATAGGATTACTCTCCAGACCTTTTCCCACCAGGGCTGGATTAGGGTTGCAGTGCCGACTAGAGGGTGCTGTTGCAGGTGGGTGATGCCCCTTCATTTCCCAGAGAATTTGTTTTTAATAAAAAATTTTGGCATGGCCCCTAAACCCGTCATTTTTGTGGAACTGACTATGACTGTGCTCTGATTTTTTTATTTAAAAAAATGCCATGACATATCAGTAGCCCTACCTATCTGCACCTCAGTCTGGACGCGCAGCACCCCATCCATTTGAGGTCTGGCGTGGGCAGGAGTAAGACAATATTCTTCTACATGGCCCAGTGTTCCCTCTGCTCTTTTCCATTTGTGTGTGGATTTTTTCCATCCAGGTGCGAAATAAAATTTTTTATGTGCACTGAGGTCTGTGCGAATATACACCAGTAATAGAAACACAAAACCTAACTGTGGGCATTCTGTTAATCAGGTAGGCAACATCTGAATCTCTCTCCTGAGTGGCCAAACAAGTGCACAACTTACAGGGAACACTACACCCAGCTTTTAATCCCGAAGGACAGCCAGTGAGGGGCAGAGAATAACTCAGTTTCTTTTCCTTGCCTCTTCAGCAGTTTCACTCCCTCAAGGGCCCAGTAAAAGGAGCTGGTACTGATGATTTTGTAATGTGAATGTTTATTTCAAACAGAACACTGAATAGCCATCTGGCGGGGACACATTTTGCTGGATTGAAACTCATGAGCGAAGGGTGTCTCTATTTACAGATCCCCTATCCCCTCACCCCACCTTTTTGTTGACACTCCTAGATTTTATTTCAGCAGCACTTGCGCTTTCTGTTGTCTGACACAAGATGAAAGATTTTAGGCAGTGATGGCAGATCCCTCTCGTGCGGCAGTTTGAGGAGACAACAGATCCTATTCTCCTCTCACCTTGCGTGTGCTAGGAACCCCCTGTCTTCACCCCACACCATGCAAAAGACAGAAAATCAGACACACAAAGTGAATAATTTTCCAAGCTGGTTAACAAAACAACCTCCAAGTGGTATAAAACAGCCTTCCTTTATCAACCCCGAGTTCCCATGACAAATGCTGCTCCCGTGATTTCTGCCACCTCTTACGGTGACTGAGAACCTTTAACTTGTGCAGGATGGTCAGACTTTCAGTGGGGCTTGTACGGTCTGTGATTTAGCCCCAGGCTTTTGGGACTCCACTTTGTGTGTTCTGGCAGTGACATGAGAATGCACATCTCACAGTTGTGCATTGAACCAGGCAATCTGGGAGGCCTGTCTATAATAGTGGAATCATCTTTTCTTCAATGAAGTGCTACTATTGTTGTGATCTTCAATACAGGATATAATGGCCGCATTCATGCAGAGGTGGCTGTTTGTGTGTAATTCTCTTGACGTACTGCTAAGCCCAAGTCTTTTAAACCCTCCTTTACTCAGATCCAGAAAGTTTAACGTTTTATGCCAGATAGGGCTGGCTTTTCCCCTGTAAGCTTCTTTTCCTATTATTTTTGGATAAAGTCAATTGACCATGAAATACCTCTTTATTGCAAAATGATACTTCTAAAACTTCACGAAGGAATCGTGAGTCAAAACCATGGGCTAAGGAGGTGCATTTGCACTGAGGTTCTATTGAAGTAATGAGAGATAGAAAATGTTACCTTAATTTATTTAAATCCATATGCCTACATTCATGTAAGTTTAGATTTAATTATCCATTACAAATCCATTTTTCTGCCTTATTAACTGGATATCCAAGGCACTTTTATTTAAAATTTGTAACTATCTCAGCTTCATTTAGCAACACAATGTGAACAGTTTGGGGGGGGGCAATCTTTCAACATTTTTTTTTAAAGCTATTTAAAAAAGATGAGCACCTAGCAAGGTTTTTTTTCTTCCTAAAGTCACTTTTTAAAGATTGCTATTTTTTCATATTAAAGTTAACATTACCATATGCTGTTGAGCTTTTGTTGATGGCGATGCTTAAACTGGGATGTTGTTTCCTTTGGAGATTCTTACTGCCAGTCATTAATTTACATTTTTTTGAAATCTTACAGAGAGTGCTTTGTTGATGCCTGTTTTCATTTTGCTTCTCTCTCTTTTTTCAGGTCACACATGAGGAGTTTTTTCATACAGCAAGTTAAGGCGGTGGAATGAAATCAGTGACATCTGCCACTCACTCTCACTTGCTCCATCCTGCTCACCCGTAACCTCCTCCCCCCTTTTTTTTGTAACGCTTGTCATTTTTCTACTCCAAGGGCCAAATTCAACTCCCAATTTAACTCTACTGGAGCCAGTATTTGCTCCAGGGAATGCATTTGGGGCAGAATCTTCTTTTTCTTGTGGTTGATTTTGGGTTGCCTCGGTGTTTCCACTTGAACTGTGCCACTGCCCTTCACAGGCTTTTGCTTCTCACAAAGTCTTGTCCATTTCTGAGTTTCTTTTGTTGTAATTAAAGATGGTGCAATACAAATGAAGAGTCTAGCAGTTAACATTTTCCCGCACTGACTGCAATCACCTCCTAAGAATTGGTGCTTTTCAATTCTGTATTGCAGCTATCTCCATCACAAGCTAAGTAAATGATGTCTCACTTAAAAAAAAAAAAAGAATCATAATCCTGCTGCTTCGAAAGCTGAATGATTGACACGTTTTGCTGAATCATGTCCACTCGGGAAATATACTAGCCAGACAGTTAAGAACCTGATCCTGCAATCATGCAAGTAATCTTTGCTCAC
Organism: Pelochelys cantorii; assembly: GCA_032595735.1. NCBI lineage: Eukaryota > Metazoa > Chordata > Testudines > Trionychidae > Pelochelys > Pelochelys cantorii. The sequence continues at coordinate 63,959,505 of CM064333.1, read as the reverse complement.
GTGAATTACCTCATTGGCTTAAATAAGCAATGTAGGGATGAGCCCTAACATTTGAGAAATTTACAGTGAAACAATTTGTCTCAGAGATTGAATTTACATTTTGTGAACCTTAACCATTAAAGTTGGAAAGAGACATAGTGGGCTAAATTCTGAGGTTCTTTATTCAGTCTTTGCTCAGGCAATCAAAGCTAATGGTAGTTTCCCTGAATAAGCTGAGTACCAGTAAATTTCCCTGAATAAGCTGAGTGCCAATTGGAATGCCAGTAAAATTTCTCCAGTAACGTGCTCTAAATTTCTGTATCAGGTTCTGGTGAGAAGCACGGCCCAGCCAATCCCCCATTGCATGACAGCATGACAACATGGGATACCTTTGATAAAATGCTCTTAACACTTAAAAACAGGTCTAAAACAGATTGCCTTAAAAAAATTGGATGCTTGTGGGTTGCAAACAGTTTGCAATAAAAATCGCCAGTAAAAAGGAAGGAAATTCTCTAGATCAGTGGCTCCCAACCTTATCACTAGTGTGGACCCCCAATCACCCCCTCAAACCATTCATGGACCCCCAATCACCCCCTCCAAACTGTTCGTGGACCCCAATCAAAGCCAATTCTAGCCGCATTTCTAGTAGTCAGCGGAGTATATTCTCACTTTTCGTTTACTTATGCCTGTTTGATTAGACATTTCACTTGTGGATGCTTCACTGTGCTCATCAGTCTCCTTTCTCTTCAGCAAGCCTGATTTCAGCCACAGATCCAGGTTGAATATGTATGGCTAAAGTTTGTTTGCTTCTAACTGTCGCGATAGTTTCGTCACACAAAGGCACCACAATATAGATTTTCGGACAGCAATTAATAACATTATTGGAAGATATTTAATTTTAAAATAATAATGGATTGTAAGTTTGCAATTTATTTAAAACTTATTTTCTAGGATCATTTTAATTTCTCTTATTTTTTTCACGGACCCCCTGCAATACCTCACGGGCCCCAAGTTGGGAACCGCTGCTCTAGATTATAATATAGTATGAATGCTTAAAAGTGAAACTGTATGGTGAGGATCCAGTTAAGTGAAATAATCTGTTGCTTAAACTTGGATTTTACAAGCCGTTCCTTTCCTGATGTCATCACAAAGCAAGAGAAGAGAAACAAATTGACACGTACTGTGATACATTCCTGTAATGGATTAGGAGCCGTGCATTGCTGACACCGAAGTCAGAAGAACAGAACAGATTGGGAAGTTGTTCAGAGATGCTGGCTCTGGTTATTTCTTCCAATAGAGTAATAAGAATGCTGGAAATTTGCCTTGTATGTGTGATCTGGATTTCAGTCCCTCTGGAAATGTATTGGAGAGAGGGGCGGGGAGGTGAGGGGGAAAGGGGTTGGAAAATTACACTACACAATAAGAGGCACCTTTAGAAGAGGGGTTATACTAGGGTTGCCTAATGTTTTTCAAGCCAGTTCAAATTCTGATTTCTTTACTCTGGTTCGTGACTGGCGGGAGCTCAGGATTTGGGTTGTCATTGCTTCCCAAACAAATCAGGTCAGGAGAGTCTATTATGCCTTCCCAAAGGTCTCTGTTATTAGCCTTTTAAGGAGCGGGAACCTGTGCTTATGTGGAGTATGTTGTCAGGTTAGGTATAAAATTACTCTTTCTATTTTATATATAGAGAGCGACAGACACATGCACACTTCGGAGGTTACCCTCCAGCATCTGGGAATCATTTTCTCACCAAATGATGGACAAGCAGCCCACAATTATACCTCTGCCCCTGCTCCCCCCATGCTGAGAATGGCACGTCTGAATGTGTTCTCCTCGCTTACTCCTGGGTCCAGAGCAAATCTGTGGAGCTAGCAGTCTGTGCAGGAGGCATGGACTGCAGGAGGAACCCCTTCCTGTGGCTGAGGAGCTCAGGGGAGCATTGGCCTTTGCCACGACCCAGTCAGATGGGGGTCATTCTAGCCTGGGCCCAAATCTTGTACTCCGTCCTCAGGGTTTAATCAGTGCTGGCACGGACAAGCCTCCCATCTGTGGTCGGTGCAGTTACTCCATAGCTGGCCTTTTAATGTCAAAGGGAATTTTGCCTGTGCAAGGAGTTAACAGCTAAAGATTGGACGGGGCCATTTAGACACAGTTCATAGCAACGGGTGCACACTGCCCCAGGGAGAAGAGGCTGGCACAACGCGGAGAGTGTGTAGCTTGTATTATGTGCCTCTGTAGGCTACAGCTTCCTCCAGCCCAGATGTCAGGCCAGCTCCACATGCTGGTTCGCATGCTGGGGAGGCCTGGCCCATCACACTCTTCCTTGCCCCCGGGAGTACTCTCTACACATCCAGGGGAGAAGGCACCTGCCCTACTTTTGTGGTGGAGAGGAGAATAACCAAGACATGTGCCCCTTAACTAACTGTATGAAGCAGAAGGGGAGAGAGTGTGGAAAGAGCCCAGACCATTCCTGAAGAAGTCTGGCTGCTGGATCTTAATGGAGGAGGTAAAACTGTGGAAGCCCTAAGTACTGGTATTGTTATTTATTAGCCACCATCTCATATAAATCTAACTCCTATGCAGAGCCAACCGAAGTATTGTTTCGCATCTGTTCCTTGGGCTGTGATCAGCTGTAGGGTCTGAAACTGGGTGTTAGTGGCAGAATTCCAAAGCTGCTGACCCTTAGGATAGGTCCAGGTGGCTGACCCATGTTCTATGACTTGGTGGAGTAGATGCTCAGGCTGAAACTGGGCCTCTGAGACCCCAAAAGAGGGGGATGGTCCCAGAGCCCAGCTTCAGCCCGAGCCCAAATGTCTACACCACAGTTAAACAGTCCCATACCCCAAGTCCCGCGAGTCTGAGTCCACCGACATGGGCCAGTTGCTGGTGTGTAGCTGCAGGGTTGACACACCCTTATTGACAAGAAGATGTCACGAACGGCCAGCTCCATTGCCCCCCACCAGAAGTATGCCGGCAGAGTTCTTGCATGTGCGTTTGGTTTTGGAGGTCTGTCACTCAAATAGGTTTGCAGGTGTGCTACATAACTGAGCACACACAGAAAGGAATGGCACGGTTATTTGAAATCCAGCGGGCTGAGAATCTGTCAGTGATGCAATGATGCCATTTGACTAGCCCCCTTGCCAATTAGTCAGTCAATCAGGGTTGGCATTTCAGGGCTGGAAGTTTAGGGTCTATGCACTGTATGGAAAACAGCATAAAAATGACAAACGGTCACTTTAAATTTCAGGGGGTTTCCTGCTCCAGCTTGCAGCGAGGAGGCTCTGTAGGGAAGCAGTGATCTTGGCCTGCCTGCAGTGAGTTTGCAGCCTGCCAGCCTACAATAAGGCGGAGTGAGTTATGCCTCTCTGTTTTGGGAGCAGCCTGCTTGCTTTCGCTCTGTTTGGGGGGTTCTTTGTTTTATTTCTTAGAATTCAGAATAACACCTGAGTTATGTTGCAAAAGTGTTTGCTTTTTAATCTAACTTCTCCTTGTGCATGCTGGGAAACACAACTTCATTGTATTCTCTCCCTCCCCCCAAATATGGTCCTTTTCAGTTGTTTTTCTATGAATTAAGTATCCGGGATTTAGCCTGAGCAGAGCTGCAAATCTTCCCTCTGCTTTAGCTTCCTTCCTCTCCTCTGTAAATGATATTACCTCCAACCCTGATTTATGTATGGCTTCACAGGAAAAGGGTCAGCCAGAGAGCCTTTGGCAACACAGTCACCAGAGATATGCATTAGGCTTGCATACCTTGCCAAACTAGTTACGGGGGATGCTGGGCCCACTTCTTGACCTTTGCTTTCTCCATTGTGCACCAGATTTCCTGTGTATTCTTGGGTTAGCTAGCACGTTGCTTTGGTTGACACTGAACATGGCAGAAGAGTGGCCTGTAAAACCCAAGAATGTTTTAGTGGTCTCTGGAAATACTGCCTGAGTTTGCCCCCTCCCAGGGTCTTGTCTATACCCAGAGCCGGTCTTAGTGGCGGGCAAGCTGGGCGGTTGCCCAGAGCCGCCATTTTCAAGGGGCCACCGACAAAGCCGGTCTTAGGGGCGGGCCACGACTGCATCTCGGCCCAACCTCCTGAATCCTCCCTCCAGGGTTCCCTGGTTACTCCCCGACCCTTTTTTTTTTTCTTGACAAATTTTTGTCCGGTATTTTTTTAAACCATCTGGCAACCCTACGGGCGAGCTGGGCAGCCACCCGGGGCTGCCAATTGGTTAGGACTGGCCCTGTCTATATCCACAGTGCCACACCACTGTAGCGCTTAGTGAAGATGTGACCTATGCCAATGTGAAAGCTTCTCTCGTTGACATAAGTAACCCACTTCCACAAGTGGCGGCAACTGTGTGGAAGGGACAAGTCCTCTTGTCTACGTAATGCTGTCTATATGGCATGGCTAGTGACAGACTTTGCTGGGCCCTGGGCCAATGGGGGGGATTTCAGTTGTAGGCCTCTCAATAGGGATGGGAAGAAAGGATGGGGCTAGGGACAGCAAGACCTCAGTGTCACTGGGATTGTACTGTGCTTCCCCCAGACAGCCCTCAGCACCATCTGGACTGCACTGCATGGGGCTCTGGTGGTAATTTAAAGGGCCAATATCCCCAGGCCTTTTTAAATCCCCGGGCCTCAGGGCAACTGTCCCTTTCCTCCCCCGTCAGCAGCCCTCTACACAGGGTAAGGGGGTGGGGGTACATCACTCACAGTTGTGGATTTCCCATATCCCAGAGCAGCATAATTCTACTGATATAAGTTCCTAGTGTAGCCCAAGCCTAAGGTACAGCTCAGCCTGCAAAGACCTTGGATTCTAAAGGGCCAGAGTTCCTTGTATGAGGCTGTGTTATGCAGAATAGTTTGTGGTGGAGACCAGCTGTCAGGACTCCTGGGCTCTCTTCTTGGCTCAGGAACTTGCTCTCTGACACTGAGAAAGTCACTGCATGGACCAAATAAAGGCTTCTCTTGAATTTGCTCTAGTGTCTTTGTGCCTCAGCTTGGGGATAATAATAAAATTCGGTTTAGCGTGAAAACAGCTTCTCTGAGCGCCTCAGACGGAAGGTAGCATCAGAACACCGGGTTAGCCACTGTTGAATGCCTCCAGGATTCAGGGAGAACTGAAGGTAGTCTGTGCCTCCTAGGAAGTGTTTTGCACCTTGCAGGGTCTGCCTCATTAAGTGCAATCTATTATTCATTCTTCATGATTTTTTTTTCTTATTACTGCTCGTTTGCGATGCCTAGGTTGGGTGTTTTTGCATTGATGGTAATTAAGGAAATGTTTGCAGCGGGAAAGCTCATGATTTTCTCTATTTTCTGTTAGTCTCTAAGAATGACTTTTTTTTTTTTTTTTTAAGGGTTACAGACTATCCTGGCTACCCCCTGAGACTTTTCAAGTTTGATGCATTTGTTAAAGGATATATAAGTGCAAGCCATGTTTGGTCATGCTCTTTCATTCTGAATAAGAATATCGTCATCTTCATCTTCCTTTTTGCACCATCGGGGCCATAATACCAAAGCCCCCAAAGCACCAGTTCCTACCCAGAGCTCATTTTCCCCCCAGATCTTTTATATTCATATGCAATAACACCACTTCAGCCATTATTGTGCAACATAGTGTGCCTCTAGGTGAGAGTATGCAGATGTAAATGCTCCCTGGGCTTTTGACACACAGCTAATGTATCCCTCTGTATCTCAAAGTTTGGGCTGCCTGATGCACAATATTTTCAAGTTAAAAAGTTTCATGGATTCTTTTCTCGTGCCATTAACTTGGAATGAAAAAAAAACCGGAAGTCACTTGTCTACACCTGGCATTCAGCATTCTCTATTCCAAGTGCAGAATGTTATTGTCCTATGGGACAGATGAACTATTTTGCTGCTCTGCTTCTTACACTGTTGATCCACAGTATGCAATAATGTAAACAGCTAATGTATCCCTCTGTATCTCAAAGTTTGGGCTGCCTGATGCACAATATTTTCAAGTTAAAAAGTTTCATGGATTCTTTTCTCGTGCCATTAACTTGGAATGAAAAAAAAACCGGAAGTCACTTGTCTACACCTGGCATTCAGCATTCTCTATTCCAAGTGCAGAATGTTATTGTCCTATGGGACAGATGAACTATTTTGCTGCTCTGCTTCTTACACTGTTGATCCACAGTATGCAATAATGTAAACAGTCCCATTAATTTCAGTGCCCTCTGAATCAGGCCTTAGACATGTTCTCCCTCTTTTTAATTTCTGCCTGGGCATTTTTCATGTTTCCCTGAACCCAACTCTGAACAGGGTAAAGAGATGCCACAGCTCATCTGCTCTAACAGGTAGTCTTGAAAAAAGAGGATTTCCTTGAACTTTTATTCTGACTGTTTAAAAAAAAGTCTTCCCTTGATTCTCCTAGGGTCTGTTTTGTTTCAATAGGGAAACAACTTACTAATTAGGGCAAGGCTGTTTAAGAAAATATGTTTTCGATTCCACTGATAGTCAGTTACAAGCGATAACACTGTTAAATGTAGTGCCTAATAAATCTAGAAAAAAACTACCCAATAAATGTAAGCAATAACAATGTTTAACAATAAATTAAATGCAGAGAACGAGGAATGTACCACTTTATTTTTAACTAGTATGGTCCATCAGGTTCTTATTATTCAGTTTGTCTGCCACACCTGGAGTTTATTAGAGCGTAATACAAACTAAACAGTCCCTCGGAGAGGCCATTGTGAGGGCTTAGTATAAAACAAAATACAAGTTTAATAGTGGTAACTGACCTTTTTTTTTCTATTGCAGAAACATAGCTTTGTAACTTGAATCCCAAGGAAATGTAAAGCTTTTTATATAATCCTAAATGTTAATTTTTTTTGCTTAATTTAGATGTGTTTGTTTAATTTGCAAACTATCAGTTTCAATGGCAAGAATCAAATGATCCCCCATAATACAAAATAGAGAGTAATCACTGAAGAGTATTTCTCCTCTTGTCCATTTTAAACCCCAAGCAGACAAAAAAAGGTTGTTGTTGATAACATCCCATTGTGAGTGAGAAGTGGACTAATGCCCCTAACATTTTGTGGTGGAGAAAGATTTCAAATGTCTCTAAGTTCCAGGTTGTTCAGACTGAAGTGGCTATCTTGTTTGGCACAGTGCAGAGATAATGTTCGTCTGCTAAAATATTAATCCAGGCTAGTCACTCTCCACTTTTAGACACTTCAGAACTGTTTGGAGCTGAGGTTAAGTTAATCTTCAGTTTAAAAATGTACTTTTTAAAAGTGCCAAATGTTCAAAATAACACGTGTTGTGTGCGCAGTTGAGATGTATTTGGCTAATTTTCCTTCAGGTTTTAAATTTTCATGCCAAGATGTTAAAAAATGTGCCTCTTTTTTTTTTAACCCAGAAAATTAGAGGCAGGGTAAATGTGAAACAAGAAACTCTGTTCTAATTAAATTTCCCAGTTTTCCATTGTTACAGCTAATGGGCTGCTGTAGTTTCTGTTCTGCCACCCCTTTTCAGATTAAATAAAATTTAAGGCATTTTTTTTTAAACCCAATGATCCAGTAAGTTTCAAAAGTTACAGATTCCTTTAGCAATGAGCCATTTTTCATACAATGAGCTGTGATAATGAGCACTCTGTGTATCCCAGAACTATGCTACCTTTGCTTGCATTTCAAAAACCATACGCTGTTTCAGACAAAACCTCTCTTTGCTTAGATGTCTTTACATGCTTTAAGCCGGCAATATCTTGCAGACATCGACATTGGTAAATTAGTCCATAAAAATCCAACATGGACATAATTAAATAAGAATGTTAAATATGGTGCTAATCAGAGGTGCAAATAAGTCAAACAGCACAGGGATAGGAATAGGTCCTTTGGCATATAATATCTTCAGCCTTACTCATCTTGCAGGATTGGCTCCAGTTCTTACTCACCCAAAAAGCGGTGCCAAAAACCACATGCAGTTTGCTAACTGCGAGCCTTCATTCTATAATCAAAACCATTTTATTTTGATACACTCCCCCTTCATCTAAGATTGAGCAACTACTCCTTGGTTCTGCAAAGATTATCTTTGTTTGTTTTGTTGTCCTGTTCCTTTCATCAGGCAGCTGAATGATCCTGTTTTCCAAGCAAACAGAAACAAGCAACAAAAAACCCAAACAAAGATTCTGAAACAAATAAATATAACCAGAGTCCATATTCTTTTCCAGTGACTGGAAGAAAAAAAAACTCGAAGAGGGAATATTATAAAAAATTGATCTGCTTTGTAAATGCAGCCAGAAGGAATTTATTGTTGCAACGAGAAAGGTTAATTAAAGGGATTTTAAAGCCTTTCCCCCATAAAGCTGAAAATCTGCTTCCACTTTCATACATGTACAGGTCTACATGCCTAAAAACGTGTGACTTGAAAACTTTCAAGACAACACAGACTCTGATGCTCTGTGTTCTAGTTTCTAAAAAAAGCGCCGGTTACTCTAGTTGGCAATAGATTATGGGGTTAGAACTGTTCCACTCTTGGTGCCAGCCAACTAATGGCACGACCTGCCAGTTAGAAGGCCTGCCATGGGTCAGTCCAGTACTTCTCATAAAAGGGTAGTCACAAACATCTTTTGTTCCCATTAGCAGCAGCCACATTTATTTAGTTCTCAGAGGACATGGTTATGGATGAGTTTCTTTGCGTTTCACTTCACTTTGCACTCTCGTGAGAGGTTTTCATGCAATCGCATTGCCGCATTATGCTGGGCACAGACTCCAAGAATATAGACTTAGGTGTGAAGTAAGTTCCATTTTTGTTTTGTGTCATAAGACCATCACCAAAAGTATGTCTTGACAAAAAGTAATTGGGCTAAAATAATGGGAGATGGTGGAGATGCTTTTTCTCGTAGATTAGTCACAATGCAAGGGTGGTTATTTTTTCCGGCTTGGTAGCTTTTGCAGATTAGGGTGGAGGGGGTTTGTCTACCTAGATTTGGGATTATATAGTTCTATCTAGGCTGTGGTAGGCATCTTAGACAGGATGCACTCTGTGGGCCTTATCCACAGCCCAATGAAATCAATGAAAAATTACCAAAAATTGGGGAATATGATGATGCCTCCTAACTGCTGTTGCTTCCTCCCCTTTCCACTCATACCAAGGGCACATCTACATTACAGGGAAGATTGCCACGGTTGATCTTCCAGGGTTCGATTCAGTGGGTCTAGTGAAGACACACTAAATCAAACTCAGAGGGCACCCCATTGGCACCAGTACTCCTGCTCCTCGCAAGGAGTAAAGGAAGCAGATGAGAGCATTTGCTCTGGCCAACCTCCTGCTGCGTGGATGGAGATTTAAGATATATCGACTCCAGCTATGCAGTTAATGTAGTTGGAGTTGCGTGTCTTAGGTTGACCTTTTACTCCATTGTAGGTCAGGCCCAAGATATTTTGAGCCTGATTTTGATCTCACTTATACTGATGTAACTCTGTTGGCTCCAGTGGAGGAAGTCCAGTTTAATATTGGGTTTGGCATAAAAATCTATCTGTAGCTGCTGTCTTAGAGTTTTTGCAACTTTTGGCTATAATTTACATAATTGGATGTCTGTCCTTATTGGTCCCTGTCCTGATGAATATGCTTCATGCAAAGGCTTTTAAAAAAAAATTTTTTTTTCTTTGCTTTACTGAGGAATCTAGCACATTCTCATCCCACATAAAAATTCCTGGGGAAATCACACAGTTTCTGCATAATGTTTTATTTTCATTGCACAGCAACCCAAGAAATTGGAGTTGGAGAGAAGGAGTATAGAGTTTTAATATCAAAGTGGAAAGCTTCCAAAATAAACTGAGATGGAAATAAAAATGCATAGACATAGGTAATGATAGGTTGGTGGGGAACTGTTCTTTTGCAGTTGAATGTATTGAACATATAAACAAACCGTAGTTTTTATATAACACATTTCTTTAGGGAGTCAAAGCCCTATGCATAATTAAGTACGTTTCTTTTTTACCCTGGTGCATGGTAATGTGATGTGTGCCAGCTAAACAAAATAAATAACTATTACAATGTGTGAACCTCAGAGTTGTTTCATTGCTTCCCTTTGTTTTTTCTCTCAGTGGAAAATCATGTAGTGGATTCTATGACTCTAAGATCAGTTCAGCTATCTTATAGTCTGCTGCATCACAGGAGTCCAGGGATTTAGCAAATATGAAATATTGCTTGGCATATCCTGAAAGGAGTATGGTACAAAGGAGGCAGTTTTGTCCAGTGGGACTGGCATGGGAATCAGGGTAGCTGATGAGTTTTCTGAGTTTCATTTTCCCATCTTTAAAATACGGACAACAGTAATTTTTCTTCATTAAAATTTGCCCTCATCGATAGGCCTCATGTGAAGATCACATCTGTAACTTTCTTTGCAAAGTGGTTTGAGATCTACAGGTGAAAAGTTCTCTGTGTCATCATATCCCAACACCTGCTCTCTCTTTCTAACTGACTTTTTGTGGCCACTCCCCCTGTAAGGACTGGGGTTTGGGCCTAATGGTTAGAGTCAGATGCTTGGAGCCGGGGTGCGAGTCAGACGCCAAGATGAAAGGCAGAACCAGAGTCAGGAGCCAAGCCAGGGTTAGAAGCTGGAGTCAGTGTCGGAGATAGGGCATAGGAACTACAATCTGGAGCAAGGCACAAAAGCAAAAACAGGCAACACGGTGAGAAGAAGAGGAACAGGTGGGAAGGCTGGTTTCAGGAGTCAGGTAAGTAGGCAGGGTCTATAGTGGCAGCCAATCAGGGATCCTCTAGTTGGTCCCACAACTTCCTGTGACTCTTTCTGATTTAAGTAGACTTCCCAGCCAATCAGTGGAGTTGGATGTCTCCCCCAATCAGGAGCTTCCTGGGTGGGGCCTTTTGTGAACTAGAGTGTCACTGGCCCCCTTTGTGAGTTGTTCAGGGGAGCTGCAGATAACAGCTTTGGTCTGAGCATTATGTGGGGACCTACAGGCCTAAGTTTGTGGCTCGTGAGTCCTGCCAGCTCTGACCCATGACTTGATCCTGTAATGTGCTAAGCTCTGTCTGTGAGACTGGGGCTGCCCTGCACACCCATTGAAATCACTGGCGCTCACAAGGAATGGTGAACTGAGCCCTTAATTTGATGCAACAAATGTGCTCTCATCTGAAATGCTTAGATGCAGAATAGACACTGGGAACTGCTGAACAGCCTGGCAGGGTACCAATTAATAACACAGCTGATGCTGGCATAGGAACAATTCTCTCAGCTAATCAAGCCACGCCTGAAGCACATGACTTAACTTGGTTTTGGTTTGCCTGTGCATTTGGCTGGGGCACTGTGTCTGAATTCGCAGAAAAGCAGAATATTCCTTTCAGATGCTACTTTGTCATTTTAAGAAGAGCCTGGGAATGCAGGGCCAAATTACTGCTGTTGTAATGATGGCTCATGAGGCAAATGGGAACGGTTGGGTGCACGGTGCTTTTTTAAAAAATCAGGCCATTTATTTAGGCACCAAAATATGGGTTTAGGAACCTAACTTTAAGCACCCACTTTTGAAAGTGTTGGCCTGGGTTTCTACCTCTAGACTCTGATCCAAATGTGGCGAGGTGCCGTTTTTTGGAAGACAGCTATGTGGGCCTGAGTTTGAGTTGGCCATCGGCCTTAGGAGACGTAGACTGAGTCCAGGAGTCCTTAAGATGTTGAAAACAGGGGCAGATTTTGGTGTTTAAGGAAGAGGGAAAGGTCCCTGTGAAAATCCCTTCTGTGTCGAGAAACTGCATGCCTCTACCTCAGCTATTTGCGCTGCCAGTTCCAATCAACTAGGGCCTTCCATGTAGAATAGCTCACAGAGTTCAACAGTTCACCTCTGTCCAGAGGGCCTGCTTTTGGTAAGCTGTGGGGGGAGGCTATTTTCGTGGAGCACTGTCAGGACAGCAATCACATAGGAGGTTCTCCTCCCTCCCTGCTCCCTGGGGAAGGAGTCTTTGCACTCCCGAGCAGGCTGGCTTGGAGGACTGTACGGGGACAAGCCTGAGTAGGAGCAAGGAGAGCCTTGGGAGATAATAGATCTGGGGAGATTAATACCTTCCGTGGGTAGCACGGCGGGACGAAGGCCATGGTAAGTAGGATGGAGGAGGATGTGCCACCTCCACATGTGTGGCCTTGGATCAGATGCAAAAAACCAAACCAAACCAAAATAAAAAAAATGCAACAAAGGAGAATCTACATGGGGGTGTAGCTGGAGCAGAGTGTGCTTCAGCAGTCTGCAGTTGCCCTATGGCCTTGTGAGAACCCTATGGCCTTGTGAGTCAGGTAGTGATGGCTCTAGCTTACACCGGGGCACATGCAGATAGGTCATAGTAACAGGGAGCTGTAACTAGCTTCTTTGTGGTCCCCCTCTGTACTGAGTGGATTGCGCTGCCGTGGCGAATCTGGGCCATTGAGTCTTTCTTGATAACGTACCTAGGGCCGTGGTCTCCAACTTTTCTAACCACAAGATCGCTTTTTCAATTTAAGTGCAAGGTAAGATCTACCTCAAACCCAAATACCCTGGCCCCACTTCCTTCCTGTCCCTTTTCTGAGGTCCTGCCCCTGCTCTACCCCTTCTTCGAGGCCTCACAAGGCTCACTCCATCCCTCTTCCTCCCCAAACCTCATTTTCACCAGGATGGGGTAGGAGTTTGGGTGCAGGGGGACTCACATATGGGGCAGGAGGAGGTTCAGGGCTGGGACAGGGATTCAGGAAGGAGGCTTTGGCTGGGCACCATTTAACTGAGATGGTTTCCAGGTGGTAGAGCAGTGGGGTTAAGGCAGGCATACTCCTGCCCTGGCCTTGCACCACTCCTGAAAGCAGCTGGCATGTACAGCAATGGCTCCATGGCACCCTGTACCGTCCCATATCTACAGCCACTGAGCCACAGTTCCCCGTTCTTGATTAATGGGAGCTGCAGGACTGGCATCGGCAGGCAAGGATAGCATGTGGAGACCCCCTGCTCTGCCTTTCTCAGGGGCAGCTGGGACATGCCAGCCACTTCCAGGAGCAGCAATAACAATTGGGATAATTACTCCAACCAAGGCAGGTTAAGAATTTTAGAACTCACTACTCAACGAATTAAATTGAAGCATAAGAGAGAAATGAAAATGATGAAATGCACAGACCAGTCAAAAACCAAAAACAACACCCTCTGCAAGTGGTAAAAGTAGTAACAACAACCCCACATATGTGCTGGGGTGGGAGATGGGAATGAAGGACAGGGTATGTTTGTGAGAATGACAAACAAAGTGTGTGACAGAGATTTGTATTGCCAAGTTCCTTCCCTCCCCTTCGCTCTGTGTACAGATAGGGTACAGAAATGGGGAGAGAAGGGATACCTTGACATCAGCACCCCCCTTCTTCTCACTCCCACATCCTGCACAGCAAGCAGGAGGCTCCCGGGGGGGCAGCTCCAAGGCAGAGGACAGGAGCAGCATGACAGTGGGTAGAGGGGCAACTGAAGTGCCAGCGCTTGATAGCTTCCAGGCCACTCCAGTCAGGATCACCTGTCAGAGACTCCAAGATCTACCGGTGGATTCTGATCTACTGGTTGGTGACCACTGGGCCTATGAAACTGGCATGAAGCACTGCAAAATGTTTGGAATCTTGGGGGGGTGGTGGGGGGAGTTCTGTGTCTTTTCCAAATGTTTTCCCCACATTCTAATATAAATGTGTCATGATGATGTCAGAGATGTTGAGCCAATCTGTTGTTTCAGGAGAAGGTACTAACTTTGCCAAATTTGACTGTTTGAGGGACAAAGAGCTCCTCTGACAGACTATTGTATTTCAAGCTGACTGTTGTTATGTTTAAGGGGAAAACAGTTTATATGAAACACTCTTCTCTCGCTATGTCCCATAGTTCTGTGGGACCTGCTGGATCAGTGGTATCATAAAAGTGTGCTCTTGGCAGGGGTCAGATAGCAATAAAGTTATGTACTCTAGATTATTGCTTGGAGAGGAAAAGAAAGGAAACTCCTTTGAAAATTATAATTTCAACATGATAAAGTTGGCTGAAGAACTGCAGCATCTGAGGAAAATCTCCCCCAGCACCAGGCTGTGACTATACATTAAAACAATGAAACATTGACATGAGCCTGAAGTGTTTTACCAGGAATTAAAAAGCGCAGAGAGTCTATCAAGATGCAGCAGTTAACTTATGAGAAAAGCAGATGCGTGCGCTTTGGAAACGTAAAGCAAACATAAACCTTGTAAAATTTTATGTATTGCCGCTTGCACCAAAATCGGAAAACATGGTCAAAAGGAAAAGACAAAAAGAATCACATGTCCATAAATTAGGAGACATAGCTCCCCAACCCACAGGGGGGAGAGAGAGAATGGCTTTTAAAAAGGCAAGCTAAAATATTAAGAACAAAAATAATAAAATATAAAAAAATCATTTTTGACTTCCCTAATGTCCTTTTAAAAATCACCATGCTATAGCAACAGAAAAATTTTCTCTCTCCCCTGGGATACCTCACTTTTGACCTGCTTGGTAAGCCATATCTGTGGAATATATTTGAAGAATGGCTGTTTTATATAGTAACATCCTCAGAAGGACATGTAGACATGATGATGACATTTTTATCAACTCTTTGTTGAAGTCTATATGTAAACATTTGCTCAGAAACACTTCCCAAAAAAACCTCAAGTTGTCTCTGGCTGGGGGAAGAGTTTGGTGATACTAGCTATTCACTGTTTGCTTACCACTTTTTAAAACACATTGCTGACATGTCATTGAAATATGCAACCTACAGCCTAGTGTAGGTAAGACAGCCTCTTTTCAAGCATCAGTTGGCTAGAATGAATTACCTGCTGATTTAAGTTACAGAATAAGAGCATTGTGAGGAGGTAGTGACAATGCCATTTGTTTTATGAAACATTTAGTTTGAAAGGAATCTTTCTAGGATATTAAGTTCTCGAAAAAAATGAAAGACTTTCTGTTTTTTTACACATAGTAATAATTTTATTTATAACAGGCCAAATTCTGAAGTGCAGTTATGACCCCTTTGTGGTAGGGATGTAAAAGAGTAGTCAAGTTGACTACTCGCATTTCCCTCCCACCTTGCTGCCTCTCTACCAGAGCCAGCAAGATGGGGGGAACAGGAACTGGTGCTGGGGCACTTAAATGCCAGTTCCCCCCAACACCGTCTCTGCAGTGCTGCTTCCCCCCCCCCCCATTCCTCGCTGCTGCCTCTATCAACTTGTATTGACTACACAATTACCCAATTACCCGCCTCTTAACATCCGCACTTTGTGGTGAGAGGTAGCACAAATGGGAAATTGTGCGTGAATGGCCAAAAGAGCATTGCCGTGGTCTAGGGGCATATTCTATTGCCACATTTATAGTGCATCCGGATTATGGCGTTCTGCCCTGCTACTTCCTGGCATGTTCAGGTTGGGAGTAGGAAAGAGAAGTGTCAGAGTTAACAGTGCGTATCCTCTGTAGGTGGGTGGTCCTCTAAAGCAGTGGTTTGCGACCCAGTACTGGGCCGTAGACTGTCAGGCACTAGGTCTCGTTGCTGCAGGGGGATCCGGTGACCAGTGGGGGTGCTAAGACAGGCTACCTACCTATCCTGCACAGCAGGCCTGGCTCCTAGGAGGGAGGGGAAGAGAGCGCACAGGGCTCCACGCACTAATTCCACACTCCCATTGGCTGGAAACCTGCTGCTGGCTGCTTCTGGGGCGCAGCAGAGTCAGGAAGCTGCCTTAGCACCCCTGCTGTACCGCTGACTGGGAGCTGCTCAAGGCAAGCTCCTCCTGCCCTATCCCTGACCACCTCCCCACACCCAAACGCTCTGATCGACATCCCCACCCCAGAGCCCACACTCCAGTCACATTACGTTGGGTCTCGGGCATCAACGGTTTTTTTCAACTGGGTCACGAGAAAAAAAAAAGTTTGAAAACCGCTGCTCTACGGAACCTAACCCAGTGGCAGAATGGAGGTATGTCCAGCAGCAGCTCTAGCTTCTGTCACATGCCGGTCCTTTGACTATCAGGAAGCCATTTGCAGGGCCCCACCTCCCTCAATGCAGGAGAGAATCCAAGCCATTCAGCAAAACACGAAAGCACTTTTCAACTGTAGACACATGCTTAAGTCATTGACTTGAAAATTAAACATGAGCTGAAGTGTTTTGCTGCATAGCGATCAATGTAAACATGCCTAACGTTAAGTGTGTGTTTAACTTCTGCTGCATTGAAGCCTTAAGATGGAACTAGGAAAGGATCCCAGGTGCTAAAACAAATGCATTTGATGAACTATGACTTGCTGGAAGTCAAAGGGTGATTGGCTGGAGAAAGGACATTAGGACCGGCTCTAATATGAAGTGATGTTTATGTGTATCCAGTCAGTGCATATAGATCTATGTTCATACCTTTGATCCTGCAAATAACTACTCAGAGGCAGGGAGACACCTACACAGCATACCTTACAGAACTCAAGCCAATGTCTTTTTAACTGCTTGCTAGATCATCAATCACACAGCTCCCCAGATTTCAGGATCTGGCTCAGCACACCTCTATTTAGCTACAATTTATGTATAATACGCAGTAGCCGTTAACCATTATAAGTGGTAATATAACTCAGGTGCTGAAGGGATTAGACTTGAAAGGTTCAACACAAACCGTTATACAGGGGGCTTATTCTTTTTAATTTTAATGTGATGGGCTAAGGTGTTTAAATTTAATCCTTTTTGTATTTGCATTGTGTTATTTTCAGTCGATAAAATTTTTTTATTTTCCCGCAGTTTGGTTCCAATTGAACCCAAAAAGGAATCTGGAATTGCCATTCCTGTTCCTTCACAGCAAAGGTAATTGTCACCTCTGTTTTTGCCCCTCCTTACATTCAGCTGTTGTGCAGCAGTTGATCAATTGCAACAGGACCAAAAAAAAAAAAAAAAAAAAAAGGTTAGTCATACACGATCAGCAAAATGGCCCAAATGATGTCATCCATCAAGATGGACATCGCAATTTGCCAACTATTTTCTCATAAATCAAATCATAGTCCCACAAGGAAGAAGAGCAGCTCATGACGAGCCAACGTGGCAGCAGTTATCGGCCGACTGAGAGAAATGCTCCCTCGAGGATCCAGTAATTATTTTACTCGATGGGAAATAAAGAGGGGAGAGCTGGTAGTGTAGGACTGGGGAGTGTCTGCCTCACTTCATTACTATTCCCTGGATGAGGGGCGCAGCATATGCTTTTCATTGTGAAGCCAATAATTTTGAATCCTGGGACAGGTGAAAACTTAAATGACATTTGCAAACCTTGATTTATTTCCCTGCTTAACTCTGAAACATGCTTTAGATTTAGCTATATAAATTTCCATAGATTAGCGGTCAATGTCGATGTATTTGCAGTGACCTGTGCTAACCTTTCACTTTCCCTATCAGTTAATTAAATATTTATGGTACTAATTGTTGTTTATTGAAATATTCCCCTTTTCCCTTTTGGTGTACATTGTTAAAAAAAGTGTATATGGTTTTACTTTCTATTTTTAAACTTAGATATTTTCTCTCTCTCTCTCGTTCCCTTCCCCTTCCTCCCCCCCATGTACTATTTTAGTTGCTGGAAATCTCATTAAAAGTTATTTATGAGCTGTTAGTGGTCCCATAAGGATTACACCTAATTCAGCCTGTAAAGCTTTAGAGTTACATCGCTTCCCAGGAATACTCCTTAAATGGACCACCTTTCCCATTGTTTGACTTTCATTATCATTAGAGTAAATATTACATGTTCTATTTTTGCATATTCTAAATATTGCATGTTCTAAAAATTGTACAATATTAATATTATTGCATGTTCTAAATATTGTTGTCTAGCAAATATAAATTTCTTGTGGTCTTAACTGCATTGACATGACTTAGATATTATCTGCTTGCTCCTCATTCTTCAGTTCTTTATGCTGACTCTTTGTATTAACCTATTTTGTAGGTGGGGAAACTGAGGCACGCAGAGTAAATAATTTGTTCAAGACTCACAGAGAGAGTCAGTAAAAGAGCTCCTGACTGGCAGAGAACAGCCAGAGGTAGTTAACCAATCAAGTTGAATGTACAAAGAATGCATTATGGTGGTTACATGTCCAGTGAAAGCAATTATTCATTTCTTTCTAATGTCTTATGTCATTTCCCTTTTACACTATCAAGTTGCACTTTTGCATTTAATTCATGACGACTGTGGATAGATTTTCACTTAAGATGTTCAGAATGTATGTAATGATTCATATATCTCTTTCAATAAAAATGGTAAGTTATAGTCCCTCGATATTTTTCTCAATTAGCTTTATACCTTAAGTAAACACATCTTCATAATCCCTCCAATCAAATCAGTGTTTGTTTATTATTTCTATTTACAGATGAAGAAGTTCAATGATTTGTCCAAAGGCACATGTAAGTAAGAGGCAGAAGTGAGGAAGAAAATAAAATAAATAAATAAATAAATAAATAAATCCCTTGTTCTAACCAGTAGACACCACTGCCTTTTTCTTCATTGTGCTGGGATTTGGGAAGGATAAGGTTTGTTGCAGTTAGAGCAGAATACCTAATTCTCCAGTGGTTTGGAGCTGAATACTGACACATCTGAGCACTCAGTGGTCTAATTAATGTTATTTATTTTTATGAAGAAGCATCTGCCTTACAACAGGCTATAAACCACAGCCAAAATTGGGGAAACATTGTACTAACACAGGGTATGTCTACACTTGCACCCTCTTTGGAGACAGGAATGCAAATGAAGACATTTAAAATTGCAAATGAAGCCAGGATTTAAATATCCCACGTTTCATTTGCATATTGTATGAGGAATAAGGGTTATTTCGAGAGAAGGGTTTTCTCTCGAAATAACCGCATCTTAACAGCGTCTGTTATTTTGAAATAGCGCTATTTCAAAATAGCGCCAACATGCCAATATGCAAATGAAGTGTGGGATATTTAAATCCCAGCTTCATTTGCAATTTTGAATGTCTTCATTTGCATTCCTCTCTCCAAAGAGAGTGCAAGTGTAGACATACCCACAAAGAATACATCTATACCTGGAGCTGGAGATATAGACTCCTGCTAGAGGAGACTTAATAAGGCCTCATCTAAACTACATGAGAAAGTCAACCTAAGATACGCAGAGTCCCCACTGCGGGAGGTTGATGGAAAAACTCATCCCGACTTCCCTTACTCCTCATGACGGGGTGGAATACCAGGGTTTACGGGTGCCATTAGCATTTGATTTAGCAGGTCCTTACTAGACCTTCTAAATTGAACCCTGGGAGATTGATTTCCAGGGCATCAATCTCCAGGTAAGTGAAGACAAGCCCACAGGTTAACCCTTATTGAGCTGGTGTGATGAGGCAGTGAGAGGGGCTAACTGCAACATGCTTACCTAGCATCTTGAGTGGGAACTTACTTGGATCAGATTTTAGCATGCTAGCTATTTATAGTGTGCTAGAGGTCTGTCAGAGATAGCACAAGTATGTCTCCTTGAACTGGCATTTACACCTCCAGCTTGAAATAGGGTTGTACCAATAGCAAGAAACAGTCCATACCCAAATGAGACTGACTCTGAAAAGATCAGAGGCTGAAGGAAAAAGGTAAGAAGTTATTTTACAGATAGGGAGCTAAGGCACAGAGAGTTTGAGTGACTTACCCAAGGGTCTGAGGCAGAACTGGGAATTTGAACTTCAATCTTCTGAGTCTCAATCAATGTTCCCTCTAATCATTTCCATCCATGTGCAGATTTTTTCCATCCACGTGCAGAATAAATACTGTTATGTGCATCCAGGCATGGGTGAATGTGCACCACCAATAGAAACATTCATCAGGTGGGCAGCATTAGAATCTTTCCTGAGTGGCCACACAAGCACACAGCTTACAGGGAATACTAGTTCTAATCTAGGGCCTTACTCATAAACTTGTCTTTCCTTTCTATTGATGCTTAATTGACTTACCCAGCCCACCTGGTAAACATTTAAAACCTTTCAGGCCAGCTGTTCAGTAAAGGGAATAATTTTTGAAGGGGAAAAAATAACTCATTTGGGATGTAATCAGTGTTGTTTCATCAGCTGTCAAGCAGCATTGCAGGCCTGGTGTGGAGGAAGGAGGGAAAGAAAGAGGTGAAACAAAATGCATGTTGTTTCTTGACTGGTCGGGGAGGGGAAGCAAGGAGGGAAAAGAACATGCTAACATGGTCTATAGCATCTTGCTTTTGAAAATGCCCTGCCACTCGGTGTCTGTGGAAACATGAAGCCTCTCTAGTATATTTTTTCTGTTCTAGTTATTGTCCAAGAAGTGACTGCTGAGTGCAAAGCATGGTATGTAACATTCTTTTTCTTTTCTAACTACTTGTATTTCATAAAAGCAATGGGTGAGGGAAAAAGGCAGAAAATATACACTTAGATGAATTGCAATCCAAACTGTAGCCATTATTAAGTCAAGTTATATTAAGTAACTCTTGGAAATTACAAATAAAAGAATAAACATTTTTGAAATATGTCTTATGCTTAATTAATCATGTAACTCTAAGAACAAAGACCACATTTCTTCAAAGTTCTCAGTTTTCCCTCTCATGCAGTACACAATCATTTCTAGGATTCCTAGTTCACTCATACCAGAGTACCACTTGGCTCTATTCCACCTGTAATAGGATTTTCAATTTTTTCAGAATAATCTCTCTTTTACCATTTTTCCTTGTTTTCCTCCAGGCTAGCAGGAGCCAATGAAAGAGGATATTTCCCCCTAAATCACTTCAAAGCACTGTGTGTGTGTGTGTGTGTGTAAACTGGTAAAACAATGTTTAAAATGATCTTTAGAAAGATTTTGAACACTACCTTGGCTGATGCTAAACTTTTGTTCAAACTTTATCACCTAGGCTAATAAGTTTAAGGGCAGAAAAAGTTTGCTCATACATGTTGTTTTTTTTTTCTTAAAGGTGTCCATTCTGTATTCCACTTCTTTCCTGCCTATGCTTTCTGTCAGGTTAGGGCAGGACATCTGGGTTCTGGCCCCAGTCTTGTAATGGATTTGCTGTCTGACTTTGGGCAGGTCATTTAGTCCTGATCTTCACACCTGACTGGGGGAAGATGGTTGGTCTAGTGTGTAAGTTAGTGGACTGGGCCTCAGAAAAACTGGCTTAAGTTCTTGGGTCAGATACTTAATCCACCCCACACCACAGTTAGTGATCTGTAAAATGGGATCGATACCTTCTTACCTCAGAGGATAAAATTTATTATTAATAGTGAGGTGCTCAGATGCTGTGATGAGGAGAGCTAAATAGATATCAAACTCAGTAGGCGTAGAAGTGCTTACAAGATTGGTACCTTATATCTTTCTGTATCTTAAT
Source organism: Pelochelys cantorii (assembly GCA_032595735.1). Taxonomy (NCBI): domain Eukaryota; kingdom Metazoa; phylum Chordata; order Testudines; family Trionychidae; genus Pelochelys; species Pelochelys cantorii. The sequence continues at coordinate 63,938,227 of CM064333.1, read as the reverse complement.
TTACTCATCTGTCAGGGCATGTCTACACTGCAGTGTTATTTTGGAATAACTGATGTTATTCTGAAATAACGTAGTGCGTGGGTACACAGCAAGCCATTATTGCAAAATAATTTTGGGATGGAGGACTTCCTACTCTGACTCCTGTAACCCTCATTTCATGAGGGAGCAAGAGAAGTCGAAGGAAGAGTATCAGAGTGGTAGCCGTGTTAGTCTGAATCTGCAAAAGTGATGAGGAGTCCCGTGGCACCTTATAGACTAACAGATTTATTGGAGCATAAGCATTCGTGGGCAAAGACCCACTTCGTCAGATGCATGTAATGGAAATTCCAGGGGCAGGTATGAATATACAGGCATAAGAAAAGAGTACCAATCAAGAGTAAGGCTAGAGATAACGAGGTCAATTCAGTCAGGGAGGATGAGGCCCACTTCTAGCAGCTGATGTGGAGGTGTGAACACCAAGAGAGGAGACACTGCTTTTGTAGCTGGTTAGCCATTCACAGTCTTTGTTCAATCCTAAGCTGATGGTAGCTAATTTGCAGATGAACTGTAGCTTAGCAGTTTCTCTTTGAAGTCTGTTCTTGAAGGTTTTTTGTTGCAGAATGGCTACCTTTAAATCTGCTACTGTGTGTCCAGGGAGATTGAAGTGTTCTCCTACAGGTTTTTGTATATTTTTTTTACGTAGGGACTGTCCAGTATGGCCGATGTATATAGCAGAGGGGCATTGCTGGCACATGATAGCGTATATTACATTGGTAGATGTGCAGGTGTATGAACCCATGATGGTGTGGCTGATCTGGTTACGTCCTGTGATGGTGTCACTGGTGTAGATATGTGGGCAGAGTTGGCACCGAGGTTTGTTGCAGGGATTGGTTCCTGAGTTAGTGTTACAGTGGTGCTGTGTATAGTTGCTGGTGAGAATTTGCTTCAGGTTGGCGGGTTGTCTGTGGGCAAGACTAACACAGCTACCCCTCTGATACCTGACACCATGCAAGGCACTGCATTTAGTCGTATGGAGTGGAAATCCATCAACCTCATGAAGAAACTTGCACAAGTACAGACAGATATCATCTTTCTCTCCAAATGCAAATGGATGGACATCATACCAGATGGACTGAAGGTGAAAAATCCATTGCAATCGACATACTGCACAGACTATGGTGAGAGATTATGCCATACACTCTCAAAGAAACCAAGGAACTACCTGATCAGCATCCTGTACAGCAAACAGAAAAACATCAAAAAAGAGCTCTCAAATCTGGAGACTTCCATAAAAAAACAACCTTCCACACAAATTTCCACATGGCTGAACTTTACTAAAGTTCAGCCATGTGGAGGGGAGATTTACATTACACACTTCACTTCTCTACAGAGGAAAAAGGACTGTAAGCTGTCTAAACTCCTACCTGCGACAATAGTGGTACCCTTAACTCACCCAGCAATATCGTCAATCTATCCAACTACACACTCAGCCCGGCAGAAGAGTCTGTCCTATCTCGGGGACTCTCTTTTTGCCCCACCACTCCCACAAACATGATGCAGTTCTGCGGTGACCTGGAAGCCTACTTTCGCCGTCTCTGACTCAAGGAATACTTTCAACACAACACTGAACAGTGCACGGTTTTTGCGCAAAAACCTTGCAGTGTAGACGTAGCCTTTGAGTCTGTCGTCATGGTGTAGATATTACTGATCTTAGGTGTGCTAGGATCTTTGTGCATCTCTCAGTTCCTCTAAAGGGAAAAGCTGTAACAGCCTCGGGCACAACAGATCTTGCTAAGTCACAGAAAACAATGACATTTGCCAGGTGTGGAATTCAGTCCATACCTGTGACCCAATTCAGCTTAAAAATAGAGGTTTTATTTAGTACTAGCCCTTTATTTAGTACTAGTGGTCTCACCTGTCTCAGAGCCAGCTATAGGCAAATGGACATATACCTCCACGGGGCTGAGGTCACCTCCACAAAGGAAGTCTCTTGTAAGGGAACGTTTTTACCAGTACTAAGGGCTTCCAAGGGCAGAGGGTGTAAACGTTTCCAGTGCAGTTCAAAATCAGGAATGGTGATATTTTATTTATATTCCCAAGGTCCCATAATCTGAGTAGGCCACTAGTCATTATTGCTCTGAGGGCACATGGCGTGATAAAATGTCACTCTGGGTGGATTAGCACTGCATGAACATTTTAGTCAAAGGGCAAACTATTATTTGTATTTCAGTAGCTTCAGAGGGATAGCCTAGTTAGTCTGTGCAGGATAAACTTAAAAAACAACAAATAGTATGGTAGCACTTTAAAGACTGACAAAACATGTAGATAATACCATCTACATGTTTTGTTGGTCTTTAAAGTGCTACCATGCGATTTGTTGTTTTGTATTTCAGTGGCATCTAGAGGCCAGTTGTGCCAGGCGCTGTACGTGCACATAGTAAGAGACAATGTCTGCCCCAAGGAACTTTCAATATAAATAATAAAATGGAAAAAAATGTCTAGAAAAAATGAGTACAGGATCTTTCAAAAACAGGTTTTTTTCCAAAAGAACCGCGTCTAGACAGCAGTTTCACTTTCGAAATACCCTTTTTTGAAAGAACGAGCGGCTGCCATTATGCAAATGAAGCGTGGGAAATTCAAATCCTGGCTTCATTTGCAATTTTGATCTGTCTAATTTACATCCCTCTTTCAAAAGAGGGGTGTAGTTTAGACATGACCAACTTGTCTGCAAACCTTTTCAAGGCTGCTTCTCATTAAGTGCCTCATTTCTGGAGATGGGTCAGATGGCGAAAGTAACACATCATTTCCCTTGTTGCTTGGCTTGGCTGTTCCTGTCTCACATGACCAGAAAGAAGGATCGGCCCAGCCCATTAGATGCTGCTTCTGTGTAGTTTTCTGTGATGGAGGTAGCATGTTGAATGATCTCTTGGAATGACACTACAAAATCTGCAAAGGAGCCAAAATGTCTCCTCATCCTAGTTCCGATTTGCACGGCTGATTCTGGTTTGCAGAAGCCTTATACATATAGTATTTTCTTTACGTCCTTTTGGAAGGGTCTTTTATTTTTGGCCTGACATAAACATCTCCTAATTTTACATACAAAAGCGTATTTGTTTCAGAGACAGCTAAATTCTATTAGGGGACTATCTCCTCAGAGAGCATAAGATGGAATAAGTCCATGGGCTTCTGCTCAGTTGTACTGATTTACTCTAGCCAAGATCCAGTTCATAACACATTATTCTAATGGCCTATATACAGTGCCCATATTTTGCAGCCCCATCAAAAGAAGGGAAAAATATCTCAGGATTGTCATTAGCGATGGAAATGGCCTATTTGCAAAGCTGGTAAAAAATGATAAAGAATTTTTGTGAAAAAAGTCAAAAAATGATTAATCATTTTTATTGCACAGGTTTTTAATCAATTTTTTTTAGTTTAAAATGCTTCACAAAAAAGTAATTGAGAATTTTCGGTTTTGAAGATTTACAGTAGATAGACTTTTTGGTTTATCTCCCTTTTTTTCTCCCTCCTCCCCCCTTTTCTCTTTCCCTCCTTTCTCCATTTTGCCCATACAAAGAAGAAGAAAAGGATTTAAAAAAAGGAAGCCATACTCTGAAAAATGATAAAACAAACATTTTTTTGTGTGTGCTAATTTTCTTATTGGGGAAAGACAATTTTTCAACCAAAAAAGTTGTTTAAAAAATGTCAGCATGTTCTAACTTTTGAGGTCATCTAGCCTAATTTAGTGCTAGTACAGGCTTGGTGTTTCCAGTCCATTTTCTAGTTCTTGTCCAGTCTGGTTCTAGATATACCATATCAAAGGGCTTGCCTCAATTTTCTGTTTTCACCTGATTCCTTTTAGCTATTCTGTGTTGTTCCACCTTAATAAATTCCAGTCACATCTGAGGCTTCGCTCTTTACCTTCCACCACAAGAACATGTGCAAGTTAGACTGATGTGATCACGGGGAGAAATATCTTCATATATATGCAGACCATCAAATATCTTCATGGTCATTGCTTAGCCAAACAATACCTATTTAAATATTTTAATATTTCCTTATAAATCAGTCATTCAAGACAGAAAATATTTTTGTTGTTCATTCTTGAATTAACTCGAAAGCCATGTCTACACTAGGAAACTATTTTGAAATCAGCTTGCGAACAGGAACAGCTAACAGGGAGTTTGGAGAGGGAGTTCTCCAGGTAAAAGAGGAGTAAAAGCGGGACCCTTGTGGTAAGTGGCTGTCTGGAGTGTGTGTTTGTGTGTGGGGGAGTTATTTGCTGTGTGCTGAGCTTGTGTTTGTGTGTTTGGTTGGTTGGTTGGTTTGTTTGTTTGAAGGAGCTTCTAAAAGGTTTGAAATCTAGAAGCCTCTGTTAATTGGCTGAGCCTCAGTCAGGGGGAGGGGCTACCAGAGCTATATAAGCCTGTGACTCAGCAACCAGGGAGCTTGCGAACGGGAACAGCTAACAGGGAGTTTGGAGAGGGAGTTTGGAGAGGGAGGTTAGAGGGCACTAGGGACTTCTGACCTTCTTAAAAACAACTCTTATAAAATCTATATTCCAGAGGTTTAAAAAGAATCCCAGTTTCTGCTTAAACTTATTCATTAGAAAAATGGAGACAGAAGCCCAGCAGCAGAGTGGGGGCTATCCTGTTTATTGCATCGAGTGTAACATGTATGATTACCTGCCCTGTGGGTGGGTGGCGTATGTGTGCACCCGTTGCAAGGAGCTCCTGACCCTCAGAGACCGGGTTCGGGCTTTGGAGGCCAGGGTGGCTGAACTGGAGGAGCTAAGGGAGGTAGAGAGATATGTTGATGAGACTTTCCGGGACATTGTAGTACTGTCCCACCTCCAGTCTGAGAGCCCCAGTGCTCTTAAGGAGGATGAAAGTCTCAAGCGAACAGAGCATTCAATGGGAGCAGAGGGAAACCATCCCGTAGTTGGGACCCTCCTCCCAGAGGATGTTGCGGTATCCTCTCGCACTGAGGATACCTCTGAGGGGGAGGGAATGCCAGTTAGGAAGAGGCAGGTGTTAGTAGTGGGTGATTCAATTGTTAGAAACATAGATAGTTGGGTTTGTGATGACCGGGAGAACCGTATGGTCACTTGCCTGCCTGGTGCGAAGGTTGCGGATCTCTCGAGGCATTTAGATAGACTTATGCGTAGTGCTGGGGAGGAGCCGGTGGTCGTGGTACATGTAGGTACCAATGACGTAGGAAAGGGTAGGAGAGATGTCCTGGAGGCCAAATTTAGGTTGCTAGGAAAGAGACTGAAATCCAGGACCTCTATGGTGGCATTCTCGGAAATGCTTCCAGTTCCACGCGCAGGGCCAGGTAGGCAGGCAGAGCTTCAGAGTCTCAATGCATGGATGAGACGATGGTGTAGGGAAGAGGGGTTTGGATTTATTAGGAACTGGGGACACTTTTGGGAGAAGGGGAGCCGATACAGGAAGGACGGGCTCCACCTAAACCAGAGTGGAACCAGACTGCTGGCACTAAACATTAAAAAGGCTGTAGAGCAGTTTTTAAACTAAGAGATGAGGGAAAGCCGATTGGTGCGGAGATGCACGTAAATCGGAGGGAGACCTCTCTTAGAGGAGAATCCATTGATAGAGATTCTCTAAGCTGTAGTCAGAAAGAGAGGAGGGGAGAGGGCAAACCATGGGCCAGAGCAGACAAACAACCGCATACAAAGGAATCCAATGCACCAGGGAAGGGCAGACAAATAAGCAGTGGCAAATTTTTAAAGTGCTTCTACACAAATGCTAGGAGTCTGACTAATAAGATGGGTGAACTAGAGTACCTACTATTAAATAAGGAGATTGACATAATAGGCATCACTGAAACCTGGTGGAATGAGGAAAATCTGTGGGACACAATCATACCGGGATATAAAATATATCGAAAGGATAGAGCAGGCCGGGTGGGTGGTGGAGTGGCACTGTATGTGAAAGATAATGTAGAATCAAATGAAATAAAAATATTAAGTGAATCAATATGTTCAATAGAATCGCTATGGATAGTAATTACATGCTCCAATAATAAGAAATTAGCAGTAGGGATATATTACCGACCACCTGACCAGGACAGCGATACTGACATTGAAATGCTGAGGGAGATTAGAGAGGCTACCAAAATAAAGAACTCTATAATAATGGGGGATTTTAATTATCCCCATATTGACTGGGTACATGTCACCTCAGGAAGAGAAGCAGAGAGAAAATTTCTCAATGGCCTAAATGACTGCTTCTTGGAGCAGCTGGTGCAGGAACCCACAAGGGGAGAGGCAATTCTTGATTTAGTCCTGAGTGGAGTGCAGGATCAGGTCCAGGAAATAACCGTTACAGGACCACTTGGGAATAGTGACCATAATATAACAACATTCAACATTCCTGTGGTGGGTAGAACACCTCAGCAGTCCAGCATCCTGGCATTTAATTTCAAAAAGGGGAATTACACAAAAATGAGGAGGCTAGTTAAACAGAAATTAAAAGGCACAGTGACTAGAGCCAAATCCCTGCAAGCTGCATGGAAACTTTTTAAAGACACCATAATAGAGGCCCAACTTAAATGTATACCCCAAATTAAAAAACATAGCAAGAGACCTAAAAAAGTGTCACCGTGGCTTAACCACCATGTAAAAGAAGCAGTGAGGGACAAAAAGGCATCTTTTAAGAAGTGGAAGTCCAATCCTAGTGAGATAAATAGAAAGGAACATAAACACTGTCAAATCAAGTGTAAAAATGTAATAAGAAAAGCAAAAAAAGATTTTGAGGAACAGCTAGCCAAAAACTCAAAAAGAAATAACAAAATGTTTTTTAAGTACATTAGAAGCAGGAAGCCTACTAAAAAACCTGTGGGTCCCCTAGACGATCGAACTATAAAAGGCGCAATCAAGGATGATAAAGCCATTGCGGAGAAACTAAATGATTTCTTTGCTTCGGTCTTCACGGCTGAGGACGTTGGGGAGATTCCCAAAACTGCACCGTCCTTTGTGGGTGATGAATCTGAGGAACTGTCCCGGATTGAAGTGTCATTAGAGGAGGTTTTGGAACAAATAGAAAAACTTAATGTTAACAAATCTCCGGGACCGGATGGCATTCATCCAAGGGTTCTAAAAGAACTCAAATGGGAAATTGCTGAACTATTATCTGTGGTTTGTAACCTATCCCTTAAATCGGCTTCCGTACCTAATGACTGGAAGGTAGCCAACGTGACACCAGTATTTAAAAAGGGCTCTAGAGGCGATCCGGGCAATTACAAACCGGTAAGTCTAACTTCAGTACCGGGCAAATTAGTCGAAACAATAGTAAAGAATAAAATTGTGAAGCATGTAGAAGAACATAATTTGTTGGACAAAAGTCAACATGGTTTCTGTAAAGGGAAATCCTGTCTTACTAATCTATTAGAGTTCTTTGAAAGGGTTAACAAACATGCGGACAAGGGGGATCCAGTAGATATAGGAAACTTAGATTTTCAGAAAGCATTTGACAAGGTCCCTCACCAAAGGCTCTTGTGTAAATTACATGGCCATGGGATAAGAGGGAAGGTCCTTTCTTGGATTGAGAACTGGTTAAAAGACAGGAAACAAAGGGTAGGAATAAATGGTAAATTTTCAGAATGGAGAGGGGTAACTAGTGGTGTCCCCCAAGGGTCGGTCCTAGGACCAATCCTGTTCAACTTATTCAAAAATGATCTGGAGAAAGGGGTAAGCAGTGAGGTGGTAAAGTTTGCAGATGATACCAAACTGTTTAGGATAGTCAAGACAGAAGCAGACTGTGAGGGACTCCAAGAAGATCTCACCAAACTGAGTGATTGGGCAACAAAATGGCAAATGAAATTTAATGTGGATAAGTGTAAAGTAATGCACATCGGGAAAAATAACCCCAACTATACGTACAGTATGATGGGGGCTAATTTGGCTACGACAAATCAGGAAAGAGATCTTGGAGTTATTGTGGACAGTTCCCTGAAAACTTCCACACAGTGTGCAGCAGCAGTCAAAAAGGCAAATAGGATGCTCGGAATTATTAAGAAAGGGATAGAAAATAAGACCCAGAATATCTTACTGCCCCTATATAAAACTATGGTACGCCCACATCTTGAATATTGTGTACAGATGTGGTCTCCTCACCTCAAAAAAGATATTTTGGCCTTGGAAAGGGTTCAGAAAAGGGCAACTAAAATGATTAGGGGTTTGGAACGGGTCCCATATGAGGAGAGGTTAAAGCGACTGGGACTTTTTCAGTTTAGAAAAGAGGAGACTGAGGGGGGATATGATAGAGGTATATAAAATCATGAGTGGTGTGGAGAGGGCCGATAAAGAGAAGTTATTTATTAGTTCCCTAAATAGAAGAACTAGAGGACACCAAATGAAATTAATGGGTCGCAGGTTTAAAACTAATAAAAGAAAGTTCGTCTTCACACAGCGTGTAGTCAGCCTGTGGAACTCCTTGCCAGAGGAGGCTGTGAAGGCTAGGACTATAATAGAGTTTAAAGAGAAGCTAGATAATTTCATGGAGGTTAGGTCCATAAAAGGCTATTAGCCAGGGGATAAAATGGTGTCCTTGGCCTCTGTTTGTCAGAGGCTGGAAAGGGATGGCAGGAGACACATCGCTTGATCATTGTCTTCGGTCCACCCTCTCTGGGGCACCTGGTGCTGGCCACTGTTGGCAGACAGGATACTGGGCTAGATGGACCTTTGGTCTGACCCAGTACGGCCATTCTTATGTTCTTATGTTCTAGTAAATTTGACTTAACTCCCAATTTAATGGATTCGAACTAGCATATCCACACTACAGGGAAGCCTTGAAATTATTCCAAGGCAGGCTCTGTTAATGTGGATACTCTACCTTGGACTTAGGAAGCCACAGGAAGCGCTAGGGAGTAATTAGTCTGAATTACTCTGAGGCGTAATTATTTCAAAATAGCGGGAGTAATTATTTCAGAATTAGCATTACTCCTGAAAAGCAGGAATGCAGATTTCAAATTCTGTGGCCTGTTATTTCGAAATAATGGTCTTGGTAATGTGGATGCGCCACTTATAAATTTGACCTTTGGGGGGTTATTTTGAAATAAAGTCCTAATGTAGCTCAGGGCCAAGTGGTTAATATCTCCCTAGTAATTAAGTGCCCTGAACTAAATTCAATATCTTAGCTACAGTCCAACCATTCACGTGTAGGACCTCCCTGCTCTACAATAGGATGTCTGAAATAGCAAAATCTACTTGCTGTTTTTTTTTCACTGCCCTATCCCATTTCAGTTATGTCTAGTTTGCTCTCTACTAATTTCTTTCTTTGCTTGTTCTTCCTATTAATTTTAAGTGCTTTTGTAATATTTTCCTCAGATCTTTCTTCTTTCCCAGCTGAATTTCATTCTCAGTTTCATTCTGGCCTGACATAAATGTACAGAAGGAAACTGATTTTGTTTTACTGATTTACCATCAGATAACTTGGTGGTTCTGATTAGATAGTTGTTTTCACTTGCCTTGACTTGATACACATGACCACATAAAGTGAAGGGCAATGGGGAATGGAGAGGGATGAAAAATGTTTCCCTTACCCCACAGAAAAACTTACAAAACTAGAAGAAAACATCAGGGTCTTTTTAAAGTGCAAATTCATATATTAAAAAAGTTTGGGCTGAAAATATTTTAAATTGTGAGCCTTTTTTTGGCCAAAAAATAATATTTTCTGAGGATACAACATATCTTTCATGAAATATATCAGCTAATTGAAAACTCAGTCTTTGATAAAAACTTTTGACCAAAAGGGTGAATCAGCCTTAACTTTGCATCAATCCTGGACAGGGTAAGAGAAAGAGAGTAAGGTCACAATACTCTGTATGTCATAACAGTAACTGTGTCCATTATTGTATAACATCTGTCTGACACACTCATTTCTGTGTGTTTTTATGAAGCTGAGCAACAATTGTATTCAGCTGCTGTTTTGCATGTACAAAATAATCTTTCCATGAGCCATGAGTGTGGCTCAGTTATTTTCCTTTTCCCTCCTGTTGTTTTAATGTTACATCTTAAACATTTTGTTCCATTGCTGAAGCACTCTCTGTTTTCTGAAGTGTCTGCCTACCCTTGCTGGAGAGAAAACTGGCTGTGCTGCTTTTCCCCGACTTTCCAATATTTTGTCTTTTTGGCTCTTCAGTCCTGTGGCTGCACCCAGTGCAGAGCTGAGTTTCAGTAATACGGTGGCTAGAGAGTTCCAAAACACGAGTATCGGATAGGGGTAACCCACTCACTGAGGTGCTCTGGCCCCGTCTAGTGGTAGCCAGGTCATACACAGAGGTTGGTGAGCTGCAACACTTCAGCTGAGGGAAGACAGATAAGCTTTTAGCTCAGGCAGTAGAGGAGCATGCTTTTGAAATTCAGCGGCCCCAGTTCAATTCTTGTGGCTGACCACCCAGCCCGGTGTCAGTGAGGTACGGGGAGTCAACAGGCCCTTCACCCCCATCCTCAGCCAGATGTGAGACTCAGCCAGCAGGCTGAACAGAAGGTTTACTAGTTGACAGGGACACAGAGTAGAACAGACTTGTCAGCACAGAAACCAGAAACAGTCAGTCCGCTCCATCTTGGGGAGAGGGTCCCAGAGGCAAGGGCCCTGACCTCCTTCCCTACACCCCAAGCCAGTGAGACTCCCTCATTAGGACCGGCCCAGAACATTTTGGCACCTGAGACGGGGAGCTCAAATGACGCCCCTATGCCCCCTCGCTGCACCAGCAGCAGACACAATTTTCTACACTCTGGGTCCTAGTGGTGCCCCCCCACAGTCTGGCACCTGAAGTGGCTGCCTCAGTTCGCCTCATGGTAAGGCCGGCCCTGTCCCTCATGCACTCAGCAGCCTGTCTCCCCCTCCAGCCAGCCCCCACCTCCAGTCTTTGTCCAGTTTCCCCAGTGAAAGGTGTCTCCTGGTCAGAGCCCCCTCTCAGGCTCAGGTTACAAAAAGCATCAGCCATTGTGTATGTAAGGGAGAGTGTCACACTGAAATTCCCATCACCACCTCACTATTGGTGCAGGGAAACTGAGGCACACATGCGGGGTTACTACCAGACATGCAACATAACAAAACGAACAGAGCAAATACAATTCCCGTTTTGTCACATCTGGCACTACACACATATTCACAGGCACCCTACCTCATCCCAGAAGCTCATGGCAGTGAAAGGGAACCTATGTGGGTTTGCCAATTCATCTGCCAATAGGACCAGTGGTTAATCTCATGGGATGATGCATGGGCTGGACTGGCCATAAACCACACAGCTCTTAGGTGAGCAATGTCCCGTTTGGAGTTACATGAAATGTTTGGAAATGGTTCTTCTTTTGCTGCCATTGTATCCTATGAAGACTACAGGGCTGTGCTGTCTTGCTACTCCAGTTTGACTGTTACGTTCATTGGAGATGTTTAAGAGCAGCTTAGACCAGTGTTTCTCAACCAGTGGTATGTGTACCCTCAGGGGTACTCGAGAGAAGCCTGGGGGGTACGTCAACACAACTGAAATTTGGAGAAAACTGAATTTTTGTTTACAGCGCTTTATTATTTTTGTACTTTTTACACCCAAAAATTTCATCGCCCGCCCTGCTATGATTAAGTTGTTTAAACAAATGTGGTGCAGTGGTAGAAAATTTTTTTGTGTGTGTCTGAAAACTGTAGGTACCGGGGGTACTTATAATTTTTTTTTAAAAGGGGTACTTTATAAAAAAAAAAAAAAGGTTGAGAAACACTGGCTTAGACAAATCCTTGTCAGGAATGGTCTAGATAGTGCTAAGTCCTGCTGCACATGCAGGGAACCGGACTAGATGACCTCTTGAAGTTCCTTCCAGATCTATGAGTCTATGATTCCTCCATCATTTCTCCCACTGGACGGTTTCATTCACCTGTTGTGTCTGCTCAGAGATGGTGAACATTTGAAAGCAAGAGCAGTGTTCTAATGAAGCCAGTGCCCGGTACCATGTGGGTCCTTGACAGGGGGTCTCTCGAAACTCACTTAAAATAAATAACAAGAAAAACTCTTGTGGGCTTTATTGATATCATTTGAACATTACGCCATGTGCTTAAAGACGAGAGTACACAGACATGGGGCTTTGCAGCTTGTGCCATCGTTCACCTGTGTGCAAGGTGGACGTAAAAAGCCACCATGTCAAAATGATGGCATTTTACTCAGCGTTTGGTCAAAAAGCTACCCATTTCCCCACCACCACCGCCCAAAACAAAAAAACAACATGATTCCCCCTAAAATCTCTTTTTTTCCCACACTGAAAAATGTCAAAGCTTTTTGAGAAGTTCTAGTTTTACACTTGTGTTACGCGGGCGTAAATGATGCCCCAAGATGGAGGCCTAGGTTCCCAGATGTAAGGCTTACGTTGTCAACAGACACCATACAGACAAAAAAAAGGGGGAAAGGATGTAATGAAAAGAAGCGTGACTGAGCAGTGAAGATCTGTGTGTATAGGTCTCTTACATGATTTCTGTTTGCGCGTGTGTGTATAGGTCTATGTCTATCATTTTCAGTTGTTTCATTCAGTAACACTCATCTGCCAAGCAACCTTGGGATCTAGACACTTGGGCAGGGGGGTAATACATTATAAAGAGGAACCTGAAGAAAGAGTGAGCTAAGGCATGCTGTACCAAATCAAAGAGAGAGTTTTGACTTAGAGGCTGCATCTACATTGTTGCCATACAGTGCATTACCTTCTTCAGTTTAAGAAGACCATAGCAAATGAATGGAGGGAAAACCACAACGTTTTATAATTTTTGCTAGACAATGCAAATATTTAATCCCATTCTCTAGCAGCACTAATCACCCGTGCTTTAGGCTCCTAGAAAGCTAAGCCTATAGCCTTTGTTTTGCATATAGCTGCATTTGAAATAAAATTGGATATTTTTGATGCTTTCATTTTTTCAGTGTATTTATAAAAGGCACAGAAATGAACATGTGGCATCAGAGGAACACGTGGCAATCAAAGTGGTCAAAGCCAGCTGTTGCCTCTGCAATCAGAATTGAAAATCCACGCTCCGGATCCTTTACTGCAACATTTGTATAGTTCATGAAAGCAATGGAGACTCAGGCAAGAATGGCATTCATGTTGTAAGCTAAAAAAATAAATAAAAATAAACTCTTCTAAATCTTTAAGAAGTGAAGGTTTTTAAGCCAGCTGCATTTTTCAGCTAAGGGCTGTTCCAACTGTCTGTGCTGAGACACACATTTCTGGAAGACTCACTGCTTTTGAAAACGTTGCTGGTGAAGCATCTAAATTAAACCTACTCCATACCTCACCTCCTTCATCTGATCTGTGCGATATCATTCTTGCTTGCATTCATAGGTCTTTCTTCTTCTCCTCCAGCTTATTTATCTGCTGAGTTATTGAAAACCATGGGTAAGAAAAGATACCCTGTTACCCTCTTTTCCATACTGGGCACTGAAGGCATCAGGCAGGAATGCTGTACATAAAAAACCCACACGGCAGCTGAAACGCAGCTTGATTGTGCATGTCGTGTCTAAATGAAAACAAAGAGTTAGAACCACCATTTGAGAACATGTGAGTCAATAAAGTTTTATAAAGAGAGCCCGTAAAACTGCCATGGAAGTTTAACCATTGCATGTAGCAAAGGTGAAGGCAATTCATTGGTGCAGGTTGAGACTATTTATCCATGCTCCTTTTATCTCCCATGCTGGGATCTTTTTTATTTAAAACATATGGGAAATGCTAGAGTTTGACATGAATGTCTGTGGTAGGAAAACACACAACATACACACACAGAGATGTAACGAAATTAAGACTGACTGACAGATGGGGCAGCACTTGCAGTAAAACATTTTTAAAGTGAGGGAAGAAGACAAGATCTAGCTTCCCCAACGGCAGCTGATAGACACAAGCACTTGAACAGTTCACACTCTCTCTGTTGTCCCTGTCACAAGATTTGTAGGTCGCTCTCAGCTAGCCACTGGGGTTAAAGGTCACAGGTCACGACCTGTTGATTTACCAAAGTATGATCAACTCACACAAATTACAGGCGTAAGAGAGTCCTGACAACTTCAATATGATGAGCAATGAGAGCAATTATTTGTGACATGTGAAACCAGTGTGAGAGCATAATTCTGTCACTGCGTGACAAGGCATTATTAGCAGGGGCATGCAGCAGCTTGAACTGGGAGCAGCTGTAAAAGAGGCAGTGAAAGAGAGAGGGGCTTTATATGATAGAGATAGCATGACTGAATTTCTCTAGCCGAATAGCAAATATCATCTTCATCTCCTTGTGGTTAGACACAAACAAAGCCACTCTACCTCCGTGGGCCTGAAAGCTAGCACCTTTTATTTGGTGATAAATAAAATATCTAGCAAATATCCACAGGACGTTTTATATTTAAGAACTTGCGTGGAGAAGCATGAAATTGGGGGCTTTAATTCTGAGTGGAAGAAGGCAGGCATTAAGACCTAGGAAAACACTGTCTGGTGGTATGGCTGTGATTTAATAAAATAAATGATCTTCTGAAAATTATCTTTGTGGGCCCTTGTCAGAATATTTTTTTTTCAACTTTTTTCATGTAGGAAGAAAATTTGCCAAGGTAGGATGGGAAAAATGGTAGTTTTGGGGCATGTTCCCTTGATCCATCCATTCTCCCTAATGCACCATGATGTTCAGATAGTGGCACACACTGGGTGGTTGAAAAAATGTCCCCCTTCCTGTAGGACTGACTGAGAATGTAGGGCTTGGATGTCAAATAAGTAGGGGAAATGGGAGTAGTTCAGAGGCATCTAATGCTGGATGACAGAGGCCAGGTCTACACTCTGGGAGAAAGTCAACCTAAGATACGCAACTCCAGCTACAAGAATAGCGTAGCTGGAGTTGACGTATCTTAGGTTGAATTTCTGTGGCATCCCCATCAATGGGAGAAACTCTCCCATCGATTTCCCTTAGTCCTCATGACCTGGTTGAGTACCAGGGTCGATGGGGGTGCCATCAGCAGTCAATTTAGCAGGTCCTTACTAGACCTACTAAATTGAACACTGTGAGATCAATCTCCAGAGCGTCAGTGAAGAAGACAAGACCCCAGGCTATGTCTACACTAGTAGGTTATTTCGAAATAAGTTATTTCAAAATAATAACTCCCGAAATAACTATTTCAAAATAAGCTTATTCCTCTTCACAAGCAGGAATTATTATTTCGAAATAGCCAGCCCCTTATTTCAAAATAACAGGCTTGTGAGTGTGGATGCTCTGCTTGTTATTTCGAAATAACTCCCCAGAGTACAAATGCTCTTAGTCTTTCCTGAACCAGCAAACTTGGCAGTTACTGGAGGATTATAGGAATCTTGGAGCAAGTAACATCCAAATGGAGCTGCAAGCTGCTTCTTCTCTGGGCACAAATCTGGCAGTCCTCAGACAGATAACATACCAATAATGCTCAGCTTCCCCTCTGAGATGGCATTTTCTCTCTCATTTATTCTCTCTTTAATTGACTGGCCCAAGGTCTCAGATGACATCAATAACAGCATTCAGGGGCATTCTTATCTTCCAGTCTTAAACTTCCCCCAGTTGACTGTGCCATCAGCTACCGCCCCAGTGAGATGCCCGGATAATGTTAATTAAATACCTGTTGTCGGAAGAAAGCACATTGAAGCTACATCTAGACTGCAAGCCTCTTTCGAAAAAGAGCATCTGGACTACAACCAGTACTTTCGAAAAAGCAAGCCACTTTTTCAAAAGAGAGCACCCAGGCAGTCTGGATGCTCTCTTTCGAAAAAGCACAGTTTGCATTACATAGTGCCTTTTTTTGAAAGAGCACTTTCGAAAAAAGGCATTCTTCCTCATAAAACGAGGTTTTCCGCCGTCGAAAAAACTGCCACGTTCTTTTGATTTACTTTCGAAAGAACGCAACAGCAGTCTAGACGCAGGGGAAGTTTTTTTAAAAAAAGGCCACTTTTTTTGAAAAAACCCTGTAGGCTAGACACACCCTGAGGGCAATACAAAATTGTACAGCCATAGAAGAGATGGGTATCCATGAGATACTTGTCCTTACTAGCCATCCTCCATATGAACAAATACACTGTGACCTACCTTGCTCAAGTGTGGATTATTGTGGGATCTGGACTATTCCAAGATCTGCCTAAATTACCCTGTGCAGCTCATATTAAGTAACTGCATTCTGAACCCTGCAGCATTTGCTTGGAAGAAATCCTGCAGACCTTCTTTTGGCCAGAAGCCCATTGACTTGAGTGAAATTTGGCCAGCGTGAGGACTGTCAGGACAGACCTGCGACGTGTATCAGCAATAAATAACAGATTTACTTCAAGAAAAGTGCTATGCTGTCTACACAACTCCATGGAGCTGTGGCATGACCCAGGTTTTAACAGAAACAAATAAACAAAAAGATTACATCAACTTCCCAGTATATTTTCTTCACAGTGGATGTGTTGTGCCCAGCCCAATGCTAAGTTTATTTGTATCCATTTGATTTCCTTTTGGGGAAGAAAATTCTCAAAAATAATAATCAATTAAAAGCAACATACAAAAAAGCGCTTAAAAACGTTTACTTTATAACCACCAAAACTGACCAACGCATTTGAGTTAGTAAAGATTAAAAGCCAGGATATTTCTTCATCTATTTGTATCACAATGCCTTTTTTTTAAAAATAAAAAGGAGACAGTGCTTTAAATATACCTACTATCTCTATGTAGCTAGTCTTGGGTTTTAACCAAACATAATCATGTTTAAAGAAATATTTAATACATTATTTATTAGCCTGGCCAATGGCTGTGGAAAGGCAGTTTATATAAACACATCACAATTCCAGCCATTCTAATTGCCGGCTTTAAAAAAAAAAACCCAAAATCTTAATGCAATTTTAATGAACCTTAAAAAAAATCACACTCTTGTTTTCAAGCTAAATGGTTTTCTGTTGCTAAATAATCATCATTCCAAACCTAAATCTAACCCCACAAGTTCAGCATGCAGATGAAATATACTTGCTGGAAAACTGTTAACAAATACACGTTTGATTCAGGACCGGAGTCAGTAAAACTAGAGGCAGGAGTCGAGTGAGGATGGTTCTAAATAATATAAAAAGAAAGCAATCAACCTTGAAAGCTGGGGTGCAATTGTTGAATGAGAATTAATTAATGACTTAGTAGCTCTCTGCATGGGTGGAGTACACATCAGTTAATGTTAGATAATTATTCCCTTAATAAATAAATAAATGCGATTAGCAAATGCTTGTGAAAAGAGGCAGATTTATCTGTATTTTATTGAAGCACATGTGCCATGAATTGAGTGGGAAGATAAATTATTATTAGGGGTCCAGACTGTGACAGTCTTACTCATACTGAGTAATGTCTCACTCCACAGATAATCCCACTGTTATCCATGGGACTACTTTTAGTTTGAGATGAATGTGGGGGGTTACAAATTCAAATAGTTACTAATTATGAAAGTGTACTCTCCATGCTCACCAAGGTACCATTCAGAATGAGTAAGGATAGCACAGCCTGGCCCAGAATAAATAAATAACTGCATTAACAATTAAAACAAAATAAGCCATTTTGAGCAAGGAATCGCTTCCAGTTGGCATTTTTGACATACATATATATACACCCTTCTCTATGTGTCTAAAATAAAAAGAGTGCACACATGTACTTATTAGCTATAGTTTGCAATCAGTTTCGTATTTGGCTTTCTCTTTCGCATACCAGCACACACAGCAATTTTCCTGAAACTTCATAGGTGAAACCAATAGACACAAAAACTAGATGAATCATAAACTCCGATTCGAGAGTTATAAGCAGTCATCAAGGTAATAGATGATACAATCTGGCCATTTCCTTTTGCTTTTCAGTTTTCCTAAAGGGGCAAGAGAGCATGAAGAATAAAGCCAGGCATCCTTATTTGGCTGAAATAATAGCCAGTATACCAGAACTTCAGACAAATCCTTCTTGCTTTCTCTCACTGGCCTTAACCATTTTGATCTCATTTCATCATTGAATGGACCCCTTAACAGACGGGTGACCCTATATTTTAGGACAGAAAAGATACACCTTGTTAGTGTGAGTTTATTTTTTTGTTGTTTGAAAAGTGGGCAAATGTAGTCAAAGCTTGCACAAAACATCACAAGAGGTTCTTTCTTCTTTCATAGCAGATTGAACATGTAAAGTGATGGTTGTTTACAATACAGAGGCAGATAGCAAAGACTTGTTTCTTGTCGCACGCTGTCTCTGATTATGCATTAGATTTTGATTTCAGTTGCTTTGCCTCTCCATGTTATTTTAATTTGAAGTATGATCACTGGGGAAAAAAAAAGAGGACAGATCTTTGAGGTGATAGTCCCTTCTCTCAGAGCCCTTATGAGACTGTACCTAGGATACTGTATTCAACTGTGGGCACCTCATTACCCCAAACAAATTAGAGGGAGTTTAGAGAAGAGCAACCAGCATGATTAAGGGGCTGACAGGACTGACTTTGGAGGAAAGATTAAAAGAGTGAAATATGCATAAGTTGGGTCTCTGACAATTAAGCCCCCCTCCCATAACTGTCTGCCAGAACACAAAGGATGTAAACACCAAGGAGAGAAGAGAATTGTATAGAGTGGGGCCAAAGGGCACTAACTCAGAGTAATGGGATGAAATGAAGTAAAGGAAAATTTAAGCAGAATATCAGGAGCACTTCTTTTTGGCAGTGAGAGCCATCAGGCTGTGGAATAATTTCCCAGAAAAAGAGTGTCCCTTAGTTTAGGACATTCAGGACACTGGCCTGAGCAAAAAACACACACACAAAAAATCTACTGCAGGGAACAATCCTGGTGATGGACAAGCTAAACTAATAGGCTGTTTTGACCTCTGCTGCTATTATTTCTTTTTCTGTTCCGTGTTGGCTGCTACTTCCCAGCGTGTGTGTGTTCTGGTGGTTTATGTATAAAATGTACAGAGCGCTAAGCTTTATTGTCCTAAAATGAGGTGTCCTTCTGCATGTTCTTAGCAGAAAGCCTCATTCCAGCCAGGCGGGAAGCGCTCAGTAGCCACAATTCACTGTGAATTAAAAAGTTCTCAGTACCATGCAGAGTTGGGTCCTGTGTGAGGTGCTGAGTGGATTATTGACTCATTGGCTGTCTTCTCTGCCCTGGAAGCAAGGGGAGAAGCGTGGGCTGCTGGTTAATGCAATGATCTGGAAATCTGTGCGTCAGGTCCTTCTGTAAATATAAGGATAATAGTGTCTCTCACCCACAGGGGTACAATTTGAGATATGTGGTCGTGGGGTTCTGAGATATGATTATGTGGCCAATAGTGGGAGGGGCTTTTGGTCCACGGACTATGATTTTGAGGTCATGAACACCTATTAATGAAAGTGAATACCACGATTTATGATGTGTGGAAAATATGGAGCTTTGTGGAAGAAGACAAAAATGGCTGCAAAGTTTGGATCTCCAGAATTCCCCCCCCCCCTTCCAAATTTCTATTTTTTTAACCAGCCTTTGGAAGGCAAGATGATGAACATGAAAATAAAAATTACTCACTGCAAAATTTGTAAATATTGATTGACACAGACTATTAGCCACCAACAAAAGCGAAAGACATAACTAAAGAGAAAAAGCCATTAAAAATAAATCTAAATTAACAAATAAAGAAATTTTCCTAATATAAGGCCCAAATATTTAGAGACGGAGGATATGAAAAACTGTGTTTATATGGGTATAATGATAGATAGATAGGGCCATCCCTATGCAGCCCAGAACTAGCACCCCCGCTCCCAGAAGCGGCTGCTTTACACTGTGGGGGTGGGGCTGAATTTGTGGGGACAGGGGTTGCCATGGGCCGGAGACCATTTACTACACTGGTGTCTAGTCCAGGAGAGTTGGTAACACAGGAGCAGGGCTGGGAGGAACAGCGGGTGGTTGTGCAGCCAGCCAGAGAGCTGTGGCACTTTTAAGGGGAAAGCACCACGTTTCCCCAGCCAACTGCTCCTGAGTCCTCACAGCCGCTTGGTGAGCAGGGGCTGGGCACTGAGCCCTGAGTTTCTGAAGGTATTTTGGAACTCATAAACTTAAGAATATTTTCCACCTTCCCAGCCCAGCCCATTTTTACAACGGTGGCAATGATTTTTCAACGCAAGGGCAAAGAATGTTGGCTTAAAATTTTCAGAAGTAACTCGTGGGTGCCTCTCGAGCTGGGTATCACAGGACCTCGAGCAATCATGCCCCCTTAGGTGTCTCAAGTTGTGCACCAAGAATCATTTGTCACAAAAAACACAGGTCATTGCACTTTGAAGAAACAATGCCAAAGACTAGACCCAAAGCCTCCCGGACCTACTCTGTCCTACAGCACCAGGGGACCTGGCTCCCACATCACAAGTTATGCTTCTGGTGAGTACAATCTTTCTATTTCTGTTTTGGTCCAGCCTTCCATGTTACGATCCTGAAGCCGCCCCGCCCCCAGATCTGCTGTCTGCCATTCAAGCTGGGCCCATGTACTCTTTGGGTCAGCCTGGTTTTCAGCGTATCATCCAAAGTTTGTGTGCACACACGCATTAGAGGGTGTAAGTGTTTGTGTATGTGTGTGAAAGAGTGTGCGTGTGTGTGTGTGTGGGGGGGAATGATAATCCAGGCCAAACTTGTACCCTTTACAAGCTGATAGAACCTTTCCATTTATTTCAGTAGAATTTGGATTGGGACCTAAACCCGGAGGATATTAGTTTTACTGGACAATTATGGCTTATTTTGGAACATCTCTGTCAGCGGTAGGATGGATTTCATTTGAACAGAGGGGAAACCGATGTACAGTTTGAAACGATTCCACAGAGAAAGCTGAAGTGGAGAGTTTAAAGAAAGGGGCAGAAAGGAAGGGTCAGGACCATGGTGGAGCTGGGACAGAATCCAGGAGAGAGGAAGAAGCAGATAAAGTCAGCAGATGTGTGGGCAGGGAGGGAATAATCATAAGCAGTGACACAGATAATGTGAGACCCAGCACGGAAAAGAAAAAGGCACACTGCGAGCAAATGTTAAGCGGGAAACTCAGGAAATGGAACAAAGGAAGCAGGAGAGAAGTTCAGCGGTCACCTGGGGGAAGTTTCTAAGGTGACTGTATATAAATGCAAGACACATGACAAAGAAATCAAGGGAAATAGACATGCCCATATGTAGCACAGATGGGATTTTATCATCCCCTTCACACTCTTTTTTGAAGCAGTTTGAGGCCCTGATTCAGCAAGTTATCCAAACGCATCAGTAGTATCCCATCAAGTAGTACCCCATAAAGTTGCTCGCATGCTTCAGCGCATCCTGGCTGAATCGGAGCCTTCAAATCCCTGATGTATTACTCGTGGAAAAGAACATGCAGCTGAGAAGTTTAGAGGAAGCGCTGGGGTCTCTCCTGATGTGCCATGTCTACATGCCCGCTTATGTCAGCAAAACGTATGTCACTCATTGGGGGCAGTTTTCTTAGGCTGGTGCGGGACCTTTTTCTCGTTGATCGGCATACAGCGGCTGCAGGAGCGATCTTACCGCCATGCAGCTGTGCTGCTAGAGGGTGCCTGGTGTAGACATAGCCATGGGTGTTTGCTGCTGGAGAGGAAAAGGCTCCCTGTTAGAAACTTAGCACTCTGGGGACCGTCCCACACAGCCTCTGCTACTGCGAGAGGGGAGGTTTGTTGGAGCATCTATAGAAATTCTCCTGAAATCCCCCCGACCTTGGAGAAGAGGACGTGGGACAGTGCCAGTGTCATCTCATGTGAGACATTGTTCCAAGAGAAGCAGGATTCCCACCACCTCCAAGTTACCGTGGCTCTGCGGAAGGCTCGCATTCTGCAAGCCTCTCCTGGTGGTTGGGCAGGTCACCTGGGGGTTAAAGATAAAGTGAGTCTTGAAGGACAAATTTCAGACCTTGAAACTTCGTAACCTCCTTTGCCAGCTTAGCAGCAGTTGTACGTTGTAGCCTCTTGGCAAGAAATCAGATCGGCGTAATATTCTGATTCCTAAAGGAGTGGGGAGAGATTAGCATGTATGGGAAATGTCAATGGCAAAAAGCAACTCTCAAGCTCTTTTCATCTTGATCAGGGGAGCAGGTAAACTCTGCACGCACGACAGTCCATGGCAGTATGCAAGTCATGTTTTTCTGCAGTAAAAAATGGCTGCAGGGCCCTCTCACATACACACGGTGTTGGTCTCCCACTGTTGACGGCTTTAGGAGTGCATTTATTTATTTTGGAAGGCAAGGGGTTCAAACCCATGGAGTGAGGATCCTGATCGTGAACATCCTCAAACTTAAGACTGTTCTGATGTGGGTTTGGATTTGATACATTATAAAGATAGGAGCTATTTGCAAAACACCTCCTGACTTTCCCTCTGGGAATCCGACTCAGGGCCTTGCCCCCTTCTGAAACATGCTTCAGAGGCATCTCAAATATTTGAGTAGCTATGTCTGGACACCTATAGAATAAATCCGAGGCTACCACTAAAGAAATATCGTTTCATGCCCGGCATAATTTTGAACCTTTTGGAGTTCCTGTATTGATTGCTCTGGCTGCATCTTAACTTGCATGCTTTAGCTACCTACTTTTCTGTGGCTGCACAAGCTCACGAGGTGGCCTACTGAGGTGCAAGGACCAAGGCAGCTTGTTAGTGCACCTGGTTGTGTAGCACATGCTCCATTTTGTGGATGCAATGGTGTTTGTTACTCATATTAGCAGTGTGGTGCACCACACAACAACAGGGTCTCTATAGCGGCACTGTTCTTAGCAGTTTCCCTGCACTGGCCCTTTTCATCTTTGAAGGCATTGGAGCAAAGTTCTTGGGGCTGCATGTTATTTATAACATGGATAATACCCAGAGGCTCAACTGCAGAGCTAGGTTCAGCTACAAATAATTGTCAATGTCTTTCACTGCAGAGGTGTAGAGGTAGGGTTGCCAGGTGTCCGGTATTGGCCCGGACAGTCCGGTATCTGTGGCCTCTGTCTGGTAAAAAACCCCAGAAAATACCGAACATGTAAAATGTCCAGTATTTTCTGTTTGTCTCGGACGGAAGGTCGCTTGGGACATCCTCCCCTGTCGCGTCTGGCAGGGGTGGAGGGAGTGAGGAGTGTGTAGCGCTGGGATTTAAAGGTGCAGTGACTCTTATTTTGTGCAGGGTTTTTTTTTTCTGCTCAACAACTTTGGTTCCCCACCCCCACCCCTCTTTTTTGTTGTTGTTGCTCAACCAATTTTTCCCCTGCCATGTTCGGTATTTTTTGGGAAAGTATCTGGCAACCCTATGTAGAAGGGACTATCCGTGATGAACAGATCAGAGGGTGAGCAATGTGTCCACCGACTCAGCATGATCACTAGACTTTGCCAGTTCTCCCACAAGCTACTGAAAGTGAGCAACAAATGTGTTAAATAAGTGAGGCTGCCTAGGCCAAAATCCAAATAGCATTGCTTATATAGTAGGCAGGATTCACAGACAGAAGACTGTAAAACAGTCTTGGTAGAAATCCAGCTCGGGCCAGAATACATTTTATCCCATAAAATAATTGTTGTTGGAATAAAACAAAGGGAACCCTTATCATTAGTGGCTCTTGTACACAGTCTCCATTTTGCTTTGCCCCCTGAGTTACTGTACATGAATGTATGTTTGAGCCACTCTTCTTATAAGGATTATCCAACAAACCCAAACTCCAACTTTTTTACATGCTTTTCTTGACATAACTGTCTCATAAACTAAGCAGTCTACAGCCGGTCCCCGAGTTACAAACAGGTTACGGACCAAACACTTGGCCGTAACTCGAAATGCTCGTAAGTCGGACCCCAGTGAGTTACACTGCGACCGCACTGTTCATAAGCCGGGTCCTGTTTGTAACTCAGGGACCACCTTTATGACCACTTAATGGGAGGTTTGGTCGTAAATGCGAACGGTCGTAAATCGACCGTTCGTAAATCAGGGACCGGCTATAGTTTAGTTCAGGATTTGCATAGGGCCACACCAAGGGATTACAAGGTACTGCAGGAAGTGGGTCTAATAACTCAGGGCAGGTCTACACTACAGAGAAGATCGACTCTCCAGAGATCGATCTTCTATCATTTGATTTAGCGGATCTAGTGTAGACCCCCAAATCCAGCGCTGAGAGCAGCCCCTGCTGGTGTCCTATACTCCCCATTCTGCGAGGAGCAAGCAAAACTGGTGGGAGCATGTGCTCCTATTGGCCTCCTGTAGTGCAGATGCTTAGGGTAAACCAGCTCCAGCTCCACGTTTTGCATGGCTGACTTGCCTGGTCTGGTGCAGACCTAGGCTCAGCTGGTGGCACTGTTCCTCCCCTTCATCAGTGCAGGAATGCCTTAGCATGGCATTAGCACAAGCTAGACTGAGGGTATGATATGGAGGATGCAAAAAAATCGCAAGGTCTGGAATATTTAGGATGGGATTTTCAAACTCGAACTCTGCTACCGCTCAATTCAAAGGGCGCACAGGTAGGCCGATGTCTAAAGGACTGGAAATGTAGGACTCTAAATAACCATACAACTGTGCTACTATTGATTAGTTTGCCACAATTAAAACCAACAGGCAGGTGACCTGCTGCTTTCATCCCCACCTCCATCACCACTGCAGCTCTGCCCTCCTGAGAAAGTGCAAACCCTAGCCTCCTCAAAACATAGAAGGGGAGTATTGGAAGGGTCCAACCGCTAACCCACTCCCTTCAGTCACATGAACCCCGCAGGGCACACTCATCTGATTGTACTGGGAGATCTCTGCTCAGAACTACCCAGGGTGATGCCTCCCATACACACAGAGAGAGAGAGAGAGAGAGAGAGAGAGCAAGCCATGATATCAAAGAGCTGCAGATTCCTATTGTATAGCACAGACACAATAAAAAGGCAGATGTAAAGAGACCCAATATTTTTTCCAAAACAATGCACTGTTGTAATGGAATCTTGGGCTATATTCTTTTATCTACCCTAGATATTAAGAACACACGAAGGGTATGTCTACACTACAAAGTTAATTCAAACTAGCAGCTGTTAGTTCGAATTAACTTTCATAGGCATTACACATGCAAACCGCTAGTTCGAACTTAATTCGAACTAGAGGAGCACTTACTTCGAACTAGGTAAACCTCATTCTACGAGGACTAATGCCTAGTTCGAATTAAGTAGTTCGAATTAAGGGATGTGTAGCCACTTAATTGGAACTAGTTGGAGACTAGCTCTTCCCAGCTTGCCCTGGTGGCCACTCTGGGCCAAGCCAGGGAAACTCTTCTGCCCCCCCTCCCGGCCCCGGAGCCCTTAAAGGGGCATGGTCTGGCTACAGTGCCCATGCCAGGTGCAAGCCTGCCAGCACCCAACCAACAGTCCCTGCACCTGGCACGGCATGAGCCAGCCATCCGCTGCCACCCAGCCCTCCGCCTCTTCCCAGACCAGGCTGGCGGCTCCCAGGAGCCTGCCCGGGGCTGCAAGAGGCGGGCACCCGCCTGGTCTAGTGTGGAAATCGTGGACCTCATCGAGGTTTGGGGGGAGACCTCCAACGTCCACGACCTCCGCACTAGGCACAGGAATGCAGCCGTCTAGGGCAGGATAGCTGCCAGCCTGGCCACATGCGAACCCAGGAGCAGGTTTGCATGAAAATCAAGTCGGTCCAGTGAGACCCCCGACCCTGAGCCCTGAGCTTAGAACATAAGAACATAAGAACGGCCATAATGGGTCAGACCAAAGGTCCATCTAGCCCAGTAGCCTGTCTGCTGACAGCGGCCAACACCAGGTACCCCGGAGGGGATGGACCAAAGACAATGACCAAGCCATTTGTCTCGTGCCATCCATCTCCAGCCTTCCACAAACAGAGGCCAGGGACACCATTCCTACCCCCTGGCTAATACCACTCCATGGACCCAACCTCCATGACTTTATCTAACTTCTCTTTAAACTCTGTTATAGTTCTAGGCCTCACAGCCTCCTGTGGCAAGGAGTTCCACAGGTTGACTATTTGCTTTGTGAAGAAGAACTTTCTTTTATTAGTTTGAAGCCTGCTACCCATTCATTTCATTTGGTGTCCTCTAGTCCTTCTATTATGGGAACTAATGAAGAACTTTTCTTTATGCACCCTCTCCACACCACTCATGATTTTATAGACCTCTATCATATCCCCCCTCAGTCTCCTCTTTTCTAAGCTGAAAAGTCCCAGTCTCTTTAGCCTCTCTTCATATGGGACCTGTTCCAAACCCCTAATCATTGTAGTTGCCCTTTTCTGAATCCTTTCCAAGGCCAAAATATCTTTTTTGAGGTGAGGAGACCACATCTCTACACAATACTGAAGATATGGCGTACCATAGTTTTATACTTCTCCTCCTCCTTCTTCCCCTGGCTTCCCCCTTCCAGCTCCCTCCTCCCAAGTTTCCACCTCCCCTCTCCCACCCTCTCTCTTCCCCTCTCCCACCTCCTTTTCCCAGTCTCCCCAGAGGTTAATCCCCCCACCCCCAGTTTTGTTAAATAAAGAGAGTTTCTATTTTTGAACAGGTGTCCTTTATTTTTTACATCAGGAAGGGGGGCTGGGGAGGGGTAAGTGGAAGGAGGTGAGGGAGGAATGGGGCACGAGCCCCTGATGGGGAGGACTGGGGTGGCTCTGCGGGCTCCTCAGGGTGGAAGCTCTCCTGCAGGGCCTCCTGGATCCTGACAGCCCCCCGATTGACACCCCCGGATGGCAGCCTGTGGCAAGTGCAGCCGGGCTGATGGCTGAGTGCTGTGATGTGCCGAGTGTGGGCACTCAGGGCACTCCAAGTCAGGACTGCTTTGCTGCCCCTCATCCAGGTAGACAAGCAAGCGGGGAACCCTGAGAACTGTCTGTCCGGGGTGGGGACTCGGGTCCCTTTAAGCACAGCCCTTGGCTAGCCTGAGGCAGCAGCTCCACACTCTAAGTCCTGGTTCCGGCCAGCCTTAACTTCAGTTCAGGGTCCACTCAATGTGGACATGCTAGTTCGAATTAGCAAAATGCTAATTCGAATTAGTTTTTAGGTCTAGATGCACTAGTTCGAATTAGCTTAGTTCGAATTAACTAATTCGAATTAAGTTAGTTCGAATTAGTGCTGTAGTGTAGACATACCCTTAGATCCTTGGTGTCTAACCCTAATATAATAATACTATCTAGCTCTTTTAGAGGATTTCCATCAGTAAATCTCAAAGCACTTTATAAAGTAGGTCAGTATCATCATCCCCATTTTATAGATGGGGACACTGAGCAGGCCGGCCTGAGCCATTTGTGTGCCCCGGGCCCCGGGAGTGCGGTGCATGCATGGCCCCGCCCCTGGGTGCCTGGCGCATACGCGGCCCCGCCCCTGCCCGGTCCGGTAGCCCCACACGGTGCCCCCTACAATGGGGTGCCCCGGGCGGTAGCTCGGTCAGCCCGTAGCTTGGGCCAGCTCTGACACTGAGGCACAGAGATACATGACTTGCCCAAGGTCACCCAAGGCATGTCTATACAGCAGCATTATTTTGAAATAACAAAGTGAGCACTTACACAGCAAGCCCGTTATTTCAAAATAACAGGTGCCTTATTCCAAAATCTGTAATTCCCATTTCATGAGGAATAATGCCTATTGCAAAATAGCTATTTCAAAATAGGGCATGTGTAGACAGGACAGCTGAGGTTATTTTGAAATAAGTGGCCTCCAGGGCTTCCCACAGGTGCCCTACTGGACACTCTGTCCACACTCATCAGAACTCTGTAGTTCCTCTTCCCTGCAGCCCATAAAGCTGCAGCCACAGGGGAAAGGGCTTGCTGCACAACTGACAGCTCTGTGTCACACAGCAGCAGCCTTCACAGCTGTTCCTGATGCCTTGAGCCACTCCGTGCTCCCACCAAGCCTTCCATGGCTGCAGCTGAGCAGGCAGCCAGCGCCCAGGGTCCTGACCAAGGACAAGAGAGGCGCACACCTTCCTGGTCTGTGGTGGCGATCCTGGACCTCATTGAGGAGGAAGAGGAGGCAAAACTCCAGGATCTCCACACCAGATGCAGGAACTCTGACATCTACAGCCGGATGGCTGACAGCCACAAGGGCCACAAAGGTCACATGCACACCCAGGAGCAGGTGCTCATGAAAATTAAAGAGCTCTGGTAGGCCTATACCAAGGCCAGGGAGCACAGCTCCTGTTGTAGGGCAGCACCCCGCTTCTGCCCCTATTAAGATCAGCTCCACCACATCCTGGGGGGGCGGGGTCAATTCCTTCCACCCCTCATTGTAGACTCTGGGCGGGAGATGTTCATCATCACCTTCCTGGAGGGCAGAACCAGTGCAGAGGAGGAGAAGGAGCTGGATGAGACCTCCGGATGAGCTGGGAGGTCATGCTTGCCCTGAAGCCTTTACTCCCCTCCCAGGATGTCTTCGTCGGAAGCCGGGGAAGGCCCATCAGGTGAGTGCCATTACCTTCCCTACACACTCACAGATGGAGGTGGTGGATGGCAAGGGGCTGCTGCATGCTCCTTTCTTGGCCATCCCAGCCTGGGGATCGCACAGCAACCTGCGCACGTGGGTGCACGTGTCGCACCATTCTGGGGCACAGAGCCCCAGGAGGCTGCATCAGAGGACCCTTGTGCTCTGGCTCACAGGGTGTCTGGAGAGACCAGCCATATGCCTGACACCGGGGTGAGACACCCTGCCACCACAAGCCACCACTGGAAGGAGGGTGGGGATATGGAGACACACACACACACACACACACACACACACACACAGCAGTGCCACACACGGCACAGGGGCAAGCCCACACTCTTGAGGCAGCATCCGCTCCCGGGACAGTGTGGCGAGGTGGAGGACACCGAGCTCCTGCCAGGGGAGCCTGCTGGGCAGCGGAGGATGTGGCGGGATGCCAGAAGCACCCTCCCTGGCAAGCGGCACCTGTCACTCACACACACCTCCCTGCAGCACCCTGCCCCGTCTCCTCTAGTGGATAGGAATACACGTCCTCTCTCTGCGCAAGCCACCACCACTCCCAGACCCGGGGTGTGTGTGTGTGGCACAGAGGGAAGCCGAACCGCCCCGTTGCGCCCCCTCCTGCCCACAGGCTCCTGCCCTGGCCAGCACATTCCCATGCCTGCTTGTCTTGGGGGGTGGACATCTGTGTCCCTGCAGGAAAGGTCCCACTGTCCAGACCTCAGACCAGGCCTTGCAGGAAGCACATCCCCTTCATCTGATCTGAGACCTGCCAGTGTCGGCTCAGAGACGAGGGCTGGGCTTCACGCACAGTGTCC
Organism: Pelochelys cantorii; assembly: GCA_032595735.1. Classification (NCBI taxonomy): domain Eukaryota; kingdom Metazoa; phylum Chordata; order Testudines; family Trionychidae; genus Pelochelys; species Pelochelys cantorii. The sequence continues at coordinate 63,909,050 of CM064333.1, read as the reverse complement.
CCTGGGTTGACTGCCCTTCTCTTTGTTCTCCACAGCTGGACCAGCTGCGAGTTGGGCGTGAGCCACATCTCCCATGCCATCCTCCCGACCCCGCATGACCCGCAGGCAAAGGGGAGCCCAGGATGACCTACAGGGAGAGCCTATGGCCTGCCTGCATGTCCTGCAGTGCTCCCTGGACCAGGAGGACAGAAGACTGAAGGCGGACTAGGAGTTGCACTGCAACACCTGGCAGGAGCTGCTACAGCAGGGCCAGAGCATTTGCATGGCTTTCACTGCCTCCCTCGACCACCTGGTGGCCACTCTTGCTACTGCTCCTGCTCCTGCCCCCCCCCTCCTAACCTCCCCCTCTCCCGTGGCCACAGGAGGCAGTGGGAGCACCCAAGGCAGGCACCAGTCCCAGTCCCATCCCTGAGCTTCACCTCCCCTCTTCTCCTCCCGCTTCCACCTCCCTCCTCCCCCAGTTCTTTCTCCAGTCCCTCCCCAGTTACATTTACCCACACTTGAACACAACCAGTTTATTCTTTCAAAACAAAAAGTGTGGTTTATTGTCTCTGCAGAGGAGGGAGTGGGCGGGAAGGGAGGGCAAGGGAAAGGAGGGTGATGAAGGAAAGTCTCACAGCTGGACCTGGCTGAAACTCTCCCTCAGGGCCTCCTGGATGCACACAGCCACCTGATGGGCCTGCCGGAGGGCAGCTGGGAACAGCTGCTAGAAGGCCCTGGTAAGCCACTTGGCCTGTCCCCCTGCCACCTGGCAGGAATGTCTCGCCCTTATGTTCACAAAGGTTGTGGAGATCACAGCATGCAGCCACCACTTTGGGGATATTCTGGTCACCAAGGTCCAGCTGGGTGAGGAGGCAACAGAATCTCCTTTTCAGATGACCAAAAGTGCCCTCCACAACAATGTGTACCCCATTAAGCCTGGCATTAAAACATTACTTGGTAGGGTCAAAGTGTGTGGTGTAGGGCTTCATTAGCCAGCGGAGCAGAGGGTAGACTGCATACCCTGCAATGCACATTGGCATGTCCACGTCCCTGACCCTGATGGTGCGGTCAGGGAAAAAAAGGGCCAGTGTGAAGCTTCTGGAAGAGGATGGAGTTTTGAAAGAGGCAGGCGTCATGTACCTTCCCCAACCACCCGACGTAGATGTCTATGAACTGGCCGCGGTGGTCCACAAGGGTCTGCAGGACAATCAAAAAGTACCCCTTGTTGTTGATGTATTTGATGCCCAGTAGTCGGGGGCCCAGATGGGGCTATGGGTCCGTCAATAGCGCCCCCCCCCATAGTTGGGGAAGCCAATGGTGGGAAATCCAGTGATGATGGGGTCCACGTTGCCCAGGCTGATGACCCTGTGCAGCAGGATGGTGGTGTTCATAGCACTGACCACCTGTAGAAGAAGACAAACAAACAGAGAACCACAGGGTTGCCAGGTCCCTTGGGGGGTTCCCAAGCTGAACTCCATCCTTTTGTTCCCCACACACCAGTAGCAACCCCTACTTACCCTATCCCCTGTCAGAGCTTTGTGAAGGTGGGACTGAAAAACTTCCCAGGGAGGGGGCTTCCACCACCATCACCACCCCCCTTCCCTAGGGTACCCCATTCCAGCAGTTCACCACCCTCCTAGGACAATAGCATGACCACAACCCCACCAGTCGATCTCCCCATGCTGAACTGGTTCCCAAAGGATCAGTAGATGTTCGGCCTGGCAAGCTTCCAGATGGTGATGGCAACCCGCTTTTGGAGGGGGATGGTGGGTCTCATGTGGGTGTCCCATCGCCCGAGGGCAGGGGCGAGCCACTAACACAGCTCCAGAATGGTGTCCTTTGGCATGTGGAAATTCTGGTGCCACTGCTGGTCGTCCCACTGCTCCAGGAAGATCCAGTCCCACCAGTCGGAACAGGTGTCCAGTTGCCAGAAGCGGTGGTGCACGGTGGTCAGGGAAGGGCAGGTGGTGTCGAGCTGCATAAGCAGCGTCTGGAGAGAGGTGAGGAGGTGTCCCGCGATGAGCTGGGGATCCTCCTCCTGCAGAACCACGAGGGCAGCCCACAGAAACTTCACTGGGAGGTGTAGCATGAGACATAAGAGCGGTTGACTGCTTGGAGGCAGGTCCACCTCCATGGCAGGAGTGCTGTGGTGTCTGCAAGGGCAACCAGAGCACACAGGGAAAAAGCTTGGCTGTCCCTCAATGAGGCAGGACAGGAGAAGAGCCTGAGACACCACTGTACAGGAGGGTCCCTTTAAGCACAAGCCTCAGATAGCCTCAGGCAGCAGCTATGGGAAGTGACCCTGCCTGAAGTGCTTCCAGGTGGCCTTACATGTGATTCAGCGTCCAATGAGTCTGGACGCTCTGTTTTTAACCTGATCAGTGCTATTTCGAGGGGCATGTGCTGTGTAGATGTGCTATTTTGAAATATAAATTTCGAAATGGCTTATCTAATATATAAAGGAGAATGTTTGTATGTTTGTGCGCAGGAGTGGCCCAAGGCCGGCTGTGGCAGCTGGTGCCCCAGGTGGAAGGCACGATCGGCGCCCCCGCCTGCACAGCCGTCAATGGCCGTGACGTAATCATTGGGCGTCTGGGCGCCCTGTGACATCATCATTGGGCGCCCCAGGCCGGCGGTGCCCTAGGCAACCACCGAGTCTGCCTATGGTCACGGGCCGCCCCTGTTTGGGCACTATAAGAGCTACCGCAACCAAATTTTGCATGGGGTAACCTTTCCTCCAGGAGAAGGTTTCAAGGTACTTTTGGCAGTGCAGGGAGAAGCGGCTTCCTGGGGGAAGTGGCAGGGACAGTCACTCACTAAGGCCGGCGGTGGAGGCACGAGGGGAGGGGCAGCGCTCCGAGCGGCAGCTGCCCCGCTCGCCTCTACCAGGCCGTTCCACTGTGCAGGTGCGTCCAGGGCGGAGAAGCCCCCTCCTCCCTTCCACCCGTGATGTCACTCGGCTTGGGCCCCTCCCCTCCAGTGGCAGCCAAGGGTTGCTGAGTGGTGGGCTGGAGCTCGTGGCCGCTGCTAGGGGGCGGTTGCGGACGCAGCGGGGAGATGGCAGTGGCAGCAGTGGCGCTGGGAGCAGCCCGCGGTCCGACGCAGCTTCCTGATTACGTGGCGGGGAGCCCGGCACCTGCTCTCCACGGCCTGTGGGAAAGGGGAGCCCCCGGCGCGGCCCCATGGTGCGGCAGGTAGCGGGGCAAAAGTTTCGGGGCAGGCAGTGGGGTCGTCGCCCCCCGCGGCACCTGCAGCCATGGGTGCGAGCTGGGCCTCCCTGCCCACCCTAGGTCTCGTGCTCGCCCCCTCCCGCCTGCCCCTCACACGGGGCACACCCGGCAGGACCCCACTGCCCGCCCTCTGAGCAACGCCGGGTAACTCCAGCTAGTTTTGGAATAAGTGTGCAGTGTAGACTTGCCCCCAGAAGGCCAGTAGTAGAGACCAGTATTCTGAGTGCCAGTATAGTGCACTATCCTCTAGTCAACACGGCCTTGTTCCTGGCTCTTGGTGTTGGGATTTAGACCCCATTTAAAATCCTTTACTTGATTTCTGGTTACTCTGTTTTTCTGGTCATCAACAAACCCTCCAGTCTTGGGAAAAATTTGACTATTTCCCAGCATGCTCTCCTGGTCACTGGCCTTTTAAGTCTGCGAGAGATAAGCAGTTGTACCCCTGAGTTGATCATTTGGTATTTGCCTGCTAGAGGTTGAACCTCCCTTTCTTAAGGCTAGTAAGTAGTTTTTTTCCCTGGCTTTCTGTTTCTCTTTCTCCTGAGCAGGGGGTATATATTCACATGCACTAAACTTATGATGCTTGTCAGCATTCTTTGGGGCAAAGTTCCTTCCTGATTCCTACTCTAGTTATCCTTGGTTTGATCAAGCTACCTCTAATTTGAGCAAGACTGCCTCTTAACTAATGCCTTTGATCCCATGAAAATGGAAAATGATTAGTGTCTAACCAGCGGTCTATTTTTGTTGGCTTTGTTGGCTTTGTTCTTCTCCTGGATTGTGTTTTTAAACATTTGTCAGGATGTCTAGAGCCTGAGATATCTTCTTATGTGTTAAACTCAGAATATACAAATGTAGGGATTTGTTTAACTCAAAGATGATTTGCACAATCATGGTACTCCCTAAATAAAAAGAAAATGGGGGAAACAGTGTGTGCGCAAGCTACATCCACTGAAATGGTTATGATTTTTAATGATTATATCACACACAATAGTTCTATTTTTAAACAATGTGTTTCTAAAAGGTCCATATTCTAGACAGCCTTCAATCTATATGCACAACTCCTGTTGACATCAGCAGTAACTGTGCTGGGGAATGGAGGATCGGGCCTGTGGATTATGTCTTGTTTTCCTACCATGTCTTGCAAGCAAGAAAATAGAATGTTTTAAAGATGGGTAGCAGAAAAGCAGTAAGACTTACCAAAAAAGCCGTCAAAATAAAACATAAAACATAATCTGAACTGAGTGGTGCTGACTCATGTAGGGGAGGAAGAGGGGGTTGGAATGCTGACAATGGATAAATTTACCTATTTCAAGAGAAAGCATTTGAAATGATAAATTCATTTTGTTTTTTCTGAATAACTTATTCATTGGCTGGTATATGGTTTGTGAACAACTTTGAGTTGTTACCAGGGTAGTCAATCTCTGTGGCTTTTTGACAGCAAACAAATGTCAGCCTCTGAGTCTTTTGCAAACTACTACTTCAACTATTCATTAATTGTGTTGTGTAATTAGTGGCAGTATTCTTTCTACTCCCTGATTGGATGACTGAACGGACACTGATAAAAACTTTTGTTTGTGCGTGAAATACTCATGTTCTCACATGTACGGAGGTATTTGAAGAAAGAATAGCCATTCGGCCAAAGTGTGTAATCCAAAGCCCATGAGCACAGATGTTAGTGAACAATACATAAGAACAGTCATATCATCATCATCATGAACAACAACCATGGGCTCAATGACTGTTGGTGTCCGATGCCTCCCTCGCTACTTCCTTCCATCTTTAACAGTCATATCGGGTTGGACCAATGGTCCATCGTGCCCAGTATCCTTTCAACAGTGGCCTATTCCAGATTCACAGCGAATAAGCAGAACTGGGCAATTCGTGGAGTGATTCATCGACTGTCATTTGGTCCTAGCTTCTGACCATCAAAGGTTTAGATATATGCAGAGCTTGGCTAATAGCCACTGATGGATGTATCTTCCACGAGCTTACCTAATACTTTTTTGAATGCAGCTCTACTTTATACGTAGCCCTAAAGTATACTTGTAACAAGGAATATAAAGGGGAAAGAATAGGCCCCAAATGAGCTGTCATTCAGAATACAAACAAATATTTGGCCAGGTTTACACAAAACCTGAAGACTGGCGTTATTTTCCTGTAATTGATAGATATTGTTAGACAACTCAACCTTTGTGAACATTTTAACTCCTCCCTGACAGCCTCCTCTTCTACTCCCCAAGCATTCTAGTCTAGTTGAATTGGAATTAATTTTGTTTATATCTCCCTTGATCTGTGGCAGATAATGCTTCAGAGAATCCCTAGATAGCTGTTTGGTGTTCTTACCACTGTAATTTCTTCTGTTGGTTGTGGAAGCTTATGTCTATAAATCCAGTGAAAATGGTGCTAAGGGGTAAATCCAGCCTTCATACCTGGCAAGGAAGGCTGGATTTGGGAGGATGTCTCGGGCACAGAGCCCAGCTTAATGGGGGCTGTTTGCATAGGTGCGGGCAGGGGGCAGAAAACAGACTGAATTTTCATCACAATAGTCTGTCATTTTGCAGACTATGTTGGAAATATTTATGTCTGATTTTATTATATAATGCAACAGAACCCCTTTTGATATCATCTGTGTTTGGAGGCAAGGCTCTCCCACCACCCTCTTCTATCCATGTCCGAGGGGATCCGTTTCTTGTGAATAAAGAGGGTGAGTCAGTGGTTGGATCTTTTCAATATTCTCCTTGTATGTTTTGGTGATGGCAGGGTTTTTGTTGTCTCAGGAGAGCAGTGCCCCTGAGGTCCTTGGGCAGGTATTTAAAACAGCAGCTCAATTGTGCCTTATTGTACATTGTGGCAGGGTAATACATGGTACAATCCTACAGTCTTCTATTTACAACCTTTTAAAAATTGGTATCCACTGCACAACTTTATTCACTGATGAAACTGAACCACCTCTTGGGTGAAAGGTAGCAACCATTTAATAGCCTAACAACACTGCCCAACAGTTGGACACATGAAGCGAAGAGTGTGACATAGAAGTGAATGCACGGAAGGAGATTACGTAAGCAAAACATAATTGCCTGTGTGGGAATGTGGTCAGAAAATCCCTATTATTGCCAAAAGTGTCATGAGACCTTTAAATACTTTAGAGAAGGAATTCCTTCCACAGTGGTATAGGTACGTTGGGGCAGGAATAGCTTCCACAGCTATTCAGAGATTTAAAATGACAGCACCTTCCACTTGAGGAACTGAAAGTCCTTCATCGGCATTTCTATGGTGTTTGTCACCACCATAGTATCTGATCACATTGGAAACACTGGGCAAAATCATGGCCCCATTGAAATGAGTGGGAAAACTGATCTGAGTTCTGATCCTCAGAACAGCACTGTAAATTAAATTTTACCACCCTCATTTTACAGGTGAGGGAACTGGGCTGCAAAAGACATTCAATGACTTGCCTAAGGACACCACATAGGAAGTCAGTAGCAATAGCTGATGTAGAACCACAGCTTCCCCACTGCTTGGTCTGACTCTCAACTACAGGGCCACCCTACCGCTGGCAGACTGGTTTAGGCATGTGAAGGTAGTACTGTTCTGTAACCTATTAATATCCTAAAGTCTTGCAGTCTGTTCTTGTCTATGGCACTACTGCACACAGCTGCAGTATAGAGTATGGTCCACTAAATGGAAATCCATCGATATCAAAGTAGAATGGCCCTTGGCCTAAATTATCTTGACTTTGAGTCTGGTGAGTTATTCACAACAGTCAGAATCCACACACTGTAACCCTATCAACATTCCTTTTATACAATACTACCCTTTTCACATCCATAGACAAGTTTGATTAGGTGTTGATTTCTATGAGAATCCATATTTGGGTTTTTTTTTGGTGTTCTATGTTCTATTAACACAATAGAATCCTCCCCCCATCCCGACCATGTTCTTGTTCTGTTGCCATTGAAACAACTTTACATGAAAGTTGGAAGGGGGGTAAGGTCAGAGATTACATTCTGAGACGCCGAAGAAAATAAAAGGGCAGCAAATATACAAAAGGGCTACTTCTACACTGGCGCGTTCTCACGCAAAAACTCTTTTGCGGAAGAGTTCTTGTGCAAAAACTCTTCCAGAAGAGAGCGTCTACACTGGCATGTGCCTTTGCGCAAGAGATGTGCTTTTGCGCAAGAGCATCCACGCCAGTGTAGACGCTCTCTTGCGCAAGAAAGCTCTGATGGCCATTTTAACCATAGGGCTTTTTTGCGCAAGAAATTCATGTTGCCTGTCTACACTGGCCTCTTCTGGAAGAGCTCTTGCGCAAGAGGGCTTATTCCTGAGTGGGAGCGTCAGAGTTCTTGCGCAAGAAGCCCTGATTTTATACATTAGAACGTCAGTTTACTTGTGCAAGAACACGTGGCCAGTGTAGACAGGCAGCAAGTTTTTGCGCAAGAGTGGCCGCTTTTGCGCGAGATCGCTCCAGTGTAGACACAGCCAAGGTGTGAAAATGCAACATCCTGAATGCTTTGCAGTTCCCAATGCCCTGAGTGGGAGATACATGATTTTAGTGCATTGCAATAATTAGTCCTTTATAGCTGCTTTGAAAATTCAAACAAAATTAACCACACCCAGTCCATATTCAGTCTTTGAATCATAGTCCATTTTGGATCTAGAGCTGAATTGCTACTGATATCAGCAGGAATTCTGTGCATTAATGGAGGCAGTATTTGATTCTTATAATGTAATAGTATGTTTTCCTAAATCCTACTATATGAGCAGATATCTCACTTATAGATCTAGATGGAGGACCTCTAGGGTGTGTCTACACCCTCAAAATAAGCAATGCAATTAGTGCTATGCAAATTGCGAAGCTTATTTCGAAGTAATTTCTAAATAAGGCGCTATTCTAAAACGTCCCTTAGCCTTCGTGCAATGAGGTTTACAGGGACATCAGAATAGCGAGTCTGTTATATTTTGATATCATTGGCTTGCTCTTAAGACACAGAATAGTTAGATGTAGCCTTACTGTCTTCTTACTCTTTATTCTTGCAACAGCTTTGAGTGATTTTGGTGGAGTTTCTGTATTGCGTATCAGGCTAATGCACATCCTTAGAGCTTGGGAAAAATTTTCTTTTGACATTTTTGACTAGATGGAAAATTTTCATACACAAATTTCAATGTCTGTAAAAATGGATGTTTGTCTGTTTTGATGTGTCTATGAAAATGTTCAAATTTTCAAAGAAAAAAACTTTTTTGTCAAAAATGTTCACAGTGAAAAATATAATCTCCCAACCTGTTCCTTTGTACTATTTGTTTTATGGGGGGAGAAACATGTAGTTCTATCAGAAATGTGCAATCTGGTGATATCCAAATTACGAAAAGTGCCATCTCAGCTTGTACTCTGAGCAGAGTCTAGGGGTGACACAGGGATGGGAACAGGCCTCCTCCATCCTCAAGAGCATACCTACAAGCAGGGTTGATTCTAGAACTTACCAAATGATTTGTTGTGAATCACAGCTATTCCATATGGAGCTCTTTTTAAAATCTGTTCACAAACCGTCCCTGATTTCTGACCACGTACTCATAGAATGTTCACTGAATAGTTTGGATGAACCATTTTCTGCCTCTGGGCTGTTCAACAATAGTTCCTTTCACCTATTCACACTTCATGTGTTTGATTGGTCACCTGAATTCCTGGCTGCATGGTTGAATAGAATGGCAAATAGTGAAGAATAAAGGCTCCTCTTGCTTGTGCATAGGTGGGAAGATGCATATAAGCATGGATAAGAGCTATTTCTGAAACATTCAGGCACATAAAAAACCATTCACATGAGAGTTTGTGAATACTGACTGATAAGTAGATGTGAACATGACTGAACAGTGGCTGGGAATTTGCAAAAGAAAAAAAAGTGTGTGATTTGCAGCTCATATAGGCATCCCCACACTAGCTTAAATTCAGCTTACTCACTAAAAATAGCACTGAAGACATGGCAACACAGGCAAGTATAGGTTGAACCTCTCTAGTTTGGCACTCTCTGGTCTGGTCACATCCATGGTCTGGCATTATTTTAGTTGGCCGGATGTCCACTTATCATGGTGTGGCCAAGTGTCCCTCAGGCCCATAACATTTGTCTACAGCCACCAGTCCTGGCTCTCAGTGTTCTGTGCTGTTATTTAGCTCTAATTTACCCTTAAATGTCTTCTAAAAGCCCAGTAAGCAGTGGAAGTGATGGTGATGCTGCTAGACAATACTGACCTCCTGTGTTTGACAAACTCTCTGGTTCAGTACCGGGCAGGTCCCGCAGGTGCTGAACTAGAGAGGTTCAACCTGTACACCCCCATATTCCAGGCAAGCTGGTATAGAGAATGCTCTGCCTTTGCTGCTGTTTTTAATGAGCTAGCTAGGTTAAACCACTAACCATTTCATGAAATGTCTACATGCCAGGCTGAAGATGTTAAATATTCCCTTTTCAGTTGACCATACAGTATTCATCCACATTAGGAAATGAAGTAGAATTGAAAGTGGCTCTGCTATTTTAAGTTAGCAAAAGGCGATACATATTCTCAACCAAAGCTGACATTAGGAGCAGCTAGTTATCATTTGATTCTAGAGTTTTGTTTTCTCTTTCATTTTTCCAGGTGCTTCTGCTTGTGAAGGAAAAGGGCACCATGAAACGCTTGCTTAATTCCTTCATATCCAGCTGTGCTAACAGTTTGCCAGTTCATAGAATAAGAGACTATTTAAATTCAAGAATCATATTCCTCAGCCACATTTGTGCACCTGAACCCCTTTGCTTCTACACTCTCGTTTCACATGCCTACTACTAGGGCATTACCGTTTTAAATATCGGCTCCCAGACAAAGAGCTTTTACATATGTCCTAAGATGTGATATTAGTGAAAGCTAAACATAGCCCTGGAGTTGTTTTAAATTCATCCTAAAGGCTGAACATCCATCACTCCAATCTTATAAAAGTTCATATGGCCTCTCAGTGGGTACCCTATAAAATTGTATATTTAGATCCATAGTATATATCTATACTAGATTCTGGAATTGGGACTAGTCTACACTAACCGCATATAGCATAGCTGAAGCTGATGCACTTACCACGGCGTGCACAAAAGTCAGTGGGGGCTGCTCTCCAGTCACGATCAGCTACTCATTTCATCCTGGTGGAATACCGGTGTCGATGGGAGAGTGCTCAGAGATTGATTTATCATGTCTAAGCAGACACGATGAATCGATGGCCAGTGGATCGATCGCTACAGCGTTGATCTCAGGCATACTTGAGACCAGCCCTTGGTCTATCCAAATGAGCTCCTGTCATTTTATCCAGTGTTGCACACAAACTGGAGGGAGAATCTTCTAGTACAGCAAGTTAATGAATCAGTGGCTATCTTCCTTTTCTAAGATTCACTATAAATAATATGTGCTGTTCGATACTAGCTGGAAAAAAATTCTGTTAGACAAAGATGAATATTGGGTTGAATAATATCCTGTCTCCCTATTTTTTTTCACATTAAGGGTCCATAGTTTCTGTGTCTTTCATTTGCAAGTATTTTTAGTGAGCTGAGGAATTATTTGGTAAGATATTCAAGATTTCTAGTGGGATTTCTTGATAATGGACAGATTCTTTCTCGTCATAATGATAGCTGAGCTTCTCGAGAGCAAAGAGACACTTTGTTCTTTGTTCTCAAGGAGACAAACTGTTATTTCTTTCCCCTGAAGAAGCTTCTAATATGATGGGTGAAATATCAAGAATAATTAGACCAAATGATGATGTAAATCCCACTAGAAATAATGCATCTATTATTTCATTTTATGCCTATCGCTCTAGTTTCTGCCTGATTTAAGTCAATGCGAAGAAAGCTGTGGGTATTCCCTTTATAAGAACTACAATAAAATTCCTCATTGAATATTTACTACTCCCGAGTTGCTCCTTTTTTGCTGGACCATCATTACACAATTAAAAAATATGATGATAATTTATCAGTTTGCTAGCCCTTTGTTGCTTAATTCAAGCAAGGGGTGGGCAAAGAGTCTGATAGTTCAAAGGTTAATATGTTTTCAGTAGTTGGACCCCCGAGGTTCACTGTCAAGAAAAAGCTCTTTCACTTTGTATTAAGAAACCTGTGTAATGAAAGGGGAGGAACTGCTCTTTTTTACTTAGCAGATGAAGTCTAGTGGAAAGCAATATTCTAGACCTGGCTCAGCTGCTGACTTGCTGAAAGACCTTGGTCAAGTCACTTAACCATTATGTGCCTCAGTTTCCCCCATCTGCAAGATCCTGATAATACTTATGTGCTTCACCACAGACTGTGTGAGGGTTTTAAGGTGCTTTAAGTACCTGTGAGGAAAGTTGCTACACAAGGACAAAGTATTATATGAAACTAATTCGAAAGTCAGTTTACTATACATTATCCAGGGAGCTTTCTTTCTTTGAAATAATCCCTAGACTGATCAGAGGAGGGGTAGAAACCTTCACACTGATAATTCCTTCAACTGTGCAATGATTTTGAAGCTTTGGAAAGTTAATTTGCTTGGCAAATGCAACTCACATCCATTACAGTACCACAGCGTCAACTCCATAGGACCCCCAGTGGTAACAATATGTGGCTCTTGCAGTTCTCAGCCAGACTCCATCTTGAGCTATGGAGCCTACATGTTGTAGCTGCTGCAAAGGCCACCTCTCGAACGCTTTGGGATGTATTGCGCAAATGGCTGCATTTGGCTTATGGCCCACATGTGTCTGGCCCATACAATGCACTTTGGTCACCCTGTGATGTAATGTTTCCAACTGGTTTTCCAATTGGTTAAAGGGCTTACTGACCAAAGAGCACCCCCTCCCTACTCTCCCTCAAGTCTTGTCTGGCCTCAGGCCTAAGATGTGAAACAAAGTAAGTGCACATTGGGGAACAAGAAATTAAACTGCAAGAAAACATTGTCAGCATTTTCCCTAAAGTTGTACCATTGAAGCAATCTCCCAAATCCCTTTCCAGTGATACTTCTCTTTTGTGCTCCTGCTTGTTATTTCGTTCCAAGCTATGATCTCTTCTGACAATTGACATGACAAGTACTATTTTTCTAAGATTTAAGCAAGCCTGGGAAATACCCATTTTATGTAATTAAATGTATTCACGTTAGCATGCTATTGTAATACACATGTTCACTGAAAAAAAGTGCTCCGTGCCATTTAAAAAACAGTAATGTTCGATGCAGAGTAGACACGCACACACACACACACACACACACACACACACACACACTCTCTATTTAATGGGGGGGGACAACACATTTTGAGGCATCCTTGAATGAGAGTGTTAGATTTATTCTTATGCAGCTAGTGAGTGAAAATTCCAGACCTGAGATCTCTTTCATATAAATATGGGCACTGTCTTAAGTCTCTCCTCTTTGATATGTTAGCATGCAAGTTTTATTGCTTGACATAATTCCCTTGCTTGATTCTAATATCTTAATCACAAGACTGCAAATTTGTTATGAGAAGAATTTTGTAAAAATTTCCAAAATGCTGGTGAATCAGAGACTGATGTTTTAATTATTGTAAAAGCCTTGAAACTAAACTCTTAAAGGCACAAGAAGACACTAACAAATAAAAAACCTAGTTCTTTGGGTCAGAAAGTTGTGTGTGTTACTGGCATTGGAGAAAAGGTTAATGAAAGAAAGAAAACAAAAAAATCCCTGAGGTTTCACGATGCAACTGTCCAGAAGAATTTTAAGAATGTCCTTATTTTTTGTTTCTGCGTAGAAATTGTTTCCTTCTAAGCCCTTAATGGGATGTTTTTAGTGATGATCTTCTGTCCCAAATTAGCAACTGAGATGAGCATTAAAAGCAATGTGGTTTCAGTTTGGGGGAGTTGCACACATTGTAAAGTCTCCATGTACATTGTTCAGTGTTCAGAATGAGACCTGGGTGGATTTGCTGTTCTCTCCTTCTAGTAACATTCTTTCTGCTGCTTTTTGGATCTGCTTAGTGAAACTGCTTTTAAAATGAAGTGATTAAAAAAAAGGGTTCACAAAGTTCCAATCACTCAACACTTCCCTCCCCTGAAATCTTTCGTTATCACTTGTTTTAACAAAATAAAACTGTTCTGCAATGGGTGAGATAAATAATCTTTTATTGGAAAAAGAAATGATGAGTTAAACATCCTATTTAGTGAATATATAGGGGGGGGGGAAATTCTCCACAATCTGCTTGGAAGTCAGTCTCATAATTCATGCAGCTATTTTGAAGAAAAATACCTCTCTGAAGCCTGGAACAATTTGGCTTTACTAGATTCATGGAATAAAATGGCTTTGTTTTCATGTAGTCCCAGCTTTTAGAAAAGAACTACAGCTCTAAAAAGAAATTTTGTATCCTACTAATCTGCTTACTCCTTAAAGATGGTGGGCTGCTTAAAGAAATAAAAATATTTATAATCCCAGAGAAATTGGTCATTACCAGCAGATAATGATGGGTGGGTTAATTAACAGAATGAATACAAAAGAAAACTGGGACAAACTGTTGGTTAATTTTGGTAATGAACTACATTCAAAGGGACCTGATGACTATATTCACTGTGTATTACAAGGGAGTAATTTTTAGGCTTGTCCCTGTTAATTTTAGCAGCCATAAAACACATAGAAAGTGATGACTAAAAAAATGGTTATTTCTCATTGTTAACACACAGGGTTCCATCCCCCCAACCTCACCCCAGTGATCAAAATGAAGGACAATACTCAGCTTGAAAATGATACTTTAAATATTCCCTCTTCAACCACAAATATTCACCAAAAATGCCCTAAGATGAGAATGGACAGATCCCTGCACCACTGCTGAAAATGGTTGCTTTTTCAAATGTCCTGCAACTATTTTCTTAAACAGAAATAGTAAGGTTTAAAAGAAATCGAAAAGCATAAAACAAACCTACCACAGTGTTTTAAAATGAATGTGCAGCAAAAAATATCGTTTTGGTTCATATTTTTAAGTGCAGTCTAAATAACATCTGAAGAAATAGTTACACCAACTTTAAATATTGGTTGCCAAATGATAATTATAATGTTTAATTTTAAATCATACGATAGCGTTCTACCATATGACGCCGTGAACATTAAGCACAAACATTTTTTGTTATCATGAGGGATTATATTTTAAAAAGCACACAAGCATCTTAAAGAGTAAAAGTAAATAGCTATTTTTATTATGAATGCTAACTTTTCCTATCTTCTTTTCCAAAAGTTATCATTGAACTCTGGATAGCACGCCAACTTCTTGTGGTAAATGTTCCCTAAATTTAGCCATATGCCGTAAAATACACTTATATAAACATTTCAATGTGTTGATACAAACCTAAAAATTGCCTTTTATGTATTGTAGTTCAATCAAGCCTCTTTCTCTTCTAGCAAACTTTTGGAAGGAGAGAATTATTACAAGGCACAATCTTCTTATAAACCTATGAAAACAGCAATTAGGTTACACAAAAACATTACTTAAAAACCAGAACATTAGTTTAAAATTTTTTAAAAAAATCTGAATAATCTAAAAGGCTGGCATGCTAATAATGTTTGAAATACTTTATAATTTATTTCACTCTACCCTCCTGCTTATGTAGCTGTTGTTTATAAAATGCCAAGGGCATTTCTGTCTCATTATCAAATACATAAATAGAACAATATGCATTTAGTATGGGATCTATTTTCTCATCAGTTTTTTCCCACCGTATGATATTTCTTGATGTTATCTCCTCCCTTCCCAGCCTGTATATTTCCAAGAAATTCTTTAAAGAGCTGAAGACAACAAATAACATCTCCAGCCAACAGAATGGAATTTCTGAAGCAAAACAACTTCCTTTTACTCTAATGAGCATTTGAGAAACACTCATGTTCTAGACCTTTTTCTTCTCCCGTGCAAATTTAAAAAAAAAAAAGGCCTGGCAGTTAGTAAAAATAACTTTTTTTTTTTTAGCACTTTGCCATTTTGTTGTTTCTCGGATTTGGTGATTGCAAGTTCTTGCGAATATTCTTAATGAACTCAGGATATGACCCAGTTTTCATGCAGTCAGTGTTAAGATTCTTTGGGCTGAGCTTCAGCTAACATAAATTGTCATAGCTCCATTGACCTCCGTGGAGCTATGAAATTTACACCAGTTGAAGAACTGCTCCCATTTATTGGGATGGGGCTGGATCAGACCCTAGAGTCTTACACTGACAAAACTACTACTGACACCAGTTATGAAACCCTGTTGACTTTAATGTGGGTTTTGCCTGAGTGGCAGGATTGCACTCCTAATATCCAAAACCTGCTAATTTTTCCAGTGTCTTCAATGGGTTTGGGACCACATAAACAGGGAACCCAGCAGGTAGCTATTGTTCAGAAAAAAAAAAAATTCATGGAAGCTAATGAAAGTTTTGTTTGAGAAAAAAGAAGCAGGATCAGATCTCAAATTATTACAGTATATATTACATTTAATACATCTGTTATGGGAAACATGGTAAGATAACATGGTTTGGTGTTGTTTCTTTAGCTGATGAGGTTAATATCCCCTGGGTTTTATAAGACAGATTTTATTAATATTGAATTTTGTAAACCAAATCTAAATCAAAAGCCCAATTTTATTTGCTTTCTTTTGGTTATTCAGAATAGGAATTTTGTGATCACGAGAGTCATTTCAGTTTCTTGAAATTAGGAACTAAAAAAGAAATCACACTCTCTTTCTGCATTTAATTGGCTCACAGTAGGAAACAAACAAAGAGTCAAGAATGTTTTTTCCTCAGAGAGCAGTAATATGCACCATCCCCTACAATAAAGATGTAATAAAATAGTATATGGAAATAACTGAGCGGGCTTTAGAAATAAAGTAAGAAGAGCACTTAGGGATTCAACTAATGTGAAAATAAGCTTCCTATATATTTTTAGAAACACCAAAACTTACAAAAATAGAGGACAACTTTTTTCTTAAAGATAGCCGTCTGTAAACAAGATATTTCATTTGTACATCTTCACTGATGCTGGACTTCTTCTTCTTGGATCCATTTGGTTCTTGCAATGAAATGTTCCTCCCCTACCTCCCCCGTATAAAACAGCCCACCTTTATATTGGTATTTCTAGTTGTTTTTAAATGACCTGCCTACTTCTTTCTTAATTTTAGCTTGATATGTTCATAAAAAAGCATTTTATATGGTTAAACTTGTTAGACCTCAAAAATTATAAACAAATGATAAGTACAGTACTTTATCCAGATAGACGTACTTGGTTTTTCATAAGTGCCAGCTTTATCTTCCAGCCGGCTCAGTCTTCTAGGTTATACTCTACTGCCACCTCCTGTTTCAAAGTCTTATCATTAGAGTGTCCGTCCTTCGCTTTGTGAAGAGCAGCAACTTCTTTGCGCTGGTTTACAAGTCTTGATTTAATCAAGCACTATTAACCTGCCCCTCACTGAAATCTTCACTGTTATAATATCAAGCCTGCTATTATTATTGCTGTGAGATCCTGAATGTCCACAATGGATCCTCTGAAAAGAAATTGTTCTTAAATTATTGCTTCTGCTTTGGTAATAATTGGACATAGTAAGTTGAAAGGGAAAGATGATGTTGTTTCTATTGAACCTTCAGTAGGCAGCAGCCCATAAACCAATTTGCTTACTGGCAGTTAATGGGATGAAATTGGGAAAGTAAATTTGGGCTGTAAAATCTTCTTGAGACTTTGAAGGGACAGTAGACTCTGGAATAGTCCCTCATAATAAGGTTTGTAAGTTCACCTCCTCCCCACTCCGACTTTTAAAAGTACAGCAAGATGGACCAATAGGTCTTTACTATCTTTAAATTCTGTGCCCCTCTGATTCTAGAGTAGTCATTTATTCACCAACCATTTGTGAACAGAACTCTTTGTGTTAGAGTTCTGTTAAAAAATGATTGTGTTGTGTTGCCTATAGTGGGTCTGAATCATAATTTTATTGTTGCACAATCTTTGGTTAAAAAGCACATTTTTCCATTAAGTGAAGAGTTTAATGACTCAGAAATAAATGTAGAAATTCATGTTTAAGTCATTGATGTTCATACTGGAAAGGAATCAGTTTGTAGAAGGTTTTTCTCATCAAGTTTAAGATGTAGATTGGAAAAAAAATAATTATTATTGTAATTAAAATGGTCAAAATGCAGGCTATGATTTTTAACCCAAGATTTTTCTCCCCATACATAGATGGGAGGAGGGAAAGCAGTTTAAATAGATACCAAGAACACTATTATTAGAGCAGTGGTCACAGTATAATTTTATAGACACTTAGGCAAGCCATGATGATCCTTAGGCTGGGTATACCAGAGGAAATAGAAACTCAATCCATCCAAAGACAAAACCTGTTATATGCAAGCTTAAATCACTCTTTGTTAGTTATTGTTTGAGCATAAAGCTCCTACCCCTTCTCCAATAGCCAGCAATGCCCAAATGGGTTTCTCTCTTCATGCTTAGCTAACTTTCACAGGAAGGCCATTCTAGAGGAACTGAAATAGGCCTGTGTTTAGCGTAGAGGTGCTGAATGAAGAGTGGTGTTCAATAAAAAGGGTTGTTCACATTAGGTTAGTGAACACAGCTTCTGTTGCAGCTCCATGCATTTCTAGAGAGCAGATTCCTCTCAGCTGAGCATCCCATTCCAGGTGTTGAGCAAAGAAACAGTGACTCCATTCTCTGCTCCTGTTTGTTTATTTGTTTGTCTTGCCAATGGCAAGGAGGGAAAGGGCAAATGTCGGGACAGAGAGTTGTTCTGCTCCAGAAGGTTGGCCTCCATGTTTCTGCCAATGGTGCTGAAGCGGAAAAAAATACCCCCCTAGATCAATATTCCATATAGCAAACAATTCCCTTCTCTCTCCTCCCCAGCCTACACAAGCATTGGTCATTTGGATGTTTGTCATCTGGTGAGACCAGGTGGTCATGGCCAATTCTGGATGACTGAGCTACAAAGAGTATAGACAATGACGATTCATCTGATGTGTCTTAAAGTTTCTCTCAGAACTCCAGTAACTTCGACTAGACTGAGTCCTCCATGGCCTCACAAGCTAAATCATAAGCCTTCTTGACGTATACCTTCATGGACTTGTTCTTGAAGTACTTATGACCGTTGCATACTCTATTTTCTAGACTGTCCTTCAATGTACTGAGGGCATGTGGCATGTGTCATTAGAGCAGCCCAAGGTATATGGGCTTCTAGTCTCTACTGTTTTGTGGAACGACCCAACTACTTTGTGAAACAGGCAAATATTATTCTCCCCTTTTTTACAGAGAGGAAACTGTTGGGGGCAGGGGGTATGGGGAGTATAAGTAACCTGTTCAAGACTGCACCACAAGAAAGTGATAGAGCCTAAAATAGAATCTGGTACCACTCACCCTCAGTGTTCTGCTTTGACCAGTAGACCATATTCCTTCCATGATACAGTGGATCAGCAAGAAACACAGAGTGGCTGATCCCACAGTCTTCATTTATGTGAGTAATCCTTATGTGTGTGACTAATCTCCTTGAATTTAAAGGAACCTCTTTTAAGCATGGTGGGATTGGGCTCTTAAGCATTTGTTTTTAAGTCTAGCACTTGGTTCCAGCTAATGAACTACAGGATATAAGGGGCAATCCAGTGCAGTAATCTGAGCCAGTCCATTTTAGTTCAGAGTCTTAACTTGCAGAAACACGAACGTTGAAACCAGGCTGAGGGTTAATCTCCCAGATGAGAAAATTGCACTGCCTCTTAGAGAAACTCTATTGCTAAGTCCTAATTTCACAATAAATAGTTTACAGCGACCCAGTGATTCTCTTGGCTCAAAAGAGCTCTTAAAAAAAATTCTGCTTTAACCAGAACGAGGAATGAGGTGTAAAGGTAGTTCGAATTAGAGCTCCTAATTCGAACTACCTACTCCGTGCCGCGTGTAGCTGCGGGCACGGAGTTCGAACTAAGGGCATTTAAAAATGGCACCCGCCCGGCAAGATGCAAATGAAGCCCGGGATATTTAAATCCCGGGCTTCATTTGCAACTTCGAATGCCTACATTAACCACCCTAATTCAAACTAGGGTGGTAGTGTAGACATACCCCATGATGTAGGGGATACCTTTGAAAAATAACCATTGAACCACAGGTATAGCCAGCAATGTGCCACCCTTGCTACATAGTTGGGAGAACTATAAAATGAAGTGAGAGATTCTTAATGCAAAAGTCAAACAAGGAGGGTGGCAAAATGATTGGAAACTTGTTCCTCTTTGGGCTACCAGTTCAGCTTAAAATACGTTTTGAAATGAGAAATCAGCTGGAGAGAAAAACCTAATCCAGATGGTTTTTGTGTTGTTCAGTGGTATTTGCCTCATTGCGTTTTGATCCATGCAGGTAATTTCAAGGAAATAAATTTTATAGTGTGTCCAAGCCATGGCAAAGAAATACTAAGAGCAGAGGGCTAAAGGAAAATACAACATTAGGCAAGCAGTTGAGAATAAAATATAATCCAACCTTACACTTTGTCTATGGCTCAGATCTTTGGCCATAATTCAAACCACAGTGAAGACAACTTTGAAAAAAGCTTTTAAATTGTGCCAGAGATGGACCAAAGCAATCTGGATGGATAGGGAAAGGGAGACCATATTCCAATGAAAGAGTATTGGATTTTTGTGCTGTTGAATACGGCTAAATAAGACAGAATGTCTAATACATGCAAGAGTAAGCTGGGAAAGTGTTTTCATGTGTTAGCCTCTCCTGAAACTGCACCATGGCTACCAGTTTGTTTGGCTTTATGTGCATGAGTCAGGAGCTTTTAGATCAGGCCTAGGACTACAAGCCTAGACTCTTGGAGCTTAAACAAGTGGGGTGGGGATGTAACAGGCTATGGAATGAGAATGGTAATGGCCTACACTGTGTACTGGTGCAAGTGTCAGCATGTAATGCAGGACCATTACTTCTTGTGTGGGCTTGGGCAAGTCTGGTAAGCTCTAAAGCAGGGGTAGGCAATACATTTTGCAGGAGGACCACTTAATGGTCGACTCTACCCTGGAAGGGGTGGGGACTATGGCGGAAGGGGCAGAGCTGGGGACTAGCCTCCCCCAGAGTTGCCTGGGGCCTGAAGCTTTGAATTAAAAACACAGCAAAGGGCTTGTAGCTCCTGGTCCTGCTGCTACTATGTTGCCTAGCAGCCACCTGGGGTTGCTGTGGCATTTGAAGGGCTAGAGGCTTCTGCCCCTACCCGGGTAGTGCTGCGACCATGAGCCGTGAGCCATGAGCCATTTAAATAAAATCCTGCTGCCTGAGCCACTGCATGGAAAATTGATGGCACAGGCAGCAGGATATAAATAGACCTGGGGGGTTCAAATACAACAGGCTATATCGGTGCAAAAAGTTATCATATTTGGTGTACCTTAATGCAAACCAGATAACTAACTAACTTTTTCTTTCTTTCTTTCTTTCTTTCCCCTATTCAAATACAATTGCTCCATTAGACTGAGGGCATAGCGGATTTCTAGGAATTAGAGCTAGACCTGAATATTTGAGTTTGTGTGCGTGAGATACCAGGAGAGAGGTGGTCCTTGTGGTAGTTCCAAAACAGCCAAAACTACATCACACAAGAGAGTTTGATCTTGTAAAATCCTCAATATGCTTTCCAGACCACAGAGATGCAGCTAAGAGCAGAAAGGGAACATGTTAGCTTGGAGATGGAACAAAATCATTAAAATGATTAAGTTTCTTGTCTTACGGGGGCAACAAAATATCTGCTGAAGGTTGTATCAGATACAAAACCAATATCCATTGATTTAATACCTTATACCTGCACTGATACTCAAAGATATGTACTTTTTAGGGCAGAATATTTTAACATGAAAACTCAGGATAGCTGGATAAGTCTAGATAGGACCTATAGAGGTTTCTCCATCCTTAGAAAAGAAAGCAACCACAAACTAACTCCAGGTAAATGTAGACTATTTTTGGAAAGATTAAAAGCTGGGGTGGTGGTGGGGAAGCAGGCAGAAAGGTTTCTGTAACTATATCTGCATCTCCATTCTAGCTGCAAAAGGAAGCTATTTAAAAAGATGTGTGCATCTTTATTTAGTTCCTCTTTGTGGAGACTGTTTACTTCAGGCCATAGATGTGGTTATGTCATGTTTCCACTGTGTTTTTCATTCAGTGCGGTGCTGCATTTGTGGTTTTTTTCATTTGTGACAGTCTAGTAACTGGAGCCATTTGTACCTGAGCAAATAATATCAAATCTGAATACTTTATAAATATTTACAGTATTTGGTGTGTCTCCCATTCACATCAAATGCAAAGTATAAAAAGCAAAAACAAACAGAAACAAACAGAACCCATGTTATGTTATAATAAATATTTACCGTACGTATTATTGACTAAAGCTTCCCATACAGCTATGTAGGGAGAGTTGGCGGCATTGTTTCTGCCAGGCAGTTCTATGTTATAATGCTCCCAAGTAAGCTGTCTGAAAATAAAAAATGTGTGCATTAGGGAATGATTGATGTCTGTGACTTGCTTAAATTTTTTTTTTTTTTTGGCAATGGGGAGTCTTTTCTGCACATGTGGGTAGTGAATTAGGCAGAAGTCTGGGACTCTGTGGCACAGCTGCAGAATTCATTGGCGTGAGGGTCCTGTGAAAGGTTTGTAAAGAACATGACCCTTCATGCCCCGAAATTTTTTTAAGGGCAGATTCTAATTGCAAACAATCAAGTTCCCCAGCCTTGCTTGCTACTCTGAATATGGGGCCAACGTTCACTGGAGCAGCAGCCTTGCCCCTGAACGAGTAAAAGAGTGTTCAACAAAACAAGGCTCATTGGGGAACTTCAGAGTTTGAAAATGTGGAGCCTTCATTTTTTTTAACATAATGGCTTTATTCACTGAACCTATCGATACACGAGCACAAGAGCATTACAGCATCTCTGGACTCTTTCAAAAAAAGGTTCGTCAGGCCCCGTTTAGGGAGCAAGCTCAGATTTGCACCTGCAAACTCATTCCCAGGAGGGACCTCCTGTGCTTTCATTTTTGAATCCCTTACTTTGCAGGGTTTTTTTTTTTTTTTTTTTCCTGTTCATTCCTCTCTGCTCTGTCATGCAGTTTCTCGTCATCTTTTTTGTTCTTCTCCTTCAGGAAAGTTTTTAATCTTTGCCTCTTCTAGCTCAGTATGCACTTAGAGGCACTTGTTCCCATAGCATCTCTCAACATTATAATCCCTGGTGAGGAGCTCAAACTAAGTGCATTCAAAACACCTTCCTAAGGGAGAATTTCCCAGAAGCTCTTTTATTCCCCTCAACAGCACCATTCTAAATCCAGTCCTGGCCATGCAGCATGATCCACAAAAGTGGCCCTTAATGCCTACTCAAAATCTTATTGAAATCTATGAGTAAAAGTCATAGATGCTGACTCCGTGGACTTAACATCCACCAGCAGCCAGCTCCTCCCTCCCACCCAGATCTGCTCTTCGACCAGGAAGTGCTGAAGGGGAGGAGCAGGGACAGGGTGCCCTCAGAGAGGAAGCACAACTCAGTGAAAAGAGGCGGGGCAGGGGCGGGAAGAGACAGGGAGAGGGTGGGGGCTTGGAGGAAGGAGGTGAGTGGAGGTGGAGGCGGAGGCAGGAAGTTTGAGCACCCCCGAGCCCTAGAAGAAGCCAATGCCTATGCTAAAAATATCAGGATTCGGTTCATTCTATATGCAAAATAGGGCTGGGCCACACAAGACAACTAGGTCACCTTAGCTGCATCGCTGAGGGATGTGAAAAAATGTACACCCTGTACACTGTAAATAAATCGACCTAAATCACGATAGACGCTTCTAGACTGATGGAAGAATTCTTCTGTTGACCTAGGAATCGTCTCTTGGAGAGGATTTACTACAATGAAGGAAGAATGAGTTCCGTCACTACCGGTAAGTGTCTACACCACAGTGCTATGGCTGCAGAGCCGCGATAGCGTTTCTAGTGTAAAGGTATCCATATAAGGCAGCTCCGCACCAAGAGAGCCGATTTAAATTGATAGTGGAGCCATGAAAAGGCCCTTTTTGATTGGAAATTCCAGCCAAATTGTTCCCAGTTGACACCAGAAAGGAATGCTTCCCTCTAATGCACCCTGCAAGGCTCCTATTGTATTAACAGATTTCCTCTGCAGGGAGGGAGGAAGAACTTGCACTTGTAAACAGAGAGGCAAAAGTGTCTGCGTGCACACAGACCGTGTGGTTTCTTGTTTCTGGGATGCTTTTCCAAAACAGGCAGCTCAGCAGGAAAGCATTCCCAGGACTGGCCCAGGAGGCTTCTGGTGCTGGAAGCAGCATGCTCTCTACGCGGTCTGAGGATCCTGAAATCATTTCAGGCTGCATCCCATAACTAGGGTTAGAAAATCACAGCTTAGACCCTTTCTACACCATTCTGGCAGTAGAAAGGGGCCTTAAAGTTGGTAGAATTTTCCCCTGAAAATGGTCCTTGCAGAGATCTATGTTGCCAGCCCATGGTGAATAAGTATAAAGGCTCTACATTAGCCCTTCTTTCAACTCTCAAAGTGTGGTACACTTCAGCTACTTTCTACTTTCCAGGGACCAGAGAGTGAAATGGGTAGCTGAGTTGCACTTTGAGCAGCCCTGAGACTCCTCTAACTTACATGAAGGGATGGGTATGTGTAGGGTGGAGAAAATGAATAAGACAAAGTTTTTTACTTGTTCCCATAACAAAAAACTAGAGCTGTGTCTACATTGGCATGATTTTGCGCAAAAGTGGCTGCTTTTGCGCAAAAACACGCTGCCTGTCTACACTGGCAGGGAGTTCTTGCGCAAGAACACTGACGTTCTAATGTGTGAAATCAGGGCTTCTTGCGCAAGAACTATGATGCTCCCACTCAGGAATAAGCCCTCTTGCGCAACTGTTCTTGCGCAAGAGGCCAGTGTAGACAGGCAACATGAATTTCTTGTGCAAGAAAGCCCGATGGTTAAAATGGCCATTGGAGCTTTCTTGTGCAAGAGAGCGTCTACACTGACACGGATGCTCTTGCACAAAAGCACATCTCTTGCGCAAAAGCACATGCCAGTGTAGACGCTCTCTTGCACAAATACTTTAACGCAAAAACTCTTGCGTTAAAAGTATTTGCGCAAAATCTTGCCAATGGAGACGTAGCCTAGGGGTTACCAAATGAAATGAACCAGTAGCAGGTTTAAAACAAACAAAAGGAAGTATTTCTTCATGCAACAGACAGTCAACCCATGGAACTCCTTGCCAGAGGATGTTGTAAAGGCTAGGATTTTAACAGGGCTCAAAAAAGAGCTATATAAATTCACGGAGGACAGGTCCATCAATGGCTATTAGCCAGGATAGGTAGGAATGGTGCCCCTACCCTCTGTTTGTCAGAAGCTAGAAACGAAGGATGGGATGGATCACTTGATGATTACCTGTTCTGTCCATTCCCTCTGGGGGCACCTAACATTGGCCACTGTCAGAAGATAGGATACTGGGCCAGAACGACCTTTGGTCTGACCCAGTATGGCTGTTCTTATGTACGGCAGAATAAGGGAAGCAAAAAGGTGGATTGAAGCTACCTTTGTCATTCCCTTTCCCCCATTCATGTCCCACATGCAGAAATGGAGTAACCAGGACTCAGGCCCTCAAGGTTCAGCATCAAAGGGAAGCTTTCACCAACTTGGCTCTGTGTTTCTGACCTTCGGTGGTTCATGCAATAGCAGACCTTTGAAATCACATCCTTTGGATTATGCCCTGTCCTCTTGACCCTGTCCTGGCCCTGTAGGATAGCATACTACCCTTTAACCAGCCATTCTGCCCTGCCTATATCAAAGTGAGAGAGCGACCATGAAAGTGCCCTGCTTTGCTCTCAGAATCAGTGCCCCTCACCCCATGCCCTAGCTGCAAGCAGTGTGGTTGCACCAGGGGTAGTTCAGGACTCATTAGCCCAACACAAGGCCACTGTCAGCCATGAAATTGCGGCGATTCTGCAATCCTCAGGACAGCCTCACTCTCAACATTGTGGCAGCTCAGCGCAGAGGAAAGATTCCTCGTTCCCCTAACCTTAATTGAGGGTCACCCAGTGATAGCGAGAATGCACAGAGAACAACCACCTTTCTCCTCTTGTCTCCCGAATGCAAATGCATCTCTGTCCTAACCCGTAGCTGAGTCAGCTGGAAAATCATCCTGGGCATTGGCATGTAAATCAGCAGTGCACATACCACGAGTGCTTTCCTCTGTGAAAAATCACCCTTTTCATTAGAAACCACACACAGATGAGGCAACCTGAAGTGGTTGTGGATGGCTGGGTTGGGCTCATTACAGTCGCAGGGGCCCTTCGGAAAATCAGTGTTCCATTTTGGTCATCAACTAGGGATGCAAGTTCCTGGTTCAAAATTTAACCAATTAAATGCTATGTGTAACCGATTAATACTGGAGCAGCCCCCCACCTGGATCACCCTGCGGCAGACCCAGACAGACTGGAGCCGTCCCCCACCCATGTTGTGCCATGGGTGGGCTGCTTCAGCCCAGCCAGGCCTGCTGCACTGCAGATTGCTCTGGCCAGGCTGGACAGGGCCTTTCACACTGCATCACTTCAGCTGGGTTGAGCTGCCAGCTAACTAGTTACTGGGTAACCATGCTGGTAAGGCTAAGGCTTGCCGAGTAACCGGGCAACCCTTTAAATCCCTATTGTCAACACAAGCATCATAGTTTATACAAAAGCTGTGAAAAAAAGATCCTCATAAATAAGTTGGGTTTGGGTATTTTTTTAAATCAAGTTTTAATTTTTGAAGTTTAGAGAAAGCGAGAAGTCACACGTGACTAAATACTCAGAGGAGGGTATATGCATATCTAGGTGCTGGATAAGTGAATATCTGCGGCATGAGTACCCTATAACATAACACTTTTCTTCCCTTAGGAGAATAGAACCCTTTTATTTTGAGATGAGGAAGAATACCTAGCTAGGTGACTTTAAGTTACATTATAATGACCAGTGATATTTTGGTTCCCACGCCCCTCTTTTTCCCACAGAACCTGCTACTTCTGTGTCCTCACAGACCTTTATGGTGCACAGATGACCTCCAATGTAAGTGTGAAGTGGGAAATGGATTGAGGACCAGTGACTGAACTCTTTCTCCAAAGTGGACTAATTGTGGTGCAGAAGAGTTGTGAAATCTTATGCCATGGCTCTGCAGGTGGACAATGTTTAAATTTTGCAGGGTGCTCTGGCCTCCCGCCATAAAAGCATCTTTGTGCAGGGATTGGCCATCGAAAACAACAAGACTCCAAAAGCAGGGTCTTATATGCTGTGACAGTGGGTACCGCTACATATTAATTTAAAAACTCTAAATAAACATAAAATAAAAATACTAAATAATAGAAACCATTTTTTAAAATAGTGACGGAGGGAACTGGAAGATGTGGGGTTCCATAGAACTCCCACATGTTGTGAAATAAACTGTTCATTCTTTGCCAAGTACCTTAGTACTTGGAACTTCCTCCTCATATTCCTTAATCCCATAGTTTTTTTTGCAAAGGAAGTGATAAAAATGTGCTGCACTTGATGAATGGATTACTTCCTGCCTTGTGACATGAAAACTGGCAGATCACATTGGCAAGCAAAACAGTACCTGGACTGACACTGACCAAAAGGCTAGTCAGCGAAGACTGGAGTAGGTCACAGCTTTTACATCTCATGGGAAGACGGCCATTGACTGCAGTGATTTTTGCCTTAGGCCCTTATTTCACGAGTCCTGTTGCAGTAGGACAGAGGCAGGCTTAGGCCTGGTCTACACTGGGAAATTAGGTCGGTTATAATTTTGCCACTCATGAGTGAAAAATCCAACCTAACCCTCAGTGTAGCCATTACTAAATTGATGAGAATATTCTCCTCTTGACCTAGTTACTACATCCCAGGGAGGTGGATTATCTGCACCAATGGGAGAAACCCTCCCGGGTGTAGTTAGCCTCTTCCTTGGTGCACTGCAATGATGCAGCTGCACCGTGACAAAATTTTTAGTGTAGACAAGCCATTAGAATTGAAGAGCTCCTGACTCCCAAGTCTAGGCATCTCCTTAACATCACACTGACTCTCAATTGTTATTTCCAGTTACTGCTGGCATTCTTATGTAACATACCTAGGTCACCATACAAGTTAATTCTATTGCTTTATTAGTGTATTTATTTGAATTGTATAAAAGAGGAGAAGTGAAATATGCATTTGTTTTACATGCAGGAAACATTGGTGGTGGGGAGGAGGGAGGTTTGTGTGTAAATTCTTTTTTGTTTTTCTATTGTCAAATTCAGCAGCTAAACTTCTTTGGGAAGTGTATTTATCTCTCCCACTACAATCCCTGATATACCACTGTGTCAGCACACAGAGGCCAGAAAAGTCCCAGAGTTAGTTAATTAAGAACTTAAGAACGGCCATACTGGATCAGAACAATGATCCATCTAGCCCAGTATCCTGTCTGCCAACAGTGGCCAATACCAGATGCCCCAGAGGGAGGGAACACAACAGGTAATCCTCACATGATCCCTCCCCTGTCACTCATTTCCAGACAAACAGAGGCTAGGGACACCATTTCTACCCATCCTGGCTAATAGCCATTGATGGACCTAACCTCCATGAATCTCTCTAGCTCTTTTTTGAACCTTGTTAAAGTCCTAGCCTTCACCACATCCTCTGGCAAGGCGTTCCAGAGGTTGACTGTGCACTGAGTGAAGAAAAACTTCCTTTTGTTTGTTTTAAACCTGCTGCCTATTAATTTCATTTGGTGACCCCTAGTTCTTATATTGTGGGAATAAGTAAATAACTTTACCTTATTCACTTTTTCCACACCAGTCATGTTTTTATAGACCTCTATCACATCCCCCCTTAGTCTCCTCTAATACTCTCCCAGTGTATATCCATGGCAGACCCCAGCATAGAGGGAATGACTGTGACAGTAGAGGAGTCCCATTGCCTTTGCTGCTATGGAAACTGGGCAGCTCCTGGTTCCGGAGTAGCCAATAGTCAGCCCAAGGAGGGAAGTAATCTTTAGTGGCTTTGCAAAAACTAACTGCTCTTTGCAAAGCCAACTCCATTGCACGGAATGACCTAATTATCAGTTACACCACAAATGATCTGGTATCTAATCAATCCATCTGTTAGCTGTCCGCATTCACACAGCTTACCTTTATTAGTATGTAGATGTAAGACTACATAGACAATGGTCTCATATGGTAGCCAGTTTATTGGAAAATGTGCCTATTTCCGACGACATTCCTTCACAGCTCAAAGTGGTCTGGACATTTTTGAGTGTTCTCTTTTGCAGTTTGCTATCCCTGTTATGCTCTCAGTAGGATGTACTATAGATTTTAAAGCACACATTTTTTCTTCTTGTGGCTGTTAGCGTCATATACTCGCCTTCATTAGGACAAAGGCACCGAAAACCCAACTGGGGAGGCTGTTTAGCAGTGGTGCAATATAGCTCCCGCTTTGCTCAATATGGCCCTTGCAACTTTGCAAACATGGAGTTGCTCCTTTCCACAGTACGGCATCTCTAGCAGAGCAAAACAGCCCAGTGCCAGCAACTGCTTTTGACTTTGTGCACTGCACACCAGTCAGACTCATATTCCTCAACCAGGCTCTTTCCCATCCCCTTTCATTTGATTCTCCCTCCGGAAAGAATCATATAACCAAACCCATTTGCTCATATATTTTCATTGCAAGCCCAGAAAATAGGGAGGAAGAAAAATGAACAGCTATGCCACAGATATCTCTTTCACTGCTTAACAGCATTTTTCCTTTCTCTCTTCACAGCACTGTATTCTGCAAACCTTTTTCCCTGGAGACACCCAGCTGAGCTCTCCCTACAAGTGTTTAAATCCCCCGCTGTCAGCTCAAACCCTGCTGATTATGTGGGTTGGACTGAACTGGCAAAAACTTGATGCTGTGAGTGTCTGTTTCCCTTTGGGCCTTCCATTCCCTGCTTCCCAGCATGTCTTGCACCTCTTGTTTTCACTGTGGGCTCGGTCTTTCTCGCTGGGAATAGTCCCCTTCATTTCAGTGCAAGACGTAACAGGAACATTTCTTAGAAGTTAGTCTCATGAACAGAGTATACATGTATCCCTAAATGGAAAAAGCTTGCAAAAAACCCACCCTTAGCAAGCAGTTTTTCTTTCTTTCTTTCTTTCTTTCTTTCTTTCTTTCCATTGAAACTGTGCGTGTGAACCCCTTCACACAGCTGTATCCCTGACATATTTTCACACAGCATCTGACAGAGTGTGAAAGGTTAACTTACAGTGGCATGTACAGTATGTGGCCCAGATGTTCCTGCCATCCCCTGGTTTGTTCTCATGCAATTAGTTCCATTAACGATAAAGGTTACAGACTTGAGAGGCAGGGGAAGTGAAGTAATATGTGAGAGGTGAAACAAAGGCTAGCCCTGACCCTTGTGAGCTCATCTTACACTGTTGCGTGTTCCTGTTGAGCACTGGGGCGGGAGAAGGGGGAGAAATATGTTTGCAAGGGTTGGGAATGTCTCCTCTTTCTGCCAGGTGCCCCTCGAAGCTCCAGGCTGATGCAGGCCTGGAAATTTTCCACAGTGCTCTTGAGGGTTTAACAATAGGAAAGAGGAAATACTTTGTGCTTCTCATTAACCTTGAAGCGCGTTCCGAGGGTATGTTCAAGGTCTGACAGTCATGACGATAGGAATGATCATCTAGCAGGCAATAACTGGCAAGCTGGACTGATAAAATAATACAATGAGCCATGGCCCTTGCTTCCCGCTGAAAGAGTCCATAAAAACAGTCCGTCCGTTCATCTGATGAAAGCCTCAGTGCTAATGCAATCAGCTTGATATTGATATTGAAAAGCAGCCCTTTGTCCCTAGTCCTCGTACAGCCGCACAAGAGAGTGTGTTGGGAGGCCCAGGATTAAAGACTCGTTCTGCCCCATTTCCCTTCCTGTGTGGCTGCCTTGGGCCACTCAGATTGCAGCTGTAGGCATGGAGGAGTGAGTGCAAGGGGCTCAGGGGCATGACAGCCTCCACGGGCCTTTGGGCTAGGTGGCAAGAGGTGGTTGGCTCTCTGCTACCGGAAGGGGCGTGGCCTTAGATTGAAGGGGCGGGGTCAGGGACTGCCAGTCCTCAGTGCCACCCGGCGCGCACTACGTGGAACCCCAGGCTGCTCTCAGCACTGTCCAGAGAGTGGTGTCCACCCCAGGTTTTAGCACTGCCCAGAGCAAGCAGCACAACTCTGGGCTACTTTGAATCGCTGGGGTAACTGCTCCCTTTGCCCTCCTCCCTCATTGGAAGTTGGGCTGAGGTAGAACGCTAAACTGTTAAGGGGCTGTATACCTACTGTTTCCCCAGCTCCAAAAACAAGCAAGCAATGATTAGGGGGAGGAATAAGGAATGGGCAGAAATATGGATCTGCCCCTGTGACACTTTTCAGGGAATCAGGGCTGTGAGCCACCTTCTTCCAGTGCAGAGAAGTTTTGCCTGTTCTGGCCATCGGGGTGTTAACTCCTGCCTAACACAGCCAGCCTGTCAGCCTGTACTAGCCCTGCCTTTACCCTACAGGTTGACAATCATGCATCCCCAGCCCCTTTCAGGTGTCCTCCCTTTAGTATCCGGCCCCTGACCACTGGATACCCCCAGAAATCCCACGTCCTCCTTCCCCAAAGGAACAGTGTAGCCCAGTTTAGCAGTTTTACCTCAGCCCACTGCTCCCATATCATCCAAAGCGCTTGAGCTCAGTGGCAGTAAACCAAAAGGAAATTTATGCTGAGACAGAAGATAGCGTCAAACAGAAACAACTGTGCGTGAGGGAAACAAATGGTGATGTACAAAACAAAATCATAAATCAGAAACTCGTTAACAGCTTGCCTTTCCTGGCTAATAAGGAATTCTCACCCCCAAGCCTAGTCTTCTGCAGGATTTGTTGGCTTAAGGAGCCAGGATTCACTCTTTTATGAACCACCCAGGTATCTCCTCAGTGAATGGATGCAGAGTGTCTTTCTCCACCCTGTGATATACCGAATCAGTCTCTTGTCTTTGTCGCTAGGCAGGGTGATCCCCTCATTCTCCTACTGTTCTTTTTCAATTCCAAGTGGTTTTAATGTTTATCCTTTGTCTTTGATGGTTTTCCATGGACTTTCCTGAGTCCGACAGCGGTCAATTGGCATGATACAATTGGCTAGACGGAGTGGGGGTGACAATCCTGTCATTCTTGATTGGGCCCATCTTTGTGACCTGTGATTCCCTGGGGATTAAGTCTTACCCCAAGACCTCCGGGCATAACGGCAATATTACCTCGACACACATCTCACAAGATTGCACGTATGGATAAGCTACAAGACCTCACACGCTACCCTTCATGGATAAATAATACCGTGAAAGTGGGTGTTAGGTGGAGCGAGGCTGTCAGGTCTCAGACAAGAGTTGCTTGTGAAGAACTGTGAACTCTTTGCAGGCCCGCTGATGAGGGGTGGTGGTGCAAAGAGGGCAGTTGCCACAGGGCCCGGTAATTCAAAGGGGGCCTGGGCCCCTGGCTGGCACCATTGGAGCGCCGAGTCCTTTAAATCACTGACAGAGCGCCACTCCATGCGGCTCTGAGGGATGGGAAGGGGCCCAGTGCTGAGGTCTGGGCAGTGCTAAGGGCTTCTGCCCTATGTCCCGCCCCTTACAGGGTGTGGAGCCAGCCCCCCCCCCCACATCTTGCCCGGGGGCCCGCAGAAACTGTAAGCCCCCCGACCCTTTACCAGTTGACACTCTTGGCCCCTTTTTATGCACTGTTCAACAAAGATCTCAGTGTAATGAGTGGGCAAGTAAACTGTACTCCCTCCGAGTGATGCAGTTCACTGACCCTCACCCCCATCCCCTTGAGCAAAGAGGGAACAGGGGAGGAGTTGTAGCCTAGATCCTCAAAGATATTTAGGGTCCTAATTTCCACTGATTTCAGTAGAAGTTAGAGCCTAAATACTTTGAAAATTGGGGCTTGTGAGTCTGAGTCTCAGCTTCTCCCAGAGGTACTGGGGTGGCACTGCTTCCCACACCCCCCAACACAGACCCTAAAGGCTCGCACTTTCAGGCTGCAGGTAACTGCATGTGCAATGATCCTACAGTCATACGTGCTGGTAATTAGACACAGAGGTATCTGACTTTGCCCTCAGATCAGGATGTTAGAGTCATCCACAAAAAAGAAGCCTGGGCAAGGCCTCTTTTTAAAATTTAGGTTCAGTATGTCTAAGTGAGAATAGTTGCATATGGTGAGCCACGAGTATATATGCTGCCTTCCATAAGCTGTTCTCATATAGTGCTCAACACTGGTGTACTCGATCCCTTTGAGGAGTCAGGAACAAAAGACAAGACTAATGTATGTTGTGATGATTTACAAGCAAGATAAAGTGAAAGGTAATGGAGCTACAACACGTTACGCCAGCTAAGAAGTCCAGCTCATTAGACCTGGTATTGCTTTCAGATATGTCCAAACAACCGAAGGGCAAAAATTCAGTCCCCCCCACTCACTCACTTTCACACACACACACACACACACACACACACTCACTCACTTTCATATTATTACGTTAAGGTTGCAAAATTAAAAACTCAAAAGTTAGAAAATGCCAGAATGTGGTTGTTTTTGGGACCATAATGATGTTCTTTTAACTCTTTCTCTCTCTCTCTCTCTTTGTGCAAGTAATAGATTGTGACCTTTAGACCCATTGCACAGATCTCTGCCACTTGAGATAACATACTAGTAGGTTGTTATTCACTGTGTGGCATGGCCACTAGAAGGAGATGAGAAACAACATTTGCAGCTGACTTTCACAGCTATTTGCTGACAGTGAAACTCAGGCATCTTCATTTCCAATCCAAGTGCTGAAGGATTGTACCTCCGTGGTTGCAGAGCTCCTGAAACCTGCTTCCTTCTGTAGCTGTTCCTCCTGCCTGTCTTTGTCCCAATCCCAGTCCCCATCACTCCCTCCCTTTGGTTCCTTGTCACAGGCTTCTCCCATTCCTTGGCTCTACATCCAATCGGCCACCCCCTGCTTAGCTTCATGTCCCAGTTTCAGTCCCACCTGGTGACTTCATCCACCTCCTCGGCCCAGCTCCTCCGCTGTTGGCATTTCAATCAGGCTGTTGACACCTGCTACTGGCCTGGGCACCAGCATCAAGAGTACAAAAGAGATAGGCTTCCCGTTCTCAATTCCTATACCTGGTGCCAAGGCAGCCAGGTGCCTCAATTGCACATATAGTCCTGCTCAGTCCCCGCATGTCCTAGGTGGATGGAATTTTTAAAAAACAAATACCCAGCGAGTCTTGGCTGAGAATTTTCAAACTTCACATTTTAAAAAGCTTTCAATTTGGCCACATGTGGATGATTTTCCCCACAGGAGTGGCAAAAGGCACATTCCTGGTGTAAAAGCCAACCCTCCATCACATTTTAAGCTCTTATTCCAAAGCAGGGAGGCCCTAGTGCATCTCAACAAAGCGGTTATAAGGACTGTTTAACAGAGGCAACCCCACCTGCGTTTTCCTCTAACCTCTTTCTAAGAAAGGGCTGAACCCTCCAGGCTGAATTTTTCCAGAAAGTATAAGCCTGAGGCAGATACTCTGCATGGAAAATTTCAGCCCAAACAGTTGAAGTCTAGCAACTATAAATAACTAAAAACAGGGATCTTAGAACAGCAAGCGTCAGCAACCTTAACCATAGGCATTGCTATCTTCACTGCTTGTAACACATGCTGCACTCTGTGTGTGCATCTCCATTTAGGAGGGCTGACTGATCAAATGTAGGTTCTCTGAGAAGTTCCCTTCTAAGTTATATGCCAGAGATACACAGGGCATAGAAATAGCGTTCCTGCTTTGCTGTATTCAGAATGTCAGCGCAACAATGAGACTCATGTTCATTCAAGGAGGCCATTGCATTCGCCAGGAGACCAGACTCAGTTTAGAATGTCACACGCATTGTCTGGGTTACATTTTTCAAAATTCCACAGGAGAAGAGAGACGGCATTATTTGCTAACTATTCCTGGGAGGGCAGTTAGTGATTTCTCAAGAGGATTCAAAAGTGTTGGTATGAAAAGCTGGTAGTATTTATTTGTGCTCTTACTTTGCCTGTTTTGCCTGGAAACAGAGGATATAGGAAAATGGAATTTATATCAGACAAGATATTATCATAGCCTTCCAGTATATGACAATGTTATACATGTAAGGACAAATTCTTGCCTTACTTCAGAGTAGCACTTGCCCCACAGAGCACAGAATTACACATCTTGACTTTTCTCTTGAGTCTCCTGCGTAATACTGGTTCTATGTGTGCAGCATGAGAATCCCCAGCTCATAGGGACTAATCCAAAACCCACGGCATTCAGAGGACAAACGTGCATTGAGTTCAATGGGCTTTGGATCAGGCCCCTTATAAAACATTTTATAACTTTCAAAGTCCTTGACAAATGCTAAAGAGATAATCCCGACAAACTCCCTGCACATTTGGCTTTATTATCCTATTTGCATGCGGGGGAAATGGAAGCACAGAGTGGTGATATGACTTGCCCAATGCCAGGGTATGTCTAGACTGCATCCCTCTGTCGGCAGAGGGATGCAGATTAGGCAGGTCGACATTGCAAATGAGGCAGGGATTTAAATATCCCATGCCTAATGTGCATAAAAATGGCCGCCGCGTTTTGCCGACTCAGCACTTTGTCTGCAAAAAGCGGCAGTCTGGAGGGGGATCTGTTGAGAAAAAAAGCCTTTTTCGACAGATCCTGTAAACCTCCTTGCAGGAGGCATAAGAGATCTGTCAAAAAAGGCTTTCTTTCTCGACAGATACCCCTCTAGACTGCCTCTTTTTGCGGACAAAGTGCTGAGTCGGCAAAACGCGGCGGCCATTTTTATGCAAATTAGGTGCGGGATATTTAAATCCCTGCCTCATTTGCAATGTTGACCTGCCTAATCTGCATCCCTCTGCCGACAGAGGGATGCAGTCTAGACATACCCCCAGAGACAGAAGAAAGCCAGCATCCAGCCCATGTCTGCATTACAGTGGCACAACTATGACAGCCAGAACCAGAGGGCAGGAGACAGGAGCTGTTGGGTTCACAGCAGTGATGACAAGAAGGGCCATGATGTTTGTTGAGTCCAATATGCCACAATGATGCCTGGATCCCTATGCTGCTGCAGAATATTTGGCAAATACAATAATTAGAGTATTGGTAGATGTCCATAAGGTTGCAGTACCAATGTCCGATGAGCTGTTAGCAAGGCTGAAGAGCACTGTGAGTCTCAACTGGATTTTAGCAAAAGAACAGGAAGCAGTCAAAATATCCCCAGATAAGTAGGATCTATTTTGAAAAACGATTGGCTTCTTGTTCAGAAGGATGTGCAGCTGTTGATGAGCTAACCAGCTAGTGAGATGGAAACAAGATTCTATTGTCTTTAGTGCACTTCGTTTGAGTCACCAGTTCAAAAATTGCTTGGCCAAGGTGGCAAGGTCAATTGACAGGCAGGTGTCCAGTTCTTCCAAGCTCCTTGTGGCTCTTGCCAGGTAGATGTCAACAGCATACAACCGAGTTGCCAGCATGGGTGGCAGGTCAGCTATGCATCTCTGAAAGAGTATCAGAGAGAGTACAGACCCCCGGGGAAGTCTGTTGACCATATCACACAGTTAACTTGGACCCCCTCCAGTCCACATGTCACAATTGCTATTCTGTTAGAAATCATCCGCACAGTAAACTTCACAAGTTATTTTTTTCTGGGACCGTGGAGTGAAATTTGAAGCTTAGTCCGTGGTGCCAAACTGTTTAATATGCTGATGAAAGGTCAGCAAAAACACTGCTGGCCTTTTGTCCTGTCTCAAAGGCGTCCTCAATAAATGATGTCATTCTTATCATTTGATTCTCACCAGTACAGCCCTGCCTGGTAATGAGGCAACTATGGGTCGATTCAAGCCAAGAGTCATTTAAGTATTGGTCTCTCAAGCAATTTAAAAGTGATGCTGATTAGAGTAATTTGGCTATAGTTCTTTCCAGTGTTTCCTGTAAGCTGAGTGCTTGGGTGGCTGCCCAAAAGAGATTCAAATGCTGCCCAGCTGATTAACAGAGCGTCCACAGCCAGCAGCATGTGTTCCTACTAGTGGTGTGTATCTGCCCATGCCTCGGTGCACATAACAACATGTATTCCACCCACAGATGAAAAATTAGAGGGAAAGTTGGTGCTTTCAGGCATCTGCCTTCCTTCCAGGATTAAGAAGTGCTCTGATATGGAACCTTCACCAGATCTTTGGAACTGTAGTGCATTCCAAACAAGCGTTCTAGAGTTTTAGCAGAAAGTTGCACTGGATGAGTTCATGCAAAGCAGGAAGTCCCCATGGATATTGTCCATGTAAGGAGCCTTGTAAGGTTTTAGGAAAGAAATCGCTGATTCCCTAGTGCAGCGGGCGCCAGCCTTTTTAAGCATGAGATCACTTTTTGAATTTAAGTGCAATCCAGGCTCGACCTCAAACCCAAACACCCTGGCCCCGCCTCGTTCCCGCCCCTTCTCCGAGGCCCTGCCCCTGCTCACTCCATCCTCCCTCCCACCCCCCAGCCTCACTCATGTTTATCAGGCTGGGGGCAGAGGGCTGGAGTGTGGGGGAGGGGGATGCAGACTCTGGTCTTGGGCTAAAGGTCTTGGAGTGTGGGAGGGGTTCTGAGCTGAGCCTGGGGCAGGGAGTTGAGGTGCAGGATGGGTCCAGGGTGCAGGCTCCAGAAGGGAGTTTGGGTGCAGGGCAGCTCAGGGCTAGGGCCCAGGTTTGGGGTGTAGGAGGGGTTAGGACTGGGGCTGGGATTTGGAATGCAGGCTCCAGCTGGGCACAGGTGACTTCTGGGTGGTGGTGGTGGGGAATAAGTCAGGCTTACCCCTACTCTGGCCCTGCACCACTCCCAAAAGCTACCAGCAATCTCTCTCCATCTCTGCTCCCCCCTCGCTCAGTGGAGATGGGGTACAGGGTGGGGGGAAGAGCACCTTGACATCAGCACCCCCTTCTCTTCTTCCTGTGCTCTGCACAGCAAGCAACAGGCTCCAGCGGTGGGGCAGCTCCAAGGCAGAGGGCAGAAGCAGCAAAGCAGTGCTGAGATGGGCAGATAATGTTGCAGCACTTGACAGCCTCCCAACCAAACCAGTCAGGCTCACTTGTCAAAGGCTCCGAGATCTACCAGTAAATCCCGATCTACAGGTTGGTGACCACTGCCCTAGTGAATGACTGGAATAAGCTGGAATCGGCTGAGGGAGTTGGCTAGATCTTTCTGAGTGTAGATAATACTTTCTGATCCTGATCTCTGTGATCATGGGTATACTGTTGGCCACAAGGTTACTGCTGGGTAACATTGGGCAAGTCATGTCATTGCCTGGTGCCTCAGTTTCCCCATCTGTAAAAGGGGGATAATGATGCTGAACATCTTTGCAAAGTGCTTTGCGATCTGCTGATGAAAAACACTTATTAATAATTTATTTTTATATTATTAATGTATTGGTGCTGAGATTTCCAAAGCGGAGTCCAAAGGGAGATAGAGACTCTAATTTCAATGTGCTTTGGTTCTATACTATCTTCCTCATAGTTGAAACACTCATTTCCTGGAAGAGGAAAAACTTTCAGGCTGTGAACAAGGAATTAATTATTAATAGCTACTGATTCAAATCACTTACTTCCTCTGAGTTTATAAATAGAGTAATTGCCAAAAGAGAATTCAGATAGAAAGTCTGGTATTCTAAAAGGGACCAAACAGAGCCACAGCTTGTGAATAAAGTATGTAATTACATTAAAGACAGAATTTGTGATTAATTAACATCAAAATGAACCCGTTAATACCTATATGGGGAAAATGCTAGTCCCTGGGAAAGGCAGTTCTAATGCTATATCCAATCCAGACGTACCAGATAGCACAATACCAGAAATTCCATGAGGAACTTCTGCTAATTTGCTGCTGATTGTTGTTTGGCACAGGTGGTTTGGTTGAGCTTTGCATAAGCATCAAAGCATCAGGGGGGCAGCGGGGGGCTGATCAGAGCCCACCCACCAAACCGTGTCATGTTTACGCTTTGCTGGTTTAAATCAGCCCACCCACTGATAAAAACTTTCTTCTACTCTGACTCTCCTTCTTGAAAGAGGACTAAAAGGCATCATTTCACTTCCGTATAGGTAAAATGGGAATTATTCCATCTTCAGCATTTCATAAAGGCTCTAAGACTGATTCAAATGGCCTGACTCATTAGGTGGCTTTCTATCTTTGGTTTTTGTGTATTTGTAATCTCACTGATAAATTCCTAAAAATTCTGCTTAATCTATTATTAATTACTTTTATAGTACAGTCAACGTGCACATGACTGAACAACAGGGAAAATATACCACATCTGCTATACAAATGCACTCTCCCTCTCTGCCTGAGGATTTTCTATAGTGCCCATCATCATAGTATGTAAGCACTGCATGGTGTCCTTTCCCCGAAGAACTTGCAATCTGGAGGCAGATGTGGTTACAATATGAAACAAAATTAATGGAATGAGAGTGTGGTTTTATAGCTAGAATGCTTCAAGGAGAAGAGAATTGGTTGG
The DNA here is from genome assembly GCA_032595735.1 of Pelochelys cantorii. Taxonomy (NCBI): domain Eukaryota; kingdom Metazoa; phylum Chordata; order Testudines; family Trionychidae; genus Pelochelys; species Pelochelys cantorii. The sequence goes on along the minus strand of CM064333.1, from coordinate 63,870,310 downwards.
GAATCCCCCCCTTCCCCGCCCCCGCCAATTTTTGTTGTTGTTGTAAAATGCCTAATCATCAAAACCAAAAGTTTTCATGGAAACTTTTGTCAGGATAGTTTTTCAGGTCCCAGATGGAATGGGAGAGAGGCAGATCCTCTGCACAATCAATGGTTGGAGACCCACCTAGCAAGGAAATCCTCCAACCAAGTTTTAAGTCCCTCTTACAGGCTTAGACAGAACAGAGACTTGTGCCTGGGTCTCCCATATGTGCCCTAGTCATCAGTCATTCTGGGGTCTCTCTGTTTTGTTTTTTTGTGAAGAGTTTAAAAAGAGCTCTGTGATGGAGCTTACTCCCATCCCATTTTAGACAAGGAGTTAAGAGCCAATTACTGCACCTTGGAGTGATGGATGGCCTGCTGGCCAAAGGAGGAGGAGATAGGAAAGGATCAGTAGGCATCTGGCCCATATAAGAAAACTGAGGGAACTCAGTAAGTAGGAAGCAGGACTCTACTACAGAATGAAACCTACAGAAAACAGGTCAGGCTCTGGGGGATCTGGAAATAGGTTTTAGGTGGGGCAGGAAGCCAGGCAGGAGAATCCACAGAGAGTAGGCTAGGTACCTGAGGGGGAGGCACTAAGGTAGATTCAGGGAAAGGCACTTCAGTAGAGCCCAAGAAGGGCAGAAGAGTGGTTAGTTCACCAGAGAAAGGGGGATCTGGGAGGAGCCAGGGAGAAGTCATAATCCTGAAAACCAAAGGGAGGTTATTTAAGCGCAGGCTGTAGGGAAGCCGCAGTATGAGTGAGGAAGCAGACCTAACTACTTAATACAGGTCTCTAGGCTAGAACCCGGAGTAGAGGGTAGGCCTGGTTCCACTCCCAGCCCTTGAGGAAAGGACGGGCAAGCCCAGTGAAAGGAATATTAAGGTGAGTGTAGGACTAAAAGGACTTAGTCCTCTGACCACAAAAGGACAGGTCAAAGGAAATCCCAAGAAGAGGACTGAAGGCTCTGTTATGCAGAGGTGTTTTGTGAATTTTCATTTGGATCTTTTTGTTTCTCCAGAAGATGACTGAGCTTCATGTGCCTTGGCCAAAGCCATGGAAGACCTGCTGTAGACAAGAACCCCTTGAATCATTGCACTCCCACAAGGGGGAACTACAAGCAGTGAGTCCACGGTCTTACTCTCTCTTTCTTTCTCTCTCTCTCTCTCTCTTTCATTTCAACGTGAAACAAAAAACCAAACTGAAACCTCAAATTTTTACATGTCCCCATCAGCCCTGCTGATAAGGGTATTTTTTAGTTTTATGAGGCAGAGATGGTGCTGGTGAAAATTAATCAATGGGATCCTTCCAATGTAAGGAACAACATGGAAGAGAGCACCAAGTTAGGGATGTAAAGCAATCATAGAACACTAGAACTGGAAGGGACCTCGAGAGGTCATCAAGTCCGGTCCCCTGCCCTCATAACAGAACCAAGCACCATCTAGACCATCTCTGATAGATGTCTATCCAACCTGCTCTTAAATATCTCCACTGATGGAGATCCCACAATTTCCCTAGGCAATTTATTCCAATGTTTAACCACCCTCACAGGAAGTTTTTCCTAATGTCCAACCTAAAGCTCCCTTGCTGCAATTTAAGCTCATTGCTTCTTGTCCTATCATCATAGTCCAAGAAGAACATTTTTTCTCCCTCCTCCTTGTAACATCCTTTTAGATACTTGAAAACTGCTGTCATGAAAGAGAACAGTCTAGAGTCCAGGTTATATATTCAATGTAGATCAAAACTTTTCAGTTTTCTTCTTCTACAGCTAATATGACATTAGCAAAATGACTTTTTTGCAACATGACCCAATCTATTGTCAAAATCATCTGTAAGTTTAATATAACTGATTTAGTTAGCAGATGAAGCTAATTTTCCCCACACATCTTGGCGTACAGTGCTACACATGTCAGATTTCTGCCTAAAACCAAACTGAGAACATGTCACTGATACAGTTATCTGGATCCCTTATCTGGTAAGATAGGTGCCAGCAAACAATATACATTTTAATATGACCCAATATAAATGTATATGTCTAAGAACGAAGAACATGGGCAACACTTTACAGAGTGTGAGACTATCTGGGATGCAATGACTCTGAAAAAGATTTGGGGGCTCTGATAGTTAATGAGCTGAACATGAGCTCCTAAGATGATGCATATTGACATAAATGGACAAATCTCAGGCAGAATTTGGCACCGGTGCAACCGTTGATTGTCTCCAGATCTAGTGTCAACAGTTCAAGAAAGATGTGACCGTGGGGTAATTAGAAAGGGTTAAGAAAAGAGACATGAGAATGAGTAAAGGATTAGAAAACACACCTTATGGTGATAGACACAGGAAGCTCAAACTTTGTTATTTAGTTTAACAAAGAGAGAGTTAAGGAATGACTCAATTACAGTCTACAAGTATCAAATATTTGACAATGGGCTCTTCAGTCTAGCAGAGAAAGGGACAACAATAGCCAATCATTGGAAGTTGAAGCTAGATACATTCAGAGGAGAAAAAAAGATATAAAATGTTTAGCCAGGAGGGCAATAAATAACTGGAACTGTTTACCCAGGGGGGTGATGGATTCTCCATCACAGGCAATTTTTAAAACAAAATAAAATAAAAGAGATGCTCTAGTTCAAACAAAATTGTTTGGGGGGAGCAGGATCACCAATAAGGGGGAGCGGGGAAAGGGGACAGTTGCCCCAAAACCTAGTGATTTCAAAGGGCCGGGGTTCCATTACCAAGGCAGCTGGGGCCCCGGGCCCTTTAAATTGCTGCTGCAGCTCTGCTCAGTGCTGTCCAGGAGGGGCTGAGACTAGGTGCAGGAGGCGTGGCGTGCTCCAGGTGGCACCGAGGGCTGGCTGCTCTAGCCCTGTCCCTTGTGCCTGAAGTCTCGCCCCTCCGGGTGCCCCTGAACTAAGCCCCTCCCGCTACATTGCCAGGGGCCTGGCAGTGTATGTTGCCAGGCTTGGGGGGTAGTTCTGTGACCTGTGTTACAGGTCTGACTGGATTATCACAGCATTCTCTGCTGGCCTTGGAATCTAAGAAACAATGGGCCCAAATCCTGAAGTCCCCCTTCAGTTTTTGCTCAGTCCGTGGTTCACCATGGGAGAGGTGCCACGTTTCAGGGTTTGGCCCATAACTGAACCTTTGACTTCTGCAGACTTTGCCTAAGGGCTGGGCTGTGTGGTGAGTCACTGCACAGCAAGCTGCATGCAAATCGACAGGGGAGCGGGTTGGCCTTGTAGTAACTCACCATGTGAACTCTTCTGGAGTCTGCTGAAAGTTCCAGAACGAGGCCCTAGCATACTCCGATTTCAAACAGCAATCTGCAAAATCTCACTCAGGACGCTGCTACACGGCAAGCCGCTGCACTGTCGACTCACATCCTGGCTTGCTGCTCAGCAGAGCCGCTGGCGGGGGGTGAGTGGGGAGGGATGAAGGGGGCAATTGCCTCGGGGCCTGGCGATTCAAAGGGGCCTGAGGCTCCTGGCTGCCGTCGCTGCTATTGTGGCAGCAGCAGTGGCGGGCATCTTGGACCCTTTAAATCACCGCTGGAGTGCTACACCGTGTGCTCTGCACGCAGGGCTGGATTGAGATATGCTGAGGCCCTAAGCTATGTCAAGTGTAAGAGGTCCCATAGCATTACCAGAAAATGTGGATTATTCTAACAGAAAGGACAATGAAAATAGAAATAATAAAATGTTATATTTGTATATATACTGGTATGTAGGCGAGGATGAGACCAAAAACTAGTCTTTATTTTGTATTTAGAGGCCAATCATAATCTGAGGCCCTAAAATTTGGCTTATTTGGCTTGTGCATAAATCTGGCACTGTCCACACATGGCTCTGAGTGTTGCGGGGAGGGGCCGGCATCGTACTCTGGGCAGTACTGAGGACTGGTTGCCCTGGCCCTGCCCCTTCTGCCCAAGGCCACGCCCCTTCCAGAAGCATAGAGCCAGCCCACCCCCACATCTTGCCCAGGGACCTGTTGACTCCGCTGCTGCTCAGTAACTCACTCTGAGAGAAGTACTAATGCTTAGCACCACATTACTCCTTGGGCTTTCTCTTCTCAAGCAAAGTGAGCACCCTGAGAACCAAAAAGTTTTGAAATAGCAGTCAGCTGAGAGAGTAGCCTTATCAATATTTAACCTGCTTACCTTGACTAGTTTGCCCAGAATGGTCACTATCCCCAAAATACTAATGGAGATTTGAAATGGAAGAGAACGTATTTAAAAATTCTTGATAGCAAGGCTCTGCTTTTCAAATGCAAAACCCAGAGAGTCCAAAAATCGCCCAAGAATGTCCCTCGACAATGGTGCAGGAAATGTTTTATTTCAGCAATTCTTAAACAGAGAAACACCCAATTGATTTAGTAGCAGAAGTGTGAAATCATTTACCCAGAGAACAGCCAGAATACCGCTGTTTCGGGAGTGACCATGCCTGAAAACAAGCCCAGCTTGCCATTTATAATCATTTCCCACCCTCTCCATAGGCAAACAACGCATTTGTCAAAATCTTTGCTGATGCATTCAGATTTAGTTCATTAGCTCACATGTCGGGGGGATGGATAGCTTCGAACATACACCAAACAGCCTCCTGACTTTGTATTAATTGTATATCAGCAGTCCCATGAAAAGGCAGCTTTTCCTCTCATCTCACTTTTAGTTTTGAAACATATTTACCAGTTCTGGGGACCAGAAGCAAAACCGGAAGTAGTTATCCTGGACTCCAGGGCGGTTTCTTGTTTTTAAGTTCACCCTGCCAGTTTTAGACAGCATGCTTTGGCTCACTGAGCTCCATCTGGGAACCTTGGTGGCACAGTACTTTAGGAGAGAATTTTCCCAGGATCATGGGGGTTAGGCATAGTCAAGGCAAACAACTGCTCGAGGCCACCACATTTTCCTGCCAATCTTCCCCAGCCCCTCATTAATTCTTTGTTGACTTGTCCACACTCGGACTTCACCCAGTGGTTTAGCTGCAAAACCTGAATGTAGACACGATTTCCACTTGCACAGTCTGATTTGTACCAGGACACAAACCAGCTTTGAAACTGCAGTAAGGTGCAAATTTTACTGCACCAGTGAAAACAGGGGATTGCATAACTATGCCAATGCAGCCACACTAGTGGCACCCCCAGCTGTGGGAGTGAGTGGGGAGAAAACTCCTTGTCTCTATTGCAGCTGGCAGTCAGATTTCCCCCTTTTGCCCATGAAACACTGACCTTTTTCTGGGTTGTGTTCATCTCATTTTAGCTACAGCGTGAAGGGCCCTTCTCAGCGGTAATTCAGAGTTGCCCTGATTAGGACAAGCCATCTTATCAGAGGCTACATCTTCACTCCAGGAAACATTGATGCTGCCACCATCAATTTTCTGGAGTTCAATTTAGTGGGTCCAGTAAAGACCCACTAAATCAAACTCAGAAGACACCCCTGTTGGTGGCCGGCACTTCTGCTCCTTCCAGGAACAAGGGAAGCTGACAAGAGTGTTTGCTCTCTTTGGCCTCCCTCTGTGGGGATGGTGGGAAAACTCAAATCAAGGTACATCGCCTCCAGCTACGTAATTAATGTAGTTGGAGCTGAGTATCTTGATTTGACCTTCCCCTTTAGTGTAGACCTGGACTCAGTTTTCCATCTTGTATCAAGGCTGGAGTTATAATTGTAGGTGATATGTGTGTGTTCATTCCCAGTGTCACTTAGAAGATGTCGGTGGGCAGGTTATCCTCTTGGCGGGGCTGGGATTATTGACAAACCATTTATAGGGCTAAGTGGTTTATCTCACTAAATCAAAATACAAGAAAGTAGCTGTGGTGACCACTTGAGGTCTATAAAGCTAACCCGTTTAACAAGATCTATTAAAACAAGCATGGCTTGTCAACTGCAGTATTTCTAATGCATGCACCCCTACATGCAATTGCTTTTGTGACATGTTGTTGTAACCAAGTGCTTTTGCAGGTTATATCATCTCTTCAGCACAATCTGTAGGCAGGAGACATATTTGTCAGACGCAGATGGTCTTAGATCATGTAGCATAAATCCCTAGGCCAGTGCTGGCAGCTGGGGCAACAGAAATTCCCTAAATGTGTGTGTGGGGAGCCCACTGGTGCCCACACTGTGATCCACCCACCACATCACCTCTTCCTCCGCCGGCCCTGGCCCTGCTCCACCCTGTAATCCCCATTGCTCGTGTAACCCACACACCTCCTGGGTGTGGTTCTCTGTCGCATGGAGTGGCACTTAGACACTTCCAGAGAGGAAGAATGAGTTTTCTCTACAGCCTTAGCTGAGCGCCAGCTGGCTTTAGCTCAAGTGGTAGAGGCTCATGCACTGAGATCCCAGGTTCAGTTCTGCCTGTCAGCATTACACTCATCCTTATGGCTGATAAAATGTGATGGGGTCATGGCCCATTGGCCTCTGGTGCCCTGCAGGTAGTATCCAGTGGCCTCCATATATAAATGCTAGTATCCATAGGAAGACAAAAACAATATTGAAATAGAGAAATTTAGTGAAGGCAAGACTGTGGCATGTATTCCCTTAGAACACAAGTGACTAGCTCAGCCACTTACCAGGGACCTGGATCATAGACTCATAGAACTGGCAGGAAATGTGAGAGATCATCGAGTCCAGTTCCCTGCATTCATGGCAGGACTAAGCACCATCCCTGACAGGTGTTTGTCTAGCCTGCTCTTAAAAATCTTCAATGATGGAGATTCCACAACCTCCCTAGGTAATTTATTCCAGTGCTTAACCACCTTGACAGGGTGTCCAACCTTAGCCTCCCTTGCTGCAATTTAATCCCATTGCTTCTTGTCCTATCCTCAGAGATTAAGGGAAATAATTTTTCTCCTTCCTCCTTGTAACATTCTTTTAGATATTGACAGCTATTATCATGTCCCTTCTCAGTCTTCTTTTTTCCAAACTAAACAAACCTAATTCTTTCAATCTTCCCTCATAGGCAATGTTCCCTATAATATTTTCTATCCACATGTAGATTTTTTTCCATGTATGTGCTGCATGATTTTTTTACGTGCACCGAGGCATGTACAAATGCGCACTACCAGCAGAAACAAAAAACCTAGTTGTGGGCACTCTGCTAATCAGCTGAGCAGCATTTGAATCTCTCTTAAGCAGCTGCACAAGTACACAGTGTACAGGGAAAACTGCTCAGAGGTCACATTTTCTAGACCTTTAATCATTTTTATTGCTCTCCTCTGGACCATCTCCAATTTCTCCACATTATTCCTGAAAAGTGGCACCCAGAACTGGACCCAATACTTCAGTTGAGGCCTAATCAGCACAGAGTAGAGGGGAAGAATTACTTCTTGTGTCTTGCTTACTACACTTCTGTTAATGCATTCCAGAATGGTAAGTGGAGAACATGGAGACCTGGGAGATGGGTCAGAAACGGGAGGGAGCGTGGGCTATAATGGCAGAGAGAAAGGAGGATCAGGGCAAAACTGGGAGGCAAGGTCAAATCAGAGGGGTAGCCGTGTTAGTCTGAATCTGCAAGAGCGGCGAGGAGTCCTGTGGCACCTGTAGACTAACCGAAGTGTTGGAGCATAAGCTTTCATGGGCAAAGACCCACTTCGTCAGATGCAACTTTGCCCACGAAAGCTTATGCTCCAACACTTTGGTTAGTCTATAAGGTGTCACAGGACTCCTCGCCGCTCTTGCAAGGTCAAATCAGTATCTTAGATGCCTATATACAAATGCGAGAATTATGGGTAATAAGCAGGAAGAACTGGAAGTGCTAATAAATAAGTACAATTATGACATTGTTGGCATCACAGAAACTTGGTGGGATAATACACGATTGGAATGTTTGTATGGAAGGGTACAGCTTGCTCAGGAAGGATAAACAGGGGAAAAAGGGAGGAGGTGTTGCCTTAAATACTAAAAATGAACACACTTGGAGTGAGGTGGAGATGGACATAGAAGACGGAAGTGTTGAGAGTCTCTGGGTTAGGTTAAAAGGGATTAAAAACAAGGATGATGTCATGCTAGGAGTCTACTACAGGCCACCTACCCAGGTGGAAGAAGTGGATGAGGCTTTTTTTAAACAACTAACAATATCATCTAAAGCCCAAGATTTGGTGGTGATGGGGGACTTCAACTATCCAGATATATGTTGGGAAAATAACACAGCGGGGCACAGACTATCCAATAAGTTCTTGGACTGCATTGGAGACAACTTTTTATTTCAGAAGTTTGAAAAAGCTACCGGGGGGAAGCTGTTCTAGATTTGATCCTAACAAATAGGGAGGAACTGGTTGAGAATTTGAAAGTAGAAGGCAGCTTGGGTGAAAGTGATCATGAAATCATAGAGTTCGCAATTCTAAGGAAGGGTAGAAGGGAGAACAGCAAAATAGAGAGAATGGATTTCAGGAAGGCAGATTTTAGTAAGCTCAGAGAGCTGATAGGTAAGGTTCCATGGGAATCAAGACTGAGGGGAAAAACAGCTGAGGAGAGTTGGCAGTTTTTCAAAGGGACATTGTTAAGGGCCCAAAGCAAGCTATTCCGCTGTGTTGGAAAGATAGAAAATATGCCAAAAGACCGCCTTGGCTTAACCACGAGATCTTGCATGATCTAAAAATAAAAAAGGAGTCCTATAAAAAATGGAAACTAAGACAAATTACAAAGGAAGAATATAGGCAAACAACACAGGAATGCAGGGGCAAGATTAGAAAGGCAAAGGCACAAAATGAGCTCAAACTAGCTATGGGAATAAAGGGAAACAAGAAGACTTTTTATAAATACGTTAGAAGCAAGAGGAAGACCAAGGACAGGGTAGGTCCACTGGTCAGTGAGGAGGGAGAAACAGTAACAGGAAACTTGGAAATGGCAGAGATGCTTAATGACTTCTTTGTTTCGGTCTTCACCGAGAAGTCTGAAGGAATGCCTAAGATAGGAATGCTAGTGGGAAGGGGGTAGGTTTAGAAGATAAAATTAAAAAAGAACAAGTTAAAAATCACCTAGAAAAGTTAGATGCCTGCAAGTCACCAGGGCCTGATGAAATGCATCCTAGAATACTCAAGGAGCTGATAGAGGAGGTATCTGAGCCTCTAGCTATCATCTTTGGAAAATCATGGGAGACAGGAGAGATTCCAGAAGACTGGAAAAGGGCAAATATAGTGCCCATTTATAAAAAGGGAAATAAGAACAACCCAGGAAACTACAGACCAGTTAGTTTAACTTCTGTGCCAGGGAAGACAATGGAGCAGATAATTAAGGAAATCATCTGTAAACACCTGGAAGGTGGCAAGGTGATAGGGAACAGCCAGCATGGATTTGTAAAGAACAAATCATGTCAAACCAATCTGATAGCTTTCTTTGATAGGATAACGAGTCTTATGGATAAGGGAGAAGCGGTGGATGTGGTATACCTAGACTTTAGTAAGACGTTTGATATGGTCTCGCATGATATTCTTATCAATAAACTAGGCAAATACAACTTAGATGGGGCTACTATAAGGTGGGTGCATAACTGGCTAGACAACTGTACTCAGAGAGTAGTTATTAATGGTTCACAATCCTGCTGGAAAGTTATAACAAGTGGGGTTCCACAGGGGTCTGTTTTGGGACCGGCTCTCTTCAATATCTTCATCAATGATTTATATATTGGCATAGAAAGTTCGCTTATTAAGTTTGCAGACAATACCAAGCTGGGAGGGGTTGCGACTAATCTGGAGGATAGGGTCATAATTCAAAATGATCTGGACAAATTGGAGAAATGGTCTGAGGTAAACAGGATGAAGTTTAATAAAGACAAATGCAAAGTGCTCCACTTAGGAAGGAACAATCAGTTTCACATATACAGAATGGGAAGCGACTGTCTAGGAAGGAGGACGGCAGGAAGTGATCTAGGGGTTATAGTGGACCACAAGCTAAATATGAGTCAGCAGTGTGATGCTGTTGCAAAAAAAGCAAACATGATTCTGGGATGCATTTACAGGTGTGTTGTGAGCAAGACAAGAGAAGTCATTCTTCCGCTCTACTCTGCGCTAGTTAGGCCTCAGTTGGAGTATTGTGTTCAGTTCTGGGCACCACATTTCAAGAAGGATGTGGAGAAACTGGAGAGGGTCCAGAGAAGAGCAACAAGAATGATTAAAGGTCTAGAGAACATGACCTATGAAGGAAGGCTGAAAGAATTGGGTTTGTTGAGTTTAGAAAAGCGAAGATTGAGGGGGGACATGATAGCAGTTTTCAGGTATCTAAAAGGGTGTCATAAGGAGGAGGAAGAAAACTTGTTCATCTTGGCCTCTGAGGATAGAGCAAGAAGCAATGGACTTAAACTGCAACAAGGGAGGTTTAGGTTGGACATTAGGAAAAAGTTCCTAACTGTCAGGGTAGTCAAACACTGGAATAAATTGCCCAGGGAGGTTGTGGAATCTCCATCTCTGGAGATATTTAAGAGTAGGTTAGATAAATGTCTATCAGGGATGATCTAGACAGTATTTGGTCCTGCCATGAGGGCAGGGACTGGACTCGATGACCTCTCGAGGTCCCTTCCAGTCCTAGTATTCTATGATTCTAGAATGATGTTTGCTTTTTTTGCACCAGTGTCACCCTGTTGACTCGTATTTAGCTTATGGTCCACTATGACCACCAGATCTTTTTCCATAGTATCCATTCGTAGGCAATCATTTCCCATTTGATATGTTGATGTTGATATGTGGCCTGTAAGCTAATGAGCACCTTACATGCCCATTACAACTTGTGGGATCTGCATATGTTCAGAAACTTAGAGGAGGAATCACCAGATTGGTCCCTCATGCAGATGATTTTTAAGGAGATGCTGTCATCTTAAAAATCACTTAGGTCCTGGTCCAGCATTGTGCTTATGTACTTAATTTTAAGCATAGGAGTAGTCCCAGGTCACTTCCAGAAAATCCCTCAAGCATGTGTTTAACCTAAGGAGCAGGACATGTATTTCCTTCCCTGTGTGACACAGTGAGCAGAACTCTCCAATGTGCTGTCCATAGTAATGCTCGCAAGCAGTCAAAGTTAATTTGGAACCCAGCAATGTAGTCCAGATGGTTCCTTCCAATGTGCATGACCTTGAATTGGTCAATAGTGGAAGTGCTACATGACACTCAATATGCCCGCCGATCTTTTCCAACTCTAGCATGATGCTGTTGGAGTAATGGAGACGTTAGCTGGCTAAGGATTTATTAATATAAAGGAGTGACACAAATTAAGCTATAGACATTTCTGCAAATACCTTACGCAATATGAACTAGCAATTCCTAGAGCTCCTTCTGCCGTCTGTAAGAAAAACTCCCAGTGGCTCGTGTTGGCCTTGCTGTTGAGAAGGACTTCAGTGGGAGTTTGGCCTGAGTGAACACTTCAAGATTGACCTTGAGAATAAAAGAAATCTACTGTTTTATAGTATGTTTGACAGGCCTATACTCTAGTCTTGTCAACAATGATGTAAGATATACTTACCCTAAGGCCCAGACTTGTGCACATTTCTTCCCAGGCATAGTGCTTACTTTCAGGATCAGGCCCTAGGAGGGGATCGTTCTGGCAGATTTATAATTAACCTTATTATTAGTGGAAATGTGTGAGCAGACGAGAAAATAATATCTGTTATTAGGGACAGGTGAAATGCCAGGAGGAAAGCTGGCGCAATGGAGGAATCTCGACAGAGTGAAAGTCATGCTGTTTTAATTTTCTCATCACAAGTCCACAAGCAGTAGCAGGAATAAAGCCATGACTCTACCTCGATTGCTGGCCAAAAGTTAGGGCTGATACTTGTGAACTCTTCAAACTTCTTACTTCCTTTGAATAAGGGCTGAACAGTATAACTGCTTATCAGAAGCGTAACGGAGCTCTCTATTCCTCTTGAGGCTGCATTATTTGGCTAGAAATGTCACAAGCACAGGATTTCTGGTGAGATTTCCTCTGCTTCCTGCCTCAGGATAGGCCAGGAAGACAGTGAGAACTGCCTTGCTCATGATATATCATCCCTTCTGGTTTCAGCAGGGATGCGGAAAGGATTCTGGTTTGTAATATTTTTGCGTGATCTAGGGGCCCACTTTATGGTATGATGTGCCAAATGACCAGAGAGGAAAAACTAATGTTAGCATGAAAGGCATTTCTAGCCCTGGGGGACCTTAAAATTGCATCATTTTGATTACTATCTTGCCTCAATTCACTTTCAACAATCTGGAAGCTTGTAATCCCCATTTTCAGACTGTGGAAATCATTACTCTCTTAGGAGAGAAGTCCATTGCAACTTCATTGGGCCATTGTAGCTGTTTTAAATCTTTTCCCATGGCATATGACAGTAGCGGCATAGGGTTTAAACACTGGGAGATGGAATCACAGCACAGGGCAAATACCAGCTTTTCGTTAAGATATGCAAAACTCTTGGGCTACGTCTAGACTGGCATGATTTTCCACAAATGCTTTTAATGGAAAAGTTTTTCCGTTAAAAGCATTTGAGGAAAAGAGCGTCTAGATTGGCACGGATGCTTTTGCGCAAAAGCACTTTTTGCGGAAAAGCGTCCGTGCCAATCTAGACGCAGTTTTGCGCAAGAAAGCCTCAATCGCCGTTTTAGCCATTGGGGCTTTTTTGCGCAAAACACTTTTTAGCTGTCTACACTGGCCCTCTTGCGCAAATACATTTGAGCAAGAGGGCTTTTGCCCGAACGGGAGCGTCATTGTATTTGCGCAAGAACACTGACGATCATACATTAGATCGTCAGTGTTCTTGTGCAAATTCAAGCGGCCGGTGTAGATAGCTGGCAAGTTTTTGCGCAAAAGCAGCCGCTTTTGTGCAAAAACTTGCCAGTCTAGACGCAGCCTTGATGTTTTGCATAACTCATATGCAATGACTAAAATATATATTGCAGAAGATGGCAAATTAGATGACACCTACACTATAAGGGTGCATCTACACAGCACCCCTAAACTCAAAATAAGATACGCAATTTGCGCTACGCAAATTACGTATCTTGTTTCAATTGTATTTTGAAATAACTTATTTCAAAATTTGGTGAATCTACACAGCACCAAATTTCGAAATAACATGCTATTTCAAGACATCCCTTAACCCTCATGAAACGAGGGTTACAGGGATGCCAGAATAGCATGCCTGTTATTTCAAAAAACATTTTGAAATAACAGGCGCGTTTAAAAGACATGGGGTAGCTATTTCGGGATACTGGAGGTATACCAAAATAGCCCTGCTGTCGAAACATACCCTAAGTCTCAAAGGGGTAGCCATGTTAGTCTGTAACTTCAAAAACAACAAGTAGTCCTGTGGCACCTTAGGGCATGTCTACACTAGGGAGTTATTTTGAAATAACTTCCCTTATTTTGAAATAAAAAGGCGAGCATCCACACTACCAAGCCTGCTGTTTTGAAATAACGGGCTTGTTATTTCAAAATAATAACTCCCGCTTGTGAAGAGGAATAGTGCTATTTTCAAAACAGTTATTTTGGGAATTATTATTTTGAAATAAGTTATTTCAAAATAATTTCCCAGTGTAGACATGCACTTAGAGACTAGCAAATATATAGACTCATGAGCTTTCATGGGTAAAACCTACTTCATCAGACCAGTAGGACTATAAGGTTAATGCTACTCAGTTTGTAAACACTTTGGGTGTGTTTACACAGCAGGGCTAAAGCCAAAATAAGCTACGCAACTTGAACCGCATCAACTGCGTAGCTTAAGTTGAAATAGCTTATTCTGGCTTTTGGCGCTGTCTACACAGCAGGAAGTCCAAGTTAGAGCACTTTTCCTCCAACTTCCCTTACTCCTTGTAAAATAAGGGTTACAGGAGTCGGAGAAAGAAGTACTCCAGATGGACATTATTTCAACATTATGTTGGAATAACTGCTTGCTGTGTATACGCGAACCGTGTTATTTCCGAATAATGTCAGTTATTCTAAAATAACGCTGCTGTGTAGACATAGCCTTTGGCATCTTTTTGTTGTGTACTCTGCCCATTATGTTGGGGCCCTCGACCATGAATGGAGCTCAACGGTGCTGCTGCTCTATGAAAAAATAACAATTTAATTTAAATTGTCCAAGCAGAGAAACCCATTGCAAAATAAACAGGAATGTTTTCAAGACCAGGATGTTTTTCTAAACAAATAATCCGGTTTGCCCAATAATCTGCATTACTGGAGCAGCCGGGCATTTTTGCAGTAGATGTCATTAATAATGTCCAGTCCTACAGTCCTGAGAACTTCACCCACTTTAGGCCTGTCTCCTGCCCTGACACACCACCCAGCAGCCACCATTCCTATCACTATGACCGATTTATATCCAGCTCGACCAACCAGTACCCAAGATCAGCATTTAAGGCGGGCTTTTAGCTCTGGTGGAAATTTGTTCACATTTTGAAATTTCAATAACATTTCAGCAATGAAAAAAATCAAATGTGGATGACATTTCTCCCCCTTCTGATTGAATTGATTGGTGTCTTTTTGAAATATTGAAAAAAAATGGGAATATATTTTTAAAGTTGACAGTTTGCTTCATTTCCAAGCTGTTCCAGGGAAGTAGGTTTGCACGGAGTGGAGGTGGATACTTACTTTCCCAAAATGGGGTGGATGGGAAGAGGTTGGTAGCTATCTACCTGCATGAGGGAGGAGGCTGCTAATGTGAGGCATAGCCTCTGGGCCAGATCGCCTCTGGGTTGAGGCCCAAGAGCAGTAGGGCAAAAGAGTCATAACAAAAGAAACATTAGCCTGAGATTTCAGAACCTTCAGAGAGATGTGGTTCAACTTAGGCATGTGGCTAAGCAGGTTGGTAGCTCTTATTCTTTTAAAACCGAATCCACAACTCCTTGCTGCTGTCCAACACATAGTGCATTGTGTAGTGAATACTCAAAGCTCCTTATGAATACATCTACACTGCAGCGCTATTTTGGGATACCTCCGGTATCTCGAAACAGCTATTCCACGGCTTTTTAGAGCACCCATTATTTTGAAATATCACAGGCTCGCTATTCTGATGTCCCTGTAAACCACATTCCATGAGGAGTAAGGGACATTTTGGAATAGCGAGCGATTTCTTTCAAAATAAGTGCTGCGTGGCCAGCGCGAAATTTCGAAATAAGCTATTTCAAAATTGATTGGAAATAAGCTATGCAATTTGCATAGCTCAAATTGCATAGCTTATTTTGAGCTACAAGTGCAGTGTAGATGCACCCCTGTGACTGCTAGACTGAGGCCTAATCTTTTCTGGGATGTCTATGAATTTATCTTCCCTGCCATCCTTAAATCTACACTTCCACTGGAATTCCCTCCTCATTTGACATCTGTGTCTTGATTCTGTCTGTTACAAGTTAGGGTGACTAACTGGGTTAGTCACAGATCCTTCAGGAATATACCCATTAAGGCACATTTTAATTTACAACATTTAACACAAACCATGACACAGCAGCTCTTAGGGTTTCTCTTTGCTTTAATTTTGTATATGCAAATTAGTTCAACAACTCAGATCTCCTTTTTTCACAAATGAGGCATAAGGAAGACAGTGTGGCCTGGTGATTAGAAGAGGAGACTGGAATTCTGCAGACCTGGGCACTGTTTCCCAATTCTGCCACTGGGACCTTGGTAAAATAGGTATAGGAAAGTAGATCTTATTCACCATTGACTCATAAAGGCTGAAACCGATTTCAATTCTGTCAGCATTTTCAAATTTTAGAAATTGTTTTTTGTCATGAGTCAGGATGAAACACTAAAAAACTTGAAAACTTTTGCAGGTCTGAAATCCCCTGATATTTATTTTTGGAAATGCTGAAACACGGTGTTTCTGGAAATAAATATGCTACCTGTGATACCCAGAAGAGCCCAGACCTGGGAAGCCATGAAACTGATATGATTCTTGTCAGTTTCACAGTTAAGAATTATGTGTGTTTCAATCTCCAGCTTCCAAGGGCCCTGGGTCTGCTGCAGCATGCCAGTTGGTTGGGCAGGCAGCCAGGGTTCCCAAGGAGACTGGAAGCCAAGAAGTCCTGGATTCTTGGCAGCCTTGTTGGCTGACTGAAGGGGAATTGACAGGTTAGAAGCTTTGGGAATGCAAGCTCCAAGTTCAGATGGCATGTCCATGCTTCCGGCCTGATGGGCTGATGAGCAATGGGAATTTAGGAGATTGAGAGCAAAATCTCCTATTGCTTCCAGACTCTTGGGGTCTGAGAACTCTGGGCACCCTACTTTGGGGGGTATCCTGGATCCATGGTCCCTGCCAGGGCCGGCTCGAGCCATTCCTGCACCCCAGGCAGCGGGTGCGCAACTCATGTGCGGCCCCGCCCCCCATTGTGCTGCGCACCATACAGCTGCAATCGGGCACGCAGCGCCTGATTGCAGCTGTAAGGGACGCCGTGTGGCCCCTGGCCCTGGGCGCGCGGTGCCTAATGGCAGCTCTAAGGGGAGCCCCTTAAAGCTGCAGGTGCCCCCCATAGGTTGGCGCCCCGGGCAGCTGCCCAGCTAGTCCCCCCCTTAATCCGACCCTGGTCCCTGGGGCTATGTCTAGACTGCAGGCTTCTTTCGGAAGAAGCTTTTCTGGAAGAGATCTTCTGAAAAAACTTCTTCTGAAAGAGAGCATCCACACTGCGAAAGTGCATCAAAAAAGCCATCTGCTTTTTCGACAGATAGTGTCCACACTGAATGGACACTATCTCGCGTGTAAGCTGTGATTATTATGGGTGGAATGGCCACTAGGGCACCTGTGCTTTTTCCCCTTTCCTCTTCTTGCGAAAGAACTCCCTCTTCCCCGTCCAGACACTTTTTTTTCTGAAAGAGCTCTTTTGGAAAAAGGCGTCTTCTTCACAGAAAGAGGTTTACCAATATTGGAAAAATCCCTTGGTTCTTTCAAATTTTTTTCAAAAGAATGTGATTACAGTGTGGACATAATTGAAGTTTTTTCAGAAAAACCACCATTTTTCCGAAAAAAACCTCTGTAGTGTAGACATACCTTGGAAGCCTTGAGGTTTCCATCTCCAGAGAATTTTGCATGGTGGGCTGCCATGAAGCCACAGACTCTGGAAAGCCAGGCTGTTCAACTGCCTGCCAAGAAGGTGAACTGGCAGGAAACCAGGCAGGAAACCTGCTAAACTTAATATAGCCCCTGTGAAACATTTCCACAAATCAGAAAAATTTTAAGGGAAAAAATGTTGTCTGAAAAAATTCTGACCTACTCCACTAAATGGTCTAAGCTGCTCTCATAAGCTAGCTGTTTCCCTGTAGAGCATGGGTTCAAATCCTATCGCTACAACTCTATACATGAAATGTAAGTATAGATCCTAGTCTGTATGTTCCATGATGCAATTTCTCTTTGGGCATATAGGTGTATTTTTCAATAAATCAAAATATTAGTGGCAGCAACATCTTAGTGGATGCTCCGATATCACTGCTACATGCCTGGTGTAAAACTCCAGACAGTTGTAGCTGTGTAATGGTTACAATAGCCTGTATACAAAAAGAAAAAAGCTAGTGATATAAAAAAAATGATCAGGCACATGCTGTGACATCCCTGTGTTTCTTAGCATAGGGGGTGATAGTCTGAAATTTCAGTCTCACCAACAAAATCCCATTTCATCTTGAGTGGTCACTCTACAGCTCACCAGGAGTCATTAAATGTGAATTGTTTTGTTTATTTAAACATCTTGTTGTTAGTTCATATAAACCCTGTTATTTTGTACCACTTGCAAGCAGAGTAACAAACGTGAACATTCCATCATTGGCAAATGTTTCTCCTCCCACTAGATTTCATATTTGAAGCTAATGTCAGCTTCCTTTGTTTAATTTATTTTTACAGCCTGCACTGAGAGGGTCTACAGCAATAGTAATTTAAAAAAAAAAAACCAAGGAATAAATGAATTATTATGTTCTTCTTGTGGGGGAATAATGGAGAAAGGTCCCCGTGTTAGGCTGCTGGAATGCATGTCACTGTTTTGATACTTAAGAATTAGAAGTGATTCACGGCACAGAGCAAAAGAGCAGCTGTGTTCAGATCCCAGCCTGTCTCTGCTGGGAAAGAATGGCTGTTAGTCATAAAACCTAGCATGCTCATTTTCTCCATTCTGTGGGCCTGATCCAAAGCCCATTGATGTCTGAATAGGCGTGGGAACTAGGTGCGGGGGGTGCTGCAGCACCCGCAAACTCCCGGCTTAGCACTGTGGGTCCCGGCTGCCAGCCCTGGGGGCTCTGATGCTGGCTCCAGGCCTGGGGTCCTGGCTGTCCGCCCTGTGTGCTGGGGGGCTCTGCTTCAGCCCTGCATGCTGAGGGCTCTGCCACCAGCCCCATCCTCTGGGTCCTGGCTGCTGGCCCCGCATGCCAGGACTTCGCTCCTGGCCTCGGCAGGGGAGTAGGGTAGGGAGGAATGGGGTAAAGGGGAATGTCAGCACTCCCCCTCTTAAAAATGTTCCTGCATCTCTAAATGTTTGCCTCACTGCATCAAGATGAAAAAAATTTTTTTTAAAGAGGCAGTTTCTTTCCCCCCCAAAAATTGTAATTTAAGTGCGGGGGATTTATTTTATTTGCTAGAGAGGCCATCAGTAAACAAAATCTACAGGTCCTGATTGGGGGCTATTTAAAGAGATTGATGAGGCAGTTTAGCCTACAAATCCCCAGGTCTGTAAACTAACACACAAAAGAAGAACCATGTACCGAGATGGAGGTCCCTTTGCATCCAGTGGGTTTGCCCTTAGCCAGCTGTAAAATGGTAGCTGGTTACTTACTGTACCCCTCAATGTTGGCATGAAGTTTATCTAATATTAACGAAGTGCTTTAAGAGTCTCCAATTAAAATAATACAATCATAGGACTAGAAGTCCTGGTCTACACTAGGGAGTTATTTTGAAATAATTCCCCTTATTTCTAAATAACAAGCGGAGCGTCCACATTACCAAACCGTTATTTCAAAATAATGGGCAGGTTATTTTAATATACTAACTCCTGCTTTTAATGAGGAATAACGCTTATTTCAAAATAGTTATTTTGAAGTAGCGGTACTGTGGACGCGCTACTGCTGCTATTTTGAAATAACTACTCCCCAGAGTCATTCAAAGCAATTACTCCCCAGTGCTTCCTGGGGCTCTAAGTCGAGGTAGTGCATCCACATTAAGGGAGCCTGCCTTGGATTATTTTTGAGTCTTCCCTGGAGTGTAGAACACAATTTTGAAATATAAGTTATTTCAAAATAATTTCCTTGTGTAGACATGCCCAAAGGGACCTCAAGAGGTCACCTAGTCCAATCCTGTGGACTCATAGCAGGAACAAGCACCATCTAGACCATCCATAACAGGTCTTACTCTAATCTGCCCTTTAAAATCTCCAATGATAAAGATTTCACAATTTCTCTAGGCAGTTATTTCTCCCTGACAGCTAAGAAGCTTTTTCTAGCATCCAACCTAAACTGCTCTCATTGCAATTTAAGACCATTGTTTCTTGTCTCAGAGGTTAAGAAAAACATTTTTTTTCTCTCTCCCCCTTGTTTAACTTTTTATGTACTTGAAAACTGTTATTATATCCCCCGCTGGTATCTTCTCCAGGATAAACAAACCCAGGTTTGTTTTTTTTTTCAATCTTCCCTCATAGGTCATATTTTCTAGATGTTTAATTTGGACTTTCTGCAATTTGTCCATTTTTCCCAAAATTTGGTATCCAGAACTGGACACAATACTACAGGTGAGGCCTAATTTCCATAGAGTAGAATGGAAGAATTACTTCTTGCAACCTGCTTACAACATTCGTACTAATACATCCCAGAATTGGGTTTGCTATTTTCCCCCAACAATCTTACTTGGGTTACTCATATTTAGTTTGTGATCCACTATGACTCACTTTCTGCAGTAGTCGTTCTTAGGCAGTCATTTTACATTGTGTATGTATGCAAGAGTTTTTTCCTTCCTAAGCAGAATACTTTGCACTTGTCTATACTCAATTTCATCCTATTTACTTCAGTTCACTTATCCAATTTGCCTATCTCATTTTGAACTTTAGCCCTAACCTCAAAAGCACCCCTTCTAATCCCTCCTAATTTAGGGTTAGGGTTAAGGTTGGTATCAAGCTTTATAAGTATACTCTATATGTTATCATATAAATCACTGATGAAGATATTGAACAGAACCAGACTTGGAACTTATCCCTGCAGGACTCTACTTGATATGCCCTTGTAGCTTGTCTGTGAACCACTGATCCCTTTCTTGGAATGCTTTTCCAATCAGTTATGTACCTAACTTTTAGTAGCTCTATCTACGTTGTATTTCCCTAGTTTATGAGAAGGTCATGCAAGATAGTATCAAAAGCCTTACTAAAGTCAAGATGTACTGCTTCCTCCTCCATGGGTTTGTTACTCTGTCAAAGAATCATCCATGCTATCTAATATATAAAGGAGAATGTTTGTATGTTTGTGCTCTAATAACTTGGACACTGTAAGAGCTACCGCAACCAAACTTTGCATGGGATAACCTTTCCTCCAGGAGAAGGTTTTAAGGTACTGTGGAAGGGTGTGATACCCCCCTCCCCCCCGCCCCGCACTAGCTCTGCTGGCGGCAATGCACTCCCAGGCTGCCACTGTTCTGGGCCTGTGGTGCTTGCACAGAGGTGGCGTGCAGAGGACCACCCTCACGGTGCAGGAGCGCCTCAGCCGGCGTGCAAACTGGCAGGCAGGTGGACCCAGGGAGAGCAGGGGCACCGGAAGGGACACCGGCATGGAAAAGGGCGCTGACGGTTAAAACCGGCGCTGGGCCAGACACAAAGGGGGGAGAAAGAGAAGAAGGAAGGAGGAGCGGGGTCAGCTCTTTTGCACGCTGCCACCCCCCCCCCTCCCTGCCACCTCCCTAATTGCTGGCCTGTGCCCCACATAGACAGCGCCCCGCTCCTCCCCACCCCTCCCCCGCCACCTCCCAAACTGCCATCCTGTGCCCCACACAGACAGCACCCTGCTCCGCCCCATCCTTCCCCTGCCACCTCCCTAACTGCCAGCCTGTGCCCCACGCAGACAGGGCCCCACTCCTCCCCACCCTTCCCCCGCCATCTCCCTAACTGCCGGCCTGTGCCCCACACAGACAGAGAATCTGATTTTCTTCCACCACATCTGTCCAAGTACCACCCTATCTAATATATAAAGGAGAATGTTTGTAAGTTTGTGCACTAATAACTTGGACACTATAAGAGCTACCGCAACCAAACTTTGCATGGGGTAACCTTTCATCCAGGAGAAGGTTTCAAGGTACTTTTGGACCCGATGGGGTCCCGCTCTGCCCCCCGCAGCACCTGTGGCCCCGGGCGCGAGCTGGGGCACCCCTCCCACATGTAGCCTCCCAGGACTCACCCCTCCCACCCACAAGGTTACATAACTGACCCTCTTCCCCCCCCCCAGCACGGAGTGCCCCCACCCCCATGTGCACAATGGCTCAGGCACCTGCCCTGCCCCCCGTGTCATCTGCAGCCCTGGGTGCGAGCTGGAGCGCCCCTCCCGCGTGTAACCTCCCCTCCACCCGGGGTCGCTCCCCACCTGTCACACCCCTCCTCCGGAAACCAAAACCAAAGCCAGCCAGCCTTTCTGCTCAGCTTGCTGGGCTTATCCGAGCAGAAGGAATCCGTGTGCCTGCTGCAGCGCAGGGCGGAGGGTCCAGGTTAAACCCTCGATGTGTGACACTGCTGTGAAACCAGCTGGCTGCTGTTCATATTGTGAGTGGGACTCTTCTGTGTCTGGTTCCAGCCATCGAGGTTAGATATGAGCTCTGAGCTTTTGCTTGCCAAGGCAGGGCAGGTGGATCCCTGAGCCAACCTTGCAAAGAGATGTCCCCTTGCTACTGACTGCATGACTGTGTACTGTTCTCCTAGGGGCTGGCTGCTCGGTCCTGGGGGGAGGAGGGTCCTGCTGCTCTCAGAGGGTCAGGTGTGGGCCAGGAGCCATCAGCCCCCAGGGTCTGTGGCTCTGGGGGTCCCCTGACTCAAGGTCCCCTCCTTTCCTAAATTTTGTTCCTCCGGTTTCCTGAGCAATGCTGGGTAAGTCCAGCTAGTAGGTTATATGTCATCTTACTATCTTCTAGGCGTTTGCAAATTCATTGCTTAGTTATCTGAGTACTGAAATTAAGCTGACTGGTCTGTGTTTCTCCAGGTTTTTCTTATTCACCTTTTCATAGATGGGTGCTATATTTGCCCTTTTCCAGTCCTCTGGAATCTTTTCTGTCTTTCATGTCTTTCAAAGTTAATGGCTCAGATACCTTCTCAGTCAGCTTGAGTAATCTAGGATATATGTCATCAGGCCCTGGTGATCTGAAGACATCTAACTTTTCTAAGGCTATGTCTACACTGCACAGCTATTTCAAAATAAGCTATTCTGGAATAGTTATTCTGAAATAGCTTATTTTGAAATAGCACATCTACACTGCAGGGAAGCTTCAAAATTAGTCTGAGGCAGGTTTCCCTAATTTAGACGTGCTATCTCGATTTGGAGCCCCAGGAGGCACTGGGGAGGAATAACTTAGCCTCTCACCAAGGCCATTCTATTTCGAAATAGCAGCAGTGGAGTATTTAAACATGCCTTATTTTGAAATAGCTATTTTGGAATAGGCGTTATTCCTCAAGATTTAAAGATTTTGGAATAAGCCATCAGTTATTTTGAAATTATTCTGAAATAAAGGAGTGACTGTGTAGACGCTCACATTGTTATTTCGAAATAATTGTAGTTTTCTCGAAATAATGGTGCAGTGTAGACACACCCTAAGTCATTTTTAACTTGCTCTTTCCTGATTTTAGCCTCTTAGCCCACTTCATTTTCATTGGCAATCAATCTGTTAAATGTCCAATGGCTACTAATCTTTTTGGTGAAAACTGAAACAGAAAAGTCATTTAGCACTTCCACCATTCCCGCATTTTCTGTTATTCTGTCATTTGTTGAGATTTTCAAAGCCCTCCTTGGGGTTTTCACAGCGACAAAGTCCTTCCATTGGGGAAAGCTTTCAAGCTTCACAAAGCTCTGGGGAAGGTAACCAGAGTGTCTCAGCTAAGCTGGGACAGAGTGTTAAGCATCAGGGATTCACATATGCTATAGGTGACCACTCAACATGAAGTGGGCAATGGAGTATTAACAGGCCATGGGGCATGTTACAAATTGTTACGAGCCATAAAACCAGTGCCCAAATCAATGGTTTTTAGCTTCCAGTCTTGCCTTTTGAAGGTATTACCCAGGTGAGGAGGAGGACTGAGAGGTCAGATATGGAATGAGTGTTTTTTGTCTTTTCCTTTTCCTGTATGAGTTCATTCAAACGTATCATGACTATTTGGTTTTAGCCCAAAGCTTCTCTTCTGGTAACTGATGTACTGGCTGAGGTACATCACATGTTGAGATAAGCGTGTGTAGGATCCATGAATCATTTAGCATTCATGGGAGAGATGTCTAAATCACCTAGACTGCTTTGGCTATCTCCTCCCATAGAAACACCAACCATTGTTTTTTACTGTCTTGTTACCGTGGTACCCAACCTCAGCAGCCTAGTTACAACATTGCCTGGCTTAGGCTGCATACGCATTAAGTTCTCCCACTCCTTGTTATAAGAAATAAACTTCTTCCTCTTTTTGTTTAAGAACAAAAAAAGCTGTAAAGCTTGTTCCACTTCTCTAAGGGGAGTGGGTGGGGGTGGAAACAAACCTTAGATCATTTTTTGAAAAGAAAGGATTCTTATTCTTTTTCTGTCAGGGGGGTGGGGGAAAGCTGTTCTACCAAAATTCTTTGAGGCATAGAGGTATTCCAACTCCTGTCCAAGATGGAGGGAGGGGGTGGACTTGGAGTTCCTCAAGAAAGCTTCAGAGCAGCAGCCCTGTGGCTAAATTTCAGCACAGACTCTGTTTCCTTCCCCTGCCCAAACCATCCTTCTCCTGAAAAAACAGAGACGGGAGAAAAAATATAAAAATTCCATGAGGAAAAAATCTTCAAAGGTCCAGTCCAGCAAGACAAAACTTTATTCCTGGGAGGAGGTCTCGCCCTTGCTCCACCAGAAGCATTTGGAAAGATGTGATCCTTTTTTTCAGTACAGGCTCTTTTCCTGTAAAGAGTTTACTGACCTACCTCTCTGGCCCCCTTTCTTATGCTACTGCTATCACGGCACTCTGCCCCTCTAGTCAGGAGGGTCCAATGGGAGGTCTTCTCTAAACATCAGTGTTACATATCTCAGCATTAATCTACTGGCAGGGGAGATGGTACATGTCACTTCTCACCATCCATATTGTTGGGTGTTGTCGCCTTAATGAAAGTTTTGATACATTGTAGGAGTTGGGGGCGGGGGGGAGGAACCTGGCCAGGGTGAGGGCAGGAAGGCCTTCTGGGTTTGAAGGAAGAAGGCTGACCTTGTGGCTGAACTACCAGTTTATCCATCAAGGGACTTGGAATTCTCTCTCATGCTTTGCCACAGAATGTCCCTCAAATACTGGGAGGCTTTGTCCATTAATGTGTGTGCACTCTTTTGAGATTGTTGGATAAAAGGTGCTGTAGAAGTGCAAAGTGGTAGTAAATCACTGGTTGAAACCCATACCTGGAGCCCCTGGAATGCATGTGTTCATTCCAGGCTATGTGGAGAAAAAGTACACCTGCAAACCTAGCAGGCTCAGTGCAGATTTTGAAAAGATATTCCCTTAGTGGAGGACATGGCCCTTCTCACGTTCCTGTCTTCCAAATGATCATTATCAGACTCCCCCTGCCTGTTGCTGGGCCTGTTGCTGGCGGTTTCTGGGGTGCAGTCTGCGGTGCCAGGACAGGCAGGTAGATGCCTTAGCATCCCCACTGGTCACCTGATCTCCCTGCAGCAATGAGACCCAATGCCTGACATTCCACGACCCACTACTGGGCCGTGACCCAAAGTGTGAAAACCACTGATCAAAGGGGATAGTCCCAACGGTGTTTCTGAGGTATTTGCTTTTAAATCTGGTTTCTCAGTAGAGATACCAGGTTTTCTTACAACTTCCCTTCATGTTTTCAACAGCTTGTGAACGTGGATATGTCTGCAGGGGGAAAGCATCGAAGAGATTGTGTGGTGTAATTTCTGACCTTGAGATGTTGCCAACACAGTGCTTCTTCTGGCAAATATTTCCACTGATTCTGGAGTCGGATGACAGCTTGCAAGCTCATCTTCCTCTCTGCTGTGTGTGACTGTGACCGTTTTACATTTGGCTTAGGATGCAGTCTATATTTTCCAGAGGTGTAGACACTGGAGCAGTAAGATACACCAGAGGTACACATCCCATGATCAATCATCACACTCCAAGTGGCTATTGACATGGATGGAGGAGCTTCAACTTATTCATGAACTTCAGCTATAAGATTCCAGTGGTCAGAGAGGTGAAAATATCATCTACCTTTCGGAACTTCTGCTTGCTAAAATAATTTCTTATAAATGTTGCTTTAAAAGTTTCTAAATATCAATAGAGATCATAGAAGTGTTGGGCTGGAAGGGACCTAGAGAGGTCACCTAGACCAGTCCCTGGCAAGGAGGCAGAACCACATATACCTAGTTCATTTCCAACAGGTGTTTATCTAAACACCTCCAATGTTCTGTTCTTAAAAACCTTCAATGACACAACCTCCACCTCCCTTGGAAACCTTATTTATCCTTGTAGTTAGCAAGTATTTCCTACTATCTAACCTAAAACTCCCTTGCTGCAGATTAAGCCCATTATCTCTTCTCCTACCTCCAGTGGTCATGAAGAACAATTGATCACAATCCTCTTTATATCATCCTTTCACTTATTAGACCATGTTCCTCCTCAATTGTCTTTACTCAAGACTAAACATGCCCAGGTTTTTTTTAACCTTTCCTCATAGGTTGGGTTTCCTAACCCATTTATCATTTTTGTTGCTTTCCTCTGCATTGTCTCCAATTTATCCACATTTTCCCTAAAGTTTCCTGCCTGGAACTGGACAGCTGGTGCCTCACTTGTGCTGAGTGGAGCAGAGCGGTTGCCTCCCATGTCTTACGTATGACGCTCCTTTTATATACTCCAGAATATTTGTCTTTTTCACAGTTGTACCACATTGTTGACTCATATTCAATTTGCGATCTTCTTTCACTGCCAGAGCCCGTCAACAGTACTACTGACTAGCCAGTTATTACCCCATAGCTGTTTGATCCCCCCCCCATAAACACACACACACACACCCTAAGTGTAGAACTTTGTAAATTCTCTGTTGAATTTCAACTTGTTGATTTCAAGTTCATGTTGTCCAATTTGTTCAGTTTGTCAAGTTCATTTTGAATGCCAATTCTCTCCTCCAAAGTTCTAGCAACCCCTCCCAGATTGGTGTTCATACACACACACACACACACACACACACAGACCTACAGCTTGATTCAGTAATGCTTGAGTGAATTTTCAGCAAGATTCCTGGCTAAAGAGATGGAGTATAATTTTCGGGCTCCTAGGATGGCATATAGTTCATAGATATGAGGTATTAGCTCAGACATTCTGTCAGGGTATGAATCCACCTCAGACCTGATCCATAGAGCCCTGCGTGGATACAAATTGGTATCCATAACTGCAAAAATAATTTGTGGATATTTGCATCCACGCAGATGTGGACACCTATAGATATAAAGAAGGTATGTGCAAATTAGAGGGGCTCTAAATACAAGATTTGTATCTGCATCTGTATTCGCAAAAATGAGCCACGGATACCGCATTCATATCCACGGGTTTGCAGAGCTCTACTGATCCAAACACTTGAAACTGGTGGAGAAAGCCCTGTTTATTTCAGCGTGCTTTGGTTCAGGCTCAAAGGTGCAAACCATTTAAGCCTGGGCTTTAAATCCGGCGAGGAGACCTCCGTCAGATGCATCTGACGAAGTGGGTCTTTGCCCATGAAAGTTTATGCTCCAACACTTCGGTTAGTCTATAAGGTGCCACAGGACTCCTCGCCGCTTTTGCAGATTCAGACTAACACGGCTACCCCTTGGATACTTGGCTTTAAATCCAACTCTTAAGCATGTGTTTCTTTTTAATGTTGATTAGACAACTCTGTTGCCTTTCAGTGGTTTGGCATGATCACACAGCATCATGTTCTCACCTCTAGCAGGCTAACATTAGTCAGAAAGAACCTACTAGGGCTAGATATAGAGATATTTGAGGTTTGCAATTCTTTCCACCTTTACGAAGCAGAAAGACAACATGAATGCTTGATTGTATGGGTATATTTTCTTGGGTTTTAAAAGTATCAGGAATAGATGTCCTGGGTTTTCTTGAGAGAATTAGTTATGTTTATTGTGAGCACTCTCCCTCAGAATTTTTAGTAGCAGAGTAGCAGAATTTTTAACAATAACTATTTTGTCCAAAATGCTCATGAGGACTTGGAGTTAAATATTTTTAAAAATTCAACAAATAAAATAGTTCTAACTTGTCTGACTAAAAAGCCTTCCCTCTCTACCTTGCTCAGCTTTCAGCCTGTTGATCACACAGACCTTTTACTTCCTTTCTAAAATGGTGGTTAAACACCCCTTTTCTATTCTGGTTCTTATTCCACCCCAATTCCAGGTGGTATTTGAGCACCTAACATGTCCAACTTCTACCTCTGAACTTGTATGTCAGCACTTGCAAATAACCAGAGTGTATTTTTCAGATTACTGTAAGCAAACTGCTCCACTGTTAATCTTCTTGACTGCATCTGGTAGCCGAAAGTTCAGAAAATAATAATTGGGCTCATGTTTAGCACTTTTGCCATATGTTTCTGTGATAGGAAGAGGAGTGGCATTTGCAAGAGTATGGGAGACAGAGATGCTTTTGTCTGGAATTAAAGGCTGTGGACCAACTCAGTGCCTTGATCTGTAACAAATGGCTGTAAGTTCTTCAGGTCTTGTTATGTTTCCCAAAGGCTGTGGTCTTTATCAGTCTGTCCAGCGGAGGAGGAAGAAAGGCATCCCTTTAAATTGTCCATTAGTAGATGATGATTGCTTCCCTCAGACTGGCAGCTGGTGCTGACCCAGTGCTGTTCTCCAGGGAGTGCCCCATTCCACCATAAGAAGAAGCAGGCTCCACTTAAGCAGCTTTGGTTGAAGAAGAACCTGCAGAGTGTGTCAGAGTGGGACCTGGAGCTGATGTTCTATTCCTTTGTCATTACATTTCAGATGGAGACCAAGCTTTGCACCAGCCTAATTACCCACGGCTATGGCATGCTGAAACAAGCTTTTGTGGATATCTACCGCACGCACAACTGAATGATTGCAGCAGCAGGCCACTATTGGTACAACAGCCTATGCTGGACAAGCAGAGTACGGAGTCATTGGGAGGTGAAGACACTGAGTAACCTGCTAATGTGCTGAGGAAGGGCAGATGACTGTGCTATGGGCTGGCTTTGTGCCGCAAAACTACTTAATACTGCTTGAACATATTGCAACGCCCCACCACAACAACATACATAGCCGAAAGGATATCACTACACTAACTCAGCTACCCCCTGAAGCTACTACAGTAAAGGTTACTTTGGAGGCTGGATCATCCTAGCCTTGCCTAGGTGGTGTCTTTCAGATGCATGGTTATTCCTTTCTGCTCTTCTCTGGTAGCTATTCAAATGGAAGAGAAAGATGCCAACAAAAAGTCTGTTCCCACCATTGTCTCACTATACCTCCCCTTCATTGCACAACAGGTTTTAGAGTAGATAAGGTGGCATCTACTGCTGAGCACAAAATGGCTGTTGCGGTTGCTGATACAATCAATGGGTGGCCCATATCCAGGCTTTGAGACCTAGGACATGAAGTATGTTATGTGAAGCCAGCATCATGAGGGAGATCAGGTAGCAGGAGATGGCCCAAGAAGACTGTAGGCCTGGTTCTACCCACAGTCTGCATACACTGTTCTCACTGAAGACATAGGGAGGTGGTTTGCTAACTAAGGCCCTGACCCAATAATCAGCAACAGCAAAGGGAGCTGTTCAATTGACTTCAATAGCATTGCAATTGGGCCTTAAAAGAACAAAGTTTTTTTCAGTACTTGTGCTAGTTTCACCAAGGATAAATTAGGCTACATTTTCATTAGAAATGCTGCAGTGGCATGGTTGTAATGCTTCAGTATGGTCAGTCAAAACAGCGAGGGGGAGGGTCTCCTATCACCGTAGTTAATCCACCTCCATAAGAGGTGGAAGCCAGATCGGCAGAAGAATTCTGGTGTTGACCTAGCACTGTCTATCCTGGTGGTTAGTTTATCTTAACGACATTGCTTTTTCACACCCCTGAGCAATGTAGTACTAACTTTTTAGTGTAGATCTGGCCTTCCATTAAAAAATTCAGCCAGCAGAGGACAATCTCTCTACCTGCAGGTCTTGTTGAACATCCATGTTTGGAGAGAACTCCTATTTGGCTGGACTGGTTGAGCCAGACAGCCATTAGGACATAAAAAAAGAATAAGGAGAAGAAAGATTATTTTCTCCTAGACATGCAACTGAACAACACAAGCCAAGCTAACACAAAAGACAGACCAGTAGAACGGGGGAAAATACCAGTAGACCAGGGAAAATGTCATTCATAAAACTCTTCCATAGTGGCAAGTACACTAATAAGAGAAAGAGTCCGTGTGCATGGAGGGATTAAGGTGAAAAGAAGTTGTGATGCAAACCTCATGTTTCTGTTAATATTTCTCTCTCTTTTTGTGTGAACTACATGTCTTTCCACCTTTTTAATTTTAAAAAGCATGTAGGTTAAGCCTAGACTACCCTGTGGCTAAGAGGAATAGGGTCTGATTGATTGTAATAAGGGACAGTCTAAATGAAGTGCTTGGACTTGCCCCAGGTTCTTCTATCTGCAGGTGTTGGTGAGCTCTCACCCAGGAGAATAAGGTTTTGGAACATAAGTGATTATTTACTGCTGAAGCAAGCCAAAGGCTATGCTTTTCCTCGCTGCTCCCAGCCCTCGGCCTCCAACAGGAAATGTAGTTCATTTTCAAATCCCTCTCCGAGCAAAAGAAATTCCAGCAAAATAGCCATAAACTTTCAGAGTCTCCTCTTCTGCAGGAAAACATTAGCTTGAGTCTAAAAGAAGATGTCTTATCACTAAGCTACTCTATGGCTGGGATATGGTCGGGCTGTTGTACTTGGGAGTCAGTGACAGGACTCTAGAGAAGGCCACCCCACCCTCTTCCATCCCGCCCCCCCTCCCCCGTTTTGAAACACAATAAATCACCAGCAGGATGCTCTCCAACAATGATCGCAAAAGGGCTTGTTGTCTGATCCTTCTCAATCGGTCACTGACTTCCCCACCACAATAGTTTGTGCAACAAATCCCAGCTGTATCCTGAGTGTTTTGTAGCTAATAAATACAATCCAAATGGTAATTCTTTGGCTCACCAACCTCAGTGCCAAGAAATGAATAATCCATACAAGGCTAAACAAACAGTATATTGATGGGGTGGAGGTGCAGGGTAGCTGGGTCAGAAAGACAGACATGCACAAGCATAAGGCCTGCAAATGGTACATCAAAGCTTCTTCTGTCAGAAGAGTCGGACACGTGCTATTTGTTTTTTTGTCTGCTAATCCAGCTACGTGTTAAATTATTAGTATTTCCAAGCAACACTGGAGGCATTTTAAAATCCCACAAACAGCAGAATTGTTCTCCGATACACTAAAACTTAGCAACACTCGCCTTATTTGTCTTTGTACATTAGTGATTCAACAGTAGCATTTGGCATCTGTCGCCCTCGACAGACTTTAAAGTATGATCATCCTCATTTTACAGATGGGGCAAACAGATTCTTTGGGCTTTTTACATGAGCCCTAAGGGAGTTAGGCACCTACATTCCATTGAAATTCAACAGGTTCAACTCCCTTAGCAAACTCAAACCATTTTTCCAAGGTCTCACAGCAAATGAAGTCTCAATTTAGTGCCCTAACGACTGGATTATGGAATAGTCATGGCGGTAGTCCCTGGATACTGACCCCTGTCATGGGACAGGAAACCAAGATTTGCAATCTTGACCCAGGTCTGATGGGGCTAGGAAGTGAAGATGATCCATTTACCAGCACATTTCTGAGTCACACCTTTATGACAAGCCATAATGAAGGGATAGATCCTGTTTCCAACAAAAGCTGGGTAGTTCTATATGCTAGGTATAGAGCCGCCAACAGAGGGGGCAAAAGGGGCAGCCTGAATGATTTAAAAGGGCCCGGGGTTTCAGGCTGACATTACTGCTACCACAGAAGTGGCTGCAGCAAGAGCCTCAGGCCCATTAATTCACCAGTGGTGCCCTGTTCAGGTGGTGCTGAGGTCTGGCTGCTGCTAGGTCCCCCTCCCCCCTTCTGGCCAAGGTCCTGCTCTTTCCGGTAGGCCTGCAGCCAAGATACAGGGCCCGGCAAAGTCTCTCAGCTGCCCTGCCTGGATGAATAATGGAAACAAACATTGGCTGGAAATTTTATTGTAAAGAGCTTGTAAAACATGTTGAATAAGTTGGTCGCTGACCGCTATTTTACCAGCTATAATTAAAAACAAATAATATTTCAATTCCTGATTATTGGGAGGGGCTTAATTTGTGGAGGCGATAACATACTGCAATGTTTAGGTTGTAAAGCTAACTTAAATAAAAGGCTTCTTTTGATCAAGATCACATGGTAGGAGTATTCAACATTAGTCAAGGTTATTTGACATTCTGTGGAATTCTCAGCTGTGTGGGTAGGATAGGTGGCTGGAGGGGAATCAAGAAAAAAACACGAGGGTGGAAGATAGCCAATAAATTCACCAGTTGTGACAGCAGCTTATAAAGATGGGTGAGCTAGTTAGGTCTGTCCAGGGCTAATGTAACTCATTTACTGTAGTTGGCACTTAGGAGTAGATAACTTACACTGCTGTTAACCTGTCAGCATTATAGCCGGAAGATTGTATCTTCATATAGATTGCATTTTCACAAGGGTAAATGGATCTCGAAAGGGACATGTTAGGTTTGGCCAGGCTTTTCCTATGCTGCCTTTTACCACTTGATGTTTCCTTGAGCAAACAAAGTTAACTTGTATGATCAGTGCAAGGAAAGTCACATTTCCCTTTATGCGGCATAAACCTCTTTTGTCCTCCTTACATTATTGCTGGCTCAGTCTACCTATTTAATTACCTACATGGCCCTGATGTCTGTAGTACTGATGGATCTGCAAAGACAAGATTCCATTAAAAAATTCAGCCCAGATTCTCCTTGTGTTGTAAGGCCCAGAGTTGTGCTAGATGTTTCACAGAACACAAAAACCAACAATAATCTACTAAATATTTGAATGTGTCTGTCTGTGAGTGTGTCTGTCTGTTTGTTCAAGAACTCCTGCATGGACCACCAAATTTGGTATGCAGCTTCCTCTGATCATAACTTAAAGCAAGGTCAGGGTTTGGTTGTGCCAGGACAATGGGATGTGCCTGGAATGCAATTGTTTTTCATAACACAGACTGTGCTGTATGACCATGTGGGGGCAGCAGGGGATATAGGATGGAAAGCAAGGACAGTTATACTGTATAATGCCCACGTGAAGACATCAGGGGTCAGAGATGGGAACCGGATTGTTATAACCTCATTGGGGCAGCAGGGCAGAAGTGGAGAAAGGGGCAGCTGTCTACCATATATTTGAGAAAGTTAGTCTGTTTGTGTGTCTGTCCGTCCCCCAGCCATCCATCCCCTAGCTGTGTCTGCTGTAGCTGCAGCAGTCCTGGGTAGGTGCTTCTCACCTGGCCCCAAGCTACTGTGCTGACAGAGAGCTGGGGTTGTCCTCTCTCCCCAGGGTAGTCTGCACACTGAACTCCTCAGCCCCAGCCCCACCCCAGGGCAATAATTTAAATGAAAAAAAGTTACATGAGTTCAGGACTTGAGCAATGCTGGGTAAATCTAGTAGAATCATAAGATTACAATTTAAACCCATTGCTTCTTACCCTATTCTCAGAGGTTAAGGAGAACAACTTTTCTCTTTCCTCCTTGTAATAACCTTTTATGTACTTGAAAACTGTGATCATGTCCCTTCTCAGTCTTCTGTTCTCCAGACTAAACAAACCCAGTTTTTTCAACCTTCAATCATTTCTAGGCCTTTAATCATTTTTGTTGCTCCCCTTTGGATTTTCTGCAATTTGCCCCATGGTTTTTATTCTCTTCCAAGGACCTGATATTGTGCAGGGCTGAGAAACAAGCTCGCTCAGGGATGGGCAAGAGGCTGCCAGAGGGCCAGATGTGGCCCTCCAAACCATCAGATCTGGCCTGCAGCTGCCTTGCTGGGACTCTTAGGCACAGCACAGTGGCAGCCGCAGCTTAAAATGTAGTTCCGCTATTCTGGGAGCGAGGAGGGAGGCTTTATGCTCTGCCCCGTCCCTCAGCAAAATCTCTCAGCTCCCATTGGCCAGTTTCTGACCAATAGCTGCTGAGATATTTTGCTGGCAGCAGGGGCAGCCAATGAAGCCTCCCCCCATTCCTTCAACCTGCCAGAACAGAGCCATGTGGAGCAGCTTGCAATTGCAGCCTTCAGGTTCCTGCAGGGCTGCTGACTGGAAGCTGCCTAGGTAAGCACCTCCCAGCCAAATCCTGCCTATGGCACCCCCACTTTCTTCCCCAGGCCACCACCCAAACTCTCTGTACCTCTTTCCCCCAAATCACAGCTCCCCCCCAAACCCTGCACCCTCTTCTACATCCTTCCCCCAGGCCAGAGTCTTCTCTGGCACCCATACCCCCTCCCTGACCCTGTACCCCCATTCCCCTGCCCCATGTCATCACCCAAACCCTTTGCATCCCCTTCACCCAGGTCACAACTCCCTCCCAGACCCTGCACCCCGTACTAGAGCTCTTCCCTCAGACCAGAATCCTCTCCTGCACCCATGTTCCCTCCTGGGCTCTGCAACCCAAGCCTCTGCCCCGAATCACAACCCCCTCCTTCACCCAAACTCCCTCTCAGACTCCACACCCTGTCCTGCAACCCAGTCTCCTACTCCAAGCTCCCTTCTGCACCCAACCTCTGTCCCAGACCCCAAACCCCTTCAGTAGAAATGCGGCCCTTGAGCACTTGCCAAAATCTTGGAGTGGCCCCACCATTAGAAATTATTGCCCACCCCTGAGCTAGCTTCATCTTCCATCTACACATCAGCACCCTACAAACCTTAGTGAAAGCTTGACGAGTTTGAAAAATGCCCGTTTCCTTTCCCCATGATCGTTCTGTTGGGCACAGTTCTGCACAATTCTGCAGTTTTGAGCCCTGACTGGTGCTCCGCTGGGCAGCCTAGTTTGGCAGGTCCAATGAAGACATAGGTAGAAGTCTAATGATTGTATATGACCAATCCTAACAGTTCCCTGCCTTGTACTGGAGACTCCCATCCTAGCAGCTGCTGGAGGTCAAATGTGGGCAGCTTGGATGTCCCTACCCACCAGAAAGAACCTACACACTCACATGCTATTAGAACACTTGCAAAAAGTGCTCAATCCAAGCTAGAGGTAGAAAAAAATGCAATAGGAGCTGGTAAAAAACTGCAGGGTAGGGCTCCATCCTGGATAAGACTGAACACTAAGATTACACGAGACAATTCATTAGACTGTGGGATTCAGCGATGAAAGTAACTTAAAGTTTCTTACAGGCACTGTCCTATTGCAAGCTGGGTCCCTGCCAGCTCTTTAAATAGCTCCCTGCTGGCTTTTGCTGCAGCTCAGCCAGCTCTTGCTGGAGCTGCGCACCAGGGCACACCCGCTTCCTTTTACCTCCGGTGGGATTAGGACAAATTCGTTCCTATCCCCAGCTCTGACACCCTCTTCCCCATTCCCTGCCCCTGCTGAAGTGTCCACTCTCAAAGAGATGTCTTAGAAGGGTCTGTGTAGATGACAGTGATCCCTTGAATGCTGCCCACATAATGCTTAAGAAAAGCAGAATAATATGACGTGACAAGCCACCGTGTGGTCTAATGCTTGCCATCAGGGAAGCATTGAGCTGTGGTCAGCCGCATCCATCATTCAAGAGCACCCTAGTCTTTTAAGGTTAGCTGCAGTTAGTCGCAGGAGTAGTGCAGCAGCCATCTCTCATGATGGGGAGTCTATCTTTCATTGAAATGCTCTCTCCTCCAAATCCCTGTGTTAGTAGTGCCACTGGGAATTGCTTCTTTATTGATTGCAGAGGGGAGCACATATTGGGCTCATAGATCATTAGTCTTATTGGTGTACTGGGGATTCAGGGAGCTTGCCTCCAGGAGGGAGGTGCTGGCATGCCAATACCACCATTGATTATTCTTAATTAACATTTAATTTAACCTCCAATTAGAGTTAATCAATTGCCACTTTCTCTTGCGTTTTACTGCTGAGATGATTTGGCACACGAGGACAATTGTCACTAGCTTTCCCTTGCTTCCCAGATGGCTATTTTATATCCTTTTCTTGCATTTGTAATAGAGCCTGGTGAATAATTGATTTGCCAGCATTTAGTCTCTTCTGCTTCAGAACTGTCTGCAATCAGTTTTCAATTGTATTTATTAGTGAAAACTTAGCCCTCCAGTAATAATTCTTGGGCTGTGACTTGTGTGGGAGCAGATGGTTGCAACTCTTTGATCATGGAAATTCACGCTGGGTGTTTAGTTTTGACTGGACGTACAGTCAGGTCATGTGGCATTGTTTCTATTTCCCGACTGGACAGACAGAACTCTTGGAATCCAATTTTGAAGGATTGGGTTCAAAACGACTTTTCCCAATTTTTGCTTAAAATGCTCTGTTTCCACTAATATTTTGGCTAGGAAAATCATTTGCTAATATATAAGAAGTAAGCAAACATAAACAAAAGGAAGTTGCTTTCTGGCTGGGTTATCTGCGGGCACTGAACCAAAGATCTGGGGATTGATCAGGATGAACTGCTACTGCTTTGGTTAAAGGACAACTCTATTATACTAGCGACAGCAGCAGTCACAAACCTCCTAATAGTTCAGCCAGTAGAAGTGAACCAAGACTTACCCGGTGTTAATGTCAGTTTCACAAGCATAGACATTCTGCTTTTTATTTGATTGAATATTCATAGAATTTTTGACACATAGTTGGCCAGCTCCATTGTAACCATAGTGGTGATAGCTCTTTCTATCCATGTGCATTACAAGAGACATCCATTAAATACCACAACCATTGTATGTAGGCCGCCATTTTATTTGGGAAAGGGCTGGGTCTTGTATCCTTCCCTGACAGTCTGCAAATGTGGGCGATTCTGTAAAACAACGCTCTGGGATCTCTCTGAAAGGTAAGGGTAAAACTACTGGAGGGAAATGACTTTTCTGGCAAGGGCGCATTGGCATCTAGGCAATAACCTATGGCTTCAAAAGCAGCTCATGGGCCTCACAGAATAATTGCAGGGCTCAGATTTTCATCCATGGCCAGGACTGCCTATGCAGTGCAGTTGGTGTGTTCTACCCAGACTGATATAGGAAAAGATCTGGGGCAATCAGAGACCTAGGGAATTAGTTTCTCTCCAAAACTTTCTCTCTAGCCTTACCCAAGGGCGGAAGGTTACAGACAAGATGGTAGCTGGCCAGAGGGTCAGCAGCCAGTGATGGCTGTTGGAATGGTCACACAAGGTCCTCGGCCCTTGGCAGATGTGTCATGTATTTGCCAATTGTCATTGGCTAGTCAGGTTCAGGCCCACCGATGGGGGTGAGGGGAAGAAAAAGGACAAGTGTCCCAGGGCCCAGAGATGCAAAGGGGTCTGGGGTTCCCTGCTGCTGCCACAGCTACTGCAGCAGGGGTGGTGGCTGGAGCCCCATGCCATTTAAATTGCCACTAGGGCACCGTGCCATGTACTCCAAGTGGCTCTGAGAAATGCAGGGGGAGCCGCGTTCTGGGTGGCTGCCCAGTCCCCCATCCCTTCTGCCCAAGGCCCTGCCCCATCCAGATGCAGGGAATCCCTCCCTGCCCTCTTGCGCTATGTAGGCTGTCAGCTCTCCTGGGCCATTTGGCTAATTGCTCCTCCCCCTCCCGTCAGCGCTGCAGCTAAGTGAAATTTCAGTGCTAAGGGAAGGTGACAGGCAGTCCTAGGCAGTGAAGTCCACAGATAAGCTCCCTAAGGACAGTGGTAGTACAAGATACCCCCAGCATTGCTTGTCAAGTTGCCTTGTCCCTGAGGGAAGGCAAAAGGAATTGTGGTGCCATGCTCTTGGAGTTTCATGAGACTCCCAACATGGGTGCCATTTTTGAGCAGAGAATTCTCCACCTCACTAAACACAATAAACTAAGGCCATGGTTGCTGAGAACCCCCAACCAATAGGTTTAATGGGTGCCGGAAAGACCGAGCTCCTCACAGGACCTAGCCCCACATGCCACATCTTCTGTCTTGTTTTAGAAACTATCACAGTCATCAGGCCGGGTACAACAGAGCCCTTCTTCCTACCAAGCCTGCTCCAACCTCAGCAGCTCGAGTTACGCGGCTTGTGTGTTCCGAGCAGCCCGTTATGATTTGGTTCAACATAATCTCATTAAAAACATTTAAGTTAGAGAAGAGTTTTAGTTTAAAAAAACAAAGCACAGGATAGAGGGAAGGAGATCCACTGCTCCACAGGAATTAAAACCGGCCCGGTATTCCCCTAAGCACATGGTACTAGAGGACACACCCATTCTACGATTAAAATTTAAAAAAAAGTTAAAGCTTGTTTTGTTCAAATAAACATGGGACTTCAAATGTACTTTCCACAAAGCTTTGTCGGGGCAATGGGAGAAATTTGAGCTCTCTCGCAATGTTCCCTGGGCATAACACAGCGCTCTGAGTCTCATTATTATTGCATTATACGTCGCACATCTGTTACTGGTCAGGAGCCAAACTATTTAATTCTATTAGATACATCTATACAGCTAAGTGATAATCTACACCAGGTTTATGGAACAAGCACTTAATTCTTGGCAGAGAGCAGCTCAAGACTCAGTACAAGAGCAACAGAATATCTGCAGTGCAGTTGTAGATCAGTGTCAGAAACTGGCCAGAAATCATTTCTGCATTCTTCTGCATGCAGGCATTCCAGTGTGGGAAACTATTCATTCAATGTATTGTTCTAACATCTGTAAGTTATTGTTGGGGAGGGTGGGGAAAGAAAGGGGGGAATACTCAGAGTGAAAAACGTTTACCTAACAAAATACTAACCCTTTCAGGGG
Organism: Pelochelys cantorii; assembly: GCA_032595735.1. Lineage (NCBI taxonomy): Eukaryota > Metazoa > Chordata > Testudines > Trionychidae > Pelochelys > Pelochelys cantorii. Next base: position 63,832,246 of record CM064333.1, on the reverse strand, counting down.
GTTTCACGTCAGCACTCTATAAATAATAGTATTATTTTAATGCACATATGGTAGTATTTACCCTACTGAGAGGTACACAAACTCATGTCTTGTTTAGAAACTTCTGTGCCCTGGGGCTGCTTGGGCATGTATCTTTACCATGCATGTTTGAGCTAATCCATTGTTTATCTATTTAACCAGCTACTGGAAAACAGGTTACATTGCATAGCCATTCTCTGTGTGTGCATGTGTGTGGGTCCACAAGCCAATCCTCAATTTCAGAATTTTGATCTTAAAGAATGAGTCAGATACGAAATGGGTGTAAACTGGCAAAACTCCTATTGAATTTAATGGAGCGACACCAATTTACACCAGGTGATGATCTGGATTGTATTACTCCTTTCCCTCCCTCGTCTCCACCTAAAGGTCACAAAACCCTTCTCAGATGTTAACGAATGAAGCCCTAGCAACCTAATACCCTCAGCAATGTAAGTCAATATGTGTAGGATTTTGGGGCACAAAGAGATTATGACTTGCTCAGGGTCACGCTGGAAGTCTGTGGCAGAGGTCGGACTAAAATGTGGCTCTCCTATGACCAGTGGTACTTTACCCAGATACTTTGCAGCTTTGTTGAAAAAAGAGCCCCACCTACAAGCTTCCCTGACCTTCCATTGCCTGGGTGTGGTTTTGTTTTGTTTTGCTATTAGTCTCTATGCAGACAATTGAACATATTTCTAAAAGAAGTGATGTCAGGACTCTTACATCTTCCAAGAAAAGTTATTTCCATGTGCACAGGCTCTATAGACCATGATAAATACATAGTTTTAGTCTGAAGGTATCTGGTAATTTGAATTGGGGTGATGGCCAATCTTAAAGCATCTACAGCTGGAGAGGAATTCATTGATTCAATAGCCTTTAGGGACCATCACCATTTTAACCATCCTTTACCTACAATCAGGGCCGGCCCACAACATTTTGGCACCTGAGGCGGGGAGCTCAAATGATGCCCCCCTACCCCCTCGCTTAGGCCAAAACTTTGAAAGGTCTCAATTCTGCCTTCTTCCTGTTCTACTCTTCTCATGGTACTGCTCTGCTACCTACATATGCACCAGCAGCAGACACAATTTTCTACACTCTGGGTCTAGTGGCACCGCGCCCCCCCCCCCCCCCCAGTCTGGCACCTGAGGAGGCCCTGCCTACAGTGTTCTGTTCTTGCCCTCTATTGGACGTACAAACTTCATACCCTGGACTGATTTATTTCCTAAGGGCCTAATCCAAAACTCATTAACGCCAATGGAAAGACACCCCCCCCCCATTGACTTCAGTGGGCTCTGGGTTGGGCCTTCAACACTCTATGTAAATAGAATTGCTGCCTGCTATTGTACAATGAATGTTCTGTTAGCAGCAAGCTGATTGTTAAAATGTTCTATCATATTACTATAGGTTGAACCTCTCTAGTCTGGCATTCTCTGGTCCAGCAACATCCGTAGTCCGGCATGATGTTAGTAAGCTGGATATCCACTTGCTATGGGTGTGGCCACGTTTCCCTCGGGCCCATGTTTACAGCCACCAGTCCTGTCTCTGAGTGCTCTCAGTATTCTGTGTTGTTATTTAGCACTAATTTACCTCTAAATGTCTTCTAAGAGCCCAGTAAGCAGGGGAAGTGTTAGTAATGCTACTATCAATGTTGACTTCCCGTGATTCAGCAAATTTTCTGGTTCGGCACCAGTCTTGTCCCGAGGGTGCCGGACTAGAAAGGTTCCACCTGCAGTACTCGAGAAAATGACACAGTCCCTGCTCCAGAATGTACTAGCTAAATTCAACACGAGAAGTATGACTGCGAATAAACAAGAGGAGAAAAGGTGAGAGTGACTATAGTATTGCACAGTGCGGCATTGCAGAGTATCCATCTGTAAAAGGAGTTGACAGAGTTGTGCTGCACTCTTGTAACAGATCCCTGAGTCACAAACTGGCTATCTCCCTTCCATACTGAGCCTGGACTGGGAGCAGACCCAAATCTCTGTGCTGGTACTTATTCCTGTAGCTACATTCACTATGGGTCAGGGTTAAAATTGTGATTATTTTGTTGCCAACCCCTTCCCCTTTCTCTTCACGCACAGGAAGGATGGTCCAGTGTTAGACCACTAGCTTATGCTGTGGGAGACTAGATTTAATTCCTGCTCTGCCACAGACATCCTGTGTGGCCCTGGGCAAGTCACTTAGTCTTTCTGGGCCTCAGGTCCCTATCTGTAAAATAGAGATATTAGCATTGCCTTACCTCACAGTAATGTTATAAGGATAAATGCATCAAAAATTGTAAGGTGCTCTGATGTTCCATGGTGGACCATATATAAGCACCACATACTTCTCATAGGATGTGGCAGGAAAGCTACAGAAGAGATCTCACACTGGTGAGAGTGGCAGCATGGCAAACCAGTAAGGCTTGCTACAATTAAAAAAGAAATCAATATTTTTATTTATGATTTTTTCCATGTTTTTGGGCTAGGGTTGCCAGATGGTTTAACCAAAAATACCGAACACCCCCCACCCCAAAAAAACCCCATCGGGAGTTGTTAAGCAAAAAATAAAATAAAATAAAATGTAAAAAACCAGCATGGCCCCTTTAAGAAACACTTTGCTTTTGAGGCTTTTTGGCCCTAAGAGGCTGCCGACGGCCATCCTCCATCTTGTCTCCCTGCTCCGGGCCGGATAGCTTCCCTGCGGATAGGGTTGCCAGGTGTCCGGTATTGACCCAGACAGTCTGGTATTTTCGCCTCCTGTCCAGTAAAAAAAATTCAGAAAATATCGGACACCGAAAATGTCCGGTATTTTCTGGGTTTTTTCCCTGCCAGTAGGCGAAAATACCGGACACCTGGCAACACTATGACACACTCAGCAACTGGGCCCAGCCCCCAGCCCACCCCAGGCCCCCGGACCCCCACCCCCGGAACCTCTGCTTACCTGGTTTCTCAGGGAAGCTCCCTTCTGGCTCGACCAAGAAAACAAGATGGCCACCAGCAAAAAGCCTAAAGACCTGAGCAAGGGGAGGCAATGCCTTCCCTGGGTCTTAGTGCTCAACCTCTCCTCTTCCTATCCCTATTCTGACTCTGCACGCACTGAAAAGGGCCATGCTGTTTTAATGCTGTTTATTTATTTATTTATTTATTTGCTTAATAACTTTGGGGGTCCTTTTTTTTTTGGTTCAACAACTTTGGTCTCCCCTCCTTTTTTTCCCCCCTCAACAGAAATTTTTCCCCGGTGTTTTTTTGGGGGGGCGGGGTGTTCGGTATTTTTGGTTAAACCATCTGGCAACCCTACCTGCGGAACCTGGTAAGCGCCCAGGATTTTCGCCTCCTGTCCGGGAAAAAAATCAGAAAATACTGGACATTTTAGGTGTCCAGTATTTTCTGAATTTTTTTACCGGACAGGAGGCGAAAATACTGGACTGTCCGGGTCAATACCGGACACCTGGAAACCCTATTTTGGGCAGCTGGTGAGAGTTTCTGAAAAATGTGAATGATTTCTATTTAAAATGAGTACAACATTTTTTAAAATGTCCTCTTTTTTTTTTAACCAACTAGTTTTTCTAAATGGCAATGTGATCTTTGCTGTTGCAAAGACTGGGCAGCCCTGCTCTTAGGTTTGAGCATCTTGCAATGCACCCAAAGCATGATGGATATTCCTAGTAGTAATATTTTGCATCGATCTAGCACTTTCTTTCCATCCTCTCAAATGACTTGATCAATATAAACAAACAAATAAGTCCTGATGATACAAAATTTTGTATTATCCACCCTATTTTAGGGATGGGGAAATCATGCTACAGAGGTTAAGTGACTTGCTCAAGGTCTAATAGATTATCTGTAGCAGCCCCAAGAAGAGAACTTAGATATTTTGGCTCCTGGTCTGGTGCTTTAACCAGCCTGCCACTCTATAGTCACCTTTCTTCATATGTTCTTTCCCCATTAAAAATGCTGACAAATAGTTCAACTACTGTTTGCTTGCCAGTAGCAGAACCTTCCAGAATGAGGGCGCTAGGAACCGTAGCATGAGAATGCTAATGCAAGCAGGTGAGTGACACCCATTTAATTTCCAAGGCTGTTCAACAATTTTCCTCCTCTTTTGCCCTGTTCCCATGGGGGAGAAGATGGTGCAAATGGAATACCCCAAAGGGGCTAACTTGTTGAAACCTTTGATTCAGCCTGACAACCAAACAGCGTACCAAAGTTAAATATGTCAGCTCTTGCTTGTTCCGTTACTGTGAACACAACATTGCTTGCTCTGTGTTTCTAGAGGGATACTTACCTTGAGGGGTGTCCTCGTCCGTATGGCAGTCTTGCTTTCAGATTGACTGGTTGGCTCCATCACTGTGCCATGTTTCGAAAAGCCCAGGTGTTTCTGTCATTCACTCTTGTCAGTCATAACCGGTTGGGACTAGTTGTTGGAGCACAGAAGTCCGATGTGGGGAAATAACCGTTAGCTCATTGAGTCTGTCTCCCTAACCTGTAGGATACTATCCCCCCTGAAAAAGAAGCAAGGCTGTGGAAAATTCTTCAACACCACTCAAAAGGCCAAATATATTAATTTATTACAGGGGTGTGCGGAAGGGTGATAAATACAGTAAATGAGCTGCCATTTGTCGATGAATATAGGGAAGGAGAGTCTAGTGGTTAGGGTTTAGGATGGGTTCCTAGAGACATGGGTTTAGTCCCTGTTCCTTGTTTACAAAAATTTAATAACAGAACTGCCTTACCTTACAGGAACACTCTCTGGACAATATACTGAAGACTTTGAGGTACTATAAGTGATGGCGGCCATACATACTGTTATGTCTGCACTGGCTTCTAGAGAATATAGGAGTCTGATTTTTCCCCGTATCAATCATATAGCAACCCCCCAAATTACCAAGAATGTCTCCAAATTACCCATACTTTCACACTAGGTTGAATACCTATGACATGACAGCATTGTTGCTGGAAATAGTACTTCTAGACAGGGTGAATAATGATTTTCATTTTCAATGTGCTTACAGACATTAAACTCACCCTCGCAAGTTGCTTCTAGGTAAGCAAGTAAAATAAAGGTTTTATTTTCCATGGGAAATTTGAAAACATTTAAATTGTGTTTGGAAATTTCCTGCAATTTTTTGGGGGAGGATGGGGAAGGAAAAGAAGCCCATTTTTTTTCCATTTTGAAAACCTGAAAGGTTTTGGATTTTCAAGGGTTCCCCCCTCTTTCTTTCCTCCCCCCATTTTCCATTTTGTCATGAAAAGTGGAAAGAAGAATAAAAAGAGGACATGGTGATAAGGCAGAGAGGGAAATGCAGAGATACCATTTTTGGGGTAATTTTTGATTTGTAAAAGTGAAATTTTGAACAATGCACTCTCCATGTACACTTTAATAAAGGGGTCATTTTTCACTGAAAAATGTTGCTGAATGAAGAATGTTAATCCTCTCTGGTTATTTTTCCATTATGGTGAAACTGAGTCAAAGAAGCAAGGTGACTTACCCAAGATCACAGAGGAAGTCACTGTCATACCTGAGATTAGACTCAGGAATCCCTGGATTCCCTTTCTATGCTCAGACCATATTTGTCAAAAAATGCCTCAGATGTCCCTACAACAATGGCCAGAAACATACCAAAGATACAAACAGCCCATGGTGAGAGAGAGAAGGGTTGAAATGTGCTCTTGAAACTTGGTGCAACTCCCTGCTTGAAGATCTCAAGGCATTCTGGCCCCAGGAAGGATAGAAGAGATACTGACCGGTCTAAAGATGGAGTAGGGACAGAAATACAGCAGAGCCTGCTTAACAGTGAGGCAAATAAAGTGCCACACACATGGCTCCTGACATGCAAACTGCCAACCCGTATACAGTGCCTTTGACTCCCTCTCCCACAGAATCCCTAAGGCCTGCTCTACACTACATGGGAAGGTCGAAGTAAGATATGCTACTCTAGCTATGTACGTTACATAGCTGGAGCCAACGTGTTTTACTCCACACAGTGGGAGGTCAATGGGAGCAAATGATCCCATCGGCTTCCCTTACTCCTCGTGAGGAGCAGGAGTACCAGTGCTGACAGGGGCGCCCTCTCACTTCCAATTAGCGGGTCTTCACTAGACCCGCTAAATCAAACCCTGGAAGGTTGATCGTGGCAGCATTGATCCTCCCCGTAGTGTACACATGGCCTAAGACAGCAGTGGCCGTGATCAGCTGCATCAATGTCAGGATGGGTTTCTCGGGGCACAGCTGATGGATTTTCAGGGGAATATCCTTGGCAGAGCAGCCTCTCTGTCTCTTTGGATGCCCCTCAAAACCTACAGTGCCCAATGGGGCATGTTCATAGAAATTACTTTCTACAAGTTTGAAGAGTTTAATCACTTCCCTCCTTCTGATCTTTTCTGAGGGTCAGAGCCTTTTATTCCACTGAGAGGAGAAACATGGGGCTGGCAGAATGGGTTGCAGCATCATTTATATTTCAATGGGATGGGGCAGGCAAGAGGGATGTGGCATAGTGTATGTGTGTGTGGGGGGGGGAGTGTTCGTAGATCTATAGATGCTTGCATTAATTGGCTGCTGTTTACAGCCTGGGTTTATCGCTCAGCTTTTAATTAACTGTTTCCGGATTTAATCTCACAAATGTTCCATCTTCGTCCTTGTTTAATCCCGCATTCTAATGGCGAGCTTATTTATGCAGATCAATACTGTTTACAAACATGAAAGCCGCCTGTTGGTTTTTGAACTTTAGACGTGATGGCATCGGTTATCAATAGCTAAAGCAGCCTCAGCAGGTGGCATGTCAATATGCAGCCAGTCAATAGTCATAGAGCAGCGAAGATTAAAACTTCTTTTAGCAGGAGTAGGAGGGGGCTCCATGAACTCTTTGTCCTGTTATCATATTGTGGATTTAGGATTCCTCCCCTTCCTTTATTCCCCCTTCAGTTTTAGCCATCTGAATGGTGCACTAATGAAGATAATCAAGTTATTCAAGAATATTCATGGTAGGGGGAAAGAAACCCAAACTATCCCATAACATAAGAACTAGGGGGGTCACCAAATGAAATTAATAGGTAGCAGGTTTAAAACAAACAGAATGAATTTTTTCTTCATGCAGCGCACAGTCAGCCTGCGGAACTCCTTGCCAGAGGATGTTGTGAAGACCAGGAATTTAAAAGGGTTAAAAAAAGAATTAGATACATTTATGCAGGTTAGGTCCATCAATACTCATTAGCCAGAAAGGGTAAGAATGGTCTCCCTAGCCTGTTTGTCAGAGGCTAGAAATGGATGATAGTAGAGGGATCACTTGATGATTACCTGTTTCTGTTCACTCCCGCTGGGGCACCTGGCATTTGCCACTGTCAGAAGAGAGGATACTGGGCTAGATGGACCTTTGGTCTGACCCAGTATGGCTGTTCTTATGTTCTTATTGCACAAATCTGCTTGGAAAGGTCGTTCTTCTTTAGAATTCCTTCAGTTGTCAGCACGTTTTTCTCCACTGACGACTTGACATAGCTGGGAGGAAAAGTGTGCTTGTATTTTTCACTTGCTCTCAGGCCTGTCATACCATTTGTTTAATTTGAAATTACTGAGAGCACTGATTATTTTCCACTGAGCTACTCCGTTTTTTTGCTGGTGTATTTCGATTGAATTCAGCCGAGTTATACCAGTGTGAAACTGCAGTAATATATTGGAAAATCAGGTCTAGGGGTTATATGTAAAATGCTTCCTTTAAAAAACCCCCACATACTAAACAATTATGTATGTCCTAGAACAATAATATGCAGTCCTAGAGCAAGGGATTAGGTAAGACTTGATTTAGGACCCAATCCTGCAGTCATTACTCCCAATTCTCTATCACTTTGCCCCTTGCTTACTCAATTTCACCTTGTCTTCCACCTATGTCGTACGGGGTGAATGACTAAAGCCCCAGTCCTACGAAGACTTACGCACCTGCTTATTTTCTCATACTATGAGTGGTCCCTGTTAAAGTCAATGGAACTATTCCTAGAGTGTGATAACAACGAGTGGTCCTGTGGCACTTTAGAGACTAACCAAAATATATAGAATCATGAACTTTCATGGGCAAAACCCACTTCCTCAGATGAACGAGAGTGGAAATAACAGAAATATATATAACAGCAGAAGTATAGGACCTGTGTTAATGAGACTAATTAAGTGGGCTGAGTGTGTCCCATTCATAGCTTTTGATGTGGAAATGCAGATGTTAATGGCAGGAGAAATTGGCTTTGTAATACGCCAACCAGTTAATGTCTTTGTTTAGGCCCAGGGTAGCGGTATCAAATCTGTAGATGAATTACAGTTCTGCAGACTCTCTGTAACTAGTTATTGAAATTTCTTTGTAGAAGAATGGCTACTTTAAATCCGTGATTGAGTGTCCAGGCAGGTTAAAATGTTCCCCTACAGGTTTATGTGTGTTACCATTTACAATGTCTGATTTGTGTCCATTTATCATTTGTTGTATCATAGAATCATAGAATCACAGAACACTGGAACTGGAAGGGACCTCGAGAATCATTGAGTCCAGTTCCCTGCCCTCATGGCAGGTCCCAGTTCCATCTAGACCATCCCTGATAGATGTCTAGCTAACCTGCTTTTAAATATCTCCAGAGATGGAGATTCCACAACCTCCCTAGGCAACTTATTCCAGTGTATAAACACCCTAACAGTTAAGAAGTTTTTGTCCAACCTAAACCTCCCTTGCTGCAGTTTAAGCCCATTGCTTCTTGTCCTATCCTCAGAGGCCAAGGAAAACAATTTTTCTCCCTCCTCCTTTTGACACCCTTTTAGATACTTGAAAACTGCTATCATGTCCCCTCTCAGTCTTCTCCTTTCCAAACTAAACAAGCCCAGTTCTTTCAGTCTTCCCTCATAGCTCATGTTCTCTAGACCTTTAATAATTCTTGTTGCTCTTCTCTGAATCTTCTCCAATTTCTCCACATCTTTCTTGAAATGTGGTGCCCAGAACTGGACACAATATTCCAATTGAGGCCTGATCAGTGCAGAGTAGAGCAGAAGAATGACTTCTCGTGTTTTGCTCACAACACTCCTGTTAATGCGTCTCAGAATCATGTTTGCTTTTTTTGCAACAGCATCACACTGTTGACTCATATTTAGCTTGTGGTCCTCTGTGACCCCTAGATCCCTTTCTGCAGTACTCCTTCCTAGACAGTCGCTTCCCATTCTGTATGTGTGAAACTGATTGTTGTAGAGACTGTCCTCTTTGGCCAATATACATGGCAGAGGGACATTGTTGGCACTTGATGGCATATATTACATTAGAGGACGTGCAGTTATATGTGCCTCTGATGTTGTGGCTTTTGTGGTTAGGTCCTGTGATGGTGCTGAAACCTTTGCAAAATGAGGGCCTGGGTTTTATAGAGAATCATGTCCAATGGGAGTATTCCTCAGTAAAGATTACAGGACATATATTTAATATAGGGCCTGATTCTGATTTTATAGCAGCGTAATCCTAATTTACATTGGTGTAAATGAGGTCAGAATCAAACTCTTAGTTTGCAGGCTGTGTTATTATTATTTATTTGTTTATATTACCATAGTATATTCTAGGCACTGTACAAACATATATATTAAGTCCACATTTTCAATAAACATGGCTGTTAGTCGCTACCCCTCTATTAACAAGCTTCTAATAATCAATAAACTATAGTCCTGTTTGTACTAATACTTTGCACTTAATTCCTGGCATTGGGCCTATTTCTTTTCTCAGTTATACCAGTGTATTGCCTGGTACAATTCCACTAAGGACATAACCCTGTAAAACGTGTGCCTTTTGGTGAAGAACTCTTTGTCTAATCACAATGACTGGTTAGGGAGGGGTATGTTGTCAGACTGCACTGGGCTTTAATAATTTACTTCCTTATACGCAGCACTGTGCAGGTAACGTTTGGGCATAGATTAAAGCATCCTGTCCTATTTAAATTTTTGCCTTGACTTTTAATTTTCAGAGATCTACCTTGTTAGCTGACATTTTACACTTTTTTGTGTGTGTTCATTATCAATTATGTCATCAGGGACGGGCCCCTTCTGATTACACTCATACACTTTACATGTGGTGCCCACACATTGCTCTTTAGCAAAGACCCTCCATAGATTCTGAAGAACCTATTTTGTTCCAACCCACCCAAGGAGTCCAGAAGGAATTTAATTACCTGAGTTGATTTCCCCCCCCCAAATTACCCACAGGAGAGGGAGTGGTCATTCCTGCACAAAGTGCTGGAAAGCACAGGATCCTACTGGGAAGCTACAGTAATGCAGTGCTCCTTAAAACAAAGCCCTGGACATTTTTTTTTTTTTACACAACCCACGCTTGAATGCAGTCCCTACAGCTAGAAAGCTGCACATCTTTTCTTTAGCAACTTGTGGTGCACCACAGTTTTTGTAACGCTGGCAGAGAAGGAGCAAATACTCAATCATTTCTGCTTTATTCTCTCAGCCACAAAACCCAGCTCCCAAAGCTCAGTGCTGTTTTTAATAATGACATCTTGAGCGCCTTTCAGAGCTTGTCTGAAAGCAAATACAAGCCTTTAATAAGTTATTTTAATGCCTTTAACTATGGAGAAAAAGAAAAGGGGGCACATATAGCTCTGTAAAAGTTTCAGGGTCTGGAAGAATCTAATTCAGAAACAAAAGCCTTTTGAATCTCTTTCTATTCCCTTCTTCCCTGCCCTCCCCCCCCCCGCATCCCTGATCCTCCCCCCTTCCTTCCTTCACTTCTCACCCTTCCCCGCTGAGCAGTAACAGTGCCAACTTATCAGATACTTTTAGCTGCCAGCTTCCCAGATACTTTCCTTTGAATGTGACCTGGCAGCAGCTTGGTAGAACTTTTCAACTGCTATATATGTCATATGCTAGAAGAAGAAGAAAAACTGACTGCTGGAATACATGGTTCACGGCAGAGACAAAAGTGAGGGAATGCAAAGCACTCTATTTTAACTCAGAAGGCAACAGGAGATAGAGAAGGGGAAACAAGCATCCTAACTTTTTGCCTTCATCTGAGGATCTCAATCCTTTTATAATCAGCTATGAATTAAGCCTCACAACTAGGGCCGGCTCTAGGTTTTTTGCCGCCCCAAGCAAAAAAAATTTTTGGCTTCCCCCCCTTTTTGTTGGCTTTTACACATGTTTGCACTTTCCAATTTTTTTTTGTTTTGGTTTTTTTTGACTGTTTAAAATTTAAAAAAAAATGAAAACAAAATTTGTAGTTAGTGAAATAAAACAATTTCCTACTAGTGTACTCATTTAATTTTAACAAAATCACAATTAGAAACAATTTGGGTTCAACTATACACTGTAATGAAAAATGTTAGTGTCTTCCGGTGCGCCCAGTTTCTCATAAATTAAAAGAATTTATATTAACTGAATTTTTCTGGTTTTTTATACTTGCATAGCCTTTTAATAATTCAGTAAAATCTAAATTTTTTGCAATGGTACTTTCAATTGAAATGAATGCGAGTCCTGACAAGTGATTTTGAGACATGGTGGACCTCAAATAATTTTTTAGTAATTTCAGTTTTGAGATACTGCGCTCACCAGAAGCCACTGATACTGGTAATGTTAAAAGCAGTGTTTGGAGTGAAAAAATCATTTCTTGCTATGAATTCTAATACTTTTAGAGGAGACGTTTTAGGACTTATTAGCTCAGATAAAGCTATTAATTCATCATACAATTCTACTCCACCAATGTCAGCAGCGTTATCAGTACTGAGCACTAAATGTAGGTCCTGGCAGTGCCTCATGAGGTCGTCTTTAGAAAACTGATTTTTAATATTTTCAATATTGTATAAAAATAGTATAAAAATTCAAAAGCAGATGCTGGCGTGTCTGGGGCAGGAGCTGGGACAGGCATGGGGAGCTGTTTCTCAGCCCCAGGCCTGGCTGCTCCACCAGTACCTGCAGCTTCTCCAGTGCCTGCAGGGCCTTGTCCAGCGCGGTCCGCATGGCCATGCCCAGGGAGCAGGGGCCCCGGCGGGTGCCTGGCCCCCCTGCAGCCGCCATGGCCCAGGCTGGTGGGGAGACTGCACTTCCTGCACTGGGGCCATCCCCCTGCGAACCCGCCCCAGCTCTCCATGGGCAGGGCTGACCCGAAGTAGGCGGTGGAGCCGGGCAGCAGCAGGAGGCAGAGGGCGGCCAGCAGGCTTCAGGCGTGCATGGTGCCAGCGCTGAGCAGCGGGTAGTGGCGTCTCCTGCGGCCCTTTAAAATCGGCGAGGCGGGGCCGGGCATTGCCGGGGGCAGCTGCTAACCTGGAAATGTGCTGCCCCAAACATGTGCTTGATTTGCTGGTGCCTAGAGCTGGCCCTGCTCACAACAGCCCTTTTGCAATGGCGTGAGAAAAAAAAGCTAGGTGCAGGGAGTGAAAATGAAGGAGCCCTGAAGCAACATGGAGAGCAAGTGGGCAGTCTTGGGGGGTCATCAGTAATTACACCTATGCCATGATGTATGTCAATATCATTCAATCAGCTTGATGTGGGGAACCAGAAGAACATAGCCGTGAAGTGACTTGCCCATAGTGACAGAGCAAGGCAGAAGGAGATTTGGGAGTAGGAACCAGGCATGTTGACTCCCAGTCTTTTGCTTTAACCACTAGATGATACTGCCTGTCTTTAAAATAAAAATCTCCAGCACAGACAGATGCCGCTTCACTTCCATGAGTATCTGTTCCGGAAATGGCCTTTTCCAATATATATAATTAAGAACATAAGAATGGTCATACTGGATCAGATCAAAGGTCCATCTAGCCCAGTATCCTGTCTTCTGACAGTGGCCAATGCCAGATGCCCCAGAGGGAGTGAACAGAAACAGGTAATCATCAAGTGATCCCTCTCCTATCATCCATTTCTAGCCTCTGACGAAGAGGCTAGGGACACCATTCTTACCCTTTCTGGCTAATAAGTATTGATGGACCTAACCTCCATGAATTTATCGAGTTCCTTTTTGAACTCTGTTAAAATCCTGGTCTTAACAACATCCTCTGTATGACCCAATGACCGTCCTGTGTGACCCTGAAGTTACTTTAAAAAAAAAAAAAGAGGGGGATTTTTAGACTAGAGGACTGGGACTCAAAACACCTAGGCCTTCCTCCCAGCACTTCCACTGTCTTACTCAGACTAGTTACTAGCCTGCTTTGGGACTCTGTTTACCTCTCTGTAAAACAGATATAGTCATAATTTTTCATTATTAAGCACTTTAGAGGCAGGTCCCAGACACAAATAAAGACAGTCCTTGCCCCAATGAGTTTGTTGATGCTCAATTGCCCCATTGGCAATGTTGGGGATGTAACGAATTAATTTTGCCAAGTGCTTTGAGATCGGGGATGTGAGGTGCTATAGAAGTGTAACTTATAATGATGATTAATTGTCTTTTCTTGGTGGGAAGTTGCCATCCTCTCTTCACTTTCTGTGACTGGCAAACCAGAGGGAGTGTTTAACTTTTAAAAAAAACCAATGTCTTTACAAAGTAACAAATTAAGATGCAAATCTGGAGTGGGGGGTTTTTTTTTTTGCTAATTGGCAGAAAATTAATGAACGTGTAGCTGAGTGAGCAGATGCTCTCGTCAAAAAAAGGCAGATTTGGAGTTCCTCTAACCCTCCTTTTTGAAAACACATCAAGAAGCAGTAGCATGTGGCAGGTCAGGAATTAAGCAACAGTAACTGTACAGATTGTAAAGAACACAAAGGAAGGTTTTGTGTGTGCGGGTGTGGGGGGTTTTTTTTCTTCTCTTTCTTTTGTTTTAACTTCCTTGCACTGGATTTTATTTTTTTTTTTTTAAAGCCCATATTCCTCTGCAGCTCATAATTAGCAGCCAGGCCTCTGGGACCTAATTAACCAATTCAATTAACAAAAAAAGCATACAAGTCACCCTGACATTTGTCAGCCATTAGGAGGGATGTGAGGCTGGCAGGTTCTGCCGACACATTAATGATGATTAGCTCATTTGCAGCTCACTTTTACCCTAGGTGTCCACCTGGAGAGACTGGCACAAAATGCTGTTCAGAGAGAGTCGGGCCGGGGCTGGAGCTGGGACTGGGAAGAACATGGCCGTGACCCTCAAAGGGAATTTTGACCTTTCATTGAACGGCTAATCAATATGTTTTTGCCTTGGTTAAGAGAAGCTGCTGTCCCTTCCACCCATTTCTGTGCTTGCTAACCTTCAGAGAAGCACTAGCTTGAGAGCCAGGGGACTCATATTTGCCTCCAGGGCTAAAATCCCTTGTTTTCAACTCCTTCGGTGGAAGAGGCTTTTCTTTTCCTTGTCGATAGCGCTCTTTGCTTGCTTCCCACAGCAGGGCTCCTTCGCTGGGTTGGGCTGTTTCTTAGTTCAAGCCACGCTCTTTGTTCTTGGGATTGATTGACTATAGCCCTTTATACAATACAGGCCAATATTTATATTGTGGTTGCTCCGATTCCTGCCTCTGAACTTTCTTAATTTAACTCCACCTCCCCAGCAGCTCTGGTTTGGTAACAAGCGGCTGATTGCTGTAGAAGTGAAATCCCCGGCAAAACATGGGGCCAAAGTGCTGACGGATTGAGGAGGCGTGCGCCTGTTGCTTTTGAATGCCCGAGAACAACTTTCCCTTTCCCATGCAGGGTGGATGCTGCTGGCCGATTTCAAGCACTTGCATAGCTCTTGTCATCCTAGTGTGAGCCAGAGCCAACTGCTGTTGAAACTCATGGAAAGACCCCCATGAGTTCAATGGTATGAGCTGTGTCCAGAGGACAGAAGTTCATTGATGCTCTAGAAGCTTCCAGGAGGCACAGTGGGTGTACGCATGGGGAGTGGGTAGACATGGACTGGGATTGTATGCAGTGGAGAGGTGTTCTGTTCCAAGTCCGGCTTGGGGGGCGGGGTTTGGAGGAATAGAAGTATTGAATGATGGCGTGGGCCTTAGGTTGCAAGCTAGGCCGCATGGGTATTATTCCCTGGTCTGCTTCTAGCCTCCTGTGGAAAATCATTGCCCCTGTTTCCCCTCCCCCATATATATGAATATATTTATTTTGCAAACTCTTGAATCCAGGGACTCTCTGTGCTCATGCACAGTATCTAGCACAATGGGGCTTTGTACATGGTTGGGGGCCCCCCGGGTGCTATTGTAAATCATACAGTAATAATAGCTAGTGCTTAGGCTGATGCAGTGGTCACAATCCCCTACACATGATTTACACAGGGGTCATGGCAACTGTTTCCCTCAGTGTACCTGGAGAGGCTGTGGAGCTGCCCCATGTCCTCACTAGAGCTGGGCCCCGCTTCCCTTTCTAGTTCTCTACACAACACATGTGCCTGGAATCTTCCTGCCACTTGGGTCTGTGAATTCCATTCTTGTGACCTATTAGTCTGGTCTGGAATAGTTCAACACCTGCCTCAAGAAATGGCAACTTTGCAGATCACAGATGGATATGAATAAGCAGGTTTCAGCCTGGGTGGATGTTTCTAGCAGTTTTTCTGATAATGAGGTGAACGGTCACCTCTCTGCATCCACAGTTGACAACAACAGCAAAATAAGGACTGAAAGACACACAGAATGGATTCTTACTGGAGCAGAAGACAGCCTGTATTTCAAAGGGATCTGAGAGCTGTCCTTAATTTTGTTTCATTTTAGTTCCACATCTGTATTGATTAAGCACTGTGAGGCCGATTAAGCTCCTTGTGCAAAACAGAATCTGTAGCATTAAACGGAGCCCAACATTCCATCCAGGAAATCTACAGAGCACAATAGTAAACACATCGAATTGGAGCCATTCATGTATTAACAATCTAGTGGCGGCAGCCTTTTATTGTCATCCACATTGTTAAACCCACAAAGAGCAACTGGTAGGTTAAACCTATTTTAGCTGGCAACGCTCAACAAAAATCCTTGCCACCAAGCATTTGATACTGATCACAGTATCACATCAGGGAACAGCAGCTCAAAAGAACAAGTCATTTTTTATTTCTGAACTTTACAGGCAACATCCTTTCCTCTGCTCTGGCTCCCCAGGTCTTAGTCCTCTTAGGAGGAGGAGGGTTTTTTTTGTGTGCCACTCAATGACAGATTCATGGGGGGAAAGAAAGAAGAAAACATACAATGCTGCATTGAAGCAGCAGAGGTGAACTGGGAATTCATTCAGTGTGAATGTTGTGCACCCGAGGGAAATCAAATCCAAACCTTGGAATTACAACAAAGGGTGTGGCTTCAGGTTTGACTTTTGATGGCACCACTTGGAACAATTATGGAATAAAATAGCTGCAGTATAGTGGCAGGATCTCTGACCTACACTGTCTCCCTAGAGACAACCTAAATGGGAATCAACACAAAAAGCTCTACTTGGCTTAGTTGTGTTAAGTTGCAAACACTGGCCGCAATTTACATATCTGAGTTTTTTAGGCAGTGGGACAAATATATGCCCCTTGCTTCAAAATAGCTCAAATCTGCTGACCAAGTGGGCAGGCTGAAAAGACATTTGCATGAGAGGATTTTTGGAGAAGGCTGAGGGTTTTCTTTCCAGAATGAAGATAGGGTAGAAAGGATTATCTGGAAGTGTCTGCCTGGCTCAGTTCCTGTTGCAATAATTACTTAATGCTGCAGGAAATTTATTGCATTTTCAATGATGTGTTAAGGTCTTGGATCATTGTTTTTTAAATCTAATAAATGGCCTTTGATTTCAGTAAGAACCATGGGTCATTGGAAGACCGTGGACTTTCAGCACAGAGCTTGGCCATTGCCACTTAAATTAAAGGAGGAACTTTACTAGCTTGGAGCAGTTGTAGGCCCTTATCTTTTATGCTGGCTACTAGCAAGGCACACAGCAGCTGTAGCTAGTATATTACTTGTGGACTGACTATATGAAGGAAGATGGGATTTGGAATGGGAACTGGATATTTGGAGGGAGAACTGAATTAGTGAACTAATGAAGATACAGAGGCTTTGGCCTCTAAATCATGTGTTTGAAACCACGAGAGACCAAAAGTTGCTACTCTCTGATGGCTGGTTGCCTATGAATGATGAATCAGTTGGTGATACTACTCTAGTATTTAGGGGTCAAATATTCCCATTCCCAAAGCGACCAGCTGAACTGGAAACAATCAATGTTCTTGCTAGTCTAATTAGCAGAGAAACCCTCAAATGGAGCAGTTGTAGGCCCTTATCTTTTTATCTTGTGTAAAACATCATCCCACCAGAGACTGAACTGGCGACCTGCAGAGCTAACAGCATGAGCCATTATTGCTTGAGGGAAAGCCTTATAGCTGGAGCTATAACACATACAGGGGAGCTGACAGCCTGTGTGGCCCCTGGACAAGGTGTGTGTGTGGGGGGCTAGAAGGAGTGGGGCCTTGGGCAAAAGAGGTGACGCCAGGAGAGCCAGCCCTCTATGCCACCCGAGCGTGGCACACTCCGGCCTGAGGCAGCCTCAGAGCTGCCCAAAGTGCGGCATCTCCCCAGGCCTTAGCACTGCCTGGAACATTCCACATGGTGCTCGGGTGGGGATTTAAAGGGCCTAGGGTTCCAGTTGCCTGGACCCCTTTGAATCACCAGGCCCTGGGGCAACTGCCCCCTTTCCCTCCCCATCAGTGGGCCTGAACATATATCCTCTATAGGTAAGGCATAGAAGCCAACATAGACACCCACTGACCTGCAGTTTACACGAGCAATGAAACCTGCCATGAAGGCAGGAGCAGCATCTCGCTTGACAATCACCAAGCAATGCAGTGGGAGTCCCATAACTCATCCCCCTTTCTGATTCTCATGTGAGCTCTCTCATTGTGTCATGGCCGAAATGAGTTAGCAAGCTCCTCAGGGCAGAGACCAGGTCTCTTGGAGGAGGGGAGAACTGTAAGATAAACAATAAGAACAAGCTCATCTGACCATCTTCAGGGCCCTTCTAGGGATCTAAGGTAGCCTAGGATCTAAGGTAGCCTATAGCAATCAGCATACCCCAGGAGACTGGTACAATTTGGCTATTGCCATGCTTTTAAAGTACCTTAAAACTCTACGCTGTCCTTACCATGTGTCTGTGCACCCAGGACTAGTCCTTGGAAGAGGTGACCATGAGTGGATGCAATGTTAGGCCTCAACTGGAGTATTGGGTCCAATTCTGGGTGCCACATTTCAGGAAAGATGTGGAGGAATTGGAGAGAGTCCAGAAAAGAGCAACAAAAATGAGTAAAGGTCTAGAAAACATGATCTACAAAGGAAGACTAAAAGAATGGGGTTTAATTTAGTTTGGAAAAGAGAAGACTAAGGGCTTGTCTAGACTATGCGGAAGATTCAAAAGAAGATAAACAAATTCCCTGGGAATTTGCATATCTTCTTCTGATCTCACTTTCGAAAGCAGAGCTTTCAAAAGTGAAAGTAGTCTAGATGCAGGTTTTTTTGGCAACCCTCCCCCTTTTTAAAAAAGCCACTTTTCCTCAAAAAATGAGGTTTATGTGGCTTTTTGAAAAGGGGGGGGGTGCCAGAAAAAATGCATCTAGACTACTTTCACTTTCAAAAGCTCAGCTTTCAAAAGTGAGATCGGAAGAAGATATGCAAATTCCCGCGGAATTTGCATATCCTCTTTTGAATCTTCCAGGTAGTCTAGACATAGCCTAAGAGGAGACATAATAATAGGTTTCAAGTACCTAAAAGGATGATACAAGGAGGAAGGAGAAAAATTGTTCTCCTTGATAGGACAAGAAGCAACAGGTTTAATTGCAGCAAGGGAGGTTTAGGTTGGCCATTAGGAAAAGCTTCCTAGCTGTCAAGGTGGTTAAGTGCTGGGATAAATTGCATAGGGGTGTTGTGGAATCTCCATCATTGAAGATATTTAAGAACTGGTTAGATAAACATCTATCAGGGATGATCTAGATCAAGGGTGGGCAATAAAATGGAGGCAGTTCACCAGGGGTTAGCTCCTGGTGGTCTGCTGCTGCTTATATTTATCTGCACCTCCACATGTAAGGGTGATCGCATCTCCCATTGGCCAGGAACAGCAATCTGTAGCCAACAGGAACTGCAATCCCCTGTACCTGCAGAGGCGCGGGTAAATAAGGCAGTGTGGGGACCCACCAGGGGCTAACACTGGTGGACCGGATCTGGTCCGTGGGCCAGTATTTGCACACCCTTGATCCAGATGGTGCTTGGTCCTGTTGTGAGGGCAAGGAACTGGACCTGATGACCTCTCGAGGTCCTTTCCAATTTTAGTATTCTATGATTCTGTGATTCTGACGAAGCCTCACCAACTAGCACTTCCATGCCATGGTTTAATTTACACCTGACACCGACCAGTGAGTCTCACAAGCCTCTCCCTCCTCAGGGTCCACTGGAGACAGGCTCGTCAGTGTTGAGAATGCTTAAAACTGAATAACCCTCTCCCCCAGCATCTAGAGTAAACTACTGCTCTGATTAAAAGTCTCAGAGGGGTAACTGTGTTAGTCTGTAACTTTAAAAACAATGAGTGGTCCTATGGCATCTTAGAGACAAACCAAAATATATAGCTTAGAAAAGAGGAGACTAAGGGGGGGATATGATAGAGGTCTTTAAAATCATGACTGGTGTGCAAAAAGTGAATAGGGAAAAGTTATTTACTTATTTCCACAATCTAAGAACCAGGGGTCACCAAATGAAATTAATAGGTAGCAGGTTTAAAACAAACACAAGGAAGTTTTTCTTCACTCAGTACACAGTCAACCTCTGGAACTCCTTGCCAGAGGATGTGGTGAAGACTAGGACTTTAACAGGGTTCAAAAAAGAGCTAGATAGATTCATGAAGATTAGGTACATCAATGGATATTAGCCAGGATGGGTAGGAATGGTGTCCTTAGCCTCTGTTTGTCTGGAAATGGATGACAGGAGAGGGATCATGTGAGGATTACCTGTTGTGTTCCCTCCCTCTGCGGCATCTGGTATTGGCCACTGTTGGCAGACAGGATACTGTGCTAGATGGACCTTTGGTCTGACCCAGTACGACTATTCTTATATTCTTATGTAAACCCACTTTCTCAGATGAGCAGAGTGAGGAAGTGGGTTTTGCCCACAAAAGCTAATGATACTACATATATATTTTTGTTAGTTTCAAAGGGTAGGTGTACACAGCAGGGCAAAGGACAAATTAAGCTATGCAACTTCAGCTGTGTCAATTGCATAGCTGATGTCAAAATAGCTTAACTCGGCTTTTGGTGCTGTCTACACAGCAGAAAGTTGAAGGAAGAACACTCTTCCTTCGGCTTTCCTTACTCCTTGTGAAATGAGGGTTACAGGAGTCAGAGTAAGAAATCCTCAGGCTCACCATTATTTCGACATAATGGCTTGCTGTGCAGATGCACTCTTTGTTATTTCGGAATAATATCAGTTATTCTGAAATGACGCTGCTGTGTAGACATAGCCTAAGGTGCTACAGAACTACTGGTTGTCTTTCTATTGCTCTGATGTGCCTGAGGAAGGCATCTTGTGCCACTGCAATCTAGCAGCGTTGGCTGAGCCATGGAAATAATGCTGTGCATTGAACATTGCCATCTTGTGGCTGCTTGGCGAGAGACCACAAAAAGACAAAGCTGGCCCCTTCTGCTCCAAGGCTCGCCTACTTTAAGGAGGTTTTATTAGGATGAATATTGTCTTATTGACTATATCATGGCAGGTAATTTGTGGTCTTCGTGGTTGTCACTATGTTGCGCGCCATGGCCAATCCCAAGTGACAGTGGGGTTAGAACTCACAGCCTCCTCTTCCAAAAGGTCAAACGTCCACTACTGTGGTTGGAAGAGACTCTCCATTAATAGTGGAGGCAATGACACACGGTTGGACCGCTCTTATTATATCCACGAGAGGGCTGTGTGCACTGGCCAATAGTCTCGCTGCTTTTGATCCTTCCCGACTATTTCGCTTTTGAACTTTCTGAACTGGCTTGGAAAATGGCAGCCCCTCCTTTTGTTGTGAATGTTCCTCAGCTATCCTCTCTCAACCCTAAAGAGACAGTTTTAGTGGCTGTGGCGTGGATTGGTGAGCACTTACCAGCATACATATGGGCTGCTTCTGCTCAGCAAAGCATTCGCAATCTGTCCCTATGATGCTATTGATTGGCAAGAAAATCCTCAAGCAGAGAGCCACAGAAGCCCAGCACAAATCAGACATCTTGGTGTGTTGCAGAACAATCTTTTTAGATTCTTAACACTGATAGTACAGGAAACATCTGGCTACTGCTAAAGTGAGAATTTATATGGCTTCTGAACAGTATTCAGGGCTCTGGAAGGGAGCTGCTGGCACTGCAGCACGTGTGCTATTACATGCTCACTGAAATAGCCAACAACAACTCAATGGGCTGATTGAACGGCAAACCCACCAAACCACTCCTGAAAAGAAAGGTGTTTGGCTAGAGAAACCACACGAAGGACCGTGCGCTCACATTACATTCGTGCTTATTTCTCTGGCACCTTGTTCCTGGTTGAATTTGAAGGGGTCATCTACCAGAAATAAAATGCTCCCTCAAGGTTCAGGGTGAGCATTTCTCCAAGGACAGGAGGACTCCCGTAAAACCAGAATGGCTGCAGTGTTACAAAGTGAGGGGCAGGGTTTTTTCTGGCAAGTGTACTTTGGCTGGAACCGTTCTTACCAGTGTTTCCGGACCACGTTCTCCCCTCGGTACAGGCCCAGCTCAGCCCGTTCTATAAGAGGGTTTGTACAGGGAACTGACTGGACTCAATCCCAACAAGCCATGGCCACATTACAGAGCTGCAGCGTGATCTCTCTGGAAGGCAGCTGCCACTCCAGACTCTGTATCCACAGGTTCCTGGGAAGCAGATCTACCAATGAACACACTGAATGACTCTTTTGCCATCCTGCTCCTATGCTCTTCTCTGTGTCAGAGCAGATCTCAGGCCAGAGGTTGGAGGGCTTCCTGTGCAACAGAGCTGTCTTTCCTCTTTCCCTCTGGCCCCATGAAATGCTGTTAGGGTTGCCAGGTGTCTGGTATTGACCCGGACAGTCTGGCATTTTCACCTCCTATCTGGTAAAAAAATTCAGAAAATACCAGACACCTAAAATGTCCAGTATCTTCTGTTTTTTTCCCAGCCAGGAGGAGAAAATCCCGGGTACTTACCAGGTTCCGTAGGGGAGCTGTCTGGCCCAGAGCAGAAAGACGATATGGTGGATGGCTGCCGGCAGCCTGTTAGGGCCAAAAAGCCTCAAAAGCATTTCTTAAAGAGGCATGCTGGGTTTTTTTTTATATTTTTAGCTTAATAACTCTCGGGCTCCTTTTTTTTGCTCAACAACTTGGGTCTCCCCCCTTTTTTTTTTCTCAACAGAATTTTTCCCTGGTGCTATGGCAACCCTAAATGCTGTGATGGGGAATGTGCAATGCACAGAGTTTTCCATGCACTCTCCCCCAGAGGATAGACCTTGTTCTTCCCAGGCTTCATTCTCATTTGCATGAATGAGATTTTTTCTGCACATGCATCCACTGAGATGCTCTGTCTCCATCTTGTGGGGGTAGGGTCTCATGTGGTTGAGGAGCCTGCTTCTACACCCTTGGGCGCTCAGAAGGGGAAGGTTATCCTATGAAGTCAGAAATGGACAGTTTTAATCAGTTTCTGCATTTCTAGTGTACACTCACACTGATTTCTGTGGGATGTTAGGGTGCACAGAGGATGCAGGACTAGTCCTAGCTCCATTCTTCTCAACATTTTCTGTGGCTAAAGTGGGATGGATCCAGTTGGGATGGAAATTTTTTAGAAAGGGGCAACAAAAATGATTAGGGGTTTGGAACAGCTGCCATATGAATAGAGATTAAAAAGACTGAGACTTTTCAGCTTAGAAAAGAGGGGACCAAGGAGGAATATGACAGAGGTCTATAAAATCATAACAGGAGTGGAGAAAGTGAATAAGGAATAGTTATTTATTTGCGCTCATAACATAAGAACTAAGGGGTCACCAAATGAAATTAATAAGCAGGCTGGTTTAAAACAAGCAAAAGGAAGTTTTTCTTTATGCAGTGCATAGTCAACCTGTGGAACTCTTCGCCAGAGGATGTTGTGAAGACCAAGACTTTAATAGGGTTCAAAAAAGAACTAGATAAATTCATGGAGGATAGGTCCATCAATGGCTATTTACCAGGATGGGTAGGAATGGTATCCGTAGCCTCAGTTTGTCCGAAGCTGAGAATGGGCAACAGGGGAAGGATCACTTAATGATTGCCTGTTGTGTTCATTCTCTCTGAGACACCTGGCATTGGCCACTGTTGGAAGACAGGCCACTGGGCTAGAGTGTCTGACCCAGTATGGCCGTTGTTTTGTTTGGTTCCTCCTGCCTGGAGGTGGGAGGCAAAGGCACGAGAAGCCTGGCATCCAACCTGTTCTCACTGTGCAGGGGCAGCTCCTGAAGCATCTATCCCATAATAATTGGAAAGTGAAATTGACCCATTTCACTCCTCTTATCCCAGCAAGTCAGTGGCAGCAACAGGCTACAGAACAGCCTACCTGATAAGTAGAGTTGGGTGTAGAAACTCGTCACCAAAAACGTTCAGAGAATGTAAAGCGATTTCCGATTTTTGAAAAATGTTGACCATTCTACATGCCGCTTGAAAACAGCAAAATTATTCAAAAGTTTTCTATCAGCACTGATGAAAAGGACACTGGATCGTTTTCAAAATCCTTTTCTTTGAGAGGCTCTGAAATGAGGCCAGTAACTCTGGAAATCAGCGACACGGTAAGGCCAAACAACAGCTTTTGTTGGCCGAGGTTTTCTAAATTCACATACTGTGTGCAGAGGCGGCAGTGGGGTGGGCTTACTCTTTCTGCACTGCCGCTGTGTTTGGGTATTATCTATTTTTGAGCCAGAAGGGTCCATTGTGATACTCTAAGCCAGTGGTTCTCAAACTTTTTGTTTTGTGGCCCACCCTGCTCAACACAATTCTTTCTGTGGATGATAACAAAATGGGTGCGGAATGGGGTGGGGATGCGGGGTCGTGGCAGGAGGTAGGGTGCAGGAGCAGGCTGAGGGTGGGAAGGAGGTCCAGATGGAAGGCTGGGGGCAGAAATAGGCTGAGGGCAGGGGGGTCTGGATGGGAATTTGGGTATAGGAGCGGGCTGGGGTGCCTGGCCGGTATTCCAGCCAATGGGAGTGGCAGTGAAAGCCTCCAGGTGAGCGGTTTCCTCCACTGTCATTTCCCCAGCTGCAGGAGAGGGGAGTGCATGGAGCTGCTTCCTCCTGCCACGATCTAGATCCAGCTTGCGAGGCTTGGGGCTCCCTCCTGCAGTGGGAAGCCACCCTCACAAGGGGGGGGGGCATGTGGGCCTGGAGTGCTTGTGCAGGCTCCCTGTTGAGGGGGGGAGCCCCGAACCCATGGCCCACCTGCAAGGTGGTCTGCAGACCACCCTTTGAGAACCACTGCTCTAATTGGATCTTCTGCATAACACGGGCCATAAAACCTCCCCCAGTAATTTCTGCACGTACCCGTAATTACTCTTTGAGCTATAGTATCTGTTTTACATCGAGACTGGATATCTTGTTAAAGAATTCAAATGATAAAACATTCAGAGAGTCATCTATTTGTAGATCCCAAGGCCAGAGGAGGCTATTAGGGTCATCTAGATGGACTTTCTGTATAACAGAGGCCCTAAAACTTCCTCAAAAATTTTCTAGCACCAATCTTTTGTAATAAAAACATCCAGTCTCGATTCTAAAATGACCAATGATGAAGAATCCACCACAACCCTTGGTCAATTATTCCAGTGATTAATTACTCTTGCTGTTAAACACATACACCTTATTTCCTGTTTGAATTTGTCACACTTAAATTTCCAGACGTTTGGATCATGTTATACCTTTCTCTGTTAGATTAAATATTTGTTCCCCAAGTAGGTGCTTGAAGATTGCGATCAAGTCACGCTTAAGCATCTCTTTATTAAACTAAATAAATGGAGTTCCCTGAGTACATCAGCATAAAATATGTTTTCTAATTCTTTAATTGTTCTCTTGCCTCTTCTTTTCACTCCCTCCAATTTTTCAACATCCTGCTTGAATAGCAGACAGCGGAACAGAACACAGTATTCAAGTGGCGGTCACACAGTGCCAAGTACAGAGAAAAAAATAACCTCTCTGCTCCTACTTGAAAGCCCTCTGTTTATGCATCCAAAGAGTGCATAGCATCATACTGGAGCTCATATCAAGCTGATTTTCCACCAGAAAGCTCAAATCTTTTTCAGAGACACTGCTTCCCAAATAGACTCCCCCATCCTGCAAAGGTAGCCTCCATCTTTGTTCCTAGACATATAAATTTACATTTAGCAGTTTTTAAATGCATTTCGTCTGGTTGAGCCCAGTTTACCAAGAGATGTAGATCATACTGTTTTAGAGACCTGTGGCCTTCATTATTTACCACTCTTCCCATTTTTGTGTCATCTACAAACTTTATCTGTGTAGATTTTGTTTTCTTCCCCAGCTCTGATAAAGATGTTAAATAGCACAAGGCCATGAACCTGAGTAGAAACATATTCACACTTCTGATGAGTCTCTGTTTACAATTACATTTGACCAGTTTTTAATCCATTTAAGGTATATGCCATGTTCATTTTTTATAGGTATAGTTTTTTTTATCAAAACATTGTGCTGTATCTCATCAAATGCTTTACAGAAGTCTGTTACAATAATACAATTGTCTTTACCAACCAGACTTGCAATCTCACCCAAAAAAGATATCAAGTTAGTATGACAGGATCTATTTTCCATAAATCCATGTTGATTGGCATTAATTATATTACTTTTCTTTAATTCTTTATTAATTGAGGAACATATCATCTGCTCCATTATCTTGTCTGGTGTCAGGCCTATAATAACCTAGGTCATTTTATTTACCCTTTTAAAATATTGGCACGTTTGCTTTCTTTCAGTCTCCGGGATCTTCTGCAGTGTTTCAATACTCTAGATAAGACAGCTTGAAATTGTTTTACTTCATCTTCCAACCACTGCATTTCAGTATGCCTTTTTCCTGCTACATGAAAGAACCCTCTGTAATCAGAAATTTCTTCCCCCAGATACACTACTTTGAGAGTGCAGGATGACATATTGAGGGTTGAGGGGATGTGCCATCTTAACAAAGATATAAAAGCTCACCATATGGATATTTTTTATTCCCACCCCTTCCCCACACCAATTTAATGCTGGTGAAACGTGAAGCCAATAGACTATTTATGTGAATAAAGATTACTTGCAGGAATTAGGGCTGAAACATCAGGTTCCATCTCATTGTAACTGCAGGTCAAACATTGTGGGTTCTAAAAACTCTCTCAAATTAATTACATCTCTTTTGTCTAGATAGTGACAATCTACAGTATGAGAAGGCATCTGCCCACATGATCACAGATCTTTTTTTGAATAGGCATTTTCCATGTTAGCCACTTGGGAATGATTTATGTCACGTGTTTTTATCCTTCGCCTTCTAAAAACAAGCACAAGAAATAGATTCACCTTGGGCTACCCCTGTTTTTGAGAGGTTTACTATAATCCCTCCAAAATAGCCCTTTTTTATGTGTAAATCTACATAAAGGATTAACTTTTTCTGTAGGATGTGACATTACATGGATATTTATAAAAAACCAAGAACCCTCAAACTTCTTATTCGAAAGTGGGTGGTCAGGGAGAGAGAAAGTATGCAGAAATATCTGAATGAAAGTTGCTGTATTCTAGATCTCTTCATGGAAAGTTTCCTCCCGCCCCACCCTCCCTCACCTCTGGATTAGCTGCAAAGGACATCTGTGGCTACATGCTTTTAAAGTTTTACATAAAATTAAAATGTTTATTATTTATTTAAGGTGGAAACAACCTGAATATTAATCTATTCTGAATTTCCTCACAGATTTGTGCAATGCCCGGTCACAACAACAACAACAAATGCCAAAAACAAAGGCAAAAACCAAAAATCAAGGAGCTTATTAATGATTAGCAGAAAGCCTCATACTTCTGTGATGCATACTATCAATTCTGTTGTGAGCCCCTTTTAATGGGACATACCAGCTTGCCACTCACTCCCACCAGCAGCGACTGTCTTGAAGTGACTGAGAGCATTTACATCTGATCAGCGCCAAGTGGATTGATTTGTCATGGCTTGCCCTTCTCACAATCAATTGCCTCGAGTCTCTATTTTATTTATTTTGGACACTGTTTAATGCACTGGAATGCGGAGCAGCAGATACAACCTCTTTTGTGCCAGTCTGTTGGGTGAAGATTTTCAAAAACGGGTGAGGCCCCAAATCCAAATTTAGGTACTTAAATTAATCGCTGGGTTTTCAAAAGTGCTCCGCAGCTCGCAGCTCCAATTGACTTCTCTAGGGCTCACTAAGGGTATGTCTACACTACATGGCTCTGTTGACGGAGCCATGTAGATTACCTTTGTAGACATAGGAAAATGAAGCGGAGATTTAAATAATCGCCGCTTCATTTAAATTAAAATGGCTGCCACGCTCTGCCTATCAGCTGTTTGTCAGCACAGCGCTGTAGTGTGGATGCTCCACGGTCGACATCAAAGGCATTTGTCGACCTCCCCAGTAAACCTCATCCCACAAGGCATACCAGGGAGGTTGACAAATGCCTTTGGTGTCGACTGAGCTCGTGTTTTCAGCTCAGTCTCACAAGCCTAGGTAGGTCTGATAATGTCCAAACTTCTGCGTGCTTCTCAGAGCTGACTCTACTGATCTTCACCCATATGTGCTCTGATTCAGCCCCAAGCTTTTTGGTCAGTGGCAAGCTGAAAGGGTGGGGGATGGACAGGAGAAAAATGAGCACATCTGCTTTTGAAAGCAGTCTTGGCTGGCCACCATTTTGCACCAACCTCTGCCAAAGCAAACCAATCCGCGTGGGGCTGGGCTGGGTAGTCATACAAAGGACCCAATTTTTAAAGCATTGCTGGGCCAGCCCTTCACTCTGCTCTAGGGCCTGGTCTCCCCTAGACCAGGCAGGTCTCCTTCAGATGTGCCATCCAACTATGCCAGAGGTGGGGAACCTAAGGTCTGGGGGCTGGATGCAGCCCCTGGGTTGCCTGGATCTGGCCCCTGGGGTTTTGGGCCCCCACTGCCTCCCCACAGCTCCCGGCCCCTGACTGACTTTTCTGTGGGTCAGTGGCCCCCAACCCTAAAAAGGTTCCCCATCCCTGAACTACATAAAATGTGTAGCTGCATTCAGCTTACCTGAAGCCAAGCTGCTGAAGCTTCTGCACTGCAGGAGGCTAATGGGAGCACATGCTACCATTGACTTCCCTTACTCCGCACCGAATGAGGAGTACAGGACATCGGTGGGGGCTGTGCTCAGCGTTCACTTTTGCGGGTCTATACTAGACCTGCTAAATCGAACACTAGAAGATTGACCTCTGGAGGTTTGATCTTCTCCACAGCGTAGACATGCCCTGGGACAGACACCTCATGATCCCTGGAAGAGAGCACTTTTTTAAACCAAGCTACTATAATACATTGCTGTACATTGTCCACACTGAGTGGTGCTAAATAGTGCTTTAGCATGATAAAACACTATGACATTTTGTGCTGTGGAGAGAGAACTTACTATGTACCTCCAGACAGTCACAGGAGAATTACTAAGGCAGTGTTTGGGTCAATACATATTTAAACTAGGGACCTTTTCAAATGCAGATAATTTATCAGAAGACAGTGCATCAGCTTCTCTGGAGACATTGTAGCCTAGCTTCTTGTATGCAGCACCAGGCTGCTAATAATTCTGTAGAAGGGGGAAGAAAATCCTTCTAGAAAACAAGTTGTTTTGCACCTGCCAGAGGGTTTAAGTTGTTGTTTTTTTGGTATTTTGTTATATTTTTAAAACAAAAGCTTTGCCATTCACCGTCACTCCAAAGGGCTTTGCTTTTATATATCTGCTCACTTATGCCTCATTCTAATCCCTCCCTTTCCACTGTAGGCAATTTCTCTACAGGATAGGAAAGATTGATTTCTATTGGAAAACGAAGGCAGTCAGTGCCGTTTGCCTGTCTCTGTGTTCTGAAAGTTCCTGAGCCCTGCATTATTAATAATCACAGGCCAAAACCTGCAGTCCTTGCTCATACAAAACTGCTGTTGTAGTCAACAGGAGTTGCATGCCTCTTCTGCAAGGAGAAGTTAGTCCAGCAAGCTTTCTACAACAGAATCATCTTGCTGGAAGGGGAAGGCAAGTCACCTCTGTAAATAGCAAGTCTCAGTTATTAACAGAGCCTATTAGAATATGGCCTGTTTGCCTTCCATGAAACTGCACCCTGCTGGACACACCCAGGGATTTGGAAGCAGATGCTGTTCATTAAGCATGCAGTACTTCAGGATGCCCGCCTCAGTCCAGTGGCAGCTACAAGACACCACCACGGTGACCTCCCATGTGTAGTGTGGTAACTATTCCTCTGTTCTGAGGTAGCTGATTGGCATCTGGATAGACTCACCCGACTATACCTCAGGTTAGCCAGCTCTTAATCAGCAAGAGCTCAATGGTTTTAGGCAAACTCAGTGGGTTATGCTTTAGGCTGCAGGCTTCCTAGTGTCTTATATTCCTGTTTCCTCATTTGAATATCTTCTGATTCAAATTCTTCATGTGGTTTTTCCACTAAGGCCTTTCTCCTCGCCAACAGCCAAAGAGCCTCCCTCCTACACAAGCCAACATGGGGGTTGGGGTTGGTCATGAGCACATGGGATCCATATGGAAGAGACTAGACACTACAAAATGGGAGGAGAAAAACTTTTCACTCTTTTGACAAAATATTGAAAACAAAATTCAGTCACCACAAAATTGGGATGATTCAGGTGGGATTGGTCCTGCTTTGGGCAGGGGGCTGGACTAGATGACCTCCTGAGGTCTCTTCCAGCCCTAGGATTCAATGATTCTATGAAAATATTTTGAATCAGAAATGCGGCCCCAGTGCCTCATGGGATTTGTCATTCTGATACCTCATATGCCCATTCTCCTCATCTGATTTTGCCTGGGTCTTAAAAATACCTCAAACCCTAGGATTGGGCATGTCTCCGTGCTTGATGCACCGGCAAATTGGTCAGACTTTTCTGAACCAGGTCTAGCTATTGTGGCTAAGAGTTTACAGATTAGACTATTAGGTAGATAGATACATAAGTTTAGGGTGACCAACCATCCCGTTTTTAACAGGACAGTCTCATAAAGATATCCTGACTTTTTTTAAAGAATGGGCGAATTTTCCGGTATGTTCACCTCCTGCGCTCCCCCTGCTGGTCAGTCGTGGTCAGTGCAGCCACAGCAGCTTCCTGTTGGTGGCTGGCAGGTGAACACGGCAGGCAGTGGACAGCAGGGGGTGCTCTCAGGCAGGGTTCAGAAGCTGAAAGACAGCCACCCTCCAGATCTGGTAGCTTAGTGGGCTGGATCCAGCCCCCAGGCCGTATTTTGCCTAGGTCTGGTTTAGACAGAACACATCCTTCATCTTGCTAGTGCTTAGGCTGGAGATTCTTCCAGTCCCTTCCAGTCTGTGCTTCTATAACAAGGTATAACTCTGATCACACCCAGGATGGAAAACTCTGATATCATGGATTAATTCCTTCCGGGACTGACTACACCCCCACACCAGTGTATGGCTGAATGCTTCTGCCTCACACAAACACCTCCTCTCACTGAAGTTAAAGGGGGATCCCAGGGAGCAAAGCCACGAGCAATTAGCCCCATCTCCCTCTGGCTGCACCTGCCAGGGAATGTTTCCTTCTGTCCCTGCATAGGGCAGTGGTGCCGGGGACCATGCTGGGAGGGAGATTCATTCCCAGCTCACTGCCAGCACCAGGGAGTGTCACAGCCCTATGGGGCCCTGTGAGCCCCCTCCCTCTGCCGCAGCCCCCCTGCTGGGTCGGAGCTCATTTATTGCATGGCGGGTGCGCTGACCTCTGTGATTTCCCCGAAAGGGGAAACTCAGCTGCACAATTGTGGCAATGGGGGACTGCGGGTACACTTTCTCCTGGAGCTGTTGTGAAAAAGAGATGAACCTCCATCAAGACTAGATAATAAAAATACTGGTTGTTCATCAGGGTTAATCCCCTCTGCTGTTATGTTTACCAATGTGATCCCTATACTGGGGGAGATGCAGGGAAATACAGGGTGTGGGGGAACGTGGAGGACCAGCTCTGGCATTTGCCCATTCCTGACTTGCATGTATTGGTTTGTATATAATCCAGATAATGTTGGAACAGAATAATGTTCTCCTAGGAGTCCAAACCTCATCCCAGGCACGTGTGTGGCCCCCTATTACTGTTAACATATTTGCTGTTAAATCATCTCTCTGAGACCAGGGAATTTGGGGTCCCCTTTTTAGATGGCTATTTGATAGGTGGAGGAGCAGGAGAGGAATGATGATGCTGTTGATGATTCACAGGGATCCCAGAGGCACTGGGCTGTCATTGGTAGATTGTAGCTTCCTTTCTTCCTTCCTCTCCTTGATGCTACAATCCCCCACTCCCTCCTTCCTCTGTTCTTGCTTTGACAACCATTTCCCAAGCCATTCAGCACCAGGCTCCCATTGTGCAGGGCTCCCTGAAAGCAAGAGGGACCTGAGCTGATGTAACTGGAAATCACGTAAAACTCCCCTTTGATTTCAATGGGATTTGGGTCAGAATGTTACCTACTGCCCCCCTTCCTCCAGGAATGCGAGGGCGGGAAATGAGATCACCCAGGGTAGGAGTCTGTGTATCATACAAGGAGCAGGATATGCAACTCACGCTGACACTTTTCTGTTTAAATCTGTTCCTGTCTCTGCCCAGGCTGCACCCAGACAATCTGCAGCCCCCAGATCGATGCAGTGACCTAAGAACTTTCCCTGGTGACCGTTAGGAGCTAGCTTAAAAGCGGCTCCCCATGAGCACTGGATCCAGCTGCTCCCCACCCTGCTGCTGCCTTTATTAGAGGAAGCAGAAGTGGGGGGGGGCGGCTCCTGTGAAGCAGCCTCTGTCCATGGTGTGCCTGCAACAACAGCCCCTGTCCACAGGGGTCCAAGCTCCACACGGCCAGAGGGAGCCAGTCTGTGTGGGGAGCTGGTTTTTAAATTGGCTCCCTTCGCGGACTAGCTCCACTTGCCATACCCCACGCTGCTGCTTCTGATACAGAGGCAGCAGCACGGGATGGCAGGGGGGGTCCCCGGGAGTGGGGCCAGGAGTGCACTGGTTGCTGGCCCCACCCCCAGGGACTGTCAAATAGTCGTGTAATCAACAACATTTTGTGCAGTTACACAGCTATTCTAGTATACTACATCTAACATCCCTACTGCATACCAAATTTGGTGGTTCTAGCTCTTACCATTTAGGAGGAGTTCTGCAACAAATGGCGTCACGGGCAGGCAGACAGACAGTCAGGCGATGCACATTTCTAAAATACAGACACAGATAATAATGCAGTGTGCCTTTTAATGGGGGCTCAATCAACTTAATGCTATTCTGAGCATTTGTGCTGCATAGCCCTGATCGATTGCTATTGAGCTCACTTAAATCAGAGCCATTTAGCAAGTGTCCTATATTTGCCATAGGGAAATATGATCACCCTACATATGTTCCTTTTCTTCTGGGTATGGAATGCTGTCTGCAATACCGTGGAAGGGAAATTTCCCGAGTTTCTGATGAAAATTTTAAAAATAGGAGAGCCCTTTAGAATCTCATGTTAAATTCTACGCAAGGCCCAGATATGTGTGAGTCGTTAGCTAGTTCTAGGGAGCCACCCCTGCTTAAGATGTTTAGTAGAAAAACGAAAAGTCCTGTGGCACTTTATGGACTATGCCCTGGTCTATACCAGGGAGTTATTTCAAAGTAACTCCCCTTATTTCGAAAAAACAAGTGGAGTGTCCACACTACCAAGCCCGTTATTTCAAAATAAGGGGCTGGTTATTTCAAAATAATAACTCCTGCTTTCCATGAGGAATAATTCTTATTTTGAAATCGTTATTTCGAAATAGCAGTACTGCGGATGCTTCGCTGCTGCTATTTCAAAATAACTCCTCCCCAGAGTCATTCAGAGTAATTACTCCCCAGTGCTTCCTGGGGCTCTAAGTCGAGGTAGTGCATCCACATTAAGGGAGCCTGCCTCGGACTAGTTTCGAGGCATCCCTGTAGTGTGGACACACTATTTCAAAATAGTTATCTCAAGAGTTATTATTTCAAAGTAAGTTATTTCAAAATAATTTCCTAGTGTAGACATGCCCTCACAGATCTATTAGCCTATAAGGTGCCACAAGATTCCTTCTTGTTTGTGCAGATACCGACTAACACAGCTCCCCTTCTGAGACCTTTTTAATATAAACTGCTAGTTCTTTTGGATCCAAATTCAGATTTCCAAACCTCAGAGAGAGATGATTTTAGTTCACATGTTTGGGGATGTGGTTCACCTCATTCTAGTTACCAGCCACCTGTGTTTTAGATTTAAATTCTGAAATTAGATTCAGACTTAGTTTTAGATTCTGAAATCCCCGAAGTTCACATGGAAAATCCTTGTTTTCTGTTTTACGCCTGTCTCTAAAATTAGCTCAAGTCATCTGCTAACATGGGACAAAACTGCACCTCTGTCTTTTCCTCTCAGGTGAGGCCCCATAAACAGTTATATGCAGGCCTCTTACCTGCCATTTTGTTTTGGTGATAAAGGAATCCACTCCTCTGAATTTCAGAATAAGCTCCTATGGACATGATCAGGGGTTCAGGGCTGTTTCAGTGTAGAGAGGAGGAAAGAAGCATGTGAGGGGGTGGAGGGGAATTGGATTCTCAAAGTCTCCGTAAGGGTTGGGTTTTAGTCAACCATATCAGCCTGCAAGACCACCCACATTCTGGCAGGCTGGGTCACTTGAGCAGTATGTTTTCCCCATAAAAAGGAGCAAGCTTTGCAGCCCTCTGGCTACATGCAGGAAAGTATTCTGCTGGGCAATGAATGTGGAGCCTGGTGGGAATGCAGCCTGTAAGGGTAAGTGCCCCAGAAACAAATGTGAGACCAGCAGAAGAGGAAGGAGAATCTATGCTGCTCACCTTACAATGCTCCAGACTGCTCTGAGGAGCACAAAAGAATAATGGGGTTGTCAATAATACTGACCTAGCCCACATAGGGTCACTGAAATGCCATTAATGAATGCATACAACCTGCTCCTAGAGTCAGTGGCATACTCATGCAAAATAACAAATAAATAAAATTGTGCAGCCTCAGAGCTCTGTTAGGCCATGTCTACACTAGGAAACTATTTTGAAATTACTAAATTCGATTTAAGAACTCCCGATTTAACAAATTCGAACTAGCGTGTCCACACTAGTGGCTTCGAAATTAGTCCAAGGTGGGCTCCATTAATGTGGACATGCTACCTTGGGTTTAGAGACCCAGGAAGATCGAAGCAGTAATTACTTCGAATTACTCTGGGGAGTAATTATTTTGAAATAGTGGCACTAGTGCATGCACACTGTCGTTATTTTGAAATTACTATTTCAGATTTAGTGTTACTCCTGATGAAGAGCGGGAGTACAGAATTTGAATTCAGCTTTGATCTCCTTGTAAGAACATGCCTTTTTATGTAGTGAATGTACATGGCTAAAAAGTTTTGAAATAACAGGCTTGGTAGTGTGGACGGACCACTTATAAATTCGAACTCGGGGGGAGGTTATTTTGAAATAACGTCCTAAAGTAGATCAGACCTTAGTGTGATAAAGAAGAGTTTTTAATAGATCGTGACGAAATGTCTGTATGCTACTGGCCAGTGACCAAACACCAAACTGCCTCATTCCAGGGAAGAAGAGACCTTCAGACCAAGTGAAGGATCTTGATGTTATTTTTAGGAGAAGGCTTTTCTGCAGTTAAATTCACAGGTTTGTGTGAGGCCGTGTCTAGCGCTAGTACCATGGGCTGCAATATAAAATATGCAGGAAGAGGAATGTAAGCCAGATGTTTGCTTTTTCTTCACTCTGTGGGCAATATTATAAAAAAAAAAATACCCACCTTATTTGCATGGAACAAATTGCTAAATATGTAAATACGCCCCTAAGTACGAGCACGTGGATAGCTGGGTTTGCCCACATGCTGTAACTGCTAGGCTAGCAATTTTGTCTCCACATGTGCAATGAGGCTCCCTCCATAAAAGCAACATGGCTGTTTTCACCCTGGCTGTCAGCTGTGGCACTGAATCTCATTCCACTCCCCAGAGGCTCATGAGCTTGGAGATCTTTTGTTTCAAAAATAGAATGTTTGCTCATTCAATTTGATTATTCTTCCAAATTCTCTCAGCTTTGATCTCCTTGTAAGAACATGGCTTTTTATGTAGTGAATGTACATGGCTAAAAGGTGCTGATCTGTTCGACCTCAGAACAAGTGCAACATCAACAACCTTCCCTTGAGGTGAGTAGAACCACAAAGATGCAGAGATCAACTGAATGGAGAAAGTGGGGTCAGGTATGTAACAGCTGCTCATCAGAGGGGCAGATGAGGCAGAGAACTCCAGCAATCACTCCACTGCTCAGAGAAGCTGCTGAAAGATATGGGCTGTTTGATCCCTGTGTGTTGGAAAAAGCCTCTGAAGTAGGCTCCCCCCACAGAAACAACACAGGAACATGGGAGGTGACAGAGTGGATCCAACCCACGGTCCATCTAGTCCAGCAGTTTGTCTCTGGCAGTGGTTAGTAGGAGATGCTTCATGTAAGGTACAAGGGTTCTACTGCAGGCAGATGTGAGATCACAAAAAGGGAGAGCCACGATAAAATAAAAACGAGGAACAGTGAAAGAGCTGTGAACAAATCAAGGAAAAAAACTGGGGTGGGAATGAAGGGACAGTTTGAAGTAAGGGATGGAGAAGGGGGCATGGATGCAGAAAGTGGGATTTTCTTCCCCCACCCCCTCTTAACAGGCATAGTATGGTCAGCAGTGGTTCAAAACCATTCCAACACCAACAGGAAAATCTCTAGGGGGTAATTCAGTCTCCCTGGAGTTTAGTGCTTGGCCTCTTAGCTGCACCCACCAAGCATAGTGCATATTGCAATGATGGAAACACCTGTCTGCTAGGAACTGGAGAGCACAAACTGATCTCATGGGCAACCGAACCACCATGAGTTTATGCTCGCTACTGACCCTGCTGGGATTCAGTGGGTGACCTAGGGGTGAAAGACTCTGTATCCTGTTACTAATCCCCTGATCCTTCTATCCAAGCCTCCTTTTCTTGCTCTTATTTTTTGAAGTGGTGTATGCTGCTCCAGCTGCCAAAGCATCTCAATTGCATTGTGTCAGAAGATCCTTCTCAGCCTGATACTTTATACTCTGGAGGGTGGATTGAACTCCTCTATTAAAAAATAAACCCATCTGCATCAAACTCAAAACAGGCTCTGTTCTAAAGGCACAGCAAATGTTGACGACTTGAGACGCACATGGCTTTTTGTGATGTGTGATGACAACTGGTATCACTTTTA
The DNA here is from genome assembly GCA_032595735.1 of Pelochelys cantorii. Taxonomy (NCBI): domain Eukaryota; kingdom Metazoa; phylum Chordata; order Testudines; family Trionychidae; genus Pelochelys; species Pelochelys cantorii. The sequence continues at coordinate 63,795,886 of CM064333.1, read as the reverse complement.
GAATGTGCATCATAAGGAAACAACAATGAGGTTGCATGTCATCAGATGATGTTAAATGTCAGAAGAAATCTGTTTATCCTTTGTTTTTAGATCCAAGTTCGGTTCAACAGTCTGATGTTTATCATGCAGCCTTATGCAAAGTGTTGGGGCTTTTTCTGTCTGTTTGCTTGGTTGTTCATTGGCAAGGATACATTCCAGTTCTTTGATCCACGAGAGTTTTCCTGCTGTGAAATATTCCTTTCTTCCTCCACTCTCTTTCCCCCCTTGTGCATCTTAATCCGATGGTGAAATTGTGGGTTCTGACTGACTGTTAAAAACTTCAGAATCATCAATGGCTCAGTTGGAAAGGGGATGAGATTCATGAATGTAATGTAAGGGAAAGAAACCACATGTTTGTCGAAGAGGTTTGGAGACAGTGAGTTATTGAGGAGAATGTTGTCTCTCTCTTTTTGTTTAATTCTATACAAAATTAGGACTGTCTGGGCCACTTTACCAGGGCTTCATGGCTGAAAGAAACCAAACTTTGTTTGGATATGAACCTCAAGGACTTATTTATAGCTATGTAAGCTAAAATTAAATGGCATTATTATGATTGGGTCACTCTGCTAAATGTTCTTTTTGCATCTATTCTGGGTGCCTTAACAACATCTATTGGGGCGTGTGTGTGTATAAATTAGACCACATATTTAAATATCTCCTATATATAGAGGTATATAAAGACTCATAAAAAGGATGAAGGATATTTAAATGTGAGCTAACCATGAGGTCCTTTACTGAAGCAAAATCCTATTGAAGGCCTTGCTTGAGTAGGGATGTTGTAATGGATACATGAGCAATTTGGCCCTGTCTTTGTTAGATTTTTTTTTATGAGGGTGGTAACAAGAATAGCAAACTCAGTGCGTGTGAGTATGCCACCCACCAGGTGGCAGGTGAAATGAGACAGAGAATACTGCTAGGCAGCCCTCAAGGAGGTGGGAGGGGTTGTCTCACTTTGCATCAGGCACTCAGAATGCTGGATGTGGGATTTTCAAAGCACTCAGTGCTGGAATGAGTTTGCTCCCATTCAAGTCTGTGGGAGCAAATGCTGACCAAGACTGAGTTCATGTGAATGTCCCACCCTGAGTGACTCTCTTCATCTTCTGTAATTACCCAGATTAGGGATGTAAAAACTGCCCCAAAGAGTTAACCGGTTAAACGATTTGTTTAACCACTTAACCACTAGTGATGGGCGGGTAGCTCCTCCAACCCAGCCCCGCCATGGCTGCTGGTGGCAGGGGCTTCTCTGGCCCTGCCATAAGCAGCTGCTGGGGGCCTGCTGGGTGGGCCACTGTGGGCGAGGTCTGCTCCCACTGGCATAGCCCTCCTGTTAACTGGTTACCCAGTAAGCATGCCGGTAAGGCATATGCTGACCAGATAACTGTTTAACCATTTAACCTTTAACATCCCTAATCCAGATATCTACACTGTGAAACTCAGCCGATGTCTCACAAGAACATCCTTTCTTTTGATATTTCCACTGTCTCCAACATAGAAGGACTTTTTCAGTGTTTCAACTATTAAGGGTCCTTCTCCAATTGACACATGCCTAGCCTTTGGGGAACTTCCAAACTGGAAACAAATGATGCATTTGACCCCTTTCTTTATCATGGGCAGGAGCAGCCTGAGGCCGGCTGCGGCAGCTGGCGCCCCAGGCGGAGCGTGCGATCGGCGCCCCCGCCTGCAAGGCCGTCAATGGCCTGACGTCATTGGCGGGCACTCCGGGCACCCCCATGACATCATCATCAGGCGACCCGGGCGGTGGCGCCCTAGGCCTATAGCCACGGGCTGCCCCTGATCATGGGGCATATTGAACCATATATCCTTAAAGGGTGAAGAAAGTTTAGATCTGGCACCGAATTTTGCAACTGATCCCTATTTGTAACTTGAGCTTTGCACCCTGAATCTGAGCATTTTTTTTAAAAAAGAAGGAAGTTTTCTCCTGGACCTTAATTGTAGTTCAAGTTTATCTGTGAGTTCAGCATTCTTGCTGCTAGGTGAATTCTGGACTTGTGTGTACATGCACATGAATGTTTTGGTGTTGGGTGTGGGGGAATCATTCCTGAATATTTCAGAAATTTCAAAAAAATAAAAATAAGGTTAGGTCCAGGTACAATTCTAGGAATAAACATTCTGTCAGGTTTTTATTTTTTGGAACATGTTTGTCTTGTCCCTGATTAGGGGAGTGACTAGAATAAATGTAGCAAACTAACTGGAAAGTGGGGTTTATTAAGAATGTGTAGTCTCCCAGTTCACTGAATCAGAATAACCATGGCAGATTGTGAGGACTTATTTAGATTCCCTGACTATTTTAAAGTAAGGTGGGGGACAGCGGCAGTTATTTTCACAAAGCAACTTTATCAACATATTTTTTTCCTCTAGTTGAATTTGTGGTTGAATTATTTAAAATATTCCTGTTCCCAAAGCACACTGAATTTGTTATATATGACTGCAAGTCTGCTGGAAAAAATAGAGTTGTTGTAGCAGCCAAAGTAGGAAAGTTTTTCTGGGAGACTACAAAAGCATTAAAAAGTCAACACAACTTTAACAAAAATTGAGGCACGCATAAGCAATAGGAGAGACTCAATGGCATTGCTTATTTGCAGATGTGAGCATACAGTGTATGTTTGGGGTATGTTTTGTCCTAACTTGACTCTCTTCTGTGTATGTTAAGTTTCAGAGTGGTAGCCATATTAGTGTGTAACGGAAAAAACCTTAAAAAACAGTGAATAGTCCTGTAGTACCGAGAGACTAACAAAAATGTAGATGGTATCATGAGCTTTCATGGGCATAACCCACAGAAGAGGGCTGTGCCCATGAAAGCTCATGATACCACTACATTTTTTGTTAGTCTTCAAGGTGCCGCAGGACTATTCACTGTTTTTTAAATTTTTTCTGTGTACATGTGAGCTTTTCCTTACTTCAGCTTAAACCCAAGGTCGAAGTGCCTTGGGTCGAAATGAAAGAACATCCAGCCTCAATAATTGAAGCTCTTTCAACTTCTGTAAAAACCTTTTCTCTGAAGATTCCCACACACTTTACAAACATACATGGACAATTTCTGCTCTCATTTACACATGTACAATTCCTGTTCAAGTAAATGGGAGTCACATACATAGATCTGAGAGCAGAATTCAGACCTAACTAATTAAGCCTCATATTCCCCATAGGTAGGTACTTTAAGAAGGACATTTAGGCTATGCCTAGACTGCAGAGATTTCCTGGGATACCGGAGGTATGCCGGAAAAACTCTGCTGTGTCCAGGGAACGCGTTCGCTTATTCGGAACAGTTTCTGAAAAAGTGGGCACGTTCTTTCGGCATCCCTGTATTTCTCATTTCATGAGGAATAAGGGATGTTCTGAAAGAGGACTTTTTCTGACATTTGGCCCAGTATAGATGGGCTAAATGTTGGAAAAGCCTCTTCCAATACAACAAGCAGAAAAAGTTATGCAAATTGCATTTCTTTTTCCAACACTGCCCCCTCCCCCCCCCCCGCAGTGTAAACAGCCATAGAGATCGTATCACTAAGGCTATGTCTACAACAGCATTTTTGTCAGTTAGAGTGTGAAGAAAACACCCCTCCCATGTCTGACATGAGTTTCACTAACAGAAGTTCTCTTTTTCAGTTGCCTTTTTAAAAATATTTCAATGTAATTATATACAATGAGATGTCTGTGGCACTTTAGAGATGAACAAAAGTATATAGTATCATAAGCTTTGGTGGGCAAAACCTGCTTCATCAAGTTTCTGTTATTTCTACTCCAGCTCATAGTCTGGTGAAGTGGGTTTTGGCCGGAGTGCTCATGATACTACATATACTTTTGTTAGTCTCTAAGTTCTGGACTACACTTATTGAAATAACAAGCAGAGCGCCCATACTACCAAGCCCATTATTTTGAAATAATAATTCCTACTTTCCATGAGGCATCAGACTAATTTTGAAATGGTTATTTCAAAATAGCAGTGGTGTGGACACTCCACTGCTACTATTTTGAAATAACTACTCCCCAGAGTCATTCAGAGTAATTACTCATCAGTGTTTCTTGGGGCTCTAAGTCAAGGTAGCGTGTCCACATTAAGGGAGCCTGCCTCAGACTAAAATTAAGGCTTCCCTGTAGTGTGGACATGCTAGCTCGATTTTGTTATTTCAGGAGTTATTTCTTCAAAATAAGTTATTTTGAAATAATTTCTTAGTGTAATAATTTCCTAGCCCTTAGGTGCCACAGGGCTACTCATTGTTTTTAAAATACAGACTAACACGGCTACCCCTCTGTAATGATAATACGTATAAATAAATTTGCCACTTCAGTTCTAAGCATTGTTGGAGCAATCGATATTCTGCAGTGCAAGGAAAAGGTGTCTGAAGATCCAAAAAGAAATTCAGCAAATGAAAGATGCTGGAGGAAAGAGTTGCCAGCAAGCAGCATTTTTTAAGCCAATCACTTCTGGCCCATTTGCTTGCCAGCCATTGCTGATAGCAGACAAAGAAATGGGTGATTCTCATTAATTACTATGTACCTACCAAAGCGGATAACGAGAGCGTTCTACCTTAATTCTGCTCCATTGTAATCTTTGAGTTATCTTTAAACTTCAGAGTAGATCAGGCCTGGGTAAAATATGGCCTGCAGGCCGGATCCAGCCCACCAAGCCACCAGATCCGGCAAGTGGAGGCAGTGAGGAACCCCAGGCAGGTTCTCCTACCTGCCCTGCACGCCTCTCAGAAATGCGGCTGTGGAGTGCTTTCCCTTTCAGTCTGGGCGAGGGAGGTTCAGATGCTGCTCCTGCCCCCAGCACAATCCCATTGGCCTGTTTCTGGACAGAAACTAGTCAATGGGAGCTGCCTGTCTGAATAATGGGCAGCCATAAAGTGCAACACTCCTGCTCACTTACTCACTCAAGCACATGGCTGAGCAGGCAGAATCATTTTAAGCTCTGCAAGCCTTTAGCTCTGCAGGCAGGCTGGTTTGGCTGCTGGCCGGTAAGTCTCCTGGCCGGAACCTGCCTCTGGCAGCCCAGCCCCTCCCTTCCCCAACACTCTGCACCCCACTCCTGCCCCACTACTCTGCATGCACCCATATCCCAGCCCAGCTCTGACACCCCAATCTCCTGCCCGAGATGACAAACCCCTCCTACCCTAGGTCACATCCAAAAACCCTGCACCCCTAGGTCACAACCATCTCCTTTACCCAAACTCCCTCCCAGACTCCATTCTCCCTCCTGCACCACAATCCCTTATCCCAAGCTCCCTTCTGCACCCAACCTCCATCCCAGACACCGCACTCCTCCATTAATACCATGGAAGTGTGTGATCCTCGACCACCTTCCAAAATCTTGGAGTGCCCCCCCCTCAAAAATAATTGCCTGCCCCTGAAGTAGATGATCATAGTGGTCCCTTCTGGCCTTAAAATGTGGGAAAACTAGAAATAAAGCCCTTTCCAGGACTGTGCTTGTGTCTAATTATTGATGGGATTTAGATTCTGCCTAATTTCATCCTGCAGCACATTCTTTAATGTCAAATGCTGACCCCTCTTTGCTCTCAGATGCAGTTCTGCTGCAGATGACTGTAAAGCGTTCTACCCACTGAAATGGGACCTTTTCCTATTCACAGGAAATCTGTTTCAGTGCTACAAACAGAATCCAGAACTCTTCACTCGCCCATCAATGTCTGAGCCACAGGGCACCTGCAGAGAAGGAAGGAAGGCAGAGAAAGAACAAACTAGGGAAGGATGTCAAAGAGAAAAATTAACTAACAAAATGTGCACTTAACATAATGCCAAATATATTGCTTCATGCTGTAATCTGTCTACCTTGACTGTTTAGCTTTGAGGAAGGGTCTGTATGTAGTACAAGCAATAATAAAAACTAAATAACTACCCATTAACTTTCCTGTGCCATATTTAGGGAAAGGCTGTGAAGGCAAAATGGGTCTTATTCAGTCTTACTCCAGACTCATGGGATTAAACCTAAGATTAGATTCTTTCCCCTTGCTGGCATTACGGTTCATGATTATAGTGGGAATGTGCGAACCAGTTCCGATAATATAAGACCCTCGCTAAACTTTGGTGCAAAACCCCAAATCAAACCTCTCTTGAGATTCAGATTCTTTTGGTTAACTCCTTGGTGTGCATTTGTACTACCACATTCCAGCCTGAATGCCCATAGCTCTGAAATCTTACCAAAAAGCCAGTTCCCATGACATTTTCAGGTGGATCTTAGAGACTTACGAGGCTTGTTTGATGGTTGTAGGGCTAGCTGCACCTCCAGGGGGGCTGACAGACTTTCTGGGCCTCTGGGGAAGGCAGGGGAGGTGGCTCCATGCGCCTAGAAGGGGCGAGGCCTTGTCAGAAGGGGTGGGGCTGGAGTCTACCAATCTCAGCACTGGATGGAATGCATAGCACCGCCTCCCTATCCTCCAACCAGCCCTTAGCATTGCCCACAATGTGCAGTTCAGTGCTCTGGTAGCTATTTAAAGGGCTATCCCAGTTGCTATCCCAGTAGCAACAGTGGCAATGTTGGCCAGGAGCCCCGGACCTTTTTGTATCACTGGGCACTAAGCAACTGCCACCTTTCCATCTCCTCTCCTCCCTTTTGCCTTCACCTTCCTGACATGGAATTTTCTGTATTTCTCCCACAGAATGAGTCCTGACTAAGTTTTTTATCTGTAATTTTTCCCTTTGGGACTCTGTCACAAGTAGTGTTTTGAGTGACCAGCCTCCTTAAGGAGAAAGTATCATTTATTTTCATTTTGAGGACAAGGCATTTCGGAAAAATGAATTTTAAACCAAGACACATCAGGTCTTACTGAAAGGCTTACCACCTTTCTGATGGTAATGTGGTCCAGCCTAATTTCTTCAGAAACACCAACAGGGACCCGTGTGCGAATCTGGTTCCCCCAAACAATGATCACTATTCTTGACTGAGAGAGACCCATTTTAAACTGCTAGGGTCCTTAGGTATTCCTGCTTCCCTGGGCTTTGGCCTTGCTAGATAAAACCAGTTTTTCAGGTTGCCTGGAGAGGAGGTAAATCCTTCAAGGCGCAGGCTATGTCCACACTACGTGGCTTTTAGTGACAAGGCTACGTCTACACAGCCCTGTTACTAAGAGTCATTGTGCTTGTATGCTGCTTGTCGTCACTTTTGCTGACAAAATACATCCCCTCCCCCTCAAATAGCTTTTGCTGTGTCAGCAGGAGAGCACTCCTGGCGACAAAGCAGTGTTCACAATTGCACTTGCTGTAGAAAAATGTTGTCGCTTGTGGGGGTGCAGTGAGGGTGGGAGGCAGATTAAACACCCCGTGAAGGGCAAAAGTTTTGTTGATCAACTGCAAATGTAGACAAAGCCTAACAGTTGAAGCATTAGCCTCTAGCAGCCCCTTAATGTTTGTGGACAGATGGCTTATCCTGAGCCATTCTCTCCCCATCCTGCTTTATTTCTCCATACAGCCCACTATTAAGCTAAACCAATACAGTCAAACTGTAAACATCTCAATAACCAGGCCCACATACATTTCATTAGAGGAGCTCACGTTTGGAATCTGCACGTGAATTCCAGATGAGCCTCCAAGCTTCTGACGATTCAGCATTTTGTATCTAGTGAAGTTGGCAGTTCTGTTCACATGCTTAATTACCTTACCGAGTCAGGGCCTGGGTTTCTCTCCATATAAATCTAGCTGTTAAATTAATCCCTGACATAGCTGCATTGACTTCAGTGGAGCTAACTCCTGGCTGATTCTGCCCTTGGAATTGCAAGTCATTTGAGTTTCCTCCATTGCTAGCCCTCCATTTCTAGCTAGATCTGGAAATGGATTTTCCTCCATTGCTAGCTAGATCTGGAAAAAAAAATATAGCTGGAGCTGTTCTCATAATTCAGTGTCAACATTTAAAATAAGAAAAGTCCCCCCAATGGCTTTGCTAATTGTGCTTACATGTTTGTTTCCACATGACTGTGTTCAGCTGCTTAGCTTAACGCTAGGAACAGTCAAGCCCCATTAACTAATCATGCCTTTGGTAAAAAAAATTGGGCCTGACAGCTTCATGGACATAAATGCCCTCTAGCGCCTGGCAATCGGTTTAGTTCTACTTTATACGCGTGTATATGCTTTAGTAAACATCTTGTGTGGTTGTCTCGAAGAGTTATTTAACCATAACTTTACTGGCCTTGTATTTCCCCAGTCGGTTGGAGGAGATTTTGATAAAGTTTATTTTTAAACAGCTTTTTTTCCCCTTCCCCGTTAGCGCTCTACTAAATTAAAGCTACTGTATGTGGGAAACGTCATCATGTCACTACTTTGTTTATTCAGCTTTCCACTGTATGTTTTTTCCTTAAATATCAGGAACAGATGATAGTCATCAGTGATTCCTGATCACCTTTGCTGCCAGATTTTCTGCAGTCTGGATGTATTTTTTTTCTTCCCTTCAGCATGATTTAGTCCAAATGCGTTTCTTCACATCTGGAGCAAACTTCGTTCACTCTAATGAGCAGCAAGAGCAGGCAACCAGGAGGCAGGGTTCCTCAGTTCTAGTCCCAACTCTTCATATGACTTTGTGCAAGTCATAGAGGGTATCTCTGCTGATTTTCATTCAGATCAAAGGGAAGTTGCATCATGTCTACTCTTTGCCACACTTCACCCATCTGTAAAATGGGGAGGAAGGTGTTTGTTGACCTTGCGGGTGGTGCGGGGAGACTTAATGGTATGGCAGAATTTTGATGGAAGGAAAATAATTGTTGTAACAATAATACTTACATGGCTTTGCTGTTCTCTGCCTATGGTGTACAAAAGTTGTGTACCCTGGGGATTGCTTTGATCGATCTAGAGTTATTGGGCTCAAGAGAAGTGTAAAAGGGTGCAATTAAATGGCCTGTGATATGTAAGAGGCCAGAGTCAATGAACTAATAGTTCCTTTTGCCCTTAATCTCTATGAAATGAGGCAGATCATGCTATCCTTTCAGAAAACTCCTATTTTGGGAAAGTTGCATTTGGCCCTAAAAGTGTAAAATATTATTAATCTCCACAATCATTAGAATGCTATTTATTGACAGATGGAGGGAAAACACTGAATTTAAGGCAACCAACCATTTAAAAGGTTGTTTCTAAGCAGATTTGTTGTTGATGTCTCTGTGCCATTAAGGAATGAGGGTGAGAAGGGCTTATGTCAGTTGACTGCATGGTTTTGTAGGTTCTTCACTCTAAAATGTTCGTTTGAGTCATTTTATCCTCTTCTTTTTGCTTCTAATCTTTTTTCAGTTACCCATGCTGGGGTTTGCCCAAGTGTCAGGAGATGACAGATGTGGAGACTGTAAGAGTTGGGGAAGAGAAAAGAATTCCACGGTATGCTTAAAAAAAAATTGCCAATGCCTTAGCAAAGTCACTATCCTGGGCAGAGCTCCATGGTAATGCACCAGCACTGCTGGATTTCAAGTATAAGCCAAATCCTGCAGACAGTTACTCCTGGCATGATGCTTATTCACACACATGGCCAAGCAGACTTGTAGGGGTAACTGTTTACAAGATTGGGTCCTCATTTAAAATACTATTTAATCTGTACACGATGGTGAAAGTTAACTCCAATAGCTGCTTTGTGAAGCGAATCCAGTGATTTTAGTTCTTTTCCCCGGTGGACGAGAATCCACTTCACAGTAATGATTCCCCTTCATTTTTTCTCCAGTCTTTTTCCATCTACTGTAATTTTTTTTTAGGTCATCAATCTTCAGAAAAGGCCATGAATTAAAGGACTATAGAAGAGTCTAGAAAAGAGCCCTAAAGGAAAGTGAAGTGAGGATATTTTGAGATTACATTAGATGGCTGCTTCATTTCGAGTCTTGAGATTATCTTTGCCATCTTGAAGGACCATCGTTGTTATGCGTCAAAAAGGGAGGTTGACCGCAACTAAAGCCGGTTGAATTGATTTGAATGTTTTGCCATTTTTATTTCAAAATAATGGCATTTTTTTACAACAAAAGGTGGGGAGAGAGGGCTTGATCCTCCCATGTTTAAAAAAGTTACTAAGGTTTTTTTATCAACATTGTTATCATTTTTTTGTTTACTGAAAATACATTTTTCCAATATATAAAAGTTAGTAACCCTTTAAATAACGATAAAATATATTTAAAATTCTCATTTAAAAAAATCAGTGAACGCTGAAAGATGGAATTAAGATTGAATTAGTTAATATTCAATTTTTTGCCAGGTCTAGCTGTAACTTAAGCTAAGTCTAGACTGCAGGCTTCTTTCGAAAGAACCCTTTTTCGGAAGAGATCTTCTGAAAAAACTTCTTCCGAAAGAGAACGTCCACACACAAAAACGCATCAAAAAAGAGATCTACTTTTTCGAAAGATAGCATCCACGCTGAATGGATGCTATCTTGCATTTCAGCTGTGATTGCTATGGACGGAGTGGTCACCAGGGCACCTGTGCTTTTTCCTCTTTCCTCTTCTTTCGAAAGAACTCCCTCTTCCCCATCCACACATGCCTTTTTCCAAAAGAACTCTTTTGCAAAAAGGCTTCTTCCTCATAGAAAGAGGATTACCAATGCCGGGAAAACGCCTCTGTTCTTTCAATTTACTCTTGGAAGAACACGACTGCAGTGGAGACGTAACTCAGGTTTTGTCAGAAAAATGGCCATTTTTCCAATAGAACTCTGTAATGTAGACATACTCTGAGAAAAAGATTGGTGAAGGGCTTTGATTCTTGCTGTATTCATTTTGAAATTTGGTGACCTTGCAAGGGGCGGAGTTGAAAAGGAAAGATAAGCCACTGTTACTCTTATCCAAATCAACTTGCTCACTTCCCTAACCTCAATGGAAGTTTCGACTCAGGACTCCTGATATTTAAACTGGAATATTAGGCCATGCAAAAAAAAAAAAAAAAAGGAAGTTGTCCAACAATCATCAGGTTAACTTTGTACATGGATTTCAACTCAACTTTTTTTTAAAATCCGTCTTTGCTCTGTTGTTCTCTTCAGGGTTTGGTGAGGTTAGGGAAACCTGCCTAGGCAGCCAAACTGTTTTGTTTTTGTTCTTTGTTTTTAAATATTTACTGATTGTCTGGGCTCATGAGCAATGTTCCCTCTAAGTTTTCAATCTATGTGCAGAATAATTTTTTTCTGTACACCAAGGCACTGCAGATGTGTACCACCAATATAAACAAATGCTGCTGGCTATGGTCATCTGCAGGCAGAATCTCTCCTGGGTGGCCACCCGAGTGCTCAGATTGCAGGGAACACTGCTTATAAACCAGGAATGATCTCTGTTACAGAGGAGAAAATCTGAGTCTTTCTTTTGTAACTAAAAAAAATCCTGCTTCTAGTTCCAGATAATTATACTGCGCCGTTGGAAGCAAGGCATAAAAATTTGTTTGTGTACTATTCTCGTGTTTCTCTCACCTTGCATGTGCATAGTGGCTCATTACTGAGGGTTGTTTGTGCATATGTGCATTTGTTGTTTATAGTCTTGCCAGACTGTATTCATAGATGTATTATTGCAGGGTTTCTCATGAGAAATAGGAGTAAGTGGTGGAGCCATTAGACGGGCAGGGAATGAAGGTGGCTGTTAAGATGGATATGGACATTTGTGGAGATGCTAAATTATTTCTTTGGAACAGTGTACACCACAAAGATATTGGGAAAATACATCTAAGCAGTCATGGGGTGAAAGGCAAAATATTATGCTAGACTAGAAATCATTAGATCCACGCTTCTAATGGATAATAAAAAACTGAAGAGTATGTTAGATAGGACTTTTTTGAAACGGGATTTAAACCTTCTTGATTTGAAGTACAGGTTGAACCTCTCTAACCCGGCACCCTCAAGACCTAACCAGTGCCGAACCAGAGAATTTGCCAAATCACAGGAGGTCGCTATTGTGTAGCAGCATTACCAATACTTGCACTGCTTACTGGGCCCTTAGAAGACATGTAGGGGTAAATTTAGGGCTAAATAACATCACAGAACACTGAGAGCCAGGACTGATGGCTGTAAACAAACTTATGGGTCTGCGGGAAATTTGGGCACATCCATGATAAGTGGATACCCAACTAACTAACATCATGCCGGACTACAGATGTTGCCAGACCAGAGAGTGCTGGACTAGAGAGGTTCGGCCTGTATAAGCCAACCTCTAATCAACAAAGATTAGAAAGAAAATTCTCCTATGGAAGGTTATTCCAAGGTTATTCCATAATTGTCCACTACAGGGTTTCTTGCACCTTCACCTGAAGCATTTGGTACTTACCGCCACATGAGACAGGATACCATGCTGAATCTGGTATGAAAATTCCTATTTTGCTATGAATTCTTTTTAAGGAGGGTAAATCTGACTCCCTGAAGACTTTCTCCCCTCCTTCTTATCTTCACATCTGAATGTTCCTCGCATGTCTGCATGTACCCTTTGTTCCCTCCAGCCCCTGCTGAGATCCCTCCTATATGTTGCCAGTGCTAATTTGCATGCCTGTGCCAACTCTACCAGCAAGCTGCAGTGCAGATTCCTGTGTTTATATAAATTCTGTTAATTCCTGGATCCTATGTAGGACAAATACGGAAGCGCTAGAGAGGCCTTTTATCCAGGAAGTCTCCATAAATCCATACAATAGGAACTTGAATGTTATGGGAAAAGAGAGTTACTCGTCTTGCTAAGATTGACTCTCTATCATGGTGACTGAAGGCTTTGTGTCAGGCTGTGTTTTTGTTTTTGCTACCATTGGGCTAGCTGCATTATTTGTTAAACAAACATTTCCCATGTGCCTTCCTGTGCGTGCGTGTGTGTGTCTCTCTCTCTTCTCCATGTTGCCACTGTATGGATTCCTCATTGCAATTCATATGCCTGTCACTTTGGGGTGTCATTGCCTCCTGCCATGCTGATTAAAAACCAGAAAAAGCGGGGGGGGGGAGGAATTGTCATATAAATAAAAAATTATAGATGTGTCACATTTGAAAAAGGGGCAGATACTAAAACTGCCAATTTTCAGCACAATCCTGGTTTCCTGGTTTCCTCTAGCTAGGGAGAAAAGCATACAATGTTTTGTTTTTTAGTGATTAAGTGGTTAATGATTTAATGAACTAAAAAAAATCTCATTTGTTGCATCCCTTGGACTTAGAAAAAACCTCAAAGAGCTGATTTTCTGTGTACCTCAGTCCAATATTGCTACCTGCTGGGATATGAACACAATCTCTAAATAAATTGCAAGTGGCCTTGGGCAAATGGAAGAGTTTCTCTTTGATCTTGCTAGAGAGAATGAAGTCAAATGTTCAATCAATCAATCAAATTCATAACTTCTAGCTACAATCGGCCTGACAACAGCCTATTATTTATTTTTAAAATCACATATTTCATTATTGCAAAACACACAGTCTCTCATGGGGGAAAAAGGACTAAATTATTGATAAGTCTTATATGTGACGGAGTTTGTTGTTTTTGACATGCTTGTCACTAACTATTGTCAGGAAGAATTTACTAAGATGTTGAGTCTGAAAAGTTGGCTGTGAATATGTGTGGTGCCAGATTTAAACTGGGTAGAGTAAACTTTAATGGCCTCTTTCTTATTGAATTCCTAGTTGGTAAAGACAGCTGAAGGCAAACAAGCTTTCTAGCGTGAAAACAATGCTTTTAAAAGAGTCCTCTTTGTTTAATTGGTACGAAACAGATGATTCAGGCTCTGAAATTATCCATGAGGTGGGGATATGAAATTTTTTATTTATACATTTCTGAAAATAACAATTCTCAGTTTGCAGCACCACTGTATAAACAGAAAAGGAAGAACAATTAACCCACACATCTCAAGAGTCTGTCTTTACAAGGGTGTCTATCAAAACCATTACAAGAGCTGCAAAAATAAGAATACACCTTAGAACAATGTGAAGGGAGAGTTACAGTGTGCATTTGTTTGGTTGTACTATTGCATTAATCGTGGTGTTCCAATGGCTGCTCTTTCCACTATGGCTGGATTTCATGCCGAGAGAATTGGGTGGACACTATATATTTTAGAAATCTCTAAATCATTTTACAGCACCTAAGAGTGTTCTAGACACTGCAGATCTATCTAATTGTATGTGTCCCTATCTCCATATTATCTGAGTACCATGAAATAAAAATGGAAAGTGAAATTTTGTGCGCTCCCCAGAGATGCCTACCCTGAAAACAAGCAAGCAAACAAACAAAACCAGCAAACCAACCATAGCACCATGCTTTTTCAGAGTCCAGGTCAACTGATGCAAGTATGTGCTAGAAGGTTGAAAACAACATTGTCAGTGTTCCTGCTTGGGGTGGAGTCTAGGCTCTGAACCCAGTGAGAGTGTGGATGGTCTCAGACTCTGGGCTTCAGTCTGTGTGGGAACAACTAAACTGCTATAATTGGTCCTGTGGCACCAGCCTGACTCACCTCACATGGGCTCTGTGACACGCTGCCATGGGTTGTTTGCTGGTTTGGTTTGTTGTCATGGAGAGGTACCTATTGAAACGAACAGGAGTTTTTCCCATTAACTTCAGTGGTACCAAGATGTCACCCAGAGCATTCCCTGCCTTCATCCAGTGCTGACTGAGGTAAATGAAAAGGTTATCAGTATCAGAGGGGTAGCCGTGGGTCTGGCCCACAAAAGCTCATCACCTATTAAATCATCTTGTTAGTCTTTAAAGTGCTACATAGTTTTTCCTTTTGTTTTAGGGGTAGCCGTGTTAGTCTGAATCTGCAAGAACGAGAAGTCCTGTGGCACCTTAGGATATGTCTACACTAGCCCCCTAGTTCGAACTAGGGTGGCTAATGTAGGCATTCAAACTTGCAAATGAAGCCCGGGATTTAAATATCCCAGGCTTCATTTGCATGTTCCCAGGCAGGCGCCATTTTTAAATCCCCATAGTTTGAAGTGACTGCCCGCGGCTACACGCAGCAGTCAGAAGTTAATCCGAACTAAATCCTTAGTTCGGATTAACTGTTACTTCTCCTGTAATGATATTTAAATCCCGGGCTTCATTTGCAAGTTCGAATGCCTACATTAGCCACCCTAGTTCGAACTAGGGGGCTAGTGTAGACATACCCTTATAGACTAACAGATTTATTGGAGCATAAGCTTTCGTGCATCTGATGAAGTGGGTCTTTGCCCACGAAAGCTTATGCTCCAATAAATCTGTTAGTCTATAAGGTGCCACAAGGTTATCAGTGTCCTTGAGTACTAGATCAGACCCAGAGGCTCCATCCCACTAAAGAGATCTGTATACTTGGAGCCTTACGCCCTCATCTAGCCCCAGAATAATACCTAGCTCTTCTATAATATCTTTCTTCAGTAGATCTCAAAGTGTTTTACAAAGGGGACCACAGCATCAGTACCCTAACTAAATGATGGGGAAAACAAGGTACAAAAGGTTGATGTGACTCACTGATGCTCTCCCAGAAGGCCAGTGGCAATCACAGGTACAGGACCCCAGGGATGCCTGACTCCCTGAAGAGGGCTCTTTTCCCTGATCGGAGGTGGTGGAGGGGAATGATAGAGAGTATGGAGGAAGCCAGGCCCAGCCCTTGGGCAAGGCGAGAAAGGCAAATGCCTTGGGCCCTGCACTTTCAGGACCCCACGCTGCTGAGTATTCACCATTGACCGGCCGGACCTGGGGCCCCGCTCCCTGCATCCTGCTTTGGGCCCCGCAAACCTTTGGCTGGGCCTGGAGGAAGCAGATCAGTAAGGACTGGGATGAGCAATCAGATCACGTGGTCACTTCAGAGACAGAGAGGGTTGATGTTTCTGGGTGTTCAAAAGAACTGTAAGTCTGAAGGATGGATTCAAATAAAGAGGGTGCCTGATTGGAAAACACTTAGACACTTAACAATAGGCAGTGCATATTATCAATACAAAACAGAGGTAGGTGTCTTGATGCTGTATTTAAACAATGAAACTGCAGCCATCTGAATACATTTTTGGAAAAAATAGACAAGTCTTGAGAGTGGCTGAAATGTATTCAAAACTACATATCCTCCCCAAGCTCTAAATGAAACCTTACAACACCCTTTAAAACAAACAAAAGGAAGTTTTTCTTCAAACAGGGCTCAGTCAACCTGTGGACTCCTTGCCAGAGGATATTGTGAAGACTAGGACTTTAGCAGGGTTCAAAAAAAGAGCTAGATATATTAATGGAGGTTAAGTCCATCAATGGCTATTAGCAAGGATGGGTAGGAATGGTGTCCCTAGCCTTTGTTTGTCTGGAGATGGATGACAGGAGAGGAATCACGTGATGAGTACCTGTTGTGTTCACTCCCTCTGTGGCATCTGGCATTGGACACTGTTGGCAGACAGGATACTGGGCTAGATGGGCTTTTGGTCTGACCCAGTATGGCCATTCTTATGTTCTTATGTTAAGTCTGGGCAAGACCATCATCACTATTAACACAGACTGAATTTCATCCTTCTCATCTGTAATATGGCTCATTTGCCCACACTCTGTGTCTGTTGCTTATTCTGCATTCATTCCCCATTGTGCACCACACTCCCATTGACAGCAAAGAATGGGCACAGCCCACAGTGAGGACCTGAACTATAGATGAGAGAAGAGAAATTTGTGCTTTGTTTGAAGTCTCGGAAAGCCCACTACAAATCTGCCGTGCTTCTGATGAAATTCTCTGATGGGAGACAGCTCTCCCATTAGCTTAATTACTTCACCTCTGTGTTGGCTGTAGCTATATCAGCAGCAGAAGCTCTCCAGCCAATATAGCGCTGTCTATGGCTATGTCTAGAGTGCAGGCTTCTTTCAGAAGAAGCTTTTCTGGAAGAGATCTTCTGAAAAAACTTCTTCCGAAAGAGAGCATCCACCCAGCAAAAGCACAGCAAAAAAGCGATCTGCTTTTTCGAAAGATAGCGTCCACACTGAATGGACGCTCTCTCGCATTTAAGCTGTGATTATTATGGATGGAGTTGGAAAAACCCCGCTGTTCTTTCGATTTTTTTTCGAAAGAACGCGATTGCAGTGTGGACATAAGTGAAGGTTTTTTGGAAAAATGTCTGTTTTTCTGAAAAAACTCTGCAGTGTAGACATACCCTATACTGGCACTTACACTGGTATAACGACATTGCTTGGGGTATGTCTACACTGCAGAGTTTTTCAAGAAAAACAGCTGTTTTTCCAGAAAAACTACACTTACGTCCACACTGCTATTGCGTTCTTTTGACAGAAAGTCAAAAGAACAGAGGGGGTTTTCTGACGGCGGTAAACCTTGGCTGTCAGAGGAAGCCTTTTTTCCGAAAAAGCTTTTTCAGAAAAAGGCATGTGTGGATGTGGAAGAGAGTGGTTTTCTAAAGAAGAGGCCTCCAGGAAAAAAGCACAGGTGCCCTGGTGGCCACTCTGTCCACAGTAATCACAACTGAAATGTGAGATAGCATCCAATCAATGTGGACACTATCTTTCGAAAAAGCACATCGCTTTTTTGCTGCGCTTTTGCTGTGACTCACTGATGCTCTCCCAGCAGGCCAGTGGCAATCACAGGTACAGGACCCCAGGGATGCCTTACTCCCTGAAGAAGGGTCTTTCCCCTAATCTGAGGTGGTGGAGGGGAGCGATAGAGAGTATGGAGGAAGCCAGGCCTGGCCCTTGGGCAAGGCAAGTAAGGCAAATGCCTTAGGCCCCGAGCTTTCGGGGCCCCATGCTGCTGAGTATTCACCATCCACCAAGCGGGCCCGGGGCCCCAATCCCAGCGTCCTGCCTTGGGCCCTGCAAACCCTTTGGCTGGGCCTGGAAAAAGCAGAGAAGTAAGGACTGGGATGAGCAATCAGATCATGTGGTCACTTCAGAAACAGAGAGAGTTGATATTTCTGGGTGTTCAAAAGAACTGTAAGTCTGAAGGATGGATTCAAATGAAGAGGGTGCCTGATTGTAAAACACTTAGGGTGTGTCTAGACTACATCCCTCTTTTGACAGAGGAATATAAATTAGACACTTCGAAAGTGCAAATGAAGCCGGGATTTGAATTTACTGCATGTCATTTGCATAATCACGTAATGGCGCTCTTTTGAAAAAGCGCTATTTTGAAATTGAAACCACAGTCTAGATGCGGTTCTTTTGAAAACGGGGTGCTTTTTTGAAAGAACCGCGTCTAGACTGCGGTTTCAATTTCGAAATAGCGCTTTTTCAAAAGAGCGCCATTACATGATTATGCAAATGAAGCATGGGAAATTCAAATCCCAGCTTCATTTGCAATTTCGAAGTGCCTAATTTACATCCCTCTGTTGAAAGAGGGATGTAGTCTAGACACACCCTTGGACACTTAACAATAGGCAGGGCATATTGTCAATACAGAACGGAGGTAGATGTCTTGATACTGTATTTCGAAAAAAGTTTTTCTGGAAGATCTCTTCGGGTATGTCTACACTTGCCCCCTGGTTCGAACTAGGGAGGCAAATGAAGCATACCGAAGTTGCAAATCAAGCGCGGGATTTAAATATCCTGCACTTGATTAGCATATTCGCAGCCGGTCGCCCGATGTAACTTGCTGCGTGTAGACGCAGTAGTCCGATTTAAAACCCTTCCCTCGAATTAACTGTTACTCTACACGCGGCAAGTTACATCGGGCGACCGGCATTTTAAAATGGCAACTGGCCGCGAATATGCTAATCAAGCGTGGAATATTTAAATCCTGCACTTGATTTGCAACTTCGGTATGCTTCATTTGCCTCCCTAATTCGAACTAGGGGGCAAGTGTAAACATACCCTTCCAGAAAAGCTTCTTCTGAAAGAAGCTTGCAGTCTAGGCATAGCCTCAGGGATGTGATGGAACTACACCAAAGGAATTTTGTTGTTTAGACCAGAGCTGAAATACAGTGCAAGCTACAATGAGCGGCTAGTTATTTGCACAACTTGGCCCTAGACAAGTATTACAGTCACACTGGGCATGGAGGAATTTGATTTACAGGAAAGGAATTTTTATGGAGTTGTAAGCTTTGGTTGAACATTCTAAGGAAAATGAAGGCTGGCAGAAGTAGTTTTCTTAAATGGCTTTTTTTTTCCCACTGGGACTTCTATTATGGGCATAGTCCTACTTCTACTCATTTCAATGCTGTCAGAAACTAGCCCTAAATAGACTAGGTCTCTTTATTCAAAAGTGCCTAAGAGACGTAACCACCATGACCCAGACTCTCCAAGATATTTAAGCTCTGAACTTCCATTGAAATCAGTTAGAACGAAGTGCCCAAATACCTTGAGGATCTCTGGCTGCTTTTAAAACTGACCAAGGCACTCAGGAGTCAGGCTAGCTGGGAATTCTCTGTTGAAATAATTGTTGATGGATAATGCAATTGCTGCAAAATTAAAATTTTCCACAGAGAAATTTTGATTATGCTGACCTGTTTTGATTATTTTTCAGTGGGGAAAACTGAGATGAAATATTTCATTTCAAGTTGGTTGGACATGAACCAAAATATATGTTTGTTGATTGAAGAGAAATGTTTTGGGTCAGTTTGACTAACAGAAATGAAATAGTTTGATGCTGGAATATTGAAATATTTCATTTGAATCAACAATGCCAAAACAAACCGCTACACTCTCTCTGAGCTGAAATTTTGCATAACTTTTTGTTCCATGAAAAATGTTGATATTTCCTCTTTTTACCCTGATTCAGGATCAACAGTGCAGAACTATTGGATTTCCTATAGGGTGGAAATTTTGAGTAGAACTGAGCCAAAATCAGGCACATAAGTCACTCCTGAAAAATTTACCCTGCATCTAACAAAGAGGAGTATGAACACAGTGGTGTAAATTCCAGATAAGAAACCATGAGATTTTGAATGCTATTCCTGCCTACGTCATGAATGTTTTCTACTGCACTGAGCAAGTCACTGAGGGCATGTCTACGTTCCAGGGAAGAAAAATGCTGCTGCAATTGATTTTCTGGGGTTCAATTTAGCAGGTCTAGTGAAGACACACTAAATCAAACTCAGAGGGGCACCCCAGTCAGCACCGGTACTCCTGCTCCTCAGGAGGAGTAAGGGAAATGCTTCTGTGGACCTCCTGTGCAGACGGTGATTTAAGATACATCAACTCCAGCTATGCAATTAACATAGCTGAAGTTGTATATCTTAGATCAACCTTCTATTCCATTGTAGATCAGGTCTCAGTCTCTCTGTGCTCCATTTTCCCTCATCTGTAAAATGAGCATAGAATGCTAATTTGTCTAATACAGAGGTTGTATGGCTTAGGCCCTGAATCTTCCACTACTAATTCATATGGGGAGTCTTTACATAGTACTCTTTTAGGTGAGACTGCTCATATGAAAGGCTTCCCAATTAAGGGTTTACAGAGTTGGGCCTAGGTTATTAGGACTTTTCACTGTAGTTTTCCGTTAATTAATTTGAACCCTGAACAAACCATTTTTGTTTCAGTAACACTCCCTTACTGGCCAGAACAACTGTGCTCTGGGGAGTGTATTATAATGAAAGAGGGATGGATTTTTCCTTGTGTTTGGATCCTCAGTGGATGGAAAGTATGATACTTTTGATCTTGCAAAGCGAATGACTTGTAAATGCTACAGTTCATATTGGAATCATTTTCTGTGCCTGTCCAAAGCCAGGTTACGGTTACTTTAAATAAGCGGAAGATTTTAAAGTCAAGAAGAAGGTAACAGGTGACAACTATGAGGATCACAGATGCCTTTGTGCAAAACTTGGAGTGACAGTTCACTTAGCAAGAACTATACAGAGAAGAAATTCTCAATGTTCTGGTTAGTGCAAAGCATTCTCATTGTGAGAAAATAGCAGCAGTAAAGCGCAAGGGTGCCTAGGCTGTAGCCTGTTGGCAAAGTGCTGTGCACACCCTCACTTTGAAGAGACATGATTACTACAGAGGAAGAAAGAGTCTATGGATAAGGCACCAGCGTGGGACTCTAGCAGTAGTGGTTCAGCTCCCAGCTTTCCCACGGGCTTCCTGTGTGATCTCCTTTTCTCTCTGCAGGCTTTATTTGGAAAATGGATATTATTATTTCTTTCCTCTCTTTTCTATCTAGAATGCTGAGCTCTTCATGGCAGGTACTTTCTCTTTCTAAGTACATGTACAGCGCCTAGCACAGCAAGGCCCCAATATCAACTGGGACTCTAGGTGCTACAGGTTGAACCTCTCTAGTCCAGCACCATCAGGACCTGACCTGAGCTGAACCAGAGACTTTGCCGAACCACAGGAGGTTCATATTGTAGTGACTGGGTCTCTTTATTTTTATTTCACCGAGGTGAATAAATGGAACTGCACTTGCAATGCTGCTTAATAATGAATGACTGTGCTGATACACCCTATATAAGCCTTGGCTAGGCATAGAATCATAGAATGCTAGGACTGGAAGGGACCTCGAGAGGTCATCGAGTCCAGTCCCCTGCCCTCATGGCAGGACCAACTACTATCTAGACCATCCCTGATAGACATTTATCTAACCTACTCTTAAATATCTCCAGAGATGGAGATTCCACAACCTCCCTGGGCAATTTATTCCAGTGTTTGACTGCCCTGACAGTTAGGAACTTTTTCCTAATGTCCAACCTAAACCTCCCTTGTTTCAGTTTAAGCCCATTGCTTCTTGTTCTATCCTCAGAGGCCAAGATGAACAAGTTTCCTCCCTCCTCCTTATGACACCCTTTTAGTTTACCTGAAAACTGCTATCATGTCCCCCCTCCTCCCTTGTTGCAGTTTAAGCCCATTGCTTCTTGTTCTTGTTCTATCCTCAGAGGCCAAGATGAACAAGTTTCCTACCTCCTCCTTATGACACCCTTTCAGTTTACCTGAAAACTGCTATCATGTCCCCCCTCAATCTTCGCTTTTCTAAACTAAACAAACCCAATTCTTTCAGCCTTCCTTCATAGGTCATGTTCTCTAGACCTTTAATCATTCTTGTTGCTCTTCTCTGGACCCTCTCCAATTTCTCCACATCCTTCTTGAAATGCGGTGCCCAGAACTGGACACAGTACTCCAACTGAGGCCTAACTAGCGCAGAGTAGAGCGGAAGAATGACTTCTCGTGTCTTGCTCACAACACACCTGTTAATGCATCCCAGAATCATGTTTGCTTTTTTTGCAACAGCATCACACTGCTGACCCATATTCAGCTTGTGGTCCACTATAACCCCTAGATCCCTTTCTGCTGGACTCCTTCCTAGACAGTCGCTTCCCATTCTGTATGTGTGAAACTGATTGTTCCTTCCTTAGTGGAGCACTTTGCATTTGTCTTTATTAAACTTCATCCTGTTTACCTCAGACCATTTCTCCAATTTGTCCAGATCATTTTGAATTATGACCCTATCCTCCAGATTAGTCGCAACCCCTCCCAGCTTGGTATTGTCTGCAAACTTAATAAGCGTACTTTCTATGCCAATATCTAAATCGTTGATGAAGATATTGAAGAGAGCCGGTCCCAAAACAGACCCCTGCGGAACCCCACTTGTGATACCTTTCCAGCAGGATTGTGAACCATTAATAACTACTCTCTGAGTACGGTTATCCAATCAGTTATGCACCCACTTTATAGTAGCCCCATCTAAGTTGTATTTGCCTAGTTTATTGATGAGAATATCATGCGAGACCGTATCAAACGCCTTACTAAAGTCTAGGCATACCACATCCACCGCTTCTCCCTTATCCACAAGACTCATTATCATATCAAAGAAAGCTATCAGATTGGTTTGACATGATTTGTTCTTTACAAATCCATGCTGGCTGTTCCCTATCACCTTGCCACCTTCCAGGTGTTTACAGATGGTTTCCTTAATTACCTGCTCCATTATCTTCCTTGGCACAGACGTTAAACTAACTGGTCTGTAGTTTCCTGGGTTGTTCTTATTTCCCTTTTTATAAATGGGCACTATATTTGCCCTTTTCCAGTCTTCTGGAATCTCTCCTGTCTCCCATGATTTTCCAAAGATGATAGCTAGAGGCTCAGATACCTCCTCTATCAGCTCCTTGAGTATTCTAGGATGCATTTCATCAGGCCCTGGTGACTTGCAGGCATCTAACTTTTCTAGGTGATTTTTAACTTGTTCTTTTTTAATTTTATCTTCTAAACCTACCCCCTTCCCACTAGCATTCCCTATCTTAGGCATTCCTTCAGACTTCTCGGTGAAGACCGAAACAAAGAAGTCATTAAGCATCTCTGCCATTTCCAAGTTTCCTATTACCGTTTCTCCCTCCTCACTGACCAGTGGGCCCACCCTGTCCTTGGTCTTCCTCTTGATTCTAACATATTTATAAAAAGTCTTCTTGTTTCCCTTTATTCCCATAGCTAGTTTGAGCTCATTTTGTGCCTTTGCCTTTCTAATCTTGCCCCTGCATTCCTGTGTTGTTTACCTATATTCTTCCTTTGTAATTTGTCCTAGTTTCCATTTTTTATAGGACTCCTTTTTTATTTTTAGATCATGCAAGATCTCATGGTTAAGCCAAGGTGGTCTTTTGCCATATTTTCTATCTTTCCGACACAGCGGAATAGCTTCCTTTTGGGCCCTTAACAATGTCCCTTTGAAAAACTGCCAACTCTCCTCAGCTGTTTTTCCCCTCAGTCTTGATTCCCATGGAACCTTACCTATCAGCTCTCTGAGCTTACTAAAATCCACCTTCCTGAAATCCATTGTCTCTATTTTGCTGTTCTCCCTTCTACCCTTCCTTAGAATTGTGAACTCTATGATTTCATGATCAGTTTCACCCAAGCTGCCATCCACTTTCAAATTCTCAACCAGTTCCTCCCTATTTGTTAGGATCAAATCTACAACAGCTTCCCCCATGGTAGCTTTTTCAAACTTCTGAAATAAAAAGTTGTCTCCAATGCAGTCCAAAAACTTATTGGATAGTCTGTGCCCTCTGTGTTATTTTCCCAACATATATCTAGATAGTTGAAGTCCCCCATCACCACCAAATCTTGGGCTTTGGATGATTTTGTTAGTTGTTTTAAAAAAGCCTCATCCACTTCTTCCACCTGGGTAGGTGGCCTGTAGTAGACATGACATCACCCTTGTTTTTAATCCCTTTTAGCCTAACCCAGAGACTCTCAACACTTCTGTCTCCTATGTCCATCTCCACCTCATTCCAAGTGTGTTCATTTTTAATATATAAGGCAACACCTCCTCCCTTTTTCCCATGTCTATCCTTCCTGAGCAAGCTGTACCATACACATGTCAGTTCTCGTCACAGCAAAGGGTTAGCATTGTTACATAATTTTACTGCACTGGCACAAGGAAATAAGTAGATAAAGCATAAAAAATGTGCTTAGACTTAGCAGCATTACCAGCACTTCCACTGCTTGCTGGGCTCTTACAAACCATTTAGGGGTAAATTAGAGCTAAATAACAGCACAGAACACTGAGAGCCAGGACCACCGGCTATAAACAATTTTTACAGGACTGCAGGAAACTTGGCCACACCCATGATAAGCAGAGAGCCGACTAACTAAAATCATGCCAGACCACGGATATTAGTGGACCAGAGAGTGCCGGACTAGAGAGTTTCAGCCTGTATAATAATACAAATAATCTAGCTGGATTCCAGCAAGCCATGCTCCATATAGATTCAGGTAGGATACTGCTTTATCAGACCTGTAGTCTATGTGGAATACAACATCTTATTGAATATGAAAATGGCTGCAGTCTGCTCCATTTGAAGAAAACTGGGGTCACCATTACATGACAAGCCGCTAATTCAACCCTGGAAAGAACAAACTTTGTCTTTCCCAACTGTAGCAACAAGAGGACTTCCTCTGACATAAATAATCAGGATTTATGCCCACAAGTGTGGGCAGAGGAGCTGACAGCCACCATGTGCTCCTGGGCAAGGGGTGTGTGTGTGTGGGGGGGGAGGTAGTTCTGTGCTCCCAGAAGAGGCGGGGCCTCAGATAGAAGGGATAGAGCCAGCCCTCAGCACTGCCTGGACCATGGTACACCACCCCCCCCAGCCCTTAGAGTGATTTAAAAAGCCTAAGGCAACTGCCCCTTGCTTGCCCCCTACCTTGGCAGGCCAAGCGTGGGTGAGTTGTGAGGATGACTCCAGCCCTCCAGCAAAGTCCTAGGACTGAAATAGTGCTCAGGGCTGTGCTCTGTGCTACTTACACAAGTCATCAGGGCTACGGGATAATGACCAGGGAGGGGGAGGAAAATTTAATCCTGCCTGTTTAAACGGATTGACTACATGATGTATTGAGGTCTCTCCCAGCCCTATGAGTCTATAATCAAGACTCTTCTGGTTCCCTTCTCAGCTTGTTTGTGCTAGGTTTTCTGCAACCATTTGTGCCTGGTGACTCCAGTGTGGCACAGCAAGACATTCTGGAGTGCACAGGAGAGGTGCATCCACAAAGCTGAGCCACTTAAAGCCTCCCTGCACGGAGCTCCAGCCTTAGACATAATTGGTATAGGAGCCTCCCAACAGGCTGTCAACACCTGGGTGACTTTTGCCCCGGTCTTATTTTGAAATAACAAGTGGAGTGTCCACACCACCAAGCACATTATTTCGAAATAAGAGGCTGGTTATTTTGAAATAATAACTCCTGCTTTCCATGAGGAATAATGCTTATTTTGAAATACAGGCCTTCCTCGCTATAAGTCGCCCTGGTATACATCAGTCCCAGACTAATTCGGAACTGTTTTGTTATAAATTCTCCCATTCCCTGATCTTACCTCACTGAAAAAAAAATCACTCCAATGGAAGTCAGCCGCTTGAATGCAAATCAAAGAAAGTGGCCAACTCATGTGCTGCACAGACATAGCAAATGCAGAGGAAAATCAGTGGCTTGAACGCAAATCAAAGAAAGTGGCCAACTTGTGTGCTGCGCAGACACAGCAGATGCAGAAAAATACTCGCGCCAAGCGTCGATGCTCTATGTCTTCATTGTGTGCAGTCATGTTGTGCGAAGATACCATGCGCACGCCATGTCCTCCTTTACGGTGCATTTCATTTCTGATTGATACTGTACAGTATTGTGTTACTGTATGTTGTGCAATCCTTCCACAAGCCTAAGGGAAGTGCAAATGTAGTTAAAAATAAAGTTGGTGAGTGTAAGAGGCATCGGAGTAGTGTTAATCAGGATGTGAAGTTGGACATATTA
The DNA here is from genome assembly GCA_032595735.1 of Pelochelys cantorii. Lineage (NCBI taxonomy): Eukaryota > Metazoa > Chordata > Testudines > Trionychidae > Pelochelys > Pelochelys cantorii. The sequence goes on along the minus strand of CM064333.1, from coordinate 63,769,826 downwards.
GACCATAATAGGAAGGGTGAACACTCTGCCAATATTGCTCGCCATCTTGGATGCCTCCGATGACCGAATACACGATTATTAAGAATCATGAGAAAATTTTGGAGACAGCAAAACTTGTGCCACAGCATGCTTCTATGAAGTGTACACAGCAAAGAAGTGGCAGGATGGAGAAAATGGAACGCTTGTTGTCTATATGGCTTCATGGTCTGTATGAGCAGACTACACCTGTCAACCTAGCCTTCATTCAAGCTTGTATAAAAACATTGAAATAGGAGAGACTGGTGAACCTGGACTGTTTAATGCCAGCTGTGATCTTCACAGGTTCCAGAAAAGAAAAGTCTTCAAGAATTTGTGAGTGCAGGGAGAGGCTGTGAATGCAGACAATGACGCAGCTGAAGCATTTCCCAAAATGCTGAAGACCATCATCGAAGAAGGCAGCTATGACCCACGGCAAGTTTTCAGTGTTGACAAAATGGGCTTGTATCAGAAGCGCATGCCATGTAGGACCTCTATTTCTGTGAATGAGAATTCTGCTCCTGGATTTAAGGCCTCGAAGGATCACCTAATTCCGTTATTAGGGGGCAATGTCAGTGGAGACATGAAGCTGAAGCCCTTGCTAGTGTATTGTAGTGAAAATCCATGTGCTAAGAAAAACTATGTGAAATCTTGTTTCCTGTCATTTGGAAACCCCACAGAAAGGCCTGGATGACCAGGTAGCTTTTCCGTGAATGGTCTGTGGATTATTTTGTTCCAGAAATGAAAAAGTATTGCGAGGAGACTAATCCTACATTCAAGATTCTCCTCATCCTGGACAATACTAGTGCCCATGATCTGGATTTCAAATCCCTCTGTCCTAACATCAAGGTTATTTTTATGCCACCAAGGATAATCTCACTCATGCAGACAATGGACCAGGGAGTTATTGCAAACTTCAAAGCTTATTATTTGTGGAGGACATATTGCAGACTCATTCAGGAAACTGATTGAGATATAAAATGCCACAGTCCAAGAATTTTGGAAAAAATTCAACATCATGGATGCTGTTATGATCATCAATGCTGCCTGGCGAGAAGTCTTCAGTCAGTAAATGAACAGTGTCTGGAAGAACCTGAATCTTGATGTTGTGCATGACTTCTTAGGCTTTCTGGAAGCCCTCATACATAAGGAAATCATCCAACTAGCACAGGAGGCTGGTTTTCAAGAAGTTGAAGAGGACGATGTAAAAGAGTTGTTGGAATCTCATTCTTTGCCTCACAGTAACGAAGATCTAGCAGAGTTAGATAAACAGCACCACGAAGAAGATAGTGTCAATGAAGATGAGGAGAGAGATAAAGATAAAGATGCCAGCCTCACAATCTCTATCCTCCAATGTGTCTTTGACCTGTAGGAGGAGATGATGGATATTCTTAAGGAACGTGACCATCTCGTTGATCATTCTTCAAGAGCATCAGCAATCTCAGCAGATGGCTTGTCATATTACAGACAGATTATCCCCCTCCCCCCCCCCCGCCCAGTGCTTCCTGGGGCTCTAAGTCGAGGTAGTCTATCCAGGTTCATCTGTCTGCAGTGTCATCAGAGGCAAGGCTGTTGAAATATCCTATATAGCTGATGACAGTGCCAACAAACCTGGATGTGGTTCAAGAGATTCCCTTCCCAGTCTCTGCCTAGTTGCTTGAGCTTGGATTTGTATTATCTGTCTGTTTTGTGTAGTGTGTGATAGTCATATTTACTGTGAGGCTTGGATCCAGAGCATGAATGCCTATTAAGCCCTGGACTCATTCTTCCTTATTGAAAAGCCCAGAAAATTAAACCCTTCCTGGATTGTACACCTTATAATTATAAAAGCTAATGGCATTTTATTACAAAGATTCAGTGACATGAGCAGTTGGTGACAGTGTCTAATATGCAGCTGAATTTGGCTTTGATTTTCATTGTTACTTGTTATAGAAGGGAATACAAAATCCATTTATGATGACATGGGATGCCCATCTTTTCTGAGTATAAAGAGAGTTTAAGGTTAGGAAGATTATTTTTATCCCTCTAAGTGTCTCTTATGACTAAAAAGTTGTGTGGAACAATTCTGATAATAAAATAAATCCAGGAACCAACCAGTTATGAGAAAAAGACATAATTTAGTGCCTTTGCCATGTTTCATGTCTAGCTGAAACAAACTCTTTCCAAAATCTTTTTTTTTTTATCCAAGTTTCCACAGATTTCTTAAGGGTCTGTTTCGAAAATTCATTTTTCCCCTTGGGTTCTCTGGCAATGAACTATTGCCTTCACTGGGACTAAGATTTTTTTATATCATATTGACAATAATAACTTGTCTAGATAATACTTGTCCTGTCTTGAGTGCAGGAGACTTGATAAGAAGACCTCTTGAGGTCCCTTCCTGTCCAATAGTTCTATGATTGTCCACAGCCTAATCTAACATCTTCCCTTCAAGTGAATCTCATTTTAGCACTCTAATATCCTAGCTTCATCATGGAGGGTTTTTTCCCCTTAAATAAGGGATATTTCTGTTTAGTACATGGTAAGCATGAGTGAATGATTTGTAAAGTATAGTCTATCAAATTTTGTGTCATGAATAGAGTGTAGAGCTCTCACATGTATTTGTTTGAAATAGTTCACTAAATATTTTCCTTCCACATGAAGAGCTAAAAAACAGGCTTTTGAGAAGATTTGACCTGTGCTAAGTTGGGGTATGTCTACACTAGCCCCCTAGTTCGAACTAGGGAGGCTAATGTAGGCATTTGAAGTTGCAAATGAAGCCCAGGATTTAAATATCCCGGGCTTTATTTGCATCTTCCCGTCCGGGCGCCATTTTTAAATCCCCCTAGTCCGAACTAACTGCCCGCGGCTACATGCGGCAGTCAAACGTTAACTCAAACTAAGTCCTTACTTACACCTCATTCCACGAGGACTTAGTTCGAATTAACATTTGACTGCTGCGTGTAGCCACGGGCAGTTAGTTTGGACTAGGGGGATTTAAAAATGGCTCCCGAACGGGAAGATGCAAATAAAGCCTGGGATATTTAAATCCCAGGCTTCATTTGCAACTTCGAATGCCTACATTAGCCTCCCTAGTTCGAACTAGGGGGGCTAGTGTAGACATACCCTTGGTTACTTGCTGTATAAAAGTCACATGGTGAGAAAGAGGATTGTCCAATGGTTAGGATGCTAGCCTCAGACTTGGGAAACTCAGAGTCAGTTTTCTGCTCAGACTTTCTATGTGTCCTAGGCAAGTTGTCTGGGTCCAAATAATCATAGGTATTTATGTGCCTAAATAGGAACTGGGCCTTAGCGCTCCATCAGTAAAATGAGTCTAATAGCACTTCCCTACCTCACTGGGTATTCTGAGGATAAATACATTAGAGATTGCAAGGCACACAGATCGTAAAATAACGGGGGCCATAACAATACCAGAGACATCTAGGGCACGTCTACACAGCAGGGCTAAAGCCAAAATAAGCTACGCAACCTGAGCTACGTCAATTGCATAGCTTAAGTCGAATTAGCTTATTTTGGCATCTGGTGCTGTCTACACAGCAGGAAGTCTGAGAAAGAGCACGCTTCCTCCAACTTTCCTTACTCCTCATACAATGAGGGTTACAGGAGTCAGAGTAAGAAGTCCTCCAGCTTGACTTTATTTTGACATTATGTTGAAATAACTGCTTGTAGTGTAGACATGTACTATGTTATTTTGGAATAACGCTAGTTATTCCGAATTAAGGCTGCTGTATAGACATAGCCCTAGATGGCTTTCATTTCTGTTCCCTGACTGCATTTTATAGAGTTAACCAGCACAGAGCTGATTTGGAATCTTACAACAGAATTGCGTGCCAGCTTTAGAGTCCCTTTTTTGAGGTGTGTGTGTTATGCATTAGGAAAGTTCTCCATATTTTCTGTGATTGTGTCAGGCTTGTGCAAAAGAGTCCAATACAAGTATCTGTTTAGTTCACATGATCAGTCATGGGAAATATTTTTGACTGTATGCTCCATTCTAGTTATTGAAAAAGGGCAAGGTGGAAAAAGCAATTAGAACAGGTTCTACTTATAGCTGGTCAAAATTTGTTTTCATGGGGGGAGGGGGCAAATGGCAAAAAAAAAATCACATTTTCACATTTGGTTGTTTTTAACCAATTCTACTTCCCTTTCAATTCTATCACAAAGTTACTGTGTAACCTGGAGCAAGTCATATAACCTGTCATCTTATCTCTCCTTAAATTACCTATACTTGCACCTTGGACAGAGCTCCTCCAGAAGCCAGAACCTCAAGATCTAAAAAGTATGCACCTCTACCATGTGAACTAAAAGACCATTTCTATTAGCACACATCTTAACATGGCTTATGTTCTTAATCACATGGGGTGAAATCCTGTCCCCATTGTAGTGAAGTTTTTCCATTGACTTCAATGGGAGCAGGATTTCAGCTGTAAGTTTTATCTGCTTAATGAATGAATGCGTGTAACACAGTTGGATAATACTGCTTATTCCTGGATGGGGTTGTGTGAAGATTAATATTTCTAAAGCACTTTCAGATTCTACAGTGAAAAGTACTAATTAAATATGAAGTATTACTGGCCCCAGCCCATGTTTACTAGGAGACGTATTGTTCTTTTAACATTCAGCACTGAATTCATGCTCTGAAAAGCCAAGGACTACTAGCATTGCTTCTTACCTAAGCCAGAGCCATGCAAGCTTACACGTGTGGACTATATCTACACTAGGAGCTGGGGGGTGATTCCTCTGCTCACACACACACACTAATGATAGCTCTCATCAAACTAGCACAAGTGTAAATAGCAGTGCCACTGAGGTGGCATGGGTAGCAGCAGGGAAGGCACATCTTAGCTTAGCTAATCCATGTATTTGGCATGGCTAAGCCTCTCTGCTGCTGCTGCCACTTTTGCTACCGTGGTTACGCTGCTGCTTATACTTGCACTAGCTTAATGACAGCCGGGGCAAACAGGTATATGCAAGGTGGGAAATCACTCCCTTTGCTCATACTATAGACAGCCATGTGCACCTCAGAAGTGACCAGAAAGGTCATTGCTATTTCACTGCCTATCCTCGGGCAAGTAGCTTTTCCACTACCACTGGTTGGTATTGGCATTCACAGGGCGCCGATGAAATGAACAAAGGATGGATTGTATTTTCCTTTTGTTTTCTGAAGCTGAAAAGAGGCCCCTCAATTACCACAGAGCCCCATGAACATTGTTTCCTAGCAATGGCATTCCTCAAACCTGTAGGCTCCAAGCAGTAGCGGTAACTTTGTCAGTCACTTAAACGTCACAATCTACACACAAGGGACTGCTGTGGCTGAAACAGAGATGAGGTCCATTCTGGTACCACCCTCCTCAAACTACTGCTGCTCTGAGCACAGATGGAAATGTGTGTATTTTCCATGCCACCATCTAACAGCCACAAACACATTTCTCCATCACATCTGTGAGAAAATGCTTAACAAAGGCTAGAGGGACAGAATATACACTTTATTTTTGTAGAGTTCCTAACCTCCCCTGTGTCTTACTAAAATAGTTATGCCTATTACACAGTTTGTCTATCCACTTTCTGAGAACTTTATTTGCAATTCACCATTCATCCATTCACAATCAACAATTTTTCCTGGCTCGTTTAATCTAAGTCTGTCATTAGCCAACTTAAAAATGATAAAAACAATTTAAGAACTTTTCTGTAAACCAACAGGAAGCTTTGTAACTTTGAAAGGATGATAACATTTACTTTTTATTTTACCCGTGGTGATGTCTACTAATGTGTCACTTGGAATGGATTTCGCAAAGAGCTCCTTTTTTTTTAATACAGAACCAAAAAACCCAATAGACTGAAACATTTAACAGTTACATTATGAAAGCATTGATTCGTGTGCTTTTCAGAAAGTGTAGACCTGGATGATTAATTAAGGAATGTTTTTAGTCCGCCAAAGCAACCAGTAATTTGAAGACTTGCTTTTGAAATACAGGTCAAAAGATTTATTTGCAAGATTAGCGATAACCCTTCATAACGATAATTCAAAAGTTAAAAATTTGTCATCTGTTACACTTCACATTTATTGCCCAGCCCCGTACAAACAACCATACCGTATAGTGTGCCTGGGCTCCCAATTATACTAAATTGAACTCCATTATTACACCCCTGATGAACAGAAGCATCTCTTTGGGCTTGCCTCCCAAAGATGATGATGGAATGAGAACGGTATTGTGTGCTGTACTATAGAGTTTAAAGGGGCATAACTGTACTTAACATTAAACTGGGAAAAGCCGTTCAAACTAAAGTAAAAACAACCTGAAACTTTATCCACTCCCCAGTTTGAAAACCAGGGCTGGTCCAAACACATCTAGGCTCACATGGAATACCATGAGACCCCCCCCTACTCCTGGAGGGATTGCCTAAGATTCAACAGGCAACCTGCCCGCAAATGTAGTTCCACAACAACCATCCACGAGGCATGCTTGATTAAGGAATGAGCGACACAGCAGAAAGACATTCGGATTGGGCCCAAAAAATCACATTTTCCAAACACCAAGGCTTCTTCTCATATAGTGTGAAATTGTGCCTCAGCAAAGATAAGGTTACATTTTGGATTTTGTTACTCCTCATTCATGAAGGCAGAAACAGGTCACTTTACCTTTCTATGGAAAAACTCGTAGCAAAGATCTTGTATCAATGGACACGATTTTCAAAAGCACCTGAATGACTTAGGCAATTAGGAACGGACGACTGTGAATAAGATTTAGCATCAGTGTGCTCAAGCCTCTTAGGCTTAGGAGCCTAAGTCACTTAGATGCTTTCCAAAATTTTATCCAATGTTTCAATTATTGCAGTTGCATTCAAAAGCCATAAATTAGGTCCTAACATAATCTGAGTGAAACCACTGGGAGTATTTGCATTGACTTCAATGGGCCATAGATAACAGTACCTATTTTTTTTTTTTTAGGTAATGTTCTTAAAGGGGTGTGCAACATGATTTTGTCCAGCATATTCATTCACCCAAGCCATGTGTCTGTGCAAAATTATTGAGCTTTTCTGACTTTATTAAGCACTATTTATTGATCAAATATTCATCCTTTTCCATGTTTCTAGAGGGAATAGCTAAATTTACATAGTCTATGAGGCAGCTGTAAATGATTCAGAGAAAGTGACAACACTATTGTGTTTTTCATTGTTTATTTTGTTTTCCCTGGAGTACTTATTATTGCTTGTTGGCCTTCCATGAAAATTGTAAATTGTATATGCAACAACTTTGCCTGCCATGATAGCCTGAATTCGGTGATCTCCTCAGTATCTTTTTAAATCCGAGCTATATCTACTCAGCGATTTAAATGCTAGAGTTGGTCAGGATTGTACCACATGGCCAAGGTGCTTGGACATCATGCTATTGGAAGCGAGATCTCAGACAGCATCCTCCTTCATGCACATTGGGTATGTAAGGCGGGGGAAGGCTCTGCCTTCCCAAACTGCCAGGCATAGCTCAGCCCACAGCCCCCTGCTGTAGGTGTTCTGGGGGTGGAGTGTTGCTGCCCCCAGCATCCGCCCTCCTGGTGTTCTGGGGCTGGGGAGACAAAGCCTGGCTGCGCGGCACACCCTCTCCCTCCCTGGTGCTCCAGGGCTGGGAAGGCCAGGCCTGGCCACGTGGCATGCCATTCTCCCTCCCCTGTGCTCCGGGGCTGGAGGGGGCCGGACCGGGCAGCTCAGTACGCCCTGCCTCCTCCCTCCCCGGTGCTCCAGGGTTGGAGAGGCTGGGCTACATGGTGCAGCATGCCCTGCCTCTTCCCTCCCCAGTGCTTGGGACCTGGAGAGGTGCCCTGCCTCCTCACCACCTCCCCTCCTCCAGGGCTCAAGAGGCTGGACTTGGCTCAGCTGGGTCACGTAGCACAGTGCACCTTCCACCAGGTCTGGGGAGGTTGTGGCAAGCGTACATCTGCTCCCCTTCTTTCTCCTCCCCATGGTTAGAAGTGGGTAGCACACATATGTGCCGCCCTGCCTCCTGAGGGGTGGGGCCTAGCAGAAGAGGCAGGGCTGAAGATGGGGCTAGGGTTTTGCCTTCCCCAGCCCTGCCTTCACCGACCACCCCTGCCTTCTTTCTTCAAACTTCTTCCTCCTTCTTCAGGAACTCGCTATTGCAAGGACGTTCTTCCCAGAGGCGATCAAATACAAAGCAATGTGGATGCACCCTTGGCCTAAGCATTGACATATGCTTGACTATTTTATGACAAAACAAAGAGATCTTTCTGATGTTAAGTTGACTTGTGTAATGTGTGGCACTGGCTCCTGGTCTGACCATTACATGGTATGCAGGGTGGTCTCCGTGAGCCTTTGTCCACCAAAAAGTCAACATTCTGATTTAGGCCAGAAAAAGTTGGATGTAGGTAAACATGAAATGCCCGAGACACAAGCATTGCTTCAACTTAGTCTTGACATGTCTTAAATCCTCAACAATGAAGATCCAGAGCAGTCATCCATGACTGAAGAGGCCTGGATTAACATTAAGGAGACAACCTACTAAACTGCTGTTGAAATACTAAGTTTCCAAAAATGCAACTATAAGGACTAGTTTGATGACAAGGACAGATAGGTATGAGCTCCTCTTGATAAGATGCATGTGACACACCTGGCCTGGATCAACAATAAAGAGAATGCCTCAGGGAAATCAGCATACATTCGAGCCAAGGAGAAGGCACAAGTACATTACTGCAAATGAAAGAGGACTGGTGGAAATGTAAAGCAGTCAAACTTCAAGATGCAGCGGAGAGATATGGTTTTAAAGCATGCTATGAGGGGCTGAAGGCAGTCTATGGGCCATACATCGCTGGCTCAACACCAGGGCACTCTGCTGATGGCAGCACTCTGATTACAAGACAGTGCTAAAGTCTTTGGCTGAACATTTTCACACTGTATTAAACCAGACATCAACTTTTGACAGCAGCGTTCCCGAAGAGATTCCTCAGTGGGTTAATGATTCACAGCTGGTTGTACCGCCTACTCTTGACAAGGTGAACAAAGCTGTCGAGCAGATGAAATCTGGAAAGGCACCTGGCAGTGACGCCATCCCATCAGAAATGTATAAAACTGGTGGTGGCCAGCTGATGTGATGTCTGACCTGTTTATTTATCACCATTTGGGAGAAAGAGCAAGTCCCCCAGGATTTCAAAGATGCCCTGGTTTTACACATGTACAAGAGAAAAGGTGACCGTGCATGCTAGGATGACCACTGGGGCATCTCACTGCTGTCGATAGCTGGTAAGATCCTGGCCTGCACCCTCTACAAATGGCATCATTCCTGAAAGTCAGTGTGGATTTTGTGCTGGTCGAAGTGCTGATATGATATTTTGTGCTGATATGATAGGATATTCATAGCAAGGCAGATCCAAGAAAAATGTAGAGAGCAACATCAGACCAAGGTGTTCAACGGTTAACAGAAATGGACTTTGGAAGGTGTGATGTAATGCCGGTACGTCGCTGGTTGCTATGCTTGGGCTACTGGCCTGCATCTGTAAGCACTGCCCAGTGGGGGGGTCACCTGAGGAACCTCAGGTCACATATACAGTGACCCAACAGGTTCTTACCTGTTGAGGGAAGGGGCTGAACCAAGGAAGGGAGTGGTTTGGAGAAGGGTCAGTTTTGGCCGGGGCAAACATGGAGAGAAGAGACTAAGCGGAGTGCTAGAAGTCCAGGGGCCTAGGCACCCCTATCCCAAGGGGTCTGAGGCTTCCTGGCCCTGACTCCTGAAACCACATCACGTCTATGCTATGCTGAATCCTGGAGGAGCAATAAACCCTCTCTATTCTATTGGCTGGCAGAGTCTCATCTTGTAGCAGTTGGGCTGCAGGATCGGGGGGTCCCCGACATGCCATCACAGAAGGTACTTGGGAGAACTGACTCTCCTGAAAAATTTATCAATATAGTATAAATTGTTGGATCCTTAACAATTGTTGCATCCTGAACAACAGAGATACATCAGCAGCTTTTGAAGTATCAATGGTACAAATCAAGGATATGACCTTGCTCCTCTTCTGTTCAACACCCACTTTTCGATGATGCTATTAGTTGCTTTCAAGGATTGTGTGTAGGACATACCTCTTCGGTCCTGAACTGACAGTAGCATATTCAACCTCTGAAGAATTCAGCTTTGCACCAAAGTGTTCACTGCAACTATTCATGACCTCCTGTTTGCTGACTGTGCATTGTTGGCTTATTCAGTCAAGTATGCACAGGAGCTTTTTGATCATTTTGCTACTGCTGCTTGCCATTTTGGACTCACTCTGCTGCTTGCTGTTTTGGACTCACTGTGAGCTTTAACAAGACAGAGGTTCTGACAAAGTATGTTTGGAAAGAGCCTAATGCTCCAGCTGATTCTGTCCTTAAGTCTGTTTTCAAGTTTTGCTACCTTGGAAACATACTGTCCTCCAGCATAAGCACTGATGACAGTGTATCTGCTTGACTAGCCAAAGCCAGTGCTGCCTTTGGAAGATTGACCAAGTGCTTATGGAATGACCATGGTGTTAACATCATACAAAGGTAACAGTTTATCAGGCAGCTGTCCTGACTATCCTGCAGTCTGGCTCAGAGTCATGGACCATAGAGCACCATCACGTTTTGAAACTCGATCAATTCCATATGCACTGCCTTAGGAAGATTGCCCATGTAAATTGGTGGGACAAAATTCTTAATATGGAGATCTTTAAGCTGTGTGGTGTCATGGGCATGGAAGTAGTGCTTATAAACAAACAATTTCACTGGATTGGTCACTTTATGAGGATGGATGATACACGGATACCAAAGATGGTCTTCTGTGGCCAGCTTGCTCACGGAAAGTGCTGTATTGGTGTCAGTATAAGCGTTATAAAGATATCTTAAAGGCGACGTGAAGTCATGCACCATATCTCCTGATGCCCTAGAAATCATAGCTCAGGACATATTGTTCTGGCAGCAAACTATCATACAGGCTATCAAATGCTTTGAGAGTCAATGTATCCAGACATTATATGAAAAGAGTAGGATCCAAAAAGTGGGTACAACACACACAGATGGCGTATTTTTATGTGACTTCTGTAATTGGATTTGCTGATCAAGGATTGGCTTAGTCGCTTACCAGCAGCATCATAGAAGATAAAATCCATCGATCGATGGCTCCATTTAATATACACATCTGATAGTTTTAAATTAATTATAACATTTGGTTTCCATATGCTTCCATATGGTTTCCATATGCTCCTTAAAACTGCAAGGAGGCAAAATTGATTGCTGGGCATTCTACCTAACATTCATTGAGTATGAAAATACCAGAAGTACTGAAGACATTGCCCATTCTGTGATTCATAAGGGGTAACCTCATAAGTGCTTGTTTACTGCCCCTTCCAAAAATGTTTAGGAGTTTATCTGTCTAAATCTTCTGTGTTATCAGTGCTGTGTTTGCCTACTTTTGCAAGTTAATAATGTGGGGAAATTATTTTTCTTTGTTGTTTTAGACAGAAAGCCTTATTTACCTTATTGTATGTTGAAAAATCTTGACTATAGGATGTTTTGTAATTTACTTCTGATATACCTTGGCTCACAGGTATAATTAAAACCCATTATAATCATCCAATGAACAAATCACAGAGCAGCCCCAAGAGGAGTTGAACTGAGAGAAGCTCTATTTATGAAATCATATTTAACATAGTCTTATCTTTACACTGAAAAAAACATCTGTTTAACATACTGTAAACAAAAATATTAAGGTTTCCTGGCCTTTTTGTCATGGTGACTTATGGCCATGATCTGCAACATACGCGATTAAGGTGACGCACAAAAACCTGCCTTAATTTCTATGGAAACCACTACAAAAACATTGTACATTTGCTCCTGGCTCATACTCACAGCTTGTGACCAAAAAAAAAAAAGGGGGGGAGGAGGTATGTGGGGAAATTGGTCAACAATTGCAAGTCTCTTCTTTTTTTTGAATGCGTCCAACCCAGACAGAAAAGATGTGGAAGCAATTTTTCCCCCAGGATATTGTATTGAAACAACAGAAAAAAAAATCCATGTTGCCTGGAGTGTTAATGAGCTGATTTTTTTTAAAGCCACCAACACCACAACAAACCTTAGAGAGTAATAAGCATATTTGCATAATCCAGTTTCCCCCATGTAATTACAGATAACCAAGTCTTATGTATGCAAGAGGAGATGCATTTATTTTGTGCTACCAAGAGGATAAATGCAGGAATACAGCACTTCACAAAAAAAGGGGCTAGAGCTAAAAAAAGTGTCAGTGCAAACTAGAAGATCACCTGCAAACAGAGTGTCCACTGTTGCAAATCAGCAGTGCTCCATTGAAGCTGGGTCCTAGCCCTTAAGGGTATGTCTACGCTGCGATAAGAGGGCCATAACACAGCTATGGCTGGTAGGTGTCAGCTGATTCAGCCTCACGGAGCTCAGGCTGCTGGACTAAAATTTGCAGTGTAGACTCTGAAACCACATAAGGGAACTGTGTTTTAGCAGCCAGGCAAGAGCCTGATTTGTACTATCTACACACTATTTTTCGCCCTGCAGTCCAAGCCCAGGTCAGCTGAGCTGGGCTCTGTGGTTTGGTGCCGTGGGCTTTTTTTATTGCACTGTACATATTGCCTAATGGTCTTTAGAGACAACATATATATTGCCTAAGGCCTAATGGCATACTAGGTTGCATTAAGAGGAGCATTGCCAGTCGATCCAGAGATGTGATTATTCTTCTTTACTCGGCTCTGGTGAGGCCACATCTGGAGTATTGTGTCCAGTTCTGGGCCCCCCAATTACAGGAAGGATGTGGATGCATTGGAGAGGGTCCAGAGAAGGGTGACCAAAATGATTAGGGGTCTGGAGCATATGACCTACGAGGAGAGGCTGAGGGAGTTGGGTCTATTTAGTCTGAAGAAGAGAAGAGTGAGGGGGGATTTGATAGCAGCCTTCAACTTCCTGAAGGGAGGTTCCAAAGAGGATGGAGAAAGGCTGTTCACAGTAGTGATGGATGGCAGAACAAGGAACAATGGTCTCAAGTTGCAGTGGGAGAGGTCCAGGTTGGATATTAGGAAAAACTATTTCACTAGGAGGGTGGTGAAGCACTGAAATGGGTTATCTAGGGAAGTAGTGGAGTCTCCATCCCTAGAGGTGTTTCAGTCCCGGCTTGACAAAGCCCTGGCTGGGTTGATTTAATTGGGATTGGTCCTGCCTTGGGCAGGGGGCTGGGCTTGATGGCCTTCTAAGGTCTCTTCCAGCTCTATGATTCTATGATCTATGATTCTCTCTCTCTCTCTCTCTCTCTCTCTCTCTCTCTATATATATATATATAGCATTTTAGGAAATTTAGTGCTGGTGAAAAGATATCAGATGACAGGGGCCAGGCCTAGATGGTGATGAAAAGTGACGAGTTCAAATTCTGATCTCAGGTAAACCAGGATAAATCTGAGCATCTCCCTGACTTCTGAAACCCAAAGTCATTTGTTTGTCAGTTGGAAAGAAGTAAGGGTGGGCCATAGCAAGTTCACACTATTGCCTTGTTCTGGGGTTTTTGCTAGGGGAAAGAGGGTTGTTCTGACTCCATCCATCCTTGCTTTGACATTTGTAGTGTTGTTACCATGTTGGCTCCAGGATATTAGAAAGACGAGATGGGTGAGGTAACATCTTTTATTGGCCCAACTACTATAGGCAAAAGAGAGACGTTTTGGAGCTACATAGAGCTGTGATTCTTCACATCAACATACTCTCCGACTAGGAAATGAACTGAAAATGCTGTTGCATTTTCATCTGGTGGCTATTGGTTGGCCTGTTTTGGTCATTCCTGGAAGTGACCCAAACCCCCATAAACTTTGGGTCCAATCTGAACTTCACAATTTGATCATCTCCATGTGATGGTCTGAGCTAGTACACCAAAGGAACTAAGATCTAAACTTTGCTATGTGGGGCTCTGTCTTGTCTGGATTTAACTGTTGTATTTTTGTACTCCTGTTATTAATCTTTTTAACTATCACTTCTGGATATATCTGTCAAGTTGTGGAATTTGGTACTGTTGATTGGGTTATGCCTTAGATATAGAAGCTATCCTACAGGTATATAGGCCACAATTTTTAAACTGGTGTGAAATCAATGGGCACTGCAGAAGCAGCAGCTCTGAAAATCAGACTTTCATTTAGCTGTCTAAATATGGATTAGGTATCTAGTTTTTTATAGCCATGTTATATTAATGATTTAATGAACATTAATTAATTAATATTAATTAATGTTATATTTTTATCACCATGCCAACAGATGTTGTGAAGACCAGAGCTTTAACAGGGTTAAAAAAAGAACTAGATAAATTCATAGAGGATAGGTCCATCAATGACTATCAGCCAGGATGGGTAGGAGTGGTGTCCCTAGCCTCTGTTTGTCAGAAGCTGGGCATGGGTGACAGGGGTGGGATCACTTGATGATTACCTGCTCTGTTCATTCCCTCAGGGGCATCTGGCATTGGCCACTGTCGGAAGATGGATACTGAGCTAGATGGACCTCTGGTCTGACCCAGTATGTCCCTTCTTATGTTCTTATGTTTTTTTGAGATTGGGAATGAAATAAAAAATGATTATACCAAATACATACTAACTTCACTGTAAGGATCCAGGGAAATCAGAGAGGGAAATCTATCATGGATACTGGTATAGGTACCAGAAGGCACTGAGACATCCTACCCAGTCAGATATATCTGGGCATTTGTAGTTTGCCAACTGGAAACCCAAGAGAAAAGGCTTTGTTGTCCCTCAATGAGAAAGGTGAAGAACCTGAGACATGACGGTACAGAGCAGTGTTTCTTAAACTTTTTGAGACCACGGAACATCAAACAATAATATTTTTTTATGCGGAACACCTATGAAAATTTTCTTCAAAAAAAATTGTTGTCAGACAAAAAAAAAAATATAAACAAAGAAGTAACAAAAACAAAGAAGAGGTCGCAGCACACCTGAGAGTTGTTCACAGAATACCCGTGTTCCGCAGAACATAGTTTAAGAAACACTGGTACAGAGGGTTTCCTTTAAGCACGAGCCTCAGATAGCTCAGAAACAGACAGAAAACAGAAAATTTCCCCCACAGTGACATTTACCAAATAAGAATCCCTTCACATTTCTATGTTTTGTCCCAATTTTGCCCTCTCACACACATACTTTTTTTTTTTAACCAGAAGGAATTTCCTTTTTCCAGTGAGCTCTGATAGCAACCTTGAGCTGGTCTGACTGCAAGCATCAACTTGTATTTTGCCAAGGTGGAAAACAACGGGAAGAAGTTGAGACTGGCACAGCAGGGGTTAAAGAAAACCTATGGGTTCAGCTAGCCCCACCCTATTATGCCAGAGGTGAGGGAGGGGGGAGAAAAGAAGCCAGTCTGGCTCAGTCAGGGGCTGACTGGTGAAGAGGCGGGAGCTCTCTGTTTGCCTGCCTGAAGGCAACCTGCCAGTCACACAGCCTTTGGGAACAAGTAAGTCTTCCCCTGCTAGAGGGAACCTGAAGATAGTCCCCAGCTTTGGGGAAACTGGACTGGCAGGGTCATGCCCCAAACAAAAAGGACTTGCATAGGAAGCACTCCAGGAAAATGTCTTGAGCGCCCTCATGGCTGGGAGAAAGATCCATCTGCACAGTTTATGGGTTTGAATAACACAGGACCCTGGGAAGAAGAAGGGGTCAAGTCCCCTTATAGCCCCACCCCAACTATCTAGCTGCTAGGCTCCCCAGCCACTGAAGGCCCTATCACAATGATATAGAAAGTTTTTTGCTTATACAGCACCTTCCAAAGACGACCTGTGGTAGCTCTATAGTTGTGTAGATGGAGATGTATAGATCTTGCTGGTCCATTCAAAGACATTTCTTTACTTTTTTGATTGTATCTTTAATTGCAAGATGCATGGGGGCTCAGTGTTGATCTACCTCTGTTGCCCCAATTTAAGTGGGAGCAGAGTAAGGCCAACAATGCATGTTCTTGAAAATCCCATCTCTAGCAAACAGAATGCCACGGCTAGTTTCTTCTTTTATGGCAACCAGAGCTGTAGTGAATAAATAACTGGTCCTTAATATCATTGATTTCAATAATACCCAGTTACGGGGTACATGCCTTTTTTTTTTAGGAACAAATTCCCCTTTGATCTCCAAACAAACTCTTTCTTTATTATAAATTGGGATCAGAAATCCTCATCCACAAAAGTGAAGATCTAAACATGTCAAAGGAAACAAAGCCAGTCTCATTTCTAGATTCCTTCTCTCTTTCTATGTGGCATTTCCAGCCCTTCACAACTCTAGAAGCCAACATCCATCCGCCTACGATAATAAGAGATACAGGAAGGTTATAACAACTGTAGCACATTGAAGTCTACCAAGTAGCTCTCAAACCGCTGTCAGCTTTGACATGCATTCCATAGAAATCCAGATACCACATTCTTATCCTGAAAGCATAAACTAATTCAGCAAGAGTCTGTTGCTCTAGTTCTAATGAGAAATATGAGGAAGAACCCACTTTTAATAATGATACAAAATCCATAGTCATTCATATTGCAAGCTCCTCAAAGCCCGGACTATGCCTCCCTATACATATGCATGTGCTTAACACATTCTGGATATTTTTGTTTTATACTATAATAATGGGCAAAATCTGCCAGGGCTCACACTTTGAACATGAGGCCAGAATTTGGAATTGTTTGGGGGATTTTGACAATATCAGGTGGAATACTATTGCACACTGACATACGAAAAATATGTAAAAATACTTCTTTACGTCTTTACCTGCAATTAGAAGATGTCGATAAGGATTTCTGACACTCTCATATCCTATTTAAACATTACTAAGAATATTCTCTTTTCTTTTATGCACTGGAGCTAGACATGTCTGAGCTTTCTCGTCGTCTGAGAAGCAACAGACGTGCAACAAATTGCACTTGACTAATTTTGTTAAATTCTGTAGGAAAGCAAATGTGAAGTCGAGTCTCTAGTGGCTGTAGTCTTTGGTAAGAAGAATTTATAAGTGGTCTACACATCTATTTGTTCTCTGATTTATTTTGCCCTGCTGACAGTAGACGAAGGAAAGAAGAAGCAGAAGATTTATACTCATTTAGAAAAATGTTTGAAAATGTTGAGCTTCTAGATCCAAGTATAGTAACTAAGTATTATGCAGTGAAAATGAGAATGGGCATGTATCAGCTGGAGGACTTTGGAACCATAGTAAGTTAATTTATATTTAACTCTATTCTCAGTGGCTCTTTGTTCAAGTTCCTGTAGCTTGGATTCTCTTGGAGTAATTGATCTCTCTTGCAATCTCTTCTTTATTTTAGTAATAAGTTTGAGTGAAATTCCCTAATGAGGTTAGAAGAAACCACAAAGTAAATACATAAAGGGCATGTCTACACTAGGAAATAATTTCAAAATAACTAAATTTGAAATAATAACTCCTGAAATAACAAAATCGAAATAGCATGTCCCCACTATGGGGGAGCCTTAAAATTAGCCCTTGGGAGGCTCCATTACTGTGAATGCGCTACCTTGACTTAGAGCTCCAGAAAGCACTGGAGAGTGATTACTTCGAATGACTCTGGGGAGTAGTTATTTCAAAATAGCAGCAGCGGAGTGTCCACATTGCTGCTATTTTGAAATAACTCTTTCAAAATAAGCGTTATTCCTAGTGGAAAACAGGAGTTACCATTTCAAAATAACCAGCCCCTTATTTTAAAATAACGGGCTTGGTAGCATCGACACTCTGCTTGTTATTTCGAAATAAGGGGGGTTATTTTGAAATAACTCCCTAGTGTAGACCATGGCAAAGTTAAGAGTTCACATATTGGCAATAATATTGTTTCTATTAGACAAGTACTTGGGCCTCACTGTAGACCTCCCAATGGTCCCACCTTTTGTTTCCCTGGCCTACTTTGTCCTACAGAAAGCCTGGCCTGACACAAACAGCTTGACTCCTTGCTCCGGGTTTTGCAACCTTCACCCCTCCCTCACAGCCCCTCTTCTCCTTGCGCTCCAATTTGCGTCTCTGGCCTGCTCAGAACAGCAGGACCAAGCCAGACAGACCTTCTCTCTTTCTTTGGGGACAGCATCAGTTCCCTGTTAGCCACTGAGAATGTTGAGTAGTGTGTCATTGGTAGATAACACCCAAACTCATCCGAAGAGCTAGTCCCTATCCCAATCCTACACATCCAAGACAGACAACGAATGGGAGAAAAGGAAATACTATTATTCCTATTTTACAAATGGGAAACGGAGGCACAGCAACTCATCTAAGGTGGGGCAGAAAGTCGCGTGGTAAAGCCAGGAGTTAAAACCAGGTCTATAATCCGTTATTTTACTCTCACACCTAACCCTCCTTTTACTGTACATAGGGATTACAAACAGAAGCAATTTCATTGGGAAAGGGAAAAATTTTGATCCAACTAAAGGTGTAAAAGCTTGACGGGGGTGGAATCTGACTGCTCAGTCTGAGAGACACTGGGGCAAACGCTGCAGCTAACCCAAGTGGTCAGGATCTTAATTTTTCATCTCATCTGGAAAGTCAACACCGTCAGCTGCACAGTGCTTGCAACACCACCCTGGGCCAAAGTCAATTCAAAGTCAGAGAGAATGCACACGCTACTAAATCATTAACAACATTCAGTCTGGGAGGGCTCACACCCAAGTACAACCTCTGAGCTCTGCAGCCCAAAAGTGGGATGACTGCATATTGACACTGAATATTGAAGAAAATCCATCCATAATGTAACCTCTGTTGCAAGGAAGCATTGAGCTTTGGAACATATTTACTTCATCATGTGAGCCTCATTAGTACATGCTGGGAATTTAGATCAGTCACTAATATAATTACTCACGAGCCTTCTGTTTGAGCTATATCTGAAATAGTTGGCATACAGAAGGGGCAAAACCCAAACCTTGTCTCTCAACCTATTGATGTTGGACAGGCTTTGGATGCAAAATGCCATACTAGAATCCTCACTGCCAAGACTTTTGGTTCCAACTTGGATCCAAAATGAAAGGTGCTTGTGATTTGGTACCTATTCAGCTGCACTCATATCTCACGGACAGCTGGTTTCATGAGATTTTGGTCCAAGGGAGTAGAAATCTTGCCATATCCCGCTGTCTGAAAAATGTGTGAGCCACATCTCTTCAGCCTTGCTCTGATTTTTTTTTCCATTCACATATTTGCTGTGTGGTTTCACTAAAGTAAAATAGAGACATCATCCTACTGCCTGAAGTTCTGCCTACCCTGCAGGATGGACTCTATTAAACACTTGAGTTCCTGTGAAAAAGAAATTGCCTTCCTGCTAATGAAATGTCAAGTTAGCAGAACTGTGCAGAAAAGCAATGTTTTCCTGGCTGTTTAAGGTTCCTTGGCTTCTTAATTGCCTGTTTCAACTAATTTGGTTGCGCAACAAGAATGCAAGAACTCCTTGTGTATGGTAAAATATAAGGCTAACGGTGCAAACCAGCAAATACGGTAGATGATTTTAGATATTGATCTAAGGTCTCTTCTGGTGGCTGTGCAGGCAGAAGTTAAAGATTCAATGACAGTTCATGAAAATGAGTAGGAGAGAAGCTTTGCCATTCCTCCCTGGGGCCTCAGTTACGTGAAGGGCTAAATATTTTCATCTCCCTCTTAATTTAATGGGACTTGAGCACACTTAGGGCAGATCAGGTTCTAAATGAATAACAGTGGTGCTGGTGTCTACACAATTATATGTTATCTAGAGTAACTCATTGCTTTGCAGGGTGCTTTGGGAAAAGTCAGAGACAGACCTTATAAAAAAGAATAAAACAGACATTATTAAAAAAAACAACGATTGCCTACATTCTCATTTATTTCTTTATTCTATATGGATTTAGGGAATTAAACATCTGACAGGATGATGTTTAGTGTCAGTGCTCACAGGTTAGCATGTGCACTAGAATCTAGTGTCTCCTGCACTTCCAATATCAACTTTGACACTGACTGACTTTGAAGCATCAATAGCTTTTCTTTAGATTACCCATCTGTAAAATGGGCATAAATGTGCCTTCTCACCTACCTTTATGGGGGTTGTTCTGAGGGCATATGAGCTATTATTTATAATTCATGTTATGTGAGTTGAAC
This sequence comes from Pelochelys cantorii, assembly GCA_032595735.1. Classification (NCBI taxonomy): domain Eukaryota; kingdom Metazoa; phylum Chordata; order Testudines; family Trionychidae; genus Pelochelys; species Pelochelys cantorii. Next base: position 63,749,711 of record CM064333.1, on the reverse strand, counting down.
AGTATTAAAAAGTTAAATATTCTCCTTGGATATTTAAGGTCTGATGGTGCAAACCAGACTTGTGCAAATTAGTTTTCAGGCCTCTGGGTTGCTCTGAAGTCAGTGGGCCTTCTCCATTGAGTGAGCATATGTAGAAGAAAACCGTCAGTGCATTTAAAATAAGCTTGCTCTCATTGAGTTTAGTGGGAGTTGAAACTGACTTCATTTGGAGCAGACTCTGTTCCAAAGTTACAGACCGAGGCTGTGGGAATGTGAACAATATCTCATACCTGGCTGTTAAATGAAAAATACTTTGTTTTTCCAGAATGGCAAGCTGCCTGCTGATAGTGGAAATGCTACTACATGAAGGATGGTTTATCTGGATTTCTATAATGAAATCAATCCTAAGAGCTACGTAGAGCTGGGTGACATGTTTCAGAAAACCCTTTTTTTCTGTCAAAAATGCTAATTTGGCACCCTGAAATGTTTCATCAATTTCTGTTGCTTTTGCCAAAATATTCATTTAAAACAAAATCAAATTTTGACATTTTCCAAACCAAATGGTTGGATTGCTTTGTTGTAGCTTAAAAGGACAGTGTTCTTATTTTTTAAAAAAATGAAAGGTTTTGATCTGGTGAAAAAGTGTTTAATTGAATCCAGGATGGTTTTTTTTTTAAACTCTTGGATGTTGCCAATGGACCAAGAAATTTACTCAGAAAAAATAAAATAGCAGTTCAACCCCTGGTTCATCCCTAACAACTCACCTCCCCTGTATGCTTGACCTCCATTAAAGTCTTACCCACCATGACAACTTGCCCACACAGGCATAAAACTGTAGATATAGGCACATTATGTGTATTTGTTGTATGTATAATATAAAGTTTATAGTCTCGTCCATTTTAGTCAAACTCCCTGAGGTTCCTGGGTGGGAGGGTAAAGGTGGCTTTAAATCATCTCTATAGTTCTTTAGATAGTGGGGCCATTTGGGTATTAATCCAATTCGAAGCATAAATCAGAGGACCTTAGGTCCAGTTGCCCACAACCCCAAAGGGCTCTTCCAGTCGCTGGGCACAGCCAGAGTACAGCTGCACCCTGGGCACTTCCTTGTTCCTATAGAAACAGTCCCTGTCTTGGGGCCATTGGGCCTCTTATTCAGAAGAGAACCCCATGTAGGGCTTCCAGGGGAACAGAAAGCGATAGGGTCACAGGCCAGAATACATCCCTACAGCAGGGCTTTACTCATGTGTGAGAATAAGGGGAGAAATCAGCGTAGGTCCTAATTCTTGGATTTGACAGAAAAGGTTCTAATTTGTATTTATTTTGATAAGACTGTAGAGGGGAAAAAGTCAAAATACCATTGTTCCTGTATCATAAAGACTATCTAAAGAATTGCTGGCTTTATGCCCGTACCTTTTTCAACTTTTCCAACCCCCCATAGGGAATCTGTATGGCTTTTTTTTTTTTTTGGAAAGTGGTACAGAAAAAAAAATTCCATCACTATTTTTATGTTCTGGACCCAGAGGATCAAGGACAGATGTGAATATGCTTCTAAAACTTTGTAACCAGCTTTAAACATTAGGCAGCTGGGGAAGAAAGATGCATAAAATGTTATGTTATTTCCTGAGCGTTAGTTCTATTTTTATGGGTAAATTGGGAGAATTGGGCTAAAGAATATAGAGATTTAATCATTTGAAGAAATATGACTTTGGGAAGTAAAGATATAGAGACATTTTTGATACTATTTTAAAATGTCCCTAGTTTTTGTACACATCTTCATTTCATTATAAAACTCTCCAACAGACAAAACACAGTTAAAACTGGTTTATTCAAGCCAGACATCTGATAATATATGATATTGTACAACCTAATTTGACAAGTAGGTCAAGTTCTAGCTGTAATTTCAGGAGGGTTTTTTTAAAAATAAATATGCAGAACAACTGCTCCCTTCTATCAAGAAGCAATTTTCATTGGCTGTTAAAATGTCTCGTGCTGTACAAGGAACATATGGCTTTTTTCCTAGCTGGTAAATCTGAACCTCTGTTCCATTCCTCCTCTGTCTGAGGTTAAGCCATTTAAATTTCACCCATATGCAAAACAATTGGGGGAGTGAATTAGGAAAGTCTTCTCGCTAGTTACATCTTTATACTATATTCGGAGTCTGATGTCTCCTGATGGGAAGCACTCTAATAAAGCTTCCGTTTTCAAGTTGAGATAAAAGCATTACCTATCCAATAGATCTGTGTGTAGACATGAATGCCTCTCTGCTTTGTTATCATATATTATATGCACAACTCACATTAATTGTTGCATTTTTCTTATGTCTTTCCAGTATCTTTTTAATCTCCATGGGCTGTATTGATTTTTTTTTCTGTGTTGCTTTTGCACTTGCCACCAGGACCTCCTTGTAGATAAGATGTTTCAATTCGGTGTGTGATATTTCTCGGGTAAATGCACTCAAGCACTTTTTTTAATGTGTTTTTTTTTCTCCTCCTCCTTTTGCAACGTATGAAAAGGAAGATGCCGGAAAAGAATTCAGTGCTCAAAGCACACCCTTGTAATGCCCTTTCTCTTTCAGAAAACTCTTTTATTCTACTGTTGGGCATGAAGCACTTCTGTGACAGCAAATACAGACTTGTGTTTTATAGCAAAAACTGTTTTAAAAGGTTACAGATGATATATGGAACCAAACTTAGCAGCATACATGCATATGTGTGTGTGTGTGTGTGTGTGTGTATGTTTTATACTGGGGAAGAAGAAGGGACTAGATGCTGCTAACTTCATAACCAACCCCGTTAAGGAATAATCCATCCTCTTTCATCAGCTCTAATTTATAGGTGAGGAGGATTCTAGAAGAGAGAAAAGTTAAGGCAAAATGTTAAATTGTCATAGATTCAGACTGGAGGTTAAGGAAGGGTTATCTAAGTCCATCTCCACTGCTGTGACATCATTTCCTCCAGTCCGATGGATGATTAATAGCAAAAAACAAGTCTTGAAATGGGGTGGGTAGATTCAGTGACTGCAGAATCATACATAGCAACTATTGTGGGCTTTTATTCAGGTGCATAATGAATTCTTTCAAAAACAAAGAAGTGTGGGGTTGGGGGACTCTTAGGCTACGTCTACACTACAGGGGTTTTGCGCAAAACCGGCCAATTTTGCGCAAAAACTCATGGAGCGTCCACACCTCAAACACGTTTTTGCTCAAGTAAATTTACAGTAAATCAAAAGAAGAGAGGAGTTTTTGCAGTGTAGGTATTCTTCTTTCTATGAGGAATAACTCCTTTTTGCGCAAGAGCTCTTGCACAAAAAGGTGTATGTGGACAGACAACAGGGTTCTTTTGTGCAAAAAGAGCCAAAGGAAAAAGCACAGGTGCGCTGGTGGCTAGTCTGTGAATAGCAATCAGAGCTTTCTTAAGAGAGAGTGCCCATGCAGTCTGGACGCTCTCTTGCGCAAAAGTGCATTGCTTTTGCGATGCACTTTTGTAGTGTGGACGCACTGTTGTGCAAGAACTTTTTGCGAAAGATCTCTTCTGCAAAAAGCTTCTTGTGCAAGAAGCTTGCAGTATCAACGTAGCCTTATTGTTCCACTTTATAAAACCTCTAAGATGTAACAGCATCACAACATCACAGAAGGCTCTTCCACCCCTACCTCTGGAGGAGGAATTTTTTTTGATAGATGGGTTAAAATGTCATGACCACCATTCTAAAAGCGGGGAAGGGGGAGCCTGTAGATTTAGGGCCCAGGCTGGTGATGGTCATAATAGTGATCATAATGATGCAGTCCCACAGCACGCTAGCCCTCTCAGCACTGATGCTGATGTAGGAGCAAGACTCAGCCTGGCAACCTGTGGTTTAACATACAGCTGCAATATTATTACCTTCTTTTATGGTAACTGAGAATGACAAAGGTTGCGTCACCAGCATTTTCAGGGGGTCAGGTTAGTTATTCCAGATGACTTCTGGATTCAGAGCCGTCCTTTCCTATAGAAGATTGTAAAGAAAGGCAAGCCTATCGCCTCACACGTATTTTAGGGGTTAAATGCTGTCCACCCAATTTCTGTGCCACCCGTTCCACATGCAAGAGTGATTGCCAAGACGAGGAGCAGCCTAATCCAAACCTTCCAGAGCCATGCACCAAGCTCCAAGTTTCCTAAAGCTATTGGAACTATTAGCAAACTCCATAGCCCACCTTGGACCTGTACCACGAAGAATGCAAGTGACGAGCATGGATGTTTCCTCATCAGACCCCACTACCATAAAGCTGTAAGGAAAAGATCCAAGCCACTATCAGCTGGGCGAGTCCCAGCCTTCCTACCTACCCATACAGATGTTCGTGTTTCAGTGCTTGGTTGACACAAATCTTGGCCTGGTCCAGAGTGCAGGCCTTTTACTGGAGTATCAGTCACCACATAATCAAGAGGGTAGCCGGGTTAGTCTGTAACTTTAAAAAACGAGTAGTCCTGTGGCACTGTAGAGACTAACACATATATAGGATCGTGAGCTTTTGTGGGTAAAACCCACTTCCTCCAATACAAAAGCCCATGGTTCTATATATGTCTTAGTCTCTATGGTGCCACAGGACTGTTAGTTGCACATAATCAAGGCCACTGGAAAGAGCTGCTTAATGTGGGCCAGGTGTCTCTTATTTCTAATGAAACGCACAACCCTGGGGGTTAGAGCCCAGTAATTTTCCAACAAATGGAGGAGAGGGAATGTGGCTGCTGACACAACATGCAGGAAGGATCTGATCTGGTCCCTATCATGCCAGAATACCAATCATGTGCCGACATAGCCAGAGGCTCTGTTGGCAAACTTGGTCGCACTCACATGACATGAGTGACAAGAATTGACAAGACTGACACTGCAACCTGTCAGCGAAACTCATGCCATGAAAATCTCCATCACACGTTAAAAACAACAAAAGCCACCGACTCTGAAAGAGAAGGGCAGACGTAAGAGCCCAACTACTGTGACCTCCACCATCTCACAGGCTGGCTTATTACAAGCTACCATACCCAAGGAGACAGCTGTGACCCTACAGCAGCCGTGACCCTACAGCAGAGTGAGCATAATCATTTGGTGACAGGCCCAGCAAGGGCGCCCTTTCAGGAGAGCAGGGGGGTGGGGGTGGGGCAGCAACCATGCATACCGGGGCATGGCTTGCTTGTATTCCCGTTCCCCTGACTATCAGGGAGCAAGGGGAAAGTACTTGCATTCCATGAATTACTCCTCTGCTCCCTCCCTTCACCAGCCAAGAGCAAGGGACATGCATGGAATGCAAGTACTTTCTCCTCGCTCCCTGACAGTCAGGGGAACATGAAGAAAAGCAAGCTGTGTCCCGATATGCGCGGCTGCTGCCTCTCTCCCCCTCCCCACCCCACTCTCCGGAAATGGTGCCCTTGAGGCCCAGGAATCTGATACCTTTCCTCACAACTATTGTGAAAAGCTGGCAGGGGGATGCTCATCCCGTGGCAGCATAAGGGGACTTGATACTGCAGGCTGTCTTACTAGAAAGTCCCACAGTGCAGTGTTTCCTGTAAGCTGTGCACTTGTGCAGCTGCTCAGGAAAGATTCAAAATGCTGCCCAAGTGATTAGCAACAAGCCCACAGCTAGGTTTTTGTTTCTACTGGTGGTGCACATTCATGCATGCCTCGGTGCACATAGAAAACATTATTCTGCACATTCATGCAAAAAAATCCACACGTGGATGGAAAAGATTAGACAGAGCAGTACCATAGTGCCTTACCCAGCCAGCCCTGTCAGCACCACTTTTCACTACTATCTAATGTCAGCAATGCAGGAAAACCACTACACTGTATAACATCCTCCAAAGGTCCTCTGCCTGACAGAGTGACTGACCCTGCTACAGTCTTGCTTACCTGGAGGAGTCCAAAGGACATGAGCATGAAAGGAGCCCTACAAAATACCAGCCTGTGGCATGTAATCATGGGCAAGGCCCAAACCAAATCCAGCAAGCCCTAGATGGTAATAAGTCACCATGGATCCTCTTACTCTACTTCCTCTGAACATGTTTCTCTACATCCTTCACTCCATGGATCCTGCACACAGGCCTGAGAACCCAGCCACTCTGCAACAAAATGCTGATCAAGTTCTCAGGAACAAGGAGGCTGAAGAGAAAAGCTTGCCGTGGACCAATTCTACTGCAAATGGCATGACCCAGCGTAGGTGGTATCATGAGCTTCCGTAGACACAACCCACTTCTTCTTCTTCCCTCTGGCCATGGAAAGGTAGGAGACTTATGGTTCTGGCTCGGGCGGGGGGGGGGGGAAGGAGGCGAGAATGGGTGGAAGGGGCATATCTGGAGACTAGCCTCCCGGAAGTGGGGAGTGACAGGGATTTCCACCGGGAGCAAATGGATTCAAGAGCCAAGCTTCCATGGGTCATTGGAAGTAGGGGCTGGGCCCCAGTGCTCCCTGTAAGCTTGGAGAGCTTGGGCGGCTACCCTGGAGAGATTCAAATGCCACTCAGTTGATTAGCAGACCACCCACAGTGCCCACAGCTGGCAGCATATGGTGCACATCCACACATGCCTCCATGCACATAACAAAATTCATTCTGCACATGGATGGAAAAAATTAGAGGGAATGCTGGCTGGGCCCCACCACACCTGGCCGGTTTGTAGGCAAGACAGAGCTGTCTCGTTGCTCATGCCTGGGGCAAATCTGGCCCTCAAATGAATATTTTGTGCTAACTACCTAACCTCTGGCACCAACTACCTAATCTCTGGGGAACGTGAGACAGACTGTTCACCATCCGTACTGGAGGTTGCGTGTCACGCAAACCCCTGCCCACTCACTGAAGGAGACATTCCCGTATGGGAAAGAGCTCCAGGCAAGCAATACCCTTGGCGTGGCCCTGGTGGATCCAGCTCTCTGGCCAACACTGACCACACCAACTAACCTGCAAATGAAGCCCCAATGCATTTCTCCTTTGCGGCAGTGACTGACTACACCAGCAGCTCTGTGGTTGCCAGACCATCTACTTGCCAGAATGAAACCCTGCGGTAACCTTTTAAGAAGACCCATCTCCCTAAGGCCAGCTCTATACCAGACCCAGAAGGTTGGCTTATGGTATGCAACTCCTGCTATGTAAATAAGCTGGAGTCGACATACCTTAAGCCGACCTTGGCACCATCTCCACAGTGGGAGGTCGACGGGAGCAAATACTCCCATCGGCTTCCCTTACTCCTCATGAGGAATAGGAGAACTGGCACCAACCAGGGACACCCTCAGTGTTTGATTTACCAGGTCCTTACTAGACCCACTAAATCGAATGCCAGAAGATCGATCTCTCGCACAGCAAGTGGAGACGTGCCCTAACTGTTGCACCCTAGTCCACCAGGGAGCTGAATGTTTTGTAAGTCAGACAGCATTATGAAGAGCTCAGCGGCATGCCCTTTTGCAAACAGCACATACCCTCATCGAAAGCCCGCTAGGTTTGAAATAAGAGAGCTGAATGGGGAGAAGACTGCATGATGACTCCCCTAAATCCTGAAAAAAACCCTTAAAAAACAGAGAATAGTCCTGCAGCGCCTTAGAGACTAATGAAAAATGTATATGGTATCATGAGCTTTCATGGGCACAACCCACTTCTCCTTCTTCCCCTAAATCCTATCCATCCTTAGCATGGCTGCACCAGAATCAAATGCCAAAAAGCAGACTGAACAGAGAGCTATGTCTTACTATGCTCGGCATCTTCCCCTTGTGGGCCGTGCAGCAGCTGCATGCTGGGCTGCCCACAGCTCTCTGAGCATTCACTCCACCACCTGCAGAGAGCACAAATGCATTGACCCACATTAAACTGCAAGCATCCCTACGGGCACAGGCCTGCACTGGAATCCAGTTGCTCGGCCCTGTGACAGAGGTATTGGCTGGAATAGCTGGCACTGCCGGCTATAGGTCATTAGCTGGGCATTTCCATTAGCTGGATGCTTTAAATCTTCAGCAGCTCTTTAAATCCATTTTTTTCCATACTGGCCACGCCGTGCACCCCTGAAGTGTCATGGGCCCTCCTCGATGTATCCATGTCCTTGAGGAATGACACGCTGCTATTTCACAAAGAGCTCAAATCAGGAATGCAAATCAGGCACAAATCAGGAATGCAGCTCCCCACTTCTCCAGCTGTCTGGACGCCGGGGGCCGGGGGCCGGCTTGCCCTCTCTAATTCCTTTCTGTTATCTTCTGCTTTGCTCTGCAGACGGTCTTGCCTACGAGTAATGGAAATGTAGCAACATATTTACCTCTCCAAGTGTTAGCCTCTGACCCCAGAAGGTGCTGGCTTAGCACAGGCTGCTTTGGAGTCCCCTCCCTGCCTGTTTCCCCTGCGGCGCTGACAGCTGTAGGGCCCAGCCGTTGCTCCATGCTTGGCCTACCTCCTACTGTCCTAAAGCTAAACCATGAAGAGTGGGGTCGCCGGCTGGGTGGAACTTGGGTCTTCCAGCAAACAAACCCCACTCCTGAGCCAACACACATGTCCCTGCCACCTCAGAATGAACAGCACTGGCTCAGACCTGACACCCATGACCTCCTCACCTCTGCGCCACTGTCAGGAAAGTGAGTGGCCACCTCAGCCATGTAGGTCAGACGACCCCCCCCCCTTCTTCGCCAACACCCCCAAGCATGGAAAAAGCCATCCCAGCTCACCAGTCAAGCTGAAGGCAAGAGGATTGCTACCTGAAAAGGCCCCAGGCACCTTTACTGCAGCCCTGTCCACATGTGAGCCAGCTGAGCCCTCAGGGACCCCAAGCCTTCCCCTACAACAGTTTTCAGACTAGGGATTGTGACCTAGCACTGGTTGGTGGACTGTAAAGCACTGTCTCTCCTTGCTGCAGGGGGATTAGGTGACCAGCGGGGGTGCTAAGACAGCTCCCTGCCTGTCCTGGCATCATAAACTGTGTTGCACCCCAGAAACGACCGGCAGCAGGCCCAGCTCCTAAGTGTGTATGAGGAGAGCGCACAGGGCTCCCCATACTGCCCCTGCCCTGAGCACTCGCTCCACACGCTCATTGGCAGGGAACCTGCTGCTGGCTGCTTCTGGGGCACAGCCTGGTCTACAGTCCCTGGAGAGGCAGGAAGCTGCCTTAGCACCCCCACTGCACCACTGACAGAGGGCCGCTCAAGGTAAGCCCCTCCTGACGCAGCCCTGACCCACCCCCCAAGCTGAGAGCCCTCTCCTACTCTCCATATCTCTCATCCTCAGCCCCACTCTGAAGCCCACACTCTAGTCAATTTATGTTCGGTCACGGCCGTCCACAATTTTCTTCAGCTGGGTCCTGAGGAAAAAAAAGTGTGCAAACCGCTGTCCTACAGCTCCTGACGTGATGGGCAGGGGCACTGAAGTGATGCCCCCTCCTCCGGTTGTGTTCTAAGAGGCTCATGTCCCCACCCAACGGCGGGCCACGCACTCGTACAAGCTGACTCACCAATAGCTACCTTGCCTGGCGCTTCTACTGGAGAGTTGGAAGAGGAAATAGGGCCCTAGGGAAATTAGCCTCAACTCACTACCTAAGGCAGGAGGGTTCGCACCCAACGTGGTATCCTGCGCCCTCCCCCAGCTGGATAACAGCTCTTGTTTTTGCTCCTGCGTGGGTGGGCTCTGCACAATTTTTTCCTCAGCTGTGGGTGGGTGGTGTGGCTTCACGTTCTGCTCCCAAGGCCACCAGCCCATTCAGGGTCTCAAGCAAAATCCCTCTCAGCACGGTTCTCTAGACTGGCTGACGTGGGCCACCAAAACTTCAGGTCTCATCACAGGGCACATCTGTGTCCCACACCTCAGTTTGTGCACCCAGGAATCTTCATTCAGAACTGCCCAGCTGTCCAATGGAGGCTGGGAGAAGTAAAGAACACCCTTGTGGGGAGGTAGGAGGAGAGAGGGGAAGGAGGGAAGAAGAGAGTCCCTGCTTACTCAAGAGAGCCAATCAAGGGCTAGGGAAACAGACAAGACCACATCATCAGTCTCTCCCAGCACAGGGGGCTGAAGCCCCTTGCCCCATTGCTACCCCTGGTGCCCCAGACTGCATCCCAGGGAAGAAGTGGCTGAAAACAAGCACAGTGGGTATTTCCAATGTTTAATTAGCTATTTCCACCCCTGTCCCTGTCATATAATTATCCATATTATAATGAGTAGAATGAAATTGTAATATCCATCACCACCATTTAGTACGGGCATTGGAACAGCTGTGCAAGGTGCTTTGTATAAAATCCAGAAACTCAGAGAGCTGAAGGGGAAGCCAGCTCTGTTCTGCAATGCATCCCAGCTGTGGAAAAGTTTTGCAGAAGTTGCACTATTATGCAGTTTATTTTGATTTTAGGCTGATCCAATGAACTGCTCTAATGCTCAGAGAACTTTGTAGGTGTCTGATGAAAAGAAAAGAAAAAGAAAAGAAAAAGAAAAGAAAAGAAAAGAAAAGAAAAGAAAAGAAAAGAAGTGTTTGGCTGCAGTGGGGTGAGAGAGTAAAAATAAATGAAATCAGATTGTCCAAAAGAATTTAAAAAAAAAATCTAAAGGAGCATGTGTCTAGAGCTCTGTTCTGCTGATGTTTGCTATTGTGTGAAGAATATTACTCCATAAACTGCCCATTGGGGCAAAAGAGAGGCATATGCGTGTGTGTGGATGTGCTGGTGTCAGGAGCTCTTAGTGATATAATTCAGGAGGGGGGAGGGATCTGCCAAGAGATCAGTTTTACTTACATTGTAAGATGTCACCATTAAACCTTGTGAAGGTTTTTAGGGGCCATAGGAGATTTGAGGCTGGAAAACACTGAATGTGCTGCAAATGGAATAGTCACCAAGGGGGTTGAGAAATATTTACTCTTCTTAGGCAATGAACCAAGCCTTGTGATTTCATTGACTAGAGAAAAGATCCATTTGGGGTAAATTTTCACAGTCTTGAGGCTCAGCCTTCCCTTTTTCACAGACACAATTTGCAGCTCAAAATTTCACGTTTGCACTTTCAAAATGCATTGCCAGATGCAAATCTGCTCAGAGCTTGCAATCAGCTGGTTGGGGGCACAAAACCAGTCTCATGTCCAGCCCAAATTAAACCCACAAAGAGGGGGCCTCTCTGCAGAAATTCTACTTCAGCATTAAGCTGTGAAGTACAGCACATAGACCAAAAGTCTTGTCCTCACAACAGTGTCAAGCAACATTGCGTCTTTGAAGGATGGCCAAGCTCACATATGCAAAAACAGAATGACTGGTTTGGGATTTAAAATATTTCTTGGAGGAAAACTCCTAATCTCTGATGTTTTAAGAAAAATTAATAGCAAATTTCCCTCCCATCCCTCAAAGGGATTGTCTGTAGAGTATTTTGGTCTTTTCCACTCCCCATGTTCTCACTGATGCTAACAGAAGGTAGGCATGCACTCTGAGTGCCAGAATGACACATTTGGAATAGGGGAGAATTTAGCTCTAAGAAGTTCAAGTAAAGTCCTCATTCATGTTGAACATGATGGTTATTATGTAGACTTGTGTTAGTCAGGGATGGAAAAGATACGTTTGATTAAGTACATACCCCTGAAAGGGCAGGATATAGGCCTTGATCCTGCAATTGTTCTTATTCCTAGGAGGCTTCCTATAGGAGTAAAAACAAACTCCTAAATTATTCCTTCCTCTGAATTTGCCAGTGTATTTCCCCTGCCCCAGCATCCCCCTTCTCTCCACTGGATTATAGGGGTTGGGAGTGTGCAGTGTTTCTGTGTTTAGTACAACATTACGATTAAAAGATTGTACTTAACAAGTAGTAAATAACATTGCCCTTGTGAGATCTCAGGTGGGAGAGAATTAATACCAAGTGGCTATTTCTAAAAAAATCTTGTTGGGGTTTCTGTAGTTATAACTAGAATTGGCATGTATTTAATAGTTATGTAACTTTCTGCAATCCTTTTCATTTAGCTTGGTACCTTACTAGCGTTACCCGAAAAAATTCAACCCACTGCCATTTTTTTCTAAGGGTTTTATTTTTAATCCTTTTTTTGTTTCATACGAGGAATCTAGGCTCCTGGCTGATAGAATTTTTTTTTTTTGTTAGTGGTAGGAAACTTATAATGCTTGGCAATAATAGTAAAAGTAACTCAATTTGCATAAAATATAAGAAAAAATATTGTTAAAAAGGGACCAAATCAGATTATCAAATTATTCCTTTATTGTGGAGGTTATCTCTTGAGAAATTTAAGGTCACATTTGATCAAGCCTATTTCAATACCTACATCTTACTTATTCCAGTTGCCTTTTATAAATTTCCTATTAACTTAGTGTGGTATCTTCTGATTTGGGGCTGTTAATCTTTGTGTGTTGAGGGTACCTTTTTAATGTTTTCTCTTTTGCAGCTGTATTTTCACTGTATTCCTCATCATAATAAAAAGCCCCGTAGGTGAACTGAAGTGCACCAAATTCCCTTATGATAAAAAGGGATTTAAAATAAAAAACGGGATTCAGGGGGAAAGAAAATCAAACTTCATGGTAGAAAAGGGTCTGAAATCAGCCACTATATATGTATAAAATGCCACCAGAGCATGAATGATAATTTCGAGAGGGAAAAAAAAAGAATGGTGGAAAGACAGAAAGAATGAAAGGATTTCAATTAAAATATATCAAGCTTAACTGATTGTTCAGATAGAATATCCTGATGCTGTGGTGACCAGCATTATAAAAATGTTCAAGACAGATTCCCAGGGCACAGCAAACAATTTGATTCAAAAAGAATTTCAATGCAATTATTGTTTTAGTCTGACAAACACAGCTAGAACCGAAAGTCACATTTTACAGTATGAGCTAGCAATGTATGAAGATTGCATTGTGCCATATTGATGAACCCTATTTTTTGTTTTGCATCTCATAATGGACAGTTGAAACATACAGCAATACTCTACCCTTGTATTGGTTCTTTGTTCTGGAATTTTATCTGTAGCTATAATTACAGCAAAAGAAGAACCCGCATCAGATCTCCGAACATCCCCCTTGTATAGAGTAGTTCTGCACATTTTTAAGAAGTTCTGCAGTTTGGGTTTGTGTAGCCTGGTGCTTTAATGCCCTCTAGTGGTTGGCTGCATTATCAGCTATGGACAGAATTAAATATAAAGAAAAGACAAGCAGGTCCAGCTGTAGAAACCTTGATGGGTAAAGAGACAGGTTGGGCCAGATCCAGCTAAGCACTTAAGCATGCATGGAACGTTAAGCCCAGGTTTTGTCCCAGTGACTTCAATGGGGCGGCTCATATTTTTCACATGCTCCAACATAGGTGCTGGAAATAGGGATAACTGCTGCTTTGAAGTGGTTTCCATTATCCACAGGATTTTTGCTTCAGTGACTCTCAGCACCCCTGCTTCACAAATTGTTTCAGCCCCACTGTGCTTCAGTATCGTACTGGATCAGGGTCTAATTGAGTATCTGCATAAATCTCAGAAATGGGCCCAAACCATCATCTAGCATTCCTATATTTCTGTGATGTTTCACTCTGCATTGGGACTTCTTGAATGGTCTCTTGCTATGCAATAACCCATACTAGCCCTCTGGATCTGAACACCAAAGAACTCTGTAGCTCAGATCTGTCACTAGAGGATGTCTGCATATACAACTTATATTAGAGGCACTATATCTATTACAGTATTGCATTAGTATTGCTTGCTTTCCATATGTGCATTTCAAAGTTTCCCCAGGCAAAACTTGTAAAACACTTTCAGTTTAAAATATACCTGCATCTGGTTTTTCTTTCCCCTCCCACTTCAGATTTATGAAACCGGTTTCATGAATTGCAGTCCTCACACAAATTAGACTTGATAACACTAGCTGGAGGACTAGAGATGAGCATGCCATGGACAGTTGCAATGTAAGCTTCCTTCACACATCACTGTCTGTGATGTGACATGAAGCTCCTTTTCTATAGCCTAGCCCTGAAGCTCGTTGTCAATCACCCTGATTTGTACCAAGCTGTATGGTATGTATGTTCTGATGTGGCCAAATCTATTTATCTAATTCTAAATTGAAGCCATTTATCATTATGGTATCTAAAGTCTATTTAGGAGTCAAGCAGAGACCATCACTTTCAGGTCACTGATGACATACGCTCTGTTTGAACCCCTATCTCAAGAAGTATAAGCTTGTTTCGTCTGACTTTACTTTGGATTTAGATAATGATAAAAGTCAGGACTACCACTATAATTATAAGCCTTGTCTTCGCTACAAGGTGGATCAACGCTGCCGCAATCAATCCACTAATGGTTGATTTAGCGCATCTGCTTAGACATAACTCGATCTCCAAACACTTTCCCATAGACTCAGGTACTCTACCAGGATAAGACGACGAGGCGGAGTCAACAGCAAAGCAGCCCCCGCTGACCTTACTGCATAGAAAACATTATGGTAAGTATATCGACTTCAGCCAAACTATTTACTGAAGCTGAGTCGTTTAGATCAACTGGGGGGGGGGAATAGTGTAGACAAGATCTTAGAGATTTCTATAGTTGCCCATCACCATTGAATGTAGGGAATAATATGGAAAAACAACCTAGATCTGATATTAAACTTAGATCTTCTTTGGGTTGAATTAGGTATTCTTTGCAGTTCCATAATTTAATGCAATATCCTTTGCAATGCCAGAACTTAGTGCAAGGATGCTGTGCTGAGTGTCTTCTATAGTTTCTGTAGCAAGGAGGTACACCTTCAGAATTTTAGGGCAGGAGAGGTTATATATAAATGGCACCGATCTGGATTACAGGCTAAACTGATCCCTGTTTTAATTCTACCGAATTCAGTAGAGTTGCAGCTGGGAAGCATTCAGCCCAATGCATTTGGTGTAACCATTTTATTGAGTACATAGTCACATAGTTCCCTTCCTCCATTTTGTGTCACAAAAGGGACACAAGGAACAAAATTAATTGAGCAAATACAGCCTCATGCTCCCTATTCTTTGTGACAGCACCTTGACCAGAGCATCATACATGTGGGGCCCTGTGGTTTGGAGGGGCAGAGATGAGAATGTTTCCTTTCTGTGGCATCATTGCCTTCCAGACTGGTGGAGATTTCCCCAGTAAGCTTGCCCTGACCTTGCTGGCCATAACTCCAATGGGTTCCAGGCCTGTGTTGCCATTCCTCTTGCAGGACAGACATAGCCACACTACATGAGGAACAGGCAAGTAGAGAATCAGGCAGAGCGATTGGTACTCTGCACAGATGCCCTTATTCTCACTTGGTCATCCAGAGAATCATAGAATCATAGAATCCTTGAACTGGAAGGGACCTCGAGAGGTCATCAAGTCCAGTCCCCTGCCCTCATGGCAGGACCAAGCAGAGATTTTAGGGCAACCATAGCAACAAAGCAAGGATGGCTTTTGTGTTCTTTTGTCTGTCTAGTGCCATGTACAATCAGAGTCAATCTTTGTATGGGGTCCTTAGGTACAACCACACTAGAAAAAAAATACCAGAAAGCCACCATGACCTCTGCCCACTCAGCAGTGAGGCTAGTCCTAAAGGGATGATTGAGAGGGTTACTTTCAGTCTTGTGGAGTTTTCCACATCACTTTTCCTCTCAGGATCTCTCTTGTAGGATAGCATGAGTTAGCCTGTAGCTCTTTGTACAGATGTACATGTGTCCAAACTCAGAATTTACACAGATAACCATGATTTAAATGAAGGTGGGCGGATGTTCTTATTTGACACCCATTCTGATGGGATCCTCGTCTACAACCTTCACGGTTCCACTTTGAGGGAAGGAATGGATTTCAACATTTCCCCCTCAGGAGGCAGGGCTTCAAATTTTGTCCTCAAGGTACAGGTGAAACGACATTAGTGGCTTTGTCTGATTTCCTGCTTTCCACAAAACTCGGCATGACTTGAATTCTCTGTCCTCGGGAGTGAAATTTCAGGAGGTGCTGCAGAACGGGATGGAACCACCAACCTGGCAGTGCTCTTCCCCTTGCAGAACAGAGCTCTCTAACAATAGGTAGTATCAGAGCCACATAACAGGAGCATTGAATGACTGGGCTGAGGTATGTTAGCAGAGCTGGGGGACAGGGTCCAGAACTCAAGTACAGGAACAATGCAGGATGAGGTGCCAGTGCTGGAGGCCCCTCCATTTTCACAAGCACTAAACTTGGCAGTGAGTTTTAAGAAAACATTTTGTCTTTGAGAAGGCTGGCAGAGACAAGAGCTACGTGACTGGCAATGATTTCTGTCAAAACACTGTTTTATAACCACTTAATTGTAACACTACTTACATACAGATCTCAGTCCTGTACTTTATAAGCCAGGGTGGAGAAACTAAGGCCTTTGGGCTGGATGCAGCCCTTGCTTGCCTGGATCTGGCCCCCGAGGCTCAGGGCTCCCTGGACCAGCATTGGGGAACACACCGTGGGGCTGAACCACACAAAATCTACTAGGCTCTGGTATGCAAGAGGAATGTCAGGAGTGTCTTTATGCTTCTCATTCAGGGGCGATGGTTTTGGTTGGGGGGTTTTGTTTTTTGTTTTAGTTTTTTTGCTTCTCGTTTGTGTGCAGCCCCCAACCCCAAAAAGGCCTTAAAAAGAAAAAGTCTCCTTTACATACTGCATAGTCACTTCTCTTCATAGCTCAGTGTTTCAAGTGTACAGGGGGGAACGTGGTTAGACAATGGGCCAGATCTCCCAGGATGCATACCAGCTCCGATGGTGGTGGTGAGTGCAGTGGAAACACTAGGTTGTTGTGGTCAACTCTGATCATGTGGATATGCAGTCACACCGCTACCAACAACAGTGAAACTGTGACCCATTTTGTTCACAACAGCTCTGTTAGGCAAAAGAGAACTTCACTTCATCTGCTCAGGCCACGGATCTAAGCAAAGTGTGTATCAGCCTGAATTCCCTCTTGGATAGCTCACATTCCAAGAAGCCCCCAGAGCCTTGTGGCTGTGTGTGGTCTTGCTGCTGACGGTCACTTCATCAAAGCTCGCTGTTATTTACAGAATGGAAGGTGAGTGCTCAGAAAATAGTTTGGAAGTTTGTAACTGAGGCCAGGTTAATGGTGAGCTGTGTGCTAACATAGACTCTGACCAATCCATTGCAACCAGTCTATCGGAAAGCGTGGCTACCATGTTCTCACACAATGCACGAAGGAAAACCAGGGAGACAGCAAAGAGCGTGTTGTCTCCTGGTGTTGTTTCCTCATCTCTCCTTAGCAGCAGCCTCTGCTGGAAGTGGTGCAGCTTTCAACACTGAAAGTGAGTGTGAATGCTTTTTCAAAAGTGTGATTGTTAGAAGAGTCAAGCAGAATGGCAGTCTGAGCTAGAGAGATATATGGGACTTAAAACGCCATATTGCATATTAGCCAGCTTATGTATGATCAGACACCCGGGTCTCATTACCACAGAGGAAACAAACTGAGTAATTCACCAGGCATCAGAACACTTCCCCCTTTCTGCCACATGTTCATGGAGCATGAGTGTCATAGAAGAAAATAGTATTTGGCAGATCACCAGTAGACATCACTTCTGCCTTTCTGTATTCACCTCCTGCAGCCAGCATAGTGGCAGGCCACCTAGTTCTCTGTCTCCACAATTTCCTCATCAGAAATGTGTCCCAGTTGCTACTTAATCATGTGCAGAGATCGGTGGGGACTAGATCTGGTCTTCACTTGAAATGTTTTTTGAGGAAAAAAATGTCATTTTCATCAACATTGACCCGTTTGGAAAACCATGTTGATTTTGACAAAATGTCATTTGGAATAAAAGAAGAAACAAAGTGTTTGGATAATGTTGAAACATTCCATTTTGAGATTTTCCAAATGGAATGTTATGATTTTTGTTTCAAAATGACCAATTGAAACAAAATTGCTGTTTATATACTTTTTTTACAGTTTAAAAAAAGCCAAAGTTGAGATAAAATGCTTTGATTTTATCAAAGGGAAATGCCTTACTCGACCCCAAATGATTTTTTTTCAGAATTTAATTTTATTATTTTTGTTTATTTTGCTCTGTTTTGGAAAAAAAATACAGAATTTCCTGCAAAATGGAAAATCCAGTTCCTGCCCTACCCCCAACTCTAGGGGTGACCAGTTAGGCAGAAATTATTCAGGTGGAGAAGATTGGTATTGTCATGCTGTTGTGTAGTGACTAACATCCCAGTATTGTGGTAGTAACTTCTGATGTGAAGATTCAGTTAGCTGTTTGCTTAGTTTAGGCTTTGTCTACCCTGGCACGTTTTGTTGACAAAACCTGCCTTTTGTTGACAAAACAGTGAGAATGTTTTCACTACGATGTGACTTTTGTCCGGAAAAACACCCAGTTTTGGTGACAAAAATCTTCCAGCACTGTCTTTTCCCCTCCCTTTATTGTCAACAAAGAGACAGTGTGGACTCTGTTGGCTGTTTTGTTGAGAGAACTGGCTTCTACCAGTGTCCCACAATGCCTGTCCTGATGGCTGTGCTCGGTGTTTTGTGATCTCTGCTGCCCTGCAGCAAAGTTTTGGGACGTATCTGACAGCTGAGTGAGCTGCTGTCTTTGGGGAACAAACATAACAAATAATTAGAATGCTCCTGTTCTGCCATGTACTAGGAACACAGCAGCAGGCTGAATGCTGCTGCAGGGGGAGGGCTGGAGGGACTGCTGGGCCTCTTTGACATTCATCAGCACGGAGAGCTCAGAGAGCTCGGAGAGAATCCCACAAAGCATAGGGATCTGCTCTGCCATCCCACAACACTGCACTGTGGGATGCTTACCCACATTGCTTTGCTCTATCTGTGGACAGGGGAGCTAGCAATGTGGCCAAGAAATGGCAATGAGGCAGAAAAAACAGTTTGGCCTGTTTTCACTTTTGCTGACTTTTGCATGTCACCTGCACTTTTGTTGCCAAAATTTCTCGGTGTAGACATAGCTTTAGAAAGAGGAGACATAGTTTCCCCTCTATGTGGAAAGGAGAGAAGCTATTTCCAAATTGCTTCCTGCATAGCTGTATTTCTCAAAAGAAACACTGCTCAAGGAGGCAATGTTCAGATCTGGGCTGGGCTGATTCACAGTTCAGATCAATTCTGTGCTAAGATTTGAGGTCACATTCCATAGCACTGAAGAATGCTATATATTCCCAGAAGATTTCTGCTCCAACTTGCAGAAATGTCTTAGGGGGCAATCATTCTTATTAGATTTCTGCCATCTCTGGTCAAAAATTGCAAGACTTTTTTTTGTTGAGAAATTTTAAGTTTCCACACCCGCACCAAAAAAATAAGCACCTTCTGAGTCTAGATTTAACCCAGAATCAAAATCGTAAGAGGATGTTGTGAAAACCAGGACTTTAACAGGGTTCACAAAAGAACTTGATAAATTAATGGAGGATAGGTCCATCAATGGTTGTTAGCCAGGATGAGTAGGAATGGTGTCCTTAGCATATGTTTGTCAGAAGCTGGCAGAATGGACAACAAGGAGATGGATCACTCGATGATTACTGTTCTGTTCATTCCCCTGGGGCACTTGGCATTGGCCACTGTCAGAAGGCAAGATACTGACCCAGTATGGCCATTCTTATGTTCATAACAGTCGGCTCAGATCCATAGGTTCAAATCTGAACTCCTCAGAATTCAACGTTTTTTCTGATTCTAGGGTCCAGGTTTAGCCTGACTCTGGAATGGTGTTGTGCTTAAAAGAAGCACCCGGGATCTTTTTCAGGGGGATAAGGCAACACACCACATTTATTGAACATACATAGATCAATCAATACTTTATCATATGCATATGATACATTACACTGATGCACTCACTCACACACACACACCTGCACACTCCATCTTGTTGTTACCAATAGTTGCTCCCCTTAACTGCACTGGCCAGGTGAGTTAGATGGGGGAGGGATGGAGCCGGGCTTCTGCCGATCTGGATCAATACTCCGATGTTGACGAGACGAAAAACCCGGGCTCCCTCTGCAAGATGCCTCATATTTATTCCTCTCATGCAGCCAGTTAGCCATCACCTCACCTTTCTTAATGCTGCTTCAAAGAGAGTTCTTTCAAGGGCAGGCACTTGCTGCTTGACTCCCAAGGCCATCTGTATGTCCAATCTTCTTTTCAATGAGCTCACTTCACAAGTATTGTCTCGGATCTGGCTCCCAGCCCCTCTCCACCCTTGCAACTGCTGCTGGAGGTGCTCATCTTTCAGTCTCCATTCACACCTCATTCATTTCAACAAGGCAATCAAGGAAAGGGGAGAGATCTCAAAAGACATTTTTTCTTTACCTTAACTATTCCTAAGACCTATAACATAAAGAGCTTGATACAAAGTTTCTATGGACTTAATACAAGGGATTCTATAAGAAGGATATAAAAGGAATTACAAAGTTTCTCTTAATACTAAGTTATATGAGAATGATACTTGGTTTTATGGACAAGATCTTAATACAAAGTTATATGATACATGGTTATATGGGAATGTTACAGGGATTTATCCACAATGGGCTAATACCACAATGGAATGGTAGGTGGAAAGCATTCTGCTCAGAGACGTATGGCATTGTGCTAATGGACACAACTCCATCATATTAAAATGAATCGACTGAGCTAAGAAAATGTGTCCTTTCAGTCTGCAGGGACAAAATATGGGGCAAAGAGGCCAGGTAGACATCTATTAGGTGCAGGGAGCTTGAAATGACAGTGATTTAACTTCGTGTTCTTGCTTCAGCAGGAGAGTGAGGGAAACTTGCATTTGAAATGAGTGACAGTTGGGAAGTGTGAGCCTGTCTGGTATTTTATCATGACATGTTGACAGTGTTGCTTGGTAGCGTTCTGCTGGCTGATGGCATCCATGATTTCTCATCCATACCTACCTACAATCTCACACTTGGCACGCGGTTGCCGTACTCTCGGATGATCTAATTTATCCCATGCCCAAGCAATTGCATGAACACATATGGGATTCTGTCATAGGAATGGTGACTACAGCTGCGCAGACCTACAAATTGCACACATAGAAGTGGTTCCCCTGAGAATTGGCCCATGGTGCATTCTGTAGGGTACCCTTGGCTTTAGATGTTTGCATGAAACTACCCCTGTAATCAATGGCAGGCACATACCCTAACCCTAACCCATCTCCAAAGTCATATACCTCATGCATCTTTTCCTTACAAATGTGTGGACCAGATCCTTGACTCGTAGTGATCGGCATCACTCCATTGACTTCAATGGAGCAACACCAATTTACATTGGCCGAGGTGCTGTATTTGCATGGACGCAGCTGTATAGTGCCTGCAGTGAACAGATTTCATCAATGTTTTTATTATAAAAATAATTATTTTCAAGGGATCTGTGTCTGGGGTGCAAACTTCTGAGCTGAAATGTGCTGGAAAGCTCCACAGCAGTGAGGAATTTGACCATGATGTATACTGTTTACATCTTTGCTTAGAAGCTGCCCTTCATTAATAGCCAGCTTCCATTTAACAGAGGTGCCTTTACTGTGTGAGTTTACCATGCAAGCTGTAGGAAAAAGTAATTATGTTTTAAAACAAGCCACCCTTAGCTTGAAGCCACAGGGGGAAGTAATTCAATTGAACAGAGGCCACGGCTTCTAGATGAAGATGCAGAGTGTCTGTCTCTCAAGCAGTAACAAAGGGCTGGGTGTGTAGTTACAGGCTGACACATGAGGGTCTGGGTATTATGCACACCAGTGGCAAACTTGACGGCAAAACTCCCCAAACTGGGCAACAAATGGGAAGTTATACAGCTGCCCAACTGAGCTCAGGATTTGGGTGGAAGAGGGTTAGAATCCTCTCCTTGGATTATATTAATTAAGGATTCTTTCTTTGCCCCAACCTCCAGATTACATTATTTTGCCTGCCATTTGTACCTTAGTTTAGTGTGTTGGGCCAAATTGTGTCATTGGCTTTACTGACACCAGGGAAAGTGACATGCTTTAAAATATAATTAAATTGATATTAGGCCCAGGTTGTTAGAAAAACCAGCTTTCATGCCACACAATGCTGCCAGTGGTATTATGCAGGTATTTCCAGAGTGCCAGATATATAATACTATTACAGTGGCACCAAGAGGTCAAATTGAGATCAGATTCCATTGTACTAGATGCTACACATGGTAGTAGACAACCCCTGACCTGAAGGTCTTACTGTCTAAACAAACAAAGGATGGAGAAAAAAAGTACTATTATTCATGTTTTGCAGCTGGGAGACTGAGGCAAGGAGATATTAAGTTATTTGGCCAAGATGAAACACAGTGTCGAAAGAAGTACCAAGAATTAAACACAGATCACCTGAATCCCAGTCCAGTGCCTTGACCACAATCTCATCCTTCATCTTTATATATAATTTTTGCCAAATCAGGACCTTACTGATTTCCCTCGCCAGCAGACAGACAAACATTCAAATGTCGCAGATGGGTAATTCACCCATCTGCCCTGACATTCCAAATCGCTAGATCCCTGCAAGTCCACAGGTACCTGCTTTATATCCATGGGTATCCGCATCCGTAAATGTAAATGTGGCTATCTGTGGCTCACTTTTGTCGATGCAAAAGAAAGTTTTGCGTCTAGAACTCTGCAGATTTGCAGATATCCACGAGTATCCACATCTACAGATGTCAGTGGGAATATCTGCGGCTCATTTTTGCGGATACAGATGAGGATGCAGATACAAAATTTGGTTTCTGTGCAGGGCTCTATAAATAGCTGCAGTTGGCAACAATGCTTCCCAT
Source organism: Pelochelys cantorii (assembly GCA_032595735.1). Taxonomy (NCBI): domain Eukaryota; kingdom Metazoa; phylum Chordata; order Testudines; family Trionychidae; genus Pelochelys; species Pelochelys cantorii. Next base: position 63,727,061 of record CM064333.1, on the reverse strand, counting down.
TTGCAGGTTGGCGTTACCACCGTTTCTCTAATGATGACTTATTTAAGGACTTGAAAAGGTACTTATTGTGTTTTTATACTAATTCTATTTCTTTTCAAATGTGGATTTTTAGCTTCATTTGTATTGATTGAGTGATTCAGTCACTGAATTTCAGGGACCAGATCCCTAACTGCCATAAACCACAGTAGTTCCTTTGACTTCAGTGGAGCTCGGTTGTCTTATAACAATAAACGGTCTGGCCCCAAATCTTTATCTGTGTACTATTAGTACACTCCTTCATGTCATCATGAAGGTCAATGTTACGCCTACATTGTGCCTAGTTTCTCAGAATTCAACTCTCAGATGTATTAATAAATAAGAGGGCAACATTTTTTGTTCTTGACTCTTTCTTCCAGGGATTTCGATAATGAATTTCCATTCCATATTCTCTGTTCATATTTCAAAGAACTAATGACAATTATTTTAGTAGCCATTTCTTTGTTCAAACCTTGGTCCTTCTAAAGATTTCAAGTCAGGGCTATCATGACATATACAATCCATTATACAAGGTCAGCTACAAAATATGTTCCATTGCATGTCCTCTAGTCCATGCAAAATATTTCCTAATCTGCTCCAGCTCAGAAACCCATAGAAGAACAAGCCTATCTAGGTGTGCAATAGAATTTTTTAAAGAGTTTTGAAATAATTTAAGTTCTCAGGCATAAGAGAATCTGGAACTATTGGGAAGAATTAACTTCCCTGGGAGGTTACTCCATAATTTCCTGCTTCTGGATTTCTAAAGCACATACTGGCCACTGTTTGAAATAGGATATGGGACTTAATGGACCACAGGTGTTACCCAGTAGAGTAATTCCTATGAGTCATTACCTAGTTGGCTGATTCAGCTAGAAATCTATGAGGCCCAAGCAAACCTCCTTTTCCTTACTACCAATAACATTTGTTTTTACTTTTTCACCTCTTTTTACTGCAGGATGGAGGTTGAATGAACTGTCTCTCTGTAATAAACTATGCAAGGACTGATTCAAGTGAGTGTTTGCTGTAGTTGACTGAGTTTTGGTGAAAGGTGCAAGATTAACAGCCTTGGAGACTGAAATGCTCCACTTACCTACCAAAGAGGAAGAGCATGTGTCAAGGGAGATCAAGCTTTGCCACCTCTTGCCCCATAAACTTGCCTCAAGTCTGGCCTTAAAGACACACCTTGAAGGGAATGACAGTATATTTCAACCCCCATGATTCAGCAGACCTTTGTATCCTTGATGAAACTGCCAGTAATTGCATTGCATCTATTGTAGCCACAGAAGTAAGCCCACCCATATAGAAACATAGTTTTTGTTTCATTTGCTCACAACCTGTAACTGAGGGTTCTTTTAAATGTTTTCCTGTGCAACCATGGACCACCTTGCACCAGAGCTGATTGGGAAGCGATTTTTCCATCCCATGAGAGTTTCTGAATTTCTGAAAAATATTCCTGTCTCAAATCAGGACAAAATATTAAAATCTGAAAATTTTCACTAACCAAAAACTAGAAAAATATTGTTGGATTGGCTCAGTTGAAACATTTGGTTCTGATTAATTTTGAAACATTTCATTTCAATTATGTCTTTTTGTTAACTATAACTTAATTTTCAAAACAAAGTCATTCACAGTCCTTTCTGGTCTTGGGAGCCATTATAATTATCTAGTCTGACCTCTTATAAATTAAAAATGAACTTTTTTGCTTTGAAAGTGTTGAAATGGGTCTTTTTGACAATTTCCAAATTTTTTTATCATTTTCAAAACTGGGAATGCATTGAAACTGTTTCTTTCCCATAAAACTTTTCAATTCCCATTAATTAGCCTTTTCCAACAACAGCAATAAAAAGTATGAGTTCTCAGAAAGAAACCATGCTAATCAGTGGGGAATAATACATTTTTATTTCTAGGGTAGCCCATGCTTGCAGTCCTCTGAAAGTCTAACAAAACACAGGATAACAAAAAATGTTTCACAAAAACCTCTCTATGTGGTCCAGCAAATGCCAAAGCTGGTGTATTAACTTTATGTTTATTTGTTATGGCCCACTTAAAGGGATGTCAGGAGGGCTTTCAGCTCCTGTTCTATGGGGCATCCATGCCCTCTCTGAAATGGCTGGGTGCCATATATGATATCCTGAGGAGAGACTTTCTAGCAGCACTGATGACTTTATTTCTCAGTCAAATAAATCCCCAGATCACTTGTTCAACGTTCAGCAAGTTTCATGAATATACTCACATCCCTCCCCAAAATGCCCTTACTGCTGAAACCGCTAATGGGTGGAAGGTTTTAACGAACACTTTGTTCACTTCTTTCCCACAGGCTTATCACTGAAATATGCCACGAATGGTAAAGTCTTTCTTTCTGCAACCCCAGGTTGTTCTCATCCCATCAGAGCAAATTCTTAGCTGGAGGCCTGTGGGTTAGTAGATTACTGGTTAGTACCCTGGTCTGATCCTTTTACGCAATGAGAAAGGTAATACACACCACTTCAGGAGGAGTAGATCTAAGATGGTGGCTGTGAGATGTGTTAGAATAAGAATCATAGAATTATGAGAACTGGAAGGGACGTCAAGAGGTCATCAAGTCCTGCCCCCTGCTCTCACGACAGGACCAAGCACCATCTAGATCATCCCTGATAGATGTTTATCCAACCTGCTCTTAAATATTTCCAGTGCTGGAGATTCCACAACCTCCCTAGGCAATTCCAGCATGTAACCACCCTGACAGTTAGGAATTTTTTCCTAAAGTCCAACCTAAACCTTCCTTGCTGCAATTTAAGCCCATTGCTTCTTGTCCAATACTCAGAGGTCAAGGAGAACAATTTTTCTCCTTCTTCCTTGTAACATGCTTTTAGGTATTTGAAAACTGCTATCATGTTCCCTCTCAGTCTTCTCTTTTCCAAACTAAACAAACCTAGTTCTTTTAGTCTTCCCTCATAGGTCGTGTTTGATAATGCGAGGGTTTCAAAGAGCCATGGATCTCTCATATTGTGCTTTGCAAAGGTGGTGTTGTTTAGTAGACAAAGCTCTGACCAGAGACCGGGGTTCTGTACTTGCTGCTGCTGCATGATAGAAGACAAGTCCCTTCAACTCTTTGGCTACATCTAGACTGCAGGCTTCTTGCAGAAGAATGCAATTGCAGTGTGGATGTTCCTCAAAACAAAACTCTGTTGTGCCTCTGTTTCCCCATCTGTAAAATGGGGATGATTATATTGACCTCTTTTGTAAAACACTTTGAGATCTAGTGTTGAAAAGTTCTAAGAGCTAAGTATTATTACATACCTGGCATATGCACTGTACTGAAGACAAGGTTTTGAGAAGTCCATCACTATTGACTTTCTGCTGGGCCCTCCTTCCCTTAATATAATTTTGTTGCTCATTAAAGTTGAGCAAAAGTTGAGCAGGATTGAGATAAAAGTCAGATTATTAGCAGGGGTAAATCAACAAAGCTCTACTGTCTTTAATAGAGCTGTTCTGGTTCACTGTAGCAGAGGACCTAACTGGATGTCTTCTGCTTATTCACAAGTGCACTATGGCCTTTGGCAGCATAAGCTTCCTTTGAGAACATTTCATCCCAGTCCAGGTCAGATCATACCACTCTAGCTGCAAACGAACAGCTTATTTTCAGATAACTTTGGCCTCTGTTTTGAGACGCCATATTTGCTTTCTAAAGAGGATGACAATGAGTTTAAGGATGGCTGCAACTGAAAACCAGGGTGCTGGCGACCATAATTTATTCAGGTACGCTATATCTCTTAATATCTTCCTTCCAACTACAGTCCATGTATATTGTAGCTTTTATTTTAATTATTGCATTCCAAATGACTGCCTTTCAGTCAGCAGGACTGAAAGATCTTGAAAGACCCCAGAAGTAATTTATGTACAATTATCTGATTTTCATTTTTAGCAGGCTGTACTGCTCTAGTTTCTGTCACCTTGGAATATTCTTCGCTGCAGTCTAGATAATTTAACTAATAGGAGGGACACCCATTTTAAAAGGGAGCTTTATAATGACAGGCCCTGCTGAGCCTGCTGACACTGGCATGGGTAGTTTGAATTATTATGGTGACTCTCAGCATTTTCATTAATGTCCTCTGCATTCTCAGGGGTTTCTGATCCGAAACTTGCCATGTGAGGTTTCAGCAAAATAAAATCTTTCTGCACTTCGTGGCTAGTTTTCTATTGTAAGCATGGATAAATCAAGTGTTCAACACATTCTCAAAGGTGCAAATTAGGAAGCCTTCACACAGTGGGTTTTAGTGGAACATAGGCCTGGCTCTAGCTCCTGCAAAGGGATGAATTGCACCCAGTTCAAGACAGCATGTCCAGGGAAATGCAATCTTCTCCTTTAGGATGCTGAACCACCTTTGAGTTACTACTGCATGCTCAGAGGCTGTGCTGACTCCTACAAAAAGGTTGGGAACCACCCATAGGACCCTATTTATGACTGGCCGTATGGTCATATGCTTGCACCCCTTCCATCCCCTAATTCCTCCTTGTGTGACTTGAAGATGCTCCTCTCTCCTTAACATTGCAAGCTGCAGCATCACTGGCATTCCTGCCTCCATAGGATGTTTGCAAGTCACAACCAGGAGCACTATGTTCTTTCTCCGCTGCTCCTGTAGGCCAGCCAGAGGTTAGACCTTCTGGAAGGTCCCTGTAGACCTGCTGTCTTTCTCTCCAGCAAGTGGAGATAGTTCTTTGATTAAACTAATGTTTTTAATGAGCAGAAAGTCTAGGCTTTTCATTTAAGGGTGGTCTGTATTGAAAGCTTCCTTTGGTATAGTGGCATTGGGCACTGCACCCCATCTTCTTCCCAGGGATATTATTATGATGTAATAATGGCATAATTCTGATGCATTTTGTACAAGATGAGCCATGTGGGGTGTTACTGGAAAAGTTATGATTTGCTGAATATGAGTATCCTGTTTGTGAGCATGTATCATTTTTGTGTCCAAAGTTATGAATATTGACTAGGGATCAGTATTTCAAATGGGTTCTCTCTGGAAAACACCCACAGTCAGCCTTCCATGTACAACAGTGAAGAAGCCAGATGGCCCATCAGCAAAGACAGTGGAATAGCTCAACCTTCCTGTGGGTGTTTTGGCCAGCCTGTAAGCAATGTCTGTTATAACTCTGCAAGGACATATGTCCAGATCCCATGTCTCTAGACTACTCCATCTTGGGATGTCAGTATTTTCCCACAAATCAGTCTGGGAACCAAGATTTGCAAGAAAGGTTTCCCACCATATGCCAGCGTGGTATAAGGCTGGGAGTGACATACTCTGTTGTTCTTCATTCCCCACACAAGAAGACTCCTGGGCTGTGTCTAGATTGGTGCGATCTTGCGCAAAAGCAGCCGCTTTTGCACCAAAACTCGCTGCCTGTCTACGCTGGCCGCCTGTTCTTGCGCAAGAACAATGACGTTCTAATGTATGAAATCAGTGCTTCTTGCGCAAGAACTATGATGCTCCCGCTCAGGAATAAGCCCTCTTGCGCAACTGTTCTTGCGCAAGAGGCCAGTGTAGACAGGCAATATGAATTTCTTGCGCAAGAAAGCCCGATGGTTAAAATGGCCATCAGAGCTTTCTTGCGCAAGAGAGCGTCTACACTGGCATGGATGCTCTTGCGCAAATGCACATCTCTTGTGCAAAGGCACATGCCAGTGCAGACGCTCTCTTCTGGAAGAGTTTTTGCACAAGAACTCTTCCACAAAAGCGTTCTTGCGGAAAATCATGCCAGTGTAGACATAGCCCTGTAGTGCTACAGTGCAAACATCCCATGATATGATGCAGCCCTTTGCCTTCCATCTTTTGTTTAGCTTGCCAGTTTACAATATAAGCTCTTTGGTTCAGCAATTGTCTCCTTATGTAGCTGAACCTGGTGAAGGAAGGATGGTTCCATTCTTAGGATATTCATCTAGGCCCTGGAAGAGCCAAGTTTGATTCCCTGCTCTGCCACAAGCTTTCTGTGTCACCCTAGACAAATCACTTAGCCCTTTTGTGCCTCATTTCCTTAGTTGATAAATGGAGAAACTATCATTACCCTACCTCACAGGGTAGTCTGATGCGCTCAGGTACTATGCCCATGGGGGCTACATAAATACCTAAGGCCAGGTCTAAACCCAGCCTGGACGGTCGGGTCAGGTATACAACTCCAGCTGTGTAAAATATGTAGTTTTGAGTTGTTACTGCATGCTCAGAGGCTGTGCTGACTCCTACAAAAAGGTTGGAAACCACCCATAGGATCCTATTTGTGACTATCCCAGTGGCCATATGCTTGCACCCCTTCCATCCCCTAATTTCTCCTTGCATGACTTGAAATGCTCTTCTGTCTTTCACATTGCAAGCTGTGTAAAATACGTAGCTAGAGTTGGCTTACCTGAAACCGAGCTTGGTGCCTTCTTTACAGAGGGAGGCTGATGGGAGCAAATGCTCCTGTCAGCTTCCCCTACTCCTCATGACCATGAGGAATACTGGCACTGGCTGGAGCTGCCCTCAGCATTTGATTTAGCAGGTCTTAGCTGGACCCACTAAATTGAACACCAGAATATCATTCTCTGGCATGGCAAGTGAAGATGTGGCCCAAGTTATGTGTACAGGGCCTCCGTCTCAGCTGGGACCTTTGGGCCCTAGGACAATACAAATAGCGAATGTCACTGAAAAGCTTATCACGAGTTTGATTTTTATGCAACTTCTTTCTGATAGGATTACAGGTGGATATTTGTTAGAGGTGCGCTTTTTCCATAAGCAAATAAAGGAATATACATTTAATCAGAACAACGTATACTTTTAAAATTAAAGTGCAAGGGAGTGGAGAGGAGAAAAGTGAAGTCTCTAGGAAGGAGTGTTTGTGTGCGTGTGTGTGTGTTCCCTCTGCAGTAGTGCACAGGACTGGACACAAAAAATGAGTGTTTGTCCTAGCAGACAGCAAAGCCCTTACTGAGAAAAATTTGCAATATGCAGAAGAAAAAGCATGACAGTTACACAACGAGATCCATCCTGGTTCACTGGGAAATTTCCACCCCAAATTGGTATCTTTCTCCATTCTTCTTGAGTGCAGTGTAGGGACATGGCACATGGGTTTTGACACACACAGGCTCTGTGCAAAACCCATCCCTAGTTTTGGGTATCTTCTCCTAACCTAGAAGTCACAGCCTCAGGCCAGGGTGCAAAGAAATGCATACTTTCTCCCCTCACCCACAACTCATCAGACATGAAACCCAGGTCAACTCTTTTCATGTGTTACTCATCGTTTCTTTAATACAGTCTCTCCACTGATGCACCCCCAACGTGATCATTTTTTCATGTATTATTAATGTATTCCTTTGTATCATGTTCCAAAAAAAAGTTTTGATTTATTCTGCTCCTTAAACCCGATGTGACAAAATCGAGAGAAGGCAGCGGGCTGGCTCTTTCTTTCTCCAAGATTTGAAAACTGAACTTAAAAGTCTGGAATTACACTCAGATGCCTTCTACTCTTGAAACATTAACATTTTTTTTTTATTACCTGAACTATTTCCCCTCTCTCCCTTGACTCCCACAGCAGGGACCCTCATATTATTTCTTGCAGTGTTCCACCCCCGCTTTCAGAGACCTGAATTTGAGGAGCTGCCCTACCATTTATCAAAGCATTTCCCTTGGTCATCAGAGAGAGTCTTGTCTGGTTTGGGCTCTATGAAATTTTCTGCTGCTACTTTTTTTTTCTCCTTGCTTTTTCTTCGTTTTCTTTGTATTGAGTTATCTGTTCACAGCTGAGTAATCTCACTAGAACTGCTGGGATGGAGATCTTCTTGTCTTGCGTCAAAGGCACAGAACCTTTTTTCAGCTCCGCTGAGGCCTTGTGATGTAGAGGTGTTTTTGTAGCTACACAAACAAACTGGGTATGAGGCGTGTGTGTGGTGACAATACCCTTGCAATTAATTGTACTTATTAGGTACTTTTGCCATCTCACCTGCCCTCTGCCTGCTAACTCATTGCCGCTAGGCCTAACAACTTCTAACATGCTAAGCCACGGAGCATCTTTCAGGCAATAGAAATCCAGCCACCCACCCACAGAAATTATTCCTTTTTTCCTCAGACATGTGGCATTTTCTTCCCAATTACACTAATCTGAATTGGAACATTTGCAACATCCATTCTAGCTGACAGGCTTAATGCTCAATATTTTGTCAACTACCCAGATTAATTAAGGGTCATGTTACCGACTGGAGGTTAGAGAATGGCCTCTCGCTATAGATAAATAAACTTTGGTACAGCAGTGCTACATAGAAGAAAGTTCTTTTAGATCGTTTTGAGAAATTTCTAACAGATTAATTCTTCTCTACTGAGTCCACCATAGCTAGTGTCATGAACTCTTTTGGGCAGAGGGCAGGAATATGTAGTACAAATGCAATTTTAATCATACACATGATGATGTGATGTGGTTCTAAGGTAAAAGTTTTGTCAGCACTTTCTGTGAGAAGCCGGCAAACTCATCCCAAATATCTTACCTTCCTGCGTATGGTATGATTTCTTTCAACACACCTTCAAGGCCCCTACTCTGTTTATGGTTAAATCCCTTTTAGGGTATGTCTACACTGCACTCTTCACCCAGATTTGTGGGGTGGAATAGAGCGTCCACACTGCACTGTAAACCTGGTTTACAATTGCTGGACCTGGGTCTCACTGCTGCAGTATGCAGGCCTTCTGAGTCAGGTATGCATACTGCTTACGGATGGGGCTTAGATTCCTGTTACAACGGGGCTAGGCCTTTGATTCACACACCACCAGTCATTGGACTCGTGTTTGCTGATGCAAGTCAGACTGATTTGTGTGTGGACAGAAGGCAGGCTTGGGCTGAAACCTGAATCAGAGCCAGGCTTAGTGTGCGGTGTAGGCATTCCCATTAAAACTCACTTCTGCCATTCTGAAGATAGTGAATCAAGCTGATTTGTATAGAAACTGCCAGTGGTTTTCCTAGTCTCTTGTCTACTTGTCTAACTGCCCTTAGAGTGTGAATTTATCTTATTGCCACTATATAAATCCATGGCACACCCACATCTTGATTACTGCTTACAGATGTGGTTGGCCTCATTTCAAAAAAGATATCTTAGCATTGGAAAAAGTTCAGGAAAGGGAAACAAAAATGATTAGGGGCTTGGAACAGCTGCCATATGAAGAGAAATTAAAAGAAATTAAAAAGAGGACACTAAGGGGGTATATGATAGAGGACTGTAAAATCATTACTGGTGTGGAGTAAGTGAATAAGGAAAAGGTATATATTTTTTCCCATAACATAAGAACAGAGGGTCACCAAATGAAATTAATAGGTAGCAGGTTTAAAACAAACAAAAGGAAGTTTTTCTTCACTCAGCGCACAGTCAACCTGTGGAATTCCTTGCCAGAGGATGTTGTGAAGACCAGAACTTTAACAGGGTTCAAAAAAGAACTAGATACATTTATGGTCCATCATGCATATTAGCCAGGATGTGCTGAACTAACAATACGGCCAAGAATAACCTTGAGCGGGTTACTGCGGATTATGTAGCACTGGGAAGAAGGATCCAAGAATTCGGAGCACAAGTGGTGTTCTCATCCATCCTCCCTGTTGAAGGGAAAGGACTGGGCAGGGATCATCGAATTGAGGAAGTAAATGCGTGGTTGCGCAGGTGGGGTCACAGACAGGGCTTTGGTTTCTTCGACCAAGGGACTCTGTTCCGGGCACAAGGATTGTTAGGAAGAGATGGGATCCACCTAACCAAGAGAGGAAGGAGCATCTTTGCAGGCAAGCTTGCAAACCTACCAAGGAGGGCTTTAAACTAGGTTTGTTGGGGGACGGTGACCAAAACTCTGAGGGCAGTGGGAAAGTTGGATACCAGGAAGAAATGCAAAGAGGAACAAGCAACAAAGGAGGACCCCTGATTCGAATGGAGAAGATAGGGCGATCAGCTGGTTATCTGAGGTGTTTGTACACTAATGCAAGAAGCCTGGGCAACAAACTGGAAGAACTGGAGGCCCTGGCCCAGTCCAAGAAATATGATTTAATTGGGATAACAGAGACTTGGTGGGATGACTTGCATGACTGGAGCGCTGTCATGGAAGGGTATAGACTGTTCAGGAAGAACAGGCAGGGGAGAAAAGGAGGAGGAGTTGCACTATATGTAAGAGAGCACTATGATTGCTCTGAACTCCACTATAAAAAGGGAGAAAAACCTGTTGAGAGTCTATGGGTTAAGTTGAGAGGAGCAAACAACAGCAGTGATGTTGTGGTTGCTGTCTGCTACAGGCCACCGAATCAGGTAGATGAGGCTTTCTTCGAACAACTGAGAGAAGCTTCCAGATCGCAGGTCCTGGTTCTCGTAGGGGACTTTAATCACCCTGACATCTGTTGGGAAACCAATACGGCAGTACACAGGCAATCCAGGAAGTTTTTGGAGAATGTTGGGGATAACTTCTTGGTATACGTGCTGAAGGATCCGACCAGGGGCCATGCGCAGCTTGACCTTCTGCTCACAAACAGGGAGGAACTAATAGGGCAAGTAGAGGTGGGTGACAACCTGGGAAGCAGTGATCATGAGATGGTGATTTCAGGATCCTGACCAAAGGAAGAAAAGAGAGTAGTAAAATACACACCTTGGACTTCAAAAAAGCAGATTTTGACTCCCTCAGAGACCTGATGGGCAGAATCCCCTGGGATGCTAACATGAAGGGGAAAGGAGTCCAGGACAGCTGGCAGATTTTAAAGAAGCCTTATTGAAAGCACAGAAAGAAACCATCCCGATGCGTAGCAAGAGAGGCAAACATGGTAGGAGACCGGATTGGCTTACAAAGGAAATCCTTGGTGAACTTAAGCACAAAAAGGAAGCTTACAAAAAGTGGAAACTTGGACAAATGACCAGGGATGGGTTTAAATGTATAGCTCGAGAATGCCGGGGGATTATCAGGAAGGCGAAAGCGCAAATGGAATTGCGACTGGCCAAGGATATGAAGGATAACAAGAAAGGTTTCTATAGGCATGTTAACAAGAAGAAGGTGATCAGAGAGGGTGTGCGGCCCCTACTGGATGAAGGAGGTAACCTAGTGACAGATGATGTGGGGAAAGCTGAAGTACTCAATGTTTTCTTTGCCTCTGTATTCATGGACAAGGTGGGCTCCTGGACTAATGCGCTAAGTGACGCAAGATGGGATGAAGATGGATAGCCCTTGGTGGGTAAAGAACAGGTTAAGAACTATTTAGAAAAGCTAAATGTACACAAATCCATGGGTCCGGACTTAATGCATCCAAGGGTACTGAGGGAGTTGGCAAATGTCATTGAGGAGCCTTTGGCCATTATCTCTGAAAAGTCGTGGAGATCGGGAGAAATCCCGGATGATTGGAAAAAGGCAAATGTAGTGCCCATCTTCAAAAAAGGGAAGAAGGACGATCCAGGGAACTATAGGCTGGTCAGTCTTACCTCGGTTCCTGGAAAAATCATGGAAGGGATCCTTAAGGAATCCATTTTGAGTCAATTGGAAGAGAGGAAAGTGATTAGGAATAGTCAGCATGGATTCACAAAGGGCAAGTCGTGCCTGACCAATCTGATTAGCTTCTGTGATGAGGTAACTGGTTCTGTGGACGTGGGAAAGTCAGTGGATGTGATATACCTTGACTTTAGCAAGGCTTTTGATACGGTCTCCCACAATATTCTTGCCAGCAAGTTAAGGGAATGTGGATTGGATAAATGGACGGTAAGATGGATAGAAAGATGGCTAGAAGGCCGGGCCCAGCGGGTAGTGATCTGTAGCTCAATGTCAGGATTGCGGCTGGTTTCTAGCGGAGTGCCCCAAGGTTCGGTTCTAGGACCGGTTTTGTTCAATATCTTTATTAATGACCTGGATGAGGGGATGGATTGCACCCTCAGCAAGTTTGAAGATGACACTAAGCTAGGGGGAGAGGTAGATACGCTTGAGGGCAGAGATAGGGTCCAGAGTGACTTAGACAAATTGGAGGATTGGGCCACAAGAAATCTGATGAGGTTCAACAAGGACAAGTGCAGAGTCCTGCACTTGGGATGGAAGAATCCCAAGCATTGTTACAGGCTGGGGACCAACCAGCTAAGTAGTAGTTCTGCAGAAAAGGACCTAGGGGTTACAGTGGATGAGAAGCTGGATATGAGTCAACAGTGTGCCCTTGTAGCCAAGAAGGCTAATGGCATATTAGTTTGCATTAAGAGGAGCATTGCCAGCAGATCCAGAGATGTCATTATTCCCCTTTATTCGGCTCTGGTGAGGCCACATCTGGAGTATTGTGTCCAGTTCTGGGCCCCCCACTACAAAAAGGATGTGGACGCATTGGAGAGGGTCCAGCGGAGGGCAACCAAAATGATTAGGGTGCTGGAGCATGAGACCTACAAGGAGAGGCTGAGGGAGTTGGGTCTATTTAGTCTGCAGAAGCGAAGAGTGAGGGGGGATTTGATAGCAGCCTTCAACTTCCTGAAGAGGGGTTCCAAAGAGAATGGAGAGAGGCTGTTCTCAGTAGTGACAGATGGCAGAACAAGGAGCAATGGTCTCAAGTTGTGGTGGGAGAGGTCCAGGTTGGATATTAGGAAAAACTATTTCACTAGAAGGGTAGTGAAGCACTGGAATGGGTTACCTAGGGAAGTAGTGGAGTCTCCATCCCTAGAGGTGTTTAAGTCTCGGCTTGACAAAGCCCTGGCCGGGTTGATTTAGTTGGGATTGGTCCTGACTCGAGCAGGGGGCTGGACTTGATGACCTTCTGAGGTCTCTTCCAGCTCTATGGTTCTATGATTCTATTAAATGGAGTCCCTAGCCACTGTTATCAGAAGCTGGGAATGATTAACAGAGGAGGGATCACTTGATGATTACCTGTTCTGTTCACTCCCTCTGAGGCACCTGGATACTGAGCTAGATGGACCTTTGGTCTGACCTAGTATGGCCATTTTTATGTTATGTTCTTAACCTCATAGATCTGACACAGTCCTTCTTGAGCTGTTGGGAAGCCTCAGCACAAAGCAGATACTCCTATAAATAAATAGCAATGACCTGCAGACATGATTTGTGGCTTTGCCTTGCTTGGATAACTCAGTCACCCCACCTGGCACCAATAGAATCTTTACACGGAATCAGGCTGTGATGTTATGAATTTGTGTACTTGAGCTGGGATCATAAGGGGTCACATAAACCCTTTCCCATGAATAATTGCCTGAATTTGCTTTGTTTGTGTTTACATTAGAGTTGGTTGGAAAAAATGTGAATTTTGAATTTTTTTGCTCAACAACAGACAAATTTGTCATGAAAAATGTTTGCTGTAATTCATGCCATTTTGTGGGTCCACTTTCTGTGAATAATTTAGTGAATACGTTTCCTGGCAGAAATGTTTTCTGAAGTGGTGATTGTTACACAAATTTTAGGAACTAGTGACACAGAATGAGTTTAGAACTCCAAAAAAGTAAGTGTTTAGACAGGAAACCTGGTTTTAAGACTAACACTCTACATCCAATCAGGAGACATCAATAAATACCATGGGATTTCATTTCCGAACACAAGAAACCAACCCAGCTCAAATTTCAGATTGTGAATAATTTCAACAAATTGCTCTCTAGTAATCTACAGAAAATGCAGAATTAAGGTTCATATGCCTGCAAACAGAAAAAGTGGGAAAATTTATTGAATAAATTACACATTACATTTTTTTGCTCCAGTTCTTTTGTGCACCAGACTAACGCTGGCCATACTGTGCTGAAAAAATGTGTTATAACTGAAGTGTGATCTTAAATGTTGTATCTTTATTTATGAGTTGTCATGATGTAAGTGTATTAATAGCATTATTAATGTTTGTCTTCCTTACAATGAAACACTAAACAATGAATGCGTGAAACTCCCCAGCTTGCAACAGAAGCTGGTTCATTAGTGGTGACCACCTCAAAGAATGTGAGAAACGTTAAGGAATGTGCATTTATCCTTAGCTGGTACTCAATGGTCTGTACAAATCCAGAAATGGGAGGAAGAATGGAATTAGTGAACAACGGATAGGCAAAGACTCTTTTTGAAATAAAGTTAGGGTGTAAAATGTAATTGGGTGGAGTGACTGGTGCCATCACAACATCTTTGCTGGAAGGCTGCATTTCCAAAGCACTTACTGGAGATTAAGATGGAGGTTTACAAATAAATCTAACTGAGGGAGGTGCCCAACTCCCTGTGAACTGTTATGCTTGCTCGTGCTGAGTAGAACCCCACTCTGTGAGTAGCCCCCCATTGATTTCAGTGGGTCTACTCACACGTTAAGGAACTCTTCAATGAGAGGAAAGGTGGCCCACTCTTAGGCCAGGTCTACACTACACCTAGAAGGTCAGGTTAAGGTACATAAAATACATAACCAGAGTCAGGTTACCTTAAGCTGAGCGTGGTGCCTTCTTCGCAGAGGGAGACAGATGGGAGCAAATGTTCCTGTCAGTTTCCCTTACTCCTCTCAACTGTGAAGAGTACTGGCACTGCCCAGAGCTGCCCTTAGCATTCGATTTAGCGGGTCTTAACTAGATCTGTTAAATTGAACACCAGAAGATCGATCACCGGCATAGCAATTGAATACATGGCCTTAGGTTCTGGTGAAAATCCCAGTCCTAACTAGACAACACCCATGTGATATTGAAACTACAGTATACTCCCAATTACCTGAATAGAATGGGGCTGAAACACATTTTACCTGGGTAATCAGGAGTTTGACCATTCAGCAGTGTAGTGGCTTGAATAATAGTTACAGCTCAATGGGAATGTTCTGTAGTTGAGGAGTTCTTGTAGGTTGTGAAATAGGTACAGGGGTAACCTTAGATGCCGATTAGAGCACACAACCTCCACGAGCTAGAAGGCCAGTTCAGATACCCAAATTGTGCCTCGATAATCAAGGTGAGAAAAGGTTCTATGATTTAGGGAGTTATAATAAGTAGCTCTGAACAATATGGAGTGTGTACCTTGATTAGTTTTTAAAATATCATTCAACCAACTTGGAAGTTCCACTGGTCATCTGGGCAAAATAAATTGCACTATAACCAGGGAGTGACAGTTTTGGAAAATGTCATTGTCTCTAGTATTGCCCTTATGTTTGTGGTTCTCAACCACATGTCCAGCACACAGAAGTTACATTCAAATTAAAGGGGTCTGTGTACATTTGATGTGCGATTGATGGAAATGACAAACTGACTAGAGGAACTGAAGCTGAGATTAATCCATCCTGCTACCTTAAATCAAGGATCCTTTTTTTCCGTGGCATCATTTTGTTTATCAGGTGAACCAACCCCCCTGTACATGCATAGTTTTAGGATTTCAAAGTCCTTTCATACAGGTTGTAGGAAATAACTTGCAAAACACACGCCGGAATTTATACAGAGATCTTTAATAAATCAAAGAGACACTTACAACAAGGAGCATCACTCAGTCTTGATGATTAGTTCTTTACAGTCATTAGGATTGGAGACCAGAGTGTGTGTGGACTAGTCTCTGTACAGATGATTGATGGGATAGGAGAGATCAGAAGCAATATTGTAGACAACAGATGAGCAGAGAATATTAAAAAAAAGCGAAGGGGGAGGATGGAAGCCCTGCTGAAAGATTAAAGAATAGAAAGAAGTACAAATGAGCAAATCAATTCTTGTGTGAAGATTTCTAGGATGTTGTTTAATTCATATTGGTCTGTTCTATATTTGGTTTCCTCACAGTTTCTTTTTATTGATGTTTCTTTTAGCTCCCTCTCTGGAATGTGATTCTAAGTTGCTTCCTTGACTGATCCTTTGAGGAGAAATGTTACAAAACGGGGGTGCGAGCCTGCCAGTGTATTCTGACACAATTCATCCTTGCTCAGACACTCAGTGGTACTGACTTCTGTGAAACCATGCCTGTGAGTGAGGACTACTTGGGCATGTCAAGTTGGGCAGGAACAGTCAATTGAGGGGGGAGGGAAGAAGAGGAGGGGAGAATATGCACAAAGAGAAGATTTTGCCCTTCTTCAACAATTTACCAGGTCTGTGCGGACTCAAGCATCTTATGAGATAGACAGAATTGTTGGAAAAACAAAATGGGGCAGATTTAAGAGGCAGTGTGGATAGCATTTGCCCCTGCTCGGATAGAAACAAGGGACTGGAGCGCCCGTGAGAAGCAGTTCATTAGTAGCCACCTCTTTGGCTACTGCTTTCCCCCTACACTGAAGGCCCCCCTCCACAAAGAGGTGCCTTCATACCTAATCACAATGTTTTACCCTCCCCCACTACATCTTTGGTTGCCACCGTTGGACTCACCTCATTGAGCTGTGCAGTTAGCAGGGGGAGGTAACAGTTTCTACTTTGTCTCCTCAGTGGGGGCCCTATGGGCATCCTGCAGGAGAAAACTAAAACTGTCCCTCTCCCTCCCTTCCTGTTTCCCCTCTCAGCCTGAGGTACAAAGAGGCACCAACGTTGGGAGGATGGGGAGGAGCGAGGAGAAAATAAGTGTGAGGGACAGATGTTAGGGGAGTGAGTAGAATGGGGAGGGGTGAATGAATGCATGGGTATCTGAGGAAGGGGTCTGGGGATGTTAGGAGGGAACATGAGTGTACTGAATCTGAGCAGGTAAACAGGTGTATGTGTGTGTGTCACAAGGACAACACCAAAGGGTGTTTGTGTCAAGGGTGACACCATGAAGGAGATAGGGGTGAAGGAAGGCAAAAATTAAATATCTCTTTTCAATCAGTTTAATTGAACCAGCAGACACTACACTACTTTAGTCGTACCTCTATGGTTATAGTGGGGTGGCTCTACAGGGCAGAGGTGTGGCTTGTGCCCTACCAGTGCAGTCTCACACTTTAACATGGAATCATAGAAGATTAAGGTTGGAAGAGACCTCAGGAATCCATCTGGTCCAAACCTCTACCCAAAACAGGACCAACCCCAACAAAAGCATTTTAGATAGGGCTTTGTCAAGCCAGGACTTAAAAACCTCTAAGGATGGAGATTCCACCACCTCCTGAGGTAACCCAATCTAGTCCTTCACCAGCTTCCTAGTGAAATAGTTTTTCCTAATATTCAACCTAGACCTCCCCCACTGCAGCCTGAGACTTTGCTCCTGGCTCTGTTATCTGCCACCACTGAGAACAGCCTCTCCATCCTCTTTGGAAAACCCCTGATGACTGCTATCAAATCCCCCCTCATTCTTCTCTTCTGCAAACTAAATAAGTCCAGTTCCCTCAGCCTCTCCTCATAAGTTACGTGCCCCAGCCCCTTAATTATTTTTGTTGCCCTCCACTGGATTCTCTCCAATTTGTCCACATCCTTTCTGTAGTGGGGGACCCAAAACTAGATGCAATAGTTCAGGTGTGGCCTCACTAGTGTCAAATAGAAGGAATAATGACTTCCTCTGATCTGCAGGCAATGTTCCTGCTAATGCAATATGCTGTTCGCCTTCTTGGCTACAAAGGCACACTGCTGACTCATATCCAGCTTCTTGTCCACAGTAACTCCCAGGTCCTTGTTGAACCTCATCATATTTCTCTTGGCCCAATCCATTAATTTGACTAGGTCACTCTAGATCCTGCCCCTACCTTCCAACGTATCTACCCTCTCCCCGCAGCTTAGTCTCATCCATGAACTTCCTGAGGGTGTAAACCAACCCATCAAACAAACTGATGTTGAACAAAACTGGCTCCAGGACCAGCCCTTGGGGCACTCCACTTGATACCAACTGCTAACTAGACATTGAGCTGTTGATCACTAGTTAGTGAGCCCAATAATCTAGCCAGTAATCTAGCAAGGTTTCTGTCCACCTTACAGTCCATTCATCCAAACCATCCTTCTTTAACTTGCTGGCAAGAATATTGTGGGAGACTGTATCAAAAGCTTTGCTAAAGTCAAGGTATGTCACATCTAGCTGTTAAACCAAGCTGGCTGCCTACCATATTTTCTATTCTTTCTGCACATCAGGATGGTATGTTCCTGCACCCTCAATAAGGATTCTTTAAAGCACAGCCAGTTGTCCAAAATTCCTTTCCCCCTCTTTTCAGCCTCCGAGTGGATCTTGCCCATCAGTTCCTTGTGGGAGCCAAAGTCTGCTTTTCTGAAGTCCTGAGTCAGTATTGTGCTGTTCTCCTTCTTCCTTTGATCAGGATCCTGAACTCAGCCATTCCACAATCACTTCTTCTAGCTGTGACCTACTTCTACTTCTCCTACCTATTCTTCTCTGTTTGCGAGCAGCAGGTCAAGAGGAGGATGTCCCCTGGTTGGTTCCTAAAGTAGTTGTAGCAAGAAGTTGTCCACAACAGTCTAAATCAGAATGAATCTATTTTTTTTTTTAATTCCTATTACCTGGAAATTCTAACAGGTGATGTTTCCAAAACAAGATCTGCTCAATGGGACCCCAATAGCTTTTGAGTGAAATTGACATTTCTGTCAGATTCACTACTCATAGTCAATATGAATGCAGAGCTGCATGACTGAGAATGGGGTAAGGATTTGTCTCTTATTTTATTAATATAGTAGCTCAATGGAGGGGGGAAAACAACAACAGAAAAAGTGGAAATGGCAGAGGTTGGTGGCGATTGGATGCTTAAAATATGAATGCCAGTGAAAATCAGGTAGCGTCCAAAGTTAAAATAAGAAAGGAACAAGTTAAAAATTACTCAGAAAAGTTAAATGTCTTCAAGTCACCAGGGCCTAATGAAATGCATCCTGGAATACTGAAGAATCTCATTGAGGAGGTATCTGAGCTATTAGCCATCATCACTGAAAAGTCATGAAAGTTGGGAGAGATTCCAGAAGACTGGAAAAGGGTAACGATAGTTCCCATCTATAAAAAGGGAAATAAGGACAACTCAGGAAACTACAGACCAGTCAGCTTAGCTTCTGTCCCAGAAAAGATAATGGAGCAAATAATTAAGGTATCCATTTGCAAACATCTGGAAGATAATCAAGTGATAAGTAAGTGTCAGTATAGATTTGTCAAGAACAAATCATGTCAAACCAATCTGATAGCTTTCTGTGATAGGCTAACAAGCCTTGTGGATAAGAGGAAGCAATACATCTGATAAACCTAGACTTTAGTAAAGCATTTGATATCAATAAACTAGGGAAATACAATGTAGGTGGGTGCATATCTGGCTGGATAACTGCTCTCAGAGAGTAATTATTAAGGTTGACAATCATGCTAGGGGGCATAACAAGTGGGGTTCCTCAGGGATCAGTTTGGGGACTGGTTGATCAACGATTTAGATAATGGCATAGAGAGTACGCTTATAAAGTTTGCAGATGATACCAAGCTGAAAGCGGTTGCAAATGCTTTGGAGGATAGGGTCATAATTCAAAATGATCTGGACAAACTGGAGAAATGGTCTGAGGTAAATAAGATGAAGTTCAATAAGGATAAATGCAAAGTATTCCACTTAGGAAGGAACATTAAGTTGCACACACATAGAATGGGAAGTGACTGTGTAGGAAGGAGCACAGCAGAAAGGGATCTAGGGGTCATAGTGTTCTGAGCAAGACACAAGAAGTCATTCTTCTCCTCTACTCTGCACTGATTAGGCCTCACCTGGAGTGTCCAGTTCTGGGCACCACACTTCAGGAAGGATGTGGAGAAATTGGAGAAAATCCAGAGAAGAGCAACAAAAAGAAAACATGGCTTATGAGGGATGGCTGAAAGAATGAGTTTGGAAAAGAGAAGACTGAGAGGGGACATGATAGAAGTTTTCAAATACCTAAAAAGGTGTTACAAGGAGAAGGGAGAAAAATTGTTTCCCTTAAACTCTAATAATAGGACAAGAAGCAAAGGGCTTAAGAAGCAAAGAAGTTTAGGTTGGACATTTGGAAAAACTTCCTAACTGTCAGGATGGTTAAACACTGGAATAAATTGCCTAAAGGGGTTGTGGAATCTCCATCACTGGAGACATTTAAGAGCAGATTAGACAGACCCCTGTCAGGGATGATCAGATTGTGCTTGGTCCTTTTGTGAGGGGACTGGACTTGGTAACTGCTTGGAGTCCCATCCAGTTCTAGTGTTCTATGATTCTATGAATATAATATCATCCTCTGCCTTTCCAAAGAATCTTAAATCTGTGATTCAGGCAATCCAGGACATTCAGAGGATAATAAATAAGTAAAACTATAATAGGAAGACAGTTGGGAGGATGTGAATTTTTAGATCAAACAAGAGTTGTGAAATGCATTAATGAAAGGTTGTAGGACAGCACTGATGTGAAACCCACTCGGAAACAAGTCCTCTATTTCTCTATTCTATAATAATAGTCATAAATTCAATAGTAAATATCATTTCATTAAAATTGAATTTAAAAGTCTTTTAATCAAAAATGAAAATTTTCACAGAAAAAAATCATTTTGCCATGAAAATGTCTACGTTTTAATTAAAAACCCTGAAATCCCTCTCTCCTCACAAAAATTTGTTAAACATTTTCCATTTTCAGAAACCTGAGATGTTTCCTGGAAACAGTTTTAAAAACTGAACTTTTTTTTAAGCATAAACAGTTTTTTAAAAAGTTTGCTTGGGATATTTTGACCAACCTTCCCATATTACAATTTTCAAAATTTCCAACAAGAAGTAATTGCAGTTTTTCAACTACATCATTTAAATTACTCAGCAGGATGGAAGGAAGCCTTCAACTGTTGTAAGAACCAAGACCTGAATCCTTTAACTTGTTTCTTTTGAATGGACACTTTGGGTATGTCTAGACTACATGCCTCTGTCATCAGAGGCATATAAATTAGACTACCCAACATAGTCAATGAAGCCGGGATTTAAATATCCCCGGCTTCATTAAAATAAAAATGGCCACCGCGCTGTGCCAGCTCAGCTGATCGTCGGCACAGCGCGCGAGTCAAGATGCAGATTGGTCGACAAAGGAAGCCTTTGTCGATTGCTCACTTATGCCTCGTGAAACAAGGTTTACAGGAGCGGTCGACAAAGGCTTCCCTTTTCGACCGATCCACGTCTTGACTCACGCACTGTGCTGACAATCAGCTGAGCCAGCACAGCATGGTGGCCATTTTTATTTTAATGAAGCTGGGGATATTTATATCCCAGCTTCATTGACTATGTCGGGTAGTCAAATTTACATGCCTCTGGCGACAGAGGCATGTAGTCTAGACATACCCTTAATGGTGCTCTGTGTAGAGATCATTCGATAAAAATTCACCATCTCGCCAGTGCTCTGCACCCTAAAAAGCTATCCTTCCTCATGTTTTAGCAGTGTTTATTGTCCCAGTAAATTAATAATGTATTTGTTGCTAGTGCAGTCTCCACACCTCCTGAAAGTGGATGTCACCCCAACTTTCCACTGAAGGCAATGCAATCTCTGTTTAAAATGGCTGCACAGAAGCAGATAGGGAGTAAGGAGCTGCGCAAAGATTGATACTGTTTTTTAGCATATGCTCTAAGATTTCGAACACAAGCCTTTCCTCATTCACACCAGCCTCAAGATGCAAACCTAATTGCATGGAAATCAAACTTGGCAGTTTTGTTTCTTCAACAGGAAAAAAAGTTGCCACAGCATTTGCTATACTCATCCTCTTTTGGGATGGTAAAAAATTAAGAAGCAGTAAGAGTGGGGTCTTCTATATCACGCCGTGAGGGAAACACGGACACAGATGTTAAAGAGCTTCAGAGGGTAGCCGAGTTAGTTACAGAAAAAAACAACAAATGGTCTGGTAGCACTTTATAGACTAACAAAACATGTAGATGGTATCATGAGCTTTCGTGGGCACAGCCCACTTCTTCAGATGCCCGGAGTTAAAAGAATCACTAAAAATTGCTACGGAGGGTCTGATCTTGAAAACTGTGGCTCATCTGAATCCCATGGACTGTACTATTTAAGGTTTTGCAGGAACAGGTCCCTGGAATGAAACTTGCATTTTTTAAAATATAAAGAGTGCCTAGAGAGACAGTATAGTCTAGTGAGTAAGGCTAGGGGCTGACACTTGAAACATGTCTGGTCCTCTTTCTACCACTGATTTATTGCAACCTTGGCTAAGTCAATGTCACCTTTTTCTGCTTCAAGTTTTCCTCTCCCCTCCTGTCCTTCCTGTCCATTTAGATTGCTAGCTCTTTGGTGCAGGGACTGTCTCTCACTGGGTGTGTGTTAGTACAGGGCTGAGCAGGAGGATCTCAGCTGGGGCCTGTGGGTATTATAATATAGCCTTTATAAAGTGTTTGCTGGGATTTTAAAGGATCTGGTTCTGATCTCACTTGTCCCAGGTTAGATCAGCAGTGATTCAGTGCAAGGCAAGGCACTGGACCAACGAGTAGCTAAGGGGTTTCCCTTGTGGAACTTCTGTTGTTTCGCTGCCCTACATTCAGCAGCAGCAAATCTTTAATAACATGAGGTAGCTGACATCAGCATTAAATTGGGAAAACACCACAACTAGGATTCATAGACCAAACCATGAGCAAAGACCCACCCCAGCCCAGTATCACCCGAAGTCCCCAAAAGTCTCTTGGTAGAGAGTCCAACACCCCAAAAATCACCTGGGTGGAATGGGGGGGGTTGATAAGGGGCACCTTACGTGGTTCGAGGCTGATGGCCCCGCCTCTCCGTAGGGTTCTGTTGCAGCCTTTAACGCGAGCCATTCCACCAGCTGTCCCGCCAGTCGTTCCTGGCAGCCGCTCCACTGGCCGCCTGCCGCCACTCCTACTGACCACCTGCCAGTCATTCCCACCAGCTGCTCCGCTGGCTGCCTGCCGCCCTCCTACCAGCCACCCGCCAGTCGTTCCCACCAGCCGCTCTGCTGGCCGCCTGCTGCCACTCCTACTGGCCGCCCATCGGTCGTTTCCCGAACTGCTCTGCTGGCCACCTGCCGCCGCTCCTACCGGCCGCCCGCCAGTCGTTCCCGCCAGCCACTCTGCTGGCCGCCTGCCGACGCTCCTACCAGCTGCCCACCAGTCGTTCCCCAAACTGCTCTGCCAGCCGTCCTGCAAACTGCTCTGCCAGCAGCTCAGCAATATAGCTTCAGGCTCCCCCACAGCACTCAATGAGTTCAGCTCTTAGTAGATTTTAGCTCTTTAGTGATTTCAGCTCGTAGTAGGGGAGCCTCAGTGCTGGTGCACCATTGGCCCAAAGTGAATTCAGCTCAGCAGCCTGTAACTAGACTCCTAATGGAGTCAAAATTAGCTCTGATATTCCACAGTGGAGAGAGGAGGGGGTGCAGTTGGTGTTTCAGGCCCTCAGAAAAGGGCCCCACCACCAGGTACAAATACTTGTCCCCAGCCTCTCTCACTTCACTGGGTTTGGAACCCATGTCCCTTGTCTAGCGGGTGCTACTTAGTTGATGGTGAATCCCTTTGGAAAGGCAAATTCTGAACTTTTTTTGTAACCTAACCACCATGGCTTTGCACGGCTACTTGTTCTCTAACAGAAGCAGGATGCCATTCACGACTGACCTCAGCTCACATTCACATGAGGCTATCGGGGCAAGTCCTCTGACTCACAACTCTCCCTTTGCACTGATCCATAGCACTAGCTGACCGCAAGTCCCTTGCCAGGGGATGTCTTGGTATGAGGGAGTCTCCAGTGACCACTGAGCTAGCTGAGCACCTTCCTCCTCACAGCCCCCATGTAGGCAGGGACAACAAGAGGTGTGGCCCGAGTTCAATGTGCTCCAGCTATCCCCAGTGGTGGTTCGGGGCTGGCCTTACCATGAGGCGAACTGAGGCGGCCGCCTCAGGTGCCAGACTGTGGGGGGGGGGGCACCACTAGGACCCAGAGTGTAGAAAATTGTGTCTGCTGCTGGTGCATATGTATTCTCTCTGCTCTAGATGCACAGAGATGGTGGAGTGCTGTGCTGGAGGAAGACGGGCACAAGAGACATAACAGGAAGAAGGCAGAATTGAGACCTTTCAAATTTTTGACCCAAGCGAGGGGGTATAGGGACATCATTTGAGCTCCCCGCCTCAGGTGCCAAAATGTTGTGGGACGGCCCTGCGGTGATTGGTCCCCTGGAGACCATTCTCAACAGGCTTTTATTAGAGCATCCCGTAGGCTGCTCCAATCTGCTGTACCTGGGGCCGGGCAGAAAACTGGAAGCCCTACACGGCTCCCAGATGACCTATCCTCTCTGTGAGGCCCAGCATAAGATAGTCAGTCACAATCAAGAATCTAGCCCTATCCAGACGGGTAGTTCCCATGTATCTAACTCCATCCATCAGCCATTGGCAGAACTGGCCATAGAGTGGCTATCAAAGGTTGGGGGGCATGTTCTGTGTCCATATAAGCCCCCTAACTTGGATTAGTCCTTTAATCTGCACACACCCTCATTTTCTGCTAGGAATAATTAGTGGGGTGCTGTGCAACAAGCTTTTGGTGGTCAAAATACAGACACCCCCTAACACAACTTCGGTGGCATAATGGGTATCGGTTTGGCAGATAGTTGGGTAGAATTGGGCTCTTTCACCTTCTTCTGGAACAATCTTACCCCCATGGTAATGTTTGCCTTCCTTTCAATAGTCTCCAGACTTGCTGCTGTAGCTTTTGATGAATGTGTTCAGCTGTAAAGCATCACTGCCACTTTCAGCAGCCATTTTACGGTTCTATTTATGGGCAGTGGGTCTAAGAGGCAGGGGAAGGCATTGCCTTCCCACTGCCAGCTGGGGCCCCACCCACACTGGGCCCCCTGATTCAGCATGGCTCCCAGGCCGTGCCCAGGCTTCTCCTGAGGCTGGGACTGCTTGCCACCCACTCTCCCCGTACTCCAGTCTTGGGGAGGCTGGGACCACACACACACCACCCTCCTCATGCCCCGGGCCCAGGAAGGCTGGGAACCCATGCTCCCCTGTGCTGAAAGGCTGGAGAGGCTCATGCGGGGGGCTGGAGACCAGCCTCTGTGGGGGGTGGCTTGCGGGAGGAGGGGGGGAGCTGAAGTCCTGTTCCCAGTGAGGGGGGAGCTTGGCTTCTGCAGGGGGCAGGGCCTCGAGTGAAGGAGGCAGGGCTGAGGGGTTGCCTCCCCCAGCTTTAGGTCCACCCACTGCCCATGGTTCTGTTGCTTTTAGCAAAATAGGATTGGATACACCAACAGGTTTTTTTTCCCCTCTCTCTACTCTGCTCATCTGAGGAAATGGGGTTTGCCCACAAAAGCTCATGATACTATATGTATATATTTGTTAGTCTCCAAGGGCATGTCTACACTAGGAAATTATTTCAAATTAACTGAATTCGAAATAATAGCTCCCAAAATAACACAATCGAAATAGCATTATCCCCTGAGGAAAGCAGGAGTACAGATTTCGAAATAACCAGCCTGTTATTTTGAAATAACAGGCTGGGTAGAGTGGACACTCCACTTATTATTTTGAAATAAGGGGAGTTATTTTGAAATAACTCTCTAGGGTCGACCAGGGTTAAGGTGCTACAGGACTACTTGTTGTTTTACCAACAGAGTTGTTAGCATAAGGAACAAAAAGAATACCCAGGAATTTTGGAAGAGCTCTAATCTCACATGCTTGGGCCATAAGACAATGAGTAATGAGGGTTAGGAAGAAATTTTCCCTGGAGCAAGTTGTTCTATTACTGGTAACTGTAGAGTTCCTTGCACCTTATTCTGAAGAATTCGATGCAGCCAGCTGTCAGAGGTGGGATACTGCACAGGATGAACTGATCTGATCTAGTGCGACACTTCCTCTGTTCCTAGCTATTTGGGCCTGGTTCTTTTCTCACACACCCCAGTTTTAAATTGGCATGAATCCATTGAGGAGTTACTCCTGGCTTACACCAATGGAAGTATGAGAAGACTCAGAATATTTGTGGGTACATCTATACCAGCGGGGAGCAAGTCTTGCAGCCCAGGTTGAAAGACTCATTTAGTGAGGGCTAAGCTCCCTCAGTAAAAATAGCAAGCATTCTGACTCAGGTGGAAGACTGGGCTCTTTGGGTTCAGACCTTGAGCTGTAGCCCAACCCAGAACATCCACGCTGCTATATTTAGTGCTCTACCTCAAGTCCTGCTACTGGTTTGCTCCCCACTGCAGCGCAGACAAGCCGTGCGAATCTTACAATGCTTGGATTTCTACCACCTGCAATCATTCCAGTTTTGGCCATGCTTTTGGTCTGACACCGAGGAAGTAAAAACATCAGTGAGAATTTGCTGCCAGTGTGGATTAGTAAATGAAAGACAACCCACAACATTTTTAAGTTTCAAACTAAATGGCATCTAGCTGGCCCTCTGCACCAAGATAAAGTTCTTCCAGAAACTAAAAACTTCAAGATTTGATATTAAAAGCTGTACTCCATCTCAGTTTTGATCCTTCTACATGGACAATAATAACAGCTACTGCTGCTTTTCTCTTTCAGTCTGTGGGTTTTTAAAGTAAGTAAAGATATTGTGCCCAACTGCAGGGCTTTTAATGTTATCATGTTATTGAAGAAAAGCCACGCTGGTGATGGGGAAAGTGCCAAAGTAATGGAAAGGTTGGCATGGATCCTAGAAACTGGTATGCTTTTTTTGGCTGTCCCACTGTGCTCCATTGGACTGCTTGTGGGCCTGATGGAAAGACCTCATGAGTGTCATTAGACTTTGGACTTCATCCCATGTTCATAAAGCTGTTTGTGGGGAAAGTGTGTGTAGAACTGGAGACAGTGGTTTTAAAAAGTCAAGTGTCACAGGAGTTTTTTTTTTTAACTCTAGTAATTTTAATTCACCCACTTATTATCGTGGTGATTTTTCTTTGTGGTGCTAATAAGTCTGTGCTTGGGCCATGTACAGCATTTTTAACATTGATGGGGACAGTATTTGTAAACCTTGTCTAACCTTGCACAATATTCTTTAACGCTTGTTTGTTTTGCCTTGTGGCATGAAGCAGCAGCATTGACCATGAGGAGTTCTCTGCCACTCAGGATTCACTGGTCTTGTTTAGGACTGGTAGAACATTTTCCATAGAAATTGTTCCCCACCCCCTTTGGAAAAGTCTGTTGTTTTTGGGTGGGGGGGGAATATATATATATAAATGGAAATAAAATAATGAGGGTTATAACCCAAACCTGAACATGTGGGCTTTGGCAACCAAACCAAAATCATGTCAGCTGTGTGTGTGTATTTACCCTGTGTGGGCATGTGTTTGTGCAGACCCTTGTGCCCACTTATTTCACTGCGGCAAAAAAGTGTCTGTGAGATGAAGACCTGACGAGGCATACCCAAAGCAAAGGTTGCTCACATGTGCGAAATAGTCAGGCTGACATTCAGTGAGCACCCTGGCTGATTCTAAATAAACTACTCTCAGCTACAAACAGGCTGGTAGTTCCCTCTGCAATTTATGCTCATGGTAATTGTTCTAAACACCTCAACTCTTCATACAATCCCCAATTAAGCACAGATGAGGCTCACTCCTGGGCAAAAGGCCAGCCTGAAGCTTATCCCCCCACTTAAGTCACACTGAAACCCTCAAAACTGGGCTTCGGTTGCACATACACCTTGTGCTGAAGCCTTGCACAGTGGTGAATTTTGCTGCAAATGATTGATCAATAAATGCAATATCAGATCTTTGTGTGCAGCCTGAATATCCATCACATAGAATATATAAGTGCTTAACTGTTGGAATATATAACTATAGACTGTCACATCTCCTCAAAGTCACATGATTTTTCCTTTAGACAGAAAGTATTTCCTCCCAAATATTCTAGTTCATGGGAGGCATGCTGATTTTACACTGGGCACTGTGTACATACCAAGACTAGAGAAATAAATCGTTTACAGCAGCGAGGGTTCATCTGTCCTGGAGCCCATAGGCCAGTGGGTAGAACCACCAGCTGTGGAAGATGTAGAATGAAGATGAATAATGCTCTCACCAGCAGCTGAGTTTCAATCTTTTTCCTCAAGGCTTTCTGCTATTGATTTATAAACAGAGGAAAACCAAGCAAAGACATATCACAAAAAGCATTGGGTCCCAATTGCCAGAGACCTTGCCAGTTAGGAGGGAAAAGGATGAACATTCCCCCTCCCCCCCACACACACACACATAGGCACTGCCACAACCATTTCCTCTCCACATTTATGTTCTAGCCCTAATCACCCTTAGGTCATGGATGGGTCTGGGACAGGCCCTTATGCATTCGGACTATTAACATTTCACCTTCTCACACATGTGACTCAGTAGCTTTTTTTGGAGTAGTCAGATGATTTGCATGCAAAGTTTTATATGTGCAAAGGCTTGTGCTGGTAACATTGCAGTTGCAAATGGAATAGGTGGGATGAGGTGGCCTCCAACAATCCAGTAGCTGTGTGTGTGTGTGTGTGTGTGTGTGTGTGTGTGTGTGTGTGTGTGTGTGTGTGTGTGTGTGTGTGTGTGTGTGTGTGTGTGTGTGTGTGTGTGTGTGTGTGTGAGAGAGAGAGAGAGAGAGAGAGAGAGAGAGAGAGAGAGAGAGAAAGTTTCAGGAACCCTGGATAGGGGAACACTGTATTTTCCGGTCTATTCCACAGCAGAACTCCACAGCTGTTCAATGCACTCAGATGAACAAGGTGGATTGGAGGGGAGCAAGGGAGAGTGGTTCCAGTCACAAAACCAATCTGCTGCCCCCAAACAGGAGAGGGGCAACACAACATGCCTGCTGCTCCTTCCCTGCCTAGTATAATGACTAAGTCTGGATGGGTTGGAAAGAAGTTTCTCATTTTCTTCAGCCCAATGAATTTCCACACAGAGCTAAGCTTCTGTGCCCAGGCTTCGTTCTTTTTACCCATTCTAAATGTTTTCTAAAAATTATTAAAGGCCCCCAGTACAAACATATTTCCACACGTGGGAAGGTGTGGGGGGGATCATTTCTCAACCCATCCTCCATCTTTTCCCACTGGCAGAAGACACTACCAGCAGCAGAGCAAATCTTCACAGGTGGGCAGCCTTGCCATGAATATTTTGACAAGTGGTGGTGTATTCACAATAGGTAAAATCAAGTCCCCTGGGTAGAGGGCCAGCAGAAGTTCTGTAAATTGAGCTTACTGAAGACTCGCCTGGGATTTAAGTGCTGGCCTTCAGTATAGGCGTGAAGCTCATCCAAAGAGCATGAGCAGCTCATTGAAGTGCCAGACAGCATTGAGGATAATAGGTTGAGATGACAATGCCCCATGCAACCTTTTCATGTAGCTTGAGCTATGCACAAGGGCACATCTAAATAAAATGCCTAGGAAATAGCATCACCCAAATATGATCTACATTTTTGTTGATCAAAGAGGCCGTGGAGAAAAAATATAATTAAAAAGTAAAAGCCTTACGCAATGAGATTTAAAAGAAAAGTTTGGAGGCTGACAAGCCGTGTCTGGCACAACTTCAAAGTACATATAATCAATGTTTGTCAATAGCAGTTTTGCATCCTTTAATTTATCTTTCATGGCTATAAAGCATGATGTTATTAGGATCCAGGCCATACCTTAATTCTGTTTGAGATTTGATGAATCAGGGGTCTATTAAAATTCAGTGCAAATCAGCATATTCAAGGACACATTCACCAAAGCTGAGAATTATCTAATTCCTTTTATCTTGCTGTCTTCCCAACTAGTTAAAGAATCTTGAATTGTTGTCTTTAACGTCTGTGTGTGACCACTAACATACGGACAAACACCATTATTGTGTCCTCTTTGTTTTATATATACCTATATAAAATCCACCACACCTAAATTATACATTACACTTGTGACGGACCGGGCCAGGTCTGGGCACAGTTGAGGGCGTCCGCTCAGGGCGAATTGCTCAAACTCAGGGCTCCTTACAGCCCTGACTGGAGACCGTTCACAAAGAGGTCACAAACCAGTCACACCGAGCACTTCAGCTGCCAATCCGGCCAGCAGGAAGCCTCACGAGCAAAACCCGTCTGACACCCCAGCTCTCCCTGTGCCACAATCAGCCCCGGGCCTACACACAGGTGAGGGGTTATAGAACCCAGTCTCACCTACCCCGAACAGGTTCTTTCGGTCCCAAGAAACCAGCCACAGTTCCCTGTCAATTTACACTTTGGATCTTACCCACAAGAGCACGCTGGGCTAATCCTTTAGAATTTAAAATCTAAAGGTTTCTTAATAAAAGAAAGAAAAACATGAGAGTAAGGTCATTAAGGAGAATATGTTACATGCATCGAATCACCAAATTCTCGATGCAGGCTCTTAGCAGAGATGTTATAAACTGCTACCTTAAAAGTCTCTGGTGTACATCCTATGTCAGGATGGGCCAACGATTCTTCCCGGCTCGCTGTTCCTCGCAAGGCTGCATCTGGAATCAGTAGCAGAATTGAAGGCAAGATGGAGTCTGCCTTATGGCATTTTATATCCATCCCTGGTCTCTTCCAAGCTGGAGCAGGTCACATGGCCCAGTGACCTATCCCTGTGTCCCATGTCAGCAGTCATGATATTGGCTGGTTTGCAGGTCCCAGACACATTCTTCAGGTGTGTATTGGCCTCTCTGCGAGCCTTGTCCCTGGAGCCTTGCTAATTAGCAAAGTCACTGACTGAACATTTCTGGCCCATTGCTCTGTCTCAGACAGAGAATCTTCCAGCATCAACACAGAGTACATATTTGTAACTCCACATACAGATATCATGCAAGTACATGAATAACATACATAAAATCAGTAGAACATAAGCTTTCATTTGACATCTCACATGGCCCCCTTTGTACAGACTTTGGGGCAATCACCACCACCTTGGGTGCAGCAGTGACCTGTCTAATCCCCTTAAAATCCAGTCACGTGATAACACCCTCCAAAAAAATCCTTGAAAGAATACATAAGTCACAAAGTCATAGACTCCAAAGTTAGCAAATGCCACAGTTAAAGTTACACATGCAACCTACATTCAGCCCTCTTATATATATGTGTTACGATATGGTCTTTAGTTACATGATCACATACTATTTTTTCCACAGGATGGCTGTCTCATTCAGTGCTCAGGATGGACAGCACTCCTTTAATAAGCAGTTATTTAATATTTTCTTTTTGCCTCATGGTCTTGTGTGTTATTTACTGCCCATTAGTCACATCCCACTCCATGGACAGAATTATTCATTTCACCATGGACTTTTCTATGGCACTCATCACTACAGTATCTGAGTCCTTCACAAACCATGCATGATGTATTAAGAGGACTTCCTGAGTGACCTTGGGCAGGTTCCTTAACCTCTCTATACAATAATACTTCCCTTACCCCACCCTTTTCTGTCTTTCTACTTAAACTGCAAGCATTTGGGGACAGGGCCCTATGTGTCTTTAAAATGCCTTGCTCATTAGAACCTTAGTAGGACCTGATACGACGTACAGTAATGCAGAGTTGCCAACTTTTCTGTTGTTTTGATGAATCTCCTGGTATTTGATATTTCTCTTAAAGGTCCTGGAGTCATGTGATTACATGAGCACCTCTGCTTTCATTTTCAAAAGAAATAAATTCCTAGTTTTCCAGCTCGTGGGAGAAAGCATGGAAACATCATCCCTAAAGAGTCAAAACCCAGAACCAATAAAAAGAATAAAAAATTTATTATTTTTTTAAAATCTCATGATTTTTAGCCAAAATCTCATGGGATTTTTTGCTGTGGGATTGAGTCCAACGCATAGTTTTGAATGTCTAGAGTTAACAACAGTGTTGATAATAATAAATACTTACTGCTTCTATTTATTACGTACTAGCTTGTTAAACTTTTGTGATTTACTGTTTCAATATGTTCCCCAATGATCAAGACAATAATCAACAGGAAGGGATTCAGCTACAGCACCTATTTGATCAGTATAGTGAGTCTGTTGACCAAACATTAAACATTACACAATATTTGAGATATAGTTAATAATTTGCATTGTGTGAACTTGCTCTTTAACCACTGCAGTTTGACTTTACAGAATAAAACATAATCAACAAATACAAGATTATTTGTAGAAAAAAATTAACGTGTGAGGATGGTTAATGGCGCTGTGTCCCTTTGGGGTCTTCCTCTGATCCTCTTGCTGGGGAATGCATCTTTTTGTGTAAGTATCCTTCTAAGGTTGTTACTGCTTGTGCAGTTCTTTGCATCAGAACCTTTACCTAGCAAATACAAAACTAAGCCATATATCAGAACAGTGGTTACTTTGTAATGAAAGAGGTGCCAGGGCTCGAAAAATTAGGTGCCGGGATTCAAGAAATTGTTTTACATTCATAACTTATGCAGCAAACCCACAGGTGCCGGGGCTGTGAACAACCAAGCTTAGAGATGTTGGAGCTCAGCCCTGTCACAAATTCAGCACTGTTTCACAGATTGGAAGTACTGATTTAGCCTAGATTCGAATCCACTGAAATGTCATGAGCCGAAAAAGTGGACCCCAAGCCTCATTGAACGGGAATTCCATTTCAGAGAGCCCCCTGGGGGAGAGGATCCCCAGATGAGACAGAGAAGAAAAATCCAATGAGAAAATAGGTAGAAAGATGTTGCAGAGTAAAACAAGCAGAGAGAAATAATAGAAAGAAGCAGATGAGGGACACAGAATCCAATGAAAAAACAGGATCCTCCATTAATATAAATTAGTGGAGCTTCGTTAAGAGTCTGACCTTAGATCTGTAAATGCATGGTACTTTTCTGACAGCGGTCAGGCAGCTGGTGTATTGAGACTACTACTTATCATACTGAAAAAATATTGTTTCCTTGTGTTCCCCCACCTGTCTGGATCCATCTGTTGACTGTTTTCTTATATTTAAATTGTCCATTTTTTGAGGCAGGAACTGCCTTTGTTCTCTGTTTGTACAACCCCTAATGCCAGGAAGTCCATGAATGAGGCTGCTAGGTACTACCGCTATGAAAATAATAAATGATATGAGCACAGTGCATCTTCTTCTGTTTGCCCACTTCTTGAAGAATGTGCTTCAGTCCCTGAGAGTATGTCTACACTACAGCGTTATTTCGAAATATTTAATTTTGAAATAGTTATTTTGAAATAACGCATCTACACACAAAATGCATTTCGAAATAGCTTTTTGCTATTTCAAAATAGCGCATCCACACTGATTGGATGATGAATCGCATGTAAGGCCAGCCAGAACTGGTTCCAGCAGGGTATCGGGTCAGAAGTTACCTTGTGGTCAGGGCGACCAGCAAGGCACCCTGGGAAAGGCTGGAGGCCCCCTATTTCGAAATAAACATCTACACAGTGCTTATTTTGAAATAGCAATTTTGAAATTGGCACTATTCCTCATGGAATGAGATTTACCAATTTTGAAATAAGCCCTCCGCTATTTTGAATTAATTTTGAAATAGCAGTTGGCTTGTGTAGACGCTAGGAAAGTTATTTCGAAATAACGGCTGTTATTTCAAAATAACTTTGCCATGTAGACATACCCTAACATATAGAAATGATTTCACTACCACTAGGAGAGCATGTATATATTTATTCATCTCATGTTCAACACATTTTTAAAGTCAGCTTTTTAAATCATCCCCAGTTTCCCATTATCCAGATCAACTGGACCCAAATGAACTAGTTTGGGCTCCTCCTTTTATATTTATTCTCTGTCGAGTGACAAGATATACATGGAGCTGTGCAACACATGAATGGTGTCAGAGGGTACGTCTAGACTACATGCTTTTGTCAACAGAAGTTTTGTCAACAGATACTGCCGACAAAGCACATCTAGACTACATCCAGTTCTGTCGACATGACAGTGTAGACGCAAAGGACAGTGTAGCTGCAATAATGTCTTCTGTCGACAGAACTCCGTCGACAAAAGGCGTTATTCCTCGTAGAATGAGATTTACCGCCGTCGACAAAACTGCTGAGTTCTGTCAACGTTATGTTGACAGAACTCAGCGGCAGTGTAGACGCAGGTATAGTTTTGTCGACAAAAGTCCACTTTTGTCGACAAAACCCTGTAGTCTAGACACACCCAGACATTGAATTGTACCCTGCTCAGAAGACCAGAGCGTCTCAGAGCAAAACACATGCAGCATGTGGAGCATAGTTTTTAGAGCTAGAAACCTTCATGGTTCAAGTAGGTTTTCTTAAAACATTTTGGAGGTGAAGACATTAAACACTAATTAGATGTTTCAGAGGAGTAGCTATATTAGTTACTTTTAGAGAGGGAGACAGGTGAACTGGAGTTCATTTACAAGTTCAACACTATCAACTTGGGCTTGAATAAAGATATTAACTGGTTAACACAGTACGAAGGCAATTTCCCCCACCTTTGATATATTCACATTTCCACGTCAAATGCTATGAATGGGACACAGCCAACCTGACTTAATTAGCTTCGTTAACACTGGTACTACAACTGACAGATAGCTGCTTTTCCTGATAAAAATACCCTGGATTCTGTATTTCCTCTCCAACTCATCTGATGAACTGGGTTTTACCCATAAAAGCGCATGACCCAATATATTTGTTAGTCATTAAAGAGACGGTGTTGCATGTGCATGGGTGTTAAACTTAATGCTGAAGTTTGTTTAGGCTAATTCTGGTGAATGTTAGAATGTTATTAAGTGTCAAGTTGGTACAGTGGCCAAACTTACAGCTCTACTAATGTTTGCATACAAATACTAATACTGGACATTCCAGTCTTTGCTCGGTGGAGATGGCTTCCAAAATAGGCTACCTTAAAAAGTACTATTTGGCCAATTTGTGTGAAGAGATAAATACTGACAAAGCCAGTAATGTGCCTCTTTTTCACAGTCCCACAATGCAAGATAGGGAAATATGAGTCAAGGAGATAATATGTTTATAGCCAGTAAAAGGCAGTACATGTTATATCTTGTTAATCTGTGGAACAACCTGCCATAGGATATATTGATGCAAACATTTTAACAAGCTTTTTTTTCTTTACTATATAAGATATTGGAGCTTTTGCCTGCTTCTATTAAAGTCAGTGGAAAGATTCACATTAACTTCAGTTAGAACTGATTGGGCCCTTAATGAGACAGAATCTGAACCGGACTTTCAGCTGCTGTGATAACAATGAGAGCTCTCATTCATGTTTCATGGAGTAAAATGATCATCAGGGATCCTGAAGGAATTCTCTCTGTAGTACTATATTGCAGTCAGGTCTGTATGGGTGCATCTGCACAGCAGGGCTTAACTCAAAATAAGCTATGCAAGTTGAGCTATATCAATTGCATAGCTTATTTCAAAATAGCTTATTTTGAAATTGGGAGCATCTACACAGAACTTATTTTGAAATAGAGCACTCTTCCTCTGACTTCTGTTGCTCCTCATACAATGAGGATTACAGGAGGTGGAGTAAGAAGTCCTCCAGCTTGATAGTATTTTGACAGTATATATTTCGACTCAGACACAGACTAAGTTATTTCGAAATAATGCTAGTTATTTTGAAATAATGTTGCTGTGTAGATATACCCTATGTGTTTTTGCAAAGACCATTGTTGCACAAAGATTTAAATACTTATCTGGAAGGATCCGTTGTTTGCTCTGGTTTGTTAACTTTGCATATTTATTCAAAAAGAAAGAATTTCACTCTTGGACAAATGGTCTGTTTGACTGAAACTGCATTCAACAGCTAAACTTAAGTGAGGTCTGGGATTTGTAGGGACTCTTAGCACAAAGGTGAATTTCAGCCAACATGCACTGCAGATTAATATGATATTTGTGCTTTTGGGCCAAATGCTGATAGCCTTATTCAGGTTTAGTAGGACCTTCCTAGACAAGTGGTTGTGTTGATTTCTGCAGGGCTACTCATACAGTAAGGTGCTTTTCCCTGCAAGTAAGGGCCTGATAACCAGATATGCCTTTGTGCCAACAAATCCCCCCCCAAATAGTCACTCCTGTGATTGCAGGGGAGGAAGGTTAACAGCAAAACATTCAACAACACTGAAGAACTCCAAACCCCAGCACTATTGGAGCTGGAGAGAAACACTTTTTCAGATTCATTTATCCCATCACTAAAGGAGAATAAAATATTAGCTAATAACCCAAGAGAAGTAAAAAGTCACTTCGAAAAAACATTCCTCTCTTCTTTCTGCCAAACATTTCAGCTATATAGATTTTCTTACAAAAGTGACAGATTTTTTTACTTATTCCTTTAATGAAGATTCCAGTTCATGTGATTTCATGTTTACTGAAATTCATTCTGAAATTATAGACCTTCATGTGCTTAAATTCAGTCCTTTGGAAGAAAGAGAGAGAGAGAGGGTTGGGGTTTTTTAATGACTTATGGATCTTTTTTGAACTGCCTGGTGAATACATGGTCAGTGATTTTTCACAATACACCGGAGTTTTTATTAAATGGTGCATCATTAGAGCAATCTGTCCACAGACAACAGTGGACACCACACACTGGATCTGGTGATGTGTTTGACAATTTACTGGGGGCATCAGTACTATGGTATTTCGTTGTCAGTTTCATAGATTTTCTGAGAGTACAATCACATCTAAACAAGCCTAGAATGAACATGCTGCTTTAATTCACACCCATTTCCAAAGGTGGGGCTCTGTAACAAATCTTGTACAGATTTTCCTGACTAGTCTTAAATGTTAGATCAGTTAATTAGCTTTGATGGTTTTAATCTGACTTTCCTGTAAATATCGCGAAGGAAAATGGAGTATATATTCCCTCTTCTCCGCCCTCCAAAATTTCATTAACATTGCTAAAATGCAAAAGCTAGTCTGCTGTCACTGAAAAGCAGCACGACAGAATATTCAGCAGGCTAGTTTTTAATAAAACATGTTTTTTATTCATAATTAATATAACAAGGTTTTCTGGCTTAGCACTTGGCATGAATCCCAGGGAAAAAAAGGCCCAGTTGCTGTGACGTGACCATGACATGACAAACTTGTTACAAGAGGACATTTTTGGCTTAATGATTTGCTCCAAAGAAGAAGAAGTTGCACAGAAAGCAGTCTGTCAAAAAATAGACTTTACACTCTTGCAAACTCTGGAAAAATTAAATTAATGTTTCCTTCCTTTCCATCATTATCCTCTTCATTTTATTTCTTATTAGACTTGGATGTTAGGAGTTTTTATATGTAGCAGTATAATTATTAAAGGGTTCTTGTTATAATATTGCAGAAGCTAAACAACATTTCATGCATTAGTTCTAGCTAGCCAGTCAGAACTGAATGGAAAACACCAGGAATGCAGGATCAGGGGCAAAGGCAAAATTCTCTAGTCAGTTGAATGCAATACAATTGGAAAAGAAACCAGTTACCAATGTGAAAAGCTGAGTAAGACCACTAATGGCCATGGAATTACAACAACAGTGAAACTGAGAGCAAGATTTGGCCATATTTAAATGTGACATGCTTAGACTATATGCATGTTTTGCTTTAGTGACTAGAGATTCTTTACATTTTTTATTTAAAAATATATTTATGTTGCTTAGAATTTAAGTAGGAGTTCACTAGTTATCACATCACTATTCTGCGAACCGGACCTTTGCTTTTTGTTTTTAATGATTGTCTCAACTTCTTACCAAATATTTAATAGCAGAGATTCTTGGACTGACACCTGATATCATAGAAGATTAGTCACTTTTGCAAAATTAAAATCAAAGGCTGTGTTATTGAAACACTGAAGTTGTAAAATTAAACACTCAGACATTGCTTCTCCAAAGCACCCTTTCTCAGCAAAGTACTGAAGCGTGTGTTCTCAGTGCATTGAATATTAAAACACATGCTTTTTAAAAAAAATTAAGTGTTTAAATATTTTTCTGAATCTGGGCTTTGTAAGTCAGTCAATATTAGAGTTGTGTTTGTACCCAGCTTTCCTGCTGATAGGGTGAATTTAAAGTCCTTATTGCTACCTATTGATGTGGACATTTCAGAAAGTATGAACGCTAAAAAAATGCAGGGTTATAATGGAGACTGTTTTGAGCCATCAGAAGGTCCACAATCTTAACCTCCAGTTATGTTTGCTCCTGAAGTGTGAATTATTAAAAGAGATCATTATGATTTTTAAAATGCTTGGCAAAATCAGCGTGTCATATATCTCACTGCAGTGGCCGGGTCACAGGGGATCTCAATCTCCAGTAGCTACCAGCTAAAAGAGCTATTTCTTCACCACAAGTGCTCTATGCTCATCATGTAATGCTCGAGGTCTGAGAGGCAGTCTCTGGTGACGGCCCATCATGCTGGCTGCTGTGCTTATCAACAGCATGCACTGATGAAATAAATCAATGATACTGGTCTATGCATACTCTCCCCATAGGTCTGTGGTATTCACTTGTGGGTAACATATGCTATTGCATCCTAAACAAAGAGTTTGTTTGTCCATTTGATCAAGAACTCCTCCTAAACGATAAGAGCTAGGACCACCAAAATCAGTATGCAGCTTCCTCTGATCACAACTTAAAGCAAGGTAAGGGTTTGGTTGTGCCAGGACAATAGGATGTGCCTGGAATGCGAGTGCTTCTCATAAAGCAGAAAGGGAGGGTGCTGCAATATAATGACCACATGGGGGCAATAGGGAATATGGGATGGAAAGCAGGAACAGTTATATTGTATAATGACCACAGGGGCAGCAAGGGGGCAGATACGGGGATTTGGATAGCTATAATCCCATTGGGACAGCAGGAACTGGGATGGATAAAGGGACAGCTATCTACTACATATTTGAGAGACTGTCTGTCTGTTCAAGAACTTCTCCTAAATGGTAAGAGCTAGGACCACCAAATTTGGTATGCAGCTTCCTCTGATCATAACTGAAAGCTAGGTAAGGTTTTGGTTGTGCTAGGAAAATGGGATGTGCCTGGAATGGAACTGCTTCTCATAAAACCAAACAGAAATGAGACAGAATCACCAAAGCAAGTACAGTCTTCAACACTGACCTGAGCGAATGTTGGAAGAGACTGAACCAA
Organism: Pelochelys cantorii; assembly: GCA_032595735.1. Lineage (NCBI taxonomy): Eukaryota > Metazoa > Chordata > Testudines > Trionychidae > Pelochelys > Pelochelys cantorii. The sequence continues at coordinate 63,688,318 of CM064333.1, read as the reverse complement.
GATGAGCCAGAAAAATAGGACGAACCTGCACTAGGATTGCTTCTCAATATATCTTACAGAAAAGAGATAAAACAGAGAAATTTGGAGCAGAGCTCTGTTTTGTCCCAGCTAAATCAGTGCTTAAGGTGTGAAAACTAAAATACAATGTTGTTGGAAACCAAATTGACTATAGCCCTTTTTTCTTAAAACATAGAGAGTGATAACAGTTTATAGAGATGAAGAAACAAAATACACTTAATGGAATTCCTGAATTACTGACCCAAGCAACACTGGATCAATCTGCTAGTTGTCCATACAGAAGAATGTAAATGGTCAGAGCAGCATTGATCATTGGTCTATCAAGACCACTATTCTGCCACAGCATCAGTGGCCGAAGTTTGCCTGATGCTGCAGGAAAGCAAAAAGCCTTCCTAATGCCCCTAGCTAATTGTGCAGTGCTCTAACATAGAGGGAAATATTCCTTTCTGACCCCTGAAGGCAATCAGCTTATGCCCTGAAGCGGGAGGGTTGATATCTCTTGTAACTAAAGGGACTTAATGGCTTTGCATAAGCTTTAAGTCTAACAGCATAACCTGCATTCTCAGTACAGACTGCAGAATGTTTGATGATACCCAGCACTTCTGGCAGGGTGAGAGAATCTGCTTTTGCAGGCCCTGCTGAAACAAAGCTTGCCACCCTTCTTTTTTTGCACCCGAAACAGGTCCTGTCAGCCATGTGAGCAGAAGTGCACAAGCTCAACAACTGAACCAGTTTGCAAACACTCCACACTTCTGGGAAGCTGCTTGTGGTGCAGAGATTCCCTTGCAAATGCTGGTGTCTTGAAATACAGGGGCCAGAGCCCTTGGGTTAACTGCAAAGTTGGTTACACCAGCATCTTCAATAGCCAAGCTTTCAGCTCCCTTCTGAGCCCCAAGGGGCTCCTGTATCTGATGCTAAAACAGGAAAGGGTTTCAATTTAACAGTTACAAAAATAGAGACATTAAACCAAGTACATTCAGCACTTGTCGTGTGAAAAAATTTCAGAAAATATTGCAGCATAAATATCCCGTTGGAATATATTTGGTTGTCTTTTCTCCTCAAGACTCTAGGGCTTGTAGTGGAATCAAGAGGCCAGACAACACTAGACCAGGAAGGTTGGCTTAAGGTACGCAACTCCAGCTATGCAAAATGCCTAGCTGGAGTCGGCTTATCTTAAGCTGAGCCTTGGCAATGTTCACACTGTGGGAGGCTAACAAGTGCAAATGCTCCCGTTGGTTTCCCTTACTCCTCACAAAAGAAGGAGTATCGGACACCATTGGGGGCTGCCCTCAGCATTCGATTTAGGGGTCTATATTAGACCCGCTAAATTAAACACCAGAAGATCAACCTCCGAAGTGTCGATCTTCCAGTAAGTATAGATGTGTCCCGTGTGTATTCCTAACTTGGAAACGACAGGGGTTGCCATATTGGGAAAGGGAAACCCAGAACTTAAAAGTCTTTTTCGATAGACCATTTCCCACTCTAAAAATAACATGGCTATGTTCCCTCTATGCTCCATTTCAGAACACACCCTGCTTCCATTACAATCCAATTATAACATTAAACTTCCCTTAGTTACGCTAAAGAAACTGAGCATCTTAAGGCTCTCAACAGAAGGCATTTTTCTAGACATGGACTCATTCTTGCAGCTTTTTTCTGAACCCTTTCAAATGCACAAGCATCTTTTCAGAAGCTTTGATACCAAAACTGGACACAATATTCCAGTAGTGATCTCGCTAATACAGTACTGAATGCAGAGGTAAGGGTACTCCCTAACACTGCTTGACATCACCCTATGCTCACCTTCTTAGGTTCAGCAACAGACTGAAACCTCATGTTCAACTGGTTACCTACCATGATTGTTGACTCCTTTTCAGCATTCCTGCTTTCCAGGAGGAACCCCCACTTTATAACTATGCCCTACATTCTTTTATTTGTAGACAGCAGAGCCAACAGCCACCCTAGGACCAGGGGCAAAGTGTGGGGGGCCGGCGCCTCCTGTGGAAGGGTTGGGGCCTTGGGCAGTCAGCCTTTAGCACTGCCCGGAGTGTAGCACAGGGTCCTCCGTCCAGCCCTCAAAGCCAAGTGGAGCAAGCGGCATGGTGCTCCAGCAGCTATTCAAAGGGACCCAGGGCTTCGGCCACTTTGGCTGCAGTGATGGCCGGGAGCAACAGGCCTCTTTGAAATACTGGTCCCCGGGACAATTGTCCCCTTCCCGCACCACATACACATCAGTGGGCCTGTATGTAGACATAGGACCTTACATTTGGCTGTGTTAAAATACATGTCGTTCAAATGAGTCCATCTTCTTACCAAAGTTGGTCTGTATAACTGAGCTGTCCCCTTCATTATTTACCTCTCCACTTTTTATATAACCTACAAATTTTACTATGAATATAAGGCATTTTTTATTTTCTTCCACATTAAGATAATGAACAGCATTGGTCCAAGAACAGAGCCCTGTGGGACCCTTTTAGAAAAACTCCCACAGTATCACAATGCTCTTTTACAATTGCTGTTTGAGAACTATCCCTTATCTAGTTTTTAATTCACTACATATGGATTGCATTAATTTTATATAGATCTAATTTTTATCAGAATGTCATGCAGAACAAAGTCAAATGCCTTATAAATATCTAACTATATTATGTCAATGGAGTTACTCTGTTTTCCAAAAAATCACATTGATTGGCTTTAATTATGCTCCCATTTTTTAAATTCTTTACTGACTACATCCCCTATCCACTGTTCCATGATTTTGCCTGAGACTGATGCCTTGAGTTTCCAGGTTGTCCCATTTAGTCTTTTAAAACATTTGCACAACATTAGCATTTTCCAGTCTTCCAGACATTCACTAATGTTTTGAGATTTCTTAAAAATCATCATTGTCATCTAGGCCAATTCCCTTAAAACTCTTGAGTGCAAGTTCTCATCCAACAGTGTTAAAAATCTTTAACTTCAGTAGATGCTGTTGACCATCATCCATAGTTGCTGATGGAATTTAAAGCACTTCATTATTACTGCTTCTTTTGTAACGCAGAACAGAAATATTTGTTGAGTTTTTCTGCATAGATAATGTTACCATCATGGTAGATCGGAACAAAAATCAGAACTACAATATTGCTAGTACTTTATTTGTTCCTGATATATTTAACCAATTCCTTATTGTGTTTCTTCCATCTAAGTTAGGATTCTAGGCTCTTTTCCAGCCATTACCTGAGGATATAGCCACTTTCAATCAGTCTTAGTGCCTGATTTTCCCATACCTATGATGCTCCAAAGGAAGGACACCCATGTCTGAGTTCTTGAGGGTGAACACTGGCAAATCAATGTGTAAATTTTCTTCATGAAAAGAAACTTGCAAACAGCCAGAAGCTTACCGGCAATTCCTGCTTACAACCAGGGTCGTATCCTGCAGTTTTGTGTCAGATAAAATTGCCATGGGCTTCAACAGGGTTTGGTTTTCAGTGCACAAAGTACACAGGTCTGGCATTCCAAAGCCCCATCTGTTACATATCATCCTGTCCACGAAGTTCGAACACTGATGATAAACTCTTAACTGAAGCAGTATAACGTGCCAGATATTGGCAGTGCCTGCCTTTTGTATTCTATATCCAATTAATGGGCAAACATGTCATGCTTTGGAGAAATGAAGCATTGGAGAATTACTTATTTTATTCTTCTTACCAGAAAGACCAGTCTAAGTTTAGCCATTTTGCATTTCAGCCATTTTCCCAATGCACTTTTAGCAGGTCCCAATATAGATAACTCTGGGTTCAGCAAATTAATCAGATAAAACAAATCTTAAATTCTTTATAGGGCTTTTGTTTTTTATGAGACTAAAGATTTAAAATTTACAACAAGGTGCCTCTGACTTCTAGCTTCATCTTTCACCTCTCTAATACCCCCTGATGCGAATAGGAGTCACACATTCAGCAATTTTTGCCTCTCTCGAGAACACAAAGTATCCAGGGCAAGCTGCAGAAATGATTGTGTTTGGTGAAAGAGACCCCAGAATCTATTATTTTTCAAGTTCTTTTGTTTGAATCCTGCCTCTGACTTGTATTATGCTTCCATGGAAGAACAAGTGCCCCCTCTGGTGGCCTTGTGAAATATAGCAACATGTCAGGTGCTAGCACAGAAAACACAGAGAGCTCCTGTCTTTGGCTTTGATACCCACTGTGCAGTGCTGTGAAACCTGGAAACTTGGCTAATTTGCTGCTTTCCCATAGCACTCAAGGTGCTAATGGAAGAGCATGAGATAGATCTTAGGGAGGGAGGAGGGCTGCACTTTCTGTGCCACGAGCAAAGAAGGGAGTTACAGAAAGTGTGTGTGTGGGGGGGGAGCTAAGTTGGATATTGGGAAAAACTATTTCACTGGGGGGGGGCGGGGGGAGTGAAGCACTGAAATGGGTTACCTAGGAAGGTGGCAGAATCTCCATCCCTAGAGCTTTTTAAGTCCCAGCTTAACAAAGTCCTGGATGTGATGATTTAGTTGGGATTGGTCCTGTTTTTAGCAGGGGGTTGGACTTGATGACCTCCTGAGGTCTCTTCCAACCCTATGATTCTAAGTTTTGTACACAAAGCAAAACAGGCGAAATGTGGCTTTGTGCTGGTAAGTGGTTCCTTTAAGCTAGTCTGGTGGGTGAGTTCTCAAATGTAGCAAATGAACCTCAAAATGTTTAGGTTAGAGAAGTATTCGAAAGCTGCGAGGATAATGGAGATGCAGCTTATTGCTGTTGGCAAAATAACACTATTGCCAGAGAAAATTAGGTGCCCACTAGGAGCATTTGCCAGAATAGTTATACTGATATATTTATAGTGGCAAAACCCTTTCTAGTATAAACAAACCTTTAGACATGGGCTATACCCCCTTTATGGAAAAATCCTGTAGCAATCCATATAGCTCTCTAGAAATGCATTTCTTAGTTGTAGCAGCAATATCTATAGAGCATAATTCTTAGTCTAGGACCAAGGTTTAAAGTTAAGTGTCTGCTTCAATTCTTTGCTGAATCAGGGTCAATAAGCGGACCAGGCACCATGCCTGTCCCAATTGGACAGATAATGCAGGGAATGCTGGCAACCAAAAGGCAGGGAATTTGGGGCATGTGCAGATAGACACGCGTTACGAATGTGAAGGATTTCTTCTTTCAAGGAAAGAGGGTTGTAAGTGTAGCTTTGCTTTGTACCATTCTTTGCTACTTGTTTGTTTCTGTTTGTTGAGTGTATTTAGCCAACAAGGATCCATGTCAAGGGTTTGAGTTAGACTCCTCTCTAATATGTCACCCGATTTGTTACTCTGTCTTACCTTGAGAAGGGTGTGGTCACAAGCATTTTGCTTGTACAATTGTCTCTGTACGCCGTCTCCAGCAAGGGACTTGCGGAAACCTATATTTGCACTCAGTGAATATATACCGAGCATTTATGGCCCTTTAATTTACTGTCATCATCCCAGTCATTGACCTGAAGAAATTGCACGGGTGTGCTTCATCCTAGTTGCAAATGATTTGGTTAGATACTTGACTGGTTCATTTAATTGCAGCTGGATGGAGGCTCTGCTGAGAGGTCAGGGGGACTCTGCTATGTTAGAGTTCCCATGGTTGTCAATGGAACGGGTGGATCTGGAGCTTTTGTTCTCCCTGTATCAAACCCCAGGGAGACACAAACACATCCCCAGCAAAGTAGCTTACATATTCAAGTTTGTAGCCACAGACTGTTGTTTTGCCATTATTTAACCAGTTCATTGTCTGTCAAGCATATGTGGGGGTGCGTCTACACTGCACCGTTATTTTGAGATAACTAGCATTCTTTCAGAATACCGTTAGTTATTTTGAAATAGTGTTGCAGTGTAGACGTACCCTAAGGTATGAATAACTAGCGTTATTTTGAAATAACTCCGTCCATGTCTACACAGCAGGCAGTTATTTCGAAATAATGTCAAAATACTGTCAAGCTGGAGGACTTCTTACTCTGACTTCTGTAACCCTCATTGTATGAGGAGTAAGGGAAGTCAGAGGAAGAGTGCTCTATTTCAAAATAAGTGCTGTGTAGACACTCCCAACTTCAAAATAAGTTGTTTTGAAATAAGCTATGCAAGTGATGTAGCTCAATTTGCGTAGCTTATTTTGAGTTAAGCCCTGCTGGGGAAACGCACCATAAGGTATCAGGTTCAATCCCACATGAACCACTGAACTGAGTAAATAATGCAAAAAAGTAAAACCAAAACTCTCCAAATCATTCTGTGAATACTGGTTTGAATGCATAAACAATGTTGCTTGGCATGTATTCATACCCACCCTGTAAAATAGGGAGATCTACCTTCTCTATATCATTCAGTATTTTATATACTCACATACCCCATCCACAAAATCTTGCATATAACGTGTCTTAACACAAGAAGAGATTCTGGGTTAAAGCTTAGTTAGTGTCTCATTACGAGGGATATTTGTGTCAGTTTGGATTCACTAAAACCCTGTTTGGACAAACCACTTAAAACTCAAACTCTTCTAAGACTGGAAAAGGTCTGTTTAGCTTTCTTCATCCATTGTTTATCATTGTTGCATGTTGAGATGCTCACTGGGATCCAAGGAACAGAGCTCCGCAGGAGAGGTTGAAACGTGGAATTTCCACACAGGAAATTCTAGAAAGTCCATACAAAATCCAGTCTTTGTTGTGAGCCTTCCAGCTTAAATTTGCAGGTCCTGCTGATTCAATTTTGTTGTAACTTCCCCCATTCATCAACATCACATGGAATTCAGAAGTTATTGATTCAAGTCCCATGCAAACATCTGTACCAACTATAATTCTAAGAGGCAATGTTTAGTGAAACCAACAATACAGAGTCACTTAACAGAGGAACAGGTAGTTTGACAAGACAAGATTTTCTGAAATATGAGGAGAAGAGAGGGTGGTTTTTAAGTCAAAGCCCTTGTATTTGTCTAAAAACCACAGGCTGGGGTTGAAACATTTCCCAGATTTGTGTTGAATTTGCCAAATTGTTTTGATTGAAAGCCAAGCAAAACAAAAATTCTGAAAAAATGCAGCAGTTTATTTTGAAATTTCCCTTTAATATTATGTATTTTAAAAAATTTAAAAGCTAAAAAATGCTCAAAATATAAATGGAACATTTCATTTGACCCTAATACATTTTTCCTGACTTTTGGATTAGCTAAAATTTTCAAAAAATTTCAAACAACTGTGTGTATATGTATATTCATTTTTGTACATTTGATTATTTTACAGAATTAGGAGCTAAAAAACTCCTAACTAAACTAAAAAAATCTCTTATTCACTCCAAGCTCTATGAAGATCAGTAATAGCACCTATTTAGGTACTTCAATAAATTGTGTGAATTTTCAGAAGTGCTCTTGTCAACATAGGAGCCGATGGGTCCTGCATGCTTTGGAGAATGCAGCAGCTTCATTCAGTAGAATTCTGGGAAAACTGAAATAACAAAGACATTCAAACTAGGCTTCTGTTGTGTTCTGGATTCAAAAACTTACCAATCCATCATTCTTTGTCTTCTATGCAGCTTTCCAGCCTCTTCACTTCACTGCTTGATTTGCAGACTGGTAAGTGGTTCTGGTTTCTTTCATACATTGATCTATATATACTATATTGAGATTGAGGACCTGATTCAGCAAGGTATTTAGCACATGCCCTACCCACTTCGGTGGGACTACTCATGTGGGTCTATATTATGTCAGCTGTACACAACGCAAGTGTGATTTCTATTGTGAGTGTTCTGTGAACACAATTTAATTGTCATTGTATGTGAATATTTGACTCATAATTTGGCTTCTGTGAGCACTGGTCCATATAACTGTATGCATCTCAAGGATTTGACTACAGAGTATGTTTCATAACATCAAGTCTTGTCCTGATTTACACCCTGTACCATAGGGATTGTATAAAACAGATTGTAGCCTAAATGATCAATCTCACATTTTCCACCACTAACTTCTATGTATCATGAGAACAGGGTCCTGCCATAAAAGGTTTGGTACAAAGTTAAAATTTTAATGTATAGAATAAAAAGTCCTGCATCATAAAGTTCTGCGCATATACCTCACATCTCCCTATTATCATAACAATCACTTTCATTTAACATTATCCCAGCAGAAGTGGGAATTAGTGTTGATGGTGGAAGTGGTCTGGGAAGAATAACAACCCTTAGTCATGGCAATTACATTGGGAGTTAAATAGATGGCAGTATAGTCACTTCTGTCTTCCTGTACCAAAGTCTTTGTTTGGAACATGGTCTTTGTTGTTGGCTGGAAGTTGAAGGAATAACAAACCTATCCAGCTATATGGTGCTAAGCAGAACCTCTGGATCCAGTCATGCATCCTATCCTGTGTGTAGGGTTTTCCATAGTGAATCAACATTTCATCAAAGGGACTATTCACTGTATTAAGCACTAGACCCCGCAACAAATGTTTGACCTCAATAGCAGAACTTCCCCTCCCCAATAGCTTCTATCTTAAACTCAAGTTTAGACCCAACTGACACCAGGATGGAGATCTTTAAACGTGTGGATAATCTGATTGTTTTTCTCTCTTTTGCAATTGACTTACAAGATTGTAGCAACTTCCAACCAGGATCAGATGTCTAAGACCCAAAATATCCTGGGTGAAGTCTAGGATCCATGGGAGTTAAAATGGAGACAGGATTTCATGCCAGGAGAATAGCTTTTTCAATATTTTTTAGACTAATTGGAAGCAGGAGTGCCAGAAACCTTGCAAGACGGCTCATCCCAGCTAGATCAGTGGCCCAAATAAGCAATCCCAAGAGTTTCTGAAAACTCACATAAAGTTTGGATAAGTATGTGGCTACCTTGGTTTTTATTTGCAATAAACTTTGCCCATCACTCATCTTGATTCCTGCATCCTAGAAAAATGACCATGAAATTCATGAGAGACAAAGTGGGTGAGGTAATATCTTGTATTGACCCTCCTTCTGCTGGTGAGAGAGACAAGCTTAAGAACTTACCCAGAGCTCTTCTTCAGGCCAGGGAAATGTACTCAGTGTCACAGCTAAGTATAAGATGGAACAGATTGTTTGGCATAAGTAGTTAACATATGTTTCAATGGACCATTCAAGATTAAGTCAGCCTGTTCACACCCCTCCAATGACAGGGTGGAAAGAAAGTAGACGGGAAGGCAGATGTAGAAGGATGTTCGTGGGTTATGAACTGATGTAATAATCGATAAAGCCAATGTCTCTTTTCAGTCCCTAATTTTTAGTGTCTAGAAAATTTATGAATTTCAGTTCCCAGGCTCATTTTTGAAAGTGTTGAGCAGGTTCTCTTTGTGGACAAGGCCTGAGAGGTCAGATGTAGAGTGATTGTTTTGTGAAAAATGTTCCCCATGGGTGTTTTGCATGTTCCTGTGCAAGTTCATCTGAGAGCATAGCATTTGTCTGGTTTCATCCTCATCATTGTTACTGGTGCATTTAGTGCACTGGAGGAGGTACCCCACGTGTTGTGATAGGCATGGGTATAACCCATGGTTCTTGAAAGATGTGTTGTGGGGATGTAGACCACTGTTGCAGTGGAGAGATGTCTGCAGGTTTTGATCAGTTGTTGTGGCAGGCCCTGGTACCACTTTGAGTTACGGGTCTTGGGCTATGGGAAGCTTGCTTTTGATGATGAGGCTGGGGAGGTTGTTTGAAGGCCAAAGGAGGAAGCTGAGGAAAGATTTATCTCAGGATATGATTCCCACTGAATATAAGCTGTAGTAGTTTGATGGTACCCTTATGGGTTCCAGTGTGAGGTGGTAGGTGACAGCTAGGAGTGTGCAGTCAAAATGGACTTTCTCTTTGGAACCTGTTCTGTGGTATCTGAATGCCTGGCTGTAGATAACCAATTTCTTGGGGTGTTTTGGGATAGTTTCTTGTATCTAGGAAGGTGGGTGTGGTTGATACATTGGGTTTTTTGTATATGGTTGTCTGTAGAGCTTCATTTCTGAAGCTGATGTCCAGGAAGTTGATGCTGATACAGAGGTGTTCCAGACAGTCTCTCACAGATGGGCAGTGGTTGTTGAAATTATGGTGGAAATCTGTATGAATTTGCCATCTGGAATTCACGACACTCAAGTGGCATCTGAATGCATTGTATTTCCACTTGGAGCATTAGACATGGCTTGATCCAGTGATCAAGACAGCATGAATGTCACTGTTGGGACAGCTGTCCTCTCAATACAGAGCCTATCTAAGCTAATGAATATGAGGATACTGATCAGAAATCCACTAATTGATTGACTGTTCTCAGCAACAGCAACGAAAAAACCTAGAGATGAAAGCTTGTGCTGTTTAAAAGATCATCCAAACCTCAAAGCTGATTTGAAGCTTTAAAAGTCAATCTCTGCCTATCAATTATGGGCAGAGGTGGGAGACTACTGCACAGAGGAAAGTTATTCTTTGAAAATTTGCATGCAGGATGTCTAATTTAATTTCGTATAATCATCACATTTCAGTGACAAATGTCAGATCACTGCTTTTTTAAGTGTGTTAAGGTTTCCCAGCACTTACAAAGAATGAGCACTCTGATTCAATAATATGTTTAAATCAGCCAGTGTAGTAGACTTTGTGCGTTAATTATGTGCTCAGATAAAAAAAATTGTTGCTTTTGCTTTACTAAACCTATGGCTTGTTATGAATAATTTAAAAAATGGAATGGGAACACTTCTTAAATAAGAGATGTGGAAGCCAAATATTTAATGCTGAGGCATTAGAAAGAGGAAAACAAGTCTTATTTTGATGCAGGAATGTTGTGTATCTGAGGGAGGGGGAGTTGAGAGGGAGAGGAGTTATTGGCAGATGTAGCTGGCAAAGTGCTGGGTGAATGAAAGATGATATGGACAGGCTAGGGAATCTGAGGTAGCTACTTCAATTTATTGAACTTGTAGTTAAGGCACTAGAGTGGGACTGAGGTGAACTGTATTCTCCTCTCAGCTCTGCTAGTCTACTCTGGTGATGTTGGGAAAGTTATGGGTGTGGTTCATTGCCCCATCTATTTTTTTTACACAGGATAGAAAAAACGCAGGTAATACAAGGGTGCGGGTTATACATGGACATGGGTTATATACGCTAATTTACGGGTAGTCTGCTCTACAGCCTTAGCTGAGAGCCATCTGACTTTTAGCTCATGTGGTAGAAGAAGCTCATGCACTAAGCTACAAGGGTACGTCTACACTGAACACTTATTTTGGAATAAGCTATTCTGGAATAGTTATTCCAAAATAGCTTATTTTGAAATAGCACATCTACACTGCAGGGAAGCCTCAAAATTAGTCCGAGGCAGGCTTCCCTAATGTAGACGTGCTATCTCGATTTAGAGTCCCAGGAGGAATAACTTAGAATGGCCCTACTGAGGGGCTATTTCGAAATAGCAGAAGTGGCATGTCTATACCCGCCTTATTTCAAAATAGCTATTTTGGAATAGGCATTATTCTTAGTAGAATGAGGTTTACAGAAGTCGGAATAAGCCGTCCGTTGTTTCAAAATTATTTCAAAATAACAGCATTGCTGTGTAGATGCTCACATGGATGTTATTCCGAAATAACTGGTATTCCGAAATAAGCTTGCTGTGCAGACACACCCCAGAGGTCCCAAGTTTGATTCCACCCACAGATGACTGGAGTCTTCTGGACATGGCCAGGTATTCCAAAGTGCCCTGCAGCTGTGGATGGGGTCAGATTTTTAGGAGCCTAGCACCCTGCAGCTTCCATCTCTCTCTCTCTGGGGGGGGGGGGGGATTGTCTGTTGTTCCTGAGGAGGGCTGCTGCTTTGGAAAATCTGGGCACAGCAGCAGGTGCTGAGCCTTTCTAAAAAATGAGCCCTTAATGTCAATGCTTCCAGCCAGAGTAAGACATGCAGAGGCCCTAAGCTATGTCAAGTGTGAGAGGCCCCATCGCACTACTCAAAATATGCATTATTCCAAAGAAAGGACAATAAAAATAGAAACAATGTTTTATATTTGCATGCATACTGGCAAAAACTAGACTTTTCTGTTTATTTAGAGGCCCCTCATAATCTGAGGCCCTAAATTGTAGCTTATTTAACTTGTGCATAAATCGGGCACTCTGACTGCTCCTCGTGTGTCAAATGGGAATGACACTGCCCTCTCTCACAGGGATCTTGGGAGGCTTCCTTCTGTGACATCTGGGAGGTGCCCGGAACCTGTCTGCAGGCCAACACCAAAGGTCGCCTGCTTAACTGTCTGTCCCCTGGGCCTGGCCTGGCAGAATACAGGGACCATGCTTTTGTATTCAAGGCACATCTATAATAGCGTATCAAGGGGCAATAAGTGATTAATAAGTGTTAGTTGTTAATGAGAGGCAATAATGTTTATAAAGAGTTAAATAATGTAGGAGATGATATTGCCACCTGTTAAGGTCCATTTCAGAAGTGGAATAGATGACATTTTACACAATGTTTACATTTGGGGTCTGTCAGGTGATTGATTTGCACTGTGAAACAGGTCGGCAGTATGCTTCTAAGCCTCTCTAACACAATGTTATACATTGTTTGTCTTCTGGTAGCGCCTCGTAACCCCTGCATGGACCAAGCTCTGAGACACGGTGTATCCCTGTCCCCACGCCCTATGCACGGTTGTAATAATCATCGGACAAGGTGCGCTTTGTGAGATATCGTTGAAAAATTCACCATTTGGGGATCCATAATATCATGGCAAAATGGAGGTAGCAGCATTATGTGTGAAACTGTAGAATTGCAGAGTTAGAAGGGGCAGCAAGGGTCATGTAGTCTAACCCCCCCTGCCAAAATGCAGGATTTGTTGTCTGAACTATCCAACACATGGTTATCCAGCCTCCTTTGTAGTAAACCTATCAATGAAGGAGCTTTCACAATGAGCTGCCGCAGTCTGTTCTATGGTCCTATTGTTCTTACAGCTAGGAAGTTTGTTTCTAAGATTTAATCTAAATGTGCTAGGCTGTAGTTTGAACCCATTGCCTTTCGTCCTGCTCTCCATGGCAAGAGAACACCTTTTGCTCATCTTTTCTTGTGGCAGCCTTTCAAGTATCTGAAGACTGCTGCCATGTCCTCCCCATCACCTCTTTTCCAGTCTAAACACTCCCAGCTCCTTCAGCCTTGCTCCTATGACTTGCATTCCAGCCCGTGGATCATCTTTTTATCACGCACTCCTGCATTCTTTCCAGTTTCTCTCCAGCCTTTCCATAACTTGGTGACCAGAATTGGACACAGTACTCTAGTGCAGGCCTAGCCAGCATGGTCACTGCTCAAAGCCAACAGCATCTGTTGCCCTGGGCAACATGTGTGTGTGGGGGGGGGGGGGGGGGAGACAGGTTTGGCTCTGTGCTCCTAAAAGAGGCAGGACTGAGGGCAGAAGGAGTGAGGCCAAGGACAGCTGGCCCTCAGCATTGCCTGGAGAGTGGTGCCCTCACTTCCCTCCCCCACACACCAACCCTTAGAGCTTTCCAGAGCATACAGCCTACCGCTCCGGCATAGAGCTCCAGCAGCAATTTAAAGGCCCCTGGGCTACAGCCACTGCCACCAGGCCCCAAGGCAACTGGCCCCTTTGCCCCTTGTTCCCCCATCAGCAGGCCTGCTCATGAGTTGCCTGTGTTAATATAACTGAAAATTACATTTGCTTCTTTTGCAACAGCATCACACTGCTGACTCATGCGGAGGTTGTGATCCACCATAATCCCCAGCAGTACTGCTGGCAAGCCAATTAGCCCCTTCGGCAAGAATCCCACTTTCCTTGGCTAGCATTTGGGCTGGCAGCCTTTCCCCCTTTGCCAGGGGCTGGGGCTTGCCAATGGTTTCTGGGGCAGAGAGCCCAGCCACTCCTCCTGCAACTCCCTCCCCCTGCTGACTCTGACTCTAGAAATGTGGGCCTGGGTCTGCCCCCTACCTACTTCCCTCCCACACTCATCTTCCTCCTGCTAACTGGGGTGGCTTTTAAAGGCAGGCCTGAAGTAGCATCAGCTGGCTCCAATCTCCCTGGGCCAGCTCCCTGCCAGCTGCTCCTAACTGTCCTGCAGCTCTCCACCTTTAATTTAGCAGGCCTTTTACCCTTTCTGTGCTGCCTTTTCCACACTGTAGCAGCCCTGGCCTGACCTGGTCACATCCCCACTCCATATTTGTGCATTTGGTTTTTCTTCCCTATGGCTAGCACCTTACATGTGTCTTTGTTGAATTTCATTGTGTTCTCTCTTAGCCGCATTCTCCAGTTTCTCAAGGTCCCTCTGAATTTTACCCCTATTCTCCCAAGGGTAAGCAACCCTGCCCCACCCCAACCTCCAGATTTGGGTCATGTGCAAATTTGATCAGTATGCTCCCTATTTCTTTGTCCAAGTCATTAATGAAGAAGTCAAACAACACTGGACCCAGAGCAGAACCCTACGGATCCCTGCTTGGGACCTCCCTCCATTCTGATATCATTCCATTCATAGTTACTCTTCAGTAACTGGCTGCTGAACCACAGATATGTCCACCTCATGGTAGTTCCACCAAGCCCACATGTCTCCAGTTTATTTATCCAAATGTCATGAGGGATTGAGTCAGAAGCCTTGCTGAAACCCAAACATATTATGCCCCACCACATTCCTCCTATCCATAAAACCAGCCACCCTTACAGTTGCCAGGTGTCCAGTTTTGAACCGGACAATCCAGCATTTGAGCTTTCTGTTCGGGAAACAAATTGAGAAAATATAAATGAGAAAATATAAATGTCCACTATTTTCTAAATAAGATGTAATGTAGATTGTGATGCAATGTCAAGGATGTCCAGGATTTTTCTTGAAAACATCTGGCAACCCTAGTCACCCTGTCAGAGGCGGAAATTGCATGACTTGCTCTTAGGAAATCCATACTATCTGCTACTGGCTACCCCTTTATCCTCCAGGTATTCACAAACTGAATGCTTCATACAATGCTCTAATAACTTCCCAGGTAGTGAAGTCAGGCTGACTGGACTGTAGTTTGCCAGTGTAACCCACACACTTAGCGTGGTTCACTGTTCCATGCAGTGGCACCTAGACCATAGCAAGAGCTAAACACAAGAGACTTCTATAGCATGGGCTGAGAGTCAGCTGGCTTTTAGCTCAAACAGTAGAGGCTCCTATACAGAGGTCCCAGGTGCAAATCCACCTGATGGTGATTACACCACCACCTCCTTTTCCCCCTTTTTAAAAGACAGACATTGTATTAACCCTGTTCCAGTCTTCTGGGACCTTTCCTGGCATCCATGAGTTTGCAAATATTATTGCCAATAGCTCTGAGATTTCTTCAGCTAATTCCTTCAGTATCTTGGGTGAGTAGCACCAGGCCTCACAGATTTGCACTGATTCAAGTTGTTCAAAACAGCAGTCCTCAGCCAGGGGCCTGAAGCCTCCCATAGAGGATAGCGAGCAAGTTTCAGGTGTCTACCAAGCAAGGCTGGCATTAAACTCTCTGGGGCTTAGAGCAGAAAGCTGAAGCCCGCTGAAGCCAAAGCCTGAGCAATTTAGCTTAGTGGGGCTCCCTGTGGTGATGGGGAGGGATGGGCTAGGTAAGTGCTCTGCTTGTTTTGCTAATGCTGGTCCTGGCTTTTCTATGCAGAAAAACAGTAGTTGTGGCACAGGTAGGTTGTGGAGATTTTATAGCATGTTGGGAGGGCCTGAGAAAGAAAGAAGTTGAGAACCCTTGGGACAGAAGATCTGACATGTTCTTTATTTATTATGATTGGCATCCCTTCCCCTTTATTGTCTATGGTAAACATAAACTGAGATATGACTATACGTATATTTTCTAGAGAAGTCTGCCTGTAGAGTGTTCCTTAACATGGCTCCAGTTCAGCAAAATGTTAAGCACACGGGTAACTTTAAACAAGTTAAGTCTGTCCTGATTCAGCAAAGCACATGCTTATCTTTAAGTGCATGCTTAAGCACTTGGCTGATTTAGCACCTCAGAGATAAAGGGCAAGCTGATGACACAGCCAGGTGTAAGCACTCCTGATGGGCTATGACTTACTAAGAAGCCATTTTTTGGCAGGAAAAGGGGCAGAGGCCAAAATAAAAAAATCTTAGTAAGGAAGCACTGACTGCCTGTCACCTTGCTCCCCATTGGAAATGCTTCTCAAAAGGGGGACAGGAGTATAAAAAGAAGGGGCAGACACCCCAAGGCACTCCTCCTTCCTCTCTTGCCCTGGTCTACACTAGGGCTTTATTTTGAAATAACAGGTCAAATTTATAAGCGGAGCGTCCACACTACCAAGCTCGTTATTACGAAATAAGGGGTTGCTTATTTTGCAATCTGCACCCCTGCTTTCCTCAGGGAATAACTCTTATTATTTCGAAATAGCATTAGTGTGGATGCTCCAGTGCTGCTATTTTGAAATAACTACTCCCCAGAGTAATTTGAACTAATTACTCCCTAGTGCTTCCTGGGGCTCTAAGTCAAGGTAAAGCATCCACATTAATGGAGCGTGCCTCAGAGTAATTTTGAGGCTTCCCCGTATTAGAGACATGCTATTTCGATTTTGTAAAATCAGGAGTTATTAAGTCGAATTTAGTTATTTCAAAATAGTTTCTTAGTGTCCATCGATTCATTGCATGAGGGAACAAAGGAAGCAAACATAAAACAAATTTCTAACCTAAGTAAGACTGTTGAGAACTTTGCTTTGAAATTAACATCAGTTGTTAAGTTGGGCACTAGTTGTGTGTTATCTTTATTTTTCTTGTGACTGTTTCTGACTTTTCTGTCCTATTACTTGTATTCTCTTAAAATCTATTTCTTTGTAGCTTATAAATGTGGGTTTGTTTTTTTGTTGTTGTGGTTTTCTTTAAACCTGTGTGTTTGAATGGAAACATTTGGGAAATTCCCTTTGGGGTCAGAAGATACACGTGTGTTATTTCTATTAACACAAAGACAGACCTTATGTAAGTTTGTCTAGGACAGGACAGTACAGGACATACATTTCTGAGGGAAAATCTAGGACTGGGGTGTGTTGAGGCTGATGACAGCTGGAGTGTTACCCAGATGTGACTGGCAGGCTGCAGATACACACAGGCACTCAGGGGGTGGCTTGGCTGTTTGTGAGCAGCGCAAGTGGCAAGGCATTGTGAAGCACTCCAGGTTACAGGATAGGGATGGCTCAGCTGCTCATCAGCGTGGATTGTACCTTGATTATGTCACAGGTCCCCTGTTGTGCTAGGCACTGCGCAAACACAGAATGAAAAGACAATCCCAGACACATTCTGCTGCAGTGCAAAATGTATAAGACAAGAGATGACAGCAGGATTTGGCATCTAATAAGTATTTATTAACCCTTCATAGTTTTAATATAATTTTATTTTCTATAAAGTATAGGCAAGGACAGGGGTGGGCAATAATTTTTTCAGGAGGGCCACTTAATGAATTTTGGTATGCGATCACAGGCCGGCTCCACTCCCAGAAGGGATGGGGCCTGAAGCGGAAGAGGCAGGACTGGGGACTAGCTTCCCCCCAGCGTTATCTGGGGCTGGAGGCTTTGAATTAAAAACACAGCAAAGGGCTTGCCGCTCCAGTCCCTGCTGGAATAGTGTCGTGACCCGGAGCCATGAGCCATTTACATAGGATCTTGCTGCCTGAGCCACCATCTGGAAATTTGGTGGCACAGACAGCAGAATAAAAATAGCAAGTGGCCAGGTGCAGTCCGCGGGCAGGATCAAAGTGCGTGATTGACCTGATCCTCTCCCCAGGCTGCATCTTGCCCAGCTCTGAGCTACGATTGGATGCTCAGAGCTTTGCAGCAGCTACTAAAAGATGAAATAAAGTCACCTTGCTCCATAAAGACATTTAACAGTTAAAGTGGTGGACCAGGGAAGAATATAATTCCAATATCTTCCCTCCTACACAATGTCAGCTTGAAGGCTGAAGTCCAGGCAGATGTACCTTTTGTTTTCTCTCATGAACTTTATTGCACTAAATTTTATCTTCTCTCTGAAGACAATAGCTTTATCTTCCAGCCACATCCTTATATTCCTCAGCCAGGTGTTCTCTCCTGCCACACTTTCATATCCTGGAGATAGC
Organism: Pelochelys cantorii; assembly: GCA_032595735.1. Classification (NCBI taxonomy): domain Eukaryota; kingdom Metazoa; phylum Chordata; order Testudines; family Trionychidae; genus Pelochelys; species Pelochelys cantorii. Next base: position 63,670,266 of record CM064333.1, on the reverse strand, counting down.
TCCCGAGGAATAATGAGCCAGGAAAAAGGAGTCTGGACTTGACATAATGATAAATGGGGTGAAACTTTTCTTCCCAAGAAACAAGGATTGGTGCATAGAAAAAAGAAGGGGTGGGGGTGGGGGAGATGTCTTTTTTTAATATGAAATATAAAACATCCATTGTACAAAAGTGAGGGGTGGGGGAGTTTCAGAAGCAAAGAAAGAGTAAAAATAAAGGCTACAAGCGAATGAATGAAGAGAGGAAAGTAAGATAATGCAGTCGATAATCAGTTCAAGGCAGAGTATTATCTGCAGAGCCAGCCCTAAGGGAGAGCTTTTTAAAAGTTTCTATTAATGCATGTTCACGCCACTCATTAGCATACCTTGCCTTTGAAATGCATCAGAGCAGCCCCTCCGACTGGCTACAGTGACACCTGCTGGAAAAATGGGGTGGCCCATGTTAATCATCTCCCCTTATGCAAAACAGATGCTAGACACGCTGCTGGTTCTGGAAGAGTTTGGGTGCTCTCTAGGCTGCTTGCTGGGTAATGTGGCTATCCCAACAGCACAATATTAACGGACAGACAGTAATTTAAAATTAAAGCTGGAAACTCAGTGCCAGAGGCTGTCTTTTTGTCCTGTGTTTGCGTAGTGCCTAGAAAAATTGGGTCCCTCTTGGTAAAGCTCATGATACTGTCTACATGTTTTGTTAGTCTTTAAAGTGCTACCAGACCATTTGTTGTTTTTTAAGTTTACTCTAGGAATTGCCCTCCAAGACTGGAACAATTATTATTTGTCTTCCAGTGGTGTCTGAAGATCCCAGGGGTATGTCATGGCTATTTTGGGATATCTCTGGTATCCCGAAATAGCTACCCTGCATCTACACAAGCCACCCATTATTTCGAAATATTTTTTGAAATAATGGGCGCGCTATTTCGGCATCCCGGTAACCCTCATTCAATGAGGGTTAAGGGATGTCTCAAAATAGCATGTTATTTCAAAATTTGGCGCTGTGTAGATCACATTTCAAATTTCGAAATAGATTTGAAATAAGATTTCGTATTGCAATCTTATTTTGAGTTTAGGGTGCTGTGCAGGGGCGGCCCTAGACTAGCTGCCAGCAACAGGCGCCCTAGGCAAACCATGCAATAGGCACCCTCACCTCCAAACCCCTCAATGATATCGCACCACCATTTGGCGCCCCATTTAACTTGGCACCCTAGACAACCGCCTAGTTCGCCTATATGGACGGGCCGCCCCTGGTGCTGTGTAAATGCACCAAGATCAGGGACCTATTGTGATAGGTATAAAGACACAAATAGAGACAGACCTGCTCTGATGAGCTCACAGCCATATTACAATAACACACAAACAGGTGCATTTTAATCCAATGTCCCTTACAGATGTTCCACTTAATTCAACAAGGTTTGTCCAGGATATTGTCCTATCTCGCAAGGAGGCGCCAAATGAATAACAGGAGCAGAGATGTTCTCTGCATGCACTGTGAGCATGTGATTACACAGATAGTTAGACATCTGAATGCATGGGCTTCAGTGGGACACGGGCATCTAAATACATGGTAAGATACTAAGTACATAGTGGATCCCACCCATGTATAAAATAGTGCAACAAAATGTGAAACCACCACAGAACAGGGGGACAATACAAATTATATTGGGGCACTGGAAATGTTCAGTCCTGTAAGTTCACAATATCCTGGACAAAGTCCTCTCAGCAACATCATGGCATGAAGTGCCTTCCAGTTCTGGCAGCATGGATGGCTGCTCCAGATTTCTGGCTCACTCCATCCCTCTCAGGTGCAGCAGTGAAAGAAAGGTAGCCAGGACGTTGTGATGAACATGTTAGTGTATGTGGGCACATGCTTTTGTCTATTAGATAGCTCGGTTATGCGTTATGGGCCTTACAAGGCTAACAAAGAACATTTGTACTTGTATAGGATCAGGAAGGTCTCTATGTGATGCCCACAGCTGTCGTGACATCCCCAATGGCCACGGTGGGCAGGAGAGTGGCAACTATCCTGAAGAATGGATAGTTTATGACACTGTCTTTCCTTTAATGTTATTTTCTCCTCTTTCCTTCTATGTTCCTGTAGACTGGACTTATTACTATGAATACGGTGAGGAGGACATCCCGCCCGAAGAGAACACTGCCACCACAGTCAGGGAATATGCCATGTATCCCAACTGGTTCTACGAATACTTTGACTACAACGGTATCAAAAATAAGTGTTAGCCACTCAGCGTTTGTAAAGTGTGTGGGGAGGGTGTCAGGGCTAGAAAACTCCAAAGCAGCATTCCAGTTGTAAATGTGGTAAATCTCATTGTCCCACTCCCCATCTCACTTTATCTACCAGCATCCTCTCAAACTGCCTGCATCAAAGGAATTAGTGAGGAGGGCTTGTCTGCAGTGTTCTCCTTTGTACTTCTCTTGTAAGGCACCCTCGTTTTATCTCTGGGTTTTGCACAACGGATTCTGATCAGGCAGAACATTTCTGCTTGCTACTACAAACCCCCTCTCCCCCCTCCAGCTTATTTGTCTATAGACACAGGGTGAGATTTAATTGCTGCTTTCATGGGATGTGTGTTCTGTCACCAAACGAAGAGCAGATGATTTTTCTTAGTTGCATGTTATTTTCAATTTCGCCCAACTTCATATAGCGAGCCAGTTCCTTGGGCCAGATGCTTGGCACCATTTCCTGAGCAGAAAGGGAACGGGAAGCTGGCTTAAAGATGCAGACGGGAATTCTCCTTACCCAGGGGAAAAGTACGTGGGGGCAGAGCTGGGTTTGCCAGCTTTCTGCTGGGTGCTGTTGGCTTGCCCAGGAGGTGGGCAGACAGCATGGCATCAGCAAACTGTATTCTGGTGGTCCTCTGCTGGTGGAAAGCCTCTGGGGGCCTATAGCCAGTTCAGGTTCAAGGCAAGCTGAGGTTTACAACAGAAAGCTAAACAGCTCCCAGATACCCGTAGAGTCTGCAGGCAGAAAGATAACAGCCCCTCTTTCGCCCTTCCAACCCCCAGATGCACTGCACAGAAGTCTGGCCCTGCTTTATAACTCACCCTTTGTTTTCTGTAGTGCACAGTAATTCAGGTGAGAAAGTTTATACAGGGTCTACCTCAGTAGGGTCCCTCTGAGCACTACCTTTGTGCAAACAGTAAATAATAACGAGATATATTTATATCTGCAGGGGACTCAACTATTATATTGAGAGATGGGGCCAAACACTTCCACTGTTTAGTGAACTCCTCCATATCTGGACCCAGTTCCCTAGCTTGGGGCCATCTCTGGTTCCTAATTGTTCCTGCATTGAGTGCAGGGGAAGTTTTGCCTGAGTAAACAGTGCAGATGCTGGTTCATCAGTGCTGATTGGCTAATTGTTGTTAGGCCTGCTTCTGACTTTCACATCAGATTGCTCTGGGAGGAGAAACCTGTCAGCTTTAGATCTGGGTCATATCATGGGGTGATCTGACCTGAGGTTCCACCTAAAACCATGTTAATCTCAGACACACATGATCTAGAAACTGTCTGTTATCTAAACACAGGCAAGCCAGCTGAGTTGCTGGACCCCTTAGGCAACGTGTGGGGGAGGCTTCCAGTAGAAGAGGCGGAGTGAGAGAAGCCAGACCTCAGCACCACCCAAACCACTCCCCCCGCCAGTATCATCCAGGCACTCTACAGTGTACTGAGTGGGATTCCAGAGGCAATTTAAAGGGCAGTAGTAGCAGTCGAAACTGGAAGCCCTTACCCCCTCTGAATTGCCAGGCCTTGGGGCAGTTGCTCCCTTTTTTCCTCTTGCATCAGCAGCCTGTCTAAACACATAAAAATGTCGAGACTTGCCTGGCAATGTCAAGCTAAGAGCCTGGCAAGAAGTGAGTCCTGTGGGGTGTAAATAAAAAGTCTCCATGCTCTCCTGGTAGATCCATGCTCATCCAAGCCTTGCAAGAACAATGGTGAGTGCAAAAGAAACAGAAATCGCTACACCTGCCTCTGCCCGATGCCGTATGCTGGGACGAGGTGTGAGAGAGGTACGTGCTGCTTTCATAATTTCATGACTTGTATAGGGAGAGAAAAAATGCAAGTAAAAAGCTCTAAAAAATATATTGCTTTTGACTTCTCAGAAAGCATCGGTTTGGGAACTGGTCAAGGGTTATTGGGATTTGACTAGAGCTAGCCAGCAAAATGTTCTGAGGGAAGTGTTGATTCCATTGAAACTTTTGATGGAAACCAGGCAGATAGGTAGACAGACGCTGGCTTCAAGCTAGCTCACCCACCCTCCTGGCTTCTTGTCAGGGCTTCTTGGCTTCCCACCTGCTGGCCAGTCTCAGTTTCTAGGGCCCTTGGATGGTTTGGTAGCTGGTCAGTTCCTCAGGCAGACAGCTAGGAAGCTGCAAAGTTCTGTTTTGGTTCTTCTGAAATGGATTGTTGTACCCTTTTCTTCAGGATTGAAAAATGTCAGGATTGATATTTCTGCTGCTGTTCTGAGTCAGAAATGGAAACAAAATCATAGTCTTGAAACTTTCACCGGAAGGAAAATCCTATTTCCACCTAACTCTAATGTTGACTCTAGGGCTGTGTCTAGACTGGCCAGTTTTTCCAGAAAATCAGCCACTTTTCCGGAAAAACTTGCCAGCTGTCTACACTGGCCACTTGAATTTCCGCAAGAACACTGACGATCTCATGTATGATCGTCAGTGTTCTTGCGGAAATACTATGCTGCTCCCATTCAGGCAAAAGTCCTCTTTGCGCAAAGCTTTTGCACAAGAGGGCCAGTGTAGACAACCCAGAATTGTTTTGCACAAACAAACAAAAAAAACCTTTTCCGTTAAAAGCATTTCCAGAAAATCATGCCAATCTAGACGCAGCCTAGATGTTTAACAGGCCAGAGCACCCTAAGCTATAGCTAACCACGGCATGAGAGATTTAAGTGAAAGAATTTCTAGCCCTGGCATCTTGGCACCTGATCAGCGAATGCACTTATAAAATGTGAGCAATTCATCTTTTCTTGCTTTTCTGTCTTATCTGCCTCCACCACAGTGAAAAACATGTGCCAAAGAAACAGCTGTAGTAAAGGAGACTGCCTTATAATGCTAACTCCACCTTATTCGCGGTGCACTTGTAGACATCCCTACAAGCCACCACACTGCTACAAAGGTGAGAATAATGTTAGAAAAAAACATTACTGGTTTGTATGATCAATACGTGGGCCTACCTGCTCACCCGAGCTAGGTAGCAGACTCAAACTGTCAGTACTGTGCTGAGGAAAGCCCATGTTTCTCCTTGACTAGTTTGTGTTTAGGGTTGCCAGGTGTCCAGTTTTCACCCGGACAGTCTGGTAATTGCATCTTCTGTTCGGTAAAAAACTCCCAGAAAATACCGCATGTGGCGGGGGGAGCGCAGGAATTTCAAGGCGTAGTGACTTTTTTTTTCCCTGCTTAACAAGTTTGGTCTCCCGTTTTGTTTGTTTGTTTGTTTTGCTCAACCAAATTTTTTTCCCTGCCATGTTCGGGATTTTTTGTGAAGGTATCTGGCAACCCTATTTGTGTTACACATCCCGCTTGCCTGACTCACCAAGGATGAGTCTGCTGCTTTCCTGGCTAGGGGCAGCAGTCCCTTAGCTGAAACTGAAGCAGGCTGGGTTCAAATTATGGTGGTGCTTATAAAAATCTTTACTGAAAGCTTGAGCTAATAGATGAAGAAGGCACTGAACTCCCCTCAACACTTTACCACAGGCCAGCTTCTAACAAAATAACAGAGCTGTTTTGTGCTTTAAATGTTGACAGTCTCTTCAGCTTGCAAACCAAACCCCTGTAAAAACGAAGGCGTCTGTCTGCAGCAGAGAATCAGATCAAAATTCTCCTGCCAGTGCGCTGAACCCTTTCAAGGGAGATTCTGTGAAATAGGTATGTCGGGATTTGGTTGGGGGTTTTTCCCTCAAGGATGGGGAGAAGGTAATTATTTGGCTGCATATGTTCAAGTCTGCAATCAGATTCACTAGTGCAGGGGGCCCATGCACATAAGTAGGGTCTCAGAGGACAATGCTGGCCGATGATGCCATGATGCTCCTCTGTGGGGTTCCCCCAGTCAAATTCTTCTTTAACAAACCTACATTCTTTGTTCCCCCCCCCCCCCCGCAAGCAATCACGTGAGTAACATTAACTCCCCATGGGGCCAGGCACGCACAGCTGGTTGTTTGTAAGGTTTTTATCTTTCCCTGTGGGGAGGCTCTACAATGCTACATTGCAGAGCTGTTTAGAGCAGTGTTTCTCAACCAGTGGTACAAGTACAGTTAGAAGTACTTGAGAGACATCTGGGGGGTACATCAACACAACTGAAATTTGGAGAAAACGGAATTTTTGTTTTAAGTTTTACAGCGCTTTATTATTTTTTGTACTTTTTTACACCGAAAAATGTCATCGCCTGCCCGGCTACGATGAAGTTGTTTAAACAAATGTGTTGCGAAGGTAGAAAAAAATTTTGTGTGTCTGAAAATTGTAGGTACTGGGGATACTTAAAATTTTTTTAAAGGGGTACTTTATAAAAAAAGGTTGAGAAATACTAGTTTAGAGCATAAGGTCTCAGCACAGGAGTTGCAACCAGGTTTCAAGGGTTTGTAGTCACACTCCTTTCCTTATAGCTAGGTTGGAATTCAGGGTCCTGAAACTTGACAAAGCTCTGGCTGGGTTGTTTTAGTTGGGATTGGTCCTGCCTAGAGCAGGGAGTTGGACTTGATGACCTTCTGAGGTCTTTTCCAACTCTATGGTTCTATGATTCTAACTTTTTGTTCCATTGTAACTTGTGCTCTCAATGCAGTTGAGTACACGGATTAAGGTTAAGAACATAAGAATGGCCGTACTGGGTCAGACCAAAGGTCCACCTAGCCCAGTATCCTGTCTGCCGACAGTGGCCAGCACCAGGTGCCCCAGAGAGGGTGGACCGAAGACAATGATCAAGCGATTTGTCTCCTGCCATCCCTCTAAAGCCTCTGACAAACAGAGGCCAAGGACACCATTTTATCCCCTGGCTAATAGCCTTTTATGGACCTAACCTCCATGAAATTATCTAGCTTCTCTTTAAACTCTATTATAGTCCTAGCCTTCACAGCCTCCTCTGGCAAGGAGTTCCACAGGCTGACTACACGCTGTGTGAAGAAGAACTTTCTTTTATTAGTTTTAAACCTGCTACCCATTAATTTCATTTGGTGTCCTCTTGTTCTTCTATTTAGGGAACTAATAAATAACTTTTCTTTATCGGCCCTCTCCACACCACTCATGATTTTATATACCTCTATCATATCCCCCCTCAGTCTCCTCTTTTCTAAACTGAAAAGTCCCAGTCGCTTTAATCTCTCCTCATATGGGACCCGTTCCAAACCCCTAATCATTTTAGTTGCCCTTTTCTGAACCCTTTCCAAGGCCAAAATATCTTTTTTGAGGTGAGGAGACCACATCTGTACACAGTATTCAAGATGTGGGTGTACCATAGTTTTATACAGGGGCAGTAAGATATTCTGGGTCTTCTTTTCTATCCCTTTCTTAATAATTCCGAGCATCCTATTTGCCTTTTTGACCGCTGCTGCACACTGTGTGGAAGTTTTCAGAGAACTGTCCACGATAACTCCAAGATCTCTTTCCTGATTTGTCGTAGCCAAATTAGCCCCCATCATACTGTACGTATAGTTGGGGTTATTTTTCCCGATGTGCATTACTTTACACTTATCCACATTAAATTTCATTTGCCATTTTGTTGCCCAATCACTCAGTTTGGTGAGATCTTCTTGGAGTCCCTCACAGTCTGCTTCTGTCTTGACTATCCTAAACAGTTTGGTATCATCTGCAAACTTTACCACCTCACTGCTTACCCCTTTCTCCAGATCATTTATGAATAAGTTGAACAGGATTGGTCCTAGGACCGACCCTTGGGGGACACCACTAGTTACCCCTCTCCATTCTGAAAATTTACCATTTATTCCTACCCTTTGTTTCCTGTCTTTTAACCAGTTCTCAATCCAAGAAAGCACCTTCCCTCTTATCCCATGGCCATGTAATTTACACAAGAGCCTTTGGTGAGGGACCTTGTCAAAAGCTTTCTGAAAATCTAAGTATACTATATCTACTGGATCCCCCTTGTCCGCATGTTTGTTAACCCTTTCAAAGAACTCTAATAGATTAGTAAGACAGGATTTCCCTTTACAGAAACCATGTTGACTTTTGTCCAACAAATTATGTTCTTCTACATGCTTCACAATTTTATTCTTTACTATTGTTTTGACTAATTTGCCCGGTACTGAAGTTAGACTTACCGGTCTGTAATTGCCCGGATCGCCTCTAGAGCCCTTTTTAAATATTGGTGTCACGTTGGCTACCTTCCAGTCATTAGGTACGGAAGCCGATTTAAGGGATAGGTCACAAACCACAGATAATAGTTCAGCAATTTCCCATTTCAGTTCTTTTAGAACCCTTGGATGAATGCCATCCGGTCCCGAAAACTTGTTAACGTTAAGTTTTTCTATTTGTTCCAAAACCTCCTCTAATGACACTTCAATCCGGGACAGTTCCTCAAATTCATCACCCACAAAGGACGGTGCAGATTTGGGAATCTCCCCAACGTCCTCAGCCGTGAAGACTGAAGCAAAGAAATCATTTAGTTTCTCCGCAATGGCTTTATCGTCCTTGATTGCGCCTTTTGTAGTTCGATCGTCTAGGGGACCCACAGGTTTTTTAGCAGGCTTCCTGCTTCTAATGTACTTAAAAAACATTTTGTTATTTCTTTTTGAGTTTTTGGCTAGCTGTTCCTCAAAATCTTTTTTTGCTTTTCTTATTACATTTTTACACTTGATTTGACAGTGTTTATGTTCCTTTCTATTTATCTCACTAGGATTGGACTTCCACTTCTTAAAAGATGCCTTTTTGTCCCTCGCTGCTTCTTTTACATGGTGGTTAAGCCACGGTGACACTTTTTTTTAGGTCTCTTGCTATGTTTTTTAATTTGGGGTATACATTTAAGTTGGGCCTCTATTATGGTGTCTTTAAAAAGTTTCCATGCAGCTTGCAGGGATTTGGCTCTAGTCACTGTGCCTTTTAATTTCTGTTTAACTAGCCTCCTCATTTTTGTGTAATTCCCCTTTTTGAAATTAAATGCCAGGGTGCTGGACTGCTGAGGTGTTCTACCCGCCACAGGAATGTTGAATGTTATTATATTATGGTCACTATTCCCAAGTGGTCCTGTAACGGTTATTTCCTGGACCTGATCCTGCACTCCACTCAGGACTAAATCGAGAATTGCCTCTCCCCTTGTGGGTTCCTGCACCAGCTGCTCCAAGAAGCAGTCATTTAGGCCATTGAGAAATTTTATCTCCGCTTCTCTTCCTGAGGTGACATGTACCCAGTCAATATGGGGATAATTAAAATCCCCCATTATTATAGAGTTCTTTATTTTGGTTCAGTTATTCCCACCTTCCTCGTCCAAGACTGCATTTGGTCCTGTGGCTCACTGCATGTAAGGGCCCTGTGCATCAAGATCTTGCAACAGGCATGAAACTAACTCATGTCATCCTTTACAGGATGTGCAGGAAACACACCTCAGATAGGACCGTTCCATAACCACATTGTCTTCTTCTAGGACCAGAAGACTGTTATGAACAGGACGGCCACGAGTACAGAGGGAAAGTGAGTCAAACAAGTTCTGGGAAGACGTGCCTTCATTGGAATTCTCACCTTCTCTTGGATGAGAGTTATAATGCGTTTATGGAGAATGCTGAGTACTATGGCATTGATGAACATAATTTCTGCAGGTAATCTACTAAAGCTACACATGTAGAGGTCTCCTCTCACACACAAATATGTGCAGAACCGTTAGTATTTGCAGTATAAGCAGTTCAGATGGATCAATAGAGAAGTACAGGAAAATCTCCGGGTGAGATAAAGCTATCTGAACCTGCTCTAGGCAACCTGCCTTTGACACACATGAGAATGACAAGGTGGGGGAGGAAATATCTTTTATTGGACCAATTTCAGATGGTGAAAGAGCCCATCTTTTGACTTACACTGACTTTTCTTCAGCATATGATGTAGTGGACTTCCTGGGGGCACCCTTCTAAAGAGCTCTGATGCTCCTGTCCTGTCAGAAGCTACGCTAATTAACACTGACCTGGCCTTTAGCTCCTCCAGAATCAGGAGGGGGGAAGAGAGTCACCAAGGCCACCCATCGCCTCAGGTGTGTTCCTTGTTACAAATGAAAATAGCCTCTATGAAGGTTGAATCTTTGCCGAGAGCATTCAGCTGCTCTGTGATGAGTCCTTCGGTCCAGCTGTTAATCTGTCCTCCTGGAGACAGCTTCCCACTCTGATTGGTGGATGTTGGAATCTATTCCTTGCAGGAATCCAGACGGGGATGTGAAACCCTGGTGCTTCATCATAAAAAATAGCAAGCTGGAATGGGAGTTCTGTGATGTTTCACCCTGTTCAGCAACAGGTATAGTGGAGAATAACACTGACCCTGCTCAGTAAGGCTCAGGGGTGTTAAGAGCTTTCTCTTTGCTCTTCCCCTGCTTCTTGTCCCATAGACAGAAAGCAGAAGACAGGAAGTCCACAGAGATGTCTATGGGGTAAATCAAGCTGGCATATCGGTAGCTCTGTAGGCTGCATGCCCTTGATCCAACCCCTTACAATTTATGGTCATGTTCCATTTTGGAGGTCTTGAGTCCAGGGGGCTTCAGTATCTCACTGTTGTATCCCATGGGAGAGCTAAGAAGTGAGGTTGTGGTTTGGTCAGGGACAGGCATTTCTTTGGCTTTTACTGTTTCTTATATCTTTCCTCTCTCATCCCTATTGGAGAGGACTGGGAGAGGAGTTGAGGCAGGACTGTCCTTCAAGTGTGCGCTCATGTATTAAAATCCCACTCTACCCAGAAACACTTTAACTCTTATCTCATAGTACTTGTCACCCCCATCTGTTTGAGGGCAGATGGAACACACGGTGTCTTTGTTCACACATATAAGTGGAAATATAAAAATATTGAAAGTCAAATGGGTAAACAAGACACAAAATTCTACCTCAGGAAAATGTACAGGCCTGAATACTACATTATCATCATTAGCCCTTCTAACAATAGTCATGAAAGGGATATCCCCTCATCCTAGAGCAGCTATAGACAAATGTGCAATAACACGTCATCAGTTGCATTTTTAATACCACTGGCCCCAGCAGTATTAAACATCATTCAGTTGAGGATATTGTCCTATATCACAAGGAGGGAAAATGAATAACAGGACCTGAGAGGCTGACTGTAGGCACTGAGACCATGTCTATACTTACAGTGCCAGAGATCTATCTTCTGGCATTCGATTTAGCGGGTCTAATAAGAACCTGCTAAATCAAACGCTGAAGGCACCTCGATAGGCTCTAGTACTCCTCAATTTTTGAGGCGTAAGGGACGACAACGGGAGCATTTTCCCCCATTGACTTTCCACTGTGGAGACGGAGCCAAGCTTAAGCCAGCCTTCCATGTCTAGTATAAACCTGGCCTGAGAGTGAGATTCACAAAAGCTGGGACTGTACTAGAACCAGAAGGGTGGCTTAAGGTACACAACTTGTACATAAATAACATAGCTGGAGTTGATGTACCTTAAGCCAAACAAGTGCTCCCGTCAACTTCCCTTACTCCTCGCAAATCAAGGAGTAGCAGAGCTGACGGGATGCTCTCAGCATTCGATTTAGTGGGTCCTTACTAGACCCACTGAATCAAATGCCAGAAGCTTGATCTGTGGTGCAGTAAGTATAGATGTGACCAAAGGTATTTAGGCATCTAGATCCATTGACTTCAATGGGAGTTGGGCTTCTAAGAACTTTGGTAATCCCAACTGGAGGTTATTAATTGTGAAACACAGATGATTAAGATAATCCAAATTGTATTGGGACACTAGGAATTTTCAATACTGTGTGTGCATGGATTCCTATGGGAAACTAAGAATGAGGGAAGAATGAACCAATGAATATAGTATGAGGGATAACATCAGAACTGACAAGAACCTTCAGGTTTAAGACTTTGTTTGTTTCCATTTTGCGAGTCTGTCTCCATCGCCTCGTTTTGGCTGGCACTGGAAATGCCCAGTCCTTTGAGAGTTCCAAAGTGCTATCCAGACCTTGTTGGTCAGGAAAGGTCAGCTGAGCACAAAGCAATTCAACCCATATTCCTTGTTCCACTGTATTTTACACTGCTGCTGTTGCTCTCTCAGAGCCATGGCTAGGTCTTGTCTGAACTCGGGTGCTGGGTTTTATCCAGTCTTTATGAAATCCTTCTGTTCAGATGAAGAATGCTCTTCCCACTCACTGTAGCCACCATGAAGGCAGTATGGGCAAATAACTTGCCCCTAAGCATCCATGAAGCTCTGATAACCCATCCCCACAGCTGAACGGTGATGGGGTGATCCTCCGAGCAGCTGCTACAGAACATCTAGTAGGATTCGCAGTGTTGCTGTCAGACTCAGATCTCCCCTTTAGTGCGTCATAACGCTGCCACTGCCATGACTGAATTGGACATTCCCAACATGCATAGCCTTGGCCATTCCTGAGAGTCATAATCATTATAGCAAGTTCAGTCTGTGCCTGTAGCATGTTCAGTCTGATGTCTCCCCTGCAGAAAAGCCTCCAGAAACTACTGTCAGCCCAGCTGTTCTTCCTATAGCGGGTAAGACATTCAATACGTGTGGACAGCTAGAGGCTGAGAGACCGCTCAGAAGGATTTATGGTGGGGCCAAGACCACATCTGGCAAGCATCCCTGGATGGCATCTCTGCAGAGCAAGGTTCCATTGAGAACCTCCATGCCAAAGGGACACTTCTGTGGAGGAGCTCTCATTGAACCCTGCTGGGTCCTCACTGCTGGACACTGCATTCAGTAAGTGCATTGCCTGTGCCCCATTACGCATGGGGTGGAACATCACATAGTAGTTAATTGAGTGAAATGGATCCACTGGGACAAATTACCAGGTGAGTTTTTTGGAGGGAGGGGGCTGCAAAAAGTCAATGTCAACAAAATTTTCTGATAATTTTTTTTAATGGAAAAATTGCAAACAAAGCATTTCAGTTGACATGTTCTCGCTCACACTCACTGAGACAGATGGAGTTAGATCCCCCGCTGATGTAAATCAGCCCTAATTTCAACGGAGCAACACCACTTTGTCAGTTAAAATTCTGGCCAGCAAAATCTCAGAAGTGACTCAGAATTCATAATGGGCGCTTCCAGGGAATGAAGAATGAGACATTAAAGGAATGTTCTTAGCAGTTAGGTATAAAATCACAGAAAATTTAGATTAAAAATGCCTATTAAATCACCCAGCCACATACCTCCCATGCTATGAGTCTCCCAGAAGCTTATTAAATACCTTAATCGACTCTTATCAAATTGGATTAAAGTTGGAGGATTCAGTTTCCGCTTAATTTAGCTGTCATTGTTGCTATTTTTATTAAGATCACATACTAGAGAGTAGCTAGGTACAGGAAGTTAAAAGGATATTAGAAATACATGTTCTGGGCTCACTCCCCTCTCCCAGAAGGTGTTTCCTATTAAATTCTCTCCTCCCTCCTTTTACTCTAAAGTAGTATAGCTAAAGCAGTTGGCTGACATGGTGGAGTTTTTATCACACCTTGCTGAAGGACTGATTCAAGCCTTCAATTAACTCCTTAGGAAAATGTTGTCAGTATCTGAAGGGTCCCCTCTCTGAGGATTTTCAGCATCTCTAGAGGAAAAAAAAAAAGAGATTACATATAGCAAAGCTTTGTGGTGGTTGAAAAGAAAGTCCTCTGAAGACCTGGGTTGGGGTCGACCACCTAACATGACACCACACACCGTGGCATAAGGAAGAAAGCAACAAGAGCTCAAAAACAGCTATTCTGTGATTTTACCTCCTGCTGCTCAACACCAATTAGCCTCTGCCCGGAGTACTAGATTTCATTTTCTGAGGCGCTTATGCCAGGCAGGTGTATAGAAAATCTCTAGGTAGGGGAAGTTCGGAGAGTGGTAAATTACAAAATGCAAGAGAGCATTCCAGCATTGCTGACTTGGTCATCCCACCGACTGCCTGCATTCTGAGCACCAGAGCTGAAAAGTTCAGCACATGATTTGCTTTATTTTCTTTTTCTTAGATCGCAAGCAGACAACCTGCAAGTGTCCCTTGGAAAGCAAGACCTGGAGAGGACAGAATACCATGAACAAAAATTTGATGTGGAGAAAATAATTCGGCACGGAAACTACAAAGAAAGGAATGATATTCCATTCAATGATATCGGTAAGCTCTCATAGTTTTGCAACAGTGCCTGGCACACTCTTTGACAAGGCATCGTGGAATGGACCTTTTCACTGATTAAAATTGAGGGACAGTTTCTGTGGGGCTGATCCTGCTCTCCTGGAAATCAATGGCAAAATTCCTTCTGACTTCAATAGTGCAAGAAAAAATTTTAGAAAAGTGTAAGCCAGTATGTGACTATGTACAGTTTAGATCCTCTAGCTCTTCAGGATAGTTGCATAAACAAGTAGGTACAGAGCATAAGAGGGCAGGCTCCAGTAGCAGGTACAAATAGATTTGAGGCATTTGTACAGTGCACACTGTAGACTGATAAAGATGAAAGGAGGTTAAAATTAATCAAAGTATTCTTGTTTTCCCTGTATACAGCTTTGGTTAAACTAAAGCCAGTTGATGGCCATTGTGCTCTGGAAACGAGATATGTAAAAGCAGTGTGTTTGCCCCAGGCTCCATTTCCTGATGGGACTGAATGCTACATCTCAGGATGGGGAGTTACTGAAACAGGTAAGGTATTTGCTGATTGGCTGATCTCAGTTATATCAGTGTAAGCCTAGAATAACTCTCTCCACTCAGTTGCTCTGCAATTCACTGGATCAGTATCTAGACCCCAGTATCTAACATTCAGATTAAGCGCACACACAAAAAAGTAACCAAAAGCTATGGATGTGTTAACTTGGCCAGGTAAAATAAATATTGACTCAAACCTTCATCCAGTATCCAAGACTTCCTGGAAGATCAGAAAAAATTCCATTAACCATTTTCTTTGCCACATGACACTCCGCTTCTTGGCTTCATTCAAAGCCCAAAGTAGAAGAAATAAGACACCATGAAAGACATTATGCTTTACTTACAGAATTTCCAAAAAGGGTCAGGAACTGGAACTCTTACAAGTTTCCCTTGCCTATTAAGCATTCTATGGGCAGCATCTGGCTGTGTCTGATGCTTATACAAACCAAACATCCAAATTATTTTGTGTTCAAGCAACTCTACCCAAAACTTTATTGCAGCCAGTAACTCTGAGTGGGAATTATTCTTTATTTTTTCTTTTAAAGATAATGGCTAATTTCTAAAAAATGCATTTTCTCATGTCCCAGTTGGCATGTTGCTGTAAAGCAGAAGGACAATGTGTCATTCAGGATGCTTTGGGTGTCTTAGTACTTTGCAAGTGGTAGGTCCAAATCCTACCTGCCAATGTAATCCCACTGAAGTCAACAGCAGGAAAACATGCCCATTTGTTCAGAATGCAGCAATAGAATTAATAGATACCTTTCAAAAATTCTAAATTGAGCAGATCTTTTAATTCTTTAAAATTCTTTATCTAGAAAATCAGTTACCTTATAAGTGTTCAGACGGGTGCACTCGCTCGCTCGCGCTCTCTCTCTCTGAGCAATGATATTATTAGCATTTCAGGAAATCACTGAGACTGTGAAATGTTTCCTGTCACTCTGGTATAACACAAACTTAAAGTACCCTTTAGTAGCTACAGATGAAGTGCTTTGAAACTGTGCCTGTCACCTTTAGATGATGTGTTTGTTTTTAGATTCCCTGTAATTATCTTTTTAAAAATATTATATTTACCTTGTTTATCTGTTTCATTATTTTATGTGTTGAAAAATGTAGGGTGAAGTCAATGGAACCTGCTGGTGATCAGCATCTTTAAAACTCATGCCATTGGCTACCAGTAGCAAATGTGTAGGCACTATGATCAAAAGACCTTCCTCTTCCTTTAGTCTGGCAAAATCTCCCAGAGTGTGTCTACACAGCAGTTATTTCGGAGTTACGGCCGTTATTCCAAAATAACTATGCGAGCGTCTACACAGCAATAACAGATGGCTTATTCCGACTTCTGTAAACCTCATTCTATGAATAATGCCTATTCTGAAACAGCTATTTTGAAATAAGGGGTGTGTAGATGCCCCACTTCTGCTATTTCAAAATAGCCCCTCACCAGGGCCATTCTAAGTTATTCCTCCCCAGTGCCTCCAGGGGCTCCAAATCGAGATAGCACATCTACATTAGGGAAGCCTGCCTTGAACTAATTTTGAGGCTTCCCTGCAGTGTAGATGTGCTATTTTGAAATAGCACATCTCGGAATAGCTTATTCCGAAATAACTGTGCAGTGTAAACATAGCCCCAATGACTGCAGTCTTCTGAGTGAATTTCCCATACACAGGCTCTAACTATATTTGTATGACATCAGACTTCCACCTCCTCCCCCACCCACAGCCAAATTACAAACAAACTCAGATTAAAAACATAAGATGAAGGTGATTTTTCCGTGTTTTCCTTCTTCCTGTAGGGGAAGGATCTCGTCAGCTGTTAGATGCCAGAGTGAAACTGATCTCCAAGACACGGTGCAACGCACGGAGTGCATATGATAACAGACTGGATGAAACCATGTTTTGTGCAGGAAATCTTCAGACTCCAGGAGTCGATACTTGTCAGGTTGGTTGCTTTTTCTGTATTTCAACATTAATTTCATTCTTTAAAGAAAATCATATAAAGTGTCAGTCTGTAGAGTAATGGCTTTGGCAGGGTACAGAATCATAGAACATTAGAACTGGAAGGGACCTTGAGAGGTCATAGAGTCCAATCCCCTGCCCTCATGGCAGGGTATATACATGTATCTGTTTGTCTTAACACATTACAACAGCCTTCTTTTTTCTTTAGTGTGATTTGAGAAATATAGTCCTAGGACTAATGTCATCACCACCAAGGACAGGGAAGGTTTAGAGGTTCCATTGGAAAAGTTCAAAAATTCAGATGCTTCCCCGGAACTCTTTTTAATGCATATATCCTTTCTCTCTCTTCCCAAATCTACCAGATTCATCTTTATGAGCACCCAACCACCCCCAACTTGATCTCTCTCAAAAGCTCCTACATTAGATTCATGGTAGAAGTCAGGATTTGCACAACTGTAACCGCAAAATTTTCCCCAGTATCCCTTTGGGGTTTCCCCATCAACCTTTTAAATGAAAACAACAAAACTAAAGATGGACCAACTTAGTTTTATAGATGTGTTGATACGCATTCTGAATCTGCCCATATAGTTATGAATCAAGGTCATGGCCACAATGCCAAATTATTTAACTTTGGTGACCATGAAAATTTCATGTGAACTTATGGGATTTGTCACTGAGCCAAAACTAAACAGTTTGATTTTACACTGTAATTTTACTGAAATCCAGACCAGTACCCTAAACTTGAATCAGGATCTGAAAAACACCTCCTTAGCAAATCTGTATTAAAAAACACTCAAAACTTCAGTCTTTGTGCTTAACACTTTGCTTTATTTTAGAATGCAAAAAATGATGTTTCTTTGTTTTATCAGGGAGATTCTGGAGGGCCTCTCACCTGTGTACAAAATGGTTCCTACCATGTCTATGGAATTGTGAGCTGGGGTGAACAGTGTGGGCTAAAGGATAAACCAGGAGTTTATACCCAAGTGACAAGATTCCTCAACTGGATTAAATCAAAGATTCAGCAGGAGTCCCATTCACACTAGTAACAGATACCTTTGGAAAGTTAAACGGTAAATCTGAGAAATTTAATTTTCTTAATCCCTGCTGCTCCTGTCCATGACAACATGTACAAGATGGCAGTGGCTATACAGGAAAAAAGAGAAAATAGCAACAGTTGCTGCTTTGGACCTCATGCATCAACCACAGATTTTGATTGCTGGTGAACAGTAACAAATTATGTACGTAACATTTAGCTGAAAACTGAAATTCCCATAGATTCTCTTTAGGACTTTTCAATGTGACAGCCATTTTCTTGTCTTGCAAAACACTTATGCATGAGCAGATTTACACTTCTAAGTAGTCCCTTTGACATAGGTGATACTATGAACATGCATAAAGTTACTGATGTACATGTGTTTGCAGGGTCAAGGCCCAATTCATGTATCTCCAGATGTTCACAGAAAGTTGTAAAATAGTTCTATAATGTAAATCTAAATTATTTTTAAAATAACTTCTACAATGTTGATGATGGGGTTTTTTCTATTTTTCATCTGATGATAGCTGGATTATTCACTAAAGCTAGGTTAGACATAAACATAGACATGAATTGTTAGACATAACTGGAATTTCATTTTACAGATAGAATTGCATATTTTATTCAGTCATTTTCTAAGGAAAGTTGGGAAAATATGGAATTTATATTAATTCCAAAATGGAAGAGTATCCACTTGTTTATATGAAGAGTCAGTCTACAAAGTGTAGCAATGTGTCTTTCATTTTGGGTATTTTTGGTTTTGAACCTCATGCCATTGGGCTGTTGTATAAAAAGCCATATAATCCATCAGAAGCTATTCCTATTGCAATAATTTCTAAATCACTTTTTTCTACTGTTTTCAGCAGAAGACTCTGGTACTAATTATGACCTGTCAGAACTTCTCTGAAGTCTCTTAAATAATATGACCCAATTAGTTAATGCTAAGTTAGCTTCTGTCAATCCCTTTCTTGTGTATATTCACCTGCCAAGGGATTTAAAGTCTTATCTTGTGTCTTTTCAAGGTGCCAGTTAACCAGGACCCAATCCCTAAAATGTCTAAAGATACCATGTATGCAAACAAATGCTTTTGATTTATTCAATACAAATGATTTTACATTCTATAAATTGGGGCTTCTTCATCTTTAGTACAAAGCTGAGCCTGCCAGTCATCTAGTACTAATTTCAGTGACAGCCAAAAATAAATACCATTCTTTGTATTACGTACAATTATAAATCACTTGCCTTAAAGTATCCACACAAAAATATGAAGATCAATATTAAAATGTTGGGTTTGAGTTGTTATATAGGGTGGTTGTTTTTTTAAAAGAAACTGAAAGACACCAAAACTGTTCTTAGATGCCATCTACTGTGCTCCTCTGTCAGGAAAGCTACAGAGCAAGCTGAAAAACCTAAATGTTTTCATGTAATCTGCTGTGCTGCATCATCTTTCATTTCTTAAACAGCTGCATTTTCCTCCGCTTGACTTGCAGAATTTCTGAAGCATCAGGGTTGATGTTGACCTGCTGAGATCCTTCTGCCTCTGCCTGCTCCTGCAAAACCAAACCAACTAAATTGTGGGGATGAGCCAACATAAATGGAGCATTTTATTATCCTGTCTCACATGAATTTTAAAAAAATCCATCTGGCATAAAAAAAGCGCAAAATAAGTATTATTACTGCACTTAGGCTAAACTTCTGCCCTGTTTGCTATTGGCTCCCTATTTCTAATTTACACCCTAAATGAGGTGCGAGCAGTTGAGAGCGATGAGATACCAGAAGGTTTCTCGGTGAAGATCAGACAAGTTCTATGTGTGGGACTCAAGACATTCTATGCTAGCTGTCTTATTCAAATATTACAGTGAGAATTACTCTCTCACCACTTTGCAGATAGGAGACTATAAAATGTGTGTACAGGTTGAAATGCTCTGTAGCCTGACAGCACCATAGATGTTGCCAGATCAGAGAGCCCCAGTCACAGAGGTTGCCAGGGGCTGGGAGTTCAGCTGGTCTGGCAAAAGGGAACCCACAGGCCCTGTGGCCTGAGAACAGGGAGCCTAGCCACTGGGTGAGCAGCCGGAGTGGGGCTGGCTACTGGGGGCAGGGAGCATGCCAGTCAGTTGGAGCAGGGCCAGTGGCCAGAGGCGTGGAGTGCTTGTGGCTGGGGCCAGAAAGTGAGGACAGCGGCCTGGATTGGAGCCCTGCCAGCACGCCGGGGGTAGCTCACTAGCTGGGCCAGTAGCCAAGAAGGGAGCCCCAGGAAAGCCCCAGACCTGACCTTTCCTGGTCCAGCGGTCCCAAGGGTGTGGGACCAGGGAGGTCCAACCTGTATTATATTTCTCTTGGGATGGTCCATTTTCTTGTTGCAAAAGATAAATGCTAAGAGCAGCAAACAACTGAAAAAGGAAAGCGGCCATTTTATTGGCACTGGGTATTTAACAGTATCTGGGATGCTACTAGGATCACAGCAGAGGAGCATACGCAGTGGTGGGGAATGTAACAGATTAGGGGCCAAATCAGAGAATGGGGAGAGAGAAAACACGCTGGAGAATCTCCACCCTCCCATTCCATGTATTAGGGACTTTTGCCCCCGGCTCCCTGCGGAGCTACCACCGGCTCCAGTCAGATCTCTAATCAGGTACTATCTTGCTGTAACTGCCATGGTGAGCCCTTCCCGCACTGTGAGTACCCCAAGATCCTTGTGGAACAAAGACCATCCACGGGGCAAATCCCTTTGTGCATTCCACAGGGGAGCCACACTGTCCACGGAGTTTCCCAGCATCTAGCTGGAGACACAACTTCATGGAGCGTGACCTGTGCTCTCCTCCCTAGAAGAGATTCCTCTAGATCGGTGTAGGGTTGTGTGGGGAAAGCATGAGCTAGCATTGCCCCAGTGTTCTTTTTCTGTGGTTAAACAACGGGGAGATGGCAGCTACCCGTAACTCAGTCTGGTAGCTTTCATGAGCACTGAACGACATGACAGCTCAGATCCTGTCTAGGGAGCTGTGCTGTACAAGAGGGCTGGGAGAAGTGCAGTTTATTCCACTTACCGCTCTGGGTTCACACTGGGCATACGTGCCCTGCGGTGCCCTTCCCTGAGCATTTGCCAGCTCAGCAGCCCTTCTGGCCATTTCTACTTTGTAGGAGCCTGGGGGAGTCCAGCCAATGCCTTTGCTCCAGTTCAAGTCAGACTTGTATTTGACCTGGAAAAAGGAAATATACGTCGTTAGGTATGATCGGGTTAGGCTCTAAATTAGACCACCTGCATTAAAGGCTGGATGGGACACAAGCCAGAACTATTTGTGCTTAGAAAAGAGGGGCTCCTTTCTCTGTTGCAATACAGGGTGGGTTTTCCCCCCATAATCAAGTATAGGAGTCAGGGAGTGGTGTGCAAGGCTCACTAAGGGTAGCCTAAGTGTTGTAGCTACAGCCTATAGAGCAGGGGTTTTCAAACTTCTTTGCAGCACAGCCCTCTCTCATAACAAAAAATAATAGCATTCCCAGGAGGGGGACTCAAGTCCCACTGCCCTGGGGCAGAGGCGAGACCAAAGCCTGAGCCCCATCACTCTAGATGAGGAAGAGAGCAAATGCTTCAGCCCCAGCCAGGGGGCCTGTCATTTGAGCCCTGCCCCCCACTGCTGAATCCCTTAGGTTTCAGCTTCAGCCCCAAGCCGTGGACCTGAGGCTTCAACCTTGAGTCCCGAGCAAATCTAAACCAGACCTCGCAACCCCAGTAAAATGGGGCCCCGACCCACAGCCAGGGAACCGCTGCTCTAGAACAAATGTACTTACATCACTCTGGAGCTGGTAAGCCTGTTTTGCATGCTTCAGATTCAGCTGCTCAGGATCACAAGTGTACTGGTGCAGAGGCTGTTTGTAGTTAACGTTGCTGACTAGCTGCTGGCTCTTCTTAGCATGGATGAATCTGGGCTGGTTAATGTGGCTTGTGAACTGCGTCCTGTTTTGGGCAAACCCCTTCTTGTATTGGTTGTCGCTCTGGAGTTTCCCCACCCTGATGAAGTGCCTCATTTGGGGATCGTCATTTATGTTACGGAATCCAATCTGTTGGCCTTTCTCCCTCAGGAAGGCCTCTTTGTACCTGAACTGCAGGGTGTCAGAAGGAAATTTCATTTGCACATGCACATTATTGTACAACTGAATTTCCCCTCCGCATCTATAGCTCTCCTCTGGGGGCACAGGCTCCCGGCTGTGCTCTTACACCAAGAGGAGTCTGACCCATGGGCATTTATATTTGTTTGTAACAAAGCCATCACTTATAAAGGCAACAAGGAGTTCTGTGGCACCTTATAGACTAACAGATGTATTGGAGCATAAGCTTTCGTGGGCAAAGACCCACTTCGTCAGATGCATGAAGTGGATCTTTCCCCACGAAAGCTTATGCTCCAATACATCTGTTAGTCTATAAGGTGCCACAGGACTCCTTGTCGCTTTGGCAGATCCACACTAACATGGCTACCCCTCTGATACTTGACACCATTACTTATAGTACAACTACATAACCACAGTAAAATAAACTCTTTGGTAATTATTCAAGAAACAGAACATTTATGAAGCTACCACCCCCTGCCAATGTAGGACCATTTCTTGGAGAGCTATATACTTTTCCTTGAGCTGGCTAGTCCGGTTAGAAATGACTCAAGCAATACAACTCCCATCACAGTAATTTTTTTGCCTATGGGCTTGTCTTCACTACACAGTGGATCAACACTGCAGCAATTGATTCACCGGCGTTCAATTTATCGTGTCTGCTTAGATGCAATAAATCAACCACCCGCCAACTCTGGTACTCCACCAGGATAAGAAGAGTAGGCGGAGTCAATGGGAGAACAGCCCCCACCAACCCTACTGCATGGAAGGCACCACACTAAGTATGTCCACTTCAGCTACACTATTCTTGTAGCTGAAGCTGAGTATCTTAGATTGACAGGGAATGGGGCATAGTGTAGATTAGGCCTACATGTTAAAGGGTGACCAACTATTTTGGATGTTCACACTCAATCTAATAAATGGTCTAGCTAAGCCCAGTCTTTTGACTCATCAAAATCTGGTACCCAATTTACAGTATTGTATCAGAGACCTACCCCCCTCCCCATGACTATGCCTTCAAAAATACTCCTGTCAGGTACGGTATATTATAAAATGCCATTCCTAATGGAAAACTTTGAACTTAGTTTGGCACAAACATCTGGTTTGACTAGATAACCACCTCATCGAAACTGGCCTGTAAGGCCCACATTTTTATGTTGAGGTTTAATGGTTTTGCAGGATTGGATTTTGTAAACTGAACACTTCTTACATCACTGGCAATTTCTCTTGAAGCTTTAGCTGTCTGGAATGGGATGGCATCCAACCTAAAATCATAGCCAGCTGCCCGTGTCTGTTCCCAAGCTGTTTTATACATTTTCTGGGTTAAAAAGAAGAGGAGAAAACAGTCAGTTTATTAAACCTTTTTGTGTGTGTGTGTGTGTGTGTGTGTGGCTGCAGTAATTAATGTTTTATTCTAACAGATTCATTGCTGTCCAGATTCATCATGACAATCTTCAAAGATCTGGGATCGGATTCTATAGCATTTCAGTTCCTTTCCTATTAAACAATGATGAAATCTCTCGTGTCTAAATACAACCATCAGGATTTCTTTTTACATTGGCACATGGATTGGTTCTGATTTTATTTAGCTTCTATTAGTGACTTTGATGTCTCTGCCACATCAATATTACATCGACATTGCCCTGATTCTGTCTTTTGATGCATCCACTTGTAGTGCCTTGGGTTTTTGTGTCTTCAGTATGTCAGTACCAGAGTTTCTGTAACCAGTTATTTTGAGCTTTTCTAATGGTCTCTGTCTCGGTCCCATGTTACATGTGATTTCATTAAGTCATCCGGAATAACATCTGCCTGTAGCACATTGGATATGACTTTGAGGCTGTGAAATGCAATCTCAAACTGAAAGTGCTCTAGTTCTGGGACTTTTCCAAGTTTATACAATAGCTTCCAGGTGGATATGATGTCGTGTCAAATCCTATGTGCCGGCTACAGAAACGGCTGTACCTGATTTCTTCAGCATTCTGACAGTTCTATTTTTTTCCCCCTTCTAATTTTATTCACCTGTTCCCTCTGTGGCTGTAGTCTAGTTTTTCTGCTATACGTTCGCCCCGAGCACATCACCAATATACATTTTAAGTTCAGAAGTACATTAACCTCTTTTATTTTTCCTCAGTGTTTACGGAAAGAGGGCAGACCGAGACAGCAGACATTCTGAACAGTGACAGCGGGGGAGTCAGCAATGCAAGGCCCACTAACGTATCCTAGTCCTGGCTCCGTCTCCAGACCCTATCTACCCCTTGCTTCTCTGCTGAGAATCCCAACCAAGAAGTTAACAAGGGAAACTGGGATAGTTGTTTTTCACTGGTCGACACCCCTTTCCCTAGAATTGGGCTGAGGCTACTCAGTAGGCACCAGATAGCATGCACCTTTTGGCTGTTATTAGCTTGGGTTTTATAAAACTACCTGTCGCAATGTGCTGAACGATGAATCAAGAGATCCTTCTTCTTTCCCCAACAATGATATTTGCCCTGATTCTGAGCTTGTACCCACAATGCTGCTGTACATTTAGTAACTGCTGCGTGCATGCTGTTTGCTACATCTCAATCATTTCCTGTCTGGATTTTTTATTTAATCTCTCGAAGCCTTTGCATTGCCACTGTGAGTCTGAACATTACATGGGTCCTTTGATCTGGAACCCCATGCATCATTTTTCTTTATCACAGTGTGCAGAGTTTTGTCCTCATCCTCACACATTACAGCCATTTGATTTGTAGTTATCTCCACAGCTTTAAAATATCAATGGCTTTTTGTGCACGGTAGGGTCATTCTCCCTCCACAACTTTCCATATGCAGCACTTGATCCAATTCTGTAAATACCACAAACAATTTGATGTTTAAGGAAAGGCTACAAAGATCTCCATAGCCTCATCCATCCTCTGGTAATTCTAGTTCAAATACACCGGTGTCTTGAGAAGAAATTTTACATTCAAGTCTGACAATTATCAGATTTGTCAGGACATGACAATACTGCTTTAGTTGCATGAGAAACAGATTTACTTTACCCTTTTTTCCTTGGACATAAGGGAGAAGGTTTGTAAACCACCAATTTTTCTTCCCCGGTGTCAGAGAGGATGGCAAGAAATATTTTTTTTTAGGCCTCGCTTGTGTCTCTGTAACTGGCCTTTCAGCCAGATTCAGGCTTCAAATTACATAATAAAATAAAATGTTTACACAGCAGAAACCCAAAGCATATTGCAAACTAATATACAGCCAGAGATCTCTCTGCCCATCACTGAAATGTAGCCCTCAAGAGGCCAGCTGTTTAATGGCACATTGCATCAGGGCACATGTTAGGTACAGGCAGTATTTCTGTCCCTGCACTATGGAAAGAGAATCCCTTTAACTCAACTCTGCTTGGCTGGCACAGTTGCAAACACACAGGCAGCTAGTGTACTAAAAGAATCAATTCAGGTCAAAAGATGTTCTCCCTTTATCCCCACACATAGGGTATGTCTACACTAGCCCCCTAGTTTGAAATAGGGAGGCTAATGAGGGCGACCGAAATTGCTAATGAAGCGCAAGATTTAAATATCCCGTGCTTGATTAGCATAATCCCGGCCGGTCGCCATTTTGGAAACTGACTAGCCCGAAGTAACTGCCTGCACACGTGGCAGAGAAGCGGGATTCTGAGATAAACCCCTTAGTTCAAATTAACTGTTACTCCTCGTGGAATGTTACCTTGTGGCAGTTACTTCGGGCTAGTCAGTTTCCAAAATGGCGACCGGCCGGGATCATGCTAATCAAGCGCGGGCTATTTAAATCCCGCGCTTCATTAGTGATTTCAGTTGCCCTCATTAGCCTCCCTAGTTCGAACTAGGGGGCTAGTGTAGACGTACCCATACAATTTACATATCCTGGGACAGAGAGTATTTTCCCAAAGGTGAGTTAATGGGTCTTAACTTGCCCGAGGATTACAACTGGATTGAAAGATAGAAATTCCTGCTAGGCTTGCACTCTACCAAACAGAATTACTTCTCAAAGGAGAAGAGGAAAATCTTCCTCTGGTCAATGAAACTATACAGTCTTCCATTCCTGTCTGGACGCAAGGTTGTCTCTGTTGCCCTCTGGCCTTTTCGTTTTCAGTCAGGCTCACCAAAGGGAACCTTCACTTCTGTATCTAGAGGAAAACTCCCTAAATCCCCGTGGAAGCCCATCATTCTTAATGAAGCAGTCCGGTTTACTGCAAAGTCTACTGCCTGAAAATGAAATGATCTGTCACTTACATCACTGATTTGAAGTGCATTCAGGCGGGCTCTTACAAAATCTGGGTGGTCAGGTGGTAGGGTATATCTGTGCATTGTGTCAGCATCTCCAGACCTGTACAGCCTCTGAAATCACAAAGCATTCAGTGTGACTACTTTGGTTCTGGCAGCCATGTAGAGGAAACCTAGTCTATGTACTACAGTACAACAAGGTAAGGTCCATTACTGTAAAAGGAAACCTACCTCACTGCACTGGAGGTAGCTATGCTTAGCATGGATCAAGTCTGGAGAGTCAACCACAGTGGTGAATGTCATGCTCCCTGGCTTCTGACGATACTTTGTCTGCAAGTGAAAAAACCAAGTGGCTTCTATTAAATAGTGATACATGAGAACTGGGTGTACGTGACAACAAACAGGAACAAAATGAAAAGAAAATCATCATCCTGAAACCATGATGTTAAAAAGGAAGTGATTTTGCTTTAGTGCCAGCTCTTGTTTTAATGCTGGATAGTGTGGTTACAATGTGCCACTGTAGCATGCACAAATAAAAAGTTTTTCCTTTTTTGCAAACACTTGTTAGAGAGCAGTAAAAATTCTGGTTAGGAACGGCACATAAGAGTTTCTAGAGTAAAAAATGATGCTGATTAGGCTAAATCACCCTCTGTCAATGGTATGAGCAGTATCATGCCACTTTAAAAACTGAAACTCAACTGCTTAGCATTTCATAGTGGAGTTTCCTGCATTTATTTGTTTACGCATTTTGTTTTCAGACTAGCGTTTCCTTTGGAATAGAAAATATGTCACGAGTGTCACAAGTGGACTCTTATCTTCCATGCTGCTCTTTGGTAACTTACGCTTTGTATAAACAGGCTCCCACATCAAAAGGAAATAAGCTACATTCGTAAGTGTCATGTAACAAGGAGCCTTGATGGTAAACAATTCCTACAGACACACCATCCCATGAAAAATGTATCAATATACCTCACTGATGAGCTCTCCAGCCTTCTTTACATTTTCTATCTGTGGAGATCTCAGCGCCAACCAGCCAATCCCTTTCATGAAGTTCAGGTCTGATTTATAGCGAGACTGTTGACAATGAAAATGGTTAGCTTTTCTTGGGTTTGCAGCCACAGCTATAAGGTTTGGGTTTGTTTTTTTAAGGACTCCCACATTCATATTAAACTTTTCACCTTTTTCATTCTCCATGGATATCTCACATCATAAAACCCAACTGTTTGCACTTGTTCATTCCACCAGGAATTAAATAATGTATCATACGCAAGTCATTAGAGGAGGCCTCACAAGTGAATTAGCATGACTCAAAGCAGAAATAACCTGTTTATATGGGATGTAAAACTCCCTTTTGAAAATAATTGTCTGAAGTAGGTTCGACTCAGTAATACTAATTATGTATCCAATACAAAGTCAGGCTAATTAGAAAGCATGCAAGAGGACAGCAGTTCTTTGCTTCTGATATTTTAGAGCCCCACCTACAAAGAGAATCGGACTAACCAAGCAAATTTTGCCAATGGTTAAAGCGAGGGGGAAATGAAAAAAAATGAAAAAAAACAAAAAAACCCTTGAGATTCTCCTCCAGACTCTGCAAGTGACCCATTGTGTGATTTTGGCCAATCATTCAACATTTCCATGCCTCACATTTTCCATATTTAAAATAGAGATAACAGCAATTACTTATTTCAAAGGAGTGTTGCAAAACTATCAAACTTCTCTTGGCTCATTGGGTGTCAGCTGCTGTATACATGTAGAACAGTCTTACAGGGTGGTAAACGGGACAGTAAAATCTGTTGTCTCATCTGATAAGCTCTTTGGGTGACATCCCTTGTTAAATCATCTTGATTATTTTTGTGGTTTATTCACGTTCTAATCACACAGGGCCAAATCCCAAGATCCTTATTTCTTCATTCAGTCCCACCCAGAGAAACTCATGAACTTCAGTGGCAGTTTACCTTGTAAAGATGTAAGGATTGGGCCAATGGAAATTATACTTTCCTGTAATGTAAGGCACTATAGGTGGGTTCTGTGTGCTATTTGGTCCTTGGTCTGATTTCAGGGCACCAGAGGGGATTAGATGGAAAGATAGCAAAGGGCCAGTAATAAGTCAGGCAGCCTGCAACAGCTGCCAAAGTGCACTCCAATGGTAAGGAAGAGTCAGAGCACAAGGGTATTCCAGACAGGCTTTTGAAACCAGTGTACACCACTGCACCTCTACAGACTCCTCTACACAGGATCAAGAACTGAAAGGGACCTATTCTTTGATTAGCCATCCAGCCCTTCACCAGACAAGACCCACTCCCCACCTAACCAAACACAGCAAGAGGCTGAGGGACAACCCAGTCACCATCACCACTGCAAGATGTGAGGACCAAGCTGTCAGACAGAGGGAGTCGCCAACAGGAGTCTTGGTGATACACGGAAGGGGTTGGCAAGCATGGTGTCACCAGGACAGGTTGGACAGGCTGATGGATTTGGGAAAGGCAGCAGATGGAATTGAGCTTTTGGGTTGGTAGAAGTTGGGCGTGTATGGTAGAAGTTGGACAGTTACAGCAGAAACGGAAGCGTATTCTATGCAAGAAAAATCATATGTTGCTGACTGCAGGGGAACATTGAGGAACTCCTGATGAAACTTTCAGCAACACAATACTCACCCAAAAAAGCGAGCATAGCTGTTTTTTTCCCCAGTGTCTCTCTAGTGGTTAATGTCTGTATGTAAATTTGGTGCTATTATCAAAACAGAGGGGAAAGAAATCTAAGACTCCCCCTTAAAACAAAACTAACCCCCCCGCTAATGGTTCTCTTTTTATACTGGGATCCTTTAGTTTTCGCTAGCAAATCTTTTACTTCCTTTCTACTCTGACAAAGAACAAAGGCAACTGGATACATTTATAACAGAGGGGCAAATCCAACAGGGATCCTTCAATCGGATTGTTGGCTTTCATCTGAAGAGATGAAGTGCATAAAGCTCTTTCAAGGTGCCTTTTGTTGCAAAGAGTACGGATTGGATGTTACATTGTAGGTGCACCAAGTAAGAAAGCAAGATGCAAGTTCTCCAGAGCTTTGATTGCTGCTCACACTCTCTCATAAATGGACTTTCTACAAATATTTCTTCATCCACATCAACTGAATCTAACATATAGCCTATCATTTGACCTCAATAGAATCTTGAGTCCAGCAAACAGGCAGTTCCCTGAAGATGTATTAAGAATTAGTTCAACATCACAAGCTTCATTCTTACACACTGTCATTCAACCTCTCTTTTCCCATGCAACAAAATGACAGCTTTATGAGGTGTAATTATCAATTAAAGAAAATCTTTGTGGCCAAACTGTCAAAATGTGGCTATTTGCTCACAGGCAACTTTATATATGCAGTCACATGGGCACACAGTTCTTGAGTATTTTTGGTGGCAGATGTGAACAATTGCACATGCAAGTGCAAATGGAGCACGCGTTTTGCCTGTGGAGAGCTTATCATTTACATAACAAGATGGTGTGCAAAATCT
Source organism: Pelochelys cantorii (assembly GCA_032595735.1). Taxonomy (NCBI): domain Eukaryota; kingdom Metazoa; phylum Chordata; order Testudines; family Trionychidae; genus Pelochelys; species Pelochelys cantorii. Next base: position 63,640,633 of record CM064333.1, on the reverse strand, counting down.
GCATGAAATGAGCCATTTGCATGTATAAATTCATACATACACAACTGGAAGCTGAACAGACTCCTGTCTGAAAATTTGGCCATTGATATTAACCATTTCCACCAGCAAAAGAGCCTCCACAACTGACGCTTTCAAATTAATCTCTGAACATGCAACCTCCTCTCCAGTGCACATTTTAATCAAATATTTTGTATGCAAATGCAAGAGTTTGCAGGCTTATTTTCAATGTGTTTGGCATCAACATGTGGTTTGTGTCAATGGCACATTTCTAAACCTGTTTGCAGCTAACAAGAGGGTTCTGTCTTTACCTCACTCTGTAACATGTGGGCTCTCTTTGCCCATTGCATCTTCAAGTCTTCAGGGAGTGCTGTATAAGCATGGAGTCTTTTCCTATAATCTTGATCACTCACTAAGGCCTGAGCCTTCTTAGCATGGACTAGATTCACCATGTCCATGGGCAGATGGTACTGAGCCCAGATCTCCTGGGACCCTTTCTTATACTCCTTTTCGCTTTGTAACTTCCCAGCATGAAAGCAGTGTAGCAATCGGGTGTCATCCACAATGCTTCTGGCACCGACGTGCTTTCCTCTTTCCTTCACAAAGGTGTGCTTGTATTGACACTGAAAACAAACGGATAAGGTGGTCAACAAGCAAGCTTAACGTCAGATTGTGTCTTGCTATTTTAACCCCCACAAAATTCCTTTTATCGATACCAAATGGAAGAGGCCAAAAGAGCATGCAAAATCCAGCTAAAAGAGAAACCCAGTGAACACTGTATCCTTCAGCTTTCCAAACCCCATCCAGTTTTTGCAACCAACTGTTCCTGGATCAAAAAGTGATTTGAGAGAGAAGTGTAAGGTCTGAGCATAGGAATAAGCACCAGGAAGGAGTAAACTCTCATTGTAGCTCTGACTGCCTCCCTCTATGAGCGTGCATTTAGCCTCTCTGTGAAATGGCAAGGATTATTGTTGTTGGTATTTATATAGCATAAACAGTGTGCCAGGAATTCTAAACAGAAGGCCCAGGCCTGGCCGGAAGAGGTTATAATGTAGTCTAAATGGAATAACAACACTTATCTACCATACAGAGGAACTAAGGGGATTAAATTACAGTAGTTTATAAAGTGCTTTGAAGATGAAGGGCCAACTTCAGACCTATGGTAAGTGGATGTAATTTTATTATGGAATTGCAGATCTGAGGCTGTGGTCACAAGCCCTGTATAATAATTAAGTTATAGCTACTTTGTGAAACATATATACATGTTTAAAGCATTCATATTTTATGACCTTGGATGTAACAAAATATGCACCTCAATGCTATGCAAAATCAAATATTTTTATTTCATTTTAATTATAAGCAATTCTTTAATTTGTTTGCAAAAACCTTTAGAGGAAAGGAAAGGATTTTAAAAGTACCTAGAGCTAATATACACCACATGTCTAATAGGTTCTGGAAATTGTAATCCAAACCCAAAAAAAATTCTAAAGAGGAGGGACATATGTATTCCTTGCCTGGGAAGTTACTGAGACACACATGTGCAGGAGAGTCCACTCACTTTCAGTGCCCAATTTCAGATATCTATGACCTGATTTCTGGAGGATCTGAACTCACAGCTTCAGGATGAGTTGTAAGTGCTCTGCACTGCTGCCAGTGGGTGCCCCACTGCAGACATCCATAATTAGTGGATGTTTTGCAAGTCTGGGGCTGAAGACCCAGACAGACTGGAGAAGGGAAGAGTTTCCCTAGATTGCACCAGGCATAAAGTCACTGGATTTTTCCCAGATCTTTGACTTGGTTTGGTTTCTGATAAGCTGTGACTTTTTTTTTTTTTTTTTTAAACAAGAAATCACAAAGAATCTCATTCATAAGTAATATATTCTGTCTGACACTCATCTCACATGGTTATGGGGATGCTTTAATTCAGTAAAATCTGCCTTAGACATTGTTTTACATGAAGTTAACAGATACTAGGCAAGATGGAAGGTTGAATCATTCAACTCACATCACTGGCAATATCTCTGGAGGCCTTCGCAGTCTGGAAAGGGATTGCTTCCATTGTCAGCTTGTAGCCTTGAGCGCACAGATTATGCCAAGACTCTCTGTACTTTGCCTAAAGTGGGAAAGGCACATGTAGATTTCTCTGTTTCATTTTTAAATGCATGAATGACTGAACAAAGAAACGCACTTACTAGGTTTACAACGCATGTGAGTCAATTTCTCACTACCAAAGGATTTTTTATTATTTAAAGATGATATTATCTCAAACAAACATGTGTAGCCTGTTCTTTATGTAGATTTATTTTACTGACATCTGTATATGTGCTAATGGCCACAAGTGTATATACATAGAACCCTGCATGGACACAAAATTTGTGTCTGCATCTGCATGCACAAAAATTAGCCATGGGTATCCATATCCACATTGGTGGATGTGGATACTCACAGCTATAAAGCAGAGATCTGCAGATTTGAAGGATTATATATAGAAACTCCAGTCATCTGAAGAAGTGGGCTGTGCCCACGAAAGCTCAAGATACCATCTACATGTTTTGTTAGTCTATAAAGTGCTATCAGACCATTTGTTGTTTTTTAAGTTTATCCTGTACACACTAACTCAGCTACCCCCTGAAGCTTCTATATATAGTATATATACAATCAAATCAGAAAAAACAGAAATGGAATAGAACCAATAGGTTATCTAGACCTAAACCCCTCCCTGTGGAGGACTCCTCAAGATACATCCAAATACATGTAAGGAAAAAAACCCCCCCAAAACACACACTTACATCACTGAGATTAGCTGCATTTATTCTTGCCTGTGAAAACTCAGGCAGACCTACGGTTAGTGTGTAGTGATGCAGAATGTCTTCTCCTGCTGCTTTATACAGGCGCTAGGAAAGAGATTGGAGATCATTGCCACTCATTTTCTAGAATGTGAACAGCCTTAATTATTTTGCCAGAACAAAGTACAGAAGAAATATGCCAAAGCTACTGCAACTATCTAGGTTTATTGTGATTTTGTTGTTTTAGAATGAGGGTGTATTTGTTTTTTTGCGGGGGGGGGGGGGAGGAGGATAGGGGACAGGTTTGTAGGGATCATTCCAAATATCAAGGAAATATTTCAGATCTGTTAGTTCTAACAGAAACTCTAGAGTAGATATTTGGTAAGAGCATTTCAGTGAGGGGCGGACTGTGGGATCATTGGATTTTTCCCGAAATTGGCATGTTTGACAGGTGACAGTGAATTAGGAAAAAAAAGGAGATTCTTGTTCTCAGCATTAGGTGGGCTCGAATGTTGCTTATTCAATACTATGCAAATTAACCTCCCTGAAAACATATCTACCTTCTTTGCATTTTGTTTGCTTTCAAATAGAAAAATCTGATTCCAGGACTTTGTATCAAATGGAGACTATGAAGTTTTAAAGGAGAGATCTGATTGACAAAATGATACTAAATGTTTGTCCGGGAATAATAAAATATGATCTAACTGTGCAAAAGCACAAATCAATGATGCCGTCTTTCCTTTTGATGTATTATGCTTCTCAGAACAAGGTTTTCTCCTTCCACTCCTCCTTCCCCAGCTTACTGCATTTTAAAAAGCACATTTTCTGATTCACATTACTAGAACCTACCTCATTAGCAATCATGTTGCTGAATTTTGCATGAAGGAGGCCAGGAGAGTCTGTCACCGATGTGTACTTGAAGGAATGCGGCTGCTGACGATATTTACTCTGAATTCACATACAAAGAAAAATGAACAGAAGCACTAAATTGTCTTGTCAGATAAGGGACTTGTCTCCCTAATATTAGTGCTTTGCTTTTACTGCTCATGCTGAAAATGGTGCTTTGTGAAGAATATTCATTCATTAACCCGTAGGCCAGTTTATCAATTGCTCCCATTAATCTGGGGGGCTGATGTCTCATTAGGGACAATGGAAAACAGACAGGGAATATGGTATGGGTTTAGTAGCAGTGTGCTGCCAAACTTTATATAGAAATTGTATGATTTTACCTCTTCACATCACTGGCATCAACTAATGAAATGAGAGTTTCGTTGCCAAAGGTTCAGTCCCTAGGTGCTCTTGATGAACTTTCTACTTCCAAGTTGGAAAAGTTGTGGTTTCAGTTACTTTGAGCAGGTAAGTGAGAGTGATGAGCAATAAATAGAGCTCATCATGAGGATCAAAGCACCTGATCCGTTCATCAGGGTAGGGCTAGAGATGTGCACACACATTTTTCCTAGTTCCAAACCTATTTGAACATGGTCACTGGATCTATGCCTTGCTTTGGAGGAACTAGCAGGGGAAACACCAGGGAGAGAGTGGAGGAGGAAAAATCAAATAGGACAAGAGGAAGAAAAGCAGAATTCTGAGCAGGCAGAATGAAAAACGCAGAGAAACTGCAGGAAAGGATCAGAGTAGAGGTAGGGAATAATTCAGTGCAGAGGCCACTCCAGTGTGTTAGCCTACCTTTGGGGGAGTGTTACAGTATGGATAATAGAGGGCACAGGTTTCCTCATAGCTGGAAAGGCACATTTTTATATAAAGTAATGGTATTTTTAAGATACAATCACATGAGTTTAGAACAGAAGAAGAAAAGATTGTGAAAATAGTTAATGAGGTCTGCAAAACCTTGAACCTCTCCATGCTCACTCATCTGAAATCAGGACACAAATGGAGTGATCGAATAAAGGTGTGTGTGGGGGGGAGGGTTCTATTATTAATACGAGTCATTTTGCCAACCCAGTTTAATAGATAGACATCTGGCAAACTCTTGTTTGTAGTGAAGAAATCAAAACCCTCTTTTGTTACCTCGCTGATGAGTTCAGAAGCTTTCTTCTTCCCTTCAATCTCTAGGGCCCCTGGAATAATACAGCCAACTCCTCTCATAAAGTTCATGTCAGACCTGTATAAATTCTAAGGGAAATCAAGGAAAAGTAATTATGCATTTCTATTTAAAATTCACTGTATTTATTTATCCAGAAATTACACAAGGAGATTATAAATTAGAGATGAGAAGTAATATTTACTATGTAGATGTCATTCTCGCTACTTTATGCTGGGTCTGTGTGTATGTTTGTGTGGTGTGTGTTTATACAACACAAGGGCTGGGATTCTAAAAGGAGCCTAAGGGTGTGTCTACACAACACCCTAAACTTACGCAATTTTGAATCTATTTCGAAATAGTTTATTTGGAAATTTGGCGCATCTACACAGTGTCAAATTTAGAAATGAAAGGTTACTTCGAGCCATCTGTTATCCCTCGTGCAACAAGGTTTACCAGGATGTGAAATAGCACGCCTGTTATTTCGAAAAATATTTCGAAACAATGGGCGGCTTGTAGACGCAGAGTAGCTATTTTGGGATCCCTCCAGTATCCCAAAATAGCTGTGCAGTGTAAACGTACCCTAAGAGAATTAGAAGCCTAAATCCCACTAGACATTAATGGTACTTGGGTACTTAACTTCCATCTCTGCTTCTGAAAACCTTCCCCTAATATATAAAGTTTATGCAGATATAAAATGAGAGCTCAGACAATTGTGAAAAACATCTTGAAAACTGAGACATTTTCCCATTGTAATTTCTCACAAAATGCTTTGTTGTCGGAACAGTTCTGATGTGACTCTGTTGTATACAGTGAAATCTATTTAAAGGAAGCACCTTTAAATTTATTTATTACATTATTTCCTAGGCCATCAGATACATCAGCAAGCAAATACTATTGTGTTTTTTTTAATGGCATACAGCATGGAACAGTTAAATACGTGAAAACAAAGTGATTAAAAGCATGGGATCATCTAAGCCTGGGTTCACATAATCTGCGCAATCCCTCCTGTGGTGGAGTAGCCTTGGGAGGGTCAAGAATCATCTAGTTCAGAGGTGGGGAACCTTTTTTGGGTCAGGGTCCGCTGCCCCCCCCCCCAGAAAAATCAGTCAGGGGCCACACACAAGTGAGAAGCAAAAAACAAACCAACCAATCAACCAACCCTCACTGATGTGGCCCCCGACTGAGAAGCAGAAAGACACTCCCCACGTGTCCCTTGCACACCAGAACCTAGGCGGGTCCAGGCTAGTAGATTGTGTGCGCTCCAGCCCTGCAGTGGGGTGGCGTGGGGGCTGGAGCATCAACATGGACTCCCTAATACTGGGGTGGGGGAGCCCTGAGCCTCAGGGGGCCAGATCCAGGCAAGCAGAAGACCCTTACCCCTGATTTAGTTCATTGTATTCAAGTGTAACCCACTCAGACTACGAAGGGGGGAGAAGTCTGCCCTACAGCCTTAGCTGACAGGCAGTTGGCTTTTAGTTCATGGGGCAGAGGCTCATGGCTTTAGCCCCACAGGTCCCAGGTTCAATCCCACCTGCCATTGCCCTAGATCTGTTGGCTTTTCTGGGTTACACAAGATTACATAGTGGGCCAAATTCATTCTTATTAGAATTCCACTGATGATGTCGAGTTAGTCTCTGGCTACAGTTTACAGATCTCTTATGAAAGATTTTTTTTTTTAAAGCTGTATGCAGCCTTCTTCTGGCTATGTGCACTAATTACATTCAGACGCACAGCAGGTCAGAGGCCACAGAGCAAACAGTTTACACAGTCAACAGGCTCTTTAAACGGCCATTTCACTCATGTCAGACAGAATTCCTGACAGTAACCTTTTACTGCCCAAGTACCAAACCAATACACGCCTCATTCTTTAATGTAACCCAGAACGCTCAGTTTACTCCACAATTGCCGACTCAAATGCACATATTGTAATGGTCTGAAACATAATTATTGTGTCAGACCCAACAAGATAATAGCATGGGGATGACTTTCATTTACCTCACTCTGGAGTTTATAAGCTTTCTTGGCACACTGCAATCTCACATCATCTGTCACTGAGGTGTACTGGTGAAGTAGTTTTCTGTATTCCTGATTGCTGACCAATGACTGGGCTTGCCGGGCATGCACTAAGTTTACCATATCCAGTGGCAGATGGAACTGGGTCTTCATATGCTCAAAACCTTTTTTGTATTTTACCTGTTAAAAAATAAATGGATCATTTTGTAGACTAAGTTGTGACTTAACATTCAAGCTCTGATTAAAGGGATAGTCTCCACACTCCTCCAATTTCCCATCCAAATTATTCTTTTTTTAATAAACTCCCCAGCCCAATTTAAGTATACATGAAATTAGATTATATGACAATCAATTTTGGGCCAAAAAGAGTAGTTATCCATATTATTTTTAAATAACTGCAATGTTATCTACTTTTGGATTGCTTTTGAGGCTGAATATAATTAAAGCTAAAGAAATAAATCAGTAAAATTATAAAAAAATCTCACACTTGTTTTTTTTAGAAACAAATTACATTTTTACGATGCACTAACAAAACCTTAAAGGTATTTCTTGATAATAAACCCAAAGAGCAATATCTGAACCTTTTTAGAAAAAAAATCAGAATCAGCCCAGACCTTCAACCATAATCATTTTAAAGTTTCAACCTTTTGGGGTAATATTTTATATTTAAAAAAAAAGTCACGGGAGTCTTTGCACTACTTAGATCTGGACAGAAAAAAAGATGATGAAATAGTAGAACATTTGAGAAAATTTATTCTCATGAAATTTCTAGATATCTTATACTCACTCAGGAGGTTCTGAAACATTCAGAGTTTTTGGTGCTAATCAAAATGGCTTAATAAATTGGATGGGTGGGTGCAGATTGATATAAATACACAATTATTATTTTATTATCATCTGCTCTAAACGGCCTTTTTTTAGGTTTTCAGATCACTAAAACTAATTTCCATTACTGGGCTTATAATAAATAAAAACAATTATTCTCACATACCTTGATACAACAAAACAATCCAGTATGAACTCAATCCAATGGTCATTGAAGCTCATGGAAACATTTCTAAATACTTCAATGAGTGCTGATTGCATTGAGTGCCCCTCATGAATAAAACTTTTAAACATGTGACTATTACTCATGTGATTAAACTCATAGAAGTACTTAAGTGCTTTGCTGGATCAGGGCCATAGGTCTGATCCCGAATGGCATTAGTTAGCCATAATACCCATAAGAAGGCAATGAGTGTTGTGGTACTCAGAACCTTTTAAGACCAGTACAATACACTGAATCCCTGGCAAAAGAATCAACCTGAAATTCCATAGGTTCATTCAACATGTAGGCTCTACAGAATACAGTACACAGAAAATACTTAATGTAAAAGTTAGATCTTCACATTATTATAGTTCCTTCCATGAAAGATGGTAATTCTTCTTAATCATTTTAAAACTGTCCCTTGTTGATATATATGCACACAGAATAGGATACTGCCTATCTGGAAACAGCTGCATGGAGTAAGAGGTCTGTGGGAGAATACATCTCAGGGCTATTTTACACTCCAATTAATACTACTATATTTAATGTAAAAAATAATAATGCAGTTAATGTATTTAGCCAGTGCAAAGGATGACTTGAGTCTTATGTAATATGCCAAAGAATTCATCCATAACAAAGTCTATTTTCCATGGTGAACTGTCATTACAAAAGCGTTTCTACATGTTCATTCCCAAATCTTTGTACTTACATCACTTTGTAGCAAAGCTGCATGCACTGAGTGAGCAATGTTAAGATCATCTTCCAACCCCTGTGAGCCAACCATCTGTCCTTTCATTTTCTCAAATGCCTCCCTGTATTTGTACTGAAGGGGAAAAATAATAGATGTTACCGGGCCTTATCAAACAAGAGAGGTGAGTTTTTTACCAAAATTGTGTCTTGCTTTTTTTTTTTTTTTTTTTTTTTTTTTAAACACAGTAATTGAGCAAATGATCCAAATGGAAAAGAACTGTTGAAGCAGTCAAGAAATCTATTCCCCAGGTCATGGAGGATGTAAAGAGTTCTCTCCTGAAATAGTTGTAAATCTTTCGACTATAAAAGTTCTAGATATCTACTAGGATGTGGTACGTTTTGCCAAGTGTTAAGAGACGAACGCTGAGTAAATCTTGAGTGGATGCTAAGAGACCCCCATCAGTGCACATCTTTCAGTATTTTGACGTATTTAGAAGAATATTTAAATGAAGACATTTACAAAGCAACATGGGTCCCACCATATACGATCACATGATTGATATGGCATTCTTTTCAATACATTTCTGTATACATGTTTACAAAGTCTTTTATACATATAATGCATCCCCCTCCATAACAATTCTGTATTGGAGTACTAAGGGACTTAAGAAATTAAAGTCTGGTTCTGAAATCTCTCTCCCTCTCTTACCTACATATTTCTGCTTCAAATGTAGTCTAAGATGATAATGACTGAAGGCTGTCAACAACCCTTATAGGTCTTCAGAGTGCATATGAAATGAGTTGGCCTTCTCAGTAGTACAATTCCTTGTGGACAGGTTTTCATATAAAAACCCCTCAGTCACCAATGACATCAAATTAGGTCTGGAGTCTCAGCTGGGAAGCAAAGGATTGAATGGAGCATGGGGCAGATCCCTCTCAGAATGTAGGATGAAAGTACTGTTTCCATGAACACACCATAACAGAAACACTCTGGTATTTCATATTGGAGAAAATTAGCAGTAATTTCACTTACATCACTTATGATTTCACCTGAAGCCTTTGCTGCCTGGAAGGGAATAGCATCCAATTTCAATTTATATCCACCATCTCTCATCTTGCTCCAGGATTCCTTGTAGTGAGTCTGTTTGGAAATATTGAAGAGCATTTAAATGCATTTACTACACTGCAGGTTGACACTGCATCTTTGTTGTTATAATAAAAGCATCATTGTGTTTGCTTCATTTTATTCAAACAGATGGGGCTGGTATAAATAAAGCTATCAATACCTGACAGATGTACAACAGAACACAAGTCTCAGTAATGGGGCTGTAACTCACTTTCTCAGTTGTTCATTGCTAATTTGTCTCATGGTCTGACTTATGGATTCATACATTCCAAGGCCAGAAAGGACTACTCTGATTATTTAGTCTGATCTCATCTGTAACAAAGGCCAGAGAATATCCCCAAAGTAATTCCTAGAGCATATATTCTATAAAAAATATCCAATCACATTTGAATTTTTACTTTACCAGACGGATAATCAGGCCATAGAATGGGGAGTGGGAACTTGGAAGTACATAGCAGAGCACTGTAAAATTGGCAAGATACTCTAGGGATGTTTTTCACTTTTCCTCTGAAACATTAAAGGCTGGATTCTGATAGCCTTACCTCGCTGATATTCAAAGCATTTAATTTAGCCTGAAGGATTTCAGGAAGATCTGCCGTTTGTGTATAATGGTGTTTTATGTTCTCACCGTGCTCCTTGTACAGCCTCTGAAACACAGAAAATTTTCAAATAGAACACTTACTGCATCTCTGATCACAGGGCTGGATAAAAACAATAAGGTATGAATTTATGAAAAGCAAAGAGTACAGAAAAGCAACAGCGGTACTAATAAATACAAGTATCTGTATTCATCGAGAGGTCTAGAAAAAGTTTGGGGCCTGATACTTCTCTCAGACAGGGTAAACCTGGAATAACAACTGAAGTCATAAGGGTATAAAACTGGCATTAGACTCTAGATTTTTGAAAATAAAAAAAGTTTTATCAATTTCATGTGACTAAAAACTTAGTGAATTATTAACAGGCTATTAATTAAGGATTTGTAACTATGAAGGGCCTGATTCTGAAAGGTGCTAAGCCACCTACAATTCCCAATGAAATCACTGGGGCTGCGTCTAGACTGGCATGATTTTCCGCAACTGCTTTTAACAGAAAAGTTTTTCCGTTAAAAGCATTTGCGGAAAAGAGCATCTAGATTGGCACGGATGCTTTTGTGCAAAAGTGCTTTTGCGCAAAAGCATCTGTGGCCAATCTAGATGAGGTTTTGCGCAAAAAAGCCCCGATCGCCATTTTCGCCATCGGGGCTTTTTTGCACAAAAGGGTTCTCAGTTGTCTACACTGGCCCTCTTGCGCAAAGGGCTTTTTCCCGAGCGGGAGAGTCATTGTATTTGCGCAAGAACACTGACAATCACACATTAAATCGTCAGTGTTCTTGCGCAAATTCAAGCAGCCAGTGTAGACAGCTGGCAAGTTTTTGCACAAAAGCAGCTGCTTTTGCGCAAAAACTTGCCAGTCTAGACGCACCCTGGGAGTTGTGGATTCGTTTGCACATCTCTCTAAAATGACCGTCAATCCTGAGTAAATTCACATGGAGACAGTCATCTCCTGTTTTACATTCCAGAACAAAAGGGGCCAATTATGGAATTTTGGAAGCTTGGATAGTCAATCCTGTAGGATAACACTACTTGTTACTACTGTGCCACCAGCACATCTATTCTATAGAACAGCTGATACTTGGCATACAATAAATGTTTTATTATATCTAAGCCTTTCATGTGCAGATACACCTTCTGAAAGATTTTTCCTCTTTATTATTCTACCCCCCCCCCTCAGTGTCCCCTTGCATTTGGCTTTACCGGGCAGTTACTGAGAGTGCTAGTACAGTTGTCCAACATTTTGACTGCCTTTGACCATTTTGAAGTGTGAGATCCCCTCATGGACCATCTCCTCTTTCGATCTGCTTGCCTTCTCTGTTGCATTGTGTGTCTGTTTTAGTGCTTAGGGAGTCCACAGGTTGAGACTGTACCTCTGTGCTTCTCAAATATACTGTTCTTCTGCTGTTCACTGATGTAGAGGGGCCTGTTCCCCTGAGTGGAAAGCCAGCCGGAGCTCCACACATGGAGTAATTGTAGCATTGGGTGGACACTGAGCACTAATTCATATTCACCCTGCTTTTATATTAAGAACTTTGAATATTCTTCAGTATACCAAATGCATAGGTAGTCTAGTATATCACATTAGCATCTGCATTACACAAAGGTCCTAGAATCATAGAACTGGAAAGAACCTTGAGAGGTCAACAAATCTAGGCCCCTACAATAATGGCAGGACCAAATACTATCAAAGTCTGTTGTCTTATTCATGATTGTAAAATGCCTATTTTTACAAGTGTTATTTTCTCATAAAACAAAACATTCTCTCTTGGCTGAAATTTGGTTTTGTTGGGTGACTTTACTATTCACATCCACATTATCTCAGTTAAATCTACAACAACAGTTTCAAATAGTCCTTCTATTAAAAATAAACATGTTTAAAGATCAAACAGCTTCTATTCTTCACTTTTAGGTTCTTTGTCCTGGATTTCTCTCAGCAGGATGATGGCTTAAAATTAATTTTTTTTTCCTTCCTTCACATGTCACTTCACATTTCTAAAGTCTCAACAGAAACAAAAATTTAACACATCTTGGTTTGAAAATGGTGACCACCCAAGTGTTTTTTCCCCATTTGCTAGACCTCAAAAGGTCACAAATTTCTAAATAGGGAAGGCAGGTTAGTCCCACTCCCAAATCATATTCCTGCAAAATATTTTTGTATTGCGAGCCCTCTGTATGTGGAAGTCCCATTGACTTCAATGGGAGCTCTGTAGGTAGAAGACTTCCATACTAAGTAAAAATCATGCCCTTTGTAAGATGCACCTCACCAGCTTCATGGTTCCCAAGAATAATCTTCGAGAGAGAAAAAGGAAACCAATTCTTCAATCAGGTCGTTCAAAGAGGGTACCACTCTTATAATCATAATGCATATACATTATAACTTACATCCACAGCTTGGCTATAACTAATTCTAGCCTGGATCATCTCAGGAGTGTCTTTAATACTGGTGAACTTCAAAGCACATGGATGCTGACGGTACTTCTTCTGTTGAGCAGAAAAAGATCAAAGCTGTGAATTTTGTGCTGCTCTTTCATGCTATTTGAAAGAGAAAAATCATAGGTTGCTTGAGATTAGAGTGAATTTGTGAACATAATTATTATTCCTCTCTCCTCATCTTTATGTCCTGGGTACTCTCCGATTAATATTTGTTTCACTTTAACAATAACCTTTTGCCAATTAATATTAAAGCATTTCTACCTAAATATAAAGGAAACATTTCAAAACCAGATTATGCCTATGTAATACTTTGGGACCCATGGTAAGAAAGCATTTTTAAATGGCTTCAAATGCTGTACAATTGATTACATTTTTTTTTATAGTTCCTTTGAGCAAGAAATGGTAGTCACTTACACTGCACTAAAAATGGCAGTGACTACACTTATTGTCGGAAGTTTTATATTTCCTGCTAACACCAGAGTATGGTAAACAGCACTGTGGTCACTAATACTGTGTTCAATTATTGCTACATATTTGATAGAACCAAGATCAATTTGATTTGTTTCAAAAGGGCCCATAGTATCTTCTGAGAGGGCTTGAAATATAAATAATTAAAATTAAGGCTGTATATTATCAAGTTTACACTTTGATATGGCCCAATCCTTAAAGACCACATACATGTAGCAGTCAAATAAGCAACCACTCTTTCTGCATTAGGTTGTACTATTTCCATCTTCACTCCCCTTAGAGTAGTCTACACAGCAACATTATTTCGAAATAACTAGCGTTATTTTGAAATAACTTAGTCCACATCTACACAGCAGGCAGTTATTTCAAAATAATGTTGAAATACTGTCAAGCTGGAGGACTTCTTACTCCGACCCCTTACTCCTCGTACAATGAGGGTTACTGGAAAGTCGGAAGTGCTTTATTTCGAAATAAGTGCTGGGTAGACACTCCCAACTTTGAAATAAGCTATTTCAAAATAAGCTATGCAATTGATGTAGCTCAATTTGCGTAGCTTATTTCAAGTTAAGCTGTGTAGACGTACCCTTAGAGTCCAGCTGACTGAGAGGGGTGCTTGTAGCTCCTTTAGAAACTGGTCAGATTTCAGTGTCCAAGTTCAAATCCTTTTCCCTATCCTTTAACACAATGTTTAGGCTACAGGGCCAAGTCCTTAAGTGGAGAAGAACATGTAAGACCTACAGACTTTAAATGGAGATGAAGATGGTTTTGGACTTTTCAGAATTTGTCCCAAAGTGAAAACAGATTGTCTAGAAATTCACGTAATTAAGTGTTGAAAGATGCTGCTCTTGGAGGTGCTTTTTAATCCCATTTTGCCAGATGCAGTTAGACTTTCAAACAAACAAATACTGTTTAGTGCTCATAAAAAGGGCCAAAAGTTTTGTATTTGAAGACAGAACAGACACAATATAGGCAATAGCAATGCAACTTTGCTATACTATCCTGCCAGTGTGGGTCAAACCTCTCTTAGAGGGATCACTTCAAGGGATTCAGCCAACTACTTCATCCCCTACTGAACCACTGGCTTCTCTACTGACAGTGGTGTCCACTTCGTGACAATGAAATGCAGATTTTTGTGGCATTACATCATTGAAAGTTTGGGGGCCATATTTCCAGCTAGTATAAACAGGAAGAGTTTCCATTGGCTTTAGAGGAGCCCACTGAACACCTGGTCAGCTGTCTTTTCAACGTTTGTTTTCTCTTACTGAAGAAAGATTCAATACTGCCAGTGTAACCCACATACCTAGTGTGGTTCACTGACCCATGCAGTGGCACTTAGACCACAGCAACAGGTAAGACCAAGAGACCTCTACAGCATGGGCTGGGAGCCCGCTAGCTTTTAGCTCAGAGGGTAGAGGCTCCTATACCCAGCTTCAGAGATCCCAGGTTCAAATCTGTCCGCTGGCGGTTACACCAGCACAGATCCGCATGCTAAAGGATAAATGAAAAGCTAAATTATATGGTGGACAAGTGACCCCTGCTAGGTTATCTAATGTTAATTCTTTCCATTTTCTAGTCAGCCATCTCTCCTTGAAATTTGCACACCACAAACTACTGATTCTGCCTTTGAAGGATCCCCAAAACCAGGCACAAAGGATTCTGAAGCTCATCTATAAAGCATTCTTTTGGCATGGGTGATGTGAGTGTCATGGGGATAATACGGCTGAGAATCCCCAGAGATAGACAGATGGACTGAGAGAGAGCCCCACAGACGTCAGTGTCCAATTTGAATATACGGGAAAGGGAAAGCAAGAAAGAACTTGTGCGTGTTACAAAAGGAGGCTCCGGGTGCAATAAGTGCATCTTTTCATCATCTCTCCTGTTTTTGCTTCATTAAAAAGGTAGGCTAGTAGGTAGCAATTGAGCACTGTTTGATTGCCATTATTATTCATAATATCATTTGTCACCTGCTTTGTTTTTGCAAAGGCTAGATGGACTCCTACTGGTGTGTGTTTGGTATCTGGTTTCCCTCTAATTACCAGTCCTATTCCTGGTTTTGAGGGCTTTCATGCGGTATGCCTTTTTCTTTCCCCTTTGAGTGGAAATTATTTTAATTTTATACAGACATTTTGCACACATTATGCAGCAACTTCTGTTACATGCTGTCATGAAATCTCACCTCGCTAATGAGTTCTCCTGCCTTCTTAGCCTGCTCCGCATTTAATGACCCAGTAGCTATCCATCCAACTCCTTTCATCCAGTTCAAATCTGCTCTATATTGGTTCTGACAAAGGAAAAGAAATGCCCCATTGTTGGTGCTCATACATTTAAAGTGCCATTAGAGGATTCAGACATATCGGGAACACCAACTGAGTCAAATTAGTGTTGGCTTTTGTTTTATCCACGTCTGCGCAGTTGCAGGCATAACAAAAATGAACAGAGAAAGACGGCAGTATCACCATCTATTATCAATTCTGCCGCATGCTTTGCGAGGCAATCTTTTAAAAAGATTGGCCTGTTCCCTCACTGTCATCTTCAATTTTTATTCTGAATACAAAAAGTAGGTTTGTTTCATTGTATGCTGTATCTTGCTGCATATGCTTGGTTTAAAAGGACACGGGAGAGACAGTGAGGATTCTGATGGTATATGGATCTGTTTCGGAGGATTTCACGGCACACTTAACACTGATTCCTTCCAGTGCGCCGCAACAAGGGGAAACGGTCTCAGATGATATTGTCCAAAGACCTTGAATGGTGAAGCATGTTTAAATGAACACTTTCCCCTAACACTGCTGGTCTTTTACTACTAATGTAAAATGCCATTACAATGTGCATCCAAGCCCCCCTCCCCCATCATGCCCCCCCCAACCCCCCTCCCCAAACAAAAACAGTGGTTATCAAAACCAGAAGTCTCAAAAGAGCCTAGGAGAGTTAGGTACACAATTCACATCAAATTGCAAGGGCAATGGGGCACCTAACTCACTTAGGCACAGTGGAAAAATCCCAGCCTCGCTCATTAAAGAGGCAAGTCTGTTCTACAGCAAACATATCATCTTCATATAAAGGAGGCTGTGTTTCTCATGGTTAAAGGGAGGGATCAGACTCCAGACTCCTGGGTTCCGTCATCATCTTGGGCAAATTATTTAGCCTCATTCCACCTCTGTCTCAACAGATGAATAATAAAGCTCTCTCTCGGGAGAGTCCTGAGGGTAATTAATATCTGAAAGATGCTATGCAAGCACAATCACCTGACATACTGACCAGGGCCAATAAGTACTATTTGCTAAGGACTCCATTTTCAGATCCAAAACACATTTGTCCATGACAAAAAGTTCTACTGATTCAAAGCTGCTTATGATTTTGTCAATGTATAAGATATATTTTCTGGTCCCAAATGCATAAACCTAGATCTTAGTCAGCTATAGAAGACGTTCATCTAAGTTCTAACAGTCTGCAAGAGCTGAATAAAACATTTATGCAATATATGAGCTCACAAACTTACATCACTTTGCAAAGCATAGGCCTTCTTGGCCCATTCCACTTTCATGTCAGTAGGCAGTGCAGTGTAACAATGCTGGGTTGTCTTATATCCTCTATCTGTGACCAAATTCTGAGCTTTTTTGGCATGGACAAGGTTTATCATATCCATGGAGACATGATACTGAGACTTTGCTTCCTCGGATGCCTTCTTATACTCCAGATCACTGTGTAACTTGGACATTTGGAGAGAATGTGCTATCTGTGAGTCTTCTTTCACGTCTTTCACACCAATCAACTGACCCTTGGTCTTCTCATAACTTTCCTTATACTTTATCTGTGAAGAAGAAAAAGGGGACCACCAGGTGAGTTCTCAAGTGGCTTAGGGGATAGGATATTTGCCTCAACAGCACAGGGTGGTAGATTCAAGTCCCCTTCTCCTGCACCCACCCACACAGCAGCTGGGCAGCTCTGGGCTCCCACATTAGGAAGGCCAGATAAGGCCCAGATGCAGCTGAGTTATAGGCATTTACTCATAAAAATGGTAACCTCACCATTGAAATAAAGATGGCATTTCATTTTTGCCATTATTCAGGTTCTCTCAAAATGTCATTACCTTTTCATTGCTGGTAGAAACACTATTTCAAAACTGAACTCTCCTCAAAGATTCATAGATTTCGAGGCCATATGCAACCATAGAACTTCCAAAAATAATCCCTACTGCATATCTTTTAGGAAAGCATGAAGTCTTGACTTAAGTTACCAAAGATGGAGAATCCACCATTGGTAAGTTGTTCCAATGGCTAACTACTCTCACTGCTACAAATGTATGTCTATTTCCAGTCTGAATACATCTTGCTTCAGCTTCCAGTCACTGGATCATGTTAGACATTTCTCTGCTAGACTGAAGAGCTCATTTATTAAATATGTGTTTCCCATGTATATATTTACAGACTAATCAAGTCACCCCTTAACCTTCCCTGTGTTAAGATATAGTGATATGTAGATTGGGCTCTTTCAGTCTAAGGCACTATTTCTAATCCCTTAACCATTCTTGTGGCTTGTCTCTGAACCTTCTCCAGGATGCCCAACATCCTTCTTGAATTGTGGACACCTGAACCGGACACAGTATGCCAGCAATCGTTGTACCAGAGCCAAATACAGAAGAAAAAACCTCTACACTTACTCGAGATTCCCCTATTTATGCATCTAAGGATCAGGTTAACCCGTTTTGGACACAGCATTGAACTGGGAGCTCATGTTCAGATGATTATCCACCATGACTCCCCAAATCATTTTCAAAGTTAGTTTCCCAGGATAGAGCCTCTGGTTCTAGAAGTATGGCCTACATTCTTGGTTCCTATTTGTACACATTTACATTTAGCCATATTGAAACACATACTGTTTGAATATCTCACCTTAGCTAGAAAAACTTGAAAAACAGCGAATAGTCTAGCAGCACCTTAAAGACGAACCATACAGATGGTATCATGAGCTTTCGGGGGCACAACCCACTTCTTCAGATGACTGGAGTATTAAAAGTCCAGATCCAAAAATAAAAAAAAACTTTACCTATTTATTTAGATCGCTTTGTCTGAATGACCTGCCCTCTTCATAAGTTACAAGCTCCCTCCCTTTTGTTTCATATGCTAACTTCATCAGTAATACGAGTAATCAACATGCCTGTTTCCAAAAGGGAACCAAAGTGGCTTTGGGCTTATTTAAAAGAGAAAGCCTTTTTCCACTATTACATGTCACAGTCTAAAAGATAAAATCAACCAGATTAATCTTTATTTCCATGAAAACCAGCCTCTCTCTTCTAGAAATATTCTGGCTCATGGGTCTGAACAGAGACTTGGACACATTATTCTGCAGAGCCCCTTAATATATTTGTGTTCAGTTTCTGGTCCTGAGCATTCCCCCTGAGTTCTAGAAGGGGATGGGTAGGAGCTTGCCTGGTCAGGTTTGTGGAGAAGGTTTGTAGTTTCGTACAACAAACTATCAGGCTAATCATGGAATACCATGCAATTAGAGCCCATTGTAATGCAGGGCCTTGAGAGAGATGTGCAGAGTAAGATATGCTGGAGAGGACCCACAGCATTCGGATAGGGACGTGGAACATCCACCCTTTTTTTGGGGGGTGAGGGAGGGACCTGATCTGAATATTGTTTCTTTGAATCTATACTCACATCACTTGCCAAATCCCTCTTTGCCTTCGCTGTCAAGAAAGACAATGCATCAAGACGAAGTTCAAATCCTTTTTCCTTCTGCTTCTCCCAGCTACTCTTGTATAATTTCTAAGGAGAGGTCAAGAACAAAACTACTTTATTATCAGTAGCACAAATAATTTGCATTACAGTAATGCACATTGATCCAAAATAAGATTGGAGTTCCATTATGGTAGGTGCACATAGTCACAGACAGCCCCTGTTCCGAAGAACCTACAGTTTAAGGGCTGGACTCACACTGAGGAGTGCTTCCCTCCACCAATTACCCCACTGATTTGGAAGGAACTACCCATATGCCACTAAAACCGGTGAGATAACTGGAGAACATGTTAAACACTTTGAAGGATCGGAGCCTTAAGAGCAGCAGTGGGATTCGCCAGGGATTGAAGCACAAGCAAATAATTTGATTCTGAAGTTTAATTTAAATGTTTAGACCAGCTCAAGGGAAATGTCCTAGAGCGCAGTTAGTTCAACAGCAGCAAACATGGCTTGATAGTTTAAAGGGGTAGTACCCAGCCCCAACCATACGGCACCTCACTAATATTTGCAGCATTTGCTCTGGCCTGAATGAAGAGAGGCTCATCTTTGCTGATGGTATAATGATGAAGAAACTGCTCTTTTCCAGACTTGTATGCAACCTGTCCATAGAAAACACAGCAACATCAGTAGCATTGGGTTATGTTCAATTTCAAATGACAATTGAGTATGCTGAAAGAACCAGGCAAGACTATGTAAAGGGAAATTTACTTGATGGTTTAGTCTTTAAAGACTGGGTCCTTTTTTTTCAAACCTTGAATTGGGAGGCTCTCCCACAAAGCCTAAATCCATTCCAGGTTAGCCAATTCATGTATTATTAATTGTCAAATTATGTGATGACAAAACATGCACATTTGATAAAATAATAAATACACTTTTATTGGGATACACTCTTTGATCCTGACCTACACTACTTTTCCCCAGCTCCCTGACTCAGTGATCTTCCTTAGCCAAAGAGGGAGGGATAACAACAATAATAACAACAAGTTTATACAGTATTATTCATCCCCAAGTACTTTATTTCAACAGACATAAAAACTAAGAGAAATGCATGTTCTGTACAAAATTTACACAAGAAATTACTTCACCTATCATTGAAATGCAGCTGCCTCTTCCGTGAAATGAATTAGTTAAGAGCACACAGCAATGCTACAGTTTAGGGTAGCGTTTCTTAAACTGTGTTCTGTGGTACACCGGTGTGCCGCGAGGCAGTCGGAAGTGTGCTGCGGAGAACAAGAGGCAACCTAAAGGGGCAGGCAACCTTCTTTTTTTTTTGGATCAACAAAAAATCCTTGGTGTTTCTCATTAAAAAAAATTGTTTGGTGTTCCTCGGTCTTAAAAAGTTTAAGAAACACTGGTTTAGGGAAAGAAATGAAGAATACATTATGTAACCAGACCTGTGGGAGGTGGGTACAATTAATCACATTTTAATTTGGTCAGGACTAACATGCCAAGGATCTTTAATGTTCCCAAGCAGCAAGCACCTAAATTTTACATCTCCGTGTACAGTATTTCTAACAGCTCGTACACTACAAGCTAAGACTAAGGATGTAAAAATCTCGTTTAATCAGTTAACCGGTTAAATGTTATGTTTAACCAGTTAACAGCTTAAATGGAGGTGGGCTGAAAGGGTGAGAGGCTGCTTCAGTCCTCACAGGTTAACCATAACCAGTAAGCACCACTCAGTGAAGGTTATGCTGACTGATTAATTGGTTGACTATTCACATCCCTAGCTAAGACATTCTACTTCAGACCCCACTAAAGTTGCTCATAGATTGACTCACTAGAAGGTTGCTGCAGTCAGGGCTGTGTTTCGTTTAAAGGCTAAACATCCTGCATCTCACAGACTAAGAGGGGAAAGTTGCCTCTCCCACAGAAGTGGTGAGGAGTCCTGTGGCACCTTATAGACTAACAGAAGTGTTGGAGCATAAGCTTTCGTGGGCAAAAACCCACTTTGTCAGATGCATGACATGGGTCTTTGCCCACGAAAGCTTATGCTCCAACACTTCTGTTAGTCTAAGGTGCCACAGGACTCCTTGCTGCTTTTGCAGATTCAGACTAACATGGCTACCCCTCTGATACTCTCCCACAAACTAGCACAGAGCCCTAACCCTAGGGCTACCAAACCTGCCTCAAGACATATTCCTTATATGCTACAGGGAGGCAGAAAAATCCAGTGAATGAGACAAAGGAGGAGAGAGTCAGGAGAGCTAGGAGCTTTTTCTGATTCACTGTGAAAACCACCTTTTTAGAGAGATTTGAACTAGACAGAGGACTAATGCAAGTGCCAAGTATAGTAACAAGGAAAGGAAAGAGAGGCTGCTCTCTAGGAAAGACAAACCCCTTGAGATGAAATGTTGCTCACGTAATACCTGAACAACTGCTAGTGTCCTCAGTTCAACTCACAACATATAATATATCTCACTCTCTCTCAGAAGTTACCAAGCTCACTAAATGAGGTGATCAGCAACTGAACAATAGGTGCCCTTGTTTTGAAAAATTACACACTGGTTGTGATCTAATGGGGCCTTCACACACCGGTAGCTCAGACACCAGCTGATAGGGTAAGGGTGGGCAAATACCAGTCTGCGGGCTGGATCCAGTCTGCCAGGGTTAGCCCCTGGCAGGCCCTCACCACTATATTTACTGCACCTCTACAGGTACAAGCGATCACAGGTCCTGTTGGCCGCAGATCACTGTTCCTGGCCAATGGGAGCTGTGGGAAGCAGTGTCACAGTCCATGCTGCTTCCTACCACTCCCATTGGCTGAGAAAGGCGATCTGCAGCCAATGGGAGCTGTGATCACCTGTACCTGCAGAGGTGCAGGTAAATACAGTGGTGGGGGCCCACCAGGGGCTAACCCTGGCAAACTGCTGCCCATCTCTGTGACAGGGTCATTGTTCTATTTCTTAGATCTAAGGAAGGAAAGGGGATTATCAAAAAAACCACCCTGAGAAAAGCTTTATTTCTCTAAAAATAGCTTCAGCGTCTGTGCTCACAGAACTGCAGTGGTAGGTGCACAAGGTATCATTAAGCATCTGAGCGAGACAGACAAAATAGGCTCAGTGAGGAAAGAAAAACAGCAGAGGTCCATGCCAAATGCAGAAGCTGTAAAGGATCCAGTCTCTATCCATCTATCCAGATGCCAATATGGCCTTTAGCATCAGAGTGTCTGAAGTCTGCAGACTTTGTATCTCTTCCCTATCAGGTTTAAAGGTTTCTAGCTGTGAAGCAAGGGAAAGTTTTTAAAGAAAGGTTTTAGCAGTAAAGCTCAAATGTATTTAAAGCCATGGCAAGATTCAAGACTGCAGCCAATTTCTTTTTCAGTGGTTCCCGTCCCCAAGAATGACCAAAGTAATGATAAAGCATCAGTGAGGACTCACATCGCTCTGCAGTTCCTGGCTTTTCTTCGCGTGTTTGATCTGGGAACTGTCGGTCACACTGGTGAACTTTAGAGCATCAGCTTTCTGTCTGTACTTTTTCTGATTAAAAAAGCATTCAGAAATTGTGATCACATTTATTTTTTCCCAGGTGAATTCAGTGCTTTTCAAAAGTAGACGACAGGGTTCTAGAAACCGACATCTTACATTTATCTCCTGAACAGCTAGAGCAGTGATGGGCAACCTAGGCTAGTGACGGGGCCGCATGAGTAGCCCATCATCTCAGTGGGTCGCCAGATTGTTGTAATCCATAGTCTCCTGGGATAGAGTAATTTTGCTAATTGCGCTTGTGTATCTAGAATTTGTGCTGATGGAACTGTAGCAATGCTTTGACTGGATGCAGAGGGAGGACATGGTTCTCACACTCAATGAAGTGTGCCATCTGCACACACCTCACCTCATGTGCCTTTGCTTTGTGTGTGTATCACTTTAGTAATAAGACCAGTAAGAAAAAAAAACCCGATGCGGATGGATACCAGCAGAATCTGGCCACCCTGTGTGTGTGGGCCAGACACAGAACCCTGATGGGCTGCATGTGGTCAGTGGGCCACAGGTTGCTCACCACTGAGCTAGAGCATGGGTATCAGCCCTGTAAGCTTCCACATTCTGCCCCTCTGAATTGTCCGAATCACTACCCATGCTGAAAGTAGTGCTGTAGGCATTCCCAGCCAACGTGCTCTCTGCTGAGACTGCAAACGTCACACTAATTAGTGCCAGACATACCAACTGTAGGAGGTACTGGACCAAAATCCCTTCCATGTTTCACACTGATCAGTGATCAGTCTACCACCTGGCCTGGATTTAAACCAGTAACAGAGAAGTTAAAAGGCTCTATATGCCTGAGGCACCAAGTACCACTTACCACCACATTTTAATATACAAACCTTTTCAAACACAGATCTCTCTTGCACCTCTTGTAGTTTGTTAGATTGTAGAAGAGCTTCCTGCTGCTGTACTGTATTTAACAGTCAAAAGATCGCCAAGCACAAAAGGACAGATTTTAGCCCTCTTGATGCACACTTTCCCCTCTGTGTCATATTGAATGTTGAAACAAAAGACAGGACTATGCAGCACTTTAAAGACTAACAAGATGGTTTATTAGGTTATGAGCTTTTGTGGGCCAGACCCACTTCCTCAGATCAATTTGTGGAAGAAAATTGGCAAGACCATATATACCAAAGTGATACAATAAAAAAAAAGTGAACACACATAAAATTGACAAATCAAATTTTAGAACAGAGTGGGGGTGAGGGGGGGAAGTTAGTGTCTAAGGTAATGACATTAGGGTGATAATTGGGGAAGCTATCTTTGTAATGAGTGAGATAATTAGCATCTTTGTTGAGACCCAAAGATAGCTTCCCCAATTATCACCCCAATGTCAATACCTCACAGACACTAACCTTCCCCCCTCATCCCCACTCTGTTCTAAAATTTGATTTGTCAATTTTATGTGTGTTCACTTTTTTTTAATTGTATCACTTTGGTATATATGGTCTTGCCAATTTTCTTCCACAAATTGATCTGAGGAACTGGGTCTGGCCCATGAAAGCTCATAACCTAATAAACCATCTTGTTAGTCTTTAAAGTGCTGCATAGTCCTGTCTTTTGTTTCAGCTAGACCAGACTAACACGGCTGCATCTCTATCACTATATTGAATGTTGTCACAGTTTAAGGTACTACCCTGGCATTTCTCTCCAGTATCAACTGGGTGCTGGACGTGGATGCTACTACAGAGACTTGTCTGTAGTGGCAGCTGCCCCACACCCAGGCTACAGGTTTAGGAGCGAGAAGGAGCATTCCATTTCACCCAGCTCAGGGCATTTGTATCCAACAGCTAGCCCTTTTGCAGAGGCTGTGTGCAGGAGACCAAAATTTGTCCTTGCCCGCATAAGAATGTCCTTCTGATCAGCGTACCATAACGTTCCTCAGTGGCTTCTTCCACGAAGCCATAAGACAGACATCTATTGATTTCAGTGGGCTTTGGATCAGGTCTATCCTAAATTCATTTCAACACTCAAGCCTGTTGTGGTGTTCTTTTCAGAGTGAACCCACAAATGTCTGTCCGCTCTTGAAACAGCATAAGACACTGCATCATAACTATTTCAAGACAGTCAGATGTTGAGATGAGGCAAACTCTTCTTACGTACTTTAAATGACTTTTTATTAATCGAAAAATTCGATAATCCAACCAACCATTCCATGTTGGGTATATGTGGGTGCTTCTATTACAGCACATTTCAGCACGGAAGCCACTGTATCAACAGATCAGTTGAACAGATCAGTTCACACTGACTTCTGGCTGCACACAAAACAGAAGTTAAAAAAGCATGCTCCACTTCAAAGAGGTGCTCATTGTTTTATATTTAGAATCTGGAGGGGAGGGGGACAGATTAAAAACCGTGTGTTTGTCACAATTGTATGCAACATAATGACATTCTGTAAGTCAATGACTAAATGCCAGCTTCTAGCTAGAAGCAGAAACATTTAAAATAATACACACTGATTTTTAGCTTAGGAAGATAGTATCAGCCAGCCTAGGGTCTTGCTGAAATAAAGAAGCAGATGATCACAGATTAAGTACTTGTTGTAGTGATCATTACCAACGCAAGCCACAGCAGTAGATGTCAATCCATCTCTTGCAAGATATTGGATCTGAGTTTATTACCTCTTCTTTTATTTCTGAGATTTATTTTTCATTTTTGGGAGTCGCAAGTTAAATGTCAAAGGCCCAAGACATCAGAAAATCTGATTTCCAGTCACTCAAACAGGCTTCTTTTCTTGCCTTTTCATCTAAGTCACACTTCTCCTAATTGTTTATTCTTTCTATACTCCTGCTTTCCTGTCAGCAATGCTACAACTAGACTGTAGCTAGAATGTTGAACTCCCATGGCAGTGGTAAGCCATGAATGAACCAAGGAAAAGAAATGAAGAGCACTGCAAATCAGCGCTGCCAGCACAGACTCATAGCAAGTTCAGCCCTGACAGGCCATAGGACAAGGAAGTGTCAAACAATGTTGTCAAACAACTAAATTTTTTTAAATTTATGTCACTTAAATACGTGTGCCCTGCTTTAGCTCCCACCTTTAGTAAGATTTGAAAAAAGCCTAATCAAAATAAAACTGCAAATCCCATTCTTTCCCAGTGCTATTTTTGCTGATGGTGCAGGCAGACAGAGGAGTACGAGGGAGCAAATAAGATTACACAGATCTGTCTGAGCGCCTTGTAATCATAGAATACTAGAACTGGAAAGGACCTCAAGAGGTCATCAAGGCAGGGCCCCTGCCTTCATGGCAGGCCCATGCACCATCTGGAGGCAAATACTAAGTTCAAAAGGAGACAAGTATACCTGCATGAAGGGCAAATCTCTCTCAAACTGTAATCCAAAATCTCCCAAACCACCTTACAACACATATGCGCCACCCCCAGCCCCTCAGACATACCTCAAATTGCTGGTATTCCTGAATCTCTCCAGGTACATCTACACAGTAGTGCGTACCTCAAAATAAGCTGTGCAATTTGAGCCCCGCAAATTGTGCAGCTTATTTTGAAATAGCTTACTTCCAAATTTGGCACTGTCTACACAGCACTTGTTCCAAAATAAATCGCTATTCTGCTGACTTCCTTAATCCCTATAAACCTTGTTGTACGAGAAGTCAGAATAAGAAGCCTGTTATTTCAAATTTATTTTGAAATAACGGGCTTCTTGTGCAGATAGCGCATAACGTTATTTCGGAATAACTCAGCTGTGTAGATGTACCCTCAATCTGCTCCACACACAACAGCTATACTCCTGGCCAACCAAGCTTCATCCTCCCAGTAAGAAAAACAGCCAGAAAATGGCACTTACCTCGCTAACAAGTTCTCCTGCTTTTTTGGCTTGTTCTACATTAAGACTGCCTTCAGTCATCCATCCAACTCCTTTCATCCATGTCAGATCTGCCCTGTACTGAAGCTACAGAGGGAAAAATGTTTATAGACTGAGATACAAGTCTGTCAGTTTAAACTATGCACACATGACAGTTCTGCATTCACAAAGAGACATTTTGAAGATGAAAAACAGATAAGTAAGTGCTAAGGAATAGTATTAAGTCATTTTGATCATCTAATACATCCTAATAACTCTTCAACCCTCAACCTGCAGTAACATTTAAAATGGGTGCATCTGGCCTTACATCACTCTGAAGGCCATAGGCCTTCTTGGCCCACATTGTCTTCATGTCGTCTGGAACCACTGTGTACTCATGGAGTTTCCTCCTATATTCAAGGTCACTAGCCAAAGCCTGGGCTTTCTTGGCATGCTTCAGGTTCACCATGTCCATAGGCAAATGGAAATGCCTCTTACTCTCCAAAAAATCTTTTTTATAAGCAATCTAGGGTATAAAGAAATAATACATTCACCTTTACTTTGAGAGAAACAAGGAAGAAAGTAATAGCTTATATGTAAATCATTTGATCTCACTGTATAATTAGACGTTATTTAGCCATGAAATTCATACCTACCCCACATTATTATTTACTGCATATTAAGCAGAGTTGTTTTAGGTTTCAAAATAGGGATATGAATGTTTAACCAGTAAGTCACACCCTTAATGGTTAACCAGTGGGGACTGGAGCATCTCTATTTCAAAAGGGGTCACATCTTGACCCAAAATGTGTGCATGGATTTTGTGGGTTCCACTGGCAATTCCGCTCATGGAGCCATACCACCATACAGCTCACTTCACTCTGTTCTCTTATTTTACCTCTATTTGCGAAGTCTATGGGGCTTTTGTTTGTTTTTGTTTTGTTAGATTTTTCAAGACAGGGTTCAATGTGCTCTCCTCTTCTGAAATTAAGGTCAATACCAATACATCCAAGATCATCCAAGAGCCTGAACCCTAAAATAGCCAAATAGTATAATGATGAAAAACACCTTCTGAGTAAGAAAAATCTGTTATTTACCTCACTACTCATCTTGGCCACTTGCAAAGAATGCAGAAGTCTTGAATCTTTGATTCCAATTGCTTTGCCTTTTGTCTTCTCATATTCTTCTTTGTATTTAATCTTTGAAGAGGAAAATAGTTTACTGTAAATAACAGGTCATTTCCCAACTGACGCAGATATGCAGTATCTTTATGGACTGGCCATTTGGGAGCAAGGCCTGGTTGCTAATTCAGAGCTCTCAAGTATGCTTATGAGTTCTGAAGGGCAGTCAGCTTGGCCTTAATTGTGTCATCTTTAACCAATGAGAAGCTCTCACCCTTTCTTCACATGGAAATTTTCATAGATATGAAACCTCTGAAAGAGCTAAATTGTTTTAAAGAAAAATTTACTGGACTAAATCCTAATATTCTTAGTGAGGCAAATATTTAATGGGGTTCTAAGCAAACTCAGAGCAAAATCTTCAGAGTTTGACTTATTTTAACATGAACAGCTTCTATTCTATCCTGTAGGTTGCTGTATCTCCCTCACCAGTGTAATATCTCAACACCTTCCAATGGTTTATTTATTTAAAATATTTTTACCCCGCTTCTCTATTTAAAATATTCAAGGTGGCTTACAAAATTTTTAAAAACAAAATTTAAAATATATATATATATAAATACAGGATCCCAAAGAGGAGAGAGAAAACCTGCTAAAACACCTCTCGAGAGACACACATACACAACTAAACACCAATAAAAGCATGGGTTACAAGGTTGGCTTTGACCTGGCACCAAAACAGTGCCAACATTGGCGCCAGTTGAATGTCCTGGGGGAGAAAATTCCATAGCCTGGGAACAAAGGCTGAGAAGGCCCTGCTCTGCGTAGATGTCAGCCTTATCTCCGTAAGTGCAGGAACACGGAGCAGAGCCTCCCCAGCTGACCTCAATCCCCGGGCAGGCTCATATGGGAGAAGATGGTCCTTCAAATACTCTAGTCCCAACCTATTTGAGGCTTTATAAGTCATAACCAAAACCTTGAATTGTACCCGGAAACACACCAGAAGCCAGGGCAGGTACTGGAGCACTGGCATTATTTGCTCCACATAACGAGTGTTAGTTAAAACTCGAGCAGCTGCATTCTGGACCAGTTGAAGCTTCGAAGACTCTTCAAAGGCAGCCCCATGTAGAGCGCACTACAGTAATCCAATCAGGATGTGACAAAAGCATGAATCACTGTAGCCAAGTTGTTCTTATTCAGGAAGGGACGCAGCTGGCGGATCAGCCGAAGCTGCCCCAAAGCACTCCTGGCCACCGAGGAAATCTCATTTTCAAATGTTAAAAAGGGGTCCAGGAGGACTCCCAACCTGTGTACCTGTTCTTTCGGGGGGGAGTATGACCCCGTCCAGAACAAGAAACACGCCACATTCCTGGACAGATGGTTCATTAAGAAACTTAACTAACATCTGTCATATGTGATTCATTTGCTCCTTCAGCCTCTCCTCGGGGAGAGAATGATGCATGCAGTGCATTGGTTTGTTTTGGAAGGGGTTTGTTTTTCAGATTTTTCTTAAACATACATGTTGCTACATTAAAAAGTCCGAAAGGGGTAGCCTGTATTTTGGTTAATCACTAAGGGCATGTCTACACTGGGGAATTATTTTGAAATAACTCCCCTTATTTCGAAATAACAAGCAGAGCGTCCACACTACCAAGCCTGTTATTTCAAAATATGCGGCTGGTTATTTTGAAATAATAACCCCTTTTTCCTTGGGCTATATCTACACTACCAGGTTATTTCGAAATAACTATTTCAAAATTAGCTTATTCCTGCTTCAGGAGCAGGAGTTATTTCAAAAAAACAAGCCCATTATTTCAAAATAACAGGCTTGGTAGTCTGGATGCTTGCCTTGTTATTTCAAAATAAGGGGAGTTATTTTGAAATAACTCTCCGGTGTAGACAGGCCCTGGGGGGATACACTTATTTTGAAATAATTATTTTGGGAGTTATTTTTTCAAAATAACTTATTTTGAAATGATCTCGTAGTGTAGACATAGCCTAAGATACCACAGACCACACACTGGTATGTGTCATGTTAAAGAAGGAAAATCAAAGAATCATGCCTTGTACTTGTATTGGAAATCATGAGCTTTGTGGTGGCTTAAGTAATTCAAAATGCTGAATTTTACTATTTTAAAGTTTTACAATTTCACATGGACATGTAGCTACTGCTTTCTTTTTTTCTAGTTTTCTGTATCTATATAAAAAGATGCAATTTTCAAGGAATAGGTCTGGCTGTCAATAGAAATTATTCTGAGCAAATTTTTCTAGAGTTCATCAGCCACCAAGAAAGATAAATGCACAACAGTAAAATTCAGGGCTTAAAAACCCAGATGAAACAACATGTTTATTTTCCCTATGCTATAGCTGACTTCTGTTAGGGATAATTTCTACTCAATTGAATATAACCTACATCACTGGCAAGATCTCCGGAGGCTTTGGCAGCAAGTAAGGCCTTGGAATCCAGTTTCATTTCAAAGCCCTGACCCTTGGTCTTCTCCCAACCTTCTTTGTACTTAATCTGAGAAAGGAAATACAACAGCATGTCACTAACAGGAATATACCTGGTGAAGCAGCTAAAGCAGCCATGGGAAATGATGAGGAACAAAACAAAAATATCATACTCAGTTAAATATAATGTAGTCATTCATTATTATTTTATGCTAAATAATTGCTTCTGGAAGGTGCCAAATTCAACATTCCTAGAAGTTGTGGTCCCCTATTTATTCACAGAGCAGGGAGCAGCAGTTCTTAGATTGTAAGGGTGGAATTTTCAAAGTGCCTAAGGAACTAGGAGCTCAACTTTGATTAAAAGCCAATGGAAATCAGGTGCCCAATTCACTTAGCTGCTTTTGAAAACCCTACCCAAACTTCTTTGGAACCGAGATCAACTTTATATCTGTGTTTGTACGTACCCTACCACAATGGGGCTGATTCTGGTTGGAGCCTCTGGACATGACCATCACAACAGAGAAAATAACTGTACATCCCAGGCACTGTGCATCTTTCCACCTTACTCCAACAATAGGCCTCTACTTTGAATTTGAAGAAAGACAATGGGATGCAAAATCCCCATTAAGGACCTGTTGTCCTATTGTCAACCCTCAGATTACCTTTTAAGATAATGAGATTTTTAACAATTAATTTGCAGGAGGGGGGTACTTATCTTCTGGATTGTGGTGGGGGGAGGAGTTTGAGCACTTCACTTGAGTACATCACGATGCTCTCCACAACTTAAGACTTAAAACGTTTTGTCTGTTGGGATTCTCGCAGAACTGATTTCTAGAGTTAGGGTTTTCAGTAAAGCACCAAAAGCTGAGATATATCATGAGAGTTGGTAACAGTGGATTTGATCCAAAGCCCATTGTAGTCAATGAGAGCCTTTCCTCTAACGTCAGAGGCCTTTGGATCAAGACCTGAATTCTTGGTCTTTGCACTAGCTCTGACAGAAGCACAATCCATCCAATGAGCACCAATCTGGATGGTTGGTTTTGAGGTGTGGACATTTTATTTGCTAGGCAAATGCAAATTATTTCATGAGCTCTCAGAAAAAAATTCCAAAATTGTGCTTCATATTTTATCCCTACTAATTTGGGTAACTGGGTCAGATTCTTGAGAAAATGCAGAACAGAGTCTAAGGTGCCACAGGACTACTTGTTTTTTCCAGAGATACCTAGTTCCACCATCCTTGTGTTCATTATGGCTCATATTTGGGGACAACACACACACCTACATTTGCAAGTCACTTTGCTTACCTCGCTGTACAGCTCAGCATTAGCTTTTGCCTTCACTAAATGAGGAACATCCTGTGGTAGAGTGTAATTCATTTTGGTCTTCTCATACTGGGCTCGGTAAGCCAACTGCCACAGACATTGAAACAAATTACCTTCAATACACCAAATGCAATTCCACTTGACTTTAAGTGATTATTGCTTGTTTTAATGTGTTAAAGTGCCATAATAGAAGTCTGTAATAACTAAATAAAATTTGGAATAATATGAAAAGGCAAATATTTTCCCCTAGTTATTCAAAGAAAATTCCCAGTATAAGGTAAATAGGCCTGTAGATAAATCCAATAAAAACAAGTTTGACTTCTGTGGTCTGGACTTCTATAGTCCAGCACCATCTGTGGTCCGGTACCTCATGGGTGCCCCTAGACTGGAGCTCTCATGGGGAAAAGCCAGCCCCCTGCTCAGCAACTCCTCCCCTGCCCTCCCAGAGCTTTCAGTGCAGGTCTGGGAGTGCAGCCCCACTGTTGTGGGTCTCTGTACTGTCCCATGGGGCTCCATAGCCACTCTGCCTCTTCCTGCAAGTGTCCCTCCATCCCCACTTGGTCAGCGGCAGCGGAGGGGCCAC
Organism: Pelochelys cantorii; assembly: GCA_032595735.1. NCBI lineage: Eukaryota > Metazoa > Chordata > Testudines > Trionychidae > Pelochelys > Pelochelys cantorii. The sequence continues at coordinate 63,608,959 of CM064333.1, read as the reverse complement.
CATTGAGCTCCCCTGGTTCAGCAAATTCCCTTGTTCTGGACCAGTCAGGTCCTGAGGGTGCCAGACAAGGAAGGTACAACCTTTATTAACAAACCAAGGCTATGTCTACACTGCACAGTTATTTCGGAATAAGCTATTCCTGAGTAGTTATTCTGAAATAACTTATTTTGAAATAGAATGTCTACACTGCAGGGAAGCCTCAAAATTAGTCCGAGGCAGGCTTCCCTAATACTGACGTGGTATCTTGATTTAGAGCCCCAGAAGGAATAACTTAGAATGGCCTTGACGAGGGGCTATTTCGAAATAGTAGCAGTGGAGTGTCTACACACACCTTATTTCGAAATAGCTATTATTCTTCATAGAATGAGATTTACAGAAAAGTCGGAATAAGCCATCTGTTATTTCAAAATTACTTCGAAATAATGGAATTGCTTGCAGACGCTCACATCGTTATTTCAGAATAACAGCCATTATTCTGAAATAACTTTGCTGTGTAGACACACCCCGAGTGGCCAGAAACCAAAGTTATGTAACAATGTCTCAAAGTTCAAGGAAACATTTCATATTTCTTGATCTATTGATGTGGCCTCTGGGACTCTGAAACAATTTCATTCATTTTCTATGGATCGTATTAGCTGTAAATCTACCAACAAGAAAGAAAAGACTTACACAGTGAGAACATTATGAAATAAAATATTTTCTTATAAGTAATAAACATAGAAGGTCAATAACAGCAGGACTTACATTACTGAGCTGTTGAGAGTTTATTTTGGCTTGAATAATTTGCGGAGTGCTCGTAACAGAGCTGTACTTCAGCTTGTCTATGCTTTGTCTATAGTTTACCTAAATTAAAATGAGAAACAAAAAAGAAATCTTCAGATTGGCATGTGAAAGGTATGATAGAGAAGTTTTGTTTAGCTGAAATTTGGGGATAAAGCTACCCTTTAAATAATAAAAACTAAGGTGCAGAACAATTCCCAAAGCTGGGAGATGTGAATAAGATTAAGCACAGCCAGCAGACAGCACCAAATTTCAAAATAAGCCACTATTCCGACAAATCCCTCATGGGTCATGGAATGAGGGTTACAGGGACGCCAGAACACCACACCCACTATTTCGGGAAATAGCGGAGGCATTCAAAAACATGACATTGCTATTCCAGGATACTGCCAGTATCCAGAAATAGCTCCACAGTCAACCTTCCTTCCTTCCTCCCTCCCGCCCACCCTCCTTCCTGCCTGCCTTCCTTCCCACATGTACTCATTGCTGATGATGATCTGAGAACTGGGAATGTTGGTGCTCTAACCTCTGGACAGGTTTCACCCAAAGCTGTATGTAATTGCAGGTTCTTTCTTTGGCGCACATAAGTCAATTTGCCAGTGAGTCAGCTCCAGTCCCGCCTGGAGTCAAGGTAAGTAGGTCCTAGACTAAAATGCTCCAAGCCCAGTGTGCTCTCTCAGACAAGTGAAACACTGGTGTCTCTATGATCCCTGCCCTTGACATTCTTGCTTCGCCTCTTAGGAGGTGCAAGTCTTCCATATGGCAAGAGGAAGAGACTAGTTAATTCAAATTCTCCTTCTCCCCTCCTTTTCTCTCTAGCCCTTTCCTCAGACAAAATAGAATTCTTGCTGGAGAAGAAGCAATACAAAATCAATTAGCAGTTACAATATTTCATATGGAAGAACCCACAGAAGAGATTGAATCCTTATCAGCTATTCCCATTCAGCAAAAATGTTGGGAGGTGGGGAATGTAGTGCTTTGAAAGGTGCAAGAACACCACCCTGTAGACTCAAGTCATTGATTTATCCCTAGAGCAGGTATAGCATCGACAATAGTAGTGCAAATTTCCCCACACCAGTTCATCTTTAGGTTACTAACAACCTGGTCTGAACTGAAACCGGTGACTTGAACTGACAGCCTCTCTATCCCATTCCCAAATCCTCACAGTCTTCCTGACCACACTGAGCCTCTCTCTTTTTAATTTTACTTTTTGTTGCTAGCTGTTTACCACCAGGACAAAAATCAAAACACTGCTTCACATTTTCTCCCCCTGAAAGTAACAGGATGAACCCCCATAGGATTATTTACATCTTTCAAAGGAACCAACTTCCTTGTTGTCTGATATGATGGAGTGAGTGTAGCTGGATAATTGTAGTCAACATTGTCGTGCTTATAATCAGATTTATAGGCAATCTGAAACACAGGGAGAACAAAAAAAAACAGTCTTTTTAAAGCTGTCATTTGTTTGAATAATTATCAGTCAAGAGGAAAGGAGAAACAATAATATTAATATTAAACACAAGAAACAAAGTAAGTTCAATGTCATCAACGACAAAGAAAATGAAATTATTTGCATAGTTTAACCACTAATTGATTCTTTTTCAACTATACAATTAATCCAATGCCAACAGTGGGAGCATTAACTTAACTTCCACCTATGACATATCTCTTATCTTTCTGCTTAGTTCTTGAGTTTCTTACAGATTTGTAAATATACTCGAAGGAATAGTATGTAACAAAATGGCTTCGTGACTAGTCCAGTAAATTAAACCAGAGTGCGGAAACCTTCATTAAAGATGGTTTTTGCACCTGACTCTACAGAGTGTTGACTGACCTCAACTGCCACTAATATCCAAGGGAACTGAGGGAGCTCAATATTTTGCAGGATTGCACAATAAAAAAAAATGTGCAAACTAATGCAGAAGAGTTTCCAAGCTTTATATTCTTATTAGCACATCTATACTTAGACCTCCCAACATAATTCAATCGAAGGATCCTCATCAATGGAAGGCTGATGATATTAAAGACCAGAAAAAAGACAAAGACAACATCTACATAAGTCAAGGGGTGGGGAACTTCCAGCTTAAGGGCCAGATCCGGCCCCCTGCTTAAATTGATCCAGCCCATGCCAAGTCTCCATGCCGCAGGTCGGAAGTGATGAGCTTTGGCACCCCCTGGGGGACTACAGCACCAATGCCAGCACCCTGAGCCTGTTCCCACTACAGCTGAGGTGAGTGAGAGGTTTTGGTTGGTTGGATTGATTTGCGTATGGCCTCCGACTGATTTTTCTGTGGGTCAATGGTCCCTGACAGAAAAGAGGTTCCCCGACCCTGACGTAAACCAATACTGCTGCAGTACCTGCTGGAGTAGGAGTGCAAATTGACTTACATTGCTTGCCAGGCTGCCAACCTTCATAGCATGTAGAGTGCGCCTGTCCATGCCGATGCCTTGGTAATGACCTTTCATTTGATTCTGGTAGTTTTCTTTGTATTTAAGCTATACACAAAAGCAAACATCATCTCAGAAAATGTATTTCATTTCTTCCAGCAGAGAGACAGGTACAGAGAACAGGAAACTATAGCCAGTTCAAATAATCTACTAGTGTTGCTATCATGTGAAAACTCATTGTGAGTGTACAACACCTTAAAAAAACCCTATTGGCAGGCACATCTCCCAAGAGTCCTAGTTTCACTGATGTCACTCGTTATACGTCCAAAGTTACCTACATGCCACACACATTTGGTGCCCTCTGACTTCATTGCTGACAATTATTTACCTCGGAAATAAAGGATCATTAAACTAAGGTTACAGAAAGGGTTACTTAATCCCATGGTATTTTAAAATTCCTGCATGAATAATATTTGTGTCCTCTTTTAGGATTGCCACCCATTGCATCCTACCTTTGTGCCTTAATCTTCATCGGCATAAAAGCTAACTTTTTAAAGACGTTTTAAAATGAGTTATTGCTACATTAACAACAACCACCTTCAGTTTTCAGATATTTAAATATCTTCTGCTCAATAATTTAAATCTCAAAAATGGCTGCTGAGATTATCTGCATATATTTGGCTTCCATTAAGAAATGGACATACATGAGGAGCTATATGATAGCGTGACAAATAATGTTAAACAGGCATTTTGATTGGATTAGCAATGCACTCTTGTAAGTAATATAGGGGAAAGAGACTAATTAGTACCAATAGCGGTGGCAGTAGCGTGGTAGTACAGCCCGAGTGATGGACCAAAACCCCATTATGTTAAGTGCTATACAAACACAAAGAATGACTGCTATATTCACACACCCAGCACAGCTTTTACAGAACGCACACAGATGAACCGTGATTCTAGCAGCTGCTGAGTTAACCTTTTACTACATTGCATGCTATGTTCTGAGGACTTACATCACTGGTGTATTTTGATATCTTGCTCACATTCTTGAACTGGGGAGTCTCACAATAGTTAATACTGTGGCCTTTGCTGTTTTCCAGATCCTTCTTGTACTTTACCTTAGAAGCCAAAAAATACCAGGCTGAGATGTGGCAAAATCTGCATTCACTGCATAAAATATCCATGCACATTATCATACCCTATATCCAGAAAAATTAATATAAGGATTTTATTAAATGGTATACAGTAAAATTTAGACTCCATACCCCCGGTTCTACTCTTCACAATAGCAACCTCTAAATCTTTGTGGATGATTTTTGGGCCTATGTTTTCAAAAAGCCACTAGTGATTTTAGATGTCTCCGTTTTGGGTCCCTAGTATGGGATTTTTTCAGAAAGTGCTGACTGACCAGCATGTGCAGATGACGCCCCTTTAGTACACCCACATTGCATCTGAGAGCAAATTTCCCAGCTCAGGCAGATGGACTCATGCAAGCAGAGCACAAGCTAGCTTGCTTAAAATAATAGCAGTGTGAATGTTGAGGCTTGCGTTCTCCAACCGACGTCGGCTTGAGCAGCTGAGATCAGGCCTTCAAGGCAGGGTTCATATTGCTATTTTTAGATGCTAGCTCAAACCCCATTAATGCAAGTCTATCTACCTAGGTTGGGAGGCTCACTCCCAGCTGGAATGAAGACATACCCTTAGAGACTTCTCAAATGGGGCCCCTGAGACAGAGGCATCCAAAATCACATCAGTTTTGGGAAAAAAATCCTTATTCTTTAAAACTGCCACAGCACAATTCTATAAACAAATACACGCTAATGTGCCTGACAAATACAGCATGCAGTTGTATCCCCAACATACATATATTTGTATATGTATATTTGGGAGGTTTCCTCTAAAAAATTTTACACTTAATATCTCAAGAGCTACCAGCATATGGAAGGTTGTATCTTAGCACTTCAGCAGACACTACTCTGGGGTGGGGCTGGAGATGAGGGGTTCAGTATGCAGGCTGCCCTGGCGAGAGAGCCCTCTCACCCCACAGTAGCTTGGTGCCAGGTACAAAGCACCTTCACATGACTGCTGCAGCTCCAGCAGGCACAGCCGGGGAGGGGTGCATGTACGCTAGCTGGGGAAGGTCCAGGTTTGTCTTCCCCCTGCACTTCCCAATCAGAGGAAGGAATGCAGCAAAACTGTGCACTTTACCCTCACTTCCAGATGAAGGGCAACAGTCAGCAAGGTTCCTGTATAAGTTGGGGAGGGGAGCTTCAAACCACACCCCCCCCACACACACACACTCCCTTTCCCAAATGGGTGCCTGGGGGTGGGAAGATCGGGGCTGAGGCAGTCCCGGATGGGGGGTATGCCCCCACCAGTCCCTTTCACCGGCCTGGTGATTCTGTCTCTTTTCTGTATTGTTTTATAAGAAGCAATCCCATTCCAGGCCTCCCCCATTTTTATGGTACAACCAAACCCTTACCTTGCTTTAAGTTATAACAATAAGCTGTATACCAAATTTGGTGGCCCTAGCTTATACCATTTAGGAGGAATTCTTGAACAGACCAACAGAGATACAGCCAAACTCTCTCTAATACATAGTAGATAAGCGGACAAGCCTCAGCTTTTGTAATTTCTAATAACTTAGCTTTTGTAATTTCATCAGATGAGGCTCTGTCCCTGAATGTGGAACAGCCACATTTTATAGCTGCGCTACACATTGATTGCTTTCATGTGTGTGAGTCATTAAAGACAATAACTTTTTTTCTTTCCTAGTTGGGGAAACTTACGAGCCAGCTGTAAAATATATAAGCTGCTCTCCTACCAGTCCATAATTCTATTAGACTTCTTACCTCACTGATAAGCTTGTTGACATTCTGGGCTTGTTTAAGAACCAAGCTGTCTTCAGCTGAAAGAGAATGAAAGTGGGCTGCTCCTTTCATCTTTGAAAGATCCTTTTTGTATTTTATCTAATAAAAGGGAAAAATATCAAAACAAAGATGTTTGTACATTGTTGTCATTTCCATTCACTTGAATAGTCAGAGTAAGACATTTCCTTAATTTTTGTTAGTTTTAATATGCTTTAACAGAAAGGTAAAGTGGATGGGAAGGTAAATTAATTGTGGGCAGTTGCTTCTGAAAATCATCTCCATAGAAAATCACAAGTCATGCAAACTGACTGTTACATGTGATTCTGCTTCACAATTTAATATTTTTCTTCAAAATTTTTCCATTGGTTGGGCAGCACTGGCTCTTAGTTACTTGAACTGACATCTTCATATTAATAATCACTAGCAGATTCTTGACTAGCAACAGATTAAGGCTTGTAGTCAGTTCCATTAAAAAATTCAGTTCTTGGTAGTCTAATGTAAGGTTACCAGTCAGAGAATTATACATGTTTACTAAGTACCCACTAGAGTTTTCCTTCTACAAAAACCCGTGTATGGAGTGTACAGTACTTTTTATTTTTTAGTCTTATCGGTTGTTGTTTTTAAGATGAAGATTTCCTCTGGCAAGACAGCACTAAGTGACATTTTAAAAGGGGGAGAGTAGGAGGAGGTGCCAGTTTAGATTTGGAGTTCTACCACTGACTTAAATGTGGCCCAGATTTCATCTTTGGGGCTGGATGTATACCTCTGTGTTTTGCTTAACTTCTGTGCACAAATCAATCATTTTCACATGTATCCAGACAGGCTCCCTACCTCATACAATTGCAAATGCCTAACTTTGAAATTCCACCCCATAGAAACAATATATTTGAGAGTGTACTGAAACTTTATGATTATCCATATTTGGTGTTGGCGTCTGCGTTCAGTTTCTCAAACTTAAAAAAAATAAATTACCTTTTATTTCCCCTCCCGCCAAAGCCACAAAACAAACAAACCCCAACCAAAAACCAAGTCCATAACAACTGCCATTTGGGAAATATAATTTTGATTTTGGACATTTTGGAGGCTATTAAAATGGCATCTTTAATCAGGGAAAGGGTAAATATTCATTCTGGAATTGGGAATCACTGGATTTGTCATTGAAATAAGGCACAATCACAGGAGGTGTTAGAGAGACAAGGCAGGTGAGGTAATATCTTTCATTGGACCAACTTCTGTTGGCAAGAGAGACAAGCTTTCAAGCCACAGAGAGCTCGTCTTCAGACCTGGGAAAGGAAAGAACTCCATTTGGCTCACAAGCTTGTTTATCTCACCAACAGAAGTTGGTCCAATAAAAGATATTAACTCATCCTCCTTGTCTGTCCAATATCCTAGGACTGACACGGTTATAACTACACTGCATAGGAGCTCTTAGTCTTTTTATATTCTTCCAGTCATTAGTTCAAGTAACAGGATACTATGGAACCTTTAGCTTGATGCTTGTGCCTGACTTGGGTTGGCATTGACAGAAAGATTTTGCCAACTGTTGGCTTCTGAATGGTCTGCATGAGTTGATGGTCTCAGTCTATTTCCTAGTGGACAGGCATGGGCATCTGGTAGTCTAGGTGGGGAAGGCTTTGCCGTCCCAAACCACCAGGCATGGCCCCACCCACACTCCGCCCCCTGAATGCCTGCTGTAGGTCTTCTGGAGGCAGAGTGTTACTGCCCCTAGTGCCTGCCCTCCCACTGTCTGGGGCTGCTCCACGTGCCCTCCTCCCTCCCTCCCTCGGTGGTGTGCGGCTGAGGCTGTGCCGCACACCCTTCTCCCTCTCCCAGTGCTTCAGGAGGCAGGGGTGAGCACGCACCCTCCCGCTCCCTTCCCCTTCCCTCCCAGTAGATGGGGGGGGTTCGTCGCACTGCCCCACCACCCTGTGGGGGGGGTGAGGCCTCAGCAGAAGGGGCAGGTCTGGAGAAGGGACTGGGGGCTTGCCTCCCCCCAGCCCTACCTTCAGCAACCGCCCATGTGGACAGGTGTGCCACCAAGCAGTGGTGCTTTTTGGGCTGTCACGCCAGATAGAACAAAAAAGGATGGGGATGCCGACAGACACATTTTGTGACCACTAGAGGTGGTCCTTTCAGACCTGAGGTTCACTGTTTAGTTGGCTGTATGAAAGAAAAAGCATATGCTGGCACATCTCAGTCTGTACCTGTTCTGTAGGTTACAACTAAAAAAAAAACCCCAAATCACTATACTGCAGATAATGAATTCAGTCCCCATGATATGCCAGTGTCACATCCCGTGTTCTCTTGTCTCAATATGAACTGAATACAAAATAATAAAAAACCTAGAAACTGTTGAGATGATTCAGGCTATTCTCACTATGGGTATTACTGTAGAACATCTCACAACTATACCTACTCAGGACATAAATAATGAGGAGTCCTGTGGCACCTTACAGACTAACATATTTATTTGGGTATAAACTTCCATGGGTAAAAACCACTTTGTCAGATGCATGGAGATGTGTTGTTTTTGCAGACACAGACTAACATGGAACTCTGAGACTTACACTAAGGATATAGTTTGCATTGGTGATAACAGACATCATCTGTTGCCCGGACCATCTAATATTCTGCATTGCAGTGAAACGTTGTTGTTTGTTTTTCTAGTTTAATTTTAGCATTCTGCTTCCAAGCACTGCTTCAACAAACTGCTGCTTTTAATTACAAATGTATTGTATTGATTATTTGTATTTCATACTTACGTCACTTGCCAATTCATTTGCTTTCTTGGCATTTTGATAAGCTGGAGTTATCATAGCAGGAAAGCTTCCTTTCCCTCTCTGTGCTTCATATTCATCCATATAATCCTGCAGAAAATTCAGGCTATTTATTTAAAGCATAGGAGCGAGTGGATTATTAATGACTTTCCTAACCTCCCCAGCCTCTGTAACTTGAACGTACAGTTCATAACTACCATTTCTTTCTAAAGTTTGTTCATTTCATACCAAAATATATATAATTAATCACCCACCATGTCAACTTTTTCTGTGGCATCTTTACTTGTGCTACAATGGAAGCACAGGTGATGCTAGCTACTTTCAAGATGGTATTTCTCCAGTACAGAGATGAATACACCCTCCAAATCTCACCCCGACTTCACTAGGCCAAAAACCAAAAGAAAAAATGACCGGGTCTCATAAAGAACATTAGACCATAAGAATGGCCATAGGGGATCAGACCAAAGGTCCATCCAGCCCGGTATCCAGTCTGCCAACAGTGGCCCATGCCAGGCGCCTCAGAGGGAGTGAACAGATCCCTCTCCTGTCTTGTGGTTAAGACACTCAGGAGATCTGGTTCAAGTCTGACTCTGTATCACATGCCCTATGTTTCTTAACTTCTCTGTGACAGTAGTTCTCATGGTTTAGTAAGGCTTCTCAACTTCACAGGGATATTTTGAGGATGAATTAATTAACGAATGAGAGATGCTCAGATATTATGGTGGTGAATACCTTAAAAACCAAAGAAACACCTACTCAGTTTTATTATTTGCTAGAGGATCTACCCAGCACTGCTCGGTTTCTTCACTTAATTATTGTTTGTTTTTCTTCATTTAAATCATTGCCCTGGGGTGGGGTTGAGGATGAGGGGTTCAGTATGCAGGCTGCCTCACGGAGAGAGGACTACTCTAGCACTTTCGCACCACAGCAGCTTGGGGCCAGGTGAGAAGCGCCTCTCCATGGCCGCTGCAGCTCCAGCAAGCACAGCTGGGAGAGGGGTGCATGTCCCCCGGCTGGGCCAGGTCCAGGTTCGTCTTCTCCTACGCTGACCAGCCAGAGCGAGGAATGCCGCAAACTGTGCACTTTCCCTTTGCTCCCTGATGAAGGGGAACAGCCAGCAACGTTCCTGTATGAATTGGGAGAAGAAGGGGAGCTCTAGCCCTTCCATCCTCCCAAAAGGGCACCTGAGGGTAGGAGGCTCGGGGTTGGGGCCGTCCCAGATTGGGGGAGCCCATGCCCATCCAGCCCCTTTCACCTGACTGGTGATTCTGTCTCTTTTCTGTCTGGTTTTATGCATTCCCATACAAACCAGGGGTGAGGGAACTTCAGCCCCCCACCCCCACTGTAAATCAAACCCTTTCCTTGCTTTAAGTTATGATAAGAGGAAGCTGCAGCTGTTCCCTGGGGCAGGCCGGGGTGGCGGGGGCTGTGCTGCCAGTCAGCACCGTCTACGTAAGGCTGGGGTGCTCGCTGCCCCCTTGCGATCATTCATGAGTAAAACTGTAACCTGTGCTTGCTGCCCCCTGTGCTTGTTTGTGAGTATAACTGTCCCTGCTAGCACACTCCTCCCTTTCCATTGGACGTGAAACGATCCCATTCCAAGCACCCATTGTCCCAGAACAGCCAAATCTTGACCTTGCTTTAAGTTATGATACGAGGAAGCTGCCTACCAAATTAGGTGGTCCTAGCTCCTACTGTTTAGGAGAAGTTCTTGAACAAACAGACACACAGACAGATGAACTGACAGACAGACAGATGCACATTTCTAAAATATATACAGTAGTAAGAAGATTATTACTATTCCAGAATTAGTACCATGAAGTGGAATGTGTCTTTAAACAAGGGTTTGTGAAAAAGAAATTAGTTAAAGATTTTATTTTAAACAATCTTAGTAAAAGAAAAAAAACAATTTCCTCATTAGAAACCACTTCACATATGTCCCTACAGGCTGAACCTCTCTAGTTCAGCAATCTCTGGTTCGGCAACATCCGTGGTCTGCCATGATTTAGATAGCTGGATGTTCACTTATCATAGGTGTGGCCAAGTTTCCTGCAGTCCCATAAAGTTTGCTTACAGCCACCAGTCCTGGCTCTCAGAGCTCTGTGCTGTTATTTAGCTCTTCATTACCCCAAATGTCTTCTAAGAGACCAACAAGCAGGGGAAGTGCTGGTTATGCTGCTAGTCAAACATGTTTTTTACACTTTATCTACTTCTTGCCTTGTGTCAATACAGTAAAATTGTAGAAGAACACTAACTCTTTGTTATGAAGAGAGCTGATAAGCTTTGGCTAGGTGTAGGCTTATATAGGGTGCATCAGTACAGCCATATATTATAAAGCAGCACTGCAAGCACTGTTCATTTATTCGCCTTGGTGAAATTAAAATAGAGACTCACTCACTGCAATATTGACCTCCCCTGGTTTATTCATTCTCTGGTTTAGCACTGGTCAGGTCCCAAGGGGGCCAGACTAGAGAGGTTCAACCTGTATTATGTAACTTTGCATACATCTTTTCTAGTAATGTGCCAGATCAGGTGAAATGAGGATGCTTGCCATGGTAGGAATAGTGTAACAGTGTGAGTGCTACAAATATTTGTGGCATTTCTCCAATGACTTCTCACCGGTCATGCTATGTTACATCATGTGTCACATGATAAGTTGGGTCTACAGTGAAGTCTGTCAATGATATGATAACAATGTCTATAGTTATCCTGCATTTAAGATGTGCTATAAATATGTATAAGAGAATCTAAAACAACTACAAAAATTAGCTGAGTCACTCTTTTAAAATACTAGTCTTCCAGCTGAATTCTAACTTCCCTTCTTACTTGTTTTTCAGTTCCTCATTACTCAAAATTTCTTTGAAATTTTCTATGCTTGCTCCAAGTCTGAAACCAATATTATTCATATTACGCAATATCTTAATACAAAAGTAGTCCATTCACTTTGATGGGAATATTCATGGAGTAAAGTTAAATAAATCTTGAATAAGAGTATCAAAAAATGGCCCAATGAGATTAAAAAAATCAAGCCAAATTTGAAGTTTGTGATCCAAGGTTTCAACACCATGCTTAAAGAAAATATTAGGTTAGTTTTAAAGTTACAAGCATTTAAATTGCCCAGCTCTGTATGGGAATAGTAGGAATAACCTGTTTATTCATTTATTTTTTGAATGAAACATTTGTTAGTTCAGAAGGTGTATTCTGATTTTAAATTTCTGCCATTGTAACTGTTAATGTGGCTTGCTGTGTGCACTTCTAAGAGATATATCGAATAAGCCAGTTTGGGGTAAAAGCAGTGAGGAAATTTGAAGTTATAAAGGACTTATGTAGTAGGTGCAAGACTTTTCCCCTAAAGGCTTAGATTAAAAACAAATCTGACTGGGTACAACAGCATATGTGCTCAGAAACATAAATTCCTGAGATTGTGACCCCTAAGTTGTATTACTAGGACAGACATAATTTAATTGGAATGTTAATTAATATTAAGATATTAAGTGTTATTAAATATTAAGATTTTTTTCTAGCATTTTCCAAAATATTACATTCCTTGCACTATGGAACAAAGGCAAAGACAAAACTATAAAGACCGAGATTGAAAGAAAGCCTTTTTGTTCCCAGTATACCAGAGGCATAGCTCATCAGAATAAAAATATCATTCCTATCACAGCCACGGTCTAAGTGTATGTCTACACTAGCCCCCTAGTTTGAACTAGGGAGGCTAATGTAGGCATTCGAAGTTGCAAATCAAGCCCGGGATTTAAATATCCCGCGCTTGATTTGCATCTTCCCGGCCGGTCGCCATTTTTTTTTTTTTAAATTTACAAGTCCGGACTAACTGCCCGCGTCTACACGAGGCAGGGACCCGGTAGTTCGAAATAAAGCCCTAGTTCGAACTACCTCTTATTCCTCCTGGAATGAGGTTTAACAGGTAGTTCGAACTAGGGCTTTATTTCGAACTACCGGGTCCCTGCCGCGTGTAGACGCGGGCAGTTAGTCCAGACTTGTAAATTAAAAAAAAAAAAGGCGACCGGCCGGGAAGATGCAAATCAAGCGCGGGATATTTAAATCCCGGGCTTGATTTGCAACTTCGAATGCCTACATTAGCCTCCCTAGTTCGAACTAGGGGGCTAGTGTAGACATACCCTAAGAGACTTTGTATAATCTTAAGTGCCAGTTGCAGATATTTAATGCTGCAAAGTTTCTCAGATTTCCTGAAATGATGGCCTGAAGAATATGTCTAACTTTCTTTTTTCCATCACTTCATCCTTTTTTCATTTGGACTTGTACATCCCTCCTGGAGAACCTGGAAAAGTCTCCTAAAATGAGTACTAAGTTCAAGAGTAGCAGAGAAATGGTACCATAATACAAAATTATGAACTATGAATAGGAGACAGCTAGTGAGACAAGACTTGCCTCTTGAGCATGGTCTAACATGATAATGTAGTAAAATTGACTGATCTTTGCACCACCAAGACAACAATCCTAGTTGGGATTGGTCCTGCTTTTAGCAGGGGGTTGGACTCGATGACCTCCTGAAGTCTCTTCCAATCCTATGATCCTATGAATCCTATGAGTCTAACACTTATCTATTAAACCCTTCTAATGATACATACTCATTTACACAGGCAAATTACAGTATTATCATGCTGGTCTCTTCTTGGTGCCTTGATTTCTCATGTGGGAAAACAAAGTTTACAACAAGAGACAGAAAATATCATTTCCATTAGTAAATTCTAATGCAGTCAGCAATATTAACTGCTAGCTGTAGCATGGGCACCTGGGTAGCTCTTAGTTGTTGCATACCTGGCTAAAATGATCTATATTTTCTTTTGCAAAAGTGTCATCTGTTCCAGTTGCATGGCTGGCTTTTCCCTTCATCTCTTTTTCATATCTTTGATGGTACCTCACCTAGGAGAAAGAAAAGCCCAAGCCTGTGATACATATGCCATATAATAAAATCACATGCACATGCTAATAGTAAAGGATTGCCACAATTTTTCATGGCAACCAGTCTTTAGAAGCTAAGTTTTCTACTTGTATTTAATAATATTTTAAGAACGTAGGGCTTGCCATATTAGTTCAGTTCATTCGTTTACCATGTCTAGCATTTTGCCTCTAGCAGTGGCTAATATCGGATGCACCAAAAAGTTAAAAAAACAACAACAGAATTTACCTAAATACCTATCTGATCTCAGTGAGTTTGGTATACTCTACCACAGGGGCGTTTGCCCACCAATAATGATTTTTGATTCTGAGAAGTGCTCATCACTAGCATGTCCGCTAGGCCCAATCATAGTTTTAGTTGAGCAGTTTTCAAGTTCAGGCCCAAGACTGACTGTCTCTTCAATGAAGCTGAAATAGTGCCTACATGCTATACACTTGTCCTTTTTCCCACACAAGCAATTTTTACACGAATAAGAGTTCCTCCACAGATCAAGGGTAGCGTACAAAGTTTCAATGTTCAGAACTCATCTGCCTTTGACATTAACACTAAGGATCCCCTCTTGACTTTTACTGATGAGTTAATAACCAGAATAATTCTGCCTTCTGCTTTTCAAGTAATTTCCATGCAGCTGGCACAGTATGCTATACCTTTCACTGCCTGTGTAAAAATTGGTACTAATGAGTCAATTTGAAGACACGTGGTTTAATTTAGCCTCATAAGAGGCTGGTAATGTTATCTTCCCTTGAAACTGCTTTTTAAATCATCACTGCTTCTGGCAGTGGGTTGTTGCACATTTTAAAAACATTATAATTGTGGCACAGAGGCAAAGGCAGACAAATTATATTTGCTAAAGATTGCAGGCCCACAATGCTGCCTGGAGGGTCAGTCCTGAAAGGTGCTGAGAGCTGCTATGTGATGTCAGCTCCAAAATGACTTTTGTGAGACACAGAATGCCCTGTGTTCCTACTGGAGTATTCAGCACTAGGAAGAATAACGCCACCAGAGAATGGCCAGGGAGGGGGGTGATTCTGAAACTATGTCAGCCCTGAACCAACAGAAACACTTGATATACTTTCCATACTTCCAGGATTGCTGACTGAGGGGAGGGGAGAGCAAAGGGGGCAGTTGCCCCAGGGCCCAGTGATTTAAAAGGGCCTGGGGTTCCAGGTTGCCACCGCAGCAGCCGGAGCAGTGGGCCCCTTAAAATCACCTCCAGAGTCATGCATCGCGCAGTCCAGGCATTGCTGAGGGGAGGTTCCTAGCCCCACCCCTTCCATCCAAAGCTCCGCCCCCTCCGGGGGCTTGGAGCCTAAGCCCCCAACTATTGCCCAGGACCTGGCAAAGTCTGTTGCCAACCCTGCATATTTTATTTTATTTTATACATAGAAGCTTAATACTCAAAAGACTGGTTTCTCTAATCCACTTTGTGCCCCTCAGTCAAAGCTCGCTCCTGCTCCAGCATAAAGGGAAAGAGAGGGAATCAAAGGTGAGCTAAGGCAGGGGTAGCGCTCTGCTCAAACCAACCCTCCTGTAAGAGGGACTGTGTACCTATGACAGGAGTGGACAATAATTTTTGCCGAGGGACCATTTAAAAAATTTTTGAAGTAGCCCCAGGCCACCCTGGAAGGGGCGGGGCCTAAACAGAAAGGGGTGGGGCCTAAACAGGAAGGGCGGGGCTACCATGATTGGTCTGGGGTGGGAGAGCCTCTTTGCCCCCCCTTCCCACTAGGCACCCATGCCCTGAAAGAGGCGTGGCACGCTCCCCCACCCCCAGGCCAATCAAGGCCTGGGGGCCAGGGGAGCAGCAGGGCCTCCACGGGTCGGATCCACCTGCTAGGGCTGGATCTGACCCACAGAAGCTCTTTTGCCCACCCTTGGCCTATGATATAAATTAGAGCTGCTGCTCAGAAACTCTAAAGGCTGAGCAGAGTGGAGGCTGGAGAGCTTTTTATGATCCCTCCCCTCATTCCACTGTGTCCAAATGCAGCCTGGGAGGGCTTCTGTTCTCAGAGATTAACAGTATTGCTTTTGAAATATAAAGGCTTTATTTTCCCTCGTGCATCTTCCTGTCTATGAAAAATAATTACCAGAAATCCTGTGGTATAACTCCACCGGCACTGGTGGAATTTTGCCAGAAAAGAATTTGGCCCTAATTCTTGCCAGAAAAGAATCTGGCCCTAATTCTTTTGGGGTTTTTGTTTGTTTGTTTGTTTGTTTGTTTTCCTCAAGAGAGACGTTGTTTTTGACACTTACATCACTGACTAGTTCATTAGCTTTCTTGGCTATCTGATAAGCTGGAGTGATCATAGCAGGAAAGCTGCCTTTTCCTCTCTGCTGTTCATATTCTTCAGTGTATTTCAGCTGTAAAAAAACAAGATACTTTGGGGACAAGTATCCCACACACTTTTAAATCAGCTACACAGAAAAAAAGCAACAAAAAACACTACTGAGGTTGCAAATTCAACCACTCAAAAGTTATTCAATCGCCCCTCTTATTTGTATAATCTTTAATTACATGATCACATAATGAGACCCCTGCCTCATTATGACCTGCTCTGGGGATTATTCAGGATTGAAAAAGGTTGCTTGTTCTCTCACGTTACACTTACGTCTCTCATAAGCTGCCCTCCAGCTTTTGCGTGCAGTAACTCTGGAGTGTCTACCACAGTGGTGTAACTGGAAACCCTGTCTTCGTGTCCTTGTTTATATGCCACCTGGGGGGAGAAAATATAAAGCACATTTTAAAACTACTGACCTTTGTTTCAGCTCATGTATTAATCACAGTTTTCTGTCCTTAATAGAATTCTCTCCGCTGTAAACACAAAGGCAGGTGCCTATACTACTGACTAAAATAGACTGAGATAGTGTGTTCTGATTTTACTCATCAAACTACATGCACTAGCTTAAATTGTTCTATTATTTCTCTCATCCTGTCTGGATCTACCAAGTGCCAAAGGTGTTCATTTTATGGCAATTATAGAAAACTGCACTATGGGAAAAATATTTTTCCGGTACTTCATACAGCGTTATCTCTTTATTAATATCGAGAAACACAAAAAAACCCAGTGATTATGCAAATATCTACAACATAGTAAGCTGTCTTTGTATTAAGGCCACAGTGCAACTCCTCTTAAAGTCAATGGAAAGACTCCAGTCTCAGTGAGAGTTGGATATGATTTGGGTGAACAATATTCTTCAATAAAAATAGTACCAGATTCTTGAGTGATAACCCCAAACCCTATAGCTTACAACTGTATTACTGCAATGGCTGATGTTATACATGGAAAACACTGCAATATATTTCAAGTGATTTTCATGGTTTTCATTTTCACTGGATCTCTTTGGATTCAACTGTTATTTTTATAGTATGGTACATTACATGCATAGATAAATTAAAGTAAATCAGAAGTAAATTAATTAACCAATGTACTGGTATATAATATTATATTCTAAATAGGAAAAAGAGATAAAAAAGAGTAAGTGGATAAATAAATGAATACAAATACAAAAGGGAAATTAGAGTAAATAATTCATAGGGCATAGAATAGTACAGCAATTTTTCAAATTTGATAAGGCAATTACGTGATGAGTGTTCCATATATCATAGAAAATGCCCATACTTTCATTTGTTACACATGAAAGACAAAGGTGAGTGAGGTAACATCTTTTACTGGAGTAACTTATGTTGGTGAAAGAGACAAGCTTCAAGCTCCACTTGTTATATATGATATTTTTCCAAGGCTAGCTAGTTTACTACTCTTCTGTGTCAATGTAACATATTCAAGATTTTTCCACCTTTACAGGAGTCATTTTACAATTAGTGTTAGCCATGGAAAGTACCTTTTAATGTGAATTCTTTTAAATCCAAGTTTCGCTGAACTTCAGTAAGTTTGACACACACACACACAAATTGGGACTTACGTCACTGCTTAGCTGAGTGGCTCTCTTAGCTATCTGGTAAGCTGGAGTGATCATAGCTGGAAAACTGCCTTTGCCTTTCTGTTCATATTCTTCTGTGTATTTCAACTAGAAAAGTATATACGTTTAATTTTGTTAAAGAAAAACCCTCTGTCCATTAATGTGATGCCTCTCTTAATGCATACATTTTAATTGTTATGGGTTATATTATTCTGATGACTTTTAAAAACCATAATGGACTTAACTAAAGTGAAAATCACAGGTCCCATCAGCATGGCTATACATGGTTAAAGGGTTTTAAAATAATTTACATATACAGGAAAATGTGTTTCATCAATTCAAAATTTAGGAACATTTCTTATGTAAAGTGGGAAAATCTGTTTATAATCTTTCCATATGATATTTTTGCAAACAAAAGATTTATTATTAGTCACTAGTTTAGTAGAGACCACCATCCCCTTGTGTAGTCACAGCTCTTCAATTCTTAAACCAGGCTTGACTTCCATTCACTTCAGTTTGATGGAAAGGCAATAGATCCTTGTCTACACTACACAAAAAATAAGGCATTTAATCCACTGACAGTGCAGCCCATAAGTAGTTGTAGCAACACTAGAAGATGTTGGACTCAGGATGCAGTCAGAGTTACTTAAGATGCTACTGTCCTGTAGCTGCAATGTATGTAACTTGCAGAAGTTCATGGTAGTTCCACTTGAAAATAATTTCTAAGCTTGGCAGTAACTCTGTTAGATGACCTTGACTGTATATATAGATAGTGCTCACAAGACCAAACAGTTCTGCTCAACATAGCAGTCAATGCATGTCACCCCCTCCTTTTGTAATGTGTTACTGAACGTTTGATACATGACACTGGAAAATCCTCCACACACTATAACTCAGAGAAATAGAATCAGCCCTCATACCTCTTGAGAAGCCTTCCGCGCCTGCGCTATCCTGACCATTTCAGGATCTGGGATCGTTCCAGAACACCAGGCTTTGCTTCCCGCATATGCAGCATGGTAGGCGTTCTAAAAAGGAGAGAAGAAGTCAGTGGAGAAGTGTATGCTCATTTTTAAATCCAAAGAGTTAATCTGCCGGGGAAAAGAAAATTTTGAGGAAAAGCATGAGGCCCATGCTCTGCTTCAGTCTTGTTTTGAGAATGGAAGTGGATCTTAAGTGACATGGACTTTGTGCTGACCCTTTCCCCATCAGAGAATATTTCTAAGCACATTCCATAAAGTTTGCTTATGTGATATGAAATAAGGGCCCATTTCCCAAAACTCGCCAGGAGAACATTTGCTGAGTAAATGTTCATGCAAGTAGCAATGAACGTCATGCAAGTAGCAATGAATTTGCTAGAGCAGCATTGCTACTCATGCTAAATCTGTGTGAGGTGTTGTGTGGACAAATATGAAGAGTCAAAGCTGAAGAAGGTTATATTTTCTTTTTTGTCCGACTTTTTTCAGAAGACTTCAGAGTGCGTGAAAGCTCTGAAAAGTGAAGTCCTCCATTTACTTGTACAGACAGCGTCCACATTCCCCTGCCAAAATGGACAGCTTCCCGAGATGACAATAATTTACAGACTTCTGAGTATTTGGGTTGTCTGCTGAGATTGCCAAGAAGAGTGATAATGGGGTTAGACCATTTCAAAAAACAGCATTTTTTTTTTAGTTATAACTGATGTGGGATGGATCTGAGCCACCAAAATAAAATGAATGGTCCCATAGCCCAATAAATCATTCAGTTAGCCCTCTACCTCTTATATTACTGTTACAGTCTCTATGTAAAGGAGATTTATTTTTAACACTATCAAAAACCTCTTTTAAAAAAAAACAAAACATGATGTTGGGCAGCAATTTTCTGTTTTCCTTTTATTACTATCTCCTGCCCAATTTCTTCCTATCCCTAATCCTGTGTTTGTGATACTCACCTTGAAAATTAATTCTGTAACATGGCTCAACTTCAGGATCAAGTCAGAGGAGAAACTAAGTAGGCAGAAAAAATCCACAAGCAAAACAGAATGGGCGAAATTCTGGCCACAGTGATGTCAATGGGAGTTTTACCATTGACATTAATAGGGTCAGGGTGTCCTTCAATATTTGCAGTAAATAGTAAAAGTGACAAAAATAATGATGGACTGTAATAATACTTAGCACTTTCATAATACCTTTCATGTGAGGATCTCTGAATGTTTTACAGATATGAGCAAGTCTGAGTATACCCATTTTACAGAAGGGGACATAAATGACTTGACCAAGCTCATGGCATGACTCCATGGCTGAATCAGGAATAGAATCCCGAATCACCTGACTTTTGCTCTGCTCTTTTTAATAACTAAAATATGCTCCCTGGAAAAGCTAGTGAAAGTTAAACAAGCTATTAAGGAAATAATAATAAATGGACTCTCGTGACTGAAATATAGTGAATAAAAACAGAGCAATAATGATCCCATTTAGCATGTAGCTCACTCAAGCTGATGGGTGACAGATTGCATCTTAGCTGCTTACATGAACATGTGTACTTGAGGGATATCTCTTACCTGACTAGACAGTTGTTGAACTCTGCGAGCAGCTTCCATATCTCTGGATGTCACATTCCAGTGAAAAAACGATTTGAATTGTTCCCCCTCTTCTCGATATTTAATCTACAAAAATAACGGCATCAACAGGTTTGTCTCACATCATGGATGCAAGAGGCCATTATTTTAAGGCGGGAAAGTGCTGAAAATGTCTAAGTGCCTAATACTAAATAGCGAGTGCAAAAACTGCAGCATAAAAAAGGTAAGAAAAAATTTAAAGCGCTGCCAGACTTTGTTTACAACCTAACAAAACAAAACTGTGAACAAATGCATACACTCTGTGCGTCTACCAGATCCACAACTGGTGTAGACTGGCACTGAAAGACAGGCCAATTTTCATCAACTAAGGATCCAGCCGTATATTTTTAAATATAGACAGATACAGACAGATGCCATTTTTTTTATGTTAGAACCTACTAAACAAACACAGGCCCAGACAACCCAAACTCTGGGGCCTTTGAGAAAATGCTGCTCCCTGGACACTTTTCTTCCTTTCCTCCCCACCAGAGTCCCCTTTACCTGGCTAACTATATTTCATTCCTTTTGTTTGTCACCAGCCTCCAGCAACCAATTGCCACAGGCAGGCTGCACAATAGGCGTTTCTGTGTCATGCAAAAGACACAGACCTGCCTCCTGTGTGCCTCCCACCACTACTACAAGTTAGATTTAGTCCATAGTGCAAACATCTCAGTTCTACACAGTGGGCTTCTGATTAAGATATTCTGCTATCACAGAACTTACACAACAGAAAGAGGGACAGCCCTATGAAAATATGAGAGGACAATCTGGACCTTAGGTACCAATAACACAATGATAACTGAAATCAAGAGAAAAATCTGTGCAAAACATACAGTTCAAGTGTTAGAGATATTGATCCTGTGTATCAGCCAGTGGGCAATATTCTACCTCTTTTTACCCTATGCAACCTCAGTGAAGTCAGTCAGGTTGTACAAATGTAATTAATGTCAAAAAGTACCTCCGTGTCTTCATTTTATTATGATTTATTAATAGATGGGGCTACTATAAGGTGGATGCATAACTGGCTGGATAACCATTTTCAGAGAATAGTTATTAATGGATCATAGTCATGCTGGAAGGGCAGAACAAGTGTGGTTCCGCAGGAGTCTGTTTTGGGATCGATACTGTTCAATATCTTCATCAATGATTTAAATATTGGCATAGAGAGTACACTTATTAAGTTTGCAGATGATACCAAGCTTGGAGGTGTTGCAAGTGCTTTGGAGGCTAGGGTCATAATTCAAAATGATCTGGACAAACTAGAGAAATGATCTGAGGCAAAGAGGATAAAGTTTAATAAGGACATCTGCAAAGTTCTCCACTTCAGAAGGAACAATCCGTTCCACACATACAGAATGGGAAGTGACTATCTAGGAAGAAGTACTGCAGAAAGGGATCCAAGGGTCACAGTGGACCACAAGCTAAATATGAGTCAACAGTGTGAAACTTGCAAAAAAGTAAACCTGATTCTGGGATGCATTAACAGGAGTGTTGTAGGCAAGACACGAGAAGTAATTCCGCTCTACTCTGTGCTGATTAGGTCTCAACTGGAGCATTGTGAGTATTGTGTCCAGTTCTGGGGACCACATTTTAAGAAAGATGTGGAAAAATTGGAGAAAGTCCAGAGAAGAGCAACAAAAATGATTAAAAGGTCTAGAAAACATTTTTTTGAGGGAAGACTGAAAGAATTGGGCTTATTTAGTTTAGAAAAGAGAAAACTGAGAAGGGACATATAGCAGTTTTCAAGTATCTAAAAGGATGTTACAAGGAGGAGGAAGGAAACTGGTTCTCCTTGGCCTATGATGATAGGACAAGAAGCAATGGGCTTAAATTGCAGCAAGGGAGGTTTAGATTGGATATTAGGAAAAACTTTGTAGCTGCCATGGTGGTTAAACACTGGAATAAATTGCCTAGGGGTTGTGGAATCTCCATCACTGGAGATATTTAAGATTAGGTTGATAGAGCTCTATCAGATATAATCTAGATGGTGCTTGGTCCTGCCGTGAAGGCAGGAGACTGGACTTGATGACCTCTCAAGGCTCCTTCCAGTTCTAGTAATCTATGATTCTATGATTTTGCAACAGCATCTTGGGACCGCAACTGAGACCAAGCGACTATCTGTGCTAGGCCCTGTACCCACACATAAGAAACAGCTGTTGCCCTGAAGAGCTGACAATCAAAATAGACAAAACCAAAGAATACTGAAAGTGTGTATTGTTATCTCCATTTTACAGGTAAAGAGAAGCAGCACAGACAGATTAAGGGACTTGACTAAGTGTCTTGCAGGAAGTCAGTTACAGAGCAATAAACTGCACTCATATCTTTAGTCTGCAGAAAAGAAGAGTGAAGGTGGATTTGATAACAGCCTTCAACTTCCTGAAGGGAGGTTCCAAAGAGGATTGAGAGAGGCTGTTCTCAGTAGTGACGGATGGCAGAACAAGGAACAATGGTCTTAAGTTACAGTGGAGGAGTCTGGGTTGGATATTAGGAAAAACTAGTTCACTAGAAGGGTGGTGAAGTACTGGAATGGGTTACACAGGGAGATGGTGGAATCTCCATTCCTAGAGGTTTTTAAGTCCCATCTTGACAAAGCCCTGGCTGGGATGATTTAGTTAGGGTTGGTCCTGCTTTGGGCGGGGGGTTGGACTCGATGACCTCCTGAGGTCTCTTCCAGCCTTAGGAGTCTATGATCTTGCATCCTATTTAGTGCCTTAAGAATAAAGCCATTGTTCTTCTCTACTGTAATGTCATGTCCTCAGTTTCACCAGTTACTTTTAACATTTCAACTAAAATGTTTTCTCAAGTAAGAATTCTTTTACACATTTAGCATCTATAGTGTGAGACTGGTGTTCCCTCTAAGAAGCCCTGAGACTCTGACTGGGCGGGGCTGATTAATCACTTGTGAAGCTTTGCTGCTGAGCAGTTTAACAGGAACACTGTTTGAGACCCAAAACTGCCATATGAGTGAATAGGGACTTTAGTGAATAAGGATTAAAGTATCATGCCCTTAAATACACTTAGCAACCCCCTCCTTGTAGTTCAAAATTTCCTATGTGATTGAAAGGGACAGGAGCTGCTCTAGGTGTGAAAGAAAGGGAAAGTGATCTCTGAACTATAATTTGCCTTGCATGTATGTATATATACACACACGCACACACACACAGAGGAAGTAATGGGGGTCTCATATCACAGCCTGGAAACAGAAATAGAACCTGCAATAACCCTAGACTCATTCCAGACTAGCTGTGTCACACGCAATTTAAAGAAAAAACACTGATTGTAGATTTTGTAATAGTGTCTGAGTTATTGCAAAATCCTGATGCATAAGAATAGTGTGCAAGAATGATGGAAGAAAAAGTGTAACATATCAGGAATGCTGCTAAATGTATGATGCCAGCATTGTCCAGAAAGCAGAAAAAATATGAAGTGTGTGTGCAATATTTTAAATAATACATTTTAGAGAATTTAGTTAGAGAATTTTAGTAGGATGCCAAATCATATACAAACACATTATTCCCATATAAAATAATAATAGTAATTATTACTATTATTATTATTTTATAATATCAAAGGGTACTAAATTCAATAAAGCAACATTATACATGGAAATGGGCCAGTTATCAGTGATTAAATGCAATATTACTATATACTTCTCTAACTTTAGAAGTTACCAAAATACAAAATTGAAATAAATATCTTCAGAGGAAAAAAACCACCACACAACAGGAAAGAATGACATAAAACAAAAAGACTTTAAGTTCCCTAATGTTTTTCAAAAGCTCAACAGTTAAAACCTTTTACAGAATTTTGATATGGGTACAGGTACAAGAAAATCCCATGCATCTATACTATTTCTGTAAAAATGTTCTCAACAAAACCATGCAAAACCTGACTTTTTTTTTAAATAAATCTCAGCCCAAGTTCATCAGATTTTTGGAAAACCTCCTGGGTAAAAATTCTAATGAAACTGAACCTACTTTATGGCTTGGGGATATCAGTAAGATTTGGTTTGGAGTTTTCAGGTTCATTTGATCCCACAATTCAAAACAAGCAATAGAAAGTTTAAGAAAATGTCCTCATAAATTCACATGACTGAAGCCATCAAGTTTGCATAACTTTGCTCAGCCTTCCTAGCAACGTTCTGTGAGCATTGCTACATACTTAATGTATTAGATAAGGATGTATTAGATCAGAGGGAAGGTCCTCTCACGGTTAAAAGATAGGAAACAAAGGGTAAGAATAAATGGTCAGTTTTATTCAACATATTCATAAATGATATAGAGAAAGGGGTAAACAATGAGGTGGAAAATTTGCAGAAGATACAAAACTGCTCAACATAGTTAAGTCCAAAGCAGAATGTGAAGAACTTCAAAAAGATCTCACGAAAGTAGGTGACTGGGCAACAAAAATGAATGCATTTAATGTTGATAAATGAAAAGTAATATATATGGAAAACATAAACCCAACTATACATATACAATGATAGGGACTGAATTAGCTGTTACCACTCAAGAGAGAGATCTTGGAGTCATTGTGGAGTTCTCTGAAAACATCCACTCAATGTGCAGCAGCAGACAAAAAAAAAGCAAACTGAATGTTAGGAATCATTTTTTAAAAATGATGTCTTATTGCCTCTATATAAATCCATGGTACGCCCACATCTTGAATACTGTGTGCAGATGTAGTCACCTCATCTCAAAAAAAGATACTGTGTCATTGGAAAAAAATCAGGAAAGGACAAAAAATGATTATGGGTATGGAACAGCTGCCATATGATAAGAGATTAATAAGACTGGGACTTTTCAGCTTAGAAAAAAGAAGACTAAGAGGAATATGATACAGGTCTATAAAATCATGGTTGGTGTGGAAAAAGTAAAGGAGGAAAAGTTATTTACTTGTTCCCATAACACAAGAACTAGGTGGTCACCAAATGAAATTAATAAGTAGCAGGTTTAAAACAAACAAAAAGAAGTATTTCTTCACACAATATGGAGTCAACCTTGGAACTCCTTGCCAGAGGATGTTGTGAAGGCCAGGTCTTTAACAGGATTCAAAGAGCTAGATAAATTCATAGAGGACAGTTCCATCAACGACTATTAGCCAGAATGGGCAGGAATAGTATCCTTAGCCTCTGTCAGAAGCTGGTAATGGGCAACAGGGGATGGATCACTTGATGATTACCTGTTCTGTTCATTCCCTCTGGAACACCTGGTATTGGTCACTGTCAGAAGACAGGATACAGGGCTAGCTGGGCCTTTGGTCTGACCCAATATGGCCATTCTCACATTCTTATATTCTTGTGATCCCCTGAAACACTGAGCCTGCATTTCTCAATCAGGAAGATTCCCAATAATATTAATAGATATATTGTCTGAGTAAGGACTGTCAGATGCGCCCCCAAATGTACAGGACGTAAGACCATAATTCTACCTTGGGACTTGCTAGTGATACTGACAAAACTATTGTTTTGATCTCTTTCTTTGCAATATAAGTCAATTATAATGTGGAATTGTTTGCGGTGTTGTAGACACGTTTGTCTCGGGATGTTAAAATGACGAGGTAGGTGAGGTAACATTTTTCATTGGACCAATTGCTGTTGGTGAAAGAGACAAGCTTTGGGGCTTATCAAGCTCTTCTTCAGGTCTGGAATACATGTAATATGCATTAACTACTTATGCTAAACACTCTGTTCCACCTTGTATTTAGTTGTGACACCTGAGTACATTTCCCAACCACGAAGAGGAGCTCTGTGGAAGCTCAAGAGTTTGTCTCTCCCACCAACAGAAGTTTGTCCCTAAAAAATATTACCTGACCCACTCTGTCTCTCTAAGGCAGTGTTTTCAAAGTGGGTCACGAGCCCACTGTGAGAAAGCTGCTAATAGGCCGCTCCGGTTTGTTTACTTACTGGCTCCGGAGCCTCGTGGCTCCCATTGGCTGCAGTTCAGCATTTTCAGCCAAGGGGAGCCACTGGAAGGTGAATGGCCCAGGCCGCTCTTTCCCATGGCTCCCCTTGGCTGCAAACAGCGAACCAGAGCCAATGGGAGCCCCAAGGTTCTCTGGCTGAGGAGCCGGTAAGTAAACAAACCGGAGCGACCCATTACCAGCTTTCTCAGAATGGGCCTGCAGCCCACTTTGAGAAACACTGCTCTAATGTAGAGCTGAAGAGGCACAATATATTATTCCTCTTTTTTTAAATGAATGGTGAGCATGCAGGATACAAATTCACCAGAGTTAGCAAATTTTTTATTGTTGAAAAAAGGGGGGAAAAAATCCACAAATCTGCCTCATGCACCGTGTCTCTCTAATGTCCTTGGATCAACACAGCTACAACAATACACTGCATACAACACATTAGGCATTTTCCCCCATTTTATCTACATTTCAAAAATTTCCAGCCAGTCCTGGAATTCACTGAAATTCTACAAATGTTACAAAATGTGTTGTCTTCTACCTAAAATTGGTCTAAGAGAAAAAAGTAACAAATCTATACATCAGCATAATCAAGCTGGGAAATTTAAATCCAGATATGGATTTCAAAGCCCCCTAAGTATGGGCATATTTGATTGTTGTGGCCCTATATAAACCCATTTGCAAAATTCTGATCCAAATCTGGCTACAAACTTTTAATACTCTTAAAAAGATATTGGCAGAGGAGGAGGAGTTTCTCTCTGGACTTTATGTTTTAGAATGTGTCTAGAACAGAACACATGACTCCAAAGGTGACTTTGAAACAAAATGCAATGTTTTCAAAAAAAATTTCAGTTACAGACTAACACAGCTACCCCTCTGAGAGCTAAATATAAAACACACTTCTTCCTAAAGCTTCTTACCTCACTTATTGCTTCTGATTGTTTCTTCACGTTTATATTTACTGGTGTCTCATAGACGCTTGTGAATGTGTTGTTTTTTGGGTTATGTCTATAAAATAAGGTATAATGGGAAATTTTAAATATATGTTACCACCGAAAAGAAATGTTTTCTGTTTAGGTTTATGCTTCTTAAAAATAATGAACAAAACACCCTACCAGCATGAGTACTCGGTTACACTCAAGTTATTGCATGGAGTAGGTGCCTACAACTAAATTAATTTTAATGATCATCATCTCATATCAATGCTGTTTCTAATAACAAAAGAGAATAATAGAATAAAAACAAGTGTCATCTTTTCCTTTCAAATGACAAATTTGACAAGAATTAATCATTATGAAATAAAAAACTTTCAGAAAAAAACTTCCCTCCAAAATCTGTATTCTACATATTTTTCTAGCTAATAAATGAATTCACATCTTGTTAACTCTTAATCAGAAAGAGTTACAGAAATCACAGTACAGTCATGATAGTTTACTTTTCTAAATACTTCAAACGTCACCTCTTCTGGTATCTTTTAAGTTACAAGAAGACACGACAAATGTGGAAACATTACACTTGAGGTCAAATTTTTATCTCATCTGCCAGTCATATTAATCCAGAGTAACTCCAAGTTAGTGGAATAATTTAGGTGTCACACCACAATAAATAAGACCCGAATCCATCCGAAACCTACTCATCTAATGAATTATGGCAGGGTAACTTAAATTTGACACCACGCTTTTTAAAAATAAGCACACTTACGCTTGACAGTAAGGCTTTTTCTGATAGCTGATAAAGTTATTTACAGTTAACATCATCTTGCAGACTTCACAATGAAAACAGGCTTTGTGCCATGTCTAGAAATAGCAAAGATAAAAATATAGCAAAAGTTACTTGCATTTCATACTGTATATTCTATGGATTTCTAAATACCATTGCTGATCCCCTCTATCCATATAATTAATAACCATTTCCCACTGTGTGACTGAACACATACTAATTAGATCTACTGTCATTTCAATCTTTTAATTTTGTTCCAACAAATTTTATAATAAGTTCATCTCAATTCTGAAATCCAGTATAAATAAAGAATTTACAGTGTGAGGCATTTTGCCAGTGTCTTCAATGAAGGCAGGATTAGGCCCGGTATTAGTAAGTATAGTACCAATACATACAATTATTAACCTCCAAAATGACCAAGATAGAGGATGACTACTGACCTGATCTATACAGTTAATCTTCTCAGCAGGGTAAACCCCAAAGCCACATCTAGCACAAAGCTGCATATTCATCTTGAAGTCAACAGAGTGAAGAATATATATATCTATATATACACAAAAGGTTCAAAGCCTATGGAGATGACTTTCCAGTCTGTATGTAACACACTCCAGACAGCCCAATCAAGTCCCAGTCAAGAATCACATTAAAGTTCTGACTTGAAGTCTCTCACTCCCTTTTGCTGACCGTCTGTTTCAAAGTCAGCTGCTGGCTGGCTTTTAAAGCTGCCAGTTACTAAGAAGGGTTATTTTGGCAACTGGGTAAGTACATACAGGAGGGGCACTCTCAGCGACATCTTTCTCTAAATAGAAGAGTGAACTCATAGAAAAGAATCATGTTCATGTGAATGATAGAAACTGGTCATTCACTTTCTAAGTTTTGCAGTATAACATTAGCTGTCATAACCCCAGGATGGAGTTAATGGTATCCACAGTGCCATCATCAGATTAACAATTAGTAGCTAGTCACCTCCACATCTGGTATATGAGCTCATTATGAGCTGGTCTATGCCTTTAGGAACAGCCCTGCGTAAGGTAGCTCTGCCACCCCAGAAGAAGTTCAAGGGAGAAACTAACACTAGATTCACAATTTCCTTCCTGCTTCCCATTTGCTTCTGGAGAAGTAATCTGCTTCATCCCAGACCAAAGCAAATTACTTCCCCTATCCCAACTCACCTGCACTTGTGATGTGATGTGATGTGCTATGGGGAGGCAGAGCCAATACCAAGCTCATTCTCTCCCCCATCCAATTGCATCTGCAGTTGTGATACAGGGAAACAAACTTAGTGGGACACGTGGCTTATCAATTGCAAAAGAGCAGTCACAAAACAGCTATACGTTGAACCAAAATCTGGTCCAGCAACATCCGTAGTCTCGCATGATTTTAGTTGGCCAGATGCCCATTTATCCTGGGTGTGGCCAAATTTTTCATGGTTCCAGAAACTTTGTTTACAACCATCAGTCCTGACTCCCAGTGTTCTGTGCTGTTATTTAGCTCTAGTTTACCCCTAAATGTCTTCTAAGAACTCAGTAAGCAGTGGAAGTGTTGGTAATGCTGCTAGACAATACTGACCTCCCATGGTTAGGCAAATTCTCTGGTTTGGCTTCGGTCAGATCCCGAAGGCATCAGATTAGATAGGTTCAACCTGTACTTAATAATGTACCGCATCAGCAGAGCAGTATAGGTCAGAAAGTGAAAAATGGCTCATCATTATGAAACTATGGAAGAATGTGAATAGATACACTGTCAGTCCCAAACACCAGAGCTGAACAATCCTACTCTTACAAAAAATACTATGGAATTTTTCATACCTGCAAGTGGTCAGGACCTAAGTTTTACATCTCACCTAAACTATAGAACCTCCAACAGTAATTTCCCTTAACAATGGGACATTGCTAGGTACTTTCTTCTAGAGCAGAAGTGGGCAAATTAACCAACCCTCGGGCCAGATGCTGCCACCACTGTATTTACCTTCATCTCCGCAGGTACGGATGCTTGCAGCACCCATTGGCCACCGATCGTCATTCCTGGCCAATGGGACCTGTGGGCAGTGGTGTCCTAGCCCACACTGCTTCTCACAGCTCCCATGGGCCAGGAAGGGCGATCTGCTACCATCAGGAGTGCAATTGCCCATATGTAAGGAGGTGCAGAAAAATAAAGCGGCCGCGGCCCACCAAAGGCTAACCCTGGCGAACTGCCTCCTTCTTATTGCCCACCCCTGCTCTAAAGTAAACTACAATCTATTGAATCACCCCACACCACTCTAAATAGCAATTAGGTATTATAAGGAAACCTGTCTAATGCCTGGTGATAACCAACTCGACTTAACTTTACTGACTGCTAACAGCGTAACAGCACTGTATAGAAAATGGAATGGATAAATGCTCTGAAACAACATAGTACTAACCACTACGGCCCCAACAGTACAAAGACTTAATCATGTGGTTAATTTTAAGCATTGTGAATAGTCCTGTTGACTATGTGTAAGTGTTTGCAGGATTAGGGCCTACGTGTGGTACTAAGTATTAACAGGATCGAAACTTTTGGTCTCAATACTGCCCCCCACTGAAGACAAGGATTCAGTGCTGAGTTCTTATACCCAGAGTATACCATGCATACAAAAGGGTAAGAGGGCAGAAGATTTGGCATTGGCTTTGTTGGGTTATAAATTAATGCAGTAGGATGGTAAAAGGCCATAATCACCTAAGACGCTGCATGCTGAATACATTAGAATGATGAGGAAAGGACACTGGAGCCGAGATAATGGTGCTAGTTACATCACAGCTAGAAAATCCAATATAATATTATTAAATAACTCACGTGAGGTTCTTCTGTTCAGGAGAGGAGATGACAGTTGTCACTGTAGCAGGGGCATTGATGATAGTCATATTACGGATTTTAATTGCTGTGAAAGCAGGCAAAGCCATGGATGGGGTTTAAATAAAAATTATAAGAATAAATAAATGTGTTGACTACTTTTAAACAGTGGCTTGGAATTGGCAGACTCAGTGAATCCAGTCTGGCATTTCCAGTTCTTGTTGGAGCTCTGTAGAGAGGTGATGGTCTCTATTTGTAGATCTCATTGCACTTCAGTTTTGGTGCAAAACCACGAAGTTTTCACACCTGCACATTAAAATCAGAGATACGGATTATGCTGTATATCTAGGACTTTTGACTTAGATAATCAATTTTTAACCATTCAAGGCTTCGACCTGCAATGTGTTGCTCACCAGCAGCTCTATGCATGTCACAAGGGTTTGTAATTATTTTACCCCTGTATTCTGCAAAATACACTTTTACTTTGTAATTGTTTGGAAATGGGTCCTTTATGGTGGGGGAAAATTGCTTAGCTATGTGGATTTTATCAAATGAATTTCTTTTTGAGAAAAAAACATGCTTATGAGAAAAAAAAATTAAGCTCCAAGTAAAAGTAAACCTGCAACAATGGTCTGGCTTTCGGAAGAGTGTTACCAACTTTTCTGATTTAATCACAAGTATTGTGGTATTTGGGGTATTTTTAAAACCCTAGTTCACGAAGTCATGTGAATACATGAGGTTAGCTTGGTTTTGAAAAAAAAAATCCAGCCCTTGAAGTTATGGAGAAAACCTTAAAAATGTGACGTAAATGTTGTATACATTTTATTGGGGTCTCACACGTTTTAGAAAAACAAGATCAATGAGGTAATATCTTTTATTTGGCCTACTTCTGTTGGTCAGAAATGTGAGCTTTTGAGCTTACACAGAGAGAGAGCCCTTCTTCAAGTCAGGAAACAGATTGTCACAAGGTGGAGCAGATTGTTTCCCGTAAGTAGTTGACAGACATTTGAAGGGACCATTCAAGGGGAAGTGACCTGTTAACACCCCAGCAGTCAAAATTTTTAGTTTTTGTTAAAGATCCAGCAAAAGGAACCATGAAATTCTCAGACAGGCCTGCGGGGCGGTAGAGGAGGCGGGTAAGGGAGGGAGGCAAAGGACACAATTTGAAAGGGTCAAGGGCTCTGGGCTATTATGGGCAGTGCAGCAGGGTTATTCTGTGTCACTCCTAGAATCACCCAGTATATCCCCGTGGCCATGGAGTATGGAGGGGGGAAGGGGGTCTCTGCATGCTGCCCCCACACCCAGAGCCAATGAGAGCTGCAGGGGTGGTGCCCAGAAAACCTTTGCCCCCCTCTCTCCCCGGCCTAGGAGCTGGTGCCAGAGGAGAATGTATCAGTTAAGAGTCACCCCGGGTAAGTGCCTCCTCCCTCCCCAGCCCAGAGTTTATACCCAAACACCTTCCCAGAACCTGCGCATCCTCTGGCACCTGCAGGCTCAGTGCCTGAGCTCTGGCAGCCCCATGGACTGCGCCCAGCCCCTGCTCACCGGGCATCAGCAAGTGATGCGAGCGTGGGCTGAAGGACTCCAGAAGGGCAGGAGGCAGCCATGCAGCCAGTGGCTAGAGAGAAGCGGCAATTTCCCCTTCAAAGTGTCGCTCGGGCCCGTGCCTGTGCCGCCTACACCTCACACCTGCTGCCCTCAGGAGAGCCTTGCTCTGTACGCTGCCTACTCTCCTGGACCAGACACCACTGCCGCAAATTCCGGTTTGGGAGAATTGGCGACATCCTCAGCTTCTGCCCCCCCCCACAAGTGCCCCCAACCCATGCGGGGGCCGTGCAGCGTGCCAGCACAGGGAGGGACAGCCTTGTGTTCCTACAGACCCATCTTGGGGGGGCGTGCCAAAGGGGCCAGTGGTCCCCCAAATAAGCATGGTCCCTCCAGCAAGCGGAAGGCAAGCCAGAGCCTCCATCCTCTGGCCTGCAGGGGGAAGCTAGGTTTTATTTCCCCGCATACCTGGGGGAACACAGGGGTGCATTCACACCCTTGCGGTCCACATTTACCAAAAAAAGCACACAGACTCCCCCCTCCCCCCCCCAGAGAGAAAGTCCTGCCTACGGGCCTGTTCTAACCCTCCTGGTTGCAAAGCGACACGGCGAGGGAGGCCGCAAACACAGGCCAAAGCTTCAAAAGCCAGGCGGCAAGTACCAGCCCCTCTTTTAAACACGGCCCAGGATTTCGAAGCCCATCTCGGCATTGCGGGGGGCCGGACTCCTGGCCGCGCTGTGTCCACGCCCGGAGGAGGATTTTGGAGGCGGGGCGCGAGCCCGGCGGGGAGAGAGTTTGGAGGGCGCGGGGGGTCTGGGTGGCCTCGGGGCCGCCCCCTCCCCCCCCGCACAGAGGCCGGGCAGGTCTCCGCTCCCACGCCCCGCAGCCGGGGGTGCGGCGCGGCCGCGCTGGCACAGGGGGCAGGGCCTGGCCCGCTTTCGCTTTCGGCGCTGGCGGGACCCGGCCGGGCTGCACGGGGAGGCGAAGCGGCGCGAGGTGAGTGTCCCCCGGCAGCCCCCGGCCCTGTGCCCGACCCCTCCCTCCGGAGCGTGGCTAGTCTCCCCTTTTCTCCAGGTGCCTCCAGCGCCTGCCTCCCTTCCCCTGCCCCTGACCCCCCCTCCCCCTTCTTCCCCTGCCCCGGAGCCGAGCCTCTCCCCAGGACCTGACCCCAACTCCTTTGCCCCCCAACTCTCATCTCTTCCTTCCGCCCCTTATCGCACCCTCTCCTTTCATCTCCTCCTGCCACTTCTTTTCCCAGGCCTGACCCTCTCACCAGGGCCAACTTCCCATTCCTGACCCTCGCCCATGGGTTCCCAAACTGGGGGGTGTGCCTCCCGGGGGGGGGGGTGAAGAAATTCCAGGGGAGGCACCAGGCGACCCAGCCACACGCCGCCCCCCCCCCATCAATCCCACCCCAAGTTTCGTTGCCATTTTTTTTTTTTGAGTGGAGGCGTGAGGGGTTTCTCAAAAATCAAAAAGGGGGCGTGATGCCGAAAAGTTTGGGAACCACTAGTCTAGTCTTCTGACTCTTCCCTGCCTGGCCCTCCCCTCCATCCTCCTTTCCCCTCCCTGCCTGATCCTCTCTAGCACTGTCCTTCCAGCCCTCCCTGGCTTTTCCCCTCCTTCCCCACTAGCTGTCCCTACTGGCTTCACCCCATGTTCTCCCACCTGTCAGATCACCCTAATCACTTCTCCAGGCCTCTCATTTCCCTTCCCATAGCTGACCCCAGCTCTGTTCCCACTTTTTCCACACAGATCCCAAGCCTGACCCGGGACTTTTAATACTCCTACTACTTTTAATACATCTGAAGAAGTTAGTCTTTAAGGTGCTACTAGACAATTCAGTGTTTTTTAAGTTTTTCCTCTAAGGTTAAGCATCCTTCCAACTCTTACCTGCAGAGCTCCCCCACCACCCGACCTTCTAACTAACCCCTTAACTCCATCTCTTACTCCATGCCTGATCGTCTCCCCCTTTTCCCCCCAGCATTTAACCCCACCCTGTAACCATGGTTGCCAGGTTTTTGTCTTGACAAATCTATAAGGGGACTCAGTACATGCTGCCTGCTGTCCTGTCTTATGGGCTCAGAGTCAGAATCATTTTGTTCTTTGTATTTCAGAGGTGACAACCCTTCCTCTAACCTTCCTTCTGACACCCCAGCACCTGAACCCCACCTTCCATCATCTTCTATCCCTCTTCCCCATCCCTTAGAATCTGACCCTCTTCTTCTTTTCCATTGACTCCTAGCAGCTAACCCTTTCTAAGCTCTTTTCTTCTCCCTGGCCCCAGAGCCTGATCCTGTTCGCCTTCTGGTCTACCCCAAAGCTTGACCCCCCTTTCTTTTCTTTCTGGCCACACTTTCTAGCCCTCTTCTTCCCCCTATCCTATGACCCTTCACTTCTAATGTCTTCCTCCAATCTTCAGTGTTTTACCCTTTTCTTTTCCTCTTTTCTGAGCCCCAGTGGTTCTTCCCTTCCTTTGTCTAGGCCAGTGGTCCCCAACGCGGTGCCCGCGGGCGCCATGGCGCCCACTGGGGCATTTATGTGCGCCCGCCTAGTGACCAGGGCCGGCCTGAGCCATTCTTGCGCGCCAGGCGCCCGGTGCATACGCAGCCCCACCCCTGGGCGCCCGGCAGCCCCAAAAGGTTGGGGACCACTGCTCTAGATCTTGTCTACACTAGAAAGGAGGGCTATGCTGGTGTAGTTAAAGTGAAACAGCACTCAACACTCTCCCATATGGCTAAAGTTACAATGGTATAAAGGTACAGGTATAGATCTTGGCATAAAACAAAAGAAAGGGAATAAGCTATACTGCTATAAGGCAACTTTATACTGATATAATTGCCTCCAGCCTAGGCAGTGCACTGGTGTAAGTATTTTGGTTTTAAAAAAAATCACACCCCTGAGAAGCTAACAGTTCACTTAGAATCCCACAATTCCAATGCACAAGGCAAATTATTCCTTCCGTTTTTGCATTTATTAATTTTCTTCCATGCATTCATTCACCTTTCTGGATTAGGTCTCTTGGAAATTTCTTATCTTCCCTAAATAATCTTGTGTAATTTGCAAATTTACCATCTCAGAGTTCATGCCCCTTTCCAGATCAGTAAGGAATACATCCCTCTTAGAGCTGGGATAACAGGGTGAAGGCTAGCTCAGTGGTTTGAGCATTGGCCTGCTAAACCCAGGGTTGTGAATTCAATTCTTGAGGGGGTCAGTTAGGGATCTTGGGCAAATCTGTCAGGGCTGATGCTTAGTCCTGTGATGAAGACAGGGGACTGGACTTAATGACCTCTCAAGGCTCCTTCCAGTTGTATGAGATAGGAATATTTCCATATATCAAATGTCATCAGCCCTAGTTCTTTATGAACTGTGAGTATTCTTACTGACATCAAATTAGATTCAACTGAAACTGAAAGTCACTTTCTCTCCTATCTTTAGCTTGCTTTGCATATGGTACACAGTATTCAGATCAGAGTCCACACAAACAATTTAATATTTGCTTGCATAGTCCTACGTTCCACTGGTATCTAATAAAATAGTCAGCATTTCTAATCTGTCCTTGATGAGTTCAATAGGAAATGCATGAATAAGGTCTAATGAATAATTGTTTGTAGGAGTGGGACCTATGTAACTATTCTGCTTTTCATTGAATACTATGATTTAAAAAAAAAAACCTTTTTTGCCTGGTAAATAGTATGGTTTTTCTTATGTCACGTGTATTGCAGAGGAAATTATTGCTTTCAGTTATACTGGTGTAATTCTGAAACTACTCCACTGACTATAAATTACTCTCAATTTATATTGGAATGATTGAAAGCAGAATTTGTCCCAAGTGCCATAATTTGCCTCAGAGGGTGCTCTGAAATCTTAGAAGAGTAATACAGTAATTCCTCATTTAATACGGTAGATACGTTTCAGAAAATGAATTGTGCTAAGTGAAAACATGTTATGCAGGGTCAGTTTTCCCATGGAAAAGGTGTGGGTTGCGTTTCAAGCGCACGTGTGCTTGCAGCTCCAGCCTGCATTTGTTAGCAGCTGGGACCGGGACATAAGGTTGGGGGAGAAAGGGGACTGGGTTATAGCAGGGAGGGGAGGTGTTTGGCTCTGGGGAAGGGACAGGAAGGACAGGGGAGGGGACCTGCAGCTGGCGGCTGGGTTTCCCCAGCTGGCCGGTCACTGGCAGCTGCACGGGGCTTACCCTGCCTCCGGAGGTTCTCCGCTCACCGCGCCATTCCCCAGCGACCCCCTCTGGCCGGATGCCTCGCTCCCTCTCCTCTGCTCCCCGCTTCCAACTGGCGGCTGGATTTCCCCAGCTCGCCGGTCACCGGCAGCTGTGCGGGGCTTCGTCTGCCTCCTTACAAAGCGGCGGAGGTTCTCCGCTCACCGCGCAGTTCCCCGGTGACCCCCTCTGGCCGGATGCCTTGCGTCCGGCCAGAGGGGGTCACCAGGGAACTACACAGCGAGCGGCAAACATCCGCCGCTTTGTAAGGAGGCAGACGAAGCCCCGCGCAGCTGCCGGTGACCGGCCAGCTGGGGAAACCCAGCTGCTAGCGGGGGGCAGACGAGAGGGAGCGAAGCGTCCGTCCAGAGGGGGTCGCCGGGGAACAGCACGGCAAGCGGAGAACCTCTGCCGCTTTGCAGGGAAAGCCTCGTGCAGCTGCCGGCCACCGGCCTGCCCTAGGGGAAATCGTGTTATTGCGGGGACAGGTCGTGTTGTTCGAAAAATGTTCCCCCAAAAAAAATCGTGCTATCGCGAAAACGTGTTAAGCGGGCACGTGTTAAGCGAGGAATTACTGTACACATTTTGCTGTCTGAGATACATAGCATAACTTTTTCTTTTTTAAAAACACACTAATATTGTGTTAAATAGAAGCAGTGAATTTCAAAATTAAGACAGAGTCTACATGCAAGAGTTACATCATTGTACATTCCTCCTAAACACAATTGGATATGTATATGTATGTACGTATGCGAGAAAAATTAAAATCTTTCATTATTATATGTTGTAGCCATGTGGGTCCAGGATTTTAGAGGGACAAAATGGCTGAGGTAATATCTCTTATTGGACTGACTTTTTGTGAGTCAGAGAAATTGTTGAGCTTACACAAAGCTCTTCTTCAGTCATGGGAAATTCGTTTGTTTGCAGTCTGAAGAAGAGGTCTATGTAAGCTTAAAAGCTTGGCTCTCACCAAAAGAGGTTGGTTCAATAAAATATATTACTTCATCCACCTTATTTCTAGAAAAATTGAAAGCTTTTTTTTTTCCCTTTTTCTTTTCTTTTCCTTTTTAGGATATTTTCAAACTTGTATTATAACTACAATGGAATAGCTAATATTTTGGGATCAGTTTTTTAGTGCTGCATTTCCAATATACTGGTTTTGGTCCACATTGACTAGATTACAAAGCATCTTGAAAGTATGATATAAGACCTTTCACTAGAAATGTATTTTTATTTTTGACCTTAGCTGCCAATTCTGGACAAATTTCTGGGGTCGCTTTTTGAATAATTGCAATAAGAAAAATCTAACAGCGGTGGTTGAATACACATAGTATTAGTATTAGATTGATGTAGGATCCAGAAAATCATGGTCACTCCTAGCCTATGAAATATCACACAGTATAACAACAGGTTGATAATTAACCTCAAATGTATTTGATGTATTAGGTTTTTTAGTTACAGAAATATTTTAAAATATTATAGCACTCCCTGAAGGGCTCTTATATTCTAGTTCTCTGTTTTAGCCTGTGTGCATAGATGGAAGGAAATCAGTCCGGTCCTGAGCCCACACAGAAGGATGAAGACTACGGTGGAGAACAAGGTGATACTGTGGATGCAAAGCCAGACAGAAGTAGCAGATTCTCCTTTGGAAAGTAAGCTGTTTTATCATATGTTATTTTTGTGTTTCCATCTATATGCAATGGAATGAATCCCAGACCATCTGTGCCCCCAAAAGGGGACATATAGTGCTTGCAAAAATGTTAAATAGGCCTTAAAAACCTTAAGTCAGGTTTTGGAAAATTAAATTCAGTCGGTGCAGCTTATGGATTCATGCACTCCATGTCCATGGAAAGTGTTTCTCAACCAGACAGTGCATGACTGTATGGGAATGAGAAACACAGACCACAGTGCATGATACTTGTTCTTCACTTTTACAGTACTTCCATTATTTCAGAGATGAAAATCTTGGATATTCCTAGTTGGCTTAATTTCAGGTTTTAATAATCACTAGGGGGCTGTTCCGTTGCTTGCTACGCTCGCCAACTCTCCCCTCAACACCCCCCTCCAGCCCCCGTCTCTGGCAGCTTTTGCGACCAGAGAGCATGAGAGCATGATGACATCATTCTGTCATCTGGCAGAAAAAACTTTTTTATATATATAGAGAGATAATTCTCTATGGTTATTTTTCAAACATGGGTGATTACAGTGTTGTTCTCATATCCTTATTTAGTCACCTAAAGTGGTATGGCTTTCTTTCTATCTTTCTTGAACACAGCGTGTGATCAAAAGGCTATGGCACAAGCCTAGGAGTCAGATATTCTGAGTTTTCTTCTTGACACAAACACAGCATGATCTTATGCAAGTCACTCAATTTCTCGGCCTCTATTTCCTTATTTCTAAAATGAGTGTTTTGTGAGGCTCCATCAATCAATATACAGCTCTTTGAGGTTCTCTGATGGAAGACACAATAGAAAGGCAAATATTATAATCAATCTCCTAAATATTTTGAGTATTATTATTATAATCACAACTTCACGTTTTCTGCAGATATAAAATGGAGCACTCAACATTTTGTTTCCAGAACCTGACAACACTTTTTTTTAAAGGCTTATTTATCTAAAATGAATTAAACTGGTTTTACCAGCATAATAGCTTTTCTGTTCTAAGGGGAAATACCCTGTTTCCATTCTTATGCTAAATTGCTACAGTTTGCCACTTGTTAATGAAGAATGTTTGTGTCTTGAGAAATTATTTGAGCAATCTGACTGGCTACTGCACCAGGCTTCCATTCTTTCAGAATACTTTGAATCTACAAATTGAAACTACATCACTCTTAAAAAATACTTTTAGACATTAGTTGCACCTTAAAGCCAGAGTCTCAAAAGTTAAAGGCCACATAAAGTAAATCAGAGCAGGGCATAGAGTCCCAGTGCCTTGACCATGCTATGCAAGATAAATTTGCAGCCTACTAACACCCTAGTATGAGACATTTCCTGTTGGTTAATTTTGGTTGTATTTAATGGCCATAAGCCTTGTTTTGGCCATTAACTTTTTCTACATGGGCGTGAAAGAAAACTGGTTAACTTGGTGCTGTTAATGAGAAACCTCTTTGTTCTAATGTAGAAGGGAACAGAATTAGGAGACATCATAGAAAATGGACTGTGAACCATGCAGAAAGTTCTTTGCAGCTGCTGTTAGTCCCTCTGCAGCTGGGGATTCAGTTCCATGCAGCCCTAGAACAGAAACGGGAAGTAGTTGAAAATCTACACGAGGAGGGTGTATTTCTCTCAGTGCAGTAAAACATATGAGGTAGACCACAGCATAATTTGTTTCCAATCTAAGCACAAATAATTGCCATTCTGTGGCTTTTCCACAGCAAATCTGCCATGCTGTCAATCTAGTCTCCGGCTTCTGCCTTAGACATGTGATCAAGCGGCCAGGGTCAGCTATTGAATTGTAGCATGACACTTTTTCTCTTTTCCTGTTAGGGGAAATTATTTCGCTGTTTCATTTCTTTGAAAAGCCTTCTAGGTTTCTTTACCATTTTAGGAAACAGTGTGGTTCAAGGAAAAAACTGATTTGTTAAAAATCACTTGCTTTTTGTTTTGTTGTGTTACCACTAGATGGCAAGCTAATATCATTTTTGTTTGTTTAAAAAATCATTAGAGTGAGTCTGTCATACAAAGGTTAAAAGGACACAAGTTGGATATTAGAATTGCACGGATTCATAAAGAGAATCACAGTTGCACATAAGGCTGCAAGCGTGTCACGGAGGTCATGGAATTGACTTTCCTGGACCTCCCTGACTGATGTAGCCAGTGGGTACCCAGAGTCTTCTTCAGCACTACCAGGTACCCCGGAGACCCTCCTAGTGCCAGTGGGCCCCTCAAAACTCCCCTGAACCAACGGGTGCCCCAGAGCCTCCCAGAACACCAAAGATTTAGTTAGAGGTATATAGTACAAGTCACGGACAGGTCACAGGGCCATGAATCTTTGTTTATTTCCCATGACTTGTCCGTGAGACTGTTACTAAAAATGCCAAGGAATAAATCTTAGCCTTATGTACAAGCAATTGATTGTGGTTTTTATTTTGCTGGGCAGAAATAGCAAGGAACTCATAGCAAGCTTGATGACAATGAAAGTGTGAAAAGTTCATGGTTAAGAGAAAATGTGGCTGATGATTTGAAAAATGTATATGCATTCTTCATGTGATCTTTGGAAACACAAATACAGATTACTTTTTCCTTATCTGCTTTGTGTGATCCTGTAATACTTTTATATGCCTTTATCTCGTAAAAAATTCTCATTTCTCCACAGGATGCTTTAATATCTTTCATGCACATAAGCATCACTTGGAATTTCAAAGGTGTTACCCCAAATAGTAACAAGACATTTTAAAATTTGTGTAGGTTTCTGCCTTCCTCTACACAATGGCTCTGTTTGTTGCATGTCATATGAATATATGAGTTGTGGGTATTGGTGAAATACAGGAGCCATCATTTCTTGTATGCATCCAGAGGCCAAATTCAACACAAACTGAAATTCTGGCTCCATTGAAGTCAACAGGAGTTTAACGGTTGACTTCAATGTCACTAGAATTTCATCTGCAGTGTATTTTTAAAGACAACTTGAATGCCCCTATAGTATGGCAGAGTAGCGCTTGTTTTGTTAGCATCTGTGGTTGTATCTCTAGTGCACTTGGCTACAGTGAAGCATCCATGGGTGTAGCTGTAAGAATTTCGATACCAGGGCAACTACAATATTAGTGAATTGTATAGAACTGCCAACCCAGCAGAGCGCCTGAGCCAGAAGCCTGGGAGACAGCCTGGCTTGGAGTGGAGACTGAGCAGCAGCCTGACTGGGGAGCTGGCTTTTTTTTTTTTGCTTTTTTTTTTGTCAATTTCAAACTGAACCATGAATTTGAGAAGAATGAAAGCCAGTCCGTGTAAGTAATGCAATTTCTACAGGGACACTGTGTCACCCTAACTACACCAACATAAGTCCTACGCCTCTCATGGTAGTGGAGTTATGCTGTCCGTGTAGTAGGGAACACACACCAGCAGGAGCAAGACTGTGGTGTACATACTGACATAATTAGGTCAACCCTTGGCCTTGTCTTCACTATATGGAAGATTGAAGCTGCTGCGATTGATCATCCGGAGTTTGATTTAGCAACACTTGCTAAATCAAACTCAGAGGGTGCCCCGCTGCTGGCCAGTAAGGGAAGCCAACGGGAATGTTTGTCCTTGTCAGCCTCCCGCTGTGGGGACAGTGGGGAAAGACAAAACAAGGTATGTCAACTCCAGCTACGTATTAATGTAGCTGGAGTTGCTTATCTTGATTCAGCGTTCCCTTTTACTATAGACCTGGCCTAAGGCATATTACACTTTAGTGAAGACCAGACCTCAGTTGGAAAATATTATGTAGTATATAAATAAGTATCTATTTATGAGCTCTTAAGTTACTGGAACAGCTTCCAGACACAGACCCCCTCAAATGCATCGTTTAGGTGACAGGCCTTGTTTCATGCAATTATCTCTGCATGGACTCACATGCTCCTTCCATCTTAGATAGGATAAACAGGCCTCCTGTTTCTTAGCCATGTCAGCAGCACAGGCAAAATTCAATTTTTGCACCTGTAAGCTTTTCCCTTTGGGAGCCTCTGACAGAATACATCTGGAGTGACATACAAATAGTGTCTTTGGAACAAAAAATCATTTATTCAGAGTTCAAAGGTGCAAAGAATAAAAAGAATAAAAAGAGCTTACACCATAAGGTTTTCTTGAGATGAATTAGCTGAGCTGATTGGATCTCTGTAATATTTCTGCAGTATTTCTATAAAGTAGTTAATGTTGCCTTCAGTAAGGAATCAAAGCACCAACTTATAATCATTTAAGAGCTCTCAATTAAATTGATAACTCTTATTTGAAAGTCACTTTACCAGAAACCTCCATTTTTTTGCTCTTCAGTCTATCAGCGGTTATGACATCCTCAATTACTAGAACATACACTCAAATTTTACATGAGCTTTTTTTTTCTGTTTTGCAAACCAAAATACAGATGAAAAATTCTTACAAGTGTACAGGACTTTTTCAGATTTCCTGTTTCTGATGGCACTGTAGAGCCTCAGGGTGTAAGAACCATGGACTGAAATACAACGTGAAGTAATCTTTCGCCACCTATGTCTCTGTATATCAAAATTTTTCAAAACAGAGCCAAATCTTTAGTTTGTGCAAAGTCTGCATAGCTTTAGTGAAGTCAGTGTACCCCAATAACCACCAGCTAAGGATCTACACAGCAAAATGTCATCAAAAATTCCCCTCCGCTTCCCCCCTTTTTTTGGGGGGAAGCTGAGGGTGAGAGCAATTACAGCGTTCGTGGTGCTTTTTTCATGCATTTGCACGAAAACAGGCTGCTGCGTGACTCTCATGCAGGAACTTGAATGGTAGGTTGTTTGGTTATTAATATGGATTAATAACCTGTTATAATGACAGCTTTGGAGATGTAGGGGGACAGGGAAATTAAGGCTGACAAGAGATGCTCTTTTGTTGTTCTCTTTTATACTCCTGGGAGTTATTTTCCACCCACCCTTGATTACCAGCAGTTTCCTTTTATTCGTTTGACAAGATACATCACAGGTAAGGATTTCAAGATGAATTGTTTCTGAGAGTGCACATGTTTGGTTTCCCTTCACATTCACATATATTTTTAAAAGTTGCCCATCCTTTGTTGTACAGGCCACTTGAAACACTGAACTTTGGAAAAAGAGGCGCTTCAGTCCCCAGGAGCATTGCCTTATTTACAGAAAAATGAGTAGGGTTGTCAACATCTGCCTACTAAACAACTATGAAATGAGTCATTTCATAAAGTCTGAGCGCTCCTGCCGTGACCAAGCGATGAAATCCTAATGATTACCTGAATGAATCTCATTTGTTTCAGCAGCACCTTTGTACATTTGTACTGCAATGTAAAAACTTTGAGCTTTGCTGCCACTGACTATTGCAGGGTTGTTGTTTTTTTCACAATTAGATATTCTGTGAAAAGTATCTCCCGTGTCCTCACAATAGCCAGATTATACACTGCCCGGGTGTCAGTCTTCCTGCTCCAGTTAATAGCTGATTGATCTCTCACTATCTGGAACCATAGACTGATTGTGTCCATCACCATTGTACCTGGAACATAATGTGGGTAGGTGAGAATCTGTATGGTTATGGCATTGGATTGGGAATGTGAGAGAGCTGGATTCCAGCTTTGCCTCGAGCTTCCTTTATGCCTTTTGGCAAGTCACTTACCATCCCTGTGCCTTATAACCCCAGCTGTCAAATGAAGATAATGTTCCTTTGTTTCACCAATTCTTCCTCTGGCTTGTCTATTTCAATTGTAAACTCTCTCAGGTAGGGGTTATCTTCCTTTGTGTTTCTAGTGCAGGTGCTATTATAATGTAAACAGTAAATAATAATGATAAAAATATGTGCTTTCCATCTTAAGCATGTGGCATTTCATCAGTCTGAGAAAGGGTTACTGGATTAGGTCGTCTTTGCTGGTTAAGGCACTTCCTGCATGAGTAAAAAAGTATATTTTGGAAGTTTTTTTCCTCAGAGTACACTAGGAATTTTTCACTTCTAATTATTCTTTATTATTATTATTTTATTTTATTATTTATTTTCTTGTGATTTGAGTTCTAGATTCTTACTAGAGAAGGCCAGCAGCCAGCTGGTGTTGGCATAACAGTTCTTTCCTCCATTAGCACATAGTACATAGCATAAATGCTCAGCTATTATGCAACTGTATTTTAGCAATCATAACAGCAGGTAGGGTTTCCACCTCTGAGATACATCTGGGATGATCCTGAGCCCATAAAACTGAACATTTGGCAAT
Organism: Pelochelys cantorii; assembly: GCA_032595735.1. Lineage (NCBI taxonomy): Eukaryota > Metazoa > Chordata > Testudines > Trionychidae > Pelochelys > Pelochelys cantorii. The sequence continues at coordinate 63,564,603 of CM064333.1, read as the reverse complement.
GTGTACAGAGCACACTTACAGATTTCCCAGAACAGCTACTTCCAAAAAGCAATCCTAGGAAAACTTTCACAGGTGGCAATCCTAGCAGCCGATCAAGTATCGGGTTTGCAAAGAAGCTAAGTTAATACAAATAATTCAAAGTATAGGGGAAAACAAATCACATGTGAAAAAATGCAAACAAAAGTAATAGGAATTAGAGCTACATACATATAAATATATGGGAACTATTTCTAAGATACAGAATACTAAAGGATTGTTCTTTTTTAACTGTTAGATTAGGTTAAACGTTTTCAGAAAAGCTCTTAGTTGCCCATCATATGGTGGATAAGAATTTGTTAAAAGGTACAGTTGTCTTATTCCACTTCACTTTCCTTTCCTGCACTGGGGCGCTGATAGAATTGTAGTGATGAGAATCTGTGTTTTCTGCCTGTCAGCAAAGGTAGATCAGGCCTGCATGACCTCAGCAGCTTGTTAGGCCACAGCCATGGGGGTTTGAATAGCCCCATAGAAAAGTCCAGCGTAACCCACTGCTGACATAGGGGAACTTTGGGCCTGAACACAGAGTTTCCTGCCTCACTGTCTGTTATAGCCCTGAGCATGGTGGGCTCCTAGCATTACTGAAGAAGATTAAACTTGCTCTTGGAAACAAGGTGAAACTATTTTCAGATGCAGAGTGGAGTGATATTTGATGATGAGCCAAGGTACTGTAGAGTGTCATATCTCTCCTTCCTTCTCTGTTGTTGCCTTTGTGGGAGGGTCATGAATGAATTCCCTGAAATAATTCAGACATAGCGTTCTTCTCAGCTAAAGGTTACTCTGATGGCACAGTGCTCTTGCCTTTTCATATGAAATGGTATTTTGGAAAAGTATATTTTTGGCTTTACTTTGTTTAGTTTTAGTATTAGTTTTTATTAATATTATGTTGATACAAAACCGTACCTTTAGTTTATATTAACACCTCTGGTGGTTGAGAGGTGGATGTTGGTGTTATATAGCATAATTAGTAATTATCTGTCTGCCTTATGTATCCTAATCTCCAATCCTGAAAAACCTCAGTTGCACAACTCTAATGAGAAATTCATACATAGAGGACTTGCAGAATGGAACTGTCTCTGAAAAGTTAACTGTACTCTTTTGAGTTTGTAAAGTCCTTAATGATTGTGGGTGCTTTATAAATCTTATCATCTTGCACAATGGTGTGAAGGTGAATAGCAGAAATATAAACCTAGGGTTAAAGAACAGAGCTTGTACTGTATTTAGGGTTGCCAGATGGTTTCAACAAAAATACCAGACACACTTGACATTACATCACAATCTACATTATGTCTTGTTTAGAAAATACCGGACATTTGTATTTTCTCATTTATATTTTCTCAATTTGTTTCCCGAACAGAAAGCTCAAATACTGGACTGTTCGGTCAAAACTGGACACCTAGCAACCCTAACTGTCTTGGCTCCATTTAATTATATTACACTGCAGTGCTATCCTGCTAGAGCATGACTAGAGATTGCCGAAGACAATGTGCTGTGTACAAAAGAACAGTCCTGATTTTCTTTTTTGTTTAATTTTTGCTAAATGTTTACACGATACTTCAGTGTAGCAGGCTGTATCTGACAACATTTGTACTAACGTGTAACTGAATGAGTCCCGCTGTAGTGCTTATAGTGAATAAACTGCAAACAAAGAATGATTTTGGATAATATTGACTGTGACTCAAGCTAATATGTAGTTATAAAAGAACAAGAGCAAGGTATTCATTATTTAGATTTTACTAAGGTGGCTGCCCCCATTTGCTATGCTTGCCAACCTCCTCTCGCTGGCCATGAGCCTGATAACTTCATTGTGTCACGCTGCAGGAAAAGCTTTTTTTTATATAGATAAATGACCCATCTCTAAATCTAGGTGTATCTACAAGATGGAAAGTGTACCAAAAGTTACATGCTAGGATTCTCATCCTGCAAACAGTGCCATTTGACAGATCCCTCTGTTCCACAGAGTGTCATTGACTTCCATAGTTTTGCATGTTGGCGGAGCCTTTGTGGAGCAGCTTGTAGGATCTGGGCCTAAACCATTCCCACAGCAAACTCTTTCTTGTCCACTCAACACTGCACTTACAATTTTTCCACTTAGCCCACTTGCATTGTCCTTAGTTAAACTCCTTCCCCACAGTATTTGGAGAATGGATGGTAAGTTCTGAATACCAGCAGGGCCTCTGCCTCTTGGGACTCATTTCTCGATTTGGTTCCAAAGAGTCAAAGGATCTTCACTGAAAGTGCTGTCCTGTCAGTGACCCCTTCCATTTAACCTAAGGGTGAGAGGAGTTGTTAGCTTAAGTTTCTAATTTGATCTCGACTGCTGCACTGAAACCATGTGGGGTTTTATGAGGATGAGGGAAAGGTGTCCTAATATGCACATGGCAATCAGTGCAAATGAGAGAACCCATGCAAAATGTGCTCTCTGCAAGAAACACCCCACTAAAGTGTTAATCCACTGCATTCTGCACCAACTGAAGTTCCTGAGTGGTCTTCAGGTGCGACTCCTTGTATACTGAATTGCAGTAATCCACTACTGAGGCGACAGGAATTAAGAACCTTGAACTGCAGTAAAGAAAAATGCTTTAGTGTAAGAGAATGGATGTAAAGAAAGTAGATATAGTACATTTGGGAGCCAACTGATTTAGAAAATCTGTAGTTAAAATCTGGTTTAAATGAATTTGAAGGAATTTGAGGTGTTTTCTTTTTGGTTTTTTGGAACCATTTTTATTTGTAATCTTTACCTCTAGCTTGACACTTTTTTCTACGTCTCAGTGGTGTTGCTTGAATGATTAGTTGTCCCACATTGGAATTACTTTGTGTTTTTACATTTCTGATGAACGTGCACAGTCCTAACTGGAAAGATTTCAGAAACTGGAAATGATTCAGAGAAGAGCTACAAGAATGATTCACGGTCTAGAAAGCATGTCTAATATGTGATGGACTTAAGAAGCTCAGTCTGTTTTATTTATCCAAGACACAGTTAAGAGGCGCCCTGCTCTTGGTTTACAAGTAGACATGGGGAAGAGATTTCTGGCAAAGAGTCTTTAATCTAGCAGAAACGTGCATAACCAGATCCAGTGGTTGGAAGCTGAAGTTAGGCAAATTCAAGTTAGAAATAAGGTGCACATTTTTAATTGTTGAGGGCAGTTAACCATTGGAGCAGTTTAGCTAGGGACATGGTAGATTCTTTACCATCTGAAGTCTTTAAATCAGGATTGGATGTCTGTCTAAAACAATTATGTATAGTTCAAAAAGCGGTTATGTGTTTGATACAGAATTACTGGATAAGGTTCTATGACCTTTGTTATGCAAGAGTTCAGACTAGATGGTCTTAAAATCTGTTCACTCTTTGGGAGAAAGAACACATTCTGGAAACTTCAATTTGCTATCTGCTTCGTTCTTGACATTTATTAAGTAATGAAATCACCATATAACATAGATGCGCCTTAGGATTCTCATATTACAGATGGAGAAGCTGAGGCTCTGTCTACAGTGCAGGGTAAACCCAGGGTTAGGATAACGCACGTGAGCAGACCCTGGGTTTGTTAGCCTAGGGTTTTAGCACATACACTCATTGTAACAGGTTAGGAATTGTTGGAGCCCCAAGCTGGAATCACCAGCTCAACATCTACAATATGTTATGCAGAACCAAGTCCAACCACACCAGGATGCTACACTTCCTTAGCATCCAAAATGTGGCTGCTTTCACTCCTTTGTACATGGTGCAGAGTGGGAAAACGTGACTGTTCACCAAATTTGACTGTCTAGAGGATTTGGGGATACTTTTTGCATACTTCCAGAATACAAGTCCTGTGGGGCTACATCTTCACCAGTGTTTCTTAAACTTTTTAAGACGGAGGAACACCAGACAATAATTTTTTTTTTTTTTGAGGAACACCAAAGACTTTTTGTTGGGGGGGAGGAGGGGGAGAGGCCGGGGAATAGTTATTGAGCAAAAAGAAAAATACGGTCGGGGGAAAAGTTATTGGGGGGGGGGGAGTCGCCTGTCCCTTTAAGGGTGGCCATTTTGAACTCTTGTTTTCCACGGCACACCGGTGTGCTGTGATGCAGTCAGAGGTGTGCCACGGAACACAGTTTAAGAAACACTGATCTACACTGACTGCTAAGCAAGAGGGCTTTAACCCTGTGTTGGGTTGACTCGGGCTCAGACCTTTCCACCCCATAGGGTCCAAGCCATGGTTTAGCGTGATGTGTTTGTATGTAGACAAAAGGGGGGTTAGGTTTGTTTTGAAGTGTAGACATACCGTCAGAGTCCAAGATGTGAAGCCACTTCCCCAAGAACACCTGCAACTAGAATTCAACAGCAGAACTAGAATTCAGACTATGGATGTGTCTGCACTGGAGTTAAAATCCCACATCTGCCTGTGTCAGCTGACTCGGTTTCATGGGGCTTGGGCAGAGGCAAGGCTGTTTCTTTGCTACTAGACTTCTGGATTCTGGTATCCTCCCACACCTGGAAATCTATACTGCCGTTAAACACCCCCTTTGTCTGAGCCCAAGTCAGCTAGTCCGAGTCACATGTAAGTGTCTAATTGCAGTGTAGACATAGTTTCAGGAGCTAATGGCTCCCAGTCCAGCACTTAGTGTACTACACAAAGCTACTATAAATCTCTGCAAAGCTATAGCAATCTAAAATCATATATTCCTCCCTTAGAATGAAACCTGCATTTTGTTTCTGTGTGAAACTCAAGTGGCATTGCAGGTGAATAAAGCACAGCCATGAATTTGTGAGGAGATTGTCCTAATGAGTAACTTTTTATATAACTTTAATTGTATCCTGGAAGGTGGTGTGATATACGATAAAAGGTATAGTACAAAGTGCAAGGTGGTTTTTTTTTTATGTAAAGCAGCATTCACTCAGAGATCTCTACAGTCTCAAGCAATGCTGCTACATATGCCACAGTAAGAGCAGAACTAGATAGTTAATAAACTTTATTACTGGACAAATAAATGAGTTGTAACAGACAAGTAGTCTTAAGTGGCCCCACCTTTAGGCATTGGAAATTCCAAGCAGCAGCATTTTTTGGCTTGTGTAACAGAGTTAGTTTATTAGTCCATAGAAGCAGTTAGAATATTTACCGTGTCTGTTTTTTCTTGAAGACCAATATAGCTACTATTTTTTCAATTCAGCCTTATCTTTTGTATTTAACTTACACATATATGAAAAGGGCTTGGATGGTTTAAGAGCATCTAGGCCCTTTGTTGCTTAACTCTCTCTTTGAATTCACATCAGAAAGTAACTTCCTTTGAAGACTTTTAAGTGGCCTTTCTGCGGTGAGTTACTATTGTAGTATAGTTCCAAAGTTCTCCTAAAAATGTCACTGGAACTGATTGTCAGTCTTAACAAAGAAGCTGAGAACTGTCACTATGGGTAATCCTGCACTGCAGACTCTTAGGCACAAGCCTAACTTTACTGTCATTCTTAGCCCCATTGATTTCAGTGCCCTTCAATGGCAAAGTCAGGCACCTGCATGAGGGTTTGCAGTATTGGGGCTTCTCCCCTTCTTTTCTCTTCTTCATGAAGATGATGATCAAAATTGAGGCACGTTGGTGAAGCAGCTTGCAAAGAAGTGGAGCATTGACCTTGCCTTACTTTTTGTTAATAAATGTTCACTTTGGACCTGACTCTTATCAGTTTGGCACTTTTTTTACCATCTTTACATATTTTTTTCAGCACAGATGCACTTCATAATCAGGAATAATTATTCAGAGCTCCTTTTATGTGGTATAGTATTGCTCTCTAACTTGCTGTTCTTGGGCTTAGAGACTCTTATAAAAAGCATTCCCTTGCTAAGTAAGAAATACCTTATGACAATCTTAATAAACTAACAGAAGCTTGGAGAGGAATTCAGATATGCAGTGTTGTTAGGATTAGAGTTGGGAGGATTTTTTTTATTTTTATTTTTTTGCAATTCATCCCCAAAATATATTTTTCAATCAGATTTGATCATTTGTGTCAATTTCAGCTAATCATTTAGGCCAAATAAAAAAATGAAAAAAGTGAAATAATCTAATTAGCTTTTGTCGGTTTTGAGACAAAACATTTTGAATTTGCTTCAGAACAACATTTTGTTTAGAAATTAATCTCGGTTTGTTTTTAAAAAATTGTAAAAAGACTAAAACAATCCAAAGATATAATTAAATTAAATGGGGTGGGGAGGGGGGAAGCATTTCAGATTGAACAAAATCTTTACTTTAACCTAAAGCAATTTTTGGTGGTTGGCTGCAGTGAGAAAAACAAAATTTAGTTTTGATTCAATTGTAAATGGGATTTTTTTTCAGATTTTTTTCAATATAACCAATCAAATAATCAATTATTCACTTAGCTCCAGTCAGCAGTTACATTCCCTTTTCTTTTATCTCCCAACAGAGGGGTTTCTGAATCTTTTGGTAATATTTGAAAGTCCTCCTCTCATTTTCTCATCAGAATATTTTTCTAGAGCAAGTTTCAGAAGTCTTCCAAGGGTTGGTTATTTTATTCATGATAATCTTTCAAAGATCATAGTAATGTCAATTAATACAGGCAAATAACAGGTTCTCCTAGACAAACATGTATTTGGATTCCATTTATCTTCCTTGTGTTAATAGTTTCTTGGACATGGGGGCCCATTACTTAACTTGTTAATCTGCTGGCCAGTTTCTCTTTAAACCATTTCCTTAAGTAAAGACTGTGACCTCTGTTAAACAAGATGGAATGATTAGATTTCATAAATATTTACAGTTGAACATTTAGCATCGCAATAATACTTAGGGCTATGTAGCATTATTCAGAACACTTTACAGAACAAGAATCACCCCCATTTTATAAATGAGAAACCTGAGAAAGAGAGAGAGGAAATGAATTGTTAAGAACATAATAACTCAATAGCAGAAATGGGAATGAAACCCAAGCTCCTAATTCCAGTCAAGTGTTTTATCCAGGGTATCATGCTACCTTTCTATAACTACCAGTTATAGTCATTTGTGTCCCACATTCCATGAAGGGTCTGATCCTGTATTCTTTATGCACATAAAACATCATTGTCAATCCCAATGTCAATATTAAAACCTGGTGTTCACGGATTGAAATACACTTGCAGCTGGGAAAGGCACTCACCAAATATGCCTAGTCCTAATAGAGCCTTTCTGTTTGAAGAGTAGAAATACAAAAGATTCTTTGCACAAATAAAATAGTGGGCATTTGGACATTCAAGTACTGGCATGCTCCTTGCATCCCAAATATATACTTCCCTGCAGAATTGAGGGGGGAAAGGGGACAGCGTAATTATCTATTATTTGTTAGGCTGCTCGAAGTGTTCGAGCCGTTTTACTTAAGTAGATATATCAGAGAACAAAGTATAAAGAGAATTTATAACCTAAAAAGTACCAGTCAGGTACAAAGAAAGAGTGGCTTGTCCCTGTTCTTGCAGGTAGGGGACAAGTACAGACACTTGTAAGAAGTGATTTGAAACAGGAGAGACAAGGGAAACTGGGGGCGTTTAAGAGCTTAGGAAATTTTGAAGAGGAGGAAGGAGTAAAAGAAAGCAGTTAAGAGGGAACCTGGGGTAGCATGTAGGAATGTTATGAAAGCCTTATAATAATGCACCAACGCATGGTCATAAGAACACAACAGATAGAAACAGACCATGCAAATTGTATCACTTAATTTGATGCTTAAAAACAAATTTTGAGCCAAGGTCTCATTCTCTTTGAGATTCTCCTGCTATTTCACCCTGAAAAAATATACTGAATTGGCCTTAATCACACTCAGATTTACTGTACAGATCTGGGTGATTTTTTTAATACAAAATCTAACAAAGATTCTGTTTGCATTTTCAGTGTTTCATTTGTGTTCTTGTGGAGTAACTGTACAAGGAAAATTCTGCTGCAGGGATTTCCCCTAGAAAAGAAAGAAATACAATATGAGAATCAGCTATTTTAAGACGTGCTTGAGAATCAAGTGGTAACGACATTTCCTCCAGATCACTTCAGAGGCATAGAGCAACACATTTTCCGTGCTTAGGAAAGCACCAAAGTCCATACAAGGTTCTGCTGAGATATTAGGGTGTTTCCTGCTCACCCATCCAACTTATACTATTAAAAGATAACGGGAAATAGTCTCAAAGATTAATAGTTGATAGATGGCTGTTTGAACATCACAGCACTATTATTCCTGGCTGGCTCTTTGATTAAGTGCATCCAATTTCCTCTTTAGAAAAATTCCCCATCACAGGAGAGTAATTTTGCACTTATTCTCCTACTCCTCTGTCTGGCCACTCCTACTCCTCTTCCAGGCAGAACTGTTGTAAAACACCATTTAGACTGGGAATAGCTAGCTCACTATAACAAAGTAATTTTCCCCCCTTTTGGTATTCCCTCTTTCTTGTCAATTATTGGGAGTGGGTCACATTCATTCTTATTGACTTGGTCTCCTTAGCACTGGTATTCTACATAGTAATGTAACACTCCCATATTTTAATATATGTATAGATTTCTGCCAAACTGAAATTTCCACTTCATGCATCGGATGAAGTGGGCTCCAGCCCACAAAAACTTATGCCCAAATAAAATGGTTAGTCTTTAAGGTGCCACTGGACTCGTTGTTGTTTTCACCACTGAGCCTGTTCCTCATGAGGGAAAAAAGTCCGTGATTTGCAAAAGATCACGAATAGAAGTTGGAAGTCAGGTCGTTTTTTAATCCCTGGTGGCTCTTGAGACAGTAATGGGATTAGTTTATCTATAGATTGTGTGGGTGAGAGCACATTTGCTTCCTGTCAATACTTAGCACTTCTTGCTCTAGAATTTCTTGTTTTATACTGGTGCTTTTCTCCATGAAGCATCCTTACTTACCTGAGCAAAAAGTTATGACAGACTCTGGCCTTCAGTATTGCTGGAAACCTCAAAGGGAAAATCCCTTTTGCAATGTGCTGGATCTCTATCCTTACGAATAACTACAGGATTTAGTAGGTGTTGCTTGGATCCTTAACTCAGATAAGTTTTGGGGTTTTTTTCTAATTTAAATAATTGTTCTGGGGTGAGGGGTTCGACATGCAGGTTGTTCCAGGGAGAGAGGACAACCTCTCTCATCACAGCATCTTGGGTCCAGGTGAGAAGCACTTTCGCATAGCTGCTGCAGCTGCAGTGGGCACAGCCAGGGGAGGGGTGCATGCCCCCCAGGCAGGAGGCATATAAACAAACAGACACACAAACAGACAGGCTCTCAGAAAAATATCATAGATAGTTGTCTCTTTCTCCACATTTGCCCCCTGCTGTCCCAATGGGGTTATAGCTGTCTCAGTCTCCACCTCTGGCACCTTGCTACCCCCCTTGTACTCATTCTACAGTATAGGTGTCCCTCCTGCCAGACCCCTCCCTTTCCATTTTATGAGAAACAATCAAATTCCAGGCACATCCCAGTGTCCTGCCATAACCAAACCCTGACCTTGCTTTCATTATGATAAGAGGAAGCTGCATACCAAATTTGGTGATCCTAGCACTTACCATTTAGGAGTTCTTGAACAAATGGACTCACAGATGGAAGGACGAAAACACAGACAAAGTTTCTAAAATATACAGTAGATGTCCACCACCCACTGGGTCTAGTTTGAAGTGAATGTTGAGACTGCAATATCATTCTTGGAAAAACACACTGCTACAGTTACAGAGTCTGATCTAATGCCTTCCAAGCATGGAGCTCCCACAAGTCAACTGGAGTTCAGTGCTTAGAGGGCTTGAAGAATCAAGCCTACCATAAGGATTGTAGTATATAAATAACATGGGGTTCCAAATGGAAAGGCTACAGCACTCAAAGAGGATGACAGTCCATGCATCGCTTGTGGATTCAGAGATTGGTAAATGCAGGGCAGTGGAAGTGAGGGGAGGATAGTGAGCTCCCAAGGAAAGAAAACCTCCAGCATGAGGAGAAGGCAGCAGTAATGCTGAGAGACTCCAGTCTTGGGAAAAGAGCTTTAAAAGTTGTTGTTAAACATGTTTTCTGGATGTTTGAATTCACAGTATAAATCCCAAAGTCTTTACTCACGGGCGTAAGAATTTGATCCAGGTGAAGCAAGGTGGAAATTATTTTATATTTTCCCAGTGACTCTCTAGTGTTTCAGAGTTCAGCAACGGGATGGTGAACAGGATGAGATGGGCAAGCAGAAATACTAATTTTTATCAACATTATGCTCATTTCAAACGTATTAATAATTGTCCCAGGTAGTCACAGCCTTTGTAAGGCAGGTCTCTCAGACCAGGTCTGTACTAGACCCAAAAGGTCAGCTTAAGCTACACAACTCCAGCTACATAAATAATGTAGCTGGAGTCTATGTACCTTAAACTGAGCTTGGTGCTGTCTTCACAGTGGGAGGTCGACGGGAGCAAATGCTCCCGTCAGCTTCCCTTACTAGTGAATCGAGAAGTACCCATGTCAAATGGGGGCGCCCTCAGCATTCCTTACTAGACCCGCTAAATCGGATGCCAGATCGACCTCTAGTGCAGCAAGTAGAGATGCGGCCTCAGACACAACACTACGTGCAGGCCTAAACCAGGACCTAGTGAGCACATTCTGGTTTTCATTCTGCCTCTGATGTTGCCAAAGGAGATTTCAATACTGCTGGACTCTTGGGTCTGTAAAAACAAACAATAAAGACATTTATAGGGCTAATGAAAATATCCTCAAATAAGATAAAGGGTAAAAATATGTAGCAGATATAAAGTTTAATGCTTCTAGTCCTAAGCCAATGGGCAAATTCTTACGTAATTGTCCATTATGCTGTTTCTTCCATCTTTTTCTTTTACATTTGGTACTAGGCATTCTTAGACAGTAGATTTGTATCTTCTGCTGCTAGAAAGACCATTGATCTAATCCAGTATGGCAATCTGAATGTTCCTACATTTAGGCATGTAGGGACATAGGGTGACCCAAAAGGTAGACTCCAATAACAGACTGTGTGCTATCTGGTTGAAAATCCAGTACGTACATACACCTGTGTATATACACCTCAAAGTTGTTTCCTTAGTGATTTGTTGGGCATTAGCTTGGACTGTTACCAAGAGAAATTTGCCAGAATTACTCTGTTGACTCTATGATCTGATCCTGAGAGGTACTGAGTGGCTGTCTTGTACCTGCGGCTTCTTTTGAAGTCAACAGAACTTTCTGATCCTCCGCTCCTCTCAGAATTGTGCCTTATGTGTCACACAGGAACTACAGTGAAATGAAATAGTTTATTGCATGCCTCTCGAAGATCTTGCACTGTGATAAGGATCAGCAAAGATATTTGATGGGGATTTAGGAAAGAGTACAGGTTTTTGGGAAGACAACAGGTTGCAAAATGCTGTGGGAAAGAGTGTCAAGAAATGGTCATGAGATGGGTGCAGCTTGTAAATGAATAATAATTGTGTGTGACATGAGGACATTATTTGGGTCTAGAACAGACCTGGTCTGAGAGACCTGCCTTACAAAGGCTGTGACTACCTGGGACAATGATTGATATGTTTGAAGTAAGCATGCAGCAACAATGCTTGTTAGGAAACCAGTTTAAAATATTTTTCTGCCAAAACCACAAGTTGTACAAGCCTGAAACCATCATGAGGAAGGTGTATGCTGCGTACTGACCCAGACACTAGTTAGTAAATGCTTCGTTCTTATTTTGAAATTACCTTTCCTTGCAATTGTTCCAGATCATGTTGTCTGCCTCAGGACCAGATTGCAGAGGGGAAAGAGAATTTTAGATTAAAATAAAAATTGGAGCCATCCTTGAAAGTCAAATTTGAAGGTGGATAACTCTTTCTTGTACCTCCACCTAGGGCAAAGTTGAATAATCACCTCTGCTGTTCTGATTGCTTTGTGAGCCCACAAACAATTTGAAGTATCAAGCAAGGAAACGGGTGACTACATTTACCTTCAAAATATTAAATGCATATGAGTCTCTGTAACTAGAAACTATTCAGGAGCTTTAGTAATCTCAGGAGAAGAGTAAGAGGGAATATGATGGAAGTGCTGTAACATAATGAATAGTGCAGAGAAGGCTTGCTAAGTGCATCGATTTAATAAGCAGAACAAGAGACACGTGAAATTTAAAGTCAGCCATTTTAAAATGGAAAAGATATTGCATATGAAAATGACAGCACAGAGAAGGGCAGCTTGGTCTCCTGTTTACCCTAGAGCAAGAGGTAACTCAAAGTTAAAAGGCAACAATTTTTAAATTGTGGGGGGAAAAAAGAAAATCTTTTTTAAACAACTTGAGCTCTCACAGCTGCTGGGTATGGGTGAGGCACAGAACATGGGAATTTTCTGGAAAGACTTAGATATAGGAATAAGAAGAGCAGTATCAGTTGGGTTAACTATGTTAAAAATTGAAAGGACATAGTAGGGATGTAAGAGACTAGTCGACTATCCGGTAAGCAGAAGCTTATCGGATAGTCGACTAGTGATGTGACTAGTCACTTCATCCGCCCTTGCTGCCTCTATCAGAGAGAGGCATCAATGCAGGGAGCAGGAGCTGGTGCTGGGGGGAGCCAGCTTAAAAGCTGGTTCCCCCCAGCAGGGAGCAGGGGAGGTAGAGGCACAGCGGAAATGGCACGAGCGGGGACTGAAGCAGTCTCTGCTCATGTTGCTTCTGCTGTGATTCTGTTTTTGAAATGTACAAGAGCCCCAGCGTGGCTCTTGCAGTTTCAAAGGTTCAGGCACTGCAGGGAGTGTGGGGCCAGCGGGGGAGTCCCACGCTCCCTACCGGGCTCTTTCTACAGTTCAGAGGCGGAGGCACCCTTATAGACTAATCGAATCGATAGTCAATGGAAATCCCGTCGACTGTTCGATTAGTTAATCTAGATTTAACATCCCTAGGATATAGTCCCATCATCCACTTGTATTAAAATAATTTGTATTAAGATGATATGTCCACATTTTAAATACTGCATCCAGATGTGGTCGCCTCATGTCAAAAAAGATATATTGGCATTGGAAAAGGTTCAGAAAAGGGCAACAAAAATGATTAGGGGTTTGGAACAGGTCCCATATGAAGAGAGATTAAAAAGACTTGGACTTTTCAGCTTTGAAAAGAGGAGACTAAGGGGGAATGTGATAGAGATCTATAAAATCATGACTCGTGGAAAAAGTGAATAAGAAAGTTATTTACCTATTCCCACAATATAAGAACTAGGGGTCACCAAATGAAATTAATAGGCAGCAGGTTTAAAACAAACAAAAAGAAGTTTTTCTTCACTCAGCGCACAGTCAACCTTTGGAACTCCTTGCCAGAAGATGTGATGAAGGCTAGGACTTTAACAGGGTTCAAAAAAGAGCTAGATAGAGTCATGGAGGTTAGGTCCATTAATGGTTATTAGCCAGGATGGGTAGAAATGGTGTCCTTAGCCTCTGTTTGTCTAGAAATGGGTGACAGGAAAGGGATCACGTGAGGATTACCTGTTGGGTTCACGCCCTCTGGGGCATCTGGCATTGACCACTGTCGGCAGACAGGGTACTGGGCTAGATGGATCTTTGGTCTGACCTAGTATGACCGTTCTTATGTTCTTAAATTCCTCCCTGTACATAAGAACATAAGAACATAAGAACATAAGAACGGCCGTACCGGGTCAGACCAAAGGTCCATCTAGCCCAGTATCCTGTCTGCCGACAGTGGCCAGCACCAGGTGCCCCAGAGGGGGTGGACCGAAGACAATGATCAAGCGCTTTGTCTCCTGCCATCCCTCTCCAGCCTCTGTCAAACAGAGGCCAAGGACACCATTTTATCCCCTGGCTAATAGCCTTTTATGGACCTAACCTCCATGAAATTATCTAGCTTCTCTGTAATAGAGTTATATACTGTTACTTGGGTTGAGGACAGGAGTTATGCCTTCCTCTGGGGCATCCAGCAACAAACACTGTTGGAGTTGGGATACTGGACTGATAAACCCAAGAGATCTGCTGAGGCAGTTCCTCTGCCCCATCCCTGACCATCCCTGACCATCACTTCAGGTGCTGAATGTGACTCAAAACCCATTGAAGTCATTGGAAAGACTCCAGTTGGCCTCAAAGGGGTTTAAATCAGGTCCTCTGTGGACTGTTACCATCTGACTTTTGGTGCATGAGCAGAGCAGAGGCTGTAGGTAGTTTGCATTGCAGCACTCCCTGTATAGGCCTTGCCACCACGAGACACCTACTGCCAGGGACTTGCCAGTAGACTGATCAGACCCTTTTGTCTCTACCTGCAGCAAAATCAGGGCCTGAAATAGCAGCTAGCTTCCCATTTGCTTCCCTCACCTAAAATTGCCTAGAGGAACAACATTACTGGAGTGGTTATTTGTTTTAAAACTTCACTTACTGTAAAAACTGTGAGTAATCATTCTGCCATCTCTCTATAGAAAAGGTCCTTTTGACTGTAATGCAACGGAAGTCTTTTGATTTACAGGAAGAAGTACAGTATGTAATTACATGAAGAAATGTATTTTTATATTTTTTTATTGTAAGAAAGTTGTAGAAAGAGTCCTGTCCCCAGGTTGGGGTGTTTAAACTAAAAATGAAATCACATTCATTTTCTAAAATAGGCATCTAGTACTTTATTAGCAGACAAAGTTTACATATGGTACTAGGTTGCATGTTAGTTTTAGGAGTAAGAACATTTTCATCCTGTGTTCTTAATCCCAAGGTTTGTAGAGCAAAGAACACTGGCTCCTCCCAGGTCATCATGAGGTGAGCTCAAAACCCTCTGGCTGATTTTGGGAGCAGCTGTGGATAGTTCCAAAGAAATGCCCGTGTCTGTTATTCCTTGAACTGTTTGCAGTGAAGCATACTGGTAGGTTGTGACTGGAACCATTGGCTGCAGGTTGTAGTTCCATCCAATCTAGGCTATGGCTGCACTGTAGTCTTCTTGTAGAAAAACTTATGCAAATGAAGTACGGCGTGGTATCACCGTGCTTCATTTGCATAATTAATTAGGGGCCGTTTTTGCGCAAGATGCTTTGCACAAAAAGGAGCCATCTACACAGCTCTTTTTTGTGCAAAAGCCTCTTGCGCAAAAGCGGCTGCTCATTAATTATGCAAATGAAGTATGGCGATATTCCGCACCACACTTCATTTGCATAGCTTTTCCGCAAGAAGGCTACAGTGTAGCCGTAGCCCTAAAGAATTATGATTGTGACTTAAAAGGGTAAGGGTACAGCTACACTAGCTCGTTAGTTCGAGCTAGGTAGGGTAATGAGGGCAAGCGGAGTTGCAAATGAAACCCGGGATTTAAATATCCCGGGCTTCATTTGCATGTTCCCGGGTGCCGCCATTTTTAAATCCCCCTTAGTCCAAACTCCGTGCCCGCGGCTACACGTGGCACGGACTAGGTAGTTCGAATTAAAGATCCTAATTCGAACTACCGTTATTCCTCATTCCACGAGGAGTAACGGTAGTTCGAATTAGGATCACAGAACATGTGATTCCTGTCATTTGATGTCTTCTCTGGTTTTCTTCTTACAGAAAAAAGAAGAATGGGCAGGAAGAGCAGCCAGAGACTTCCCTCAGTACCCAGTACCGATTTGTTAGCCCAACATTCCAGTATAATATGGACTACAAGAACGTTGGCAAATGCATTATTATAAACAACAAAAATTTTGAGAACCATACAGGTATTTCTTGTGTTTGTTTCATACTTTAATTTGTTCCCTATTTGCCGCATTAATTTTCTTTACAGTGGCTTTAACATCAGTTGATTGATCAACAAGCCTTGTTTTCTCTCTTACAGACTTATTTCTTAAGACCATAAAACTTAGATAAATATTTTTTCTTGCTTGGGAAATTGCTATAGCAATTTCTTGGCCTACCCACGCTGCCTGTTTAACATTTAGCCACTCCAACAGGTCCACTTTTGCTAGGGTCTGTTGTCCAAGTGGCAAAGAACTTACCAACTTGCTTCACCGAGTTATCTTGTGCACCTGACTTCCATGTTGTGATGGTAAAATTTGAAATTTTCCCATGATTCCATTCTGAATTATAATTTTCCCAAGCTGTCCTGTGGCCTGGTGCTATCATGGACTACAAATCCAAATCGAGCTCTTCCTAATGCAGTCTAGACATTCTCTCCCCCCCTTATCTGGCTTATGCTGCAGAGTGGATATCCTGTCTTCACAGAACAAAACCAAATTGCCTTATTCATGCATACAAGAGGGCAAGTGATAACATATAACACTAGAAGATTTACCTGGCATTGCTCAGAACCTTAACTCAAATAAGTTTGTTTGTCACATCTGAAGAAGTGGGTTGTGCCCACAAAAGCTCATGATACCATCTACATGTTTTGTTAGTCTTTAAAGTGCTACCAGACTATTTGTTGTTTTTTAAGTTAAGTTTTGTTTTGTTTTGTTTTTTCATTGAAATCATTGCTCTGAGATGGGGCTGGGGATGAGGGGTTGAGGATGCAGGCTGCCCCAGGGAGAGAGGACAACCCCAGCCCCTTCTCACTGCAGTAGTTTGGGGCCAGGTGAGAAGCACCTGTCCATGGCTGCTGCAGCCCCAGCAGGTACAGCCAGGGGAGGGGTGCATGTCCTGCAACTGGGGGACAGACAGCCTCACAGATAGACACACTCTCTGAAATGTATAATAGATAGCTGTGCCCCCCTGCTGGCCCAATGGGGTTACTTACTTGTTCCCATAATATAAGAATTAAAGGACACCAAATGAAATGAACGGGTAGCAGGTTTAAAACTAATAAAAGAAAGTTCTTCTTCACACAGCGCACAGTCAACCTGTGGAACTCCTTGTCTGAGGAGGTTGTGAAGGCTAGAACTATAACAGAGTTTAAAAAATAGCTAGATAAATTCATGGAAGTCAGATCCATTAGAGGCTATTAGCCAGGGGGTAAGGAATGGTGTCCCTGGCCTCTGTTTGTCAAAGGCTGGAGATGGATGGCAGGAGACAAATCACTTGATCATTGTCTTTGGTCCATCCCCTCTGGGGCACCTGGCACTGGCCACTGTCGGCAGACAGGATACTGGGCTAGATGGACCTTTGGTCTGACCCAGTATGGCCACTCTTACATTCTTATGACTGTCCCGTTCCCCACCTCTTGCCCCTCGCTGCACCCGTGATCATTCTGCAGTATAACTCCCTTCTGCCAGACCCCTCCCTTTCCATTTTAAGAGAAACAATCGAATTCCAGGCACATCCCATTGTCCTGTCACCATGAAACCATGATCTTGCTTTAAGTTACGGTAAGAGGAGGCTGCATACCAAATGTGGTGATTCTAGCTCTTACTGTTTAGGAGGCGTTCTTGAACAAATGGACTTACAGACAGACAGACACAGGCACACAGATGCACATTCCTAAAATATATAGATAGATTTGTATTGGAGGTAGTGGTTAATAACTTCCTCCAGAACCCCTCTTTCCTGAGCCCTGTACAAACATAGTGTATAGAAGTGCCTGCTTCAAAGAACTTTTATCCATTTCCTTCATGTGGGAGTTGTTGGGGATTTCTTGCCTATCAGGGAGGGAAGTTGTGGTTTTGTTCGTGTGTAAGTATAACAAGGTGGGGTTCTTTTGTAAGACTCTCAACACGTTTTCATTGTTCTAATTTTGGAAGGCGGTGCACATGAGCCTTACAGAGGTCAATGAGGCCACAGGGCCCTACTCTGCAAGATGCTGAGGCTATACAGTCCGTTGCAGGACCAGGCCCATTTTTACCTTGAACCTCGCATTATTTTACATGAAAGCCAAAAATCTTACAAGTTGATCTGAAGGTGGCAGGGTTATTTGTGACTGTTTGTTTCAAAATCACATCACCATATTCTTTTCGAAGCCTGACAGTAAATTGTAAACCTGCGGAGTCACCTGTGAGCATTCAAGTTATTTGCATTGTGGTATTCTTCATTTTCTGCCAGGTATGGGCACCCGCAGTGGCACCGATAAAGATGCTGGAGAGCTTGCCATATGTTTTAAACGCTTGGGATTTGAGGTGGTTGTACATAACGATCGATGCTGCGATGATATATTGAAATTACTCCAACAAGGTAACAGTTCACATTCTTCACTGATGTACTTTTCCACATAATGAAAAACTTGGTATCAAAACAGACTGACGTTTTCATGCTTTCCATCTTAATTCAGAGCTATCAATCGGATTCCCTTGATTTACTCAACTGAGAGAGTGGCCTTTGTCCAATTGCTCTGCCTGCCTTGGGTCTGGATCTTGGGTCTGGTACAGAGCTCAGTCCCTGCTCACTGAACACTCTCCAAATTACCAAAAAGTGGTTAAAGTCTCCATTCACCTGCAATCTGTTGCAATGAAAACCCCCACGTTTCTGAATGAGTTACGCTTCTCCTGTTGGAGCGCATGCTGGGTCCCATTGTACATGTAGTGCTGTTTTATCATTCTTTCATTTATATTAAGTGTAATGGGGTTTCCTTTGAACTGAGAAAATGTTATTTGATTTGCAGCTGCGGATGAGAACCACAATGATGCTGCTTGCTTTGCCTGTATCTTCTTAAGCCATGGGGAAGAGGGCGCAATTTATGGCACTGATGGAATGTTGCCAATCAAGCAACTCACCACACTTTTCAGAGGAGACAAGTGTAAAACTCTGATAGGCAAACCCAAATTGTTTTTCATCCAGGTAACAGCCTTGCAAAGTAGATAGTGCTAAGAGGAAAACTGTTCCCAGTGCTTTCTTGTGGTATGGTGGCACTGTAGGTAAACTTACTGAATTTTACAAAGATGTTTGACCAACAAATCATAGATTGGGGGGTAGCTGGCTATAGACATTGTGTATCTGACAATATATCCAATGTATATAATACAAATGTGTAAAAATGTTCCTATTTTCATTCTAACTCTCTCCTCCCACCTCTTATATGCTGTTTCTCTCCCTATGTAATACAACTCAGAGGGGTAGCCATGTTATTCTGTAACTCTGAAAACAACGAGTAGTCCTGTGGCACCTTAGTGACTAACAAAAATATATATAGTATCAGGAGCTTTTGTGAGTAAAACCCAACTCATCTGATGAAGTGGGTTTTACCCAAAAAAGCTTTTCATCTTCTATATTTTGTTAGTCTCTAAGGTGCCACAGGACTAATAGGTAATACAAGCTCTTCAAATGGAAGAATTATCTTGGAGACAGAACTGAGCACATTGAGGATGGTATCAACATAGAGAACGTTATTGTCCAAATTTCTGTGAACACAGGCTATCCCTATGGATTGTTGTTTTCTAGCAGGAGAAATCTGTACATACAATTATTATAGTGTATTATTTTATACGTATATTTACTAACGTGCTTCCGAAATTTGTCAGTGACCTGCTGTCCTGGTAAAAAAGTGCCCAGTTGACAACCCTGTGGACTAACGACCCCTATTTATCTGCTTAGGATGTACATTTTGGGGTGACAGCAGGAGTGAAAATTTTCCCCTGTGTCTCTCCCCCATCTTCCTTCAGTCCTGTTACGCAAGGTGTGAAGTACGTCATCTCAGATGCTTGGCCCACTGCTGATTGCCAGCAAGTGTCAGAGTGACATTTTTGATGTGTACAGTTTCCCATTAGAGACAGTCCCAATATGTCACCTCACCAAGCAGCATAGCTAGAGAGAAAGTGAGGACTGAAGTAGGGGAATAGAGCACAATATTTAAAAAGTAGAGATCTGGGGTGTGTAATTGTAAAATGTTAACTGTGTAAAGCCCTTGAACTGCGCTGGGATGGCAGTGAATGACTTGGGTACTAAGAAATATAATTCTATACTTCACTGTTTAAAGGAAATTTAAATGTTACTCTGCAGTGTAACTTACAGACATAATAGATCATCCACTCAAACTAGTTGACTATCAACATTTTAAACTATGAACAGTTTTGCTAAACACGTAGGCTCAGAGCCAATTTTAAACAGGATTTTGTACTTTGTGGAGATTCCTGTTTAAAAATGCATCACTAGTTGTGGTCCACCCAAAGCTCTCCCGAAGATTCAGTATGATCAACTAACACATTTTCCAACAAGACTCTCCCTGGCTATAGTAAATGCAAAGTCCTGTTTTAAATGGTTAGTTAAATCGCAGTCACCAACAGGATTTAAAACATGACCAGTTTTCCCATGTAGACAAGTGCTACTTGTCTTTACCCTGTTTTCAGGCATGTAGAGGATCTGAATTTGATGATGGGATACAGACGGATTCTGGACTTGCTGACGACACAGATGCCAATCCCAAATACAAGATTCCAGTAGAAGCAGATTTTCTGTTTGCATATTCCACAGTACCAGGTAAGTAATGAGAAGGGCAGGCTGACTTCTATGTGCAATTGCATTGACAATGAAGCATACATTTTTCACCAGGGCTTTAGAAATTCAGTCCCTAAATATTAATAAGTAAATATCAAAGAAATTGAACATTTGGGGGCAAAATTGTTTGCCTGTCTTAGGTGTATTTTCTTGTAACTTTATATCTTATCCACTTTATTTATTTCCTCATTAGTGAAATGGTAATAGTGATACTACATGTGAGTATTGTGAGACTTAATTATAAACACTTCCTGGATGATGTAGAATGTGTGTGTGTGTGTGTGTGTGTGTGTGTGTGTGTGTGTGTGTGTGTATATATATATATATATATATATACACAGCAGGTCACAGATTATCCCACGAGTACTGGGAGAAATCTGTTCGGGTATGTCTACACTTGCTCCCTATCTTGAGAGAAGGAAACAACAGTTATTTCGAGAGAAGGGTTTCTCTCGAAATAATGCTGCTACACGGGGCGTTTTATTTCGCAATAACGTGATTTCAAAATGGCGGCCGGACGCCATTATGCTAATTAAGCGTGGGATATTTAAATCCCGCGCTTCATTAGCAATTTCAGTACACTACATTTGCATCCCTATCTCGAGATAGGGAGCAAGTATAGACATACCATTCTAGATTGGATTTTAACAAATAGGAAGGAACTGGTTGAGAATTTGAAAGTGGAAGGCAGCTTGGGTGAAAGTGATTAATATGAAAGTTGAGAGGTGGATAAGCAACTGGTTAAAGGGGAGACTACAGCGGGTCATATTGAAAGGGGAACTGTCAGGTTGGAGGAAGGTTACTAGCGGAGTTCCTCAGGGATCAGTTTTGGGGCCAATTTTATTTAATCTTTTTATTGCTGACCTTGGCACCAAAAGTGGAAGTGTCCTGATAAAATTTGCAGATGACACAAAGTTGGGAGGTATTGCTAATTCAGAAAAGGATCGGGATATCATACAGAAAGATTTGGATGACCTTGTAAATTGGAGTGATAGCAATAGGATGAAATTTAACAGTGAGAAGTGTAAGGTTATGCATTTAGGCATTAATAACAAGAATTTTAGTTATGAGCTGGGGACACATCAGTTGGAAGTAACGGAGGAGGAGAAGGACCTCGGAGTCCTGGTTGATTATAGGATGACTATGAGCCGCCACTGTGACATGGCTGTGAAAAAGGCTAATATGGTCTTGGGATGTATTAGGCGAGGTATTTCCAGTAGGGATAAGGAGGTGTTAGTGCCATTATACAAGGCATTGGTGAGACCTCATTTGGAATACTGTGTGCAGTTCTGGTCTCCCATGTTTAAGAAGGATGAATTCAAATTAGAACAGGTACAAAGAAGGGCCACTAGGATGATTCGAGGAATGGAGAACCTGTCTTATGAAAGGAGACTCAGGGAGCTTGGTTTGTTTACCTTAACCAAAAGAAGGCTGAGGGGGGATATGATTGCACTCTTTAAATATATTAGAGGGATAAATACTAGGGAGGGAGAGGAATTATTTAAGTTTAATACTAATGTGGACACAAGAACAAATGGATATAAGCTGGCTAGTCGGAAGTTTAGACTTGAGATTAGACGAAGGTTTCTAACCATTAGAGGAGTGAGGTTCTGGAATGGCCTTCCAAGGGAAGTAGTGGGGGCAAAAGATCTACCTGGCTTCAAAATTAAACTAGATGGGTTTATGAAGGGGATGGTTTGACAAGATAACATGGTCTTGGTAACTAATTGACTAGTCATTATCAGTGGTAAATAGGTCAATGGAGGGATGATAGGGGTTACTATAAAGAACTTTCTGGGTGTCTGGCTGGGGAGTCTTGCCCACATGCTCAGGGTTTAGCTGATCGCCATATTTGGGGTCGGGAAGGAATTTTCCTCCAGGGTAGATTGGCAGAGGCCCTGGAGGTTTTTCGCCTTCCTCTGTAGCATGGGGTACAGATCACAGCTGGAGGATTCTCAGCATCTTGGGGTCTTCAAACTATTTGAGGGCTTCAATATCTGAGATATAGGGGTGAGGATTATTCTAGGAGTGGGTGGGTGAGATTATGCGGCCTGCATTGTGCGGGGGGTCAGACTAGATGATCATAATGGTCCCTTCTGACCTTAAAGTCTATGAGTCTATGATCTTGAAATCATAGAGTTCATGATTTTAAGGAATGGTAGAAGGGAGAATAGCAACATAAAGACAATGGATTTCAGGAAGGCAGACTTTAGTAAACTCAGAGAGCTGGTAGGTAAGGTCCCATGGGAAGCAAGGCTAAGAGGAAAAACAACTGAAGACAGTTAATAATGTCCCTTCGAAAAAGTGCTAAGGGCCCAAAAACAAACTATCCCACTGCATAGGAAAGATAGAAAGTATGGCAAGAGATTACCTTGGCTTAACCAGGAGATCTTACATGATCTAAAAATCAAAAAGGAGTCTCATAAAAAGTGGGAACTAGGTCAAATTGCAAAGGATGAATATAAGCAAACACAGGTATGCAGGGGCAAGATTAGAAAGACAAAGGCGCAAAATGAGTTCAGTCTATCCAGAGACATACAGGGTAGCAAGAAAACATTCTACAATATATTAGAAGCAAGAGGAAGACAAAGGAAGGGGAGGCCCATTGCTCAGTGAAGAGGGAAAAACAAGAACAGAAAACTTAGAAATTGCAGAGGTGCTTAACAACTTCTTTGTTTTGGTTTTCACCACAAAGATTAATGATAACTGGATGCCTAACATAGTGAATGCTAGTGGAAATGGAGTAGATTTAGAAGTTAAAATAGGAAAAGAACAGGTTAAAAACGAGAATAGTTAGATATCTTCAGCTATCCAGACATATCTTCAAGTCACCAGGGCCTGATGAAATACATCCTAGAATACTCAAGGAGCTGGAAGAAGAGGGTATCTGAGCCATTAGCTATCATCTTTGAAGAGTCATGAAAGTCAGGAGAGATTCCAGAAGACTGGAAAAGGGCAGTCTATAAAAAGGGAAATAAGAACAACCCAGGAAACTACAGACCAGTCAACTTAACTTCCAATTCTAGTATTCTGTAATTCTATAAGAGCTAAGAATGATTGGCCTTTATATAAGGTGCTTCAAAAATGGGTCATGAGAACATAGAAATGTCCATGGTGGGTCAGATCAGTAGTCCATCTAGCTCAGTATCCGATCTTCCCACAGTGACTGGTACCAGGTGCTTCAGAGGGAATGAACAGAACAGGGACCTGTCCTCCATGAATTTATCTACCAGCAATCTTTTTTTTAACCCAGAGTCCTATTCCCCCCCTAAGGGAAGAAAGATAATTCATGTGCTTCCTTATCTCTTTCTCCTTTTAGGTTATTATTCCTGGAGGAACCCAGGGAGAGGCTCTTGGTTTGTGCAGTCTCTATGCTCCACACTAAATGAATTTGGGAAACAACTTGAATTAATGCAGATCCTCACCAGGGTCAACTACATGGTGGCTACCAACTTTGAATCACAGTCGGACGACCCACGCTACAGTGAGAAGAAACAGATACCCTGTGTGGTCTCCATGCTCACTAAAGAGCTTTACTTTTCAAAGCATATTTAAAGGGGTGATGGCAGGGCACACCTTTTCCCCCCAGGAGATTTGACTGTACACTCAGGGCACAGCTCATTTAATTGCAGATAAAGATTTTTCCTAGCTTCTTATAATTGCGAAAGCGGATATAGCCAATTTGCTGAGCCCTAATTAAGGTTTTGTTGGAGGAAAAAAACAACTTTGGACCAGGCCGTCAGCTGATGTAAAGTCCATAATTCCATTTTCATATGTACTCCTATGCTGATTTACACTAGCTGAGGATCTCGTCCAGCATACTTAGCAATACAGAAAAATTGGAAGTTGTCCATTCTGTACACTCAACTGGATTCTGCCAGTGCCTTTGTTTGCTTTTTTCATTTTTGTTACACACACACACACACACACACACACACACACACACACACACACAGATGGAAGATGTAAGAGCTGTACAAATATACATCGTTCTAGGAAGTAATGTTAGTTAAGGCATCATAGGGAGAATACAGATTGCATAGGAGTGCGACTAATGCAAATGTTGTGGATTATTTATATTTGCTGCTCTATTTCTTCTGGATTAAGTGGTGGATTTGCAGACATTGATATTTAAAATCCAGATAATAGTTCCCATTTGTCTGAGTTGGACTAAGTAAGTTGGCATTTTCCCTTTCTAGCTGACTTTCATTAGAAATCTGTTGATTGTGTATTAAAGTGTTTTTTTGCAAATCTACCAATTCTACCTCTATTGGGAAAAAATGTTCTTGTAAAGCTTAGAAAGTATATTTGGGCAATATCTTTTTCCAAGATGGAAAAACTAAAACGTATTGACATTCAGATTCTTGCTAATGGTTATTTCTCTTGACTGCATCGCCTTTCTGATCAAAGCTAAATAACTGAATAGGCAAGATGCAAGTTATACAAAACAAAAATAGGTTTGTCAGTCCAGAGAAATTAAACAATTCCAGAAAGCAGTATGTAAAACTTCTACATTGAACACAACAAAATAAATTCTCAGAATCTTCCAACAGCTCCCTCCCTGAAATCTTGCTAAGGCAACACCATTATGTATCACTTTTTATTATCGAGTGTGTGCTTAAAAACTGAGCCCCTAGTTGGGGTAGAGTTTCTGATCTCAACATCAACTTCTTTCTCTAAGAAAAATAAAGAATAGTGACAATTTGAGCTATCCTTGCTTTACAGTGTGCTCAAACATACTTAGTTATAAGCCCAATCAAGGCAGGTAACTAAAGAGAACATCTGTAAAGAGGATGTGGAAATGTAATGTTAATGTGGCCAAGATTTTCATCCATTTACTACACAAGTAGAGTTTTACTTTGCAAACTACATTTAAAAGATAGTGCTACTGGAAACAGTGAAATTACTGATTTTTGCTTGCAAGTTATTTAGATTAGAAAGTGTCTTGCTCAGGAATAGTTTTAAAAACCAACAAAGAATAAATTAATAGTTTTTATTTTAAAATTATATTGGTGAATGGAAACAATGATGTTCTTCATTAATAAGTGTGATTATTTAGGTTTTGTTTCTCTGTTTGTTCTATTCTGCACACACAAAGTACTGCATAGCAATGTAAACATTCATCAGGTATCAGAACTGCCTTTAACTACAGTGTTGTCTTTCTTTTTTTCCTTCAGCTCTGAGCCAGCAAATGCTTGTCTTTCTTTTTAATATGATCTCTCATGAATATTCATTAGCTATTCAAAAAGAGTCAGGCTAACCAGTTGTTCACTTAGGTGGTAATGGGTGAAGTATTCTTTCTTTCCCTATCAAAATTCAGAGTAAGGTTCCTTGAAAATTTCTAAAAATATGTATATTAGTGCCAAATTACCAAATTTGTAAGTCTAAATATATTTTCTTACTGTTGTGACAAAATGCACTTTTTCTTAAATCAAATCTATATGTCTGTGAATTATACAATTGAATATTTTGTGGAAAAATTGACCAATAAAGAATTTAAATTTCCCATGAACGTCTGCTTGAGTGTCATTGCAGGTGGTAATACCGAATGCAATCTAAATGCATCCAAAAGCTCTCTTCAGCAGAGATGATGGGTCTTCTGTGCCTTTGCCTACGTGAGCTTTCCAGCCATGCCATGAAAGAATTCTGGAAGAGTTGGCTGCTTTCTGTGGTTTTGATATGGTGGGGCAGACCCTTAGGCTACATCTACACTGGCAGCTTCTTGCGCAAGAACTCTTTTGTGAAAGAGTTCTTGTGCAAAAACTCTTCCACAAGAGAGCGTCTACACTGGCATGTGCTTTAGCGCAAGAGATGTGTTTTTGCGCAAGAGTATCCATGGCAGTGTAGACACTCTCTTGCGCAAGAAAGCTCTGATGGCCATTTTAACCATAGGGGCTTCTTGCGCAAGTAATTCATGTTGCCTGTCTACACTGGCCTCTTCTGGAAGAGCTCTTGTGCAAGAGGGCTTCTTCCTGAGAGGGAGCATCAGAGTTCTCGCACAAGAAGCCCTGATTTTCTACAGTATAACGTCAGTTTACTTGCGCAAGAACGCGTGGCCAGTGTAGACAGGCGGCATGTTTTTGCGCAAGAGCAGCCGTTTTCGCACAAGAACGCACCAGTGTAGACAAAGCCTTATTGGAATAAATCAGCAACGCTCAAGTTACTTCTGTGGAGTTATGCTCATTTTCACCGTCTGAAGATCTGGCCTTTCCTCAGCAGACAATCCAGTTTCATGAGCTTACGTTTAATTCAGCTAAAAGTTGACTTAATCATCTTATGAAACGAATCGAAACTATTTCTATTTAAATCCCATCTGCATTCCTAACCAAGGCAGCACCTTCTCCTCAGTGCTCACAGGCACCAGCCCCACCTTCCCTTGGCAGCCAGTTAGCCCATTTGTTATAATCCCCTTCCCTGCCCCGGAGCTCTCTGCTGAATGCACAGGGGTAATTGATGCTTGCAGCCTCGCCTCTCTTCCTGAGGCTGTGGGGGCTGTACACAGAAATACCAAATCGCAGGGTATTCTGGAGGGGAGAAGGCAGTGGCCAGGATGGTAGCAGCAGGAGGGGGCAAACTGATGGTGGGGACAGCAAAGAGCAGGAGGAAGCAGCAGCAAAAGGGTGAAAGGTCAGGGGTGGAAGCAGCAGCAGGAAGGATGAAAATTAGAGCCAAGAGTATGGGGAAGGAGCAGCGATAACCAGAAGGTAATGAGGCAGGAGGAGAAGGCACTTCTAGCAAATGACAACGTTGCCTATGAGATCAATGTGTCTCCTAGGGTATGTCTACACTTGCACCCTCTTTTGAGAGAGGGATGCAAATGCAGCTGAGCGAAATTGCAAATGAAGCGCTGTGACGGACCGGGCCGGGTCTGGGTACAGCTAAGGGCGTCCGCTCAGGGCGAATTGCTCAAATTCGGGGCTCCTTACAGCCCCCAGACTGGAGACCTTCCCAAACAGGCCACAAACCAGACCCACAGACCGCTTCAGCTGCCTGCCTGAAGCCTCACAAGCAAAACCCCATCGACACCCCAGCAATATCCGTGCCCCAGATGGCCCCAGGCCTCATACACAGGTGAGGGGTCTTAGAACCCAATCTCACCTACCCCGAACAAGTTCTGTCCGGTTCCAAGAAACCAGCCACAGATCCCCAGTCAATTTACCCTCTACACCTTACCCACAAATCACGCTGAGCCAATCCTTTAGAATCTACCACCTAACGGTTTATTACTACGAGAAAGAAAAGCATGAGAGTGAGGTTGCTAAAGTATCATACATTACATGCATCGACTCTCCCAGTTCTCGATGCAGGCTCTAGCAGAGATGTTATAGCTGCTGGCTTAAAAGTCCTTGTTGCACATCCTAGGTCAGGATGGGTCCACAGGTCTTCCCGGCTCGTGATCCCCTGCGAGGCTGCATCTGGGGTAAGGAGCAGATCTGAGTCCAACATGGCGTCTGCCACATGGCATATTTATACCCTCCTCTCTTCCAAGCTGGAGGGAGTCACATGGCCAGTGGCCAGGTGTGTCTTTGGCCTTCAGAGGCCCATTGTTCCCTGGAGCTTCGCTCATTAGTATGTCCATAGGCAAAAATTCCTAGCCCATTATTCAAGCACATTCAGAGAGACTTCCAGTCTCCATACAGAATACAGATTCCTAACTCCACACACAGACATTATACAGCTATATGAAGAGCAGAATCAGAAGAAAGTAAGCTTTTGTTTGACCCCCTCACATGGCCCCCTTTGTACCACTTTTGGGGCAAACACCCCCCCATGGGTGCAGCAGTGACCCGGCTGCTCCCCTCACAATCCAATAACGTCTAGCGCGGATTTGAATTTCCCGTGCTTCATTTGCATATTCACGTTATGGCGCTATTTCGAAATAGCAATATTTCGAAAAAAGAAATGCGGTCTAGATGCAGTTATTTTGAAAGAAAACCCTTCTTCCAAAATAACTGGTAAACGTCGTCGCAGGAGGACTAAGGGTTATTTCAGAAGAAGGGTTTTCTTTTGAAATAACCGCATCTAGACAGCTTCATTTGCAATTTCGCTCAGCTGCATTTTCATCCCTCTCTCGAAAGAGGGTGCAAGTGTAGATATACCCCTATTGTCCAAAGCAGCTCAGCTAAGACCTGGCTGTCCAGCCCCTCACTCGCTCTGCAAGGCCTTTGGAATGGTGAAATGTGAACAACTCTGAAACTGCTGCATGATCACTAGAGTCCCAGTGCCGTTCTCTCCCGGGGCTGCAAGAAGCCCAAATCAATTTCACAAGGAAATCGGCTCTGCTGAAGGTTTGCATGGGAGGTGGGGAGGTTGGATGGAGAGTAGGGTCTGTGAAGGGAAGGGGGATTGTGGGCAGTGAGCGATGGGGAGCCAGGCTCCTAGGGAACAGGAAGGAGATGATGAAGAGCAGGTGAGGTGAGTGCTGGGAGTGGAAGGAAAGCAGGGATTATGTGGACCAGAGGGATAGGAGTGGGGCTGGGAGCAGAAGGGAGGCAAATGTGGGGTTTGCCAATGCAGCTTGTGCGCGGAGATATGGTGATAAACACGCTGGTCCCACAGACAGCTCACTAAGGTACAAACATGCCCAGAGCTGTCCACGTAACCCCCATCCCAGTCCCACACTGGCCTTGCTGAACCCCTCAGGAAGTGACTGGATTTAGTTTGAGCAGGTAAAGGCACCCTCTCTGAGATTCGCCCTGCAGCTCCCCTGCTCGTCCCTTCGCCCCCCTCCTTATTCAGCATTCATGTTACCCAAAAGGACTCACTCACCATCCCACAGGAGCAGAATGAAGAGTGGTGTTATTCCAGCGATGGTAATGCATGGCCTGGCCTCGAGAACCATTGTGAATTCGCAGGGAACAGGCAACCATTTTGTCCCCCTGCCTGGCGGGGAGCACCGGGCGCTGTGCTAGACACAGGCACTGCTCCATTCATGGCCTTTCAAAGCCACAGTCAGGAGACAAGAGTATTTCGTCTCATGCTGGGGCAGTTACCAAGGTGGCTGTTGTCTTAAACCGTTTGCGGCTTCTGTCATGCTCAAGCTGCTCTGTTTGGGATGGGCCTTGCATGTGTGGGGGGGCGATTAATCTATCTGGGCCTTGTCTGATCAAAGCTCCTCTCAAAGGGTGGGGGGGGGGAGGCTTCCTTTGATTGTCAATGTTGATTCCCTTCCACCCCCGGCCTGAGCTCCTGGAGAGTAGCTCCGTTAGGGCCTGTCTACACTAGGAAATGAGTTTGAAATATCTTATTTCAAAATAATAACGCCTGAAATAACTGCTTTGAAAATAGCGTGCCCACGCTACTGGGAAGCCTTAAAATTAGTCCGAGGCAGGCTCCCGTAATGTGGACGCACTACCTCGACTTAGCGCCCCAGGAAGCACTGGGGGGGTGGGTAATTACTTTGAATGACTCTGGGGAGTAGTTATTTCAAAATAGCAGCCGCCGAGCGTCCACACTGCCACTATTTCAAAATAAGCCTTAATCCTTGTGGAAAGCCGGAGTTATTTCAAAATAATCAGCCCCTTATTTTGAAATAATGGGCTTGGTAGTGTGGACACTCCGCTTGTTATTTCAAAATAAGTCCCTAGTGTAGACCAGGGCTTACTGACAGGGCTGGGGAGCTGCAGAGGATTCCCACCAGGGATGTGAATGGTTAACCAGTGAGGGCTGAATCAACCCCCTCCTGCCCATCCCAGGCAGAGAACTGCTCCAGCCCCGTGGGGCCCACTGCAGGTGAGAGAAACCCAGAGCAGCCCCTGCCTCTGGCAGGCCCAGCCCAGCACACCGCAGGCAGGGGCATGCCAGACTGGATGAAGCAGCCCCCGCCCATGGCAGAGGAACCACTACAGCCTGGTTGCAGCAAGCAAGGGAGCTGCTCCAGACCAGCCAGCTGAAGTCCCCTTCCCTGCCCACCGCAATTTAACTGATTAACTGGTTAAACTAATTAAATGGGTTTTACATCCCTAATTCCCACCCCCATCCACTGTTGCAGCTGAGAAGCTGTAAGGACGGGTGGGGAGGCTGCGGGGATCTCCCTCTCTCCCCCATGTAGTCTCCTCTGGTTGGCTGTGGAAAGGAAGCACAATGGCATTGCTGGAACTTGTTCTGTGCTGCAGACAGCTGTAGCCCAGGTTAGGAGGTGGGCGATGGGCAGTTCTCTGCAGACTCCTTTTCAGGATCAGAGGAGGCAACCTTGCAGGAATTCAAAGCAGTGAGCCCAGTCCGCACCCCTCTGGACACTTCCTGTCCCTTTAAGCACCTTTCAAGATAAAGGCAACAATCCCAACTGTGAAGGCATTCAGAAAATTAGCCTGGGGCTACCGCAGTCTCCCCAACCTGTGGTTAAGGCAGAGTGAGACTGAGTTTAGCTGGTGCTTTGTTAAAACACCAATTGGATACTTGAGAACCAAGTGGGGAGAGAGGAGATGTGGGACTGAGCTGAGACTGATTGTCAGCGTCTCCACAATCAACCAGTCAATCATGATCAACTGGTTGGGAACAGCTGCTATAAGGTACAGTTCCCCTAACAATGTTCTGCTATCTCAAAGGTTCCTGAATTGGATCCACACAACACTGCAAACCTCTTCTTCTACAGTTAACCTCTTCTAACAAAGATTTCTTCTGCATGTGCCCTTGGGAACTGCAAAAAGGCCCCAAGACACATGGCTGGCTTTGAGGCTTTAACCATTTTAAAATGTAGCTGAGAGCTATAATAATGTTACTTAACTTTTTAAGCAGCTGCAGTTCTTTTCTCTTCTGCTCCAACAGTGCTCTTGATTAAGAATGGTGAGAAATGATCTTTAAATAAGAGGGAACAACTATGGCAAACTGATTTCAAGCAATGTCATTCATTACTAGTGGCAAAATTAACTGCTGATGGGGGGGGGGAGGGAGCTGTGCAAGCCCCTTTTTACTACCTTTGGTGCATCCCCTTCCATGCTGTGGAGTTGGTCTCCAGGTCAACCACATGGTGCTGGTGGGAAGTCCAGTGTGGAGGTAGGTAGGGTGAGGATTTTTCATCAGTTGGTTCCATATGAGAGCAAATAAAGCTGCTAGGCATATTTTGCCTGCAGTGAGATCTGAAGTTAAGCACCATTGAGGACAGTTTGGCAATTCTTGGTGAGTAGAGGAATGGGCAATTGTCCATCTGAGGAGGGAAATAATCTATGCTGTTCTGAGGAAGGTTGAATTACTCCTCTGTTCTCTGCAGAGAACTGTTAACCTCAGGGCCGGCTTTAGGAAGTGCGGGGCCCAATTCGAACAATTTCGACAGGGCCCTGCAGCAATTTTGTTTGGGAAAAAAAAAGGGAAAAAAAAAATCCCCCACCCCACCCACACCAAAACCCTGCACTAAACTCACACCTCCTGTGGCACAGGCAGCCGATGCACTCCTCCTCCGGGGCTACTAGGGGTGGCAGATTTGTATAATTTTTGGTGGTGCCCCATTAGCCACACACCCTGACCGCTGTTAACCACACCCCGACTCCCATGACCCCCATTAACCACACCTTGATCCCCGTTAACCAGGCCTCTGCAGGTAACACGTTCAGGGCAAGATCGACACATGACCAGAAGTAAAAGGTGTCATGTCACCCCTCTCGAAGGACTTTTCCCACCATCCTCCTACCAACAGGGATTAGTTTGGCCCCCATCAAACCCCCCTCATGCAATTGCATTAACCCAATGTGTGTGACTAACTGGGGGGCAGAGAGGCTGGGGGAAGTGTTCCCTCTAAGGCTATGTCTACACTCGTGGCTTCTTGTGCAAGTACAGCCGTTCTTGTGCAAGAACCCACAGAGCAGCCACACTGCCCGCCTGCTCTTGCGCAGGGAAATGTACAGTACGGCGTGGTAAGAGAGGGCGTCTTGCGCAAGAGCTACTCTCTTTTCTAACAGGTGTAAGCTCTCTTGTGCAAGAGGGCAGGGTGGATGCTCGGCGGGGATTTCTTGTGAAAGAAACCCCTATGGCTAAAATGGCCAGTGGAGCTTTCTTGGGCAAGAGAGCGTCCACACTGCCATGGATGCTCTTGCGCAAAAGCACAGCTCACACGTGGCAGCGTGGACGTGTTCTTGCGCAAGACTTCTTGCACAAGAACCCTTGCGCAAGATGTTCTTGTGCAAGAAGCCGCCAGTGTAGACATAGCCTAAGAGTTTCCTCCCATGAGCAGAATGAATTTTGTGTTGTGCACCTGTACTGAGTTCATGTGGCTTGTTTGGATTTGCCACTGTGGCACCCAAGTTATTTATAAATATTTTATAAACCTTTACCTTTTCTCTCTTCTGCCATGTCTCCTCCCCTTGCTCCATCAGCTCCCCTGGTGCCTGCTGCCCCCCAACTCCTCACCCTCCCCTGCTGTCCTGACTCCTGCCCTTCTCACTGCCCTCAGCCCTCCTGCAACCTGCCCCCCTTCACCAGCCCTTCTCTCCCCCATGCCCACTCCTCCAGTAGCCCCACTCAGATCATGTGAGCTATCCCCTCTTCTAACACCTCCCTCTACACACCTGCCCTGCCTCTCTCCTCTGGTGCTGGTCCCTCCCTTGCAGGTGTCTGCCCTTCTGCTTCACCCCAGAATCCCCTGGCACCTGCACCTTCCCTTAGCCCTGCACCCTCCTGGTGCCTCCCCCTTCCCTTACTGCCCCTGCCCCCTTTTTCCCTGATGCCCACCCCTTCACCACTCTCTGCCCCCGTTCCCCTCCTGCCCCTGTGCCCTCACACATGACTTGCTCCATCCCCACCTTTCTCATGCCCACCTCTTCTTTCAAGCCTTCTCCCAGCACCTCCCCAGCCCCTTTAACCCCCAATGCCCTTACCCTCACCCTCTCCTCTCCCAGCATCACCCTGTCTCCCCTCCCACTGACACCTCCCCTCCTGCCCTTTTCCTCATTGTCTGCACTTGGCCCCCTGGCATTTGTGTCTCCCCCTCCCCACAAGCCCCCCTTCCTCTCCCACTCCCTCCCCCTAGTTTTCCCCTTCCCCTACCACTACCTTCTGCCTTCCACTTCTGCTCAGGCCATGGACTCCAAACCTGGAGCCAGGCCATGCCCCGTAATGCGGCGCCGAGACTTTTAAAGTCCCGGGTCATGACATCATGCCATGCCCGGGCATATCCCCGCTCATGGGAACACCGCGTATTGCAGCAGCAGCCGGCAAGGGGGAGCCGCACTGAGAGCCGCGCACGGCAGGGACGCTCCGGGGCCGAGGGGGACACTCTGGGGGCGGGGTGGGAGAACACACAGGGGGGCTGGCAGGTGGGGCCGGGGACCGCTCCAGGCAGAGCTGGGGGAGAGACCCAGCTCCAAATATTGCTGGAGCAGGGGCCCAGGCTCTGAATATTAACTCGCCGTCCCTGGTGCCCGGCACACTTCCAGGTTCAGGGCGCGGGGCCCGATTAGGGGGAATTGGTTGAATCGGCCTAAGGCTGGCCCTGGTTAACCTGATACTCCCATTAGTAAGGCAACTTTGCTGCTAAACCAAGTGAGAGCCGGAAGAGGACAATGCAATTCTGCTCTCTTTTAGGCCCTGATCCAAAGGTCACTGGAGTCAACATCTTTGCTTCAAGCCATAATGTAAACACATTCATATCTTTTATTCCCTGGCCTCTTTAAACAAGTACTGGACATTTTTTTGTAAGAACTTGTCATTTTCCCGTAGGGAAAATCCAGAATTGAGAGGAAACCCAGAGACCAATCACTGCTCTACAGCCAAAATGCTTCTGAAATAAATGTAGTCAAACTTTACTAATTCTGGGTCACTGAGAACGAAAATGATGCTTAAAATTGTTGATTGGCTCTAGTTTTCAAGATATGCTATTGGGTCAGTATCTACGACCCTTGACTTGGGAATGGCAGAGGATAAGTGAGTTATAAAGGGAAGGGATCTCAATTTAAACCAGAAATGACTAAAATACATCTTTGACTGGATCTATGAATAAATCTATGACTGGGATTGGACAGTACTTGCTTTTTAGGCAAAACAATGAATGATGCAATCTGAAGCTGGTATTGCATCATACATGATATGAATCGCATCATGTTATTCTTAGAAGTCATGGATGAGGCAATCATAACGAAGCTTACATCACTCTGCTGAACAAATTGCCCTATATCAGCTCTAGAAATCATACAGTGTCGTGCTCTCTTATTTGTCAGTGTTTGATTTTGCAAAGGGACATATTTCTGTTTAGCCAAAGTGAGCAGAGATGCCTCGTACTTGTGTGAACAGTGCAGATAACTTCTGCTATGTTTGTGGTGAAGTGACTTTTGCATCACAAAAGCGCAGTATAACCACTATGGTTAAGAAAGCCTATCACCTTTATTTTGGCTGTAAAATTGGAGATCAGGACAAGAGGTGGGCCCCACACATATGCTGCAACACTTGTGCAACAAATCTTTGCCAGTGGTTGAACAGGAAAAGGAAATCTATGCCTTTTGCAGTGCCAATGATTTGGAGAGAGCCAACAGATCATACCAGCAATTGTTACTTCTGCATGGTGCCTCCAGTTGGGAAAGGTGTGTCAAAGAAGAAAGAGTGGACTGTGCATTATCCAAACATTCCATCAGCTATACGCCCAGTACCCCACGGAGAAGGGCTGCCGATTCCTGATGCACCAGAATCATTCTCACTTGAGTCAGACGAGGAAGAGGAAGAGGATGAAACTTCTGGTCCTGACCCATCAATGTCATAGGACCCACATTTTCTCCCATCCTCCTCCTCTGAACCACACCTCATAACACAAGGTGAACTGAATGACCTTGTCAGGGATTTGGAACTATCCAAGAGTAAGGCAGAGCTGTTGGGCTCCAGACTACAGCAGTGGAATCTCCTGGCAGGTGATGTTAGGGTTTCCATGTTCCATGACCGTCAAAAGGACCTTTCCCATTCTTCTTCATGGAAGGGGATCTTGTAGCCTGCAACAACATCGATGGTGTGATGGCAGCCCTCAACATCATTCACGATCCAGATGAGTGGAGACTGTTCATCGATTCATCGAAGATGAGTCTTAAAGCTGTTTTGCTGCATAATGGCAATGTTTCGCCATCAATTCCAGTTGGTCATGCAGTCCATATGAAGGAAACCTATGACAACATGAAACAACTTTTGAGGTGCATAAACTATGACCAACATCAGTGGCAGCTCTGTGGCGATTTGAAGGTTGTTGCTCTCTCGCTTGGTCTGCAGACTGGATACACAAAGCACTGCTGTTTTCTCTGCGAATGGGATAGTCGTGCAAGAGATTCCCACTACATCAAGATAGATTGGCCACTCCGACGTCATTGGAGCCTGGGAGGAAAAGTGTTCAGCATCCACCACTTGTTGAATCAAGGAAGATTTTGTTACCACCCTTACACATCAAGCTGGGTCTGATGAAGAACTTTGTCAAGGCCATGGACAAAACACAAGCAGCTTTCAAGTACCTCCGTGGAAAATTTCCAAGGTTACGTGAAGCTAAGATAAAGGAAGGTGTCTTTGTTGGTCCTCAGATTCGTGAACTTCTTCGAGATGATGCATTTGACCATGCACTGCGTGGCAAGGAAAAGACGGCATGGAAAGCCTTCCAGTTAGTGGCAATAAATTCTCTCAGAAACAACAAGGCAGACAACTACAGGTTGTTGGTGGAAAACCTCCTCAAGGCATACAAAAGCCTTGGTTGCAACATGTCATTAAAGATACATTTTTTGCACTCTCATCTAGATTTTTTTCCACCGAACTGCAGAGCAGTGAGCGACGAGCACGGCGAGCGATTTCACCAGGACATTGCAACAATGGAGAAACGCTATCAGGGAAAATGGAGCCCATCAATGCTTGCAGACTATTGCTGGACAGTGACAAGAGATGCTCCAATTAATGAATATAAGAGACAAGCCAAGAAGCGCCGAGTAGACACTGAATAGGACTAAACTATGTACATAACAGTTTTTTGCCTTTTGTTTCATAATAAATTTTATTTATATAACCCTTTTGCTGATTTTTAAAGTGTTACATAAACAGGACAGGTGAAATATTATCATGTAAAGCAACCATAAACACATGAAAAGACCTAGGTTTACAATTTATGATTAAAACTCTACTATCTACATAATATACATAGATGTAAAATGTAAAAACTTAAATATCTTGGAAACAGTAGCCAATCAGTTGTTTTAATTGTCATATTTGAATTCAGCACATCAAAATACATAATAAATAGCACATTTTATCTCTGAAGCAGACGACTTCTAAAAAATTGTAGACCAGTATTATTTGGGCATTCAATGGGACAATTTCCTGAATTAAAATCTTTGTGTTACACTCCTCTGAAAACCCCTTTGAGTATTATGATATTTCAGGAGTTGCATGTATGATTCTCTGTGTGGGAGGTTTGTTGTTATCCTTTCTGGTCTATTCATATACTTATGTGACTCCCAACTCCCCAGCATTAGAGAGCATAGCAACTGTATTGGCTGCTTTAACAAAGAAAGAGACAAAGGCAGAGCCCAAATTATTTTCCACTCCAAGTCCAATCTACAAATACTGTATTTGCAAATAATCCCAGAGAGGAGGTTGACATTGGAAAGTTATCCAAAAGAAAAAGGTTTTGTGGAGGAATTTGAAGAAAGAGAGAGGTGCTTCTTGATCTATAGGAAAAACACTCTTCCAAGATTAGAGACCAGTTTCTGTATCTCGATGGAATTTTATTTTAAGTTATTTCTGCAAATATTCTCTTAGAATAATTTCTATAAGCATAAATACTCTCTCTTCAGGAGAATTCTCAGCTGACAACCTATGTTCACAGTCTAGCTCCTTCACTCTGTCAGAAGAGTTCAAAGTAGCCAGAAAATAATCAAATTCAATGTCTTTGACTGGATAACGGAGTGGTCATGAGGTTTCACCAAGCATTTTGGTCGAGATATTCTAGTCAGAAGGTTTTTTGGTGACCTGAGACATAGGTTGTTGGACAATCTGGATCTAAGTGGCCAATTTCCAGCATGAAATAAAATCAATACAAGTGAAACCAATGACACCTGTAAGGTGGTGGCTCCATGTCAGGCTGGAAATGCATTGACAGGGTAGTGTGGGGAAGGCTGCATCATCCTTCTAGGGCTGCACATTAAATTCTAAATTTTAGTGCCAAACTCCTCGATGTTTTCTGGCTTTAAAGTAACTTTATATACAAAGACAGAGAGCAAAATGTCAGGCTCATGCCGAAGAAAAATATTTACCAAAAGGAAGACAGAAACCTGAAAATAAGGTTGTCATTGATTTATTTAAAAAAAATTCATGCTTGATTTAGCTTCGGTAGGAGAAAAACAATGTATATTTATGTCCTGGATTTCCTCTTTTTGAACAATTTGTCATTCAATTAAACTGCTATGGTAAAATGTGCCACCTGTTGGAACCTTGGGAATTTCCTTGTGTGTCATATTTCACATTGTGCTTAGCTGACTGGTATAAGTAGGTACTACTAGCATTACTGGGCAGCAGCATAGAACAGTGTGATTGGGTGACTGATACATATAAAGGTGTATGTTTCTAAGATCATCTATACACTAGACACCTGTTGCCTGTAAGTACTAATACAGCTTGTTTGTCTTTCCTGGTGTTATGTTTAAAGTTTAAGATTAACCTCTAATGTTATTCATTTGCAGGACTTAATCTGCATTTTAACTAAAGATTTTTAAAGACTGAAAGAAATCAAAAGCCGAGGCAGCAGAATCATGAAATTGCTATTGTCTATCCTAAATGAGATCTTTGCTATTTCAGAAAGGTTCCCCCTCACTGAATGAAAGAAAGGTGATTAAACTGTGGTTTACAAAATATTAATTGAAACAATGTGGATGACTAAGAGCCCTATTGTAATTTAGCTTCTTTTGTCTTTCTACCCACGTATCTTGACCTTTACTCAAATTTAGATGAGTGTTTTTTTTCGGCTCCCTTCGTAGACTCATGAAATGTTGCTTTTGTGATCATTATATAGCATTTGAGAGTTTAGAAGACTTTGTTAATCAGGTTTGAAAGAGTTTTCCTATGCCTTTCATGGAAACAAAAGGGGTGTCAGAGTAATATTAAAACTCAGATGGAGAATGCAAGTGGCTGCACATTCTTTTTTTTTTTTTTTTTTTTCCTTTTTTCCCTCCCGGCTCCAACATTTTTATTTGGAGTCTAAAAAGGCAACGGATGAAAATCTTATTCAGTAAATTTTATAACAGATATTCTGCCACAGCATTTTACTATAAAACACCCTTTCACAAGGCAAAAACACTAGGGTTTATAAAAAAGGGGGGAGGGGAAAGGTACAAATTAGTATAGAGGTCTCTAATGGCTGCATTACAGTACCACCTAAAACAGCCACTGTGAGTCAACTGCTTAGATCTCTATCCTGTGACAAAAGAATGTTTGGGGTCACCCAGAAAGTTAGTATCAGGGGACTAAGGCCAGAAAAATAAAGAACAATCTCTTACCACCCACTTGTCTGTCTCACATGGTGGCTGATGAAACTGGAGAAAAAGAAGCCACCGAGATCTCGCAGTCTGGAAGGGAATTTGGTTGAGCACTAGAGGAGGAAATTAAAACAAACCTGAATTTACAAATAATAGTGAATCTTTTTCAGGTTGAGAACTGCTTCCCAAGTGAAAGAACAGAATGGTATCTAACAGACTACGTCTACACTGCCAGTTTTTGCAGCAGAAAATATGCTAATGAGGGACTCGTTTGTATATTTTCTGCCGATCCATTTTTGCTCTAGGGGTTTTTGCGCAAAAACAAGCAGTGTGGATGTTTCCTTTTTGTGCAAAAGCCTCTTTTTGCGCAAGATCAGTATACCTCCTTTTTTGAGGCATAAGGAGCTTGTGCAAAAAGGGGGTTTGCGCAAGAAGGAAACGTCCACACTGCTTGTTTTTGCGCAAAAACCCATAGCACAAAAAACGGAGCTGAAGAAAATATGCAAATTAGATTGCAACTCATGCAAATGAGTCCCTCATTAGCATATTTTCTGCCACAAAAACTGGCAGTGTAGAGGTAGCCTGAGAATGCCACCTACAAAAAGTATACAACTGAAAGAGACCAGATTTGTTTTTCAGTGGTGTGGAAGTAATAGTAACACAATGCAATGGCGGCGGTGACATGCCCACAGTAAAGAAGCTAGTTTGGCACAGGTTCAGTGAACTCTGTTCAAACTGCAAAGAAATAGGAAGGCCAAATATAGCTGGAAGACAAAGCTATGAGTGTGATGATGTAGAATGGAGTTCTCGGGTAAGTGTTGAAAGGCAAAATACCTAAAGCAACAACAAAAATACAACACAGAGTAATAATCTAAAATCACTTCCTATTGGGTTTGGCTCCACACTCAGGAGATCCATAGATCAAGAGTCTGAAGTTTCTCTGGTCCTACTAAAAACTTCTCTCTTAAATGTTGTTAGAAATACACAAAGCACCTTTTGCAAAATTCTGCCCTCTGTTAGGCAGGTTCTCTCTTTTCAGCTGTTACCAACTGGTTATTTAAATACTTATCTCCTCTCGGTCAGAGTGAAATCTCAATTAGCCCCATGAAAATGTGGAGTAATTCCAGGGAAAAGGAGATATTCTGAATCTACACTGAGGTAACGGAGAACAAATGTTCTCTCAAACCCTCAGTCTATAAAATGGATCCCAGCCTTTGTTGTGTGTCATCGGCCCAGATCTTCAAGCACCTAATCCCAATTGGTTTTCAGTGCCAGCCACACTGAATCGTAATCAGTG
This sequence comes from Pelochelys cantorii, assembly GCA_032595735.1. Classification (NCBI taxonomy): domain Eukaryota; kingdom Metazoa; phylum Chordata; order Testudines; family Trionychidae; genus Pelochelys; species Pelochelys cantorii. The sequence continues at coordinate 63,524,606 of CM064333.1, read as the reverse complement.
TTGTTTCATGGTTACAGTTGCTGTTAATTTGTGAAAGGGACAGAAAGTAAAGTTCTTTGGGCAAGTTTCCTTCACATCAGGCGAATCCCCTTGGCCTATATAAAGAAAAATACTTGTGATCGTTTTGGGAAAATGACATGATGTGTTTTCTTTTACTCAATGCAGATTCTGCCAGCAGGGTTCCTTGCCGAGGAAGGCACTACTCCACTTGATTCACGGTTAAAGTATCTCGCCCGGAAACTCTGCTTCGTTTGATTTTCCAGGCTGTGGAAGCAATCAGAATGGCTTTTAAATCTGCAAAAAATGCCACAGGTACGAATGAGAATCTAGCGAGATTTGTCAAAGGAAACGTTTCTCCAGCCTCCAAATGATTGCTGTTATAATGTAACATCCCTTCCAATGAGGTGCTGGCACCTTGCAGATGGAGGCATGGCAAGGGCGTTATGTGCCCGAGGGCAAAGGCAAAATTTACGCCCCCTGCCACCGTGCGGTGGGGCCCCGAACCTGGCACGCGGCTGTGCCCAACCCTGGGAGGAGAAGGGTGGGGGGAACTTGTACTGCATCTTTCCCCACCCCCTCCAGTTTGGGGCTGGGCCTCCTCACACACTAACCTGCGGGTAGAGATGGAGGCGAGTCAGGCAGGGGGCAGAGAGAAGGCTCCAGCCAGCGCTGGCGGACAGAGGAGGAGCAGGTGCACCGAGGGATGACAGGGGGAGCAGAGGGGGACTAGTGTGGTGCCCGGGGGCAACTGCCCCTCCCCCTGCTACACCACTGCTCACATAGATGGAATGAGGCAAGTCACCTCAGTGCACAAGAGGGAACACATGGGGAAGGAATGCAGCATGCAAAGAAGCAATAGGTTAAACTGGCATGTTAATGCCCTAGTTCTCCACACACACACCCCATCTGAGTCTCCTCCCAAAGAATCACATGCCCCCCGAGGCCTCCTCCGAAAACAGTATTTTTCCCCATCCTTGTCAGACTTGGCTTGGACTGAGTTTGAGATGAATAGTGTAAAGCAGTGATCCCCAAATTCTTTCGGTTGCATCCCCCCTTTGTCCTCTACCTGCACCCCCTTCCCCCGAAAACTGCAGAGTCAGGGCGGGTGGGGGGGGGGAGCTGCAGCTGTGGTAGGGGCCAGGGTCTAAGGCTGGGGCTGAAGCCATGGCTGGGCCAGGAGCTGGGGGCCAGAGTGGAGCCATCATTGAGGCCCCAGGCTTGGGAGCAGGGCAGTGGCTGGGGGCCGGAGTTGATACCAGGCCACAGAGCCACTGCTGGGTGTCAGGGCCAGCAGGCAGGTAAAGGAGCAGGGCTGGGAGGTAGGCCTGCTGGGAATTGGACCAGGGCAAGGATAGTGGGCACTTCCTCCCCAGGGGCAGATCTCACTGCACCCCATACCCAAAATGTTCCTCCATTCCCCCCAGTTTTGGGGGCCACTGGTGTAAAGGAACCAAACAAGTCAGACACACATTTAGTAGTTTCAAGACACTCATGGTTCCTTTTGACCCATAGCAAAACTCCCATCGACTTCAGAGAGAAAGAAAAAGAGAGAGAAAGAGTCCGTCTGTCTCGCTATCCATGCCAAGATGGGGTTTGCTGTTGGCAACGGCATGGCCTTTATGTGCTCTCCAGCTGCCTTTACCTGCTCCTTCTGTACCTTAAAAATTAACCTACATCTTAAAGACTGGCTTCTAGATTAGAAAGAGTTGAACTGGAGCTTGCTCGTGTACAGCCCATTTCAATGAATTACAACACACATTAAATAGGAAGGCATTTAGGTTTTGATTAGTCACTTCCACCCAGTGATCAGAAACTGAGCTAGCTTGCGGCCGTGTGCTGGGTCGTAGGTCTATGCATTTGGGTTTGTTTTGCCCTGGAGGCATTAACTTGCATTTTCTCCATTTTACTTTCTGATCTTGTTAGATTGTACCTTGCTCTGAAGTATTTTCTGTCCGCTCTGGTGTTTGTAACTCTTCCAAATTAATGCCATCTGCAAATTGCATTAGTGTGCCATTTACTCCCTCTTTCAGCTCACTAAAGAAGAAGTTAAATTAGATCAGACCTAATACAAAGCTTTGCAGCATCTCACTAGACCCCTCCTCCATATATTGTCAGTAATCACTGCTCTATATTTCCAGTTTGGGGGTAGTCAACAGCAACAACATCAACATCCATGGGAGAATGCTCAGTTTTGGCATTTTATAGTTGTTAATTATGTTTGTCTCCTCTTATTGCACAGGCTTCATGGCCTTTTTAGCACAGAAGCCCAGAGCTCAGCACCAATTTCCAAGGAGGCCAACATAGGAGATTAATAAACCACAAATTGAGCAATGGTGCCATTCATTTCTCTTTGATTGGCAGGCAGTCAAGACACCTTTTTCCAGGGAGAAGAAATCTGCAAGCAGGGAGAGTTCATCAAATCACCCCCTCCTCAGCTTTTCACTTCACAGGTACAGCATACCCAAATTAGTCAACCTCCAGCCACCCCTTAACAACCAGCTGCTATTGCTGAGTTTTACTGAGAGGCAAACGGACTTTCCTTTCTGCAGGGGTCCTGGAAAAAGCGCTATTTCATCTTGTGCAAGCCTAGCAAGAGATGCTACATGCTGAAGTACCTTAAAGGCCAACAGATAAAGGGCTCCATTGCAATTGATCAGTAAGTATCTGAAGTTTATCTTTTTTTTTTTTCCCCCTTTGAAACCACACATCTGCTGGCTGAAATAAGATCACCAATTTAACCTTTTGCTACTGATTTAGGGCCTGATCCGTAGCCATTGGAAGTCAGTCTAAAGACTCCCACTGATTCCAGGAGGCTTTGGATGGGTTTGAGTGCATTGTATTATTTGATAAACTTAATGGGATTTATATAGACAAAAATCAAGCTATGGCTATATAAAGGATCCAGGCATTAGTGCTGCACCCAGCACTAAAACAAAGCTTCTGTTACTTACAGTAGTAGTAGCTGGTCCCTTATCTTCTCCAGGAACAACATCAAGTATTCCTACGTGCAAAGGGATTCTGCCATGCCAATGTTGAAGAGCGCCATTCTCCACATTGGGACTTTACAGGGAAGGAACTATTCCACTTCGGGGCGGGGGGGCCTTTCAGAAACTGGCTGTGGGCTAGTGCATTTCAGCTGGGTACACACTATCAGCCTGATCCCACACACATGGTGCCCTCCAGAAATCCTGGGGGAACCTAGTTTTGTCAAGGGGGGGGGCGGGTTATATGGGGAATGGCACAGGCTGCTCTGTTCTGCCTCCTCCTACCTGCACTGGGATAGCATGTGGCCGTGGCAGTGCACAAAGCAATTAGTCTCTGCACAGGGCTGAGCACACTTTTTGGGCAGGCAAACGCTGGGAAGGAGGCTCATTCCTGGCTCTTGGCGGCATGGACAAAAGCTAATCGCATTCTAGCACTGAGTGTTTGGGATATATAAGATGCAGGATTGGACAAGATAAGGCTTGTCCAATGTGTTTTGCACCTTGGGCCTAGTCCAAAGACCAAGTCTTTGCATTGACTTCAAAGGACTTTGGATGGGCCCTTCCCCTCCCTCACCGTTCTGTTGTGCTTTTTCCATTATAGGAAAGCAAAAAAATGCAGCTTTCTTTAAGCAATGCTTTATATCTGAAAACTTTCCAGCTGGCTGAGTCAAATGGGTGGTGTTTTGGGTTTTTTTTAAATCATGTAATGACAGTCTAGTTCCACCCATAAAGCTGTGGGGTTTTTATCTTTTATAAATTAAAAAAATAGATTTTTTCTCTCTCCCATTGATGATTTTTTTTTTTTTTAATTATCAAGGAAGGAAGGACTTTCAGGTCCCAAAACCTGATTATTTTATCCATTAAAAAAAAAAAAATGTTGGGAACGTCACCATTAAAAACCCAGCAAATCTCTGATTTACTTTTGTGTAACCTTTCTGTGAAAGGCCTTACATTTCTCAACCAGCTCCATTATTAACATTGGTTGTATAAAAAAATTCTGTAATAATTACAGTACCTACCATAATGGGGCTCCACTCTTGGCTGTCCCTGAGGTACGATCATGGCAACCGTGATTCATTAATCTCAGAGGAGTTATTTATGCAATAGCACAGAAATTATCTAGCAAACCCTTGATCCTCTTGGCTTTTATAGATCATTTTACCCGGGGCATGAATGTATGTGATAAACAAATCATTCATATGCACACCCAACAGGATTTCAAATGTAGAGATTGGCATCAATAATTATGAGAAGATGACAGCAATAAGGAAGATGTTCAAGTGCTGCCCTGAGGAAGTCATATCCATCAACACAGAGAGCAGGGACTACTACCTCATTGGAAAGGACAGGTACTCATGGTAGGGGTGGGGGATATGGCAGGGGGCATAGCTACTAAAACAAGTGACTCTTGGGATCCATGGGGCAAGAAAGTCTTATACCTGCTCATGGGGAATCAACTGTAGAGAACAAGTCTGCTCTGGGAGGTTTCATGGGGCCTCTTGCCTGTGTGTGTGTTGCTGCCACCTGTGGTCTTCTCCAACCATCGGGGCTGTCAGGCAAGCCTCTAACCCGATCTAGCAGACAGCATCTATACAACGTACTCCCCTCTCAGGGCAGTGTGGCTTAGTGGCCAGAGTCTACAGTAACACTTCTCTCAGGGCAGTGTGGCCTGATGGCCAAAGTCTATAACAATGCCCTCCCCTCTCAGGGCAGAGTAGCCTAACAGCCAGAGTCTATAGCAACATCTCTCCCCCACAGGGTATTGTGGCCTACTAGCCAAAGTCTATAACAATGCCATCCTCTCTCCGGGGGGCAGTATAGTCTAATAGCCAGAGGCTATAACCACAGGGCTGTGTTCCCTCATGGGGTTGATGAGGAGGAGAGGGGGGAATCCAGCCCCACCCACTCCACCAGGTCCCAGCCCAGGTGCCTGTCAGTGGTGGAATGGACAACCACTACTTTGGCAGGGAATCCTACTACAACACACCAAGGTCTGGGGGATTAATTCTCCACCTTTGGCTACTTCCTTCCAGTGTCCTCCGGGTAACCCTCTCCGTCTCTCCCCTCCGGACTGGGTGCCTCATCTGCAGCCTCCCACTGGCTGGTCTCCAGGTCTTGGTCCACTGGGGGGGGGTTCCTTTTCAGGAGCTCCAACAGTACCTCCTTCCTGGGTGGCATCTCCACAGGCCTTTATAGTTGGCCTCCAGAAGGAGCATGCCCAGCAGAGCTATGGGGGTGGGGCCTCCACAGCCAAGTGAGCTAGATTAACCTCTTCAGCCACAGTGTGGGTGTTGGTATACCCTGTCACAGGGGGAAATTGGACTATAGAGGATGATCTTGCCCTGAGGAAGAACAGACTATAGGGGAATGATTCTGGGGTTGATGCCTGGTTCCCCAGCTCCCCAGGTGTCTCCACCCACTCCACAGGTGGAAACAGGGAAAGACCAGGAATTAATCAGACAGACATTTGGTCGGGGGGGGGGGGGGGGGGGATGGGATGACTCTGCAGACCAGCTCCCAGCTGCTTTGCCCCAGTTTTTCTCCATTTTCTTCCCCTCCTGCAGCTGTGTCAATAAGAGCTTTTTTCATCCAAGTAAGTACTGCAGGATAGTCCCTGTACTCATAACCAAAGCAGGAAGAACATGTCTGAGCCCAAAGAGAAAAAACCACAAATACCTAGTTATCATTCAAGCGTGCCACCCTCTGCATTCAGGCAGTGTATTGTTCCCTTAAGTCATCTAGTGGAAAAAGTTAGAGACCATCAAATTCGTCCTATTGATGAACAAAATGCAGCATCTCCTTTTTAAGTCATCTGACAATACTACTGCCTTTTCTCCATCTGCCTGTTTAAACATATTTCTGAAGGTTACACCAGGCCATCTTCTAGGCCGCAGTCCTGCAGGGGGCTATGCATTCCTGGGAATCACGTGGAATGGAATCTGAGAAGCACCTCACAGGAATTCTCCACACATGACAGAGTTGAGTCTTTAGAGACCATCTTTCCACCGTATCATCTCACTTGCCTTTATTAGCCAATGCTTTGTGTAATTTGGCTGTAGTCATATGCTCCTATGCATAGCCCAGCTGGATTTTGAATAGGTACCTACAGAAAGAAAAGCCTCCTCACAGGACCAATCTAGCAGGGAATATTTTGTCCAGTGGGTCTGCATTGTTTTTGGATCTGCTGGCCTCACTCCTACAGTTTTCTAAGGCTACTGCAGATAGGGTTGCCAGGTGTCCGGTATTGACCCGGACAGTCTGGTATTTTTGCCTCCTGTCTGGTAAAAAAAAAAAAAAAAAAAATTCAGAAAATACCAGACACCTAAAATGTCCGGTATTTTCTGGTTTTTTTCCCCTGCTGGACACCTGGCAACCCTATGACACACTCAGCAACTGGGCCCAGCCCCCAACCTCCTGCTTACCTGGTTCCGCAGGGAAGCTGCCTTCTGGATCGACCAAGAAAACAAGATGGCTGCTAGCAAAAAGCCGAAAGACCTGAAGCAAGGGGAAGCAATGCCTTCCCTGGGTCTTAGTGCTCAACCGCTCCCCTCTTCCTATCCCTATTCTGACTGCACACACTTAAAGGAACTATGCTGTTTTAATGCTGGGGGTTTTTTTTGTTTGTTTGTTTAATAACTATCGGGGGCCTTTTTTTCTTTCTTTCTTTCTCCTCAACAACTTTGGTCTTCCTCTTCCCCCTCCCCCCCAACAGAATTTGTTCCCTGGTGTTTTTGGGGGGGGGAGGAGGGGAGGCGCAGAGTTTGGTATTTTTGGTTAAACCATCTGGCAACCCTAACCACAGAGCTCCTTTAAGGCAGTGCTCTACCATTGTAATGGAGAAGCAGCTTTCCCCTGTTTGGCCGTATTGGGGCCTGATCAAAGCCCACTCTAGTCAATGGAAAAACTCCCACTGACGTCCATGGCTGTAGGTTTAGGCCATTAGACTGACACAGATGTGCCATTTCTTTTTTCTTGTGCGTGCTAATAATGAACTTTTCATTTCATCATTCCAATCCACAGGGAACAAGTGGAGGACTGGATGACTTCCTTATATCTAGCACGTGCAGAGACAAAAGGGAGTGGATACTCCACTCAGGTGACGTTCTATCCAAAAAAGTCAGCAGTTACGTGCACAAATTGACTCTTTAAAGGGAGTGCTTGTAATGTCATTAGTAATTTATGAAGAGAGGGATCTTTATCATGAAATATGCTGGTTTAGACCCTAAGCATATAGAGTGTGCTTTCCCTATAACTCCAGTTTCCTAATGAACAAGAGATTCCTTTATGGCAAAATCTACCCCTGTGCAGAGCACAGACCACAATATCTGTTCCCCACTTAAGACCCACTTAATCTGTAAAGAGGAACCTTTTTGTGGTCAGGGGCTACTGACCCACAGAAAAAAATCAGTTGGCAGCCACACACAAAGGAAAAAAACCCCTCATGGCTCACCTGCTCCCACGGCAGGAAGCATAAACAAGCAAGCAAGCAAAAAAAAAAAACCAAACAAACCAACCAGCCCTCACAGTTAACTCGGTGCACGCCGTGCTCCAGCCCTCTGTGATGGGGGGTGGGGGAGGCTTGGGCCTTCTGGCCTGTGATGTGGAGACTTGCCATGGGATGGATTGAATCAAGCCAGGGTCGGATCTAGCCCGTGGGCTGTAGGTTCCCCACTCCGGCTGTAAACAATCTCATGTTTGTTAGAAAACATTTACTCGAAGGAGTAAGTGCATAGGACTTAAAAGGCCTTGCGTAGGGTGACTGTGACCCTTCATCTCAAGACAATGTATCCCTAAATCTCCTGTTTTGACAAGGCTGGCCTTACCATGAGGCGAACTGAGGCGGCCACCTCAGGTGCCAGACGGGGGGGGGGGAGACACCACTAGGACCCAGAGAATTGAGATCTTTCAAAGTTTTGGCCCAAGCAAGGGGGCATGAGGGCGTCATTTGAGCTCCCCGCCTCAGGTGCCAAAATGTTGTGAGCCTCAAAATCTGCATCCCTGGGAACCATGTGGGCTTCCAAGAGCAGACTTTTGTCCTTGGACCCAGCTGTCCTGATCCTCATGCTGCTGTCACTAAAATCCTAGAGCCAGAATCCCGCAACTCAGAGAAGCAAAGGTCGGTCCCTTTCTTCGCCACCGAGCTTTGATGAAACGGTGATGAGCACCCACCAACAGATGCTGAGCGACTGCCATGAAACTGAAGTAAGGGGCCCTGGCTAATGAGCATGCCGCTAGGTGACATAGGATAGTTCCTTTGTATAAGACTGGCCCTCGGGCCCACAGAATGGCAGGCGCAGTTTGCTTTCTAGGGGGGGACGGGAAAGGAGGCCTTGAGCCTCAAATGGATGGAAATCCCTGTAAAAGGCTTGTGCTGTCAGGCTTGTTTCCTGGCCCAGCTGTGTTTAAGAAAGGTGACAGCTTCTGCAGGGGTTCTCACTGGCCATTTTAGCAAATAGGCCAAGAATGATGCCTCATCACTAAAGGAAATCCTCCCCATGCAGCAGGGTTGGAACTTGAAGTTCCTGAGTTGTGGAAGGCTTTGAGGCCTGAAGAGATCATCAAAAGGCACCAATAGGAGGTAGGTGTCCAATTTCCATTGAGTTCCTATGGGAATTGGGCACCTAATTGTCCTTTGTAAATCCTCCTTCCCCAATATTTAAACAGAAAGGGGGGGGGGGGAAGTACTGCTGCTTTCTGGTCTGCTGTAGGCTTGTCTGTAGAAAATAAATAAATAAATGACTAGCAGCCTGGAAAGCAGCGCTTAGTGTAGTCACAAAGTACCACACAAACAGGGAGTGCAACAAAGGTCTGGAGGGAGAACAACAAAGACTGTGCTCTGTTACCAACCAACAGTGCCATTAACACACCTGCGGTACTTCTGCACAGGTTGTCAGTGTTTTTTCTTTGGTGTGCAGGTGGAAGATCCCGCAGACGACAAGCAAAGGCCTAATTCAGATCCTGGCTCTCGCAATCTCCCTGAAAAGCAACCTGGCTACAGCTCCCCAGTGCATCATCTTCCAAGTCCGGTGAGCAAAGCCAGCGGGTCTGTAAAGCCTCTTGGGTGTGTACCTTTTGCAGGAATGCTCCTTAACTTAGAGAAAAGGTACACTGGAGACTTTGTAGTGGCATAGCTGCACCTAGGGTTGCCAGGTGTCCGGTTTTCTACCGGACAGTCTGGTATTTGCACCAGCTGGCTGGTAGAAAAATTCAGGTGCAATGTCCGGTATTTTCTGAATTCCCAGCTGGGCGCCGGACCAAAGCCTGGCAGGGGCAGGGGCAGGGGCACGATTGGCGCTGGGAGCCCCCCTTTCTCCAGGCCCCCCTCCCCCCCGGCCCCCGATCCCCCACCAGATCTGCTTCCCGCCCACCTCCTGGCCGATTTCCCTCCCCCCCGCCCACGATCACGTGTGTCCGGTTTTTTGGCAGGGTCTACCTGGCAACTCTAGCTGCACCAGTCCAGGGATATGTCTAGACTACATGGCTCCGTCGACGGAGCCATGTAGATGAGGTTTCTAGACACAGGGAGATGAAGTGGCGATTTAAATAATCGCCGCTTCATTTACATCAAAATGGCTGCTGCGCTGTGCTGATCAACTGTTTGGCGGCACAGCGCAGTAGTCTGGACGCTCCGCGGTCGACAAGGGAAGCCCTTGTCAACCACCCCGTTATGCCTGGTGGAATGAGGTTTACCGGGGCAGTCGACAAGGGCTTTCTTTGTCGACTGCAGAGCATCCAGACTACCGCGCTGTGCCGCCAAACAGCTGATCGGCACAGCATGGCAGCCATTTTGATGTAAATGAAGTGGCGATTATTTAAATTGCCGCTTCATTTCCCTTTTTCGAGTAGACTAATCTATATGTCTCCGTCGACAGAGCCATGTAGTTTAGACATACCCCAGCTGTTTAGCTGCAAGTTCTCTAACACAGCTGCCAACAGACGAGCTGTGTTAGAGAACTTGGCTTAACTCCTCCAGCCTCCACGAATGGCAGAAATGTCAGTGGGAGAAGCTTTCCTGCCAACATAGTGCTGTCCACACCACTGCTTATGTCAGTGTAACTTATGACGCTTGGGGGTTAGGGTGATTTAAGCTGCAATGTAGACCTAAACTTCTTGTCATGCCTCATCTACCCTGAATATCCCTATCAACAGTGACTCAGCCATCTCCCTATCAAGTCCAACTGGCTCCGTTTGTTAACCTTTTCTAACTGGTTGTACTTATTTCTTGTGCCGCTCTGGTAGTTTGCTCTCTTCCCTTCTGAGAGCATGACTGAGAATTCCTTCACAGTTCGGGGCAGGTTGTCACAGTGCCATTGACGTCAGTGGAGCTAGAACAATCTATTCAAGCAAAGGATCTGCCCCTGCTAATCTAGTTGTAGGCCGTGCCCATGTTCTTCCTGGGTTGTTTTTTTAGCATCTCTCAAGGACTGTCTACACACAAAGCCTGCACTGGTTTAAATCAAATGGACTGAAAACCTAGTTAATTAACTGGCTGCACAGTCCTGCACGAAGACTCTTGAATCAGTGTAAACCTGGCTTGGCTTGCACCTGTAACTGAGTTCCACCAAGCTTAAAATATGAGTGTTCACACGCACACAGTTGCACCGCTTTAAATCAGATGAAAATTACACCGTTTGTTAAACTACTGGGCTGCGTCTAGACTGACACGTTTTTGCACAAAAGCAGCTGCTTTTGCGCAAAAACTGCCAGCTGTCTACACTGGCCGCTTGAATTTGCGTAAGAACACTGACGATCTAATGTATGATCGTCAGTGTTCTTGCGCAAATACAATGACTCTCCCGCTCGGGAAAAAGCCCTCTTGCGCAAATGCTTTTGCGCAAGAGGGCCAGTGTAGACAACTGAGAACCGTTTTGTGCAAAAAAGCCCCAATGGCGAAAATGGCGATCGGGGCTTTTTTGCACAAAACCGCGTCTAGATTGGCCACGGATGCTTTTGCACTTTTGCTCTTTTCTAGACGCTCTTTTCCACAAATGCTTTTAACGGAAAACCTTTTCCGTTAAAAGCATTTGCGGAAAATCATGCCAGTCTAGACGCAGCCCTGCTATTTTGTGTGTAGACAAGGCCTCTGGCTCACCCTCTCCTCTTTTACCTACTAATCCTTCCCAGGTCAGTGTCGCCTTTAAGCAAAATGCTGGGCCTATGTTGTGCCGCATGCAATGCAGAAGTCCTGTTTTGGGCTGACTGAGTGTGAGGTTTGTGGAAGGCGAGGGTGGGGTGCACAGTGGCTTCACATGATCTTTCATTTGGATTGGGGGCATATGACCTGGAGCTCTGTTTTCTGTTTAAGACTATGCAGAAACTGCAGTTAACAGTCTTGCCCTACAGCTAACAAGGGATAGCCTTTGTTTGGTTTATTGGATACTAGGTATTAAATATCTTAGTACAAGCCTATCAGCTCATTCCTGCACAGATTGCTATGTGAACAGCTGTCTCCTGGCTTGTACCTTCATGTTTATTTCCTTTTCCAAATGCATGACGCTACATTTACGGGTATTAGATTGAATTGAATTACCAATGACTCACTATTATAGGCCCTGATCATGCAAATTATTCCTCAGGTAATTAATCTTGACTCTTGCAAATAGTCACATAGACATGAATAAGTCTACTTGCATAAGGACTTGTTTACCTGAGGGAGGGCTTGCAGGATTCAGTCCTTTAGCTATCCAAGGCCAGGCCTACACTGGGGGAGAAAGTTGACCTAAGATATGCAACTCCAACAACAAAAATTGCATAGTTGGAGTCGATGTACCTTAAATTGAATTTCTGCGGTGGCCCCACCATGGGAAGTCGACAAGAGAAACTCTGTCTGCTTCCCTTATTCCCCGCAACCCCATGGTATACCAGGGTCAACGGGGTAGAGGGATGCCCTCAACTTTCAATTTATCAGGTCCTTACTAGACCCGCTAAAATCAAACTCCGGAAGATTGATCTCTGGGTAAAATATAGACAAGGCCCAAGTTATTCCACACTTTGAGACCAGGCCCCCATACCTAGTTTCCCTGATTGCTAATTTCAAGTTGAATGTATATACTCCAAATCATGAATGTGTTAAACTGAACCTGGTTTCTGATTACCACTCCCCACTACTAACCTCTTGTGTTAAATTACTTATTAGGATTTATTATTTGTATTGTTGTGGCAGTTAAGGCCCCATGCAGGATGGAGGCCCTGCTATGCCAGTTATCAGGGGCGGATGAGAGTTTTGCGGGGCCCAGGGTGCGGGACCTATTGAAGCGCGGGGCCTGGGGCAGCCGCCCTGCTCGCCCTGCCCTATATCCGCCGCTGCCAGTTATTGCACACACACATATTGAAAAGGACACTACTCCCAAGGGCTTACTGCAGGGGTGGGGAACCTAAAGCCCCGCGGCTAGATGTGGGCCCCAATTTGCCTGTATCTGGCCTCTCAGGCTCAGGGCTCCCCCCTCCCAGTATTGTGGCTGGAGCACACAAAATCTGCTAGCCTATGTGCCCTTAGGCTCTGGAGTGCGAGGGGAATGTGGGGAGTGTCGTTCTCCTTCTCGGTCAGGGGCCACGTCAGTGGGAGTCTGTTTGTGCTTTTTTGCTTCTCACTTGTGTGCGGCCCCCGACTGATTTCTCTCTAGGTCAGCGGCCCCCTGACCCAAAAAAGGTTCCCCACCCCCGGCTTTCAGGCTTGGCAGAACTCTTGATAATGTTCCTCCACCTGGAGTGCCTAACAGTAACAATTCCCCTCTGATCACTATTCAGCCAGTTTCACATCCCACTTTAGGAAGAAATTGGATAAGTACCAAGCAGATGAAAAATAACATCGTTTTATGATGTGCCACTAAGGGAGGGATGGGCAATAATTTTTGCAGGGGGAGGCCACTTCATGAATTTAGGTACATGGTCATGGGCTGGCTCCAGGACACCTGGAAGGGGTAGGGCCTCAGGCAGAAGAGATGGGGCTGGGGCTTACAAAGAAGGAGAAAGAGAGCGAGTATGAAATAGAGACGTTGTGGCACAGATTGAGTGTATAGCATACAGAGACTGGGAGAGTGTGTGAGGCAGTATGTGACTGTGTGTGTGGGGGGGGGGGCACAGAGACTGTGTGGCACAGACGGGGTGTGTGTTTCAGTGACACAGAGAGTGTGTGCTGGCTGTTGCTGGGTAAGTTTCTGAGAGAAACCTCGCTCTGTCTCTAGGACAGGGAAAGCTGCCCTGCTCTGTGTTCTCACCCCTCCGCACTGAAATCTTAGAAACAGTGTACTTAAGGCAGGCACTCCTCTGCATCTCTTACCATCCATGCTTCAGACTGGAGCAGCTCCTCTCTATGTCTCCCTCTTTCCAGCCTGCAGAGATGGGGTACAGGGGCAGGGGGAACCCCTGACTTTAGCACCACCCTTTCCCTTTTGCCTTTCCATCCCCGTCCCTGCCCAACACACTGTACAACTAGCAGGAGAATCCTGGGAACAGCTCTGCTGCAGGACAGAGCCAGGTAGGGGGGAGGGGCAGCTGAACACTGGCTACCAGCTGTAAGTATGCACAGCTCCACTAATCAGCTGGGTGGGCAGGAGAGAAATGCTCAGCAGGCTGGATCCAGCCCCTAGGACTGATTTTGTCCACCCCTGACTTAGGCTCCAATAAGTGCCACCCTTTGTACTGTCATTAATGAATACCCTCTAGGCACCAAAAAAATCCATTTGTTGTTTCTCATTTCTATGCAATGCCAGTTTCCTCCTTTTCTCTGTAAGGAAGAGGGTTAATATTTTATCTTGAAAACAATACTGTATTCAGTGACACATTTAGTAGTTTTAAAATGTATTGCCATGGCAGATGTAGGAGAGAAGAAGGAATGCATCACAAACTAAATACTAATTATACTCTGCAGGACAGTCTGATCAATGAGCAGGAGGGAAGTTAGAGATGGCTAATTTGGCTCAAAGAAATGACATGTTCCTTCCATGATTTGTCAGATACTCCCAATCTTTATGAAGGACCATTCTCTGCTAGCTCCTGCTGAGGGCAAATCATCCAGTATAAAGTTGGTTCAATTTCTGCTCTCATATACTCAGGTATAGCTCCCTGGCCACTGAGCTCAAACTGCTCTCTGTCCATGGGGAAGTTCCAATAATTCACTCTTTCTTCAGGCAAGACTCCCAGTGCTTTTAATAGAAGTGACAAAAAACGAACTCCCCATTCTAGATTTCAGTAAAGGTGTTTATTTAAGTGGGGACTTGAGGATGGGGCCTGGAACAAAGAGCCCTGGTATAGAACCTCAGAGATATTTAGGCACCTAACTCCCATTGTTTTCAAAAGTATTAGGAACCTGAATAACTTTGGGTATTTGAGCCCCTATGTGTGTAACCCGCACACCGACTGGATGTGGTTCATTGTCCCATGTAGTGGCACTTAGTGCCGCTGTCTAGAAGTAGCCAAAACGGTCTATTTCGAGTTACTGAAAGTATGTCGAAATAGCAATTCTGCATCTTTAAACGCGCCCGTTATTTTGAAATATATTTCAAAGTAACAGATGTGCTATTCCAGCGTTCCTGTAACCCTCATTCCATGAGAGTTAAGGGACTTGCTGGAATAGCGCTTTATTTCAAAATTTGGTGCTATTTCAAAATTACCTCGAAAGAAGCTATGCAATTTGTGTGGTGCAAATAGTGTAGCTTATTTCAAGGGTAAGGGTGCTGCGTAGACGCATCTTTACAGAGAGAATGAGTTTTCTCTACAGCCTTAGCTGAGAGCCAGCTGTGGATGTGCCCCCTTAGCTAGGGGAAGTATGTCACCCCACACACCTACTGGGTGTGGTTCACTGGCCTGAGTAGTGGCACTGAGACCACTTATAGAGAGAGCAGATGCATCTTGCTCTACAGCCTGAGCTGAGAGCCAGCTGGCTTTTAGCTCCAGAAGTCCCAGGTTCGGTTCTGCCTATCAGCGTTACATGTGCACAAGTGCCACAATATCCACCATTGGACTTTTTTTTTTTTAAACACAGCAGCTATTTTTGCATGAATAGCCATTTGCAAAGGCAGTCTGTGACAGATATAAATATTGCACCCACAAATCAGCTACTTATATATCTACAGTAAATTATATCAATACGCACAGTTTTGCACCTACAGCTGATTTAAGCGTATAACTGAGCACTAAGACAGAAGCCTTGTTTTGAAGTCAGATGGTTGCTGTTATTTCTGCCTTTGAGGAGCAAGTCTTCCCACAACCCTTCCCAATGGATTTGTCCAAGCAAACAGAAAGATGATATCAGATGTCAAGAATTTAATGGAAACATTTTTTTAAAAACAGAACAACAGTTCTGAAGAGACCAGCAAAAGTCAGCTGCTGTTGCACTCAGATGGGAACACCAATGAAAAGGGGGAAGAATATTATGCTTCTCCAAGTAGTATTCTAGCACAGGTAAGCCACATCAGGTAAGATTCTCTGTTGATCCAGCTCTAAGAGGATATTCAGTTGCCCAAACCCACTGATAGCAAGACTGCTAGAGAACCAGACCTCCAAATCATTGGCTAGCAGGAAGTTAAGATGGGAGAGAAGAACAATGGAGTTCTGGTTTTGGAAGGAAGCATGAGAGGTTTAGCTTGGACCTTAAGGAAAACTCCCAAACTGTCATGGTGGTTAAGCACTGGAATAAATTGCCTAGGAAGGTTGTGGAATCGCCATCAGTGGAGATATTTAAGAGTAAGTTGGATAGACATCTATCAGGGATGATCTAGATGGTGCTTGGTCCTACCATGAGGGCTGGGGACTGGACTTGATGATCTCTCAAGGTCCCTTCCAGTTCTACTATTCTATGATTCTAAGCTTTGAGTAGCTGGGTAGTTTGGTTAACTGAGGTTTGGCTGAGATGCATTACCCACAATACAGCATAAACACAAACTAACTAAAAGATGCTGAGGGGATAAAGTGAGAAAATACTTACCTCCCATGATGCTGTTGTTGTTTTCCATTTTTAACAGCTGGAAAGTGAGCAAGCTACATCTGATTCCCCAATTCACTCTCACAACCCAATGGAGACAAAGGATCATCTTAGCAGAAAGTTGTACCTGTCAATGAAAGCTCTGTAAGTAGTGCTTTTAGTACTTAAAAATCAATGCAATGTAACAATATGATCTGAGCTGCATTCCTGCTGTTTACATGATAACTGTTAGTGAGAGGCCTTTTTGCGGGGGCGGGCAGAGGACTAAGAGGAGAGTTTACCAGAGTGAAATTCAAGGTCACTTCACAAATTCATACATTGACACCGTGACAGGCATACCCAGAATAAAATGTGACCTGATGGTTCTTTTCTGGGCTAAACAATGCAACATCTGCCATCACAGTCACAGGCACCCCAGCCAGAAACTCCCTAGGGCAGGCAGTGTTGTGTAGTGGTTAAGAAAGAATTGTTTCTTGATATGTCACTAACTGCCTGGATGATCCTGGACATTCTCTGTACCTCAATTTCCCTACCTATAAAATGGGTCTAATACTACTTACTTCATACATGTGCTCTATGGTTTGATGTCTGTAACATGTATCAATAATTCAATATTGTCACTAGGGATGTTAAGCATGTAATTCGTTAATCGTGTAGTCAACCACAATTTTGTCAGCTACACGACTAATCAATAAAGGTTAACACTGCAAATACTCAGTCCCAGCTTGTGCCAGGTCTAGCAATTACCGTGCTGTGGCTCTGCACTAGGAATATTTTAGGATCTGGTGCAAGCTAGCCTGCTAAATTGCTGCTTATCCTTTTTCCCATTCCCCTGACTATGAGGGAGCGAGGAAAAGTGCACAACTTGTGTGAATTACTCCTCTGCCCCCTCTCCTCACCAGCTGGGAGTGCCCGCAAGCTGTGTACTTTCCCCTCACTCCCTGGGAGTCAGTGGAGCTGGAAGAAGAGCAAGTAGCATCCTGGCATGCATGACTGCAGCCCTCCCCTACCATTCTCCTGCAGTGGTGCCCCTGTAGTATTAATCCAGGGTCACATAGAAATTCACAGTTGTCACTATGCACTAGCATGGCCACTAAGGACTTCTGGGACAACTGCACAGAATTCAAATCCTGAAGTTCCAAAATATTTGCCCCGAGTGATGGGAGGATTTCCATTGGCTGTTAGTAATTAATACTTATGGCGCACAGATGAACAATTCTGATTCTGTCCCACAGAAAATAATAGTGCATATGTACTCTAGGTCATTACAATATCATTTAATTGCAAACACATACTTGTGAGAAATTGGGAATAGAGCTTAAGACCTTGCACTCCAAGTCACAAGCCTATCCCATTTGAGCTAAACCATCTCTGGTGGAATGAATTACACCTTTTTTCATGTCTCCAGCCACTAGAAGGTGCAAGAAATAATCTGGCAAACATTTGAGTAGGTCTGGCAAACTCTATCCAGTAGCCATCAATGATGCATTCTCACACAAGCACAAAGCACATTGCTGGTCCAACAATTTGTATTCCCTTTTCTTGATAAACTACATGGGTTGGAATGTTTTCAGTTTTATAATACTGCAAGAATATTTATAAAGTGTTTTTGTTCCTATGGTCAATTTTAAGGAGGGCAGTTCAGTTGATTTAGCTGTAATTTTGACCATTGGATTCGCTACAACAATCTGTTATTCTTTGCCTCCCAGACATCTATTTGACACAACTTCAAGCACAGCAAGAGTAACTGTGACTTGACATGCCAGCTATGTGCATTTTTTATTAACATTCCTATTCATTAGACTTCCTGAAGAGAAACTCCAGCCCACACACAGAAGTGATGAATCCCTGACCCTTCCCAGAAGCCAAGCAAATAGTGTACATTGGGGAAACTCTGAGGCAGATGGAAACCAACAACAACTCATGCAAAGCAGTACCAACAAGCAGCTAACCCAGGAAAGAAAGCCAAATTCATCATCATTATCAGTGGTTCAGCTGTCTATAATAATCAAGTAAGGATGTTTAGGATTGAAATATGTAACAGAATCCTCTTTAAAAGTAACAACACTCGTCTTTGAGATAACTATTAGGGACTTAAATTACTTGAAAGCAGCATTCTTCTGTGTTCCAGCATACAAACCAGAAATGGACGAATGCAAGAATTGTGAGCTTTGAATTTGCAATGGCCAGGTCTTAAAACCCAAACAAACACTCTACAGAACATGCTGTTGCTCTGTAAGGTTGGTTTGGGGCCGAGTAAGGGTACATCTGCACAACAGTGTTATTTCGGAATAACTAGCGTTATTCTGAAATAACATAATCCGCATCTACACTACAAGCAGTTATTTTGACATTATGTTGAAATAATGTCGAGCTGGAGGACTTCTTACTCCAACTCCTGTAACCCTCATTTCATGAGGAGTAAGGGAAGTCAGAGGAAGAGTGCTCTTCCTCAGACTTCCTGCTGCGTAGACCGCGCCAAAAAGTCAAAATAAGCTATTTCAACATAAGCTACACAATTGATGTAGCTCAGGTTGTGTAGCTTATTTTGCCCTGCTGTGTAGATGTGCCCTAAGGGAATTTAGGCCCTGATCATGTTTGGAAGAGTTTACGGGTGGAGTATTTATTTTTAATACTCACAAATTAGAAGTTTTCTATCTAGTTCCTTGTCTCTTGCAAGATAGTGAAGAATGTGATTTCTATCACAAAACAGCAGTGAGAGCTTTACAAGGTGTTTCAGGGTTAAAAAAAAATATCAATGGGAGTTAAGCCTTTCAAGATCAGGACCAGAAGAGTCTGCCAGTTTTCCTATTTTACTTCTCTCCTCCAAGGAGAAAGATGGTACTGTATTACTATTAAATAACTGCTACACTTTCCCCATCATTTAGACCTGGGGCAAGCTTCTTGATGGTGGTGGGGAATATTCTCCAAGAGAAATGCTGGAAAGCCCAGCCCCTGTAATATTGGACAGTAGGCTGGATAATGCCCTGGAGGTCAGACTATAGGGAATAATAACCAACTTTCATGAGGGTGAGGAGGGAGGGCACAGATTAAGTGAGCTGAATGACACTTTCCTTCTCTATTTCCTATTATTAGTGAGTTGTCTGACTGGTAGAGTCTGACAGGCCTACAACATCCTCTCTTACAGCAAAGTGAAAGATGGCAGCCAGCTTCAAGAGGTGGATATTTGCATTCCTCATGCTGATCTCACCAGTAATCTAACGCTGATTGAAGCAGCAGGACAAATATGGTAGGACCTTTAAAACTTATGATGGTGGGTAATTGTCCAGGTGTAATTGCCTGTAAAGCGCTAAGAGCAAGGTATTTATTGTGTTTCAGGCAGGGTGAAATAACCATTGGGAAGCATTAGCCTAACAGCTGTTCTTTTAATAACAGCATGAATGGCATAATTGTCAATTGTCCTCCATTCACAGGGTAAATTGACTTGTGTTTGTCACTGTCAGTGGCACAGGGACAGAGAAGGGCTGTTAGGATGATCAGAGGAATAGAAAACCAACCTTAGGAGAGGAAATTTGAGGAGCTTGGATTGTTTCACCTAACCCAAAGAAGGTGAAGGGAAGAGGAGATATTTATCCCTCTGATATATTTATAGAGAACTACCAGAGGGGGGGAGTTAAGTGCCAAAGTTAACACAAGAACAAATGGATATAAACTAGCCATCAACAAGTGTAGGCTTGAAATTAGATGAAGGTTTCTAGCCCTCAGAGAAGTTCTGAAACAGTCTTCCATGGAAAGCAGTGAGCAACTTCAGTTGTTTCCAGACTGAGCAGGATAAGTTGGTGAAGGAGACAGCATGATGAAATTGCCTTCAATGGCATGTGGCCCAGCTGTAACAGCCAGCTGCAGAAAGCCCCAATGGCTGAAGATGGGGCAGGATCTGACTTTCTACAGAGAATTTTTTTTCAGCTATCTGGCTGGTGGGTCTTACCCACATGTTCAGGATCTGGTTGCCATATTTGGGGCCAGGAAGGAATTTTCCCCTGGGTCAGATAGGATCTCTACCATCCTCTGCTGGTCACTGTGGGTACATCTACACTACAGAGACGATCAAAGCTGCCACTGTCAATCTTCCAGGGTTCAAATTAGCGGATCTCGTTAAGACAGCTAATTTGAACTGAGAGGGACACTCCAGTCAATGCCAGTAGTCCTGCTTCCATGAGGAGTAAGGGAAGTTGGAGGAAGAGTATTCTCCCTTTGACTTCCTGCAGTGTGGACAGCGCCAAAAGTCGAGTTAAACTACTTCAACTTCAGCTACTCAATGAGCATAATTCGACCTTGTCCAGTAGTAGAGATGTACCCTTCCCAGTTTAAAGGAGTGTAAATGGTGGATTCTCTGTAACCTGAAGTCTTTAAATCATGAGTCGAGGCCTTCAGTAACTCAGCCAGAGGTTATGGGTCTAGTACAGAAGGAGTGGGTGATGTGCAGGAGGTCAGACTATATTATCACCATAGTCCCTTCTAGCCTTAAAGTGTAGGAGTCCATATGGGAGTGTCTCTTGTTCAGTACAATACGTAAAGATTTGACTAATAATCCTCCAGTATTTTGTACAGTTAGACAAGTTACCATCTTCCTATTACGGATGGGAAAGCTGCAACCCAGGAAAATTAAGCAATGTGCACCAGGTGGACGATTCTGACCCCAGTCAACCAATGATCATCACTCGCTTTTGTGCCATGTGATAATATTGTTGGGGGGGGGGGGAGAAAGAGTGTGCTCTGATTGTTCAAAGCATCAACAAGGTTATGGGCTAGTATTTGGAGCAAGGGTGTAGGAGGCAAGATTAAGAACATAAGACTGGCCAGACTCTCACTCCCAGGTGACTCCCTGGTTTGCTGGGTCTTAAAGCAAATCACTTCACCTCTCTGCCCTGTAGGTTATTACCACCATGCACAGATGAGCAAAGCTGGGTCACATAGCTGTGGTGTGGTGTCAGTGAGTGTCAGCTGAGCACTTGGAGAGCCTGGGGTTAAATGCTATTGAGTGCTTTCAGAGGGGCCTCCCACTCGGGCCAGCCTAGCACAGAACTGCAGGCATACAGCTATGCTCTAATGATTTTCAGCACTGGGCGTAGTCCATCCAGCAGCCAGACGCTGTCAGTCTTGGATGTTGAGGGGCCTGAGGTATCAATTCCCCAGCAGCTTTGCAGTCTGACCAGGCAGTGTGGAAGTCAGTCCTCTCCCTAGATCTTCAGTATCAATTGAGTAGGAAAGAGGGGAGGGTAAAGGACAGGCTTGCGTGGAAGATTAGTTCAGTGTCTCATCCTTGCTCCCTGCTGAGCCGCCTCTTGCTCTTTCACTTCTGCTCAGCAGTAAGACTGGCTTTCGCTGCAGCTTTGATGTGCCGCACTTTGCAGCTGCACTGCCAGGCTGGAGGGAAGAGCTTTTTCTGCCCCTACCAGCGAGAGCAGGAAATACCCCAAAAGCATCACAGAGAAGACCCAGCTATAAAGCATGTGTAACACTGACAGGTGTAATCAAACCTGCAACCACTGGAATTTAGTGCATGAGCCTCTACTGCATGAGCTAAAAGCCAGCTGGCACTCAGCTAAGTCTGTAGAGCAAACTCTTCTTTCTATAGATCTGCTCTCAGTGCCACTCCATGGGACAGTCCACTACACCCAGCAGGTGTGTGGGTCACCCTTGGATCTGGAGCTAAACATCCTGGGTGATCCTAGTGGGAATTCATACTGAAAGGATTTGTCTGGTTTCAGCTGGCAACTGTTTTGGAACAGAGCATCAGACTGAGGGGTCAGAGGGCCCTCCAGGAGAAGCTTGGAGAGACCAGCCACAAAGAGGCCAGCTGAAGTGCTCTAAGGGAGTCTGCTGGAATTTCCTCTAGGGTAGCTGGAGATGTTTTACAGGGACAGCCACAAAACTCTGATCCTGCTGTTCAGATACCACGTTTTAGTTCAGTCTGGGCTGCAAAGATGGCCTGGAAAAGCCACCCAGGCAAATGAAGGGCCATTAGAAGCAAAGCAGTTGTCCCCACACTGTCCAGAACCCAACAGGACAAGTCCCTTCCCTGCTTGCAGACCCTCTGCACCCCTGACCTGTGAGGTTAAGAGATGACAGTGCTGCATGCCCTGTAACCGGCTCCCCTTTAGAAGCACATGTTGGAATGGACAAAGCTGTTCGGTTCAAACCAAGAATCAGGCCAAAAAGCAACTGCCCCTTCTAGTCTGTGTACTGTCATTGGTGTTGGGATTCAAGCCATCCTATTCATATGTTTGGTCTCTTCTTCCACCTCCCCAGTGTCTCGCAGTGGAGGGGTCCCCCTCGCTTAGGCTGTATCTTTCACCACGGGGATCACATAGTGGCTGTGAATGACCTGCGCATACATAGCACTGAGGAGCTTTCCTTGTTCATCAGCAAGTCCGTGAAAAAGGAGGTAAGCCCAAATGGTGATTGGCCTGAGACATAGTGGAGGGGATCAGACAGGTGAGCCGACAGCCTTGCCAGGACCCTGGGCAAGGTGGTGGGGAGGCCCAGCTCCGCGCTCCCAGAAGGAGCAGGGGCTTGAGTGGCAAGGGTGTGGCCAAGGCAGCCAGCTCTCAACAGTGCCCAGACTGTACCCTCCTTACCCCCTCAATGCCATCCAGCGCACGCCACCCAGGACGGTGCAGTGTAGCTATGGGGTACTACCCCCAGTGGCAATTTAAAGGGCCCAGGCTCCAGGAGTCGTTGTTGCCATAGTAGCGGCGGTGGTAGCCAGAGCCCTGGTCCCCTTGGAATTGTTGGGCCCTAGGGCAACTGCACCATTCTCCTCCCCCCCCACCTCGGTCAACAGGCCTGCGTTCAGATTACAATTTCATGAGGGCTTCTGCCAATCCAAGTCTCAGGCACTCACTCCTGTCCTGAGGAACTACCGAGTGTCACTGCGGCGAGCCAGGTTGCCTCACATCTCATGGGCCCCGGCAATCTCTCAATGGACATTGATCACCATCATGTGACTGGGGTATTAGCCGGGGACAGGGAGCCAAAGGTTGTGACTACAGCCAGAAAGAAGATAGTCAAATGACACAGCAATCCTGGCAAGAAATCATTACACCTTTCAAAGACAGACACCGACAGAGTTAACCCTTTGTTGACAGTCTATTTGTGGCACCCACCCCATCATAAGTTTTACATATGTGTAGTTAAAATGTTCAGCACAGTTTAACTTACAACCTTGTGTTTTCACACACGGATAACTGCCCAAAAGTCACTGATTTTTTCCATGCATTCTCTGTCCCAAACAGAGAATTTCTTTAGGTGCGGGGGGGAGCGAAACAAACTCCTTTTTGCCATGTTTAAGCTGTGCAAGGCTTTGTACCCACCCTTTATGCTTGTGTCTGCCAAGCAAATAGCTCAAAACCACTCAAGTTTGGAACTTGTGCAGCAAGGGCTATTTACATGCCAAAAGGCCACTGAATGTTTTCTCTAATTGGTTGTGTGCTAATAAAGTTATAAGCAATAGAAAACTCATTTCTGACCAGGGACAGAGGCTGCTGCGATAACAATCCCCTTCCGGGCAAACTCACACAGCAAAACCCACCACTACCACTGCTGCTGACTTAGTTCCAGGCATAAGAGGAAATCATCGGCAGTCTCCACCCCAAAATCCCCCTCTGTACCGATTTGCAATGACACCCCCCGCTCCCATGGAATGGAAGGGCCAGGGCCACACTCTGATTCCTAAGCAGCTAGAACTCTCCTACAGCCAGTCAATGGACATTACAGTCCCTCAGCATCCTTTGGTATGAGGCCTTTAGGCTGTTTGCTTCTCAGGGTAGGAAAGTACCTGTTGATTGAAGTGTTTAGTCCCTGGGCAGTTTTACTCAGTGTTGGGAACAACCCAGGGTCCTGGCTCCCCTTCTCTAACCACTTGGGGTAACTCTCTCTCTGTTCAACACTCATCAGCATGGGCAGCAGGTGAAGGCTCAGCTGGGGAAGGCAAGCCCCTCCCCTGCCTCTGAAGCCAAGCCACGCGCACCCCCCGCCCGATCCTTCCTGGCCCCCTGCAGGGCCAAGGCTGCTGTGCTGTGGTTCCAGCCCCAGCTCTTCCCAGTAGCCAGGGAGCAAGACTGCTGCACCACTGCCCCCGGGGGGGGGGGGGCGGGTGTCCCAGAAGCCTGTGCGTTTGGTCCCAGGTGGAGAACGACATTTCTCTCAGCTGGGCTGCAATCTTGGTACTTGGGATCTCTGCCCCTCCCCCCGGGAGGGTCTCTTTATGTTTGGATCTGCTGAGGTCACCCAATGCCAGTGTCGCCCGAGCAGTAGAAAGCCTGTCGCCAATACCAAGAGAAAATACAAATACTGCTGTTCATAAAAGGAGGGTATTTAGACGGGGGGGGGAGGGGGAGGGGGACGACAGTGTTATTGTGTCAAGTGGGGGTTTACTGAGTTATAAAAAGGTGACCCTTTTGTGTGTTTTGCTTTGTTTGAAGGTGAAACTCACCATTCGTCGGATCCCAGATTCAGACATTTTCCATATTAAAAGTTGCTCATGTTCCTAAGTAAGTGCCACCAGTGCTTTTTCCCCCCCGCCCCCGGGATGGTACAGCACCAGCACCTCTTCCCCTGGAGTACTGGCACTTTAAAAAACAAAACAAACACAAACACAAACCACTGAGTGCCACCATTAATGCAAGAGGGGTTGTGTCTTCTCAGGATGTTAAACCACGGTTACCTAGCTAAATGTATAGTAGATACAATTTGTATCTACTATGCAGAGCAGGCCTATCGACTAATTGTAGAGCAGTAGAGGGGGTCCCTCCAGGAGCTGGCTCGAGTCAGGACTGAGCACTCCTGGCTCATGCCAGCTCCAGGAGCCACCTGCACTGCAGCTTTGCATTTTAAATGTAGTAAGAGCCCAGCGGCTTTTACTACATATGAAATGCAGAGGTGCAGCATCCCGGACCAGCGTGAGTTCAGCAGCCCCGGTTTGTGGCAAACATCCCTGGCCTCCGCGAAGAGGGGCTGTTTGGTGGCAGCAGCCTTTCCTATCCCCACATGCTGCCTCTGATAGAAGCAGTGGCCGAGGGGGGGGGGTGCCACTTGCCCCCCAGAGTTGGTGCTGGGGAGGAAGCCAGCTTTTAAGCCAAATCCCCCCCAGAACTGGCTCCTGTTGCCCACCCTTGCTGCCGTGCAGAGGAGGAGAGCCACCGCAGGGAAACAGCGGTAATTCAGACCACAGGGTTCTTGCTACATTTCAAAGGCTGAAGCGCTGCAGTGGGGGCAAGGGACAAGAGGGGACTGCTTCACTCCCTGCTCACGCTGTTTCCCCACTGTGCTTCTGCCTCCTCTCAGAGACGGTGCTAGGGCTGAACCAGCTTTTAAGCCAGCTCCACTCAGCACCAGTTCCTGCTCCCCACCTTTGGAAGCAACTAGCCACTTCCATCTCTAGTGTCTTTCTACCCTAATAGTAATGTAACTCCCTAGGCTGAAAGCCATGCACATTTATTCTGCAGCAGGTGAGATTTGTGTTTATGTAGGGAGAAAAAAAAAGTTTTTAATTAATCATGTTTAATGCAGTAGTGCACAGGGACGTCATCATGCTAGGGGTTGCACAAACTTTTATATTGCCTTAAATAGACATGCAGACAAAGCGAACAGGAAAAGGATAGCATGTGACAAGAGAGAGCACTCTTCATACTCAGTTCTACGCAATCCTCCTAAATAGATGTGTCTGTACAAAGACTAGGAACTGACTGGATTTGCTTTGCCATTTGAAGTCCCAGGCAAATATTTTGGGCAGGTGACAGTTAATCAGTTAAGTCAAATCAAACAAAGGTTGCAGCAGACCTGAAAGTCAAACTGTTGTCTCTAAGCTTGTGTACTGCATGGTCTGGACTCACCTTTGTTTGCCCATTAACATCATTAATCAGTTATGAGCCTGGGAAAGAAGAGGGAAAGAAAATGCTTTGGAAACACAGCTACACTTGTCCTACGGGTTCTGCTCTGTGGAGGCAGGATGCCAACTTCGTGGAGCACAGCCGTGGCCCTGGAAAGGTGCCCTGGCAATAAAGTGCTCCACAGCTACAGTGTCTTGATTAGGCCCCCTCCTGTTACAGCCAGAGAGACCCCTCAGGAGGTCCCAGCCAGGAGACATGGTTGGGAGATGGGAGCCTGATCCAACCATACTGGGATTCAGTAAGAGTTGCACCAGGCTTCAGGTGAACGGGGAGGCTGGGGACAGATATTTGGCCTACACTGGAATAGTCATTGCTCAGGGCAGAACACACACAGATTAGGAAAGCAAAAGGAGGGAGGGCGTGCATGATAGCCATGCAACATAGAATAAGAGGATGTGAACAATTGGCTGTTTGCAAGAGCCAATCTTTTCATTGCAAGAGTCACCATCACAGTTGCTTGACAACTGAGTTAGTGAGTGATCGATGAAGGGCAGCCAAGTATGAACTAAACCAGGTCTGGAGCTCAGTCTGGGAAAACTAGAGCGGCTGCCAATTCTATAGTGGCAATCTGTTGCTTTCACGAAGTTTTAAGTTCACTGCAGAAGAAAGGAAAAAAGAGGTCACATCAGTACTATCATGGTTTCCCCCCCCTCCCCCCAACAAAGGATGTCTCATCAATATTCCTGGCTACATACAGCTGCAGACATAAGCTCCTGGTGCTTTTACATGTCAGCCTGATTTGCAACAGTTTCCACACCCATGTATCTATCTCTTCTTCTTGATATGGGAAACCTCTGTCGCAGCACCCATTAATGCAGGCTAAAAGTGGACCTTGAGCTATGCTGTAGGGACTTCTGCCTAAACAAGGGCCACTGTGTTCTGCTATCATGCATACCACTTCAAAACAGCATTATAACAAAACAGGGGAACACCTAGCTTTCCACAGCCTACTTGAGAGCAGGGCAGATTTATTTATGCCAGCTAAATCCTCATGTAGGGACCAGTCACCATTGGAATTACCAGGGGCAAACTGCATCAGTAGATTTATCTAAGCTTCAGCTAGCATGCTGCTGGAATCCGGCAGAACAGGATGGACCAAAAAAAAAAAAAAAAAAAAAAAACAACTTATCATGGGTGTAAAAAACAGCTACACCTCATATTACACTTTATTGGGTTGCTCCCTGCTCACTCCAAAATAGGCAAGTTTACCCACTGGTGCAGCACGTACACTTTGAAATTTCATGTGCACCCCTCTCCCCACTTAAAGATTTTGCTCAGCTCAGGAAGGCAACAGTATCAATGAAGCAAGTCATAATTAATGAATAGTGTTTATACAATGAATTCACTTGATTTCTACTCAGGTCAGTTTCTGAAGGTTCTGTCTTCTGTTTTGTAGATAAGCGGTAGCCACGAGCGTATTCCTGAAGATGGAAGGATTGGTATTTAATATTTCTATTGCAGTTGCACTCAGAGGCCTCATTGGGTTATGCCCTGTATAAAGACAGAGGGACATGGGTCCTATTTTGAAGGCATTAGCACTGAAAATAGAAGGAAAAAGGACATCGGCTTGAAGACTATACAAAGTGTTTGTGGGACTGCTTCCCTTTAAATTCTCTTTTTTTGAGCAACATCCCTGATGTTGCCACAACTCAGTTACTTGACACTGTTTTTCTAATGGCTAGAATGGCTTCAGATGTGATCTCTTCTGACCAGGTTGGAATTGCAGTCTTTTCTGGTTGTACAGACAAATCAGCTTGCTTTCAGGACAATCCTCTAGCCTTGAAAATGGCTGCCGGCCATAGAATTGCAATAGAAAAGAACTCACTTTTTTTTCCTAAGTAGGGAGAAGCAAAGGAGGTACAAACAGTGTGGGAAGTTATTTCCTGCCACTTCCCAGAGCAAATGTTTGTGAACAGAGGTGCTTACAGGTATATGATCCATCAGCAGTTATCATTGGGGAAAACCCCACTGCAGCCACATCTGCACAAGTCAGAAACAGAAAATGAACCATGCATTCTGCAGCTGCCTGTGATGGCTCCGCTCACTTATGACAAAAGTGTTGTTCCGAGGGCAAAATGACATTTTTGTGGATTTGTCTAACATTGAAGGTTCCTTTGTATTTCAGAACATCTGGGATTTATTTCCTTACTTTTGCAAGTCAGAACCACAGAGCTAGCAAGTGATTTTCAGCAGCGGCTTGTTTTCATGTCATATTGTACACAGTAGTGATGGGCTCAGTGAACATTACATGTGGTGTGATTTTATTTTTGCTGCAGCTTGTATGCTAGTTATAAAATAGAGGTGAGAGCCACATGATGACTTAGAGGATGTGATGCAATTTAACATGTTCCTGTGACCTGCCCAGAATTATCCCAGCAGGACTCACTCTCGGGGAGCATCTACGCAGCACCCTTATCTCGCAATAAGCTATGCAATTTGCGCTATGCAAATTGCATAGCTTATTTCGAGGTATTTTCAAAATAGCTTATTTTGAAATTTGGTGCAGTCTACACAAATCCCTTAACTGGGCAAGTCTACTAGTATAAAACAACATGCATCATTCGATGTACATGCCCTTGTAGTCATTCTCTGTTGTGTAATTGTCTGTGACCTTTGCCTCACCAAACTGGTATAAGTTGAGCAACCTTACGTGCTTCTTATTTTTTTAAAGAGAAGAGAACTTCTGATGCGCTGAAGACCAGAAACTGAGGGAAGGTAGCAGCAGATCCTTTGTGGACAGGTTAAATGCAGCCATGAGAAGGCTGCCTGCCTCCAGCCATGGCAATCCTCCAGGAATGCCAAACCTGCTCACGTTGCTGATGCCTTTACAAGAAGCTGGTGGGTGCCTGGGGCCAGTGGCAGCAAGATTCTAGGTGTGGCAGTATCTGCCAAACTGGGCTCACCAGCTAGGGCAGCAAGGAGGAGGGGAGGTTGGAGCATTGGTTGACAAAACTCATCAAAATATTTACAGGCAGCACATACAGTGTACTGTGATTTCCTGTCATCTAATGGACTAGATGCCTGTAAGAGAGTGAGTAACTTAATGGTTAATTTCCACGTTCCCATGGCGCACCCTTTCACTCCTAGCTGCTTCTGTCCCTTCTGAAGGGGCAGGAGAGATGCCACAATTCTTCAGAGAGAAGAGGCGCTCCCAGAACACAGGATGTTTAAGGGACTTCTCCAAACTCACAAGCTTGTATTGTGACGAGGAGGGTGGGGAAGGCACAAAGTCTAACACACGATTGTCCTTGGCACTTCCCCTGCGGCCAGATACCCCCACTGGGAACACCTCCTCGTGGCTCGTCCCACAACACAGCTCTGGATTAGTTGGCCAGATGGAGGCCTCTGCACCAGACACGGCAGCACGAGAGACCAGCCCTTGGCCAGGATCTCTGCTTAACTAGCTAATCCCACTCCCCTATCAGCTTATTAATTAGCAGCTACAAGGGCACAGCACAGAGCCAAGCTATTGCAAAATGAGGAGTGATTGTTAGTGTCCAACTTGACACTGAAAGGGGCCTGACGTTTACAGGGCACATGCTGGACACTCCCACCCCACAAAAAAAGGTCAAGCCTCTGAAGGGGTTTCAAGCTGGGCACACAAAATCCACTCATCATACCCTGTATAACTATCCCGTGTATTGAGTGGCCTGTTCAGCATTCTGTGCTCTTTCTGTATTGTTTGCACCCCCTAAGGCAAGGGTGGGCAATAATTTTTTGATGGAGAACAAACTCCAAGATTTTCATAAGTGGTCAAAAGCTGCACTTTTCTATGGCAGGGACATAGGTCCGGGAGGGTGCAAAAGGGAGCTCAGGATAGGGGTCTGGGGTGCAAGAGGGGATGTGGGGTCTGAAAGGGAATTTGGCTGAAAGAGGGGGTTGTGACCAGGGGCAGAAGATTGGGGTGCAGGATCTGGGAGGGAATTGTAACCTCAGGGAAGGTGGGTAAAGGATTTGGGTGGTGAGTTGGAGCAGGAGATTGGGGGGCAGGAGTGGAGAGCAGGGCTGGGGAGGTGGTATGGGTGCAGGAGAGGATTCTGGCATGGGGAAGAGCATAGAAGGGGATGCAGAGAGTTTGGGTGGTGACCTGGAGCAGGGTGTTGGGGTGTGGGATGGGGTGAGGTGCCTGATGCAGGCTCTAGACAGGAGGCGCTTACCTAGGTAGCTCCCAGCCAGCAGCCCAGCAAGACCCTCAGGCAGGCTCCCTGCCTGGCCCAGGCTGCTCAAAGCAGCTGGCTGCTGGGGCTCATGTGTCTCTCAGAAAAGGAGGATTTCCAGCCAAGGGGAGATGTGATGATTGAGCTGGGAGTGGGGACAGCACAAAGTCTCCCCTTCCCCCAGCTGGCATATGCTGCAGAGAGGCACATGGAGCAGGCAGACACTTTGAGCAGCCTGTGGCTGTGGTGGCAGGGAGCCTGCCTGAGGCTGTGGGCTGGATCCAAAGGTTTGGCAGGACAGATCCAGCCTGCGGGACATATCTTGCTCACCCCTGCCCTCGGGGCTGGCTTCACAGCTTCCCTCCTCATAGCACAGGAGGTAGGGAGAAGAGGTTTGTCAGGACAGGGACACTGGATGCAGCAGAGAATCTGTCGGGTGCATACAAAATGTCTATGGGCTAAATTCTGCTTTGTCCTGTGCTGATGGCTTGGGGATGGGAAGAAGACAAAAGGGTTCTTGTGCCCTGGAGCCCATCTGCAAAGGACCCAGCTGCAATGCAGGGAGGGCGTAGCTAGTCAGAGTGAGGGCTTGGTATCTGAAAGGTACACTGTCCTATCCATTGGACAGTTAAGGGTGGTTGCCCATGGCTGTATGCTTTGGGCAGCCCCATGCATCGGTGGGATGTGGGAGTTGGGTGGCACAGGTGTTGCCTACCAGCCCTGTACTGTTGGGGAGCCAGGGAGTGACATTCATGGAAAACCATCCTCCCCCCCCTTCTCCTAGGCCTCTGCTAGAATCAGACAAAGCAATGAAAAGGCCAGGGAAGACACACCTAAATTAATTAAGGAACCACCCCAGCCTCATCTTCGTTGAAGATGGAGCAGAGGGACATCTCATTAGCATACAGAATGGAGACCAGCTCTTCCACAGCAGGAGCCGCAGTGAACTATGGGATACCAGAAGCAGAGAAGCACTGCCTGATGGGAAATCTCTGCTCCAGATGCTAATGAACCCAGGCCTGCTCACACCCAAATTAGTCATTATCAGACCAATTCTAGTAAGGATCCTACTGACATCCAAAATACTGAAACTGCCCAGTTGCATTGTGAGCTCGTTCAAGCATCACCCATA
Organism: Pelochelys cantorii; assembly: GCA_032595735.1. NCBI lineage: Eukaryota > Metazoa > Chordata > Testudines > Trionychidae > Pelochelys > Pelochelys cantorii. The sequence continues at coordinate 63,493,497 of CM064333.1, read as the reverse complement.
ACCAGGTGTGATCAGTCTCTATTGTCTCACCTCTGGTTCTCGTTGAATTATTGTCCTATCCCTATAAAAACCTCCTACCCTTGCCCAAGAAAAACTGTTCTGATACCTAGATTTAAACTGCATCAGTTCCACTGAGACTTCATCATCTCCTCTCTGATCGTGCTGGGGGCTCTGCTTGTCTCCTGCCCTCTGGACCCCCAGCTCCCATCACCATCTGGGAATCCCGAACAGGGCAAGCTCTACAGAGTGGTGAGATTCTCTCTCTTCTCCGTGCCCCCCCAAACTACCTCTCAAAGCATAGCCTCCTGACCCTGCCCTATGTAAACTGTTATAACATTTATCTGTTTCAATTTAGATTTAATAGTAATCTTTTCACTACTCAGAAATAACTTACATTGTTAAGCTGGTTGCTTCTCTCTCTTTCGCTCACTCTTCCTCAAGGGGTGTTGTTTTGGCTTCCCCCTTCACTCTGTAACAACGCTTCTTGTACCCAAGCTAAAGATCCCTGTAGTGCCCAAAATCCTGTGGGGTTTGCTCATCGTGCGGTTTACCACTGAATGATTGTGGTGTGAAAGTGGGGATAGGGGTGCTGAACCTGGGGGCTTATGAGGAGGGCAGCTTAAAGTGCTGTTTAATCCAGCCCACTGAGTCCAAAGGCACATGAGGGTGCAGTGGGGCATTGCTGTTAAACCCAGCCTGCTGAATCCAGAGACATGAGGGGTCAGCTTGTGAGTGCTGATGACCCAGTCCTCTCAGACGTGCTCTGTTAGTGGGTGTGAGTGTCTGTGTGTGTTGCTAAGGTGGGAAGAACCCCATCCTGAGGAACCTAGTTCCTGCAGGAGAACTCCAGTGGGAGGGGGAATTGGCAGCAGGGAGAATTCAGCTCCATATGAGAGCGCAAGCATGCAAAAGCAGCACGCTGAAAGAATTGTTAACCTCTTCCCAGCCCCATAAGAGTAACCCTAATAAATGAGCATACTCCGAGTATTGGGCAAATCTGGTAACACAGGGGCTGGTGACAGAGCACCCAGCCCTGCTCCCTCCCACCTCACTGACTCCCAGCATTGCTCAGGAGAGGAAGGGTGGGAGGCTTTGGGGAAGGGAGGAGTGGGGGCAAGGCACGGCAGAACAGGGTGGGACGAGGCAAGGTCTGAGGTGGCTGGGGCAGGGGTTGTCCCAGGACTCGCACCACCCAGGGACAGTCCTGACTGTACCTTTCCCAGGCAGCCACCTCTGATGAACAGATTTATTGAAGCATAAGCTTTCATGGGTAAAGCCCACAGCGTCAGATGAATTGGGGCCACAGGACTCCCCGTTGTTTTGTAGATGCAGGCTAACACGGCTCCCCCTGTGAGACTTAAAGCTTTGCGTTTGAAGCAGAACCCAACTGTCACATCCCAAAGGAAAGAGCAGCCTGAGCAAGCTACTGGGCCAGATCTTCATCCAAGGTTAAGTCCCATTTTTGAGCCCAAATTGCCTTAAAGGGACTTAGAACTGCCCGATTGGGAAGAGCTGTGGATTCCTCTGGCCTAAGGAAATCCTCCGGTTTTGTAAAGCTGCTACAGTCAGATTTATGCTACACGTGGTCCCTGTTTGAGGGCAGGAAGGGAAGGAATGGGGTGTGGCTGCAGCAGGCCACTCCAGAGAGTGTTGTCCAATAGCCTCCTGCTCCGCCACAGACTACCAGTGTCACCTTGGGCAAGACTGGAAGACAGGACTCTCACCAGCTGATTAAGCTACTTTGCCTCCTGATGCAAGATCAGTCCGTACATTCATATCCAGCTGTGTGGTATCACTCCTGGAGTTTCTATCCTGTCCAGACAAGACAGGAAGGAGAGAGGGCTCTCTCCAGCCACAGGCGACTGATGCCTGCGGGGGTAGAGGGTGCAGGAAGGGCTATCCAGAGGAACAAGGAGGGGGAATGAGGGAGCCCCCATTTAGCAATTGACAGTTTGGAAGGGGAACGGGGGCAGCGCACTTCCCAGGTGCAACCACAAGTCACCTCATGTCTCCAGCAGTGGTGAAAGACTGACAACCACCTGCTGCTAATGGAGGATTAATGCTGGAGAGGAAAGTGACTTTCCCTTAGCCTTGCCAATATGCCCTGGAGTGTGTATTCATGGCTGCAAAGTGGATGACGCACCCACTCCTGTGTATGGGAATGAGTCACACTGGTTAAGTTCCTCTTCCCATCAATAGGCAGTTGTACAACTCGACTCAGGAACTAATCTCACCATGGTGGATCCTGCCACTGCTTCAGACCCACGTATGACCAGTTAATAATCCACCTATGACCCAAATATGGCCAGTTAAAGCACCCAGGTTAGCAAAGGGGATGCAGAGCCAGAACCCCAGTCTGAGTCTAACAAACTGCCTTCACCGTGACCCCACTGCTCTTCTACTTTCTGCGGAGTATTTTCCCTAGGGATTAGCAGCCATTCCCTTTTCCAAATGCTGCAGCTTTGGCCAGCTGAATTTGTGAGGCAGTTCCTAGAAATGGCACTGGGATTTCAGAGGCTGTTTTTGGACCTTGATTCCTTTCTAAATTATTGCAATGCTTCAAGAAAAGGAGAGGTTGCCTGAGGTTAATGAGACTCTACATGCTCTGTTTGAAAGAAAGTGAGGGAAAACCCATTTCCACACTCTCCCATTATAAAGCCAGGCACCAGCCTAAGGCTATTCACTACCCTCCAAGACTTCATGGCTCAACTCCTCCAGTTAGAAATCACATCAAGGCCAGATCATCAGCTGGTGTAAATCCACACCATTGAACTCAATGGATCTATGCCTGTTTATATCAGTTGAAGATTTGGCCTCTTCTCTCAGTTCTAAAGTGGCTGGATGATTAAGTATGAGGCACTTACAGCCTACTCAGTCTCATTTAGCACCACCACTTTAATTGACAGGTTTTTTCCCTTTCTTTCTCCTCCCCCCTCTCTGCTGTATAATTCAACCTCTGAATCCCTTGCTCCATATTTGTCATCTGAAGAAGTGGGTTGTGCCCACAAAAGCTCATGATATTATGTATACAATTTTGTTAGTCTAAGGTGCTACAGGACCTTTTTTTTTTAATTTTTCTTAGAGTTAAGTACAGTTAAAGCCTCTTCTGTTTGGAGTTGGTTTTCTTTTAAGTCATACTGTTGGAAGGTAAGTGGGGTATGCTGTCAGTTTTAGTGCTTAACCCCCCCTCCTTTCCCCCTAAGCTAATATGGATGTGACTCAAATTTGAAAAAGTCTGTTTTTTGTATTATAGTAGGGCCCAGAATCCTATTGTGCAGCAGTAGGCCATCCGATTTTATTTTTTTCTCTTATCCAGACTTCTTAAAATCAAAGCTGCTTCTCTTCACAGTGCTCGGTCCACAGAGCAAAGACATGGTTTCTGGCTCAGACAGCTTCAAGCTAAGCCATAGCTAGCACTGGAGACTGAAGGGAGCATGTGTCTGTTAGTCAGGCTGAAGCAAGCAGGGACTGAACAGAAAGCGTAGTGTGTCCTCCATTCAGGAGGTGACCCCAGATGAGTTTCCAAAGCAGCAGGTGAGAAAAGAACCACCACTTTGGAACTGCGACAGATGTCAGAACCCCAAGCGCATTCTGAGGGATTGCCACCATCCTGCTATCCTAGACTTCAAGAGCAGCACATCAGTTTTCTTTCCCTCCAGGAGTTTCATAACCGCTTCTCTTATTTGCACCTGGGATTTGTTGTTTCAATGTATGTTGTATGTCCCGCTCTAGTGTCTGGTTCACATGACGGCATCCTGCAGTCCCTGATAACCATGTCTGTCTTTTAGCTCTGCTCGGGACCAAATCCACACAGACACACCTTCTGAACTCTGGCCAGGATTGTTCTGCTTCCCAAAATCCATAAACCTGGATACCCCATCATCTCAGGTATCGGCACGCTCACTACTGGATTATCCAGCTATGTAGACTCTCTTCTCAAACCCTATGCAACCAACACTCCCAGCTATCTCCGAGATACTACTGACTTCCTGAGAAAACTACAAAACATCGATAACCTCCCTAATAACACCATCCTTGCTACCATGGATGTAGAAGCTCTCTACACCAACATCCCACATGAAGACGGATTACAAGCAATTAGAAACACTATCCCAGAGGATACCACTGCCAATCTGGTAGCAGACCTATGTAACTTTGGAAATAATTGTGGGTGAGAACAATCTGGGGACAACTTATACCTCCAGATCAGCGGCATAGCCATGGGTACCCGCATGGCCCCACAGTACGCTAACATCTTTATGGCTGACTTAGAACATTTCCTCAGATCCCGTCCCCTTTTACCCCTTCTCTACTTACGCTACATTGATGACATCTTTATGATCTGGACCCATGGCCAAGAAACACTGGATGCATTCCACAGACTTTCACAACCTACACCCCACCATCAATCTCAGCCTGGACCATTCTACACGAGAGATTCATTTCCTGGACACCACAGTACAAATCACCAATGGTAAATTAGACACCACTCTACAGAAAACCCACTGACTCCTACAGTTACCTACATGCCTCCAGCTCCCATCCAGGACATACCATATGATCCATCGTCTATAGCCAAGCCCTTAGATACAATCGCATCTGCTCTAATCCCACTGACAGAGATCAGAAACTTCAGGATCTCTACCAAGCATTTATAAACCTCAATTACCCACGCCAAGAAATAAAAAAAAACAAATTTAAAGAGCCAGACGAATACCCAGAAACCATCTACTTCAAGACAGATCCAAGAAAACCAACAATAGAACACCACTTGTCATCACCTATAGCCCCCAACTTAAACCTGTCCAACGCATTATCAATAAACTACAACCTATACTGAACAGGATACTACCCTCCGAGAGGCTCTGGGAGACAGACCCATAGTCTCCTATAGACATCCACCTAACCTCAGGATGATTCTTACCTACAACTACAGGACATACCACACTAATACCAACCCTGGAACTTTCCCTTGCAACAAACCCCGGTGCCAGCTTTGTCCACATATTTACTCTGCTGACACCATTATTGGACCTAACCATGCCTATTACAAGATCAAGAACACATATTCCTGTTCATCCAGAAATATAATTTATGCCATCATGTGCCTAAAGTGTCCATCTGCTATGTACATTGGACAAACTTCTCAGACACTTCGTGAAAAAAAATCAATGCACATAGAACAGACATCAGACTCTCTCAGAGAGAAAGCTGTTGCTTGCCATTTCAGCCAGACTGACCATTCTCTCAATGACCTTAAAACATGCATATTGCTTCAGAGAGATTTTAACTCCAGACTTCAAAGAGAAGCTTCAGAATTGTCATTCATGCTTAAATTTGACACTTTATGTATGGGTCTCAACAAAGATAGCTTCCCCAATTATCACCCCTAATGTCATTACCTCACAGACACTAACCTTCTCCCCCTCACCTCCACTCTGTTTAAAAAAAAGTGAACATATAAAATTGACAAGTCAAATTTTAGATTGTATCACTTTGGTATATATGGTCGTGCCAATTTTCTTCCACAAATTCATCTGAGGAAGTGGGTCTGGCCCACGAAAGCTCATCACCTAATAAACCACCTGGTTAGTCTTTAAAGTGCTACATAGTTCTGTCTTTTGTTTGAGCTAGACCAGACTAACACGGCTGCATCTATCACTATTTTAGCTTCAGTGACAGATGTAGTTCTGTCTCCATTCATCATCCACAAGGAGGGAGGTTGTTACACATCAGGATAAGTTTGCCAAACATTTTGAGTATTCTGAATTCTTCAGTGTGCCCTTGAAGCTATGAGGGGGACACCAGGAAGGATCCTGAACTTAGTCCCCACCATTTGATCCATCATTATTTTCTTTTAGCTACAAATTCCACCTCATTCTTTGTAGTTGCCCATTCCCTTCAGAGCAAACATTCCCATGCTGTCTTTTTTTTTTTTTAAGAAGAGTGTGAGCGCCAGCCCCCTCACTAAGAAATCAAGGGTAGGGTACAAGAATTAGGAAAGCAAGATATTTGCCAAGGAAAGCAGTTTGAATTTGAACTTCGAGGGGCTGCACAGAGGACATCCTTAGAATTTATGGGGTCCTACATAGTACTATCTAACTGGTGCCTCTATCCCCAACTGCAGCCCGGGGGGCATGATTTTTTAGAGCTGCGATTTTATAGTCTTCAACACACTCGAAATTTTTTAAACCAAATTTTAAACCAAGGTCCTGTAGACTAACCCAGTGTTTCTCGACCTGTGGTACAAGTACTCTTAGAGGTTACTTGAGAGAAGTCGGGGGGGGGGTACATCAACACAACTGAAATTTGGAAAAACTGAATTTTTGTTTTAAGTTTTACAGCGCTTTATTATTTTTGTATTTTTTACACCCAAAATATTTCATCACCCGCCTGGTTACGATTAAGTTTCTTAAACAAATGTGTTGCAACAGTAGAAAAAAATTGTGTGTGTCTGAAAACTGTAGGTACCGGGGGTACTTATATTAAAAAAAAAAAAAAACCTTTAAAAAAAAATTATAAAGGCTGAGAAACACTGGACTAACCCATGACTAACCCAGAAAAGTATTTAGTCTTTAAGGAGCTAATAGACTATGGGTTGTTTTTCCTGTTACAGACTGGCTCAGCTATCCCTTTGAAACTTATCTACCCACTATCCTCCCTCCCCCCGCCCTTCCCTTATTTATTCTTGGTTCTGGATTTTCCAACACTCTGGTCATCTGAAGAAGTGGGCTGTGCCCACGAAAGCTCATGATACCATCTACATGTTGTGTTTGTCTTTAAAGTGCTACTAAAGTTTGTTTGTTTTTTAAGTTTTTCCTGTTAACAGTCTAACTCTGTGACCCCTCTGAAACAAGTAAATTCAGAAACTGACAGCATAAACCTGTTAAATGGCCTCATTACCACTTGAATGGCTCTTTCACAGGTTCAGTGTTTTGCTAATAGCTCCGGCAGGCTTTTTCCACTTTTAAGTTAACTAGATCCTCTCTGGAGGAAGCAGAGAGTCACAGAACAGGGATCAGAAGAGGCAGGTGGATGGACATAAGACCCAGTGCCACAACTTTTTAGGTGCACTATGCAGCTGTGTATTGATAAGGACCATCCTGGACTGCATTAAATTAGAGGGAGGGGGAGGAAAAATGAAAACATAGCCTATAGAACTGGAATTGCTGTAAATTAAAAACAAACAAACAAAACCAAACGACTGCTCCTAGCAACAGGCAAGTAGCAGCATCTGCTTGTAGAGACTAGATGAAATGTCAAAATAATTCAGCATAAACATGCCCAGCTGTTCTTGCACTAAAATGAACAGTGGCTGCAGTCAACCATCGCTGGTAGCAGCACCCTGAGGAAGGGTCTTTTTCCAGACTCTCTTCTGTGCATTTAGCTGCTTTCTAAAACACCATCTGCCTTTGGACAAGGGCTTTGGTTTGCATGTAACATTCTATGGGTGCCACTGAAGATTTCAGAAAACCAGCTAGCAACAGAAAGCAGCAACTTGGTTTTGATTGGGGACAGGCTATGTTCATTTCAGAGCTCAGCATACATGCTGCAGTCACCAGGTTGTTCCATGGTCCTCTTGATTTCATTCAGGAAGGAGAAAGCACCTGCTGCCATTTGATGTATGACATCAGTGCTATAAATCAAGCAGAGAATGGCTACAGTGAAAATGGATTGGCTGGCAGCTGCCCATTTATTTGGCTGCCTGCTGGCTTTGAATGTGTTTGGGATGTAAATCAGGAGACTGCTAACATATTCAGCTGGATCTCACAAGCCTGCCATGTTCCATGCCCACACAAAGCTAACAACAAGTAGTAAGAGCCATTGAAAAGCCTTGGGCAGTGAATCTTCTCAAAGCAGCTGTTTCACTACAGATTTCCCTTTGGTTCCAGTAGTAGCATGTTTTAGGGATATCTTGCTTTTGCTCAGACACCCTCAGTTCATGGTGATTGACAATAGGGTTTGGAAACAAAATCTCACATACTTAATGGAAAATACACAGCAGATAGAAAGCAGCAGACTAGCATACAGGTGGGTCAACAGGTGACTCCCCCAGGTAGAAGCTTTGTCTGTATTGATGTCCTGAACTGTGCAAAGCACTTATTAGACTGGCCAGGATGCTGCTACAGATGCCTATGGGGTTGAGCAGCCTCCTTTGTGAAACTACTGTGGACCCTAATATTGCTCTTCTCCTTGGTGCTCAGCACGAGGCAAGCCAAGTGCCATAGATATGCCTGTTAGCCAGGCCATCAATAATCATCTCACTGTTACCCTGGGCACCCCGGCTGCTCCAGCCTCTAACCATTAGCTCTCATCTACAACCTCTTTATAGCACAAGTTTATCAGGGAAATGCTTAGTGGTTCAGGGTGAGGATCACCACAGACATGGGGCAGGGGAAGGAAGCCAGAGAACATAGCTGTTCTGCAAAGGGTCTGTCCATAAAATACAAATCACTTCTGGCAATTTGAGACTCACATTGAAACACACACACAAAATTAAAGACCCACCCATCCCCTAATGCATGATATATAGGCAGTAAGTCTCCATGTTTGTCAATAAATAGGTGCAGAAGGGTGTAAAACAATTTCATTTCCTCAGAAGTCTTCAGGCTCTGCAAGACCACTGGGTATCTAGATGTTCAAAGCCTTTTTCCTCTCCATAAAGTCCAAAGTCTTTATACTGAGGCAGGGCCCCAGCTCACACCCGGATGCTCCCACATTCAGTACCTTCTTTCCAGTTGCATCTCCTCAGACACTCAGGTACTTCCTTACTGCTCCCATCTCTGGAGCTATTTCCTTCTGATGCCTGATCTTCTCTTACTTAGGGTGAGTTGGGTCTGACTTCTATAGGCCCAAACCTGTTGACTACCAGAAACTTCGGAGCCAATCAGTGGCTGATTAGAACCAGCTGGACCACATCCTTGTTGTACTTTGCAGGCCTATCAATCATCTGTAACTGATTGGGTTTGGTTTTTCCCCTTCACCCATGTGAGCATTCATGCCGCTACAAACCTCTATGGGACAGGGATTGTGTTTTCATTGCAATCTGCACATTAGAAGATATCATCTCTGATTAGGGCTTCCAGGCACTACAAAACAACAAAGTACCTCTCCGTTAGAATCTGTTGGCTTTCGCTCATCTGAACGGCAGGTTTATTTCAATCCGCCTATGGACTCTAGAAGCCCAAGGCTGACCCAGCTTGATTGGTGCTGGAGTTAGGGGTGCTGCTGCCACCCTGACTTGAAGTAGCAACAACCACCCAAATACATGGTTTCTGCCTTTAATGCCCCGTTATAAAAATTGTTACAGAATCACGCCAAGCCTTGGGGAGAACAGTGAGTGCAGAGCATGGGCTTGAAACCGCATCTCAATGGGCTATTCTTTCACCCCAACGCTGAGGCAGTTTCCACTGTGTATTGTTCGGTACATTGCAGTGGGTGTTCTGTTTCTGACACACAACATCACACTCCCCTAGTTGTGCTCCTTGTAATGAAGACAGAGCAGATGGGAACTGACTTGCAGCTGGGCCTTACTTAGCACACCTTAGTTTAGAGGAACAGACCAGCATTTACAAACAGGGCTTTAGTTACAGGCAGGGAAAATCTCTCAAAGATGGCCTGAATGGACTGCAAGAGGCAGAGTCCTATACATTTCCACTATGGATCCCCTCAGTCAAGGTGTTCCTGTCTTGGCCATAAGAAAGGTCTCCCAGATGAAACGGGACAGGTGCAGTCTCCTGCTTAGCCATCATGGGCTAAATCCTTACCCAGTATAAATCAGCAAGCCTTCGATACCAACTCAGGAACGAGCCCAGCAGCTATTTTGAGGGGAACTGTGCCCCAGAGCACTAACCCCCATCAGCAAGTCTCCTCTCACAAGCAATACATGACACATTAATGTTAATGTGAGACTGGAAGGGGTGCGGCAATGAGTCTGCACCAATGCTGTGGGCACTGCTCCTGGGAAAGCACCTGCTAGGAACAGACGAGGGAGGGGAGCAATTTAAAAACAAGAGCAATTAAATTGTACTGCCCACAACCCAGCTCCTCTAAATCACTGTTGTCAATGTGTGCAGACAGGCAGGTGGGCGGCCAGGAAGGACAGGAGGCGGCAGGAGTCCTTGTGCTCTGAGCTTAATTGCCAGCTAAAGCCTCCTTCAACCAATGAGGTAGGCACTTCACACACACTTCAAGCACCTGACTGGCAGTGAACACCTGCCCAAGCTGATCCCCATCTCCAGACCCCTAGGAAATGGAAAGCCCCAGAGAGAACAGTCCAGAAAAATTGAACAGTCCACACTGACCTGTGTCAATGCCGTAATCTACTGGATTCTGACTTTAGAAGGCTTTTCCAAGTCAGATAAGCTGATTTAGGGACCATGACCCCCTAATACTGCAAGTTGTCTCATTGATTTCAATAGGAGTTAGGCATCTACTTGACTCTGAAAATCACCTGGGATGTCTATCTATATTTTTAGGCACCTAAATACCTTTAAAAAAATCGGGCCCTAGAAGCATTCTGCTAAAGTCAATACAAGTGGCAGCTATTTAGCATCTTTAAGGACTGAGCTCAAAGGCAGGATAATAGCCAATTTAGCATTGGACTATGCTATGGCTTTGGTTTCACCTGAATGGAGTTCTTAACCACACATCCAGAGGCTTGCTGGAGAAATAATGCCCCTTTGGGGGGCCTGATTGATTAAAACATCATTGTTCAAGCATTAACTGAAATCCAAACAAGCCTTTCTTCACCTCTTCAGTTCAGCCGGTCTTTCCAAAGTCCCAGGTTCTGCTATTTGATTTTTCTATTTCCTCTTTCTCCTTGCTTTGTGATGTACTGATAATATAATTATTGATAAAAGAAATAGGATAACAAGTCTTATAGATAAGGAGAAACAGTGGATGTGGTATACCTAGACTTTGTAAAGCAGTTGATATGGTCTTGCATGACCTTCTTATCAATAAACTAGGGAAATACAACGTAGATGGGGTTACTATAAGGTGGGTGCATAACTGGCTGAATAATCAGTCTCAGAGAGTAGTTATTAATGGATCACAGTCATGCTGGAAGGGCATAACAAGTGGGGTTCCGCAAGGATCTGTTTTGGGACCCATTCTGTTCAGTATCTTCATCAACGATTTAGATAATGGCATAGAGAGTACGATTATTAAGTTTGCAGAATACACCAAGCTGGGAGGGGTTGCAAGTGCTTTGGAGGATAGGGTCATACTTCAAAATGATCTGGACAAACTAGAGAAATGGTCTGAGGTAAATAGGATGAAGTTTAATAAGGGCAAATGCAAAGTACTCCCCTTAGAAAGGAACAATCAGTTGCACACATACAGAATGGGAAGTGACTATCTAGGGAGGAGTACTGCAGAAAGGGATCTAGGGGTCATAGTGGACCACAAGCTAAATATGAGTCTACAGTGTGACACTTGCAAAAAAAGCAAACCTGATTCTGGGATGCATTAACAGGAGCGTTGTGAGCAAGACACGAGAAATCATTCTTCCGCTCTACTCTGTGCTGGTTAGGCCTCAGTTGGAGAACTGCGTCCAGTTCTGGGCACCACATTTTCAAGAAGGATGTGGAGAAACTGGAGAGGGTTCAGAGAAGATCAACAAAAATGATTAAAGGTCTAGAAAGCATGACCTATGAGTGAAGACTAAATGAATTGGGCTTGTTTAGTTTGGGAAAATAGAAGACACATCTTTACATCTACACAGTAAAATCACTCCAAGAAATGCACAACCTGAAGCTTCGAGCTAAACACCCAAAACACTAGTATACAATTTTCTTTTTAATAAGAAGCATTAAAAATGGCAACAAAGAAGAGATGCTTGTTGGATGAACACAGGGTTTTCAACCCTGTTTGGGAGATGGAATTCGCTTTTGCAGAGATAAATGGAAATGGAGATAAGTGTGAAAGACACTATTTGCATATATATTTGCATGTATATGCAACCACACTTAAGTTGTGGCCCTCAGCATGTGTTGTGAGTATCATTGTGGCCCCTGAGGCTTCCAAAGTTGAGTAGCCCTGACCTAGATGGTGCTTGGTCCTCCTGTCAGGACAGGGGACTGGATTGATGACCTTCAAGTTCTAGGATTCTATGATAAATTAATACCTGGGAGGCAGTTAGTCTCTGGCAGAACTAATCTCTCAAAGCAGGGATGGAAAACCTTTTTTGGGTCGGGGGCTACCACTGACACACAGAAGAATCCGTCAGGGGCTGCACACAAAAGTGAGAAGGAAATACCCTCCACAACCCACATTGATGTGGCCCCCCGACTAAGGAGAAAGACACTTCCCACATTCCCCTCCCACACCAGAGCTTAGGGGGCCCAGCCGAGTAGATTTTGTGTGCTCCAGCCCTGCACTGGGGCAGCAGGGTGCATGTGTGGAGGAAATGGAGTGCCAGCGCAGACTGCCCGATGCTATGGGGGAGCCCTGAGCCTCAGGGGCCAGATTCAGGCAGGCTGGGGGCTGCTTCTGGCCCCTGGGCCTGAAGTTCCCCACCCCCCGTCTTAAAGGGCCATCCCAACCTACAATGGGTTAAGAGCAGTCTAAGGCTCTGATCTTAGTTTTGTATGAATAAGGGCTGTAGAGGAGGCTCTATTTTATTCTGGACTTTGCTGTTGATCATGCTGTGACTCGGGATAACACCCATCATCTCTCTGCCACTCTATTTCCCCATCTGTACAATGAGCTAATGCAAAAACCTATCTTTGTAAAGCTCTCCAAAATCTATTCAATAAAAGAGCTAAGTACTAACTTGCAGATCCCCTGCACTAGAATAAATTTTCTCATGCATCCTCACTGTCCATACAGCACGTAAGGAAAAACCAAGTTCAATTCAAACCCCAAAGAGGAAAGAAACATCTTGGGATTTTTTAACAATTCTTTGTTTTACCTAAGTGCCTATCAGAAACCGGCACAAACACGCTTCTCTCAGCTCCCTGATTTGGCAGAGCATGCAGTGTGACAGAGTAGACTGTGGAAAAGTCTCTTTGCTGCCAAAGTACTCCCCAGAGACTCGGTAACAAGGTGCCATTGTGTTAAAATGGGCAAACGTTCAAAGAAGAACAGGCAGTACAAATAGAAAAGGAATTTTAGACCAACTAGCCCAGCCTTCTGCCACTGCAGAATGCTCTCATTGCCAGTATTTCGTCAGTGAAATATATATAAACAGCTCCAGCATTAAGATTTCTACCCTTGTCAATTGAAAAATGGCCCCACCCTAGCAGCAACTACCGCTAAACCGCCTTCTTCAAAGGAAAGATGGTGTGATGGGTAAGGCATTGGCCAGAGATTGAGGGTTCACTTCTTGATTCTGTTAGACTCTCTGTATGACTAATCTCTCTGTGCCTCAGCACCCTATCCTTAAAATGGGGGCGAGGATACTTCTTTTTCCTCATAAATCTTATTTATTTAGAATATTAAGGGCAGGAGTCTCTCTTATTTTGTGTGTATGGTACCTAGGTCACTGAGGCTCTGACCTTCATTGGGCTTGTAACCACACTCTAAATGTTCTTTAACTTCTATGTCATCAATAGGCCTTTCCTGTCCCTTAATCATTTTTATACCTCTTCTATGAACTCCTACCAGTTTGTATCAGTGGTTTTCAACCTTTTTTCATTTGTGGACCCCTAAAATATTTTGAATGGAGGCATCACTCTTTAGAAATCTTAGACAGTCAGCAGACCCCAAGGGTCGATGGCCCACAATTTGAAAAACACTGGGCTATATCATTCTGGAGATCAGAACTGAAATCTGTATTGCAGTTGAAAACCCATACTCGGAACCAGGGGCTGTAAATTGAAGAACAAGAACTACAATGTTTAATTCTTGATATTATCAACTTTATATTCTCTGGGTTTCATTCACCTACATCACAATTTTCTCTCCAATCACTAATAATGTGCATTAAAAAAAACTGTAACCCACTGGAGTGGTGAATGTAAGAGACAGTCAGTTCCAAATTGCATCATTCAATGTTCATGTTAAACACCTATAAAACCTGGAAATGTACAACCTAAGCCCCATAATATAATACTCCATTATTTGATAAAATTAAAGCCAGCTGTCTCCACCGACCTGGGAATGCAAAGCTAGGATGAGAAAGGTTAGGTGATGAATTCTTTACTTCCCGATTTATCACTCACCTGCTTTTTATCAGAATACTACAGGTTGGACCTCCCTGGTCCAACATCCTTGGGACCGAACTGGTCCCAAACCACGGAATTTGCCAGACCAGGGGAGATCCCCTGCCACTGGCCTCCCCAGTCTGCCAATCATCAACATTGCCAGCTCCATTGCCCTAGCTAGCTCCCCTGGCTCTGGCTCCCACTACTTCGGGCCCTGGCTGGGCTGCCTGCTGGGTTGCTGGACCTGCTGCCATGGGCCTGGCTGGACTGCCTGCCGGCCTACCGTGGGCTCTGGCCCTGTGCTGCCATAGGTCCAACCCCAGCCCCACTGCCACTCGCTGCCGTGGATCCAACCCCACTGCTGTGCCAGAGGCTGCCACCAGTCCCAGTGCCATGGGCTGCCACCAGCTCACACCCTAGCTCTGTGGGACATCCAGGAACATGCGTGGTCCAGTTGCTGGTCCAGAGAGGGTTGGTTTTTGGAGGTACAACCTGTACTGATAAAATAACTCAATAGACACAGATTAATTTGCCAATGCATTTATTGCATATTAGCTTGACATATTAGTCTCTTGCATAACCCAAGACAATATACTTCAGACCTAAAAGGATCTTTTTGGCTGAAAATTAGCCACAGAAACAATTTGAAAGGTTGAGGTGTCTGAAACCTCTATCGATATATACAGTATCTTTCAAAAATATATAGCATTAACCACTAATGTAACCTACTGAGACTCACTAAAAACACAGTGATAGATGGGAAGGACAGATAAGGTTACAGGTAAATGAGATGCTTTGCCCCACTGTAATGAAGTTTCTGCTCATGTCTGAAGTGCTTGCCTAAAAGAATTAAATTATTGCTTGCTGTTATTTTATGACCAGATTTTCACAAGTACTTAGCACCAGTTCTCATTGATCTGCCTGAGGGCATGTTTCATGTCACCTTTTTATATGGAGTTGCCTTTAAGTTATCCCTTCCCAGAATCCTGTTAGATGGCTATTCTGCCGGGGCATATGTGAAAATCCTCTCTTCCACAACTTGCAGCAACAGAAAGCCTTTGTCTGACTCAGAAAAATTAGATTATTCTTACCTCTTCCTTTTCCAAATAATGTTGATTTTAGTTCAATTATCTGTTTATCAGAGAGTGATATCTAATCAGAGCACTGAGTTCTGATGAGAGGTATATAGCGATTTTTAGGCGGTTGGCTCTGAAAAAGAGTCTAGACATGTACCAATCCAGTGCTTGGTCCTCTATCTGTTTACTCTGACTCTTACCACCACTGGGAAAATTGGAAAAACATCCAACAACAGAACCATTGGACTTTACAGAATTTTTTTCCCCCAACATGTGTCAACTATTTCATGTAAAGCAAATAGGACAGATTCTGACTCATTCAGATTCATAGAGTTTAAGACCAAAAGGATCATCAGATCATCTAATTTGACCTGTTGTATACAATGACACCAAGAGACTGAGATCAAAACCTGCCCTCTAGTATTTATCGTGGATTTTTACTTTGAAAAGGGGAAATATAAAAAGGCACCTTCTTATTCAACAGTGGCTGGAAATTAGTGGATAAATTGGAAGGACGAATCAGTATTTTTTTGACAAACAAAAACACGGAGAAACAATTTTCTGACTTGAAAAAGTATCGAGATCATAGTTTCAAATGCTAAAATGTTTTGGTTTTGACAATTTCTAAATGAAAATATCAGTTTTCCTGTTTGAAACAGCTTTTTTGCTTGAAAGCCTAAGCTAACTAGATTTTACCAACACAAAAATTTTCAATTGGTCTGAAATGCACAAAACATACAGTTTTTTCGGTTTGCCAATATTTTCAAGATTTTAATTTTTCATCTCAGTTTAAGATGGGAAAATCTTTTAGATCCTCAAATATATTCGCAGAATGGAAAAGCTGTTTCTCACCCAGCTTTAGTCAACAGGTCTAGTATGTTTGTGCATTCAGAGTCAGAGTTCCAGAACTCTCTGCAGTTAAGAGAGTGAACAAATTCTATTCCTTCCCGTGCAACATGGAATTGTTCCCAAGAGGATCAGCTGACATGGGATTGGGTTACATGACTGTAAAACTGCAGTATAAATGGTCAACCCTAGGCTCTGGAGCTCTCTGGACCTGAATGTTTACACTGCAGTATTACAGCCCTGCAATCCGAGCCAACTGATTTGGGCTAGTCACGGATGTTTAATTGCAGTGTAGATATGCCCTACATTCCAATGTTATGCCTCTGCAATCTCTTTGAAGGCAAACTTGGTACTTAGCTGGCAGAACTTCCCAACAACTAACCAGAGTGAAATCCCTCCCCTTACTTTATTCCAATCCACAGGTTTACCAGCCATCTCATTCTATGACTCATTCCGTGGGCAAAGTCTTCACCCCAGATCCTTAAGGACAATCAGACACCTAACTCTTATTGACATCAAGGACAAGAGGTTACATTCCTGATATTTGTTCCATTGAAGAGAAGATCCTCAGGAACAAAAATAAGTTTCATCATGCTGTAGCGGGTTCAACTCACTTTCTGCACAGCTCCTTCCCTCAGAGTGGCTTTTCGGGAAGTAACCGGCTACTCCGACACCGACGCACCCCCTTTGGGTGAGGTGTTCTCTTCAGGGCACTTCCCTCTGGCAGTGACCACTCCGGTCTTGGTCCATGCCCCCTTCCAGGGGGGAGGCGGGGAGTCATTGTTCTTCCTCTGCTCCTCCTCCAGGGTCCTCCCTGCTCCCTAAGATCCCCAGTTCTCCTCCCACTCTGCCTCCCCGGTTGCCTCCTATAACCCTGCCTTGCAGACTTATGGCTTGGGGCTTCCCTGGCTCAAACTCCCCCAGCCTACCTCAGCTGCCTCCTTGCAGACCAGCCTTTTAGGGCTGCCTCCGCACGAGCCCCACCCTCCACGACTGCCTCCTTGCAGCCCTGGGCTTCAAGCTGGGTAGCCTGTGTTTGCTAGGCCAAAGCCTCTCTCATTGCAGGCAGGCAGGTCTCTCTCCTCCTCCCAGGAACTGCTCTATATGGCCTCTATCTGGGCCCTCCTTAGCTGCCTCAGCTGGGCTTCCTCCTGACTCCAGGTCTCAGCCCCTTAAAGGGCCAGTACAGGGCAACACCCTGCCACAATACATTTATGCATATCATCAGGTTGTAATCAGGAACCTTTCCATGCGAACACTCTAGAAAAAAGAATGATAAAGATGAGGTCTTATTATAACTCTTTCCACAATGGTTAAATGGTTTTCCACAGCTGTTTATATGTCCTGCCTGGTAATCTAAGCAGCCACTTCCTGTTATTAATCTTTCTTTACAATAAGGTAAATAAAAAGACAAATTTCTGCCTGAGCTTGGCATCTCAACAGCCATTTTCTCCACCAGAATGAGGCCAAGTAAAAGAGGAAAATAGAATGCTATAAAATACAAAGGTAGATGAAATGTTGAAGAACTGAGGTCCACACATGAAAAAGGGATTTCAGAAGTGCAACTATAAACCAGAAATACAGAGGAATGAGTGCAGAGAGAGGGTTAATGTAATGTGTAAATACCTACAGGATAGTATGCTAATGAAAACAGACATACAGACAAGAAAGGAATCCAATACAGAATGCTTTATAGATTGAAGAAAATATCAGCATCTGTTCCAAATCAGAACAGAATTAACTGGCTTGAAAGCTACAAATGGGTCATGCCCGTTAATGCCTATGTCAAGGACTATTTTCCAAGATATATAATTTTTGTGGTTAGTTTCAAAGAGATTTAAAAAAATCTTTTTATTCTGGGCAACTTAAGCCATTGGAGACCCAGAAAGGAAGTACATTCTGATAGCATGCAGTATACTAAAAAGAGTCAGCCTGAAATGAAAGATGTTGTGAATACACTGTTTATAACAAAGGTCAGTTTTAACATTTGATTCCTTATTAAGCAGAGTAAATTACAAGCAACCAAATTATAAGGCTATATTGTCATCAAGGGTATGTCTAGATTGCAAACTTCTTTCTAAAGAATCTTTTTTTGAAAGAGGACTTTCGAAAAAGCTTCTTTTGAAAGAGAGCATCCACACCTCAAAACTGGATCGAAAAAGTGATCTGCTTTTTCGAAAGAGAGCGTCCAGACTGCATGGACCACCAGGGCACTTGTGCTTTTTTCGATTGACTCTTCTTTCGAAAAATGTCCATGTTCTGCATTCACAAATGCGTTTTTTCGAAAGAGCTCTTTTGAAAAAGGCATTCTTCCTCGTAATTTGAGGTTTACCAGTGTCGAAAATCTCCCTGCGTTCTTTCAATTTAATTTCAAAAGAACGCAATTGCAGTGTGTGGACGCAGGTGACGTTTTTTCGAAAAAAGGGCAGTTTTTTCCAAAAAAACAATGTAGTATAGACATACCCCAAGTGTGTACTCCTGAGGGATCAGAACTGTGGAAGTCCACTTGTAAATTAGGCTTTGTCTTTCAGTGTGTTTACCGCAGCTGCACATACAGTGTACAAAATTAGCCAGCGCTGGAGCAGCATTTGCTTGCAATTTATTTTGTTTGCCTACCCTTCGGTACAAAATTCTACCTCTTCGTTGGCTATGGAAACTCTTGCTTGATCACAGCCGATATTTTCTTGTTTCCTTCCAGGACTCAAAATGTACAACTTCAAACCTATTTTTTATCTTTGACCAAGTGGCATCAGATCCGTTTACACAGTAAAAAGTTTTATCAACAGGAACATAAGAACTGAAAACATCTGAGGAAAAATGGGGCATGGATTTTAAATAGCTTCACATTTATACTGCAGCAGCATTTAGGGGCTCCTGTCACACATCAAGATCCACCTCTTCGAGAGCTGTGAACATGCAGAATAAGCAGACCATGCCTACCTCTAATAGCAGACAATTCAATCACTGGGGGTGAGATTCTGTTCCACACCTCCATGCAGCGGAGCAGAGAAGGGGTAGCCAAGAGGTAGAAGACAAAAGCAGCTTTAATCCATCTTTGTGTCATTCCAATTCCAGCCTGGTCCAAAGGCTCAAAAAAGCCTCTGGTGTAACTTAGGGTAGCTCTCTCTCGTGTGCCATGGCTATGGCCCCCACGCCTAACACATCCCTCTGCACCCAGACAAGGTCCCGGTAAAATCTGGGTGTCAGTTCAGTCTCTGCTTTTTACTGCTTCTGGCACAGTTATGGGAAGGGAACACAGAGTGCTCTGGTCATACCTGGTGGGTGGAAACATCTGCCTAAGGGCTGTTGACCACCAGCACAAATTAGAGAAGTTCTGAGGCTGTTCTACATTATGTCAGGGGCCAAATCAGCCCCAACAACACTTTTCATGACTCCCACTCCTGTGCTGAACACAGCCCTGCCTGATCCAAGGCCTGACCCCTACTATGAAGCTTTTCTGATCAGTTATATTAAACAGCTCTTTTGACGGGAGAAAGTCTCATAATTAATTGAGATTAATCCTGAATGCTAAACACTGGCTAAAAGTAAAAACCTGACAATTTCAGATTTTTGAATTGCTTAATGTAGATATAACAACGTAACTGACTGCCACATTTCAGTGCATTTAGATATAATTGCTTCCAATTGAAAAACTTAAGATGCCAAGATCCTCCTCCTTCAACAGAAAGACTTATGAGGATATTACTTCCCTGAGAAGAACTATGAGCCCACTAGTCTCATCAAAAACACAGAGCTCATTAGTATAGGCAAGCATCTGATTACGATTACAAAGATCAGTATAGAAAAATTTTCCCCAAGAAAATGCACCAGAGATTTCAGATTCACCTTTCCCTTTCTAGGACTTTTTTGATACAAAAAAAAAAAATGCATCATGTATCTTCTAGCTTTATGTAATGTATCCTGAAATGAAATCTTATCCAGGTGTTAAATTATGTCATGAAAACCTACAGCTACCTTCTTAAACTACATGAAAACTGTGCAGAATTCAAGAAAACAGCTCTGCACATTACTATTGTCACTGCCTAATATTTACAATCTTTGCTTTCTGGGTGGCTGAGGAGAGACCAGCCTGTATGTACAGACTTAGGACCTGATCCTGCACACATGCAAGTGGCTTAACTTGAAACACCTGAGAAATTTCACTGCCTTCAGTGGGACTAAATGCACATTTAAAAACATACATGAATATTTTCATGACCCAGGTTATGGCACCAATTTTGCATGCCCAGGGCTGATATGCAACATACAGAAGCTTCGATGGGCATTCTGAATGAAGAAGGCTCATTAGGCTGGCCTTGCAACATGTACTCACATTCACTTCCTCCTAACTGTGAAGACCTCTATCTGAAGAAAAAAAAACAACAGGCTTAATTTAGATTCTTTATTTAAAACAGATTTATAAAAATGTACATACATAGAATGTTAAAAATACACACGGGTAGAAATATCTTTATAAGCATTCATTATTCTGTTAAATGCTTAATTGCACAATACTGTAACAGTTTAAACTGATCTGTTATTTTGTACAGTTAGTTTGCAGATGTGTGAAATTGTTAGGGTCACTACCCTTATATCTGCTTCTTAATGCAACAACCTGCTCTTCGGGACCAGAATTTACATTGTGGAACATAAACTGGTTCCACTCGTTACAATCATTTCTCATCAGACATTCTTACATGACAGAAACTCTATACCTTGTAAATGAATTAGTCCCACTTAAATTCAAATTTCTTCTTGTACATTTAGTAAAATGGGGTGATCTGTTTCCCATTTTAAAGCCCAGCGTCATACATCTGGGCATTAGGTTGGTAGAAAGAGGACTGTATCGTACTGACATGCAGGTAACAATCTTGGTTCAGTTTCTTTCCTTGAGTTCTGCAAAGCCATGTCATGCAAGCAAAAGATGGCAAAAGAGGAGTGAAACTTAAGCTGGAATGCAGCAGTTGAGCATGTACCTAACTTTAAGCATCTGTGCAGTCCCAGTGAAGTCAATGAGACTATTCAGATGCTTAAACTTAAAGTGCTTAAGTGTTTTACTGGATAGTTTTGTGCAAAGCAAATACACTGAAATAATTTTCCAAAACAACCTGAAAGATACATTGGCAGGTTTTTTTGTTTTGCAAGTATAAGCTAGGAGGAAATAGGCTAATGGTAACATAGGGAAGCTAGGTCTACTTGTGGAAGAATGTGACCTTGGTTTCTTGAGGGAGAATGGCAGCTTCTTTCTTCTCAAATCAGGCATCATAGAAAAAAAGAAGGCTAAATGGAATTCTTGGATACTTCAATTCCTCCCCATGCACACATCCTTTGGGAAGTAAATTCTTCCTTCTGCTCAGTAGGTTCCATCTTCCAGTCTCTAAAATGCTTCTCCATCATGCTTCTAGCTCTCCAATCACCAACATTTACAGTGGGGATGATTTTCTGTGGCTTCAGCCATTGGACAAATCGTTTCATTTCTAGGTAACTGCTATGTTCACTGTAAGGAATCCCTGTGGCAAAACAATGCAAAGGTACTTCAGGCAGTGTGCTTAACAGTAGGTCTTACTGAAAATATTTTGTTCAAGAAGCAAAGAAATATTTTAAAAGAATATATTTTATTTAAAATGAAGATTTTCATTTTACTCCAAAGATCAAGTAAAAATCCAGACTGGAAGGATTAACTAATATTTATCTACAGTGTCAATCATTTGTGCAAATCCGATGACTCCAGCTACTTGGTTGACTGACAAGTGATAAGATTGTCTAGGAGACCAAACTCCATCCATAAAATTGTTTGCGCCAGTAAGAACAGAGGAAACAAGCTGGTATCTATGGAAGCTCTGCAGCAGGAGCAGGGTCTTTCACTTGAAACCATACATGGAGTGAAATCCTGGCTCTGGTGAAATCCCTGGCAAAACTCCTATTGAGTTCAATGGCAACAGTATTTTACACATATTGTCTGTGTTTGTCTTAAAGCCATCAGACCAAACTTCCTTTTTTGGGCGGGGGGGAGGCTTTAGAGGAAAGAGTATTTAAAATCTGTATTTACAGTGGTTTAGATTGGCCAATGCTTAGATTTAAGATGGAGACATCTATGTGCTCAGCTTCTTAGCAAAGCTGATATTAATAAGTGTATGATATGATGAACAGTAAGAGGTGTTAGAATAAAAGATATACAAGCAATCCACACAGAATTAAGCATACTGAGCCATTTATAGTACTTGTACCATATATGGTGATCTTTCCCCTGGTCTGAGGTTTGATAGCTGCATGACATGAATTGGAGTAAGTCCATCCAGTGGGCCTGAAAGCCAGAACTTGGTCAAACTTCTCCGAGAACTTGTTTAAGTGGTTTTGCAAGCCCTGTTAATAGAAGACATTAATGAAGACTATTGAACACCACTACCATTTCATTGATCCAATGTCTAAAAAGGTTTTGGTGCGAGGGATTTTGGAGATAAAGCTATATTTCTGAACAACATTTAAATGGGCTCTTCCTCCCTCCCACTTTTTTTGTTTTAAATACCAGCTAGCTAAACAACAGTTACGATCAAAACTTTACACTTAAACAGAACCTTTCAGCTAAGGACCTCAAAATGTGCTACAATACAAACAAACATTATTAGCTCTGTGTTACAGATGCTCAGAGAAAGTAAGTGAACACATAAAACAACACAGCAAGACACTTCCTGCCATATGTATAGGGACTGTCTTGCTCTGACCACTAGACTGTGCTTCCAACAACCTAACTGAACATGACCTGAGGAAACAGTTTCACTTCTTTCATCTCAACAGACTCCAAAGACCCGATCTGAACATCTCAGAAGGTGCCTGAGGCAGCCTTCAATTTTGTTCATAGGATAGCAAAAGAATAAGGGTAACAGAGAAAGAGGAAGAAGTGCAAGGAATCTTCAAGTCTACATTAGGATAAGGAGAAGTCAGAAATAGGAAATCAGTTTCACATGTGTCCTTTAGATAGATCAAAACCACCTTATCCATTTGAAAACCTCACACAATTTTCTATTTCAGAACAGTTAAAAACAGGCCAGGAGCAGAACACAAGATAAATAATGACTACTTAAGAAAGAAGAGAAATTAACTGTGATTTAGCACCAACTGAACCCACAGTCACCACAGAATTTAGGGAAAGGGAAGTTAAATGCTGCCTCCAACAGCGGCATGGTTCCACCGTAAATTCGAGAGTAATATTCAGAACTCCTAAGACAGGCACATTGGAAAATAAAAGAACCGTAAATAAATGTGTGTACAGTTTATTCAGTAATGGGAGCTACGGCCATTCTTCAAAGACTCCATTTATCTAGCACAGCGGAAAAGGTTAGGTTTCATTAAGATGGCAATAATAAGCCTAAAAAGACTCTCTCTGCCCAACATGATTCGTTTTTAAAGAGACTGACATTTCTTGCTGCAACTCTTCATAAGATAATACACATACATTATACTTGCTCCTCCTGTCTTAATAAAAACCAAGGACAGTACATGAAGTTCCAGGAGGACAATTATGAGATGAACTAAAATTCAGTAGAACAATTATGAGATTAGCCTGTTCTTGGATTTTATTATGAGTTTACTAATCAGGTACACAATGTTAATTTTTATGGGTAGAATTTTCAGTCCAACTGAAAGTCAACTGTGCTTCTAAATCACATAGGTCATGTCTACATTTCAATAAGACAGACACCGATGGCTGGCTGGTCTGTGCTAGCTAACCTGAGCTCATAGGGCTTAGGCTATGGGGCTGTTTTATGTCTGGATTTGGGCTGCAGTCCTAACTCTGGGGTCTTTTCTCCTCACCCAGTCCTAAAGCCTGGGCTCCAGCTGGCACAGGCCAGCTGTGGGTTTTCCATTGCCATGTAGGCATATCCTTAGGCTCTTCTGAAAATCCCACCCTAAAGCTTGTATATTACAGCAGCACCCCATTGTGCTATGTTGTGGATAGAACACACGCAAAGAGACAGTTGCTTGCCCTGCAAAGCTTTCGCACTATGACTTTAAATGACAAAAGTCCCATGATTTCACTATTACAAACAGATGTTTGTGTGAGGCATGGGGAATTCTTTTAATGTTAATATTTTTAGGGAAAAGAAGGCTTCCTTCCTACAGGAACATGGGTAACTTCAGAGCTTCTTCATAAAGAGTTAAAGAAGAAACATATTCAGTATTGCTCCAAAACCTCCATCCTTTTAAAACGGAAAACAGAATTCATTCCTCTATCAACATCCTTATGTCATTAAGACAGCCTATTATCTACTATTTTGATGAAGTCAGCAGCAGTCTGAGCAAATGGATCCCATACGGTATGTGAACGCTCTAACAAGATTAAATGGTTAATTTACAATCAGCTCTCACAGCACTTTTATGCAGCTTGCTTATTCAAGAGCAGATATTCATCAGTATTTAAATGATCCCAGGATTTTTTTTTTAGTTAAACTAAGCATGCCACTGAAGAAATCAGTCTCTTTGAGTTACCACTTTTTTGCCCTTCCTTTTCACATAGCAAATCCATTTGCATTACTAGAGCAATTAATCTATTTTATTCTTCCTAAGTTTTCAAAACAAAGCATTAAACAGTAAAGGATTTGGAAAAAGGACATCCAGAATGCGATCCAGTAGCCCTTCATCTTGTCTCTACTTGATATAATAATGTCTGCAAGATGGTTTTCTTTTAATATGTACCTTTGATTCCTTTACTGGTCTCAAGAAAATGCTGCAAAATTACTAGATAATATTTGACACCATCACCCAGTACCAGGCTGAAAGCAGTCATAACTGTAACAACAGCAGAAAGAGAATATTGATTTGAATCCTGCTGTTTGACCTGGATAACAATCAGGAATGCTATTTACAGTGCAAAAAAGGTGTGCCTGCTTCTCATGATAACAAAAAAAGACCATTCTGGGTCAGACCAAAGGCCCATCTAACCCAGTATCCTGTCTTCTGACCATGGCCAATGCCAGATGCTCCAGAGGGAGTGAACAGAAACAGGTAATCATCAAGCAAGCCCTCTCCTATCATCCATTTCCAGCCCCTAAAAGAAACAGAGGCTAACAACACCATTCCTACCCATTTTGGCAAATAAGTATTGATGAACCTAACCTCCATGAATGTATCTAGTTCTTTCTTGAACCCTGTTAAAGTCCTGATCTTCACAACCTCCTCTGCAAATGAGTTCCACAGGTTAACTGTGTGCTGCATGAAGAAAAACTTCCTTTTGTTTGTTTTAAACCTGCAACTTATTAATTTTGTCTGGTGACCCCCTAGTTCTTATGTTATGGGAAGAAGTAAATAACTTTTCCCTATTAACTTTTTCCATACCTGTTATGATTTTATAGATCTCTATCATATGGAGATAGGTATGGGTTTGTCTATCTTAGGCACGGGTTTGTTTCTTTGGTACATTCTTTGATGCAATGTGACTTGCCCCTCCTGACTCAGCTTGGAGGGTTTCATGAGAACTGTTAGTCAATATATGTAAAGCTTTGAAGAGAAAAAGTTATACATACACTCTAATGGGGCAATTAGAGCCCCCACCTTCAAAGATGCAATGGTCATTAGTGCAGATCTGTTGTACAAAGTATGGACCCATGCACAGAGAGAGATATACCGTCTGTGCAGCACAGAGATTAGCTGACAAGCATGGAGCCCAGAGAAGGATGGGAATGTGGCAGGGATATGCTTGGGGTGCACTAGAGCCGCAGAAGCCTACTTTGAGCCTCAGCCCTGTTATTGAAATATCTAGTGCCCAGCCTGCTATCTGGCCTGTTATTATTAGGTCATAATGATAAATTAACTAGTAATGAATCTTAAGAGTATTGGGGTTTGTCAGCCTTAGTTCTAAGATGAAGATGTTGATATTTAAAAAAAATCTTTAAAATCCGGTCACTGTTTAGGAAAAGGGAGAGAGATTTCTGTGTTTTTTTATAATTTGCCAACTAACTAGATTAGTGAGGTCCTTTGCTGAATCAACATAGCAACTCTAAACCCTACATGGAGAGCTAAACTACATATTGCTAAATAATCAAGTAACTTGTTCCAAAATAACAAAGAGAACCTGCTTTGATTTTCCTCTTGGAGACCAATATAAGAAGGAGCAGAGGCCAAATTAACTGAAATCTGGAATTAAGCAGATGTTCTTAGTTAAAAGAGTAAGAAAAACCAGACCTACGACATACATGCTTCTGACCTCTTTAGTTTGGGAATCTGGGAGAGTGTATAGAAGGGAAGATACAGGAGAGAATGCAAAAATGCTAGGGAACAATTTGAGATTACAACAGGGACTGTGAGGAATGAAGAGAGCATGAGTGAGTAAGACTTACAAAGAGCCGCTACAAAATAATCAGTAAATTTATTAAAAAAAAACCCCTGAAATATTAGTTATCCATACAATTATATTTAAAACAAAGTATGTTTCTAGTAAGTCTGTGGAATTTTAGTGGGAGGCTGGCATTTTGGAAGAAAGTGAATGTGCCTCTGATCACTACAGAACTGCACGTGAAGAAGGAAGTCAGTGAATGCAAGACTTTTATAACACAGAGCTCATTTTTGTTAACCCTCTCCAGCCACCAACTCATGGATAACTTTGTTCCAGGCAAATTTTAAAATATTTGCTGTATGAGCAGAAGCAAAAACTGACTCAACTGGATGGAAATGAAAGCCAAAACCATCTGGATTTATCTAGGGAACCCCCAGCTGTGGAAACATTCCTCATGAATACATAGTTTTATCTAGGAATGTAAGAGAGTAGTTGATTAGTCCTATTCACCCCACCCTGGCTGCCTCTATATCAGAGGAAGCTAGTGGGGGGGTGGGGAAGAGAAGGCTGCTCCAATGGCAACCCCTGTCCGGGCGGGGGGGGGGGGGGGGGGGGAGGAGGAGAGAGGAGGGAAGGGAAGGGTCTCAGTGGGGAGTTGGGACTACCTGCAGACAGGGGCTGCTGCTGGCTGGGCAGGCAGCCTGGCTCAGCCCCAGCTTGCACCAGGACTAAATCCCACTGCAACTCTGCAATTTAAAAGGCAGTAAGAGCTGGGCAGCCTGCCCCAGGGCTCCTACTGTGTTTTAAATTGTAGAGCCGCAGTGGGGTTTGGTCCCAGGCATGAGCAGTGACTGAGCTGGGCTGCCTGCCTGCCCAGCTCCTACTGCATTTAGGCAGGTCGCAGCCCAGCTCAATCCCTGCTCACATCAGGCTGGGGACCAAACCCTACTGAGGCTCTGTGATTTAAAACACTGTAGGAGCCAGGGGCAGGCTGCCTCTATTAGAGGCAGCAAGAGAGGGGAGCAGGAGCCAGTGCTGAGGGGAGCCAGCGTAAAACTGGAATCATATTTCTTTAACTCACAGGAGTATTTCATGGATAAAATCCATTAAAATGACTGGGAAGTGCTCAGCAAACGAGGACACACAAGTAGCCAGATTTTCCAGGTAATGAGTCTGCAATTCAGGACAAAGGCTGCTCAGCCCAGCATGGAAAGAAAAAGTAAATAAAAATAAAGGGAAGAACGACTTGGGTAAACAAAGGCATACCATATATAAAAACGACATTACATTATTTATTATTCCTTAGTCTAAACAACACACACAAGATACTAGCTGATTTATTGTTTACAATATTGTTCTTTTGAGTTTCACACATTTACTACACAGACACCAGGTTAATGCTGCATAGGCTCATTCTTAAGCATTTAACACCTGTTCAACTGAGTCTATGATCGCCATACCTCTTAATGGCATCCCTGGCAGCTGGAGACTCAGATTCCAGCTTCAATGGAAGCTTATCACATTGGACAGTCTAGACGACTTTTTTGTTTGGGGGCAAATTACCTCTCATAATGGCAACTGGAGGCCACATGGAGGTGACAGAAACGGTAAAATGACCTGTCTGTAACTTACAAGCTAAAGGGACAGAAGGGTGGGACTTTAGCAAGAAGAGCATCTAAAAAGAATGGTGAAAGAAAAAGATCTTCCCTTCACACACTTTTTCTTACACTTCTGGTTGGTTGTCTTTCCTGTACAGTCCTGGCCTTTCCTCGCCACCCCACAGTATAACTTATGGCAAGGGTCTCAACCTTTTGCTTTCTGAAGCTCCACCCCAACATAGTATAAAAACCTCTGTGGCCCACCAATGCCACAACATGGTATTAGGGGCTAACAAGCAGAGCAATTGTCTAGCGCCCCACACCACAGGGAACCTCACAAAGTTAAGTTGTTTGGGCGTCAGCTTCAGCCGGGGCTTTCTGCCCTCAGCCCTAGCAACTCTAACGTCAGCCTTGCTCTCTAGTTTATTTTGCTGGATCTTCTGAAACCTGCTCACAGCCCTCTCAATGGGCCAAGACCTTCGGATGAGCACTATACATGTTTCTATCCATCTAGAAGACTACTCATCCAAGTCACTTATACGACCCCTATCACTGGCGTATGAAAACCACACAGTCTTAATGTATTTATTCTTACAATACAGCTATGAGGTAGAACAGTATCATAATTTTACAGGTAGAGAATGAGGCACAGAGAGAATGAAGCACAGAAATACTGTAATTTGACCAAGGTCACACCGGTAGTCTATGGCAGACAAAGGAACCAAATCCAGGACTCTAGAGTCCAAAGTCCCAGGTTAGCATCCTCATCACTGAACCATTCTTCCTCTCTGTTTTATGTTACCTTTAAACATGGTCCAATTGTTCTGTTTTTATTTCTTTCAGTATTGCTGTATTTAAAGGCTAGACATATTTGCCTATACACTGTATACCTTTATGATATGGAAATTCCCTGAGATTCAGTCAACATAACTTAGCTCCTGTACACTAATATTAAGGTGTAATGTAGAATTTACCTACTTCTCTTACAGTTGAAGGGTGCAATGTATCTCAAATAGCATATAATAAACAGAGAGCTCCTTCCCGCTGTGCTGACAGCCTGCTATTGATCAGCACTTTCAAATCTACTTCCAGAATGCAGAGTTTCCCGTTCGCCATCATGAATATGCTCTAGTAGAATCAATCCTGCTCTCCTTTAATCTACTTTTATGGGAGTCAATATACTAGCTTATAAATAAAAAGGGGATGTGAATTAAGCTAAAATAAAAAAACCACACCATTTGTATCCCTTCCATCATCTTTGACTACTTCTGAAATGAAGCCTCTGAGATCAAATCATAATCCCTCCTCCCAGATTGGCACCATTCTTGGCAGTCTAGCAGAGAGGCTAAGAACAGGTTGGACCTCCCTGGTCCGGCATTGCTGAGACCTGACCAGTCCTGAACAAGAGAATTTGCTGGACCAGGGGAGATGCCCTGCCATCGGCTCCCAAGCCCATGGCCCAACAGGCATCCTGCCTCACCCTCTTGCACCCCAACCTTGGTGGGCTGCTTGCCTAGGTGCTGCCGGCTTCCTGGGCAGCAGAGGCTGCAGCTCCTACCATGGAGCTTCAGCTGCGTGCATCTGGGGGCAGCCGCAGGGTTCCGGCCCCAGCCCTGCCCCCGAAGGGGCTGCTGCAGAGCTACAGGCCCATGGTTGCTGTGGGGCTCCAGCAGGCTGCTGCAGCGCTCTGAGTTGTGCTGCAGGGCTCTGGCTCCGTGCTCCAGCAGGCTGCTGAGGGGTTCTGGTCCTGCGCTGCCATGGGGCTTGACTCCAGTCCCACACTCCCAGGGGCTGCCACAATGCCCCAGCCCTGCGCTCCTGCCCTGTGGGACTCCAGCCCTGTGCTGCCGACTCCAGCCCAGACCTGTGCTACCACAGGCTGCTAGAAACTGCTGCAGGGCTTGGTCTCACGCTGCCCCCACCTGATCTGCTGACCCTATTGCCCAGGCCCTGGCCTTCCTGCTTTTAGGCTCCCAGCGCTCTGGTTCAGGAGCGTCCGTGGTCCTGCCGAAGGACAGATATTGCCAGACCAGAGAATGCCGGCTTTTGGAGGTACAATCTGTACTAATGAGCAAGGAAAATTAACTTCCCTCTAAATATATAGACTGGGCAGTGCAGAGGAGATTCAACAACTGTACCTGTGGATGGAAAATATTCTCTAGACCAGTGGTGCTCAACCTTTTTTCATTCACGACCCCCAGGGCTGGGAAAATTTGGTTGAGGAAAAAAAAAGGGGGGGGGGGGGAAGGTGCTGGGAACATTTTGTTGCAGCCCCTTTAATTTAAAGCGCTGGTCCACTCCCCTGCCACTTCCCTTCCTCCTGCCGCGTGTACATCAGGCACTGAGCTGGGAAAATAAAATGGCGGCCGGCCTGGCGCTGCAACCCCTTAAGAAGACCCACAGGTTGCGCACCGCTGCTCTGGTCTAGGAGTCTGGCCCTTTTAGCGGAATGAAATTCTCTCTCTGATACACACTCATAAACCACCCCTCATCAAACCTGAGTATCTCTTTGGAAAAAGAGATGACACTTAGTTCTCTTGTATTATACTTGTACATAAAAGTCAACTTAAAAAAAAACAAAAAAACCCACACTTCTAGCTAAATCCTTTAACTTACTATCGTTACAAGTAATAACTGATTCTCTTATAACTGAAAGGCGGGAATTTATTTCTGCTTCAGTTTGATCATGATGTTTATTTAACTATGTTGTGTGTCAGTTTCACTGTTTCTTATATACAGTAAAACCTGTGTTATCCGGCACACCCGGGGATTAGGGCATGCCGGTAACCTAAAAATTCTGGTTCTGGGGGGTGTTACAGGAGCTGTGCGGGGGGCCAGAATATGGCCTGCTAGATGGGGCCACGAGCTGCTGGGGGGGGGGGGAGGGGGAAATGCGGCCTGGTGAGGGGGGATGGAAGCGGAGATGGCCTGCTGGGGGGAGGGGTGGCGGGAGCCGTGCCAGGAGCCGTGGGGGGAGCCAGGATGCTTGCTTCCGACTGCCGTTCGCCCCTCCCCCAGGTATGTGCTGCACACTCGTCTGAGGAGCAGCCCGGCACTTAAAGGGCCAGTTTCTTTTGTTTTTGTTTTACTTTTCTCGGCGTCAGAAATTTGCCACTTTCTACAGTTTTGCGGATGCTTAAGTTCCGGATAGCGCAGGTTTTATTGTAATCTATTTCCGTTTGTGATTTGTGTAGGTCTTCCCCACAGCAACAGAGGAAAGAAAAACAGATTTAAAGAAAAATGAGGAAAATGTGACTGTAAAGCCATAAAAACTGGCAGTGGCCTCAGGGACATGTGTCAAAGCTGAAATGACTTTTTTTAAAGACAAGATTAACATTTTGACTAGATTTCAAGTTGACAATGTCCTTTCTATTAACTCATTCAAAAGAGAGGGTGTTTGAGGAAGAAAACCCCTTCAGTCCTTTTTTAAAATATACAAATTAATGGATAGAGAGAAGACAGGGTCTAAGTGTCACAGTATATTAATTGTTAATAGGAGAGGTCCTGCAATCATTAAATAAAACCTACTTCAAACAAGGCCACAAACAGCAAGCCTTTGAACAAGTCTCATCTAATCTTGTTCCACGAACACTGCATTAGAGAGAAATTACACTTTCTGTGCATTATGTTTGGAGCCTGTTATTAATGTTTAATTGCATCTCATTTTCAATGTGTTGCTATATGTCAAAACATCACTAAATAAATATGATTTGACAGGTGGCAAAAAGCACCAAAGACACCCTGTTGCTGTTATATCATCCAAGCTAAGATTAGCCAACAGGTGCAGATGATATTTTCTACACTTACCTTAAAATTAATTTGCATCATGGGAAGAAGGTGAAGCAAAGTATTGTTCCAGTCCATGGTGATGAGGGAATTAACAGCTGCTGACTCCAAGCACTGCAGCGTTTTGTATTTATCTGGAGACATGCTCACTTTAGAGCCCAGAACTTGAGCAATTGCTGTAGGGTAGAAAGGAAAACATTAGACATAATGAAGATACAGTTTGCAAATAATGAAGATTTCTAACTTTGTTTCCTGGTCACCTCAGCAACCATTAAAAACATCTATCCTTTCCTATAAGGCTATTTCATATTCTAAAATATATAGAGGAGAACTGTGATAACTGTTGGCAAACACTAATTGCTATACTGTAGCTTCAGAATTATTTATAGAAAGAGGGGCAGTAAAAGTATATGAACAGGTTACGAATCATATCTCCTCAATAATATATTGATGTTCAAGGGAGCAAAATTATATATCTTTCTAAGATGCTAGAACCCAGGACAGTTCTGAAGAAGGGACAAGCAACCCATGTTAATGATGCCCTGGATTTCATGAAATTCTAGTACAATGACTTGGAAAATCTTTTTTAAAAGTACAAATGTTGCATGGCTGGCTGCTCTAGGTAATCACTGTGCTTCTAAACATTATACAGATTTAAGCATAGGACACACGAGGTTTCCTTTAAGACAGAAAATAGCAGAAAGATGCATTTAATTGCTGGGAATGTTTAACAAATAGTTCATTTGCATGATTTGCTTCTATTTTACACAATATCACCCTTGGAAGTAAGTTTTAGATGGAAGTTTTAAAAAAATTACATTTCCTTCACTGATTTACTCAGAGCACTCGAGATTATAAAATTATTTTCAATTTTAATAATCTCACCAGTTAGGCTGTGTTTTACTAATTAAACGATTAGCACTTCACTTGATATGGTTCAATAAATGCTTTCTGTGTGTAGCCACTTTGTGCATCCTATACAGTGGCACAACATGGTTTTGTTAATTTTGTAAACACTGCAGGTGATTGTTCCAATCATAAATTTATTTTTAGTTGAAATTCTAAAAACTTACATTTAAATAATATCAGTTTTTAAAACTTATGTTCCTTTGCTATACACAAAATCTAAATGTTGAGCCTAAGCTAACTTCATGCACACTTTACACACCTAGAAAGACCTTTTCTTTTCCAATGGAATAGGTGCCACAGATGACCAAGGTACGTGGGTTTAAAGTTACTGTCTCAAAGGCAGTGTTGATAGCAAACTGGATAACCTCTTGTTGAGATGGAAAAGTGTACTCAGGACTGCAGTATCTAATAAATGAAAATTAGATTTGCATATGTAAAAGAGCAGCATGAACGTAAGCCAGGAGGCACCCTACTTTATAAGCAAGCTTTGTTAGAAACTGCATGCAACAATGACATAATGAAGAGAAAGACAAGTAATTAATCAATATCCATTCAACCTATTATTTACTTATTAAAAATCATGGTAATATATAGTAATTTTTTAAGATTAAATTTGAAATGTATTTATTGAAAAAGATTAAAGTTATACTATGCACATCCTTTTTGATATACACATTTAATAACTGCCAATATTCACACATCTGACAATATTCACTCATGTAAAATCTCATTTAGCTGGTTAAGGAGTTATATGTGGTATTTAACCAGTTAACCGATTAAAAAGGCACCTCCCCACCCGCCGCAGAATGGCAGGGGCTGGAACAGCCCCCCCACTCGCCCTAGGCAGGGGCTGCTCCAGCCTGGCCAGAGTAGCCCCTGCCTGCGGCAGGGAGGAACCGCTTCAGCCCAGGGAGAGTGAATGGGGAGGGCTCTACTGGTCCCACACAGGGCTGCCAGCTCTCAGCCCATGCAGGGGCCTGATGGGGCTGGAGCAGCCATCTGCCTGCAGCTGGCCGCTCCTGGGTACCAGTTAACCATTACCTGGTAAGCATCACCCGTTCTCAGATTAGGGTTGAGGAAATGTTACCCCCTCTTATCCCTAATCTGACACTATGACTACTGAAGTATTTTCCTCTTCTGAGTACTATTTTTTATAAAGCTGGATGTTTGTGTCACTTACTAATTACATCCATAGGTCTTCTATTTTTTGGCATGCACATAACTAACTCATTCACAGTAACAGAGTATGGGACAGAAAATAAAAGAAATGTAACTGGGCATTAGTCATCACATACTGAAAAACAGTTTCATATGAGGGATGTGAATGTTTAATCAGTTATCTGGTGAGTCTCACCCCTAGTAGGTGAGGCTTACCGGTTAAGGTTAACCATTGGGGGCTGGAGCATCTCCCCGCTTGCTGTGGGCAGGGAGCTGCTCCAACCCCACAGTGGGCCCACTGCGGACAAAGGCTGCTTTGGATGGGATGCCACAGCAGCTTCTGCCTGTAGGATGCCTGGCCCACTGCAGGCAGTGGCTGCTCCAGCCTCCTGAGAAGAGTGGGGAGAGCCCCTCCAGCAGGGCTGGAGCGACCCCCCCTGCCTGCCCTGCCCTTTAATCAGTTAACCGGTTAAACAATATGTTTAACTGGTTAACCAATTAAATGGGATTTTACATCCTTATTTCATATGGATGAATCAAAGAAAGGTCTAATGAACAATTGGACAATTGACCACAACATCTAGCAACCTTTCACTGTTTGAATTTTTGTTTCTTTCATTAAAGGGCTGACCCACACAAAGCCAGTTTCAATTTCGTGAACCTCTGCTTTTACAGCAAAAATGTGAATATCACTTATGATTAATCTGACCATTTCAAAAGAATACTTCAAAAGCCTTTATGCCACACACAAATATTACATCCTTATAAAGTCAACAGAAAATATGTAAGTGACCTTTTAACAAATACTTTGTTTTTCAATACTCATTTATCTCTGATTAATGGTATGTAAAAAAATAATGCCACTCATATTATTAATTTTTTTAAAGTACTATTACTGGATACACACTTTTTACTGGGACAGTGAAAGAAGGATATGCTAGCTTACGTAGTATCCAAATACAGGGTGTGAATCTTTCGGTTCATCAAAAGAGGATATTGCTCCATAAAGGGATCTGCCCTGAAGTCCCCTGTATGTAAAATCACAGTTCCGTTGGGAAGGCAAAAAAGGATCATCGTGGCACCGGGACAACTAGGGAAAAAACCCACAACATATTCTTACTTCCAAAGTGGCATCCATTACCACACAAACTATATAGCTTTCAAACAGCAGTGGGGATAAAGTACAGTAAATTACAGATATTCAGCCCAACACATTGGCAGATTAAGGAGCAAGAAACTCCTGATTTCTAATGCTAGCTATGCAGCTACTTGTCTCACGAACATCAGCCTCTCAAACTGTGCCTCAATGTCTCCATCTGAAAAACATGGATGCTATTACCTACTTACAGAGTTGTTGGGAGATTAATATCTTCACTGGCTTTTGAAGTGGGGAAGTGCTAGTTGAGTGCCAGTTAAATTTGTCTTCCAATTCCAGTGAAGCTAATCCCCCCTCATGTTAAAGTCCTATTAGTCTTCATTCAATATATTTTAGAAAAAAGCACGTCTGTCTGTCTGAGTCTGTTCAGGAACTCCTCCTAAATGGTAAGAGCTAGCACGGTGGTCCCCAACGCGGTGCCCGCGGGTGCCATGACACCCGCCGGGGCATTTATGTGCGCCCACCTAGTGACCAGGGCCGGCCCAAGCCATTCTTGCGCCCCGGATGTGTGGCACATGCGCGGCCCTGTTCCCGGGCACCCGGCAGCCCCAAAAGGTTGGGGACCACTGAGCTAGGACCACCAAATTTGGTATGCAGCTTTCTCTTACCATAACTTAAAGCAAGGTCAGGGTTTGGTTGTGCCAGGACAATGGGAAGTGTCTGAAATTCAATTATTTCTCATAAAATGGAAAGGGAGGAGTTGGGTAGCAGAACAGTTATACTGAAGAATGACTATAGGGGGCCATTAAGGGGCAAGAGATGGGGATTAGAGATGTGAACGACTCATCAACCATCCAATAAGCAAATGCTTATCAGGGAGTCAACACACTAGTTGACTAGTCACTTCCTCCCTCTTGCTGCCTCTTTCTGATAAGAGGCAGCAAGGGGGAGGGAAACAGGAGTGGGTGCTTCAAAGCAGCAGCACCACATGCAATCTGGGACCAGACCCTGGGTTCCACATGGCACTGTCACTTTGAAATGCCACGTGCAGCCTTGGGCCAGCTGGAGGCTGCACACGGCGTTTCAAACTGCCAGCACCACGTGGAGCCCAGGGTCTGCAGCTTCGAAACGCCGCGTGCATCCCCGGGCTCCATGCGGTGCCGCCACTTTGAAATGCCATGGAAGCACAGGACCAGTGGGGGACTGCATGAGTCCACCTCAGGTCCCGGGCTCCCCACAGCGCTTTCACCTCTGAAGTGTAACAACAGCCCTGGGGCTGTTGCTACACTTAAAAGTCAGAGGCGCCCTTATCAACTAATCGAACAGTCGATGCAAATTGCTTCGATTATTCAATTACCCAATTAATCTAAATTTAACATCTCTAATGGGAACTGGGACAGCTATAACCCCATTGGACCAGCAGAGGGTGGAGAAACAGACAGCTGTCTGTGTGTCTGTCTGTTCCCCAGCCAGGGGACTTGCATCCCTCCCACAGCTGAGCCTGCAGCAGCTGCAGTGGCCATGGACAAGTGCTTCTGACCTGGCCCCAAACTGCTGCAGTAAGAGAGAGCTGGGGTTGTCTTCTCTTCCCAGGGCAGCCTACATACTGAACCCCTCAGCCCCAGCCCCAGCCCCAGCCCCACCTCAGAACAATGAAGAAAAATAAAATTTATTTGAGTTAAGAACCTGAGCAATGTCAGTAAATCTTCTCATAGGCTATAATTTTTAGGTTAGATGGACAGTGGGAAAAACAACAACTACACCTAAATAACCAATAAAGCATGAGCTGCATTTTGCGTTGATCAGTCTACCAGCACATGTGGCACAAATGATGCTCCAGCTCCATCTTTCATTATGTTTATCAATCTCTCTGGTATAAGCTGAATTTTCAATAAAGGGGATATAGCAGACTGGGAAAAGAAGTGGAACTATTATGATTTAGGAAAACAGCTATTGCATAATTATAGGAGCCATCTTCAGTGATGTGGGATTTGGTGCAATATTTGCTTTTTAAGTTCTCTTTACAGATTTTAAATACTATCCTGCATCCAGGTTTGATTGTTGGGTAAGCACCATTCCCTGTTTGCTATGATTGCAGTGAGTCCACTAGAGCAACTCCTCACCAAAGTCTGTCTGTTTTGCAGGGCAGATACTCAGACTGAACAGCCAAAATGAAGTATTTTGGACATGAGTCATATACAGAAAGTTAAAAAAATCCTGAAAAGGAAGCACTAGCCATAGATCATAGCTTAGAAAACAGAACTGGTAAGTGCTCCAAAAACTCTTGAACTTTATACCTGTAGTTTATATTCATTTTAAAATGAAAGGCAAAGGAAAAACTGAAAAATGTCCAACTGACATAAGCTACAAGGCTTTCATTCTCAGTGAGTGTTCTCAAAGAGCTTTCAAAGTATCTTATCTCTTAAACTAAAACAAGCCCTAAGATAAGCTGTTACAGAATTCTGCATTTAAATGTATATACTTAAAAAAAAAAGGGGCGGTGGGGGGGACTTTTACTCTAATATATAAATAAGGTGCCAAGAGGCAGAGTGATCAGAGCTCACAACTGAAAGCCAGGAGCTACTGAATTCTAATCCTGACATTACCACAGACTGTTTACAAGACCGTGAGCAGGTCAAGTCTGGCCCAGCACCATTGAATTCAATAAAAGCTTTGCCAAAGATTTCAACTAGGGCAAAATCAGGTCTTTTTACAAGCAACTTTTCAAACTGTCAAATGATTTGTGTGTCTAGCTGGAAACACCCTGGACTTATATTTTCACTATCTGAAGCTCCCATTGTCATTAGCAAAACGTAAAGTTCTCAACATCTCTGAAAATAAGGCCAAGAATGCCTTACCTTGGGCACCAAAAACTAGCAACTCAGCATTTGGACCATTTTGGAAATCATAGTCCTAAATTTTTCTGTGCCTCTATTTTCCTACATACTTCAGGGAAATGTTCTAAGTGTCAATCAGGATTAATGTCTGTAATGAAATGTGAAAATTAAAGCACTCTCTATCATTAACATGTAGCTATCTTGGTGATATGCTCATTACAAATGCACAAAATAGATTCAGGGTGAAATTTTCAAAGTCTAATTCCCATTCTCAAAGGTAACATTGGCACTTAGTAGAGTTCAATGAGATTTACCCTTCCATGGCCCTACCTCACTTTTGAAAATGACATTATGCTTCTAAATCACTTAAGTGCTTTAAAAATGTTATTAGTCTTCCAGATCCACTGAAGTCAATAAATCATTTCTAAACAATAATTTATCTTTGATATTCACTATTTGCTAACGATAGAATTCAGCTGCAAAGATACATACTGATTGGCATCAAGCAAGACTACTTTGATTCCATTCACTATACACTCTGTATCCATTGGCAATGTGTGGATATATTGTTCTTGCACTTGAAGTTTACTCTTCACCAAGTTGCCAGTTACCTACAAAAGAGAATTCAGTACTGAGGACTGGTCTATACTACATAGTTCAGTTGACATAGGCAGATTATATGGACCTAATTATGTCAGTGTCTACATTACAGCCTTCCTCCTGCCTATGTAAGTGCCCTACTACACTGACATGGTAACTCCACCTCCACAAAAAGCATAAGGCTTATGTTGGTGTAATTAGTTGACACAATGTCTGCATAGACACTGCATCCCTTACATGGGTATCTTGTCAATTTCAGAGCAAAAGCAATGAAATTGACATGAAAGTGGGTCAGCTAGAGCCCAGCTGCACCTAGCTCTAATGAAGAGCTGGGCAGCTGAACTCCATTCCTGGTAGCTTTCCAAAGGAAAATGGACCCAGCTGGGAACCAGAATGACATGCCCTGCCAGCTTCAGATCCAGCTCCTGGCAGCAGTGGGCTGAAAAGCTAGGGCAGCTGGACTCTGCTTTCTAGGGACAAGATACCACAGGCAGCTTCTGGTAGGGAACAGGGACGGGAAAAACCCTAGGTGGTTTCCCCCCTCCCATTGGGCAACAGGGAACAGAAGTGGGGAAGGCAGCTGGGCTCCCTGTAGGGAGTTGCTAGCAGAGCTGAGAGCTTAGGCTTTCAGCTCCCCAGACTGCCCTTCTTATGTTGATGGAAGCACTCCTGGTGAGGACACACACCACTGATGCAAGGAGGGCAGTATGGACATGTACCACAGCAGTAATCACTGCAGTGCCTGTAAGTCAACCTAAGGGAGATTGACTTACATTTCTAGTAGAAACAAAGCCTGAGACAAAAACAAAAAGACCAAGTCTTATTACAGGGGAAATCATGTAATGGGAATGAAGTTCACTTTTTCTGTGCTCAAGTTTTATTTTTTTAAGTTGTTTTAAAAATTGTGCCAGCAAGTAAAAGCCCAAGTACACATACCACACAGTATGACTAAAGTTATGGCAAGGACTATCACAAACAGGCAGCATCTCTGGTGTATAAAGTCTGAGACTTGGAGCCAGAAACTCCTAAATTCTATTCCTGGGTCTACTCTAATTTTCTGCATGCTTGCAGGAAAAAGTAACTTTCATGCTTCCACATCCTAATCTCTATATACTTATTTATATCATAAGGATGCTGGGTAAAATTCTTTAGCAATTCCACAATCCTTATATCTTTAAATATTAATTCATTGTAAGAGATTAAATTGTAAATATTTAGAAGGATCTCAAAACCACACAGCACAATGTGCAGATTATGAAGGATTATAGCTCTAACACTAGGCTGTACTCCAGCCTCTTATAACATCAGCTATATCTAGGTTCCAGAAACTCCCCTGGGTAAGGGGAGTGCCTCTTGTCCCCTCATGTACTTCCCTGCAGCTGGCTCAAAAGAGGCAATAACAAGGTCTTTACATCTGTTTGATCCCTCCCTACTCTTTATCCAGCTCAGCTATGCCAAATGTTCTTCAGCATCAGCCACAGCTGAGATTTTGATCCTATAGCTGTAGAATATGAATACTGTATTCTTTTGGTTTTCATTCACAGTTGCATACTGATTTGGTAATTATCAAAACCCTACGAAATCTTACCTTATTACAGTAGATTGGAAATGTAAATTTTTTTGTTAAGCCACTATAATGATCGGAATGGAAATGAGTGAGGAAATAGGCTGTGCAACCTTCGATTTCTCCATACTGAAATGCATCAACTGTAAATCCAGTTCCTACAACATAAATACAACAGGAACAAGTCAATTAATATGCATGGAATAGCTACAGCCAGTTACTGGTCAGATCTTTTTTTAAGTAGAAAACAAATTAAAATTGTTTTCAACAAAAAAGGAATGTTCTGATTCCAGAAACAAAAAAGCACAACTATGATGATCCTTTGTTGGACCACCTCACAGTTGTCAGCTAGGATACAATAAACTTTTTAATTTGCTATTGAACTACTCACAGGCGTAAGTGTTTTCATGTGCAGGACTTTATGAAATAATCTGGCAGTCTCTCTTTTTTTAAATCTTCTAATGGTCTCAACATTTTGTGAGAAATCTGTGTTGTTTAAACTTTTCAAGCTATTGATCCGTCTTCCTTATACTTTGGATAGTTACTTGAGGAGATTTTGGTAAATTCTGAGCTTTTTTAGCTTTAATTATTAAAAAAAAAACCCTCTACTAATTAACATTGGAGAATGTCATTCTAGTGTAATATTATATCTAAAACAAAATAAAGCTCAAATAATGTACTTAGTAAAATTATGGTAAAATAATTGCAAGTGACATATTTTGTTCCATAAATCATTATTAGCCAACTTTTCTGCTTCAAAATAAGTTATGTAAAAGTTACAAATTATGAATTAGGCAAGGAAGACATCAACAGAGATTTGGAAAGGGATTTCAATGGGACTTGTGCTCCTAAATCCCTTAGATGCTTTTGAAAATCTCCCCCTTAAGCTACATGCCCTGTAAAATATAATTTAAGTCTCAATATTTGTTATTTTTCTGTTGGTATCTTTAGAAGTTAATATTTTTACAAAAGGATTTCACTCTTTCATTGCTGCTCACTCAGAATGAACTGGGGCAATTTTCTAAATGTTTATGTTCCTGGTCTCTACTAACTTCAATGGGGGTCCACCTATTGTGGAAATCATTAAATGACTGGGGCCTAAAAGGGTTTTACATTGAAACCAAATAAAAGAGGCCTCATATTAAAACTGGAAAAAAAGCTATATCCAACAGTTCTAAACTCAACCATTAAAATTAAAAGTCACAATTACTTCTCACCTGGTATCTTCTTATAAAAGGGGCACTTTTTGGTTTTTGTTCCTTCTTCTGTAGAAGACGATGTTTTAAATCTTTTCCTCCAACTTCGTTGCCTACCAGATGTTGTATCTGCACAGACTGCATCTTTCTTTAAACTTTCTGGGACTACATCTATGTCTCCCACGGAGCCTTCAGCTTTCCGCTTTCGTAGTCTGGGCCTTTTTCCATTGGGAATTACAGGACTTGAAGCCTGTGTTCCCTCCCCAAAATGTTTCTCTACTTTGTTCTCTTCTTTTGCTTTGGGCTTTAATCCAAAGAAAACACCGATGTCCATTTGCTTCAGTTCTTTGGCTGAAACAGATTTGGGTTTCATATTTGCAAAAAAACCCAATGGCTGTGTTTTAGAGACTGTACTGGTAAGGGGTAGAGCAGCTGTACTAGGAAGACTTTCTTTTTTCTCTAATACTGGCTGTGATCTCTTCTGGTATATTGCATTTCCACTTGTGTTAGCAGTCATTTTATTAATGATGAAGTAACTAGGTTTCTTTGAAACTTCACTTTGCCTTGATAGAAAAGATCTACCACCTTCTTCTTTGACTTTCAAGGACAATGATGGATCATCCACAGCAAAGTTTGCAGAATCCAAATGGCAAGCATCAATATCTTTTAGCTCCCAATTACCTGTATTAGAAACAGAGGCACTGAATTTTGACCAATCAAATTCCTTCTTAGTTATATCATAATTAAGGGAAAGAGAGGATTCTGCAGTTAGTGCCACTTGTGGATGTTTTAAATGATTATCAGTACTTCCTGAATTACACGGCATGCTGTTCATGTGATCCTGAGAAACAGGGTTAACAAAGCCATCCAAATTACTCAGTCCTTTCAGTTCCACACAAAGTTCATTTTGTATTATGAAACTGCCTATTTTAAGGCAGCTATATTTGGGTTCCTGGTGGAGTGGAGAAGAACCCAAATTAGTAAACAACAAAGAGCTAGAGTCTTCCTTTTTGGTGCTCTCATTGTCAGAGTTCTGGGTGTGAAATAATCTCTTCTGTGATTTTTTTACTTTCTTCTCCTCCTCCTCCTCCTCTGTTTCCTCTTCATTTTCCTCATCAGTATTAAGTGGGGAGTAGGAAATTTCACAGTCACCGCAATCAATTTCTGGAAGTAGCAGCTTTTTCTGATTTGAGGCATTCTGACAGTCCAGATCTCCACTAGCTTCACTTCCTTGAGAAAATGGAAAATCCCGAGATTTGAGCTGGCCACTATCATCTGCAGACTGTGAGAGCAAAAGAGTCGGTTGGGGCTTTAGAATGTTTGTGGAAGAAGCAGTATTTACATTGGTTAGATTTGGAGATTTTGGTTGTGTGGAATTCTGAATCACTAAGGTACGATCCTCATTTGAGACATTTCTTACATTCCTGGTCAGTTTCTCATGCTGTGAGGTGCCATCCACAAGGCCTGAGAAACAACTTGAGTTAGTGACATCAGAAGACATGAATGTTCTCTCTGGGTTGTATGTTGAAGAGTCAACAAGATAATCCCCTGCTCTGCTTGTAGCAAGTACGAAATGGGTATAGCGCTTGTAGTGAGATGGAATGGTGGAATTGCACAGTAGACCATCAGGGCACTCTATGAAAAGAATCAAACAGAATAGTACACTGCTGGTATCTTGTCAAAAAGGCATTATAGCATAAAAACTCATACAATGATATTTATACTATATTATGGCATAGCTATTAAGAAGCTTTCCCTTATAAACAGAGCTATTCAGAGTCTCATTAACCTGACATTCCACCTCACAGTTGTCAGTTGGGATACAATAAACTTTTTAAAATGATTGGAACTACTCACAGGCATAAGTGTTTTCATGTTCAGGACTTTATGAAATAATCTGGCAGGCTCTCTTTTTTGTTTTTTAATGTTCTCAGCATTTTGTGACATATGTTTTACTAACCTAATCCTTTTGGGAATTTTAGGATCAATGGATAAATCAGTACCAAACAGCAAGATTCTACATCTGTTACTTTAAAGTTAGAAGGTGGGAAATAGATCTGCCTACAGTTAAAACTATAGAAAAACTAAAGGCTAAGAGCTCCATTTTCATAATACAATTGTGACTTCAAACATCCCTCCAGTGAAAGCCAAAAAATATAAGAAAAGGGGCAGCCTTTAGTTTAAAGTATACGGGCAATGTACTTTTTGGTTTTCAAACA
This sequence comes from Pelochelys cantorii, assembly GCA_032595735.1. Lineage (NCBI taxonomy): Eukaryota > Metazoa > Chordata > Testudines > Trionychidae > Pelochelys > Pelochelys cantorii. The sequence continues at coordinate 63,450,192 of CM064333.1, read as the reverse complement.
AAAAAAGATTAAGATCACAGGTTCTGTTTCCAGAAGATTCACAAGGTCTAAACAGACCTCTTAAAGTGCTATGGTATCATCACATATACTATATGTTAAAGGGTCCCAGTTCTCTTGCTCTAACTCCTCTTCCAGAATAAAATAAGTCTGCAATCTCTTGAGTTCATATACTCTCACAGGAGACATAATCAATATAGGGTTGCTAAAGTACACAGGCCCTGGGACTGAGACTTGAAGTATATCTGCTCCAGTCTTTGGTAGAGCAAACAGTCAGATCTTGATCTCAGTTCTCAAATGTTGCAAGTATCCTGGAAAATCTGCCACACAGTGTGGGCCAATGTTCCCTTCCAGCCCATGAAGAGAGGTAGAGGGAACACTGCTTCCATCTGTGTCAGAGGAAAGCAAAGTTTTCATTATGGATTGAGTCCTAAGTGTCAGTGGTTTAGATCCCAGTACCCTCAAGTCCTTCAACTCCTATTTCAATCCTATTTGAATGCAATATCTCCAGGAGGGAGTCAGCACTTGAGAGATTGGACCTTCATTCTTTATCAATGTTTCTGAAAAAGAGATCCAAGGCCCCAATATGACATGAAAATAATGCTGCTAAACAATTAATAACATTGTAACAGTAATTCCAACCATACTATAAATTCTCAGATTCCAAACTGATGTGAGGTTCTGTACTATTAAATCTGACCAACGTTTCAAACAACTTGCTTTTAATAACCTTTAAAATCTGTTTGAATGGGCTATTTCTTCTCGCTAGAGTCTTACCTTTTTCAATAGAACCTGGAGTATCCAAACATTCAGTAACATGCCACCGAGGTGTCTGGGCTAACAATAAAGAGAAAGGCATCTGGCAGCTTGGGCAGCATCCATCATAAATTGGTCTTGCATTTGGTGGGGTTTGTTTTTTGTTACATATCCTGCTTCGCTTTACTGGTGTAGTTACACATTCCGGGGTCTGCACAATATAGTCATCTTTAGATAGATTCAAGCTCTGGTCAGGTATTATAAGTGGTTGAATATCTTTCTGTCTTGGTCCTTGTTCACTTTTCTTAGACTTGTCCTGGTTTTCAGATGTTTTTTTTTTATTCCGACCTCCACTTCGTTTTGATTTGCAATTCCCATCATTTGCTTTCTGCACAGATGTAGAGATGTTCACCAAATTATTTTGAGATACTGATTTTGGTTTCCGAATAGATTTGTACTCCCAAATATCTTCTTCCAACTGGTCATTTTCAGACATGGCAAAAAAACCACATCAAATATTTTCCTTGGCCTTAAGCAATAGTATTTCAGTGTTTCTAAGTTTAAAGATTGTTTGTTTTTAATGCTTTTTCTTTTTTCTTTCCCTAGACCTGAAGCTGAAAAGCACTTGAACTCCATTTGAAGTGTTACATTGGATCACAAACTGGATGGCCATCATAAATGAGTTTGAAAGGCCATGAGCTCTAGTTTTAAAAGTGCTCAGCAGGAACTTGTATATTTTAATGCTATTATGAAATCAAAACAAGTGGATCATAAGTGTACTTATTTGTGGAAGAATTTATATGCTGCAATTACTGTTCTTGCACTGAAACACTGCAGATTATCACAGTATCTAGAAAGTTGGGTTACGGTTGCAAATCCACATCTGACAGAGAACGCTTCAGGGGCCTGAAAGGTGAGAGACTGAAAACAAATGAGATTTTAATTGGCACAGGGATGCTCACAGAAGGCAGTATGAGGTGAAAGACTAAATGGCTTTATGCAGCACATCCAACTCTGTTAGAGACAATGGCAAATCTTCCATTGACTTTAACAGGACTGGAATCAGACCCTGGCTTTGGTCCACTCACATGTCACACCTGCAGTCTGCTGCCTCAAAGGCACCTCCAGAATCAGCCTGCCAGCACCTCAGTGGAGTACCTAAGAGCTGATCCCATAGAAGGAAACATCTTCCCTCCCAGCCCGGGGGCGGGGGGGATCAGAGAGCAAGTTTGAAAACTCAGGACATTTCTTCTTCTGAGGGGAAATGGGTGTATCATTGCAGGGAGATCATGGGAGGTCTTCTACCACTACAGGGCTAGAGGGAACTGCCAGCTGTTTTTTAACAGGTGGCATGTCTTGGGGGGAGAGAAGACTAGAATTCACGCTCTGCCACCCAAGGCCACTCAGGGGCGGGGGGGGGGGGCACAAGAAGTCTCCTGGCCCCGCCCCTTCCGCCCATGGCCCCGCCCTTCTGGGGTGGCCCCTTTTTAAAAATGATTGCCCACCCCCGTCCTAGGGGTTGCCAGCCGTCCAGGATCGGCCCATTCATCTCCCGCTGACGCTGGAAAGCGGCCCTGCAGACTGTAACAGGGTCTTAGGCCCGTGCTTCGAGGAGAAAAAAAAAAATCTCCCGGGATCGCTTCAGTCAGAGCTGCCCACCCCAGCAGGGCCGCCCCCCGCCCCAGTTCTGGCGCCCCAATAAATCTTACTCTGCGCCTGCTATGGGGGTGCCCGCTGTCCCTGGGCACAGCCCCCCCTAACCGCAGCCTCCCCGCCCCGCAGCGGAAGGAGCCCCAAGGCACCGCCGGGTGTGCCGGGGAGGGGCACCACCGCCCCCCCTCCCACCCGGCCAAGACCCCTCCTCTCCCCCGGCAACAGCAGCCGAACAGACCTTTCGCTCCCTCCCGCCACTGGCTCCCGCCGCGTCGCCCTATCCGCTGCCGCACATTCCATACCCTTTCCGCCTTTCCCAAAGGGAGGAAGGGACTCGACAATAATCACATCCCCGGTCGTTTTAATGCTGGCCTTGTTCACGTTGCTTCCATCATTTCCCCCCCCCCCCCCCCCCAATGACTGCCTGACCAAAAGTGCTGCGTCGAATCTGCTGAGTTGAAACGACTTCTCGCTCGGATTTTTTTTTTTTGGGGGGGGGGGGAGGGTTTGCTCTTGGACGAATATGCTCCTGGGAACGTGAAGGGTGTTTTGCCGTTTGAGAAATTAAACATGTGTTTTGCTTTAAAATACATGAACTTTTTATTAGTTTAAATTAATGGTTTTTTTTTTTTTTAAAGAGAGAAATCCCCCGTTCGTTCCTCCTGTCGTGGGAAGAAATGGAAAGTGCGGGTGTCGGATCTGCTGAGGGGAAACGGCAGGTTAGTAAACAGTGTCCGTTTGTCAAGAGCCGGCCCGGCAGGGAGACAACATGGCGGCGGGTGGTGGCCTCCCGGGGCTCCTGCCTGCCCAGACCCAGCTGGAGTACGTCCTGCTGGACGCCCTCACCCCGCAGGAGAAGGACAACCTGGTCTACCAGTACCTGAAGACGGTGGACAGCCGGGAGCAGGACCTCAAAGTCCCCGAGTTCGGAGGAGGTGGGTGACGGGAGAGGGTGGGGCCTGGTGCCACGGTGAAGCCGCTGCCGTCAGACTGCGAGGCGGGAGGGAGCTGACAGTGACTATAGCGCGACATCGACCTGTAACTCTCCATCCCCCCCCCCCCCCCCAGTTGATTCTGGCATTTGCCGCCACGGCCCCAGGGAGCTGGGCAGGTGTAAGACAAGCCCCTGCCACGATTCGTTCTCTGGGTGTCCAGGATTGGGAGATAAGAAGCCCTGAGTTCTAATCCCACCTTTAACTCCTTTCTGTATTCACCAGAAGGGGGGTGGGATGTGAAAGGGATGTTAGAGTTTAACCGATCAGCTGATGCGTCTTGGTTAATGTTATTAATTAAACTCTTCCCGCTCCCTGCAGCAGCCAAGCTTCCTTCCCCGGAGACTGGCAGCTAGGGATGTTAGATATCATGTAATCGAATAAATGTGTGACCACGTCAAATTTTAGCAGTTACACAACTATTCGATAGTCCCCGGCTGTGGGGCCAGTAGCCAGTGCACTCCCAGCCCCAAGTCCTGGGAGCCCCCTGCTACCTTGTGCTGCTGCTTCTGATAGAAGCAGCGGGGGAGGAGGGGAGAGGAAACGTGAAAGGCAGGAGACAGTGCTGGGGTAGTGCTTAAAAGCCAGATTCCCCCAAGCACTGGCTCTGCCTGCTCCACCGCCTTCGTGGGAGTCATCAAGGGGGAGCAGGCATCCCATGGGTATTGGCTTCTGCCTACTCCTCCCCCCTCCCCCACACCTGTGCTGGTGCCTCAGAGAGACAGCAGCATGTTGCGGAGGAGGGTAGGAGAGTAGAGGCAGCTCTGTGGGATCTGGTGCTGGTGCTGACACGGAGGCACCAAGGAGGGGAAGTGCTGTGGTCAGCAGGATTAACTGATAAGCCTATGTTAATTATGTGGTCAACTCCTTTCAGAGGATGTGGTGAAGGCTAGGACTTCAACAGCATTTAAAAAAGAGCTAGATAGATTGGAAGTTAGCTCCATCAATGGTTATTAGCCAGGATGGGTACAAATGGTGTCCCTAGCCTCTATTTCTCTGAAGGTGGGTGACAGGGCAGGGATCACATGAGGATTACCTGTTGTGTTCCCTTCCTCTGAAGCATCTGATATTGACCTCTGTCGGCATACAGTATACTGGGCTGGATGGACTGTTGGTCTGACCCAGTATGGCCGTTCTTACGTTCTTATCTCTACTTCGCTGTGGGCTCTGCAGTATAGAGCTTATTTAAACTTTATATCGCACAGCTCACTGCATGTGTAAACATGTAACCGCTAAGATTTTCAGTGGTTACATGGTTACCGTTTTAACGGACTTGTAACATCCCTAGACAGAAATGGATGATGGGAAGCTCTGAGTATTCATCCCATCTCTCATAGTTGTTTTTGGGGGGGTTTTGGCATCGTGAGCAGTTTTGCTTAACATTTTTCAATCTGTAGAATAAAGACAAATCTCTAAGAATAAAAAAGTAAAGCAAACACAAAAGCACTGCCATGTGATTAAAAAATGCATCATGCCAACTCTCACAATCTTATTGTCAGTATTAAAATAACTGATATTTTTCTTTAAGTCTAGCTCCTGGAATATGATTATTAATTGAGAATCTATTTTCATTTTAAAACTATGAAAAAAATTGCCCTCATGGTTGCAAGAAATGTGAATTATGAAAGCTCCAGATAGAAGGTAAACAAACAGAATACCATTAAAATTGTTAGATAATCTCATGATTTTGGAAGGGGTTGGGGGGGGGGTCTGCCTCATTACTTTAAAAAATGCTTGGGGTGCCAATACTGTTATTTGGTGCAGTACTGTTATCTGGGGCATTATTTGCTGCACCTCTGTATATGTTTAATACAGTGTCCTCTGTAATTAATAGTGGTCAAGAAATAGTAGGGTACTATAAAAAAAATTGAATTAAAATGTTTTTAATGATATTCATGTCTTTGTTGCTGGTGCTTACTGGTTCCGGTAATATACTTTGCCCGATTTAGCAGTATAATACAGGTTGAACCACTAGTCCAGCACTCTCTGGTCCAGCAACATCTGTGGTCCCACATGATTTTAGTTGGCTGTATGTCCACTTATTATAGGGTCTGGCCAAGTTTCCCGTCATCCCATAAAGTTTGTTTACAGCCACCTGTCTTCACTCTCTGTGTTCTGTACTGTTATTTAGCTCTAATTTACCCCTCAATATAATCTAAGAGTCCTGTAAGCTGTGGAAGTGTTGGTAATGTTGCTAGACAATATTGATCTCCCATGGTTTAGCACCATTCAGGTCCCAAGGATGCCGGACTAGAGAGGTTCAACCGGGAAACTGTTGGAGTGTCTTTGATTTTTGTTGTAGTTAAAAAACCATAAGAATGGCATTACTGAGTCAGACCAATGGTCCCTCTATCCCAGTATCCTATCTTCTGACAGTGGTCAATGCCAGATGCTTCAGGAGAACAACAGGACAATTATCAAGTGATCTATACCCTGCCATTCAGTCCCAGCATCTGGCAGTCAGAGGCGTAGCTATCTTGGCTGATACCATTAATGGACCTACACCAGTGATGGGCACTGGCCCATGCACCCCCTCTCTGCCCTCTTTCCCCACACCTCTCAGACACTGAAGCACTGGAGCCCCACACATACCTACATCTCTCCTTCCCCACCAGCACTTTTGGAGCACCATGGGTTGGCTGGTTCACACACTATCCCTATTTCTCCCCCGCCCTCCCAGCACTTTCTTAGTGCTGTGAATCGGCTTTTATTATTTATTCTGCATATCTACACTAGGAGTATTTGGGCTCCTAAGCAATTGAAAAATGCTATTGCTCCTCATATCCAAAGCTAGAATGTACTAATTATATAACGGGGAACCTTAAACAAATAACTTCACCACAGGTATTTAGCATTATACAGACTTCCAGGCTTGTTCTCTTGCACACAAGTACTCTAAAATAGATTTAAGTATGGCTTCAGGATTTTTCCCAAACCCTGAAGGATGATATTCTATTCATGCCCTGATGTTCTGTTTTCAGTATTTGAATGAAAACCCCGACATGCCTATCCATCTAATACTAAACTAAAACAAAAATCTTTACTTTAGTCTCCATGGCAGATGTTCAAGATAATACTATGGTCAATGGGAGCTCTCATGTAGAGAGAGCAAATGACAAACCATCTTTTGTTCAGCTTTGAGAGGAGAATTTTATCCTGTATAATTTAAGTTCCAGTTTGAGGGATTCTCCCCCTCTTCCCCCAAGTTTCCACATTTTTTTCTCCAGTTGAACGTGTTGAGAGAGTTTGACAGATGATCCTCAGCTTTTCACAGATCTTAGACTGGGAACTTTCTTTAGCTTCTTTAAAAGAAAATAAGAGTAAAGAAGTTTATTAGCAGTTTCATTATTTAATCTGGTTATTCAGAATAACTGACTCCCACACTTTGTCCTTGGTAATCACTGTGACCACCTCATTGAATCCTTCCTGAACTTCCTCTATTACATTGTATCAAGTTATTTTTCTCAGTGTGAAGACCACTCTCAAATCTTCCTCTCCCTACTTGTCTTCTCTGATCTTTATTATGTTGTTTACACCCCACATACTAAAATCAGAGAGAGGGAGGTAAAATTCCATTTAATCGGTTAACTGGTTAAATGTAATGTTTAACTGATTAAAGGAGAGATGGGCAGGAGAGCCTGCAGCCAGGCTGGAGTGGTCATCCCCCTCTCCATTTCCCCCCCTCCCACACACTCTCCCCCCCCTGCGCTGTGGATGGGGGCTGCTCCAGCCAGGTTGGAGTGTCTCCTGCATGCAGTGGGCTCCGCCGCGGCAGGCAGGGAGGTGCTCCAGCCCTCACCAGTTAACCAGAACTGGTAAGCATCACCTATTAAGAATCCACATTCCTAGTCAGAGATAGCAACTTCACATGCTGGAGAGTGAAGTTGCTACCTTTTTCCATGCTGCCCTTTATGATACAAGCTTAAATACTGCAAGAGAGTTTACCTACAGAGTCACATTGACCCTGGAACTTGCTGGGATTATAAGGGTTCACTCATATAGAGTAGTTTGCAGGGTTGAGGCCTAAATTATAAAATTCAAAAGCAGCATTAGATAGGTTAAAATGAAATCATCCATCATGGGAATGCATTTGATTTGTGACCGAAGCCATATGAGCTATTACCTAGATTTAGGATTCTTGGATTTCAGTCTCAGCTCTGTCACTTATGTGCAAGCTCACCTTGAGCTAGTCACTCATAGGTAAATCTTGCTCCCTCATGGTTTAGTCAGGATCTGAAAAGCAGCACAAATAAATAGTCAATGTTTTATATTTCCTACATATTTTGTCCATTTTGTGAAAGACACTTTCCCCCTAGCGAGAGAGGGAGAAATTCTATAAAGTATCAATCTTTTTTAAAAAATATTGATGGTCTGGTTGTGTAAATGGAGTATTATTATCATATAGGAATAAATGCCATTAATTACCAGCACTGTACATATGTATCTAAGGTCCACCTCACTGAGTCGATAAAAGAAACTCTCTTGTCAACTTCCTTTACTCATCTTATTTTGGTGGAGTACCGGATTCGATGGGAAAGTGATTGGTGGTTGATTTAATGGGTCTTTCTTCACCAGAACTGCTAAATCAACCCCTGGTGGATCGATCTCTGCAGCATTAATTCCTTCCATAATGGAGCCATACCCCTAGTGAAGTAAAAGACACAACTCCTATTGACTTCAATAGAGGATAGTTCTAGGTCTGTGGTCCCCAACATGGTGCCCACGGGCGCCATGGCGCCCGCGGGGGCATTTATGTGCGCCCGCGCCAGCGTTTTAAAACTACTCACATTCACCCCTGCTTAGAGCAGGGTCGGCAGCCTGGGGCCCGCTCATGGCCGCTTCCGCCCCCCTGCACAAGCCCATTGGCCGGACGTGGACAATGGCAGCTGCAGGAACCCACCAATCCCCAAGCACGTGGCCAGGCAGCTCCTGTAGGAGAAACAGGAGAGCAGCGCGTCTCGCTGGTAAGTGTCCGGCCGCCCAGCTACTCCCACTCCGATAGCTTCACCCACAGAACTCTCCTCCCAGACCCTGCACCCCAATCCCCTGCCTTGAGGCACAATCCAAACCCCTGGCCTGACCCCTCTCCCCCAGTAAAATGTCTGGTATTTTCAGTTTCTCAGCTGGAAAGCCACTTGGGACATTCTTCCCCTGCCACGTGGAAGGGAGTGTGAAATTTAAAGGTGCCATGATTTTTTTTGGGAGGGGGGAGGGTGTTTTTTTTGCTCAACATTTGTACATCCCCCCCCTTTTTATTAATGCAGAATTTTGTTTAAAAATGAATTACAATATAATTAAAATAAAAATTATCCAGTTCAATTAAGTTTCTATCAAATTTACCCAATTCACATTTAATATGAAAATAGCCTTCAATTTCACATTTGACGCCTTTTTTTGTTGGCGCCCGCCACACTCTTCTGAAAACATGAATGTGCTATTGGCCACAAAAAGGTTGGGGACCACTGTTCTAAGTTCTATGGGTTGGCGAGAGTCTGGTCAGTTGATACAGTCATAAAATGGAATTTTCAGAAGTGGTTAAGTGGCTTAGGAACACAAGTCTCATTCAAAAATTTAATAGAATTTATTCTCCTAAATCATTTAAGCTTATTTGAAAATCCCACCCATATATTTAGCGTTAGTATTTTTAAAAGTGTTTTCTACAGTTTAAAGCAGTGGTTCCCAATCTTTTTGATACTGGGGACCAGTAAACCCATTTACAAGCTTTTGGAGGACTGGTAATATTTATTTGCATATTCATTAAGCAAATGATGAATATGCAAATAAATTGTTTCTGGTACTCCCAAAGCCCCCAATGCCAACTTTAGCAGAGCTTTTGATACGGTCTCCCACAGTATTCTTGCCAGCAGGTTAAGGAAGTATGGATTGGATAAATGGACTGTAGGATGGATAGAAAGCTGGCTAGGCTGTCGGGCCCAGGGTTTCCCATACTTTATATAGTTGGAACCCCTTTTTTTTTTTCAGTACCTTTTTTTGCAGCCCAAAAATATAAATGCATATAAACTGGGTTGAGACAAGAGGTGCGGGCTCTGGGGTCTGAATGAGGAATTTAGGTGCAGGAAAGAGTGAGAGGTGCAAGCTCTGGGAGGGAATTTGGAGGATGTGGAGAAGGGGATGCTGGCTCGGGTAGGGGGCTCTAGGCTGGGGAGTGCTGGGCTCAGGTGGAGGGTTGGGGTGCTGAGCAAGCCACAAGCTTGTGGATGTGAGGGTGCAGGAGTTTGGGCTGTGGGTGTGAGGGGCTCAGGACACAGATTTGCAGTGTGTGAATGGTGCAAGAGTGTTGTGGCAGAAGATTGAGGATGTGAGGTTGCAGGAGTTTGGGGATGTGAGAGGCTCAGGACAGGGGGTTCCAGTGTATGATAGGCTCAGATTTGGAGTCAGCGTGGGGAATACAGGAGTGTTATGATGCTGTGACCAGATGATGACTTGGCCCCAATTGGGGGCTTGTTGGCCAGGCTTCATTTTTAAATAAAATATTGTCAAACACAAAAGGTTTCAGCATCGTCTTTATTTATGAGAAGGGCGGGTAACCTGTTTTGAGTCAGGGGTCACTGGCCCACAGAAAAGTCAGTCGCGGCCACACAAGTGAGATATGAAAACACAATCCCTCCATACCCCTCAAACCTGACTAATGTGGCCCCAACTGTGCTTGTGGGTGCTGCTGGGCAGGGTGCTTGTGGGTGCTGGGGCAGGGGACAGGGTGCTTGTGGGTGCTGGGGCAGAGGACTGGGTGCCGGTGGGTGCTGGGGTAGAGTACTTGTAGGGGGTCTGGGTGGAGGGGAGGGGACAGGGACCAATACCTGGGGATCCTGCAGCTGCATGCCAAGGCCCAGGAAATGTGCTGCTCCCCCGTACCCGAAACAGCGGTGCGGTACCTGAAACGCTGGTCCATCGCATGCCTGATGCCTTCCTGTGCGGGGGGAGGAGGTGTCCCAGACTGCGCCAGCCCCAACCGCTCAGGCAGCGTGCGCCTTGCTCCTCCGCTCCCCACGGCAGCGCGTGCCACCCGAGCAGCCGGAGTCAGCGCAGTCCCTGATCCCCACCCCCTCCCCAGCGTGCAATGGACTGGCGTTTTAGGTACTGCGCCAGCTGTTGGGGCAGGGGGGAGAGCAGCCCGCGCACTTCCGGGACCTGGCACGCAGCTGCAGAACTGCCCTCCGACCCCGCAGGAAGCCCGCACTACCTCCGTGGTCCCTGGAGGTAGCATCAGTGTGGTCGCCCCCCATTCTGGCCCCAATCCCGGTCGCTTTATTGGCCGGCGCTGGCTCCCATTCTGTGTCGGTGTGCCCGGCCTTCTCCCTGTTTCCTAGTGCTCGCCGGATCTAGCCCCACCACCCGGAAGCATGCCTGGCAGAGACGCCGCGGGCGGTGGGCTCTCTCCCAAGAATCATGAACGCAAATTTTTCTGAAGGCCAGTATTTTTTTTTCTAAGGACTGGTACTGGGCCGCGGACCACACTTTGGGAAACGCTGGTTTAAAGCATATGAACGTGAGCGAGGAATTCTGTTCCTGGCTGTTTTATTGACTTCCCATCTGCCGTTGGGCAAGTCGCTTACTATTGGAATAGTATTTCTTTTATTATTGAAAATGTGTATGCAAACTATGTTCAACATTTTAGGAAGCGTACCAAAAATCTTGAACACGGTCATTTGAATTAGTTGTGAATTTGTTCCTTCATTTCTTAATTAATGAAATACCGCTGTTTTCCAAATTCCAGATCTAGAGTGGCTGAACACTGAAGGCCCAATTTCTCTGTACAAAGACCTTTGTGGAAAAGTGGTGGTTTTGGATTTCTTCACTTACTGCTGCATCAACTGCATACACCTGCTGCCTGATCTCCATGTGTTAGAGCACAAATACTCTGATAAAGGTATCAGTGCTTTAGTATGCTTAGAATAGAATTGGCAATATCACAAGTGGAGTAGCTGAGTCATTTTGTTTCTGGTTACTAAACAGTTGGCAAGACTTCAGTGATGTCTAAAAGTACCTTTTAATCTATGTTTGCCTCAAAACAGGAGGACTGTATGTACTCCCACAACACTTCTAATAGAGGTTAGATTTGGCAGTTGTTACATCTGTGTATTTAGAAAAGCAGTATTAGTACTTAAAAGTCCAAGTCTGTGACTCTCATGAATAGGACTGTTTGCAGAATAAGGTGCTACTCAGTGTGAGTAAGGGTGCAAGAACTGACCCTGAATTTCTATACCTATATGAGCCACTGAATTTGCTTTCAGGCCTTGAAAGGTTTAAAAAAAACCAGATTTTAAGTAGGTGAGGTTCTGTACCAGCTGTGATCAGAGTACACATGCCTGATGTATCTAAATTTACAACTTTCCTGGGGTTTTGTTTTATTAATAACTGCAATAACAACAAAACAAAAACCTGATCTAAAGTTTTCCCCCCAGTTTGGCTGTTCATAGGTTTTTTCCTGCAGGCCCTCCTCGCTTCACTCTTACTTCTCTTTGCTCCCGTAATGCATTTCAACTCCTCTTTAAATTCTGGTTGCAGATGAAATCTGCCTACCTTTCTGACTAGGTAGACAGGTAATATCTTTAATTAGACTCACTTCTGTTGGTGAAAGAGACACAGTTTTGAGCTTCTTAAGTAATAATTGCCCTCCATTTTATGAAGAATTCTGATCTCCTGACATCAGGATGAGTCCGAAGAGGAGAATTGCATTCTTAGTAGGGTCCTAAATGCTACTAATCAGTGATGGACACTCTATAGCATATTGGAGAAGATATTTTTTTTCTGATGAGATGAGAGGGATTGAAACTAACTTCATTCTTCAACTCTTTGTTACAGACTATCATAATTTATTATGTTTAATATTTGTTTGACCTCCCATGGGGCTCTCTTATTAATTATATTATTGATATTTAACTTATTGCATTTTTCACTTCAGTTAAAGTAATAAAACATAGCTAGTTTTGCACAAAGTATTGTTATTGATATACTGTAATAAACACACACAATACCTTAAAGAAGACTTAAAAAGAAAGTTCCCTGCCCTGAAGAGTTTATAGCTTATTTCAGAGAAATACGATATTTGGTATAATGGTTGAGATACAAGAAATGGAGAAATTGCCAGTGAGGAAATACTGTAACAGCAATTTACGAGACAAGCAAATTCTAGGTGGGACAGCGTAAGTAATTGACACACGGGAAATGGGCTATTCCAGAGTGGCAGGAAAGGCTTAAGTGAAAAGTGCAGTGTAAGATAGCACTGGTATTTCAGTGAATAGTATATCTTTTCTTTTACTACTTCTAGCTTTATTTCTATCTACATACATCTTTGGCTCTTAGATTGGAATACAGTGGAACTCAATCTTGAGGCAGTTCCTTCGAAACTCTGCAGCTGATCAAATCATTTTGAATGAAATCCATCCCTCTAGCTTTGTGTCTTCCAACTTTTCTGTTACCCTCCACTCCTATGTTGAACACCATTGCCTATATTCTTCCTCTTTTCTTTTCACATGCCTAAAACACAAGCTTTTCTATAAGGCCTGGTCTAAAGGGGAAAGTTGACTTAAGATGCATGACTCCAGCTACATTAATTACGTAGCTGGAGTCAAAGTATCTTAAATCAGGTTTAGGCACTGTCTACACAGTGGAAAGTCGATGGGAGCACGTGCTCCCATTGACTTTCCTTACTCCTTGTGAGGAGCAGGACTACCAGTGCTGACAGGGGCACCCTCTCAGTTCGAAATTAGCAGGTCTTCACTAGACCTGCTAATTAGAACCTTGGAGATTGACTACTACTAGTATCGATCTCCATAGTGTAGACCAGCAGTTCCCAACCGCCGGGCCACAGACCGCTGCCGTTCCGCGATTCACTGGCTGCCGGGCCTCAGAGGCTGCCAGAGCTCAAGCTGGCTGTTCACAGCATCTCAGCGCTGGCAGCCATGGTGGCTGAGGCACGGCAAGAGGAGACAGAGCAGGAGGTGCCTTTCGCCCTCCTCCATCGTCCATGCTTGGGGAGGGAGGCGGCGGGCCCATGCCTGCATGGCCACTTTTGGCGGCAGCAGCACTAGGGCTGAGGTGCTGGCAGGAGGAGGCTACACCTCCTTCCTTCCTCCCCCCTTGGTAATAGCAGCCAGCCAAGGCTTCACGCTCTGCCCATGTGACCACTTTTGCCGCCGGCGGCACTGAAGCAGCAGCAGGAGGAAGTGCCTCCCTCCCTCCCTCCTCAGTAATCGCGGTCCGGCCAGGGCTCTGCAATCCGCCCACCCACCCATGGGAGTGCAAGACGTGCTTGGGAAGGGAGGGTGCACAAAGGAGGAGGGAGCGTGTGCGCTGCCAATGGCTGCTCCCCCTCTCTGCACGGCAATAACAGCCACACTCCCTAGTGGGCAGCCTCGCTCTGGTGAGAGTTGGGATAGGGGGGCAAAGGGGTGTTGGGTGAGGGCATGGTAGGGTCATGGGGCAAGATGTTGGCATGGGCTGTGGGGTCAGAGGTTAAAGGGTCAAACCGTGTTAGGCACTAGGGAGAAAAGAGCTGGGTTGGAGCTAGCAGTCAGGTAACATTGTATTTGTATATTTGCATATTCATTATTTGCATAATAACTATGCAAATAAAATGTTACCGGTCCCCCAAAAGTTTATGAATGAATTTGCCAGTCCCCGGCATAAAAAAGGCTGGGAACCACTGGTGTAGACAAGCCCTAACTGATACCGTCTTCACACTTTCCCTTATTTGATAGTTCTAAATATGATTCATTCTTGTGATGCCAAGCATCCATCATTTCTACTGTATTCAAGATCTGCTCCTGTCTCTTCCACACCGCCCTGCACAGCTTACAGGAAACTTAGGGCTAGGGATGGGAAAAGTTAATCAGTTAGCTGGTTAATTGTTAACTGGTCAGGGCTAGAGTTTAACTGGTTAACCAATTAAATGGAATTTTACATCCCTACTTAGGGCCACTGATAGGGGGCTGCTGGCAGGTGGGAGGTGCTAGTGGAGGAGGAGGCGGCGTTGAGTGGAGGGACTACTAATGGATGTTCAGCATGTACCATTTTTTTTCCCCTGTGAGTGTGCTAGTCCCAGGGCACCCATGAAGTCAGTGCCTATGCCACCAGTCTTTAGGGAGTGCCAGACTTGTCTCCTGCTATACCCCTCCAATTCTGATTTTTCCTGAATGCTTTGCCCTTTTTCTTCCTGCTCTAGGCTAGTGTTGCACTAGTGCTTGTGCCAAAAAACAGCAATGGGAAAGCAGTCCCAGGAAGAAGATGGCTTAATGTCTAGAAGTCTCCCTGCTGAAGAGCTTTGCAGGAGATAGGGCAGATAGCAAGAAGCAGTGATGATTACTGGGAATATTAGGGAAAGAGAGCTTTTTCCAGGAAAGGAATGGGAAAATGACAGTAAGAACAGTGAGAATAGCAGGTCTGCTGCAGGTTGGTGGGAAGAGTGAAAAGAAACAGGAGCTCAATTTACTTATGTCCCATTCCTTGTTCTGTAAAAGTGTACACTTGATGTTTCTGTGACTTAATGTATGATTTAGCTATTTGAAGGCATGATGCCTTTTCCCTTCTGCTTTACTACATAGTGGAAGCATGAATTAATGGCCATATAAAATATGCATGGGAGTATCTTTTTCTTAATTATTATACTGTACACTAACTTCATAGAATGTCAGAAAGTACTAACATTTTATTTTATGATCACATTGTGCAAGTACTCTGCTGACATACAACAAACAATATGAGGTTAGATTGATGGAACTTCAGTGATATGCTGCTGTGACATGAGATACCTGATCATAAGATGTTGTTTTAGGATGACCAGAAACAGCAAACTTAGCTACACGCACATACACACGTTTTAATTATCTGGATCTTCAATAGGTTTGTCTCAAAATAAAGCTCACTTTTGATGAACTATATGCCACCATTATCTTTACCTGAAATAGTCTTGCCTGTATCTCTATCAGCACTATTTCTGTTTTCAAAGTGGCATTCAGTATGTTATTTTAAGCCCCAGGGCATATTCAGTTCATGTTATCAGTAGACCAGAAATTGCCTGTTGAATTTCTATAAGAGGAAATACTTTTTTAATATTCAGAAACCATTTGGCAGAGGCCCAAATTTGTGCTCTTGAATAATCCTTGAAACCAAGGTTTTAATCTGGGGTATATTAAAATGGTAACACATTTGTCAGTCCATACAGTAGTTTGCACAGTTTAGATTTGTTTGCTTTTTTGAAAAAAAAGAAACCCTAAATTTCCTCTGGGCTCACAAATTGTAGGATATATTTAATCTAATGCAGATTAAAAATGATTGAAAACACTAACTTTCTTAGGTTCCTGCCACAAATTAATACTTTAAAATTTATATGAAAATAGAAATTGTGTAGCAAAAATAATAACTTTAACCTGGCAGCCATCTTTACAGAGAAAATCCGTGTAACAGTAAAAAATGTATTGTAACCTAAAATTACTTTTCCTTGAATGGGAGACAGAAAACCATATTGTATTTCTGTATGCTGAGTCACTTTTTTATGGCAAGAAGGAAAGTGGGTGCCTTTTGTATTGCATAGTACAGCCAAAGAGAGAGCAGTTATGTACTTCATTATTTATATGGCACCATAATCATACATGACACTATGGGTATAGCGTGTGTGGGATGTGCTCAATAGTTAACAGAATCACACTTCAAAGATTTTATATTCTAAAGCAGGGGTGGGCAAAATATGGCCCGCGCCCTGCATCTGGCCCGCCAAGCTGCTGAATCCAGCCGCAGCCCAGTGGGAGCCACAGCCAGGCTCCTCGCCTGCCTTGCCCCTTCACAGCGCTCAGAGCAGCCGACTGTATGGGCCATGACGTTCTGTGGGTGCTGTGAGTCCGGGGGAAAGATGGGGAGAGGCTTCCTGTGCTGCCCCCTCCTCTAACACAATCTCGCAGCAATCATTGGCTGGAAATCGTCCAATGGGAGCTGCCTGTTTCCAGGACAGGTAGCATGCGAAGTACCCTTCCTCTCTGCCCACAGGCTCACCGCTTTCAGAGCAGCACATGGCCCTTGCAGCCAGGTGCTCTGAGTGGCGTGAGGGGGCATAGAAGGCAAGGAGCCTGTCTGAGAAACCTCCTGGGCTGCTGGCTGAGAGCTGCCCAGGTAAGCACCTCCTGGCCAGAGCCTGCCTCTGGCATTCCAGCCCCTCCTGCCCCTGCAACACTCTGACCCTCCCCCCCACCCCCTGCTGTACTCCTACCCCACATAACCCAATATGTACCTATACCCATTCCAAGACTCTGCACTGCCACCCATACCCCTCCTCCAGGTCACAACCCCCTCCCAGACATTGCACCCTAATCTCCTACCCCTGATCACAACACAAATCCCTGCACCCCCTCTTGAACTCCTGCTCAAGGTCACAACCCCCTCTCAGACCTTGCAATCCCTCCTGCATCCCTCCTCCAGGTCCGAATCCTCTCCTTCATCCAAACTCCTTCCCAGACCCCACACTACCTCTTGCACCCCAGTCCTTTACCCCAAGCTCCTTTCTGCACCCAACCTCCATCCCAGACTCCACACCTCCTCCATTAATATCATGGAAGATGAGAACCTTGACTATTTACCAAATTCTTGGGAGTAGCTGCCCCATCAAATATAATTGCCCACCCCTATCCTAAAGGTACAATACAGAGAATACAAAATATATGTTATGCAAAGAATGAAGCACCGCGGCATAGCTTTAATTCTTTGCTTGCTAAATTGGTCCTTTAAATCTTTGAATTAGTAAATTGAGTGACCTGGATGTACATTAATCATCATTTCCAGTATTTGGAATGCTGGGGAGAAAACGGGGGCTTCTGGGGGAATCCTGCATCACGGACAATTCAGAATTTTGCAGAAATTAATGTTGTGCAGGCAGAATTTCCTATTTTCCTCAGAGAAATGGACTGTAGAGATGTCCATGTTAGCTGCCACTAGGGACCAAGCAGAACTCAGTTCGTAAATAGAAGACAAGACTGGATAGAGGGGGTGGGAACAGGAGGGTTCCCAGCAGTTGCAGTTCTCAGCATACCCTCGAGGGAAGTGGCAGCATGCAGGAAACTCCAAGCAAGCCCAGGACCCAGTATCAGGCTATTTCTCCTTCTGGATCCCTGGGGCTTAGGAAAGTAGAGTCTGTGAATGTCTGGGCCAGGGAGAGGGAGCCTGCAGCTGGGCCATAGCGGATGTGTGTCTGGGCCAGGGGGGCCTGCACCTGGTCTCTGGGGGTGTAGATGATGAGTGTGTGGGGATTGCAGGGAGGGAGGGGGGAGGCTGTAGCTGGACTCTGTGGATGGGAGGTTTGTGAGTGTCTGGGCTGGTGGGGCCTAGGAATGTGAACTGGTTAAACAGTGTGAGGCTGGAGCAGCTCCTAGCCCAATGGTTGGCAGGGGATCTCCTGCAGCTGGGCTGGCGGTCCCCCCCCCCCCCGCCGCTCACCTCCCCTTTAATCTGTTAACTGGTTAAACAATATGTTTATTCGGTTGACCAATTAAACTGGACTTTACATCGCTGGGGGGCCTTGTAGTTGGATTCTGGGGGAGAGGACGTGAATGTCTGGGAGGAAGGTTGCCCTAGTTGGTCTTTGGAGAATAGAGGATATGAGTGTCTGCCCCCCCCCCCCCTCGAGCTGGTCCCCAGGGAGGAGTGGGCAAAGGAGGAGGAACTGGGCTGTCAGTAGGGGTTTCTTCAACATTAGAATATTTTGCCCAAAATTATTTTTAACCACTCTCTAAATTACAAAACAATTAAAGGTCTTTTATTCTACAACATGAAGGCTCTGACATGTTCCAGAAATCAAATTGACATCCAGTGGTTGCCACTGTTTTTAAAAAATCGTGGTTTTTGGGTTCAGATTAAAACAAGGCATGTTGTATATTTACTGTTTAATTTATGATGATATTCTGTCAACAGTGTATAATAGAAGGGAAAGGAAACATTCATCTGAGCTTTTCCATATGAGGTGCTGAAAGATGGCTGTGACGTGTAACAATTGATTATTTTTAGTCTGTCATTATAAAGTATAAACTAAGCTTGTTTTTTCACAAGGAAACTAAGCTGTTTTTTTTTTCCCTTGGCATACTTATTTCAGTGTCTTGGACCTACACTGCTATATACAGAAATTCAGAGGTAACTAGTGGGGTCTCCCAAGCATCTATCCTGGGACCAATCCTATTCAATTTATTTACAAATGATCTCAAGAAAGGTGGCAACATTTGCAGATGAGACCATACTGCTCAAGATAGTTAAGACCAAAGCGGACTGTGAAGAGCTTCAAAAAGATCACACCAAACTAAGTTGATTGGGCAGCAAAATGGCAAATAAAATTTAATGCTGATAAACGTAAAGTAATGCACATTGGAAAAAATAATCCCAACTATACATACAACTAGCCAATTAGCCTGTCATAAGACAGGATTTTCAGGTCTTTCCTCCACGTTGGTCGTCTTCTCTCCTGAGCCTCCTGTCTCTCGCTCAGTCTCTCTTTCCTCCTCCTCCTCCTACTGCCTCCCCCCCCCCACCTTCTGCCTCTCTCTCCGTCTCTCTCTTTTTCTCTTCTCCCCCTCGTGCCTCTCACTCTCCCTTTCTCTTCTCCTCCTCCCCCTCCTGCCTCTCACTCTTCTCTGTCTCCATCGGGGACACATGCTCGTCCAGGCCCTGCCCCCTGGGCGTGTACGTCACCGCCCCACCCTCCTTTGCCTCCCGCCATGGCGCTCGGCTGACTTCTGTGCCGCTCAGCCGTGCCGCTGCGTGGGAGCAAGTGGCGCAAACAGCCTCTCTCTCTCTTCTCCTCCTACTGCCTTGCCCTCTCTCTCTCACAGCTCTCGTCTGTCTCCCTTTCTCTTCTCCCCCTCCTGCCTCTCACTCTGTGTTTCTCTTCTCCTCCTCCTGCTGTGTCTCTCTCACTCTCTCTCTTGCTGTTCTCCGCCTCCTCTCTGCCTCCTCCATTCTCTTCTCTATCTCCTCCGCGTCCTCTGTGTCTGCTCCGCTTTCCTCCTTTTGAATCCGGTGCCCTTTCCTAACATCAGAGACGCACGCTCGTCCAGGCCCCCCCCCCGGCTGTTCCCTCTGGGTGGCCATGTTGCCCCCTGCCGTGGCGCTCGGCTGATTTCTGCACTGCTCAGCCAGGCCACTGCGTGGGAGCAGCGGTGCAAGCAGCTGTTTGGGCCCCGCGCTCCCTATGCAGCACCCCCATGCTGCATGGTGAGCGTGGACCCCAAACAGCCGCTTGCGCCGCTTGCTCCCACACGGTGGCCCAGCTGAGCAGTGCAGAAGTCAGCCAACTGCCATGGCGGGAGGCAACAGCGCCGCCCAGAGGGAACAGCCGGGGGGGGGGCCTGGACGAGCATTTCAGCGTTACAGAGTCAGACATTGGGCTACTATATATATGACTAGCCAATTAGCCCATCATAAGACAGGATTTTCAGGTCTCTCTTCCACGTCAGTCTTCTCTCCTGAGCCTCTGGTCTCTCACTCCGTCTATCTCTATCTCTCAGCTCTCCTCCCCCTCCTGCCTCTAACTCGGGGGACCGCGGAGCCCAAACAGCCGTTTGGGCTCCACGCTCCCCGTGCTGCATGGGGAACGCAGAGCCCAAATGGTCGCTTGCACCACTTGCTCCCACGTGGCGGCCTGGCTGAGCGCCGCAGAAGTCAGCCGAGCGCCACGGTGGGAGGCAAAGGGAGGCGGGGCGGTGACGTTCACAGGCAGGGGGTGGTGCCTGGAGCCGTTGTCACGCTGCACGTCACTGCCCCGCCCCCCTTCACCTCCCACCGTGGCTCTCGGCTGACTTCTGCACCACTCAGCCGGGCCGCTGTGGAGGAGCAAGCGGCGCAAGCAGCCGTTTGGGCTCCCCCGCGGCGGCTCGGCTGGGCAGCGCAGAATTCAGCCGAGCACCACGGTGGAAGTTGAAGGGGGGCAGGGCGGTGATGTACACGGCCAGGCCCCAGCCCCTGGCCATGTACGTCACCACCCCACCCCCCTTCCCCTCCCGCCGTGGCGCTCGGCTGACTTCTGCACCGCTTAGCCGGGCCACCACAGGGGAGCAAGTGGCGCAAGCGGCCGTTTGGGCCCCGCGCTCCCCATGCAGCACAGGGGGCTGCATGGGGACCACGGCTCCCAAATGGCCGCTTGCGCTGCTTGCTCCCCCGCGGCAGCCTGGCTGAGCAGTGCAGAAGTCAGCCGAGTGCCACTGCGGAAGGCAACAGCGCCGCCCAGAGGGAACAGCCAGCATTTTAGCGTTACAGAGTCACAGACATTGGGCTACTATATATAAGAGATGATGGGGACTAATTTAGCTACAACTGCTCAAGAGAGATCTTGGAGTCATTGTGGATAGTTCTCTGAAAACATCCATTCAGCCTGCAGCAGCAGTCAAAAAGCAAATAGAATCCTAGGAATCATTAAAAAGGGATAGAGAATAAGACAGAAAATATCTTATTGCCTCTATATAAAACCATGGTACACCCACATCTTGAATACTGTGTACAGATGTGGTCACCTCATCTCAACAAAATATACTGGCATTAGAAAAGGTTCAGAGAAGGGCAACAAAAATGATTAGGGGTTTGGAACAGGTCCCATGTGAGAAGAGATTAAAACACTTGGACTTTTCAGATTGGAAAAGAGGGCACTAAGGGGGGATATAATAGAGGTCTATAAAATCATGACTGGTGTGGAAAAAGTGAATAAGGAAAAGCTATTTACTTATTCCCACAATATAAGAACTAGGGGTCACCAAATGAAATTAATAGGCAGCAGGTTTAAAACAAACAAAAGGAAGTTTTTCTTCACTCAGCTCACAGTCAACCTCTGGAACTTCTTGCCAGAGGATGTGGTGAAGGGCAGGACTTTAACAGGGTTCAAAAAAGAGCTAGATAGATTCATGGAGGTTAGGTCCATCAATGGCTATTAGTCAGGATGGGTAGGAATGTGACCCTAGCCTCTGTTTGTCTGGAAATTGGTGACAGGATAGGGATCATGTGAGGATTACCTGTTGTGTTCCCTCCCTCTGGAGCATGTGGTGTTGGCCATTGTTGGCAGACAGGATACTGGGCTAGATGGACCTTTGGTCTGACCCATTATGGTCGTTCTTATGTTCTTATATTTTTCACAAGGAAACTAAGCTTGGTTTTTTTTTTTTCCTTGGCATACTTATTTCAGTGCCATGGACCTACATTGCTGTATACAGAAATTCAGCTTTGAGATGTTAACTGAAAGTCTCATTTGCTTCATGGTTTTAAACACTTCCATGTTTTTCCATAGGTGTTCAGTAAACTACTTAAAATTATTATATAAAATTGTGATTATCGAAACATTGCTTTTAAAAAAGATTGACAGTTATACAAGAGCTCAACTTTGAAGAAATTACTTTGACTGTAAAGAGCAGTACTTTGATTTATTGCCTAGTTTATCTGCATCGTTTTCCTGGTTTTTTATTTGTTTCATACTGTAAATGAAATACAAATAGAAATAATATGCAGGCTAATTGTAAAGATTTTCTAGGCATTGCACTACATTAAAATGGGCTGGAAAAATTGTTCAGACCCAGTTATCTATAAATATTTGAAAAGTTTAGTGTGGCACAAAAGGGTATATAATGGAGTAAGTAATTGAAATCACAAAAAGGAAAACTATGCTGAAAAACACTCCTAATGGTAAGATTAGTTGTTCTGTAGAACAGTGTCCAATGAGTAGTGTGGGAAAAATATTATATGAGACATTAAAAATAAGACTGGACAGAGTGCTAAAAACATATTGAGAGCCCATTTGGATCAGACTTGTCTTCTGACAGTGTCTAATGCCAGATGTTTCAGAGGCAATGAACAGAACAGGGCACTTAACAAGTGATCCATTCATCTTCTGTTGAAGGCAACTATCTGCAATGGCAAATAGGAGGAGTAGGACTCTGATTCTGAAATCATATCCAGGCAGTTAAGCCACCACAGGGGAGCAAGTGGCGCAAGCGGCCATATATCCACTGGGGCTTCCCATGGGTATATGTCAACACTGCAGCTGGAAGTGCATCTTCCAACTAAGGAGGACAGACACATGCTAGCTCTGCACTGGCTAGCACACTAAAAATAACATTGTGGATGCTGTGGCAGGATAGTGGCTTAGGCTAGCCACCCCTCTCTTAACCCCTGGCAGTTGGGCTAGTTGCTTGAGTCCAACCCACCCAAGTTGCTGCCCCTCGTGACATCTATACTGTTATTTTTAATATGTATGTTCAAGCAAGAGCTAGCATGAGTCTGTTGGGCAGCAGACTTCAGTATAACTGCTCATGTGAAGGGTCTGCTCCCACCCAGAAACATGTACTTTACAAAATATTCCCCACTGACAAGTAATCTTTCATTATTTACTGTCACTCTACCTGACTTCCCTCCACTACACAATATAGTTATGGTATAAGAAGTAGAGTAACACCTATATTCAGGTTATATAAACATTCTATTCAAAGGGAATCATTTTTGGTTCCTTAACACTTTCTCTTTTACCTGTTAGAAATTTTAGCAGATGTTCAGTGTACAAGAACTTCTAAGATCTGAGGCAAAGGTTTCAACGATTTTTCAGAATAAAAAATATTTTTCCATTATTAAAAAAATGCAAGCTAGAAATCTGAAGTGTTGGCAGGGAGTTGGTGTCTTAATTGCTAATGTGCCTTTGGGTGGTCTGCTGACTGATGATATAAGAGTTTAAAAATGTGTTTGTGAATGCTTGATTGTTACACAGTATATTCACAAGGAGAGAGAGGGTTGTGGAAGGGGCAAAAGCCTTTAACCATCTGTTTTCCCCCCATCCCCATCAATGGCTCCTGTCCAAGCACTAGAGGAGGTCTTCACACTCTCAAACTATAGACCAAGTCTGACAAATTTACTCAGGTCATCCAGATTAGGAGTCCCATCTAGTAAACCACAGAGAATTCACCTGAGGAGAAAGCTGCTTCATAATTGAAGTTGGTAGCTCTGCTCTTGAGAGAACTTCATTTGCCACTTTTCCCCTTCTCCTTGCTCCTATTTATATTGGATGGGAGTATGGATAACGAGAGCCTGAAGACTGCAGAGAGACACTCAACTTCCTGAATTCTACTATCTCCTAAAGGAGTAGTACAAACTGGAAGTGGTGATGTGCTTAGAATCTCTGCTGTCATAAACTTTTTCTGTATGCAAGGTAAAAAGAAAAGTTAACATTAGAGGCATATCTAGCCTACGCTAGACTTTCAAAAGAGGATATGCAAATTCCAAGGGAATTTGCATATCTTCTTTCGAGCTCACTTTCAAAAGTGAAAGCAATTAAGATGTGGTTTTGTCAACGAACCCTCCCGTTTGTCGACTAGCCGCTTTTCCTTTAAAAATGAGGTTTGCACGGCTTGTCGACAAATGGGAGGGTTTGCCAGCAAAACCGCATCTTAATTACTTTCATTTTCAAAAGTGCCGCTTTTGAAAGTGAGCTCGAAAGAAGATGTGCAAATTCCCGTGGAATTTGCTTATCTTTTTTCAAAAGTCTAGTGTAGTCTAGATACGCCCTTAATGAAGAAGAAAATATAAAAAATGGTAAATTATTTTGCATCTGACGCTTCGTGCTGTACTTGGGGGAGAGCTGGAGGGTACTTTGCGCAGCCCACAATTGAGCAAAGGGTGGCTCCTAGAACAGACAACAGAAATAGGTCAGTGCTCCAGGGCAGGGTGTTTCCCAACTCTCCACTGCAAAACAGCACACCTACACTCCTCCGCTGGCAACCAAAATGGAGAGGACAGCTCAGTGCATGGCAGGGAGGCCAGGGGGTCCAAATACTCCCCTGTGCAAAATAGCGTCATGCGCGCACACATCACTGCCACCTTCAAGCCAGATGCTGAGGAAGAGAAAAGGAAACCTTCCAGTTGTTCCTCTGCTGCTCTCCCAACCCAAACTGTCCCCTTCCCAAAAAATTCCTCTCCCCATACTCCCCCACACATGTTCTCCACGCAGGCTCTTTCAGGCAAGGCAAGGCAAGTAGACAGTGTTGTGTGCCCTGGAGTTGTCCTGAGGGGCCAGAGTCGGGAGAGGAGTAGAAAGATGCAGTTGGGGGAGCAATGCCCTCATGGCCCCCCGATTCCATACCCTGAATGTGATGTCACAATGTGACACATGTTGCTCCTATATGGTGACTATGTTGCTGTTTTTTGAGAGGACAATTCACAGCAGAAAAAGTGTTTCCTGGAGAAATGTTGCTTGTAAGGTGTAGCTGCATTCTTTTGTCTACTATATTTGGATACTGAGGTTGAGGGATTCCAGGTGTTGTTTGTAGTTCCAGGACACTTGTACTATCCAGAAGCATGAGTGATCTTGGAGAAGTGCTGGCTATATAATGCTTTGCTAAGGTTTTCCATTGTATTAAAAATTCTGATTTATCTAGTAGTAACTTTGTACAACTGCCTAGTTAATGTAATTTTACTCCAGTCAAGAAAAGGAATGTGAGGCAAGATCATAGCTGTGAGCAGTGTAATCTGGGAAAGGGACAGATTCCAGAAAGTAGTCTGGGATTGTGGCTCACACAGTCTGATCAGTTCCACTCAGATCTGTAAGGTTAGGAAGAACAGAGTTCATAAATTATTTATGTAGAACATAAACATATAGTTATGACTTATAGCACTGTAGAACTTCACTAAGAAAGGTTACGAAATATCATTGTCACATATACAGTTAAATTTCTTTAACATAACATAATCTCATCTAAACACAATATAAAATCTTGAATTAGATATACCACCGTCCTATACTTTGAGGATTACAAATAGTGCAGTAAAAAAACAACAAATGGTCTGGTAGCACTTTATAGACTATTAAAACATGTAGATGGTATCATGAGCTTTCGTGGGCATGGCCCACTTCTTCAGATGACCGGAGTGCTGTGTTTGCTTTCATTTCTGTTCTAACTACGAACAGCATGGGGCAGTGCATGTGTGGTTTATATAATATATATAGTTGTGTCCTGCATTTTAAAGGTATTCAGAAATGGTACATAATAAGGACATAAACTGAATCTTTGACACTAATATTGATCTTTCTGAAACAGTTCCGGTTTCTCCTTGACAAAATATGGTAAATAAAGTTTCTTTGTTCCTTGGAAGATTACTAAAAAGTTAAGGTTCTTTTTCTTTCTTTCTGATGGGAGAGGAACATCTTCTTTAAGTGCCAAGTATAATAGAACTAAGTAAACTTAGCCTTTGTCACAAAAAGAAAATTAACTAGAAATGAAAAACTTGCTTTTGAATTTTATGAAAGCATGGAAAAAGTAGTCAAGGAATTTGAGAGAGGTGACTGATTGTTTCCATCTTATTTATGGACGTATTAGAGTGGCTGCTGGTGTACAATAGCTGAATTATAAAAATAACTATAGCACCTTTTCTCTTAGGGTATCAAGACTGTTATCTTCTCTTTTTCTTATGGAGAAATCAGAGGCAGTTTGGGTGTTTAGCTGGTTTCTATGACTATGTATTAATCCTCCCTAAAATAAATTACATGAAAAATTTCATATCTGGTGTGTCATAAGCACTATTTGTTAAACTGTATGTTTCAACAAACATTAAAATATGGAATATTGTAGTATGTCATAGGGATGCTAAATTTAGATCAATCAACTAATCGAATAGTCTGTGGAATTTGCTTTGACTATTTGATTAGTCGATAAGGGCATATCTGCCTTTGAAACATAGCAAGAGCCCCGCTTTTGCTACATTTCAAAAGCGGAAGCGCCGCCAGTTCCCCACTGCACTCCTGTGCTTCCCCCCCTTTTAAACCAGCTCCCCCCCCCCCCAGCACTGGCTCCTACTCCCCCCCCCTTGCTGCTTCTCTCTGATAGAGGCAGTAAGGGCGGGGAGCGACTAGTCAAGCGACTAGTTGACTATCCGATAAGCATATTCTTACTGCATAGTCGACTAGTCGCTTACATTCCTAGTATCTCAATAGTACATACATTTTCTACTATGTTTTTGGTAACTTTGAAAGAATTATTTGTATCCTGTTTATTAGTTCCAGATTTCTGTGGTAAGTTTGATTACCAATTTTAGAATGTAGTTTTCCATTACTGCATTTTTGTAAAGTAGGACTGTACTTGCTATTTAATCTCTTATTCAGACTTATTTGGATGCAAGCATGTTTCGTCATAAATACTATGTTGGGGTTTTTTTGCTTTCAGATGGCCTTCTGGTTGTTGGTGTCCATTCAGCGAAGTTCCCTAATGAAAAGGTTCTTAGTAACATTAAAAGTGCTGTTCTTCGATATAACATTACCCACCCTGTGGTAAATGATGCTGATGCAATGCTTTGGCATGAACTAGAAGTGTCTTGCTGGCCAACTGTGGTCATTCTTGGGCCTCGTGGAAATATGCTGTTTTCTCTTGTTGGAGAGGGGCACAAAGATAAATTATTTTTATTTACTTCTGTTGCGCTAAAGTTCTACAAAGAGAAAGGACAAATCACAGATAATAAAATTGGAACAAAGTTGTACAGAGACTCTCTGCCTTCTTCTGCCTTGCTGTTTCCTGGCAAAGTGACTGTAGACAATTCAGGGGATAGGCTCGTGATTGCTGATACCGGACATCACAGGATTTTGGTTGTCAGGAAAAATGGGCATATTCTACACACCATTGGAGGTAATATTTACATATGTTTCTTAGGGTCATATTATTTGTGTCTTCAGAGAAATCTGTGCATTCTTTGTGTTCAGTGCTCAGCATATTGTAAACATTTGAAATTAATGGCAGATTTTTCAATATTTGATTTAAGCATTTTTCTTGCAACTCTTTGTCATAGTTTTTGAGTAGTAAAATAACTTTTAGAACAAATCTGTCTGAGACTCTTTGAATATACTTGATTAACATGCTTCATGATTCTAATTGTTAGAGTAATTTTGACTTTTTAATATTAATGTCAATATTCAGTACAGATAGAGTATTGAATCTGCACAGACAGTTACTAGTTATAGATCACTTTGTGTACATGGTGCTGAACCTCCAGATAGCAGTTAAGGTGTCACTCCTTCCCAGATGCCAAAAAGACGGAATCCACAGTAAGGGAGTGGGTATGCCAGGGAAATGAGGTGAGATACTAACACCTCTCTCAGCCCACTGAATATGCTGATGAAACATTTCTTTTTAGCGGAATCATTGGCCCAGCTGCTAAGTAGGGATTCCCTAGGAGCATTGCTCTTTAACAATTTTATATAGTGTCTGCAACAAATTCATTGCAGCCTTGTGCTGTTGCACAGGAACCTAAAAGACTAGAAATTGTCTACAAACAATTGTGAAACTGATTATTCATTACAGGTTGGACCTCCCTGGTCTGGGCACTGTCGGGACCTGACTGGTCACAGTTGAGGGATTCTTCTGGATCAGGGGAGGTCATTTCAGGCCCCCTTCTGCCACCTCCCCATGCCAGCTTCCAACCCCTCCCCAGCCCAGCTGAGCTGCATGCTGGCTCCCTGCCTCCCCTCGCAGCCCAACTGAGCCATGCTTATAACAGCCCAGTTATAAGCAGTCCTACTGACAACTACTAATGACAGATTTTGCTATGGATCTGATGCAAAACCATTAAAATCAATTAAAAGTTTTCTGTTGACATCAGAGGACTTTGGTCTTATATGGATTTTTTCAATTAATCTGCCATTGAATAACACCTATTTCATGGTAGGATGTTGAAGCTATTAAACAATGCCAGTAATACTAAAGTTTTAAAACAAGACCCTTACATGAATGAAAGCAGATTAAGAAGGCAGAGCATAATTATCCAAGTTAAAAAACCTGACCAAGACACCAACATCAAAACCTCTGCTGTTGTGAAAGCTGCTATGTGAATTCATATGATCAGCTGTAAGAATGTTTTTGATCTGTAAGATGGCATCCCCAACAGCAAGGTATTCCTTAATATGATGTTGGATTATCCATTGAATAGTGAATCAAAGAGAAGAATACTATCTATTTAATCAGTAAGACCACTTCCTGTCATCCTGTGCAGTTCCCCGGAGGTCTTGCATACAAGTACTTTTTGACCTTGAGTCTGCAAAACAAGTTAATTTTTACATTATGAAATCCTCGTCTTTGCTGTCTGTAAACCCAAAACTGTCACCTTACAATTTATAGGTAGAAGTTAATAAAAAAAAATGTATTTTAGTGACTCAATAAAAGAGGTGTGGGCAGAAAACAATATAGTAAAGATTATAATTCAATAATAAGTGTTGGTATCCAGTTAGGTTAAAATAACTGAATTTGCATAATAAATCATGATGCACAATTATTACATTGTACGTAGAAATGTCTTTCCATGACAGCTGCAATAAATTCATATTACAATGTACTTTGTCTTTCATTGTAACATATGATACTTAAGTTTGCAGTTCTCTTTGTAGATCGTGATGCTCTTCCCAGTGCTTATCATGCTG
The DNA here is from genome assembly GCA_032595735.1 of Pelochelys cantorii. Taxonomy (NCBI): domain Eukaryota; kingdom Metazoa; phylum Chordata; order Testudines; family Trionychidae; genus Pelochelys; species Pelochelys cantorii. The sequence continues at coordinate 63,421,377 of CM064333.1, read as the reverse complement.
TCTAGAAGGCTAAGCATGCTACCGTTTATATACAGTGCTAGACCTCTTTGTTGCTAACAAATAGATCGAAAACTGTTTAGTTTGATTTTTAGCTTATCTAGAACACTAAATAAGTGAAAAAAATAAAAGTAAAGAACTTAAAATGTTTATAGCTAGTTTGCTTTAGTTTGATGTAACCAGGACTAAAATCCTGAGGGATGGCTTTTCTGAAACTGTCTTCTGAGTACAAGAAAAGAGCAGTCATTTGGAATCCCAATAAAAGATACTGTGAATATTGCTTGAGTGGAGAACACATGTATGCTTAGAATTTGAGGAGAAAGACTAAAGCAGCATATCAAATCGTATCATTGCTGTTGCATAGCAAGATGATTCTAAAATGAAACTATACAGAAGAAATCTAAAAAAACCTGAACTGTGTGTTGAACTGCAAAAGCACCTTCTGGAAAATGTTTAAATCTGTAAAATAATTGTACATGTGATTCTTTACTGTTTTCTTTTTTTCTGGTGTGAAATCTTACTCATTTGGTTTGTATGTGTTTAGGACCAAACAGTGGGAGAAAGGATGGAAGTTTTTCAGAAGCAGCATTCAATTCACCGCAAGGAGTGGCTATAAAGAATAACATTATTTATGTAGCTGATACGGAAAACCATCTGATTAGAAAGGTAACATTTACATTTAAAAGCAAGGTAAAGGATAACAATCCAAATTCTATTCTCAGTTGCACAGATGCTAATTGGCATCTAAGAAATTATTCACGAATTATGCTGTGAGAGCAGAATTTGGCCCAGTATTTTATCAGTAATTAAACAAATATTTTGGCCCAATTTGTTTTTAAGGAAACGATGTCCACTTTTGCTGTAATTAATGGTTTAAAAGAATTTAATGACAGTAATTTAATAGTTTCTTAATTGAAAATGCAGTAATAATTGAAATAATTTGTGCCATGACATTTTTTCCAGTAAAAAGCTGCACACATGATTGGTCCTGACAACCCCATGATTTGCGTATTAATTTGCTATGAGAAATATCCAGTGTTAGTTATGACTATAGAAATTGTTTTCCCTTCATTTCAAATTACAAACCTAACATCAGATTTTTGCATACCTGTGGTGTGGTGCTGTGGTAGAATGGGTCCATAGTGTTTGTAGAGCTATACAATAGAGGAACAAGCCAGAACTAATCATTTATATTCTTATTAGAAGATTTGCCCAGCATTGTTCAGGTCCTTAACTGAATTAATTTTTCTTTTTTGGAAAATAAAATGAAAATGTACATGCTTCATTTAAATCATTGCCTCTCCATGGCTGCTGCAGTGGACACAGCTGGGGGAGGGATGCATGTGCTCCAGCTGGGGAAAGTCTACGTTTGTTTTCCCCCTGTGCTCTCTAGCCAGAGTAAGGAATGCAGCAAACTAGAGATGTCAATGTGTAGATGACTACACGATTAACCGATAAGCATGGGCTTTATCGGTTAATCTTGTCAACTACACGCACTCCACCCCTCTTGCTGCCTCTGTATCAGAGTCAATGGGGGGTGTGGGAATGGGAGCTGGTGCCCAAGCACTGGATCTACTTCCCCCCCCCCACCTCTGTGCCACTGCCTCTGATAGAGAGGTAGGAGCGCGAGCGGTGAGAGAGGCAGGCAGGAGCTGATATGCGTGGGGAACCGGCTTTCAAGCAGGCTCCCCGCACATGCCAGCTCTGTGGGCCCGCCTGCCCGACCCCCTTGCTACCTTCTACAGAGGTGGGGGACAGGCAGGAGACAATGCTGGGAGGAGCCAGCTTAAAAGCCGGTTCCCCCAGCATCAGCTCCATGGTGCCGCCTTCCCCCCCCCGTCTCCCGCGCGGCCCAGATTCCCCATGGACAAAGGCTGCTTCGCAGCAGCAACCCTGTCCATGGGGTGTCTGAGCTCCCCACAAACAGAGGCTGTTCTGTAGCAGCATCACTTGTCCACAGGGAGCTCGGACCCCCTGCAGACTGGGGCTGCTGCCACCCCATGCTGCTGCCTCTGATACAGAGACAGCAGTGAGGGGCGGTAGGCAGGAGCCAGTCTTTGTGGGAAGCCAGTTTTTAAACTGGCTCCCATTGCAGACCAGCTCCTGCCTATGACCTCACACTGTTGCCTCTGATACAGAAGGACTATCAAATAGTTGTGTAACCACTAACATTTCATGCAGTTACACAAGTATTGAATTACACACTATCTAACATCCCTACAGCAAACTGCACTTTCCCCTCACTCCTTGACAAAGGGAACAACCAGTGATGTTCCTGTACGAATCAGAGGGCAGGAGGATAGGGAAGAGGGATTCATCCATCTTGCCTCTGTCACAGCTGAATTTTCCAACCTGGCATTCCAAGTGTAGGTAATGGGGGCCGGCTAGAAAAAGAAAAACATTGTCACATCCTGCCTCTGCAATTCCTAGAGGCAAAAAAAAAGTTTTCTTGATTTCAGTTTCCCCTAAAATCCATTCAGTATTGCTTCCCCCAAGTGTCCAAATCTTTTTCCAGGGAAGAAATCACTTGGAATCTCTTCCCTGAGGGCCAAACTTCCCAACCTCCTTTCATTAAGGAGTTGGAAAAACAAACAAGCACTCTGTCACAGAGACGAATGAACCTGTGCCCTCTCTCCAGTAACATGTCTCCAGTAACATGTTTAAGGACACACAAGATCAAGCAATACTGGTTAACAGAACAAAAAAAAGAAAACACTTTTATTATTTAAAACAAGACTATTGTTGCAAGCATAGTAAATGACTTGGTGTTAAAAAGTCATGTATTGAAACAAAACTCAGGGATTCTCCCTGGGATTAATTCTTGATTCCAGGAGAGAAAAACAGATGACAGTTAACCAGCTCACACACAATTTCCAAACCCCAAACAAGAAAAACAATAAACCTGATGGATTACCTAAACGTTTTCCTACTCACGCATTCTGAGGAATTCAGGGGATCTGTTTTGGGGGAGTTCATTTCTTCCCTCCGTGTCTGGAGAAGATTTTTCTCTGTCACTCATGCAAAGGAGACCACTACCCCCAGTTTGAAATTCTTAAGCTGCATTTCATTGGCTCAATGCCCCGCCCTCTCCCTCAGGTGCAGAATAGCTTACAGTTAGCTTAACCCTTTCCTCACTCTCCAGGCAAGTTAGGCTCTCCTTTGCAGCTCCCATTCATGACAGCCTCCTTACAGGGCACTTGAGATTGGGAGACTTGGGGCTAGGGCAGTCCTGGACGGGGAATGTGGGGAGGAGGGAGACCCTAGCCAGTCCTTTTCACCTGCCTGGTGATTCTGTCTCTTCTGTATGGGTTTTCTGAGAAGCAATCCCATTCAGGCACATCCCATTTTCCAGGCGCAGCAGCTTCGGGCTAGGTGAGAAGCGCCTGTCCATCACTATTTCAGCTGCTGCAGGCACAGCTGGGAGAGGGATGCATGTCCCCCGACAGACAAACAGACATATAGATAAATTCGCCAAAATATATAGTAGATTGTAGAAGATCATTTACTTAGCACATTATGGGCTCGTCTAGACTACATTCCTCTATCAAAAGATAAATGTAAATGAGCCTGATCGAAAGTGCAAATGAAGTGCGGATTTAAATATCCCGTGCTTCACTTGCATATTCGCATCCGATCGCTGCTTCGAAAAAGGGTTTTTCAAAAGTGAAACCACAGTCTAGACTCACTTTTTCAGGAGTACGGGTTCTTTCAAAAATGAGGTTTTTTTCGAAAGAACCCCGTCTAGACTGTGGTTTCACTTTCTAAAAACCCTTTTTCGAAACAGCGATCAGATGCGAACATGCAAATGAAGTGCAGGATATTTAAATCCATGCTTCATTTGCACTTTCGGGCTCATTTACATTCCTCTTTCGACAGAGGAATGTAGTCTAGACGAGCCCTATGATACATGCTATATTTTGGTGTGTGTGTGATTTTTTTAAAAACACAATATTAGACTTTTATTTAAAACTAAAACATAGGTGTCCTTTGTTTACCCACTCTCTTTTCTAAAGAAGATGGATATATTTCTTTAGATGCCTTGGCTTAATCATGACAGGCAGGTCATTTGGGTACAGATGGATAATAAATTGAGGCTTTTCAATAAGACTACCATTTTAGCAAAATTGTTAACTGTCTTGTAAAATGCCTGACACTCAAATCGGCAGTCAGTTTCTGTCTGTAGGCAACTTGTTACATTTCAGACTCTGTTTTATGGTAAGTCTACACTGAAGCTAAAGGTGTCATTCCCAGTTTCTGTAGACATAGTTTGATCAGGGCTAGAGCAGCTATCACGTTAAATAGTAGAAGTGAAACGTCCATGGCATGAGCAGTTAAGTGGAATGGGCTTAACCACCCATAAGAATGGTTCTATATGAAACCATATATATATATAGAGAGAGAATGGTTAGCCCATTTTGCCTATTACAAAACCACAGTTATACTTCTGTTTTTAGTGCACTAACTCTGAGAGTTAGCACAGGTGTGCTTGCCCAAGTGGAAAATTTCATCTCCTGCTGCTTTGTAGATACACTTAGACATCTAGGTCAGTTATCTAAGGAAAAAGCCAATATCACCACCTGTCAAATCATTGTATATATTACTTTTTTTCTTCATAGATTGACCTTGAATTAGAGAGGGTGAATACTGTAGCAGGCATTGGAATACAAGGCACGGACAAGGAGGGTGGAGCAAAAGGAGAGGAGCAGCCCATCAGTTCACCATGGGATGTGATCTTTGGAAGTTCAGGTATTGTATCGAGTTTGATATTTTGCCCATTTAAATCAGTATGAGTGGTTGCCAGATATATTTTTTTTTACTAATTGTTTAATTCTTGTATGTAAAATTTGTTTTCATAATCAGGCCTAATGAACTATGGCTTCATATGTACAGATATCATCCTTTTCTGTAGGGAGCAAATTGAGGGGTTTTAGCATAAAAACATAAGACTCTGCTTCCTGAGGAGAACTTTGTGAATTGTGGTAGGCTGAATAATCCTTCGGATCAGACACTAGAGGGAGTCACGATCACTGGCACTAAGCCAATGAATTGCACAAGGGTCATTCAGGCAGCAACTATAATTTAATAGGAACTTTTAAAATATATGTAGACTTTAGAAGGCTAATGCATTGATTCTCTACTGTAGTTCATACAGAGATCTCTAACCACTTGTAAACATTAAGATTTAGGAAATGAAAGTGACACCAATTTCAGATTTGCTATGCCATTTAATCATTCCCAGATCCATGGCTAAAAGCATTATTAGATGGAAAGACTGTTATCAACTCTTTCAGTCAACCCGACTGAAAGAATTGGGTTTGTTTAGTCTGGAAAAGAGAAGACTGAAAGGTGACATAATGATAGCTTTTAGGTATCAAAAAGATTGTTACAAAGAAGAGGGAGAAAAATTATTCTCCTTAGCTCCTGATGATAGGACAAGAAGTAAGGGGTTTAAATTGCAGAAAGGGAGGTTTAGGTTGGATATTAGGAAAAACTTCTGTCAGAATGGTTAAATACTGGAATAAATTGTCTAGGGAGGTTGTGGATTCTCTGTCATTGGAGATTTTTAAGAGCAGTTTAGACAAACACCTTTCAGGGATGGTCTAGACAGTGCTGGGTCCTGTCCACGAGTGCAGGAGCCTGGACTGATCTTTTGAGATTCCTTCTAGTTCTAATAGTCTATGATTCTGTGACTCAGTGTGATCTTTCATGAACCATCTGGATTAAAAATGAAAGCTCTGTACAACTGATAAGACAGAAAATATCTCAGTTTCCCAAAGATATATAATATTCTTTTCTTTCTCAGTATAGCTGATACACATTTGAGCTTGACATCACATAACTGTACTGTGATTTACTGTTTTACCTTTTCACTCAATATCTATTCCAGTGTGATTCAGCAGCTACTATTTCAAGATCCGTAACAACTAGAAACCAATACTTCATACCAACATAAAGTTAGGAGTCCCAGCCATTCAGTTGGTATAAAAAGATGACTTCTAACACAGGTCTTTTAAATAATCCTCTAATAAGGTCAGAATTTGAAGGTATAGGCCAGGGTGAGCAAAAGGGCCTCCGTGGGCTGGATCCGGCCCGCCAAGTGGGTTGATCCAGCCCGCGGAGGTCCTGCCGCTCCCCCACCTCCAGGCCAATTGAGGCCTGGGGGTGGGTGAGCCCGCAAAACTTCTTCCCGCCCTGTGAGGAGCACACAGCACTTCAAAGTGCTACACACTCCTCGTAGGGCGGGAGGAGATGTCACACGCTCCCCCGCCCCCAAGCCCTGATTGGCCTGGGGGTGGGGGAGCGTGCAAAGCCTCCTCCCACCCTGCGAGGCGCACATAGCACTTTGAAGTGCCACACGCTCCTCGCAGAGCGGGGGTAGGGCAGGAGGAGGCTTTGCGCGCTCCCCTGACCCCCAGGCCAATCAGGGCCTGGGGGCAGGGGAGCTGCGTGAAGCTTCTTTCACCCTGCCCCGGCCCTGTGATGAGCGCAGCACTTCAAAGTGCCATGTGCTCCTCGCAGGGCGGGAGGAGGCTTCCTGCACTCCCCCGCCCCCAGGCTCTGATTAGCATGGGGATGGGGGAGAGTGTATGGTCTGGGCGTGGGGTAGCCCAAAAACATCCTGGTCCCGCCTATTCCTGGGCGGCCCCCGGCCAAAAATTATTGCCCACCCCAGGTATAGGCAAATAAGAGTGAGTTGAGTCTGATATCTCTAATTAGAAGTACTTTGGTGGACCCATTATAAATACTTTCAGGACAGTAAATTTTCTAAGGCCTAATCTTGGGTCAGCTATCAGAGAAAGACAATCGGAGAGTGAATTTAAATCTGTATAATAGAGAACGATACCACCAATGGGCTTGGTTATTGGGAAGCATCACAGGTAACTTCACCCGTATGTATTATTAGCATTTTTAGTCTCTCCTGTATTTGTTCTACATAATCTTTCTGGTCTGCGTGGTTTCTATCCGGAATTTTTTCTCTATGTGATAGTGGAATGCCTATAAAACGCCCATACACTAATGTGAAAGGAATACCTTGCCTATATATACAGTGTGGTGTAGAGATGTGAATGTTTAACCGGTTATGGTTAACTGGTGGGGGCTTGGATCAGTCCCCTTCCTGCCACGGATAGGAGCGCTCCAGCCCGCCTGAGCAGTTCTGCTGCTTGCCCCATTTAATTGGTTAACTGGTTAAACAGAATTTGACTAGTGTGGTGTAGCTAGAGGTTGAATCTTCTTACAGTTATCCTGACTGGTTTTGCCATTCTGATTTAGTTTGGAAGATGATATAATGAGTAGCCAATTACGCTGATTATATGGGGATGGCCTTTTCTGGGACCCTTGGGACCATACAATACTCTGAACTGGGATAAGAAGATATACACAGTTTCAAACCATGCTGTGTGCCACCCCTTTCTGTAACTTAAGCTGCTTACTGGGGCAGTTTGAAGTGTCCAACTAGGCAAGTATATATGGTGCTTATAATTTATTTCATGGTACTAGCCTCTATTTCTGTCAGGTGTGAACAAAATCTGTTTATTTTTTGTTCTTTAAAGATAGCCTTGATTGTTAAATGAGGCATTAACTGATGGGTTCTTTGTGAGAGACAAGAATAGAAGTTGTGGGTAACAGCCTAGGCATCTGACACATTAAAATATAGTATTTGATTTTCCACTGCCTTTCACCCTCTGATTTGATAGCATTTTACATTCACATTTCACATATTTCATTATATGCAATCATTTATAGGCAATAGAGAATCAGGTCTGCATGGTGTTTACCTTCATGACATGTTGATTCTTGAAACAGTTGCCAGATTTTTATATATGCCAGATTTTGTAAATGCTTTTACTTCAGAACTTGTGTAGATTTTTTCAGACTGATTTGGGTCTTAGCAATTAGTTGTCTATTTGCATGTGTGTAGACTAGACTTAAATCACTCGTTTTATTTGTTTATCATTTTAAAAAAATGTTTAGTAGTGCCAACTAAACAGCCCTAAGGACTAAAGTCTTTTAGCTGTCCACGGAATAGATGCAGCAGGGACATCAGTAGGGCCTGTTTTCCTGATGTGCTGCTAGTTTGGCCAGAGAGTAGCTCTTTAGGCCCATCTGGTCCTTTGGCATCTCTTTTGAAACTATTGAGAACCAACTGTGACATTTTTAGGAATGTATTGTCTAGAACAGCGATTCTCAAGGTGAGGCTTGGGAGTCACAAGTGACTCTTTAATGTGTCTCCTGCGGCTCTTCACCATACATAATATTAAAAATCTGTGTGATATAATTATTAACCAGTCTAAGTCCTTAACCAGTAAGGATGCTCTTGTTATCTTATTAGCCAGTTAATTTATCAACTTGCACTAAGTTATTAATTTATTTGCCGCGAGAATAATATATATAATAAAGTGTGTGTGTGTGTGTGTGTATTTCCCCTGTCATACTGTTTAAATATGAATATATAGTATGACAGCCAGCTACTACTGTGGCTCTTGGATAATGTTGATCATTAGTTTGGTTCCCGAACCATTGAGGTCTAAATGTCACTGCTCCAGAAACTGATCAGTGACCACAAAGTCATTTTGCTTAATGGAGGCTATTGAACAGCCTTTCAGCTCATAATAATGTATATTTATTATCAGTATAGGCCAAATTTGTACCAAGACCCAAAGATGATGATCTACATTCCATTTCCAGTCTCCCTTGATCAGTGCTGTTTGTACTACTGAAGCTATATGAAGGATGTTCAGATTTATCTTGTATAGTATTCAGAAAATATTACTATTGTAATCATAATATTTTTAAATGTGAAATAAGATGAAGTATGTCACATTTAAGATTTTATGGAAGCACAAGTCAATGTAAACTACTTCACCTTAATGGTAGTATGTGATTTGGTATGTTAGAGTATGTATTCATTATTCAATTAATGCTACATAAAATACAGTTTTGTAGGAAGTTTTCACTATTCTGGCCAAAGAAACATAGAGGTTTCAGTTCCAGGCAGCAATTCAGCCATCCTACTGATTTTCAGTGTGCTGTGTTAAGATAAGCAATACTAATGTTCTCTGTGCATTGGGAATTGATGTCTGTGTTGTGGACTTGGACAGATGAAATAAAAGACCATATTTTCAAAAGTTACTTTATGCATGTCCATATGCCAGCAGATTTATACTATCTCTACATTGCATGTGCAGCAAGTGTCTCCAAGTAAGTTGAGAGTTACACATAAGCAAATCTAGGTTGATGATTTGACTTGTGTTGCTAACTGGCATAGTGTATGGAACGCAGAACACATAGCACACATTTTTCACTTTCCTGAATGCTCTGTCCTCTAAAGTATGATGTGCATAACTTAACTATGCCCCAGATGCACAAGGAGATTTTTTTCCAGATCATAGATATACTGACTACATGGGGCTTTGAACAAGAGACAGTTGTGAGTCTCCTTTTATATGCCAAAAGCCATGATATTCAGGGTATGGAAGGCAGGCGAAGAGGCTTAAATGCTTAAACTCTGTATATATTGTACTAAATACTTAAAATGTAAAACAACTTGTGCTGACCTTTTTCAAAGCCTCATAGAAAAAGGTCACCTCTAAAAGTGAACCACCTTTTCGATATCAGTCTGTTATTTTAAGAGATTAATCTTTCTCTATAAACTAATTTATTGTATGCATTTGTACATTAAAAGACTTCTATATTTTTTTAAATTCCTGTGTGTTTCACTGGAGAACAAAAACTACTTCAAATCTTTTATATTCATTTAAGTGACACACTGTTTATATTGGCATATTACTGGTGCTCTTCTAACATTAGATCACTTAGTGGTCTGTTCTATTTCAAAATGTTCATCTTCAGAGAGAGAGAGAGTGAGAGTGTGTGTGTTTATATTTCACAGTGTTGAATTCCAGGTAATGCAGGATCTGATCAAAATCCTCTTTGGATCAGGTGCTTACTAAGTATTTGTGCCTTGATAATTCAGGAAAGCTGTTTTATGTCAAATTTATTAATCATAAGTTGTTGCTGTAGATTTTGAATGTTGTGTTTCATAAAATTTGTTCTGCTACTTGTTTAAATTGTGTGTGCTTTCTGCTGTTTTACAATATATCAAGAGGCAGATTTCTGAATTCAAGTGTGAAATGCTGTGTAATAGATTGCCTGGCCATCCTAGAAAGCATGGCAGAATTTTCATTTAGAGGATAAGCCATTTAAACAATCAGATAAGCAAAATGGAAGGAAATGGGTACACTAATGGATATTTTTCTAGGAGCATCAGTACGGTCTTTGTGTAAAGATGTGTACTTCATGAATTTATCCAGGACCTGAAGGGAAGATACATTGTATACAATCACACATTTAAAGCACACAAATGGTGATGGGAAAGCAAACCACTTGGTACTTGGAGCATATTTCATCAAGGATCTCAGTGTCTTTTTTTTAATCAGGCTCACATCATAATTGTGAGGTTAGTTATTTTGTATCCTCATTTTACAGTTAGCATAAACTGAGGCAAAGTGATTATGTGACTGCTGAGCCACCATAAGAAAACTAAAATAAATATATTTTTTTAAGGTAGGTAATTTTATGAAGACAAGGCAAATGATTAAAGGTTGATATAATCTGGTTTTATCTGTGATTTACTTGTTGAGCCCATTGAAATGTAGCCTTTATCTAACTACTAATTTTTTAGAAAACCCCATGGGTTAAATCCTGGCCTCATTATAGTCAATGACAAAACTCCCATTGACTTAAATTGATTAGAACTTCACCCCATGTTTTCATAAGGAGAGGTGTGCCTTTAAAATGTATTATTAATTACTGTGAACTTTTTAAGTCCTCTTCTATTTTTATTCAGTGGCTGTTGAAAGCAAGTGAATGCCCAGTTGATCTAAGTGTGAAATGTTCTTGATAGCTGCATTCTTGCTGGAAGGAACAGAACTGTGACCCATGTTTAGTGACATAGCTGTGTGCTTTAGATTCCAAATTTCAGCCTTGAACTACACGATTTGCATCTATTTATAGAAACACCAAGTATTGACCACACTTTCAGTAAACTAATTAGAAGTTCATACTTTCTTCAAACCACTATAAGTTTTATGTGGATCAAATTTAAATTAAACTTCAGTATTTCATAAACAAGAACAAATTCTGTAACCTTTAAAAGGCAAATAATGTAAGATTTTTCCATGTTTCCATTAAGGGACTCTTTACAAAAATTACGTTATGTGGGGAGATGCTATATAATTTTTCTGAATTATTTCTGATGACTCACTCATAATTCCACAAGTTGATAATAACTGAATACCATTTAACAGATGCGTCTTGATTTCTCAGACTATCAAAGCACAGAAATAGCTCTGAACCTTGGCTATCTATTATCATACACAGTTTGGCTATCTTAGGCTCTCAGAACGCACATTTCTCGTGCCCTCATTACACAACTTGTATTCTAATTTGCAGAATATCTTGTAATAGAAATATAATTGGAGTGTAGTTGTAGGGGCTATAGATATATTTATGAATGAGATCCCAAAATTCCCGGATATATGTTTGTAAATGAAGACCCTGAAGTTTTTCTTTAAAATACTCTAGAGAATAAAATAAAAAATGCTTAATAGTTGGACAGGGCTGCACAGATGAGTGGAAGTATAGGATGAGATTTTATTTCCCATATCAAAAGCACTTAAAGAGAAAAATACTTTTGAGAAGTCACAAGAAAAGGTCATGCCATGAACAAGTAGAGTAGCCAGGAAACTTTTCACTGTTTTGGAAAGATTTCACAGTTTGCGATTTCCTTGTAAATAGTTGTCTGAATGTATGAAACAGCCATCTTTTGCCTTCAGACTATGTAATTAAAAAACTTGAACAGAGGACATTAATAAATTTTGTGGCAAATTAGATTCCTAAGCTCTATTTGATTTCTGGATTTTTTTTCTTTATTTTGAATGCCAGATGCATAATTGCCAAAAATAAACATGTTTCATAACTCCTAAAAAGATTTTTAAGTCATCTGCTATTATAATTTGATGGTAAATTTTCTTTGGACTGCTAAATATCTAGTTTAAGGGGAAAATCACCATTATTGCTGCTCAATTTTAATATATTTATATTTTTAAAATAGATTCAAACAAGATTTGTAGGCATGCTTGCCTCTCTATCTTTGATTTTTGTATAGTACCCAGAGCATTTAAATGCTAAACTAGAACTGCATGTCGATGTTAATAGTGGGCTCAAGTCAAGGAGTCTGTTCTTCAGCCTTTCCATGTTTTAGGAGGCAGAGTTAGGTTTCCCTTTTGTTTTTTAATACACTTTGATTATGCTGATAAAGACTTAGTGAAAATTAATATTACATTATTTGTTCTTGCTACAATAATCTTCATACTCTCTGGTCTCTTTTGCAGCCTTGTTTGATGTTTCCTGATATTTTATTTCTAATTCGATTGAAAGTTCATAGGTCAAGGAATTGTCTTAATATATTTTTCCTCCAGAGGGCCATGCACACCTGTGGAGATGTGTAAACTTACTTTGCCATGACATTTAAGAAAAGGAATTATATTTGACACATAATGGGGAGCAGCAAGGCTTTGTGCTCTATCTGGAACTGCAGTTAACTAACAAAAACTGTCTAAGAACTGTGCTGATTCATGCACAGAGAGGTTTTGCATGATAAAACAGTACGTACATGATTTTGCTGTTTTATCATGCAAAAAAAAAAAAAAAACCCCACAGGAATTTTAGCTCCCCAAAAGATACTGACAAGAAAAAATCAAAAAGGACAATCCCCATCTACTACTAATGGTAAAATCAGAATCTGACTGCAGAAATTATGTAAGGACTATTTTTTTCTTCAGTAAATAATCCACTAATTTTATAGGTGTTGGGTGAAATTCTGGCCCCTTTGAAGTCAAAGCCAAACTCCAGTGACTTCAATGGGACCAGGATTTCACCCATTGTGCCTGCCTATCCACATATACTTAAACGGGAGTGTGATCTGCTACATGAAAGTTATTCTTTCTTGCCTCTGGTATGTTGGCAATGGACATGTATACTGACAGATGTCTACCCTACTTTTTCAAAAAAAGATAAAATTAGTAGATGGGAAAATATTTTCATTCTTCTGTCCAGTTAGGAAATGTTAGTGCTGCCATCCAAGAGACATGGCTTTGATTCCCAGCCTCTTTATCTCTAGACTGGAAGTAGACATGCAGTCCCAGGACCGTGGAGGCTGAAAATTTGTTGTAGTCCTGGGAATGGGACAGATATTGTTGTTGATGAATAATAAATCCTTTACCATTCTCCTCTCTGAAGAAAATTGTGCTTATGACACAGGTCCTGATCCAGTGTGCTTAACTTTACTCAGTGATTATTTAACAATACTACATACTTATAGTAAAATATGTGTATGAGTGTTTCCAAGATCAGGGCCATATACCCGTAAGAGTAAGGGTATAAAGGAGAGGAAAATGGAGAATCCTGGAAACTCCAGAAGAAAAGTGGAGAACTGTCTGGGAAAAAGTGCACTTTGTTTTGCAAAACAACTGCTGTAACATGAAATAATGCATGAAAAACTATAATTTGTTAGTGATCTTTAACACAGGTATATGCCATTCTCTGGAAAAAGTTCTGCTTTGATACTACAAGCAGCACTTAAGATAACACTATACATACCCAAATAAGGAGAAAACGACATTAGATTAAAAAAAAAAAACTTCCAAAGTAGATTGGAATGTGCTGTTCAATTGTGTAAACGTGAAAGTATTACTTTGTTCTTTTATTGGGTAATTGTAATAAAGCCTTTGAACATAAATAAATCCTTTCCATATAAGGAAAACAAGGAATATATGGTACTAGAAGATTACCCGGCATTACTGAGGTCTTTAACTCTAAGTTTTTTGTTTTTCTTCAATGTTTAAATCATTGTTCTGGGGTGGGGCTGGGGATGAGGGGTTTGGTATGCAGGCTGCCCCAGGAAGAGAGAACAATCCCAACCCTCTCTCACCACAGTAACTTGAGGCCATGTGAAAAGCACATTTTCATGGGCGCTGGAGCTGCAGTGGGCACAGCCAGGGAGAGACGTGCATGTCCCCCAACTGGGGGACAGATGACACGTAGACAAACTCTCTTAAATATATAGTAGATAGCTGTCCCTTTCTCCATCCCTGCCTCCTGCGAGTCCAGTGGGGTTATAGATGTCCCAAGCCCCATCTTTGGCCCCTTGCTGTCCCCTGTGGTCTTTTCCCGTGTAACTGTCCCTCCTGCCAGACCCCTCCCTTTCCATTTTATAAGAAACAGTCAAATTCTCGGCATGTCCCATTGTCTTGGCATAACCAAACCGCTTACCTTGCTTTAAGTTATGATAAGAGGAATCTGCAGACCAAATTTGGTGGTCCTAACTCTTACCGTTTAAGAGAAGTTCTTGAACAAATGGCTGGATGGACAGACACACACACATTTCTAAAATACAGAGTAACATTTTTATCACATTAGCTGCAGTAAGAGTAAAGTCTGGTTCATCATTTGATTTCCACCCTGCTTTTGTCAGTGTCGTCTTTGTGCTCTCCTGCTTTTGCTATTTTTTCTGAATTGTGTCCTTTTTAAACTAGAAGAGTTTCTATCAATGTAAGAAGAATAAACTTTTGTAATAGGTCTGTCATCAGGGCACTGTAAAACAAATGAACTGACTTCCTTTTAACAATAACCACGATATGCTATCACATATGTTATTACCTATATACATATTTAAACCAAACCCTTAACCTTTCTCTAAGGAGTTTTTCCACAAATGAACTGTAAATAAACATGTAATGTGCTGCGGGATCCCAGCTGCCACCATCCCCATGGGCTCCTAGCTGTCCACCCACGTTCCCTAGCAGAGTTTAAAAGGTAAAAGGAACTGATAAGCACGAGCTTATCGGTTAACTGTTTAAATTCTTACGTTCCTACTGTCCATTAGGATGCACTCTGTTTTCTAACTGAAGATAGTTGCAAGCATACAGTGCATTTTACATAATTTTGTATTTTTTTTAAACGCTAGTTACAGATTGATTGTGGAATTAAGCCTGGGGTTGAGGAAGTAAGAACCCCTTACAGCTTTATCTAGCTCTCTGGACTGCTAGTCTAGGTATGCAGTGGTACAGAAAGCAGCTAGTCTGTATCTGATATTCCTCCATGCACATTTCTTGGAGGAGGAGAGTAGGAAGGGATGGAGGGTTTTTTTTCCTCCATGACCAATTCACCAGCCAATACAGCAAAACTAGCGCCGGAGGCAGGGATGTGAAAGGTTAACCAGTAAGCATCAGCCTAAACATGTAATGCTTACTGGTTATGGGTACTCAGTAACCGGTGGCGGCTGGAGCAGCTCCCGGCCTGCTGCAAGCAGGGAGCTATTCCAGCCCACAGGGAGCCCGCAGCAAGCAGGGTCTGCTCCAGTGTCTAGAGCAGCCTCTATCCGCGGTGGTCCTGGGTACCCTGCAAACCGGGGTATTCCTGCATCCAGAGCAATCTCTGTCCACAGAGAGCCCAGGTGCTCTGAAGGCAGGGCTGCTCCAGCAGCCACAGCCCCAACACAGGGCCGGGAGCCGGGAGCCAGCCCCAACGTGGACTAGGGGCAGGAGCCCCACGGGCTGGGGGCTATTCCAGCTGGGCTGGAGAGGTCCCCAGCCCAGATCCCGCTTAGTTGGTTAGCCAGTTTAAATGTTAGGTCAACCTTATGTTGGACTGATTAATTGATTAACCAGGATTTTACATCCCTAGTTGGGGATGTAGCCAGCAGCAAATTGCAACCTTACCTAGAGGCCCAATTTGTCTCTTGTGCTGCTCCTGTGGTGGCACAGCTCCCTGCCACCCGTATACAGGATTTGTTCCAAAGAAGTACAGTGTTGTCAAGATATCCCATTAATTCACTGGCAGAGCTAAGTGAAGAGAACCTGTGAGGTCTATCTACCACATTCGGTTCTAGTTATTAGACATCAATCCCTCTTTGGGGGGACCTCAGCTGGTTAACCTAGTTTGGAAGAACAATGGTAGAAATGACTTTAAGATGCCTTCATATGCTACAGTTATTACAGTATATTCCTCTTCTACTTGAAGCAAGAAATCAGACTTGCAAAAACAAGCTATGATCAAAGATGATAACAGTGGCAGACTTCTCTTTAAGAATGCTCTGTGCTTTGGTGTACTCCCTGGTGAGTTATAGCATGTTTATAATTGGATTTTTGAACTCTTTGGCTGATCTTCCCACTCACCAGCAGCTTAAAGATGTTGGGAACATTAAATTTTATTCCTGGAACTTTTGTCTGTGTAAGTGCTGAGTATGTGGAGGAGCAGGAGAGATTCAGCGGAGTTATCTTTGAACAGTGTTGGAAACTCAGAGTATTGCAAACTCAGATCCCAGCAGAGGAAAGGCATGGAGAAAATTAATGGCATTAGGAGTACATTACTTGTTGTTTTGGGACTGGCTCACCAGTGTTAAAACGCTTATTTTGAAGTTTGAAGAATACTGATTTTTTTTTCCCCCCAGATGTCGCATGTGTAACCTAAGTCGTGTGGGAGTTTCCCCTTTAATAAAAAAAGTGGGCTGGGAGTTGGAAGGACAACTTTGGTGTTTCAAGTGTCACATGCAGTCTTAAAATATTGTGGAGATTTTTTTGGATTGGTTTGGTTTTAGAAGGTTGATCTATTCTAACTCTCAGCATTCAGAACATGTGATTTTTCTGCAATGCAATTTGAAATGTAGGTAATAAATTATTTAAATTCTTAGGTTAGAGTGTCTAAACATCTGGTTGCCCTATTAACATATACCCGGTGTGCAGGAGCAGAGCTAAGGAACCCAAAGTTGCTGGATATTTGTGAATTCATGTTAATGAATACAAGCTTTGACATGAATGTAAGAATTTTGGTATTTGAACATTTTTTACCTCTTTTGTAGGTCTGTTAATCAGTGTGATTTGCAATGTTTTTAATATCTGACTGGTTTGGAAAAACAAAAATTCTTATATGACAGTTGTGTATAATACTTTTAGACTGATCCCATTCTTGATTAGTGCTTTTATTAGGAAGATGGTAGATTGTGTGCCTTAATGCCATATTCTTTATATTGATCAAATTTTCTATCCTTTTAATATTGTTCTTTCTATATAGGAATATAATGAGTTTAGAGAATACTTTTCTTTATCGATTCCTTCAGGCCTTTATTTGCTCGCATTTATATGCCCTTCATTGTGTTGACTTAATGGTGGAAATGTAATATGTTGTAAAATGAGGTGCATCCGTCTAATCTTGTATTTAAATCTTTGTAATATTTTACAGGAAAATAAATAATGGCTAAACAACATTTCGTGTCTAATTTTATAAATGTCAGTCAGTAGCTTTATGGTGTATAAATATTAGACAAAATGATATACACACTGTACCTTTTGTAAAAGCAAATTTAAAAAATTCGGAAACCAAGAACCACTTATCTCAACAGCAAGTTTATCTAATTGTGTAAGTAAGGACGGAAGAATGTAAGCAGGGCAATGTGGGAGTGGAGGGGAATGTGGACAGTGGGTACGTGTGTCGAACCTGCTCTTTAGAGAAAAAACAGTAATTTTCATTCTCTGCTATTGATCTGCACTTCCAAAAGCACCACATGCCATCGCCCCTGGTTCTTAACTACCATGAGTAATCATATTGATTTCAGTGATACTGCTCATGGTAGTAAACTTAAGGTTATGCATATTTGCAAGGGGCTTTAAATTGTAACGCTAAACTAAATGAGTTTAATAATGAATTTATAAGTGAGAGTCTATACTCTGCAGTATTTATCTCCTAAATCCTGCAAAAAGCACCGTTCAATGAGCACTTCCAGTTTTCTCACTAGTTTTGCGCTTCAGTATTTTTGCCAAGACCTGGTTTGTTGTTCATCATCAATAACTGAGTAAAAATGTATCTTTCTCTATCAGAATGATTGCTGACTGCATTTCCTAGAAGTGGTATCTTCAGCCAAGATTAAAAAGTACAACTTTTCCTCCCCTACAGAAGAATAATGGCTAAATAACTGAAAGTAATTCACTTTTTTTCATGACAGAAGTGCTTTCTTTTGGCAAATATTGCCCAAAAAAGGGCAATTCTGCTAGAAAGGTCCATTCTACTCTATTTATATTCATGTTTGGTAAAGTTTCAGGGACCCGTGAAGATGATGTTCTATGGATAGCCATGGCAGGTACCCATCAAGTCTGGGCACTCATGTTGGAATGTGGAAAACTCCCAAAAGGAAGGTACAGCAATACAGTATAATGATACATATTGCAGTCAGCTACTTAGCTACTGATGAACAAGAGTCTTAAAACTTCAAGGAGACTTTTATCTTCTTGGAAAACACGTTAAAGACAGATAGACTTTGCATTATGCTAAATTGTTTAAATATTAATTATAAGCCAAGTTGATATACAAATTTAAAATAAGAGCAGTTAATTGGCTGTGCTTTGCAGCACCATTATTTTGGTAGCTTATTTACCAAACAGAAGCTATAAGACTTTTTTCTGAATTATTTCAGACTTGTTTTTGAACCTAAGCTCTTGCTGTTTTTCTTAGTGATTTAAAGAAAGGAACCTGCATTCGATTTGCTGGGAGTGGGAATGAAGAGAACCGAAACAATGCGTACCCCCATAAGGCAGGCTTTGCCCAGCCTTCAGGTCTTTCTCTAGCTTCTGAAGAACCCTGGAACTGTATTTTTGTAGCAGACAGTGAGAGCAGCACCGTGCGAACAATCTCACTGAAAGATGGAGCAGTGAAACATCTTGTAGGAGGAGAGAGAGATCCATTGGTAATAGACTAACACAACTTCAAACTTCCCTGCCCTACCCTACCAGTATTTCTAAAGCTTTATCTGGAGGAACTACTTTAGGTGCAAAAGGGTAGTTCTGTCTTCAGGCTCTTTCATTTCTTAATTTCACTGTTTAGTGTGCCAACACGCATTCTGTAATGCAGATTGTTGGTCAACAAGAACTGGACTGACCAACTCATTTACAAAATCCACTGCCACGTACTTTTATTCAGTGGATTTTGATTGCTATTGAAATGGGCTGGATTCACATTGATTGTCTAGACTGCAAAGGCTCCACATCCATATCCAGTCCCCTAAGTGCTCTTTTTCCCATGAGTGCATTTTTTTTTTAATTAGCCAGTTAATTTCCATTTAATTACAGTGGTTTGCACTGATTAGTGCCTTGTGTCAACATTGCATAACCAACTAATTGCACAAATTTAATTAATGCACTGTTTTAGAATTTGTTTGCCTTTGGTGATGTTGATGAAGCAGGAATAAATGCAAAGCTGCAGCACCCCCTTGGAGTTACTTGGGACAAGAAAAGGAAACTGCTTTATGTAGCAGATTCCTATAATCATAAGGTAAGTCAGTATAATATATTATGCAAAGCTGTATTAATATAACTCATTTCACCACTAGCATCAATTGGGTAGCATCAGAAAAGCGTATCTCTATGGTGCAGTAATAAAAAATGGTGTTTTGCAGACCTAAGGAAGCAAATGACATACTGCTTTTTTCCTCTTCATTTTGATCTTGGACTTTTATCTGGTTTACTGGGTGTCTAGACTTATGTGTGCTGAAGGGCAGATACAGTGACCAGGAGAGGTAAAGCTCCAAACTACACTTCAGTCCAAGGCCTTTCCCTCCAGGCTTGTTTTATTAACACAAAAAAGATGCAAAAGAAGAGCAATTTAGAATGCCTGGTCACAGCCATTAGAGGCCTTTTCAGCTTGAGGGAAAGAGGATAGCCCTGTAGCCTCTACTATCTCTGAGAGATAGAAAGGTTGGTAGTTTCTCTCATTGGTAGATCAGTCATGAAGTGAGATAAAGATTATGATGTATAGATGTTGTATATCTCTATTTTTGTGGGTGTTGTAATTCCACACTGATTAGATTATTTACTCAGCTAAAACCGATTATTTACCCTTGCCAGGTTTATACAACGCTGTGTTGGTTAGGCTTAATATTCTCCCCCCAACCCCAACTTTTCTGCGCGTCCACATTAGGGAAGCCTATCTCAGACTAATTTTGAGACTTCCCTGTAGTATAGACGTGATATTTCGAAATAAGCTATTTCCGAATATTTCTTCCGGAATAGCTTAGTTTGAAATAAGCGTGCAGTGTAGATGTACCTTTGGATAGTAGTAAATTATTCCTGAAATTATATGAGGGTTTTTTGTTTTTCTCTTAAGATGAAAAGTTAAGTATCTAATGTTAATCAATAATTCCCTATTTAGCAATGGTAGATTTTTAAGTAAAAGACCTTTTGTTTTAAAAAAAAAATTTTAAAAGTAAATATTTAGGATTCATTCATCTTTAGTACTTTAAAACAGAATTAAATGTACTTTTTTTTGTTACAAATAATTTAAGAGCCATGAACAAAACAATTTGGCAGGCTTCTTTTTATACATGTAAGGGGAACATGCCATTCAGCAACATACAGATGTAGATACCACATTGATAGATGTCTTAAAAACACTGGAAATGATGAAAAAGAGAGCCTTGAATGAAGACCAAAAGAAGGGAAGTCAAGCAGGGAAGCATGGAAAGTTAACAAAAGAAAGAAGCAGTTGGGATACTAGATGTCGTCATGTATTAAACACAATATAAATACCTACCAGATTTTGAATTATGGGGCAGTAATTCCATCCTTGGATGCTGGTGATTACATAACCCACTCAAACATCTCCTTTAGAGTTTATTACATTGTTGACCCATGAAGTAGAATTATAGCCCTGTACTTTACTCCAGAACTGTTTGGTTGTTTTCTACATTTAGAGCATACATTTAGTTCACTCATGACAAATTGCTTTGAATTATGCCATAAATCTTGCAGTAATAAATAGCTAAAATCAAGCTTTAGGGGGAAACAATTAGTTCCTCAGGCTCCAATTGAAAAGCTGAAAGTTTGAAGGAACTTGACAACCCTGTGATTAAATAAGCTCAGTCAATCTTTCTCACTCATCCTAATTTTACACAGAATTAGTTAGATAAGATGCCTTTTAACCAGTGAGTTCTGTTACTCAGCTCAGAAATTTTCAAAAGTTATTTTTTCATTTTCAGCTGTGATAATGGAACGACAATGATTTGAAGCGGCATGTGTTTGTATAATTATGATCCTATGTCTTAATTATCTGTGAGACTGGAGTTGTATTTACTGCTTATTTTGCTGTTAAATAGATTATTCTATGATATTTTAAAATATTTATGGAGTCTATTAAAATAACATAATATGATTAAGTCATTGTTGTAAATATAAAAGAAAATAAAAACATAAATAAAAATTAAATACTGAATATTATGAATTGCAGATGTAGTATTAGTACTCGTTTTTTATCCAATCTCTTCTCTTCGGTAGCTTTTTTCTTTGTCATCTTAACTAAGAAGCCAGTTATGTTAGACTAGGAACAGAGTTAAAGAACTGTATTTAAATTTAGCTTAAGATGCATGTCAGCTAAGCCATTTATTAAAACTGGGTGGCTGAACAGTGTTGCAATTAAGGTTTATTTGTTGTTTTGTTTTTTAAACTGTACTTGACAGTTTAATTACACTGGAGTTCTTTAACTTGCTTATCAGGAATAACAAGGGTCCTTTTTTTTCTTAATCTTGTTTGTTAAATTAAAATAAAATATATGAAAATGAAACAAACAGATTGTGAGTCTGTACGGCTGCTAGCACAGCTCCTAATTAGAGCCTTTGACTGCTCCGATAATATGGAAAAAATCAAACCCTACATTTGTGGCACAAACATTCAAATGCTTCGCCATTCAAACCAACCCATGTCACTTGCTCTTCATTTCTTCCTGCAGGAAAACTAATACAATGGGAGGGATGAGCTGTTTTTATTATCCGGTTTTGTCAGTTTGTTACTATTATTTAGTTCAGGTTGGACCTTCCTGGTCCAGCTCCCTCGGGACCTGATTGGTCCCAGACAAGGGAGTTTTCTGAACCAGGGAAGGTCGGAGTGGGGCACCAGCTTCTCTGCTGGGTTCCTCTCCCCAACTACCTGGCACCACTGCCCTTGGTCCCCTGACTGTGACAGCCCTGCGGGCTCTGCAGCCCTGCAGGCTTTGGCAGCCCTGCCAGCCCAGAAGCTCCAGTGGCAGCCCTGCAGATACTTGCAGCCCCACCAGCTGTGGACTTTGCAGCCCCACCCCTTCCTATCTCCACTGGCTGCGGGCTGGCCCCCCGTCCTGTGGGCTACGGCAGTCCTGCTGGCTTCTAGCCTCATCGGCTGTGGGCTCAGGCCCCCTCCCCCCTCCCGGGCCAGCGGGCTCTGGTGCCCCATAGGCACTGCTACTGTGCTGGCCCTACCAGCTGGTTCTGCTCCCAGCTGCCAGCAACCTTTGTTCTGGGGCTCTCTAGTCCAGCAACATTCATGTTCCTTCCAGACCATGGATGTTGCCAGACCAGAGTGTCCCAGATGACAGAGTTTCCACCTGTATTCATATTACATTACCACACAGTGACCCAATTATGTAAGATAATATATAATTGGAGAGAAAGATACACAGTTCTAGCCCCAAAAGACCTAACAATCCAAGACTCCCCAGTCCTATAAAGTCTTAGCATGTTTTTAACCTCTCAGTAATCCTATTGAAATCAATAGAGCTACTTGCAGGCTGTAAAGCTTAAGCATGTGTAGAAAATTTTGCAGGTTCAGAGCATAAGAAGCAAGTGGTATTTGAAAATGGGGTAGGGGAAGGGAATAAAAGCAAAGCAATCCAATTTTTATATATATTTGCAGCTTTTTACTTTAATAATAAATAAATATATATGAATTATCCCCATCTTCATGTAAACTAATTATTAAAACATTTTGAGTATTATATATGTATAAGATAAGTTTATCATCATGAATTTATATAGTGGAGATATATGGGTTCAAAATAATTGTTTACAGATCCATTTAATTATTATTGGTTATGAATATACTTATTCCTAGAGTTTCTTTGTCTGCCCAGATACTTACAAATTGATACTGTAGTTAAATCCTCATTAAATTAAAAGTAGTATAGAAGTATGAAGATAGGAATTGGATTACTTTTAATGTTGGTTAGGTTGCCTGTTCTAGAAAAATTGTGATTAACTTATTTACTGTTTATATTTCCTGCATATTTATTTCTAGCTTTATTTTCAGGAAAAGGGAAACTGGCCAATAATATCAAAATAGACTAGCGAATTTGCATGCCCCAGGTACTTACCTGACACACTTAAAAGGGCCTAAGTTTTCAAAGTATTGAGCATCTTACCTCAGAAAGTCTTACTGTGTGTAAGTTGGGCACTCAAGTATAGTACCCCAAAATGTTGGTGTCTTCTGAAAACACTAGCCACACAAATTTGTTATATATCTGATGACTTTTCATCATTCATTTTGTTTTCCTTAGATTAAGTTTGTAGATCCTAAAATGAAGAATTGTGCTACGCTGGCAGGCACAGGAGAAGCAAGTAATGTTGTTGGTTCCAGCCTCATGCAGTCGACTTTCAATGAACCCGGAGGATTATGTATAGAACAGAATGGCCGTCTCCTCTATATTGCTGACACAAACAATCATCAAATTAAAGTACTGGATTTAGAAACAAAAACTGTTTCCATGGCAAGTAAAACTTATTTTAGGCTTTTGACATGAGATTTTGTTAGGGTGAATTATTACTGGAGGTTTTCCTCAGCTCATAGTGATTTTGGGTGGTATAAAATACCATAGCTAATTGATTTATTCAGTTCAGTAAATGGATATCCATAATATTTCATGATAATCTGACAAACAGAAAAGCTATCTATTTTATGGATCTCCTGTTAGGCATAAAATAAATGGTCCATCTCTGCCAGGAGTCGGGAAGGACCCTTGTGCACAGAGAAGGAAATTGCTAATTTGAATGAAAAAGCTAGAATACAGAAAATTCAGCCCTCTGAGAAATAGCCTTTGTTGGTCCAGTCCTGCAAGATGATGAACACCTAATCAGGGTCCTGAAGAACCACAACTCATAGTGGAATTAATAGGAGTTAAGATTGCTCAACCACTTGCTGGATCAAGTCCCCCAAGAAGGGCTGATGAGTTCAGTTACCTCTGCATGGCATTGTTACATGAACAGTTGCCAGTGACTGTAGTTCTGCCGTTCTCTCTCTGACTTCTAATGAAGGCAAAAGGCATGTGGCATAGTAGGAATGCAAAACACAGCCCAACAAAGTGCACGTTCAACCTTGAGAATGTTAGCACGCTGTTTTTATTTCATGTGTTCATGAATGGGAAAGCAAAATAGCTCACTGTTGTCTTTTAAAAACAATACATATTGCTCCTAAATATGTGTTTGGTTTATTAAATTGGACTTTTTCAAATCCAGTTCTGCTTCAGTGTTCAGCACCGAAAGCTATTTTTTAAATGGCCTTTAATCTTTCATGAGCAAATGCAGAACTTTGTCTATTCCTGATTTCTCCCCAAATAGACCCATTTCATAAGTGATTCCACCTTATTTGCTTATTACAATAAGGCAAAACAGATGTGAATGAATTACTCTGTGTGAAGATGGCATCATATATACCTAAGTAGCTATTGCCATGGAGATACACTGATGCACAGCCTAACTTTCTTCCTTAGGACAGGAAGTGTATTTAAATACATTGAGTGTCATCTAAATTTTAATATAAGTTTAATATTTAAATACCAACTATCAGATGCTTCTGTTTGTATGAGATAATCATGTCCTGGACTGCATAATTTGCACGGTCAAGAGCAAGAATTTTATTATCTCAGGATCCAGTTGTTAATAGAAAGCACTATTGGGCTGTTTATTAAAATGATAACTGGAATGAAATTATTTATTCTAACTGAGAGAAGGCAAAAATCACAAAAAATAAATGGGGACATTCATATTGCTTAAAGGAAATTCTTTTGATTTTTTTTAATAGCTTTTCTCATAGCATTTCCCCTTCCCTCTCCTAGCAATGCAGCATTCCTGTATGCTGGCTAAACAGGGTACATTTCTTACAATAAATTTGTTGAAATATATAAATCTTCATTTCGGTACAAATTTTTCATTCGCATACCAGCTGTATATTGTGGTGATTTGAATTCGTAATTACAAAATGCTCTGCAGTCTTATGCCATAAAGCAGGTTTTCAAATATAAATACTTGTTAATATTTCTTTTGATTTCTTTGACAGCTGCCTATCCTGAACACTGAAATATTTGATGTTGTAGATCATCCATTTGTCCAAAACAATAAGATGGCCAACGTTCCCAAGCTGCCTAAATCAGCACCAAACATCCAACTTCCTTCATTGACTGTAACCCCTGGTCAGACTCTTCGGTTTTTGTTAAGGTTAAGCCTTCCTGCAAATACAAAGCTGACTGAAGAAGCACCCAGTTCCTGGTTTCTCACAGCAGAAGGTGATGTGCCTACATTTTTAGAAATGTTTAAATATTGCAAGCTTGTAAAGTTCTCACTCGCTCCTTCACTCATCCAGAGTCAATAATGTGTTGGATGGACAATTAAAATATCAGATTTTGCTAATGATCAACAATAAAAGCCCAGTCCCATTATGCTCTTTGGATGGTTGCTCTCCTATCGTCATTTAGGGATGGGCTGCTCCACCCTTATCTGTCTTACGGGAGGCTGACAGCTAGAATCTTTAGCAAGAAACCTGATGCATACTGTTGAAGGAAGTCACATTTTATCCGGAGTGAGGACATTCTTATCCTGAATGAGAAATTATTTTAAGTTAAATTTGCACCAGTCAAAATTTAAACCTGATTCACCCTACTATATACACACACGTACGCAGCAAGATGCACAGTTACACAAGAGGGTACATTGTATTACGATTAGTGCACTGGAAACAAGGTGAATTGGGTTCTGTTCTTGGCTCTTCTACTGACTTCCTGTGTAATCTCTCTGTGTCTTGGTTGCCTATCTGTAAAATGGGAAGAAGAAGAACAGTGCTGTGAATCTAACAGTTTCATAACAGTGCTGTGAACCTACGCTCATTGTCTCCTAGGTGCTCAGTTTTGATATTTATAATCACTATAGAAGAATGTATTAACACTATATGTAGGGATGTGATATGAGCCTGGGCTCATCAGTTAACCTTCATGGTTACACACTCCCCCTCCCCTCTGCCTCTGTATCAGAGGTAGTGGAGGGAGAGCAGGTGGCTCCCCGGGAGCGGGTGGGCACTGGGCGTTGGCTCCTAAGCTGGCTCCCTGTGTGTACCAGCTTGCACACAGCTGCATCTCTTCCCCAGCCCCCATGCTGCTGCTTTTAAAAGCTGGTTCCCTGAATGCTCCAGCTCCTACCAGCGGCCCACCCCCCGGCTCTGCTGCCTCTGATAGAGACAGCAGCATGGTGGGGGTAGGGTCAACAGTCCCCATGTAAATGTAAATGCTGAATTTACACAAGTACTTTAACAGTAGAAAAAAATGTGGGTTTAGCAAGTTGTACAAGAATTTCTAGATCTTTTCCATCCCCTTGTAAAATCACTCTTTGTTAGTGTAACCGCCACAGGGTGGACTTGAACCTGGGACTTCTGGAGCTTAGTGCAGGAGCCTCATAGCTTGAACTGTAAAGACAGCTGGCTCTCAGCTTAGGCTGTAGAGCTCCCTTGTTCCTAGCTCTTACTGTAAGTGGTCTAAGTGCTACTACGTGGGACAGTGAACCACACTGGGTTACATTAGTATGCCTAAAATAGTGCTATTATGGTACTATGGGCCTAAATTAAACTGCCACCATAAAAGCATTGCTCTTTACTTAAATGAATGCCGTATTGCCTGCCATTCTTGAAAAGTGAGTTCATGATCTTTGTTCACTTATCCAGGAACGTTTTCCTCGTAGTTGTTTTAAAAAATAGCATAACTTACTTATTGGTTATCTCCCAGTACCTAGAGAATAAGTGATGTCTTCAGAAAAAGCTGTTGTCTACATATAATTAGGTGAACTCTTCACCCTTCGTGCCAGAGAGTATATTGAAAGGCTTACCGGTCTGTTCCTCTTAAGCATCACTAAACAGAAAAAAGAAATTTAAAAAAAAAGTGGTTTTTTAATCTTCCTTTTCCATTTCTGAGGTCAGATTTTCAGAGGTCCAGATTACATTTGTTCCTATAGTAGATTGCAGATATAAAATCTAAATACAGTTGTTGACTTTTTAAATCATGACCACTCATCTGCACCACTGAATTGGACAGTGTTGACTTTAACAAGGTTCAAGAAAGAACTAGATAAATTAGTGGAGAATAGGTCCATCAATGGCTATCAACCAGGATGGGTAGGAATGGTGTCCCTAGCCTCTGTTTGTCAGGGGCTGGAAATGGATGACAGGAGAGGGCTCGCTTGATGATTACCTGTTTCTGTTCACTCCCTCTGGAGCATCTGGCATTGGAAGACATGTTACTGGGCTAGATGGACTTTTGGTCTGACGCAATATGGCTGTTCTTATGTTCAATTTTTTTAACTGAGAGGACCATTGTATTTTTAGTAGATTTTACAAAATGTATTTATATTCCATATGGCTTGAGGGTTAATAGAATGTAAGCAGTTTAGAGACACACACAGTTTTAAAATCCATAAATCCAACAGGTTTTTTTGACATTAGTTATTTTGAAAAATGCCAAAAAGAATACTTTATCCATCTCACTTATGGCAAGATATGGGTTGGGTCAACAAGTTAGCCACATTTCCAGTTTCGCATGTCTCCACTGTTAAATGTCTTTTTAGCTTATATGCTCTTTAAATATTTAAACACACCGAAATTTCAGATTTCATCATAACAGCCAGCCCAAACATTTTAACTTCCAATAAACCATTTCTCAAGCCAACACTTTTTTTGTGAAAATGTTTCATAAGAATCTTCAGTTTCATGAACTTTCGGGGCATTCAGTCATCTAATCTTGAGTATTAGGTCTCTGATATTTGCACACAGCTTCTGTTAGCTCAATGAAAAAATCTGAATATCAGCTTACAAAGCATATTGCAGACGCTTTAGCATATACCTAAAAAAAGTCAGTGTAAGGTGCCACCCATATGTTTAAATGCAAGCTTTATACAATAAAAACTTCATAACTTAAAAATTACTTCTGAAGAAGTGTTTGTGAAACATTTTTTTCAATTTTCAACCAGAATGGGAGAATCCACTTATGGTTGCCGTAAGAAAGTATATGTTATGTTGTCGTAAAACTACAATCATGCCCATATTGATGCCTTGTGAGATTTGCCTTTGTGTATAAAAGGCAGTGACAGCATGCTTTCTTTTTTCAGGTAATGAGTGGCTGCTTCAGGGACAGAATCCATCTGGAGAAATTGAGAACATTTCCCATCAACCTTTCATTGCCTTGCAGTTACCCGGTAGCTGCCTGTCATCTGAAGCCATGCTGTCTGTCAAAGTGTGCCTCTACTACTGTAGCAAAGACAGCAATGCCTGTATGATGAAAGGAATCTCATTCAATCAGCCTTTACAGATAGCTAACACAATCCAAGGGAGCCCAGCTCAAGTAGAATTGACATACGCATTTTAATTAAACCAAAAACCCAACAGATCACATTCTAGTTTACTTTCTAATATTTTTACAGGAGACAAATTTAATAGATTTTTTTCTTAGTCTTCCAATAGCATATGAAGATTGAGTTCTAAAGCATAATATGATTTGTAAGATGAAACAGAAATGCCTTGTGCTGAATCATGAAAAACTGTAATGAAATCTTGGGCCCATTTATTTCTTTTTGCGATTGTGTGAGCAATAACCTCCTCAGACTCTGTTGGCTGTTGTGAATACATTGGGCCTAGCCAATTTTAAGCAGTAGGCAACAATTTTAAGAGTCAATCTTTGAAGAACCAGTATTGATACTATTTAATAAGTTCTTTTGCACAGCACACCATAGCAAAATCTCAAAGTGGTTTGGGGATGACCAACTGCAAATTTGTTTTTGTATGCCCTATGTTTTTAATAAAATGTTAAAAACTGAATTTTTGTTTCTGCAAGTCATAAAAGAATTATTTTTCTCATTTTACAATGAAAGTATTGAAAACACACTTAATATATTTTGAAAACATGAAATTGGTGCAGGACTGTTTATTTTTTGTGCAAATCAAGTCTGTTTTTCTTAAAACTAGATATTTATGCCTTACTTGGAGAGCACAATAATGTAAAAAAGCTTTTGAAAAATGAATTGTTTAAGGTCATATCGAAATGTTACATAAAGATGTCAAACAACAAATGTGCCTATACAAAATTGGCATGCTGGAGTTTTTCTAATTAGTGTTTCTGTGTGTATTTTAGAGTGTAAAATGTAAGTAATATTTGTGACTCTAACTTGCAACAATTAAATGTCAACTATTTCTGTCAGATGAACAGTTTTCCTTTAATATTTTTACAAATACTGTGTGAATAATATAAGATTCCTAATTCTGCAAATACTTGTGCTCCTGAGTAACTTTTATATGCCTGGGACCTGACCCAAAAGTCTTTGAAGTCATTAGGAGTCTTTCCGTTGATTTCAGTAGGCTTTGAATCAGAACCTTGTGTTCAGTAGGGCAACTTACCAGATAAATAATTCTTGTGTGTTTGGAGGATGTTGGCCTTTGTTAACAATTAGTGCTAGTCATCTTTTCCAACAATGATACCATAATATAACATGTCATAGAAGACTAGAACTAGAAGGGAGCTCAAGAGGTCATTGAGTCCAGTCCCCTACCCTCACAGCAGGACCAAGCACTATCTAGATCAGGGCTACTCAACATGTAGCTCATGGGCCCGCAGTGCAGTTTGGGTTTATGTGGGGCTCAGTACATGGCCCGCAGGTGGGATCCTTTGAACATGGCCTCCACTGAGAACACACTCCACAATGGTGAGTCAATATAATGGTCTTCTGTTGATATACACTTTAGTAGTTACATTCCTGGACTGTCATTGCTCATTAAAAGTGCTGTCATATGGGTGGAAATGGGGTAAATATTGCATTTTATTAATATCAGCAGAACTGACTTAAATGGGGACTGCGTGTTGTGTAGTCTTGCCTTAATCTTTGTATTCATGCCCGTCAGTGTGAAAGAAGCTATTTGCATTTATATTCGCATGTGTATGCGACCACACTTGAGTTGCGGCCCTCGGCATGTGCTGTGAATATCATTATGGCCCCTGGGGCTTCCAAAGTTGAGTAGCTCTGATCTAGATCATCCCTGGCAGGTGTCTGTCTAACCTGCTCTTAAATATCTCCAGTGTTGGAGATTCCACAACCCCTCTAGGCAATTTATTCCAGTGTTTAACCATATTGACAGGCAGGAAGTTTTTCCTGATCACCACCTGGATCAATCGGTCTTCAGCTATCGTTAAGACTGTGCCGATCACAACACATCCACCATTCTTCTCACACTTTTGCCTTTCTTCTCCATGTTCGTCAAAACGTTTAACTGTAATCTTCCCATCTTCTTGGAGGCTGACCGGGTGGTCTTTTCTGTTCTCGCGGGTACCACTCAGCAATAATTGCGGTCCACCTATTGTCCGTGAGCCATGCTGTGTGGCCTGCCCATCGCATTTTGTTATGTTTGCTTTCCATGATAATATCTTTCACGCGCTGCGTTCTCTGATCATTTCATTTGGAATACGATCCAGAAGGGAAATTCCCAGCATAGCTCGCTCCATTGCCTTTTCAGTTACCAATAGTCACTGCTCTTCTCTCTTCATCAGTGCCTACGTTTCGCTGCCATACAATATGGTTGGCAGCACTGCTGAATTGAAGATATTTGTACGTGTGGTCTTATCGATTTTTCCTTTGAGGACGTCCTTGAATTGCATGCACACCATCCGGCCCGAATCCTTCGCAAGAGTTCCCCATTCAGGTCTTGGCGCATATTAACTTCTTGGCCCAAATATATGTACTGTTTCACTTCTTCGATTTCTTCTCCTGTTATCCTTATTCGGGCTTTTCGTAAGACGTCTGATCACATGTATTTTGTTTTGCAGCGGTTCATTTTCAGACCAACCTGACTGCTTTTTCCTGATGTCCAACCTAAACCTCCCTTGCTGTAATTTAAACCCATTGCTTGTCCTATCCTCGGAGGCCAAGGAGAACAATTTTTCTCCCTCCTCCTTGTAACACCCTTTTAGATACTAGGAAACCACTATCATGTCCTCTCTCAGTCTTCTCTTTTCTAAACTAAACAAGCCCAATTCTTTCTGTCTTCCCTCATAGGTCATGATTTCTAGATCTTTAATCATTTTTGTTGTTCTTCTCTGGACCTTCTCCAATTTCTCCATATCTTTCTTGAAATCTGTGCCCAGAACTGTACACAATACTCCAACTGAGACCTAATCATCGCAGAGTGGAGCGGAAATTCGGTTTGCTTCAAAATTTGGTTTGCTTCAGGCAAGTAAATATTCTTTGTTTTATTGCTATTCTTTATAGTAAATGGCAGAAGTAGATTTCTTTACATGAATTGGGAAGGATGTCTGTTGATTTCAATGGTATTTGACTCAGGCCCAAAGTTCTAATCACAAGGTTTATTTCTGGTTAGAGAAAAACCCTCAAAAAATAGACATTAGTTTTCTAATGTGCCACATGAATTTACACATGGTTCAAAAATATTTTAAAAGTGCTGTTATAAAGTATATTTTATGTGTAATTGAATGGTATGTTAATAGCCAGTCCTAAAATATTCTTTCCTAACACCTGTTAAGTCTTTTCTGCTCAAAACTGACTAAAATGTTGCTTATGAACACTGAGACTTTTGTTTTAAGGGAACAGAGTGGTATGACTTTTCCTTCCCTCTTAAAATCAAATGTCAGCATATCTGTGATATGTAAGCTCTCTATATAATATTCTTCGATGCTGCTAGGATTTAACATTAATCTTTTAAGCAGCCTTTTTCACCTATACTTTCAGGTTTTTCAGGACAAACCAATGAGTCTCTCTTATTTTTGTTTGAAATAGAAAAAATTGGCTTCCAAGACTACTTGCTGTTTGCAAATGACATTTGCAGGGTTAAGGAAACGATAGTGAGAATTTACTGTCCTTATACTTAGTATAACACAATTTCTGCTCATATTAATATATAATACTTACATAAAAATCTTGGGTAATAGCCAGGAAAGATGAGTTTTACTTCCTTCTAGTTAAAAAATTTACTATGACCTATCAAAAAAACTGAGTAGGCACTTCAGTAGTTAGAAACAGCTCATCAGATTATTTTTGTTGTCTAGTATATCATTCAGCCAAATGGGACTGTTCTGGGAACTTTAAGATAATTTGTATTTATCCATTCGTATTGGGCAGGATTATAAAAATTTGGCTTGATGAATTTCCTAGATTATAAAACCTTGTAAAGAGTTAACCAATCTGTTATATTAAAGTGTCACTTTTTGAGCTTATTGCTAGAAAAATTATCTCTGTGTAGCTCTTATTTTATGTAACTCTAGTAATGCCTCCAAGCTTTAAATATAGTATTAGGGGTATTTTCCTCTGCCAAAATGTGCGTGTATAAATCAATGAAAGGGTCATACATGAGTTTTAAAGCATCCCCTTTTTCAGCTATTACTAATTTAGAACTACTCTTTTTCATATATAAATTTATTGGTGAGAGAGATTATTAAACACTGGCACATAAATCTGAGATTGAGGTTCAGGGCATAATGGACCTTCGAATAATCTCCTCGTGGTCAGCTTTGTTACCCTACTTTTGGGAGCTGCTTGTGTTTTAGTAATGGAGGGTAGAAGATGGTTGGAGTTTTTTATTTTTTATTCAGAGCAGCTTGCTACTTCTGTAGAGGAGAGATGTGCAGATTGCAATGCTGGGCAGAATCTCAGGCCTAATTGTAGGGGAAGGGAGTTGTAAGCAGTGTAAGTATAAAATGGCAGGCCAGAGTCTTTTAAAATTAAAGTTATGACTATTTTCTCACCTCATTTCACTCTGCAAATTATCTGTGCAAATAAATTGTATCCATTCCATTGTTTTGCTTGCCACAAAGCTGGAAATTGGCCTTAACTACATAATTGAGAGGGTTTCATGCTGAAGATGCAATCTTAAGAACATAAGAATATAAGAGTGGCCGTACTGGGTCAGACCAAAGGTCCATCTAGCCCAGTATCTTGTCTGCCGACAGTGGCCAGCACCAGGTGCCCCAGAGAGGGTGGACCGAAGACAATGATCAAGCGATTTGTCTCCTGCCATCCCTCTCCAGCCTCTGACAAACAGAGGCCAAGGACACCATTTTATCCCCTGGCTAATAGCCTTTTATGGACCTAACCTCCATGAAATTATCTAGCTTTCTTTAAACTCTATTACAGTCCTAGCCTTCACAGCCTCCTCTGGCAAGGAGTTCCACAGGCTGACTACACGCTGTGTGAAGAAGAACTTTCTTTTATTAGTTTTAAACCTGCTACCCATTAATTTCATTTGGTGTCCTCTAGTTTCTTCTATTTAGGGAACTAATAAATAACTTTTCTTTATCAGCCCTCTCCACACCACTCATGATTTTATATACCTCTATCATATCCCCCCTCAGTCTCCTCTTTTCTAAACTGAAAAGTCCCAGTCTCTTTAGCCTCTCCTCATATGGGACCCGTTCCAAACCCCTAATCATTTTAGTTGCCCTTTTCTGAACCCTTTCCAAGGCCAAAATATCTTTTTTGAGGTGAGGAGACCACATCTGTACACAGTATTTAAGATGTGGGCGTACCATAGTTTTATACAGGGGCAGTAAGATATTCTGGGTCTTATTTTCTATCCCTTTCTTAATAATTCCTAGCATCCTATTTACCTTTTTGACCGCTGCTGCACACTGTGTGGAAGTTTTCAGAGAACTGTCCACGATAACTCCAAGATCGCTTTCCTGATTAGTTGTAGCCAAATTAGCCCCCATCATACTGTACGTATAGTTGGGGTTATTTTTCCCGATGTGCATTACTTTACACTTATCCACATTAAATTTAATTTGCCATTTTGTTGCCCAATCACTCAGTTTGGTGAGATCTTCTTGGAGTCCCTCACAGTCTGCTTCTGTCTTGACTATCCTAAACAGTTTGGTATCATCCGCAAACTTTACCACCTCACTGCTTACCCCTTTCTCCAGATCATTTATGAATAAGTTGAACAGGATTGGTCCTAGGACTGACCCTTGGGGGACACCACTAGTTACCCCTCTCCATTCTGAAAATTTACCATTTATTCCTACCCTTTGTTTCCTGTCTTTTAACCAGTTCTCAATCCAAGAAAGGACTTTCCCTCTTATCCCATGGCCATGTAATTTACACAAGAGCCTTTGGTGAGGGACCTTGTCAAAAGCTTTCTGAAAATCTAAGTATACTATATCTACTGGATCCCCCTTGTCCACATGTTTGTTAACCCCTTCAAAGAACTCTAATAGATTAGTAAGACAGGATTTCCCTTTACAGAAACCATGCTGACTTTTGTCCAACAAATTATGTTCTTCTACATGCTTCACAATTTTATTCTTTACTATTGTTTCGACTAATTTGCCCGGTACTGAAGTTAGACTTACCGGTCTGTAATTGCCCGGATCGCCTCTAGAGCCCTTTTTAAATATTGGTGTCACGTTGGCTACCTTCCAGTCATTAGGTACATCTTGTCTCAAGCAAGCACTTCACAGCTATTATTTGTAAGGAAAAACTTTAGCCCTCCCCCCAAATGCTACATATTGTGCTTACTGATCCCTGCATATACAATTCCTTTTCTGTCTGCTTCAGTTCAGTTTGTAGCTCATAAACACTTGCATTCACTTTAATTACTGTAATGCAGATTTTTGTATGTCCATGATATTTATAGGATGCTAGAAATTCTGCTTAGAGCAGCCAGAAGATGAGGAAGAATGGTCTAATGGTTAGGGCACCTGAG
Source organism: Pelochelys cantorii (assembly GCA_032595735.1). Lineage (NCBI taxonomy): Eukaryota > Metazoa > Chordata > Testudines > Trionychidae > Pelochelys > Pelochelys cantorii. The sequence continues at coordinate 63,386,521 of CM064333.1, read as the reverse complement.
AGAGACATGGATTTGGTTCCTGTGTGACTTCAGACAAGTCCCTTGATCTACCCTGTGCTTTTGTTGCCCATTTATTAAGGGCAACGAGAGGGCACAGCCAATACTCCTGGGCAAATTTTGCGCTAATGCAGAATTTTGTAGGAATTAATGCCCACAGAAATGTGCTGCTGGCTGCCCTTGGGGCCCTTAGACCTATCAGGGCTAAGCTACCATATAGAAGACCTTGTCAGGGAGATGGGGAGAGAGCTAGAGGGCACCTGACAGCTTCAGTTTCCAGCATTCCCAGAAGGAAGGGGATGGCAGTAGTCTGCAGGAAACTCCACCCAAGCATAGGACCAAGCACCAGGCTGTTTCACCCTCTGGATCCCTTGGCTCTGAAGGGTAGGTATCTGGGCAAGGGAGGCATCTGTGGTTGGGTGAGGAGGGGTTGGGCATGTCTGACCCTCGAGTTGGTCTCTGTGTGGGGATGGACGGAGAAACAGAACTGGGTTGTCATAGGTGTTTCTTTACCCTTCTGTTGCTGGAGGAATTTGTGTGTGTGTGTTTGTTACAGGCATACTTGCTGACAGGTATTTTGAAATAAATTACCCAAAAACATTGAAATAGTGTGTGCAGAGGTTTTTTTGGTGCAGAAATTTTGGGGAGGGGTGCAAAATTCTCCCCAGTGTAAGCCAAGGCTGTGGCTCAGACTTCTTTTTTTAAACCCTCACTGAACAATGGTCATCCATCATTTAACTGGCATCCATTTCGCCCCACAGATCAAAGACAATAGACTTAATTCTGATCTCAGTTACAAACATATTCAATTCAGAGTCAGTGGAGCAATTATTGATTTTACATGCATATTTTACTTCTCTTCCCTGGAGCTACTTTGGGTTTATACCAGTGTTAACACTTCTGTCGCTTGGTTTGCAAAATACACCTTTTCTGATTTTTCTAACTTGTTGCTATTTTGGTTTCATCATTATCAAAAGTTGACACTTGTGTCTCAGAAAGTTTGAAAACCCTTGCTGCAAGTTGGGGAATGTTTGCACAGCTATAGCTATTCATTGTTCTGTGGACCTCTTCTTTGCTGGCCTGCTTTTCTCAAGCATGCCAGAGAACATTTTGTTCTACCAAAGGCCCCAGCACTAAGCAAAAGAATTGCAAATATTTCCAAATGCTACCTAGTTCCCTTACAGTATCTATGATGGTGGGCTAAAAAAAACCACTTGTAAAAATACACTCTTAAGTCCGCTTCATTGCAACGTTCTGCACTTAACATTTTGCAAAAGAATGCATCCTTCCAGCCATGCTAAATTTTTCTCTTTTCTGTTTAGCCTGTTTAAGCTACAACATTTCTAGTGAAAACTGACAATGGCCAATAAAACAAAATGATTTAAAACTGAGTTGGAGATATTTAACATTTAAATACTACGAGAACTATTTTTTTCAGTTTTTATTTAAACTATCATTGTGGTTTTAAACCACATATTCAAGATTATTCTGTTGGACTGTGATTTACAACTTTAAATATATTGCTTCTCGGCCTTTTGGCTAAGATCAAGTGTAATCTCATAATGACCGCAAAGTGGAAGGAGCAGAATTGTTCCTTATGTTGATGTAGCTTACCTTAAATCTATTCAGTTTCACTTTAAACTGGCATTATCAAAATAACATCATTCTCGGCCAAATCCTCTGCTGTTCTTCTATCTGCATGGGTCCCTTGAAGCCTATAGACTGAGATCTGCCCTTCTATGTTTTTAACATGGGAATAGGCATGACTGTAAACCTCAAGATTAAATCCAGGATCATTGGAAGTCAGTGGAAAAAACCCTGCTGACTTCTGTGGGACCAGGATTTCACCCCTTGATTTTGCATGTGCTATATAAACTTTGGAAACTTTTAAAAATTGATGTGGTCGCATATACGTAAAATATAAATTATGGCAGATACAGATATTAAGGGTTATATCCTGAATTAGCATAAAACAGTATAGATTCACTGAGGATCTGGCCATACAAATTCAAAAAAGTATCATTTTAGCAATGTTGAAGATCAAATGTTCACACCTAAACGTTTTGATCAATGTCTCAAGTCTTTGGTTTGGTTTTGTTTAAAAAGTTCAGAATTCCTTTTGGGCCACTGTTATTAGAACAGATTATTATTGTTGTCACATCTGCTATTCCAAATATAATGCAGCCACATCCCCTTTTAAATATACATATTACAAGATAGCTATTACATACTAATTGATAAAGAACCTCCAGAGAATTGAATTAAGGGATCTCCATCTACAATCAGATGTGTAAGCTCTTTACATGTAGTATTGTGTGTGTGATTTTTTTTAACATCTTTTTATGATTAACAAAAAAAAACCACTTTTTAAAATACAAAGCAAATGTGCTATAATATCCTGGAAGGGGAAAAAATTCTATAATAGATGTGGTGGCTTCAGAGATCAACTCTGTTGGATAGACAAACAATGATTATAGGTAAGTATGAATTTTCTCTGGTTTTATCACTAAGATCTGGTGCCTCCTCTAAAGCTTGGTAAAACATTTTCATGGAAAAATAAAGGATTAATATATTTTCTTTTTAAAGCTGAGCTTGCTTGATACTTTTCTCATGTGCATGAAAACAAGGAGGCACATATTGTTTGCCATAGTATGGTTACATGCAGAAGCTGCAGCTTTATTAAAAGCATCCATCCATGTGGATTTTAGCTGGGGTCTACAGCTATGAGGGAAATAGGAGGTCAGTACCCCCTCTATATCCTCAGACAGGTCCTAGCTGCAAGCCGATGTCACAGACCTCTTCCTTCAATGTAGGAGGTAAGAGAAATGAGGTGACTGGGTCCACATACTGGACAAGACATTGCAATATACCTCCTCCCCTTACATTCAGCATTTTGGAGAACCAATTTGGAAGGGTTGTGATTAATCAATGGGCTTCCTGAGCAGGCTGTGTATAAGTCTGTCTTCCTTGGTGCCTATAACAGAGAAATCCTCCCTGAGGTAGAATTAGGACCATTTACAGGGGCCAGAGCGGTGCCATGAAACACCTTTATATATTTAGCAATATCTTAATTTTATATGCACAAGTGCTTGGCAAATGGTAACCATGCCCTCAATTCTCTCCATACTTCTAATGCTATGGTTCTCAACTGGTGGTCCATGGTGACTCTTTCGGTGGTCCACAGAAACATTGTCCAAAGTCACACGGTGTGAACAGGTGCCACCGTTAGGCTGTTTTATGCCATGTTCACAAGTACGCGGCGCGTCATCCATAGCGTCACCTGCACGAGGAATTCTTGGATCTGAAAAATGATTTTGCGGCTCAAGACGTGTACCAGCAGTCTACCATAGAGAAATTTTGGGCCAGCATGACCGGGAGTTACCCAAATCTGTCAGCACACGCAGTCAGATTTCTTTTGCCATTTACATCAACTTATATGTGTGAGACTGGATTTTCATGTTTGTTGCACGTTAAGGCCAAACAGAGAAATCGGCTTGCAGTGGAAAGCGATATTCGTTGTGCGTTATCAAGTACCACTCCAAACATTGAAAAGCTTGTCAGTGAGAAGAGAATCCAAAAATCTGTTAATAAGAAATAAATTTCAAACCAAAATGTTCGTTGTCTGCTCTTTTTTATCATGTCTCAAAAAGGAGGTGGTCCACGAAAATTTTTTGATTGGCCTGGTGGTCCATGGACTGAAATGAGTTAAGAACCACTGTTCTAATGGCTTAAGGGTTTCCAAATGCAGGATTAACCAGGCCACCTGGGATCATTCACCCTCCAATAGCCAAACAAGGGAGCCTATATGGGGGCTGCCTAATTTACTAGAACAGAACAAATCCCATAAAATTAAGGAACAATAAGGTATGAATGTAAAGACTAAAATAGTGAAATCAGCGTTTCACCAGTCTTTAACTGCACCTCACACATGCACACCAGGTAAACTGCATTAGAACTACAAGGTTATTTTTTGTCTTCAACACGTAAAAACTTCTGTTGCAACGCCAGCAGTTTTGAAAACCAATGTGGACTAAGGCTCCACATTTTTTAATGTCTCTATCACATGCAAAATGAGGGCAATAAGTTAGGTCTAACATTTATATCCCCGTGTGGGCTTGGTAAAACAAATTATTTCCTTTGTGAAGATCTGAACCCAAAATATGAGATCTCGTGTAAATACTGAGCACTTCAAAAGTAGTTTTCTCTTTCCTGCCAATGTGTGTGTAAGTAGTTTGCTGGGTTGAGGCTTACTATATTTGCTAATGATTTGAGGGGGAAAAAAATAAAAGCTCTAACCTTTCTGGATAACTACTGCAGGCAAGCAAAAAATAGCCAGCATTATTTCTTTTGGAAAAGCAACAATTTAGCTCTTACATTCAAAGTGGTGCTATCTGTGGAAAAAAGTCATGTCTAGGCCCAATTTTGCAAGCTGCTCAGAATCTAGAAAGTTCATTTTAGGGCTGTAACAATCCCAAGAAAGCTATGAACTTCTTATTTAAAAAAAATACAAATTTACATTGTTAGCATAAATCACTTCTCCTGTTTTTAACTAATGAACATTTAGCTCAGCCAATGTAGAAAATTCTTCAGACATACAGAAAATAAGCAAAGTTATATTGAAGCAAACGTTTAATGAACTAAGATACGCTCCTGACCTGGCAGCTTGACAATGTGTTTGCAATGTTGTTATATGCAAGAAAAGTAATAATGTGTCATTTTTTTCTCAGCAGTAATCCTTTCCACTACAAGCTGAAGAAAACTAATTTGGGGGGTGCGGGGAGGAGAGAGAAGGGATTCACAGTGAGGATTCAATTTGTGAGTGTGGGTGTTACATCTCAGCACTAAAGTTTTAGCAATCGCCTAAAGAGGAAAGAACTCAGATGGAGATTGGGACTATGTCAGCTTAAACATTATGGGACAAGATTGTCAGATGGTCTAAATCAGCTGCATTGAAGTCAATGGAGCAATGCTGATTTTTACCACCTGAGCATCTGACCTCAAAATCTACCTTTCTTATCTTTCAAGAGAATTTAGTAGATCGAGGCATTTTCATCTATTTGCAATTGACATACTTCAATCCATACTGAAACTGGCACGTGGGTAAATTTGATAATTTTATATTTTAAAAAGTCCCTAATTCAGAATGATCATTTAGGGGTTAAAAATTAAATTCACATCCCTACGAATGTTATCTTTTCCATTCAGTCTGTTGCTGGTTTCAGAAGAAGCTGAAGCTGGTGTGGTTTAGTTGTTTGTGCTCCCGAATCTTCAGCATTTTCAATTTTAAATAACAAAATTCAGTCTCAATGAGCTCAAGAATCTGACTTATATCCACAATAGCAACGGTATTCATGTGGTGCTGAAAAGTATGGTCCCTTTACAGTGCTTTTATGAGTAAACAGAGTCAAACTTAAAAAAAAATACATTCAAAATATCAAGTCCTGACTTCCCTGATGTGGCTGGAAGAGGGGCGCTAAACCTTAGGAATTCTCTGAGAAAACGAGGACTCGGGATCTGATATTGTTGGGTTTTCTCATATAATAATCAGTCCAAAACAAAACTTTGAGTCTGTACTTTAAGGAAAAGTACCAAAAATAACTAGGGGCTTTGTCATACCACCTTTATTTGAATGCAGGTGATCCCGTGTGTCTGTAGATCCATTCATGGCTGCTAGAATAATGGGGAGGGAAAAAGAGGTGCCTTGGTGGATTAGCACATGAGACATGAGAATGAAGTGGGGCAGGGAGTGAACGTGGCAGTTTTCTTATGTTTGGTGCCTTCAGCTACGTTGATGGGTGGGACTGGAGAGCATATGGCTCTTAGAAGTATTGTTTTATCCTTTCTGTGGAATCACTGCCACATATGGTTCTAAACAAAACTCAGTCATTGGCACAGGTATTCTGGTTTTACCATATTCTAGAAAAGTGGAAACTAAATTGCACATGTGTATGCATGTTTACTGTTGGGTACCTCTTAATGTAGCTTGTTTGCATCCCTAGAAGTCTGTCATTTTAACAAAACATCTTTTCTTAAAAAGGGTAGGAAGGGGGGTTAAAAGCAGGGATAATCTATTAATCCTATGAAATTTCATTTCCATCATCCCAGCAGTATGTTCTCTCCCAATGGTGCATATGCAAAGCTCCCGTTGTTTTTTCACCTGATGTTTTAATGAGACACAAAACAAAACAAAAGATGCCTTCTAAACTACTGGGATTAAATTAGATAGTCCAATCATTCTACAAGGATCTGGGAAGTTTAGTTGCATAAATAACCCCCAGATTCAGCCCGAAGAGGGGCTAGATGTTTCATCTTGCCATTCATACAGATGTTTGATCACATGCTGGAAAAAAACATCGCAATTATCCAGGAATGTGGCAGAGTTTGGTTTGTGAAATTTGTTCCTGAGGATAAGGAGGGAGCTTTGCTATTAATCCACTTTTAAACAGCATAGCACATGCAGGCACACTGGGCCTGATTCTCTTCTGTGGTACAGCCACTTTGTTTCATGCTGCTAGCCAATTCACAGCACACTGTCAAGTTAGTTGCTTGGAGGAGAATCCCCACAGCATAGCAGGATCCTCTAGGCTAGGGACGGACTAGGGTCAGCAGCATACAAGCTCCCATGCCACCTCCCTACCTGCTTGGATGGGCTGTGAGCAAGTGGTATGGCCAAGATGTCCTGATGCAAGATTTGGCTTTTATAACGGCCCATTGGGACTATTGTCAGCCAGTGCAAGTCAGAACAAGCATCCAGCTTCTTTGTTGCATCCAGGACTAAGCAACACCCAGTAGCGGAAGATTTTAGGGGACTTTGCCACTACCTCTGTGTGAGCATTGGCTATGGCCAAAAGTCTGAGCTGCTGTCTGTAGAACCTTTCATGTGAATAGTTGGGCTCATGCAGGGAGGGCGTCACAAAAGGGTTATATCCCTGCCTCAGACTCAGGCTGACTACGTGTCCCATTTTGGCTGGGACAGTCCTTTTTTTAAGCCCTGTCCCAGCCTGACTGCTATTTGGCAAAACCAAGCGTTTAGCATGGGACAAATGCAGAGTTTCACCAAAAAAGTGGGGTGGGACCCTATTATGGCATGAGGGGGATCACGTGGCCACACCGGCCCCATGCAGGACGGGAGGGTTTGAGCAGGTGTGGCCAGGCTGGCCTCAAGAGGACAGATAACAGAGTATCAGGCTGATGCCCGTGCATGGGGGAGTGAAAAGGGGACCTCAGGCTAGACCTATGGGGTGTCCCGTTCTCCCTTTGCTCAGACACTATGGAGGTGATTCTGTTCTGTACTTACGTTCTTATTCTCCCCTCATCGCCAGTTATCTGAACACCTCCCTGGCATGCATTAAGCAACTAGACTATCATGGCGTGTGTGTTTGTTTGTTCTTTCTTGCATCCTCTCCCCCTGGGGAGAATTGTATATGCAACGAAGGGTTTTCTAGGTGAGGGGACTATGTTTAACACACATCCCTGCAGCGCCTGTGCGTATATCAGAAGACAACATCAAAGTTGCTCCCCTTGCCACAGAAGGCTTGTGCGGGTTCTTAGTTCTTTTGCAGGTTCCTTTCATAGACTCAAAACTCCATCTCCTGCACAGATGAACGTACCACTGGGCCTGAGAATCCAGTGTTCTGGCACATCTTATCCATACCAGTGCCAGGCCATCGAGCTGCTAGTGTGAATCCTTGGCTGCAGTGAGGAATCCAGGAGCACTCATAAATGCCTGGATACGTAAATAAGCTTTGCTTTCAATGGGACTTCTGCAGCCATGTATTAATCTTCCTCTAGCCTGCTTTGCTCTTCCAGAAATTCTTTGGGATTAAATGTATGACGTCCTAGCCTGATTTGCTCTCGTTTTACTGGATGTAATTTATGAAGATTCATTCCAATAGGCGTGGGATCCGGAATGTAGTGTTTCATTAAACCTCCTTCAACTCTTTCAAGCCCTCCTGATTTTTCCTCCTTTAAGAGAGCATAGAACCAGCTAATGCACCTGCATTTTTCTCTTGTTGCATAAAATAGAGGCAACTGTAAATAGAGGTGGTGGAATCTCCATCCCTAGAGGTTTTTAAGTCCCGGCTTGACAAGGTCCTGACTGGGATGATTTAGTTGGGATTGGTCCTGCTTTGGGCAGGGGGCTGGACTTAATGACATCATGAGGTCTCTTCCAGCCCTAGGAGTCTATGGTTCTATGAGAATTTAAAGTCCAAGGCACATCTTAATGTCATATTAAGATTGAGGATGTCAGCACTCCAGCCCAGAAAATTCAATAGTTCGGGTTCATATATTACCTTGGTCCAAGGGAGGGCAAACATCCACTTGGGTTTGACCCTGGAATTTCAATGGGATTTGAGGGGGCTTTGCACAGTGGGGTTCTGTGTTAGCTTCCCAACACAGCGGACTTCAGTTCAAGATTGTTGCTAGATCTGTCTGAAATTTTTATCATGAAAGCTTTTCCCATTGGAAAATGTAGCTTAATCAGAATTCTCCATGGGAAATTTTCCAATAGCATTTTCGGTTTCTCCAATGGGGGAATCTTTTTAGAAAATTAGTATCAAGTAAAACATTTCAACGCAAGATTCTCTGGGGCCCGGGGCCTGGTAATTCAAAAGGGCTCAGAGCCTCTGGCTGCTACGGCAATAGCACTTGGAGTCCCAGGCCCATTAAATCACCACTCAAGCACCGCCCCTTCTGCCTGAGACTCTGCCCCCTACAGGAGCGCAGATCCACCCCCACACACACCTTACTCGTGGCCCAGCGATGCTGTTGGCTCCCCTACCTGTTACAGAATATTGCACTAAAGTTGAGTGTTTGGCCATTATAACCATGCTCCGTGAGTGAATAATTCTAGGCAGATGGGTTGGGGACCATATTCGTTCTAAATTCTATTCAGAGACTTCAGTCCTGCAGACTCCTGTGTGTGTGCTCAAGTACATTACTGTGAGTAATCCCATTGATTTCAATGGCACTCTTCATGGAAGTAAAATTACTGGCATGTGTAAATATTTGCAGGGTCAGCCTCTAGGTTTGTCCAATGCTTAGCATATTGGTACCCTAGTCGTAATTTGAGGCTTTTAGCTGCTACATTTGTTGCTATAAATTATAATTGCTGATTCCTACTTGCGTGCCCATGATGGATTTTTTTTTAAAGAGAAACCTAGTCTTTTTTAAAAGCTTTCCCTGTGGAAAATGACTTGACTGCAGACCACCCCCACTCCAGGAGAACTAGCAGCTCCTGTCTAAACAGGCATGTTTGACAACAGGGTTATTTAAATATAATCATATATCTGTCACAAAAGCTTTTTAACCATTTTTTGTTTGCCTGGTGGTGACTGAAAATGTGCATTGCAGTTTCGTTCGTGCTTAAAGAAAGCCTTCTGAAGTGTGAGCAGTTTTTGGATTCATTGTTCAGGTGATCTTTATTAGTAATACAAAAACAAAGAAATAAAAGGGTAAAATGTACAAACAAGAGTTTGCAACAGTAGGGCGACAATATAGTGTTCAAATCAAAAGGCAGGCCAATTTGAGGCAAACTTCTGAAGAAGGCCCGTATCTGGTCTGCTGCTGTTTTAACTCACCAGCTTAACGCTGATAAAACCGTGGTGTTATGCAAATATTTGCTATATCAAAGTTTATTTTCACAGCTTCTTAAAGTAGATATGTTCAGTGTTGTGGGTTAACATCTGTGGTCAAGGTTTCTATGAGCGGTCACGTAACGATTCTCCCTCCTGTTCCAAGTCATTTCCTCTCCATCTAATCTTCCCTCTAAAGCACTATTACTGACTCCCAGCATTAATTCTGCTACTCCCTTGCTCCTTTTGTTAAATTTTGAAATGCCTGAACACTTGCCTGTAAGGATGCATATTCTGCAATAAATGTGGTTTTAAAAAATATTAAAGGGGACAATTGCCTCGCGGACCAGCAATTCAAAAGAGCCCAGGGCTCCTGGTTGCCGCTGCCACAGCGGCAGTGGCAGCTGGCGATGCCCCAGACCCTTTACATAGTCACCAGAGCCCCGTGTGGCATGCTCCAGGTGGCACTGAGAGCTGGATGGGGGTGGCAAGGCGAGCACAGTCTGGGTGGCATTCAGGACTGGCTGGGGGCTGCCCCCATCCCCGCCTGTTCCTTCTGCCTGAGGCTCCGCCCCTTCCAAGATCATGGAGCTGCCCCCACCCCTCACCTTGCCCAGGGGCCTGGCAATTCTGTTGGCCCCCTTCTGTTTGTAGCAAACCTCTCCCACAAAGGGAGAGACACTTGTTTCAGAGGGGAAATTGTATCAAAGAAGCACCAAGAAGTAAAAAGATTTGTAGAGGGATGGTTGAGCATGGAACTGGACTGGGTGTCAAGAGATTTGGGCTGAAATCTTGCCACCAGTAATGTCTATGGGAGGCGGTTCATTGACTTCAGGAGACCCAGGATTTCACCCCTGGGTTTAAATCTTGGCTCTACCATTGGTTTGATCTCTCTGCCTTTTTTCATCTCACCTCTGTCTGACTTGTCTATTGAGTTTGTAAGCATTTTGGGTTAGGCAGTGTCTCTTACATCACCTAGCACACAGGGACCATGGTTTCGACTGGGGACCCTCCAGGAATTATTGTCATGTCTGTCAAATGTGTATCACTTATTCATTGTATTTTTATTCAATTTGTATTCTCATAGTGCCTAAAAGCCTTAATCATGAACCAGAACCTCTTTGTGCTTAGATGCTGTACAAATGCAGAAGAAAAAGACAGTGCATGTCCCAAAGAGTATGTCTACACTGCCACCCTAGTTTGAACTCGGGTGGCTAATGTAGGCATTCGAACTTGCAAATGAAGCCCGGGATTTAAATATCCCGGGCTTTATTTGCATGTTCCCGGGCGCCGCCATTTTTAAATGCCCTGTAGTTCGAACTCCCTGCCCGCGGCTACACGCGGCACAGACTAGGTAGTTCGAATTAAAGCTCCTAATTCGAACTACCGTTACCCCCAGGAGGTTGGGCTATGTCTACACTGCAGCCTTTTGCTGGCAGAGAGTATGCTAATGAAGCACACATTAGCATTTGTCACGCTGTCATTTGCATATTCTCTGCCGATGCTTTTTGTGCAAAAACAAGCAGTGTAGACGGGTCCGTTTTGCACAAAAAAAAAACCCTTTTGTGCAAGATCCTTATGCTTCAAAAAAGGATCTTGCACAAAAGGGTTTTTTTGCACAAAACGGATCTGTCTACACTTGCAAAAACCTCTTGCTCAAAAAGCATCGGCAGAGAATACGCAGATGACAGTGCAACAAATGCTAATGAGCCCTTCATTAGCATACTCTCTGCCCATATAAGGCTGCAGTGTAAACGTAGCCTCAGTCTTCTCTTTTCTAAACTAAACAAGCCCAGTATTTTCAGTCTTCCCTCATAGCTCATGTTTTCTAGAAACTTTAATCATTTTTGTTGCTCTTCTCTGGACCTTCTCCAATTTCTCCACATTTTTCTTGAAATGTGGTGCCCAGAACTGGACACAATACTCCAACTAAGGCCTAATCAATACAGAGTAGAGTAGAAGAATTACTTCTTGTGTCTTGCTCACAACGCTCCTGTTGATACATCCCAGAATCAGGTTTGTTTTTTTGCAACAGTGTCACACGGTTGACTCATATTTAGCTTGTGGTCCACTATGACACCTAGATCTCTTTCTGTCCTTATTAAACTTTGATAACCTTTCGGCAGTACTCTTTCCTAAACAGTCACTTCCCATTCTGTATGTATGAAACTGTTCCTTTCTAAGTGGAGTACTTTTCATTTGCCCGTATTAAACTTGATCCTATTTACCTCAGACCATTTCTCTAGTTTGTCCAGATCATTTTGAATTATGATAGTCTTCTCTCCCTGGGCAGCTGCATTCTGAACCCCTCACCCCCAGCCCTACCCCAGAGCAATGATTTAAATGAAACATGGATAGTTTCATTTTATTTTCCAAAACAGAAACATGAATTGAGTTAAGGACCTGAGCAATGCCAGGTAAATCTTCTAATGCTGCATAAAGGTTAAGGACAAAGTGATAAATATATATCACATAGAAAAATCAGCTGAAATTAATGTAATTACTTTAACTGGGGTTTGGCCAAGAACCCCCTGTGATAATAAAAAGTAGCAGGAGCTCTTTCGTGACCTCAGGCAATCAGAACCTTGGATTTGTGTCTCCACTGAAAGAACAATAAGATTTGTGATAATTCTATATGAGTATCTAGTTGCTTCAATGTTTTGGGGCTCCATTCTCTAGACACTGAACAAATATCTAGTAAAAGACTGTCCTTCCCCTTCAACTCCCCCTCCCCCAAGAGAAATTGCAACGCTAAATAGATAAGACAGAGAAAAGATGTATAGGTTCGATCTTCCTGGTCCGGCACCTTTGGGACCGAGCACTCATGAACAAGGGAGTTTGCTGGACCAGAGAAGGTCAGGCCTCTGGCGCTACTGGGGCTCCCCTCCTGGCTGCAGCCCCAGACAGTGAGATGCCCCCAACCCACTGGTGGAGCTCAAGGGCACCATTTTGGGAGGGTAGGGGGGCAGCAGCCGTGCGCTCCGGGACGTGGCTAGCTTTTCATCCTATGCCCCAGACGCTAAGGGAGTGAGGGGAAAATGCTTGCATTCTGTGCATGCTTTTCACACTTGGCTGGTGAAGGGAACTCACCAGCACTTTTCCCTCACTCCCTTAGCATCCAGGGCACGGGATGAAAAGCTAGCCACGTCCCAGAGTGCACGGCTGCTCTCCCCCGCCCCGTCCTCCCAAAATGGCGCCCTTGGTGGAGCTCCTCTCTGGGCTGCCAGCAGGGCTCTGCACCCCTGGCCAGTAGGGCTTCTCTCTGGCCACCAGCCTCACTCTGGCCAGCAGGGCTCCACACCCCTAGGCCAGTAGGGCTACGCACCCCAGGCCAGGGGGCTACACACCCCAGTCTCATTCTGGCCAACGGGACTCCCCAGCCCAGACAGCCAGACTCCTGCCCCCAGCAACTGGCCTGTTGGCTGGACTCCCAGGCCACTGGCCCTGAGGGCTGCCAGCCACTGGCAATCTCTGTGACTGAGACTCTCTGCCGGATCATGGATGTTAGACCAAAGAATGCCAAATCACAGAGGTTCAACCTGTATTATGATCACAATTTTCTAAGTGAGGAACTGAAACACAGGGATAAGTACACACTTAAGATCCTTGTTATGCACAGCTCATGCTTAACTTTAAGCATGTGCTTAAATCCATCGACATTTCATGAGTCCCAGTCCAGTGGCTTAACCATAAAACTGTCTTTCCCTACTGTACAAGATTTTTCTTACACTCTTAAATTCTTGCCTTGATGTTCCTGTGTATCACATTTTTTATTGATACAATAGTGACTTATAATTTAGTATTTAAGAACAAATTAAGTTTTTCATGAATGAGTCAAATACCCATTTCCTTTGCAATCTGAGCTCACCAAATTTGGAAAACTCAATCCATAGCGGCATTAATTCACAGCTTTTCAGATTGTTTTAACCTGATGTCCAAAACCAAGCCGTAAATTAGATGACTCTGTCAGCTGAAATTCAATGTGCTTAGCTGAAGCTTGGCATGCCATTTCGCCAGCTTGGATTTTAGATTTGTGATGACTGTTTGGCTGATTGTTTCTTTCTGTTCCTCTTTTTTTAAACTATTCAGTGCTTTAAATGTACTTTCCATTACAATAGCTAGGCACAGCAGAGCACTATCTTAATAGCTCTTCTGATGTCTCCTTTTTGCCTAAATACTCTGAGAAACAATGATTTCTATTTAACTGTAAATTTGCTTTTTGTCAGGTTTTTTAATGTAAGGTTTTGCGTTAAATAGATTAGAAGCCAGGAAATTCACTTAGCCCAAACTTAGCAAAGAAAACACTCATAAATGTACAGTAGCAAACAACTTGAATGGGAAAGCACCTACTCTAGCTGATCTAATAAATCTTTTCCATCTGGGGTTCTGTAACTCCAGGATCTTTGAAATCTGGTTTTCTTCCCTCCCTCCCCACTCTGTAGCTTATTCAAAAGGAAAAGAAAAGGCCCAATTCCTGAGCTGCCTCATCAGTCCAGAAAGTAGCAACATTCCCCCCCCCCCAGTGTATTTCAGACCCTTGCCTCAGGCTGAATTTGTTATTCAAACACAGCTCATGAAGTAACCCAGAACAAACAGTGCCCCTGACCAAACCAGACTGTAATCCCCAGAGGCCTTTTCCTCTGTAAGAATTTCTGCTAGAAACTTTCTGCACCAGGTCTAACTTTGAAAATGCAGCCCATTTAGGATCATGCAGTTGTATCAGTGTGCAACCTTGATCCATTTAGGATCCATAATGATCCATTTAGGATCATGCAGTTGTATCAGTGTGCAATCCCTTTAAAAGTGTGAAAGAGATTTATAAAATGTTGCTTTGTGCCCTTTGCCGCCTTGTTCTTCTAAGCGGTTTTCATGTTGCCTTTAGCTTTGAAATATCATCTCCTCCATTCTGCAGAGGTCATTGGTTTCTTTGAATAGTCACATGAGGACAGCACCTGACTTGCAACTTTATTCTGCTCCCCCAGCTGAGTGGGGGGGAGGGGTACTTGTTCACTCCCCAGGCTAGGTGAGTCTAAGGATCGCTATCCTTTCCCTGCTCACTTGGAGATGGCTGAGAGGATGCTAGAGAAGGTGGAGCCCAGCTCAGAGTCCATAGGGCGGTCCCTCTGTGGCAATGACTTGAGAACAAGTAATTGGGGGTCAACTGGTGTTTCTTCCATGAGGTAATGTCTCATTACAGAGGGAGGTAAGGAAAAAGCAGGGTTTAAAAGCTACATCTCTATCTTGGCATGGCCTTCAGAAGAGGGACACCAACCACTGATGAAGCTACAGGGCGGAAGCTACATCTCACAGCCCCCAAAACCGGCCTCTTCAAAACACAGCTCAGGTGATTGGCAGGGAAGTGTAGGAAGGCTAAAACTGCTTATCCCATGCTACTTGTTCAGCAGAGGAATAAAGGGCCAACGTCGGTTTCAAGGGTGCTTAAGGACACCCTTCCCACAGCACCTAGTTCCGTTTTTTTCAATGACTTTTTTTCTGCGGAAGATCCCTTTGATCATTTCGTAGTTTGCAACTAATCAAAGAAGAACTCAGCAACTCTGCCTGTGCTAGCCAAGCATTCGCATCAGTCCTCTCTGCTGACACACTGTAATGGATGAAATGTCAGCTCACAAGCACAGAGATTTATAAAGGGAAAATTAAAAGCTGCCTCGTTTGATTAACCTTTGTGGCCTGTGTTTGAAAATAAATGATGATTAAGCTCACTTCCATGTAATGCCAGCGATAACTCTCATCTCACAGGCAGGAGTGCTGTCATTTACTTAGCGTGAGAGTCACTTACCCGGGATATTCTCTCCGGCCATTTTTAATTATTTATGCACACACCCACGTCCTAATGACTCCTAGCATTTCTACAAGTCAACATACTCAATGGAGCACAAAAGTCAATGCCAGGTAACCACTAGGCTGTTACCTGCCAGCTGTGCTTCAGCCTTAGCTCTGCAGGCTCGAAATGGAAAGCTGACATTTTGTCTAAATGCTTTAATTTAGACCACGGATAAAGTAAATCCCTGATCTCCAAATACCTTTCATCTGCTCTCCCCAGCCTCTCCTGCTTTATTTTCTTCCTTTGCTTGTGGAAACTTTCAGCTGAACTGAATTGTCCTAAGCAGATGAGTTAATGATAGTACCTCCCCCCACATTAAAGATTCAGAATCTATTTTAGAGCCATTGAAAATGTGGAAAATTAAGCAAGTCGCCAAGTAATCCTCCACTAAATGATAGACCACGTCAGACTCTGTTCTCAGTTATACTGGGGCAAATCCATTAATTTCAATGCAGGGTCAGTAACAGCAGAATTTGGCTAGAGAGCTTGATGCTGCTTCCATTACTCCCGGCGAGCAATCCCTCTGATTTCTGATCTTTTCTAGCATGCTACATTTTTCACACGCAGAGTGAGAAACCGCTCTCTGATTTCCTCGTGTTCTGTTTGCAGCTAGACATACAGTGATGCTGGGCATGCTTGTGCATGCAGTGCACTGTGTTTGACAATCTAGTTCTATGTGTCTGTTATTTTTCACGGCACATTTTATTTTATCTGGGTAGAGTTGGAGATGGAGTCTTTCCATGTGGATTTTTTCAGCGCTCATGGCAGACCCTGGAAGAACCCCAACCCACTTCTAAATCCATCCTGCCAAATGAATCTTCTTCTGAGAACTTGTTTGCTGCATCTTCCTGGCTTGGTAAGGCAGAGGACTCTCGTTGGACGTGTGGCGGTGGGTAGGAGAAGCCAAGAAAAACTTAAATGATACAGTGCTAGTGAACGTAATAAATCTTTACATGTGCCTGGCTAGATCCTCATCTGGGTAAATGGCAAAGCTCCTTGGAAGTCAGTGCTGATTTATACCACCTGGAGATCTGAAGCATCTACTGTAGCACCTTTCAACTGAAGATCTCGGCACTTAATAGAGATGAGTGCTAGCCTTACCATTTGAGAAATGTTGAAGCTGGGCCATGGAGATATTGTAGGTCTTTCTGGGTGTTACAACACAAGCTAGTGGCAGAGCCGGGGGTTGATTGTTCTAATCCTTACACAACACTTCCTTTTGTAATGGTGGGCCTTGGACTGGGCAGCTCCCAGGTTCTTAGCATTTGCCTTTGTGAGTAATGCAAAGGAGTTAAAAATGAGGAGCGCTCGGCTTTAAAATGCTGTGGGTGAGCTCATTGGCACTATGGTATTGGCAGCACCCTACACTGCTCATTCCAGATGCCACTAGTCTCAGCCAGTGTTAGTATAGGTTGAACCTCTCTAATCCGGCACCCTCGGGACCTGACCGGTGCCGAACCAGAGAATTTGCCAGACCACGGGAGGTCAATATGGTCTAGTAGCATTACCAGCACTTCCACTGCTTACTGGGCTCTTAGAAGACATTTTAGGGTAAATTAGAGCTAAACAACAGCACAGAACACTGAGAGCCAGGACTGGAGGCTGCAAACAAACTTTTATGGGACTGCAGGAAACTTGGTCATGCCCATGATAAGTGGACATCTGGCTAACTAAAATCATGTGGGACCACAGATGTTGCTGGACCAGAGAATGCCGGCCTAGAGAGGTTTAACTTGTAGAACAAACTGGGAGCATTACATAATTGTGTGTAACTGGCAGAATTAATGTGTGAGGGGCTGGCTACAAAATCTGAACTTTGTTAATAAATTACAGTTTTCCCACACTGCAGATTGAAGACTTAACGACCAATCAAACTTATCAAATAATATTACCCTACTGCTGTTTTGAAGCCATATTCCCACTAGCTTTCCCTCAGTCTCACATGGAATGAAGCAGGTGTTAATTTGCTCATTTCCAGTTAGTGGGACAGTCTTCTGGACTCCAACTGTAATTAAAGAGATGGATCATAGGGTTCATTTTTTAAGTCTTTATTGCCCTCTTATGTCTATGTAGTGTCACTTGATGGTATATAGCACCTTCTACTTCAAGGCCGCTGGTTCAAATCCAGACCAGGTCAATGGTAATGGGAAGTAGTTATGATCTCAAAGCTGGATGGTTTGGTGGGTCTCTTCAATTCCCAAAAGATAAGTGTATGGCATATGATTGGAGGATGTCATTCTCCTGAGCTGCAGATCCAGCATTAAATTCCAAATCATGTGCATTTTTAAAAAAATATGGCTCTGCTTATGCTGTTTGGTACACCAGCGCCAAACCAACTATCCAAAGATTCCTGGCATCTGTGGATAAACCAATGTGGGTGGAATTAAAATCCTTTTGAAAAGCCTTGTCAACTTTCCATTCATTATTTGTTCCACTTGAGTGCTACAATAAGCCATGTGTGCTTGTGTTAATTAGTCTGGCACTCTGCAATCTCTCTGTATTTCGTTTTAAACAATCAAGCCAGTTTCCCAGGAGTACAACCTGCCGCAAGTCTGTTAACAAATCCTTTACATATGAATGGCAAAGTAGCCGATTATGGCGACCACAAACCTGATAATAAGGACTATGGCAAGGGAATAATGGGCTCTAAAAATATCTATCCTCTTTGTTCTATTGTACCAGTGGTAGGTATTGTACCACACCCATGTTTTCAGGTGGCTCAGTCAATTTCTGGACAATCTAATTATTTTAATTTTTCCTGCCCACGTGACAGTTGTTCCATCATGTGTTTCCAACGGATTCTCAGCTGTCACTGGAAATAACAACCTCTTCACCGTGTTCCCTCCTTTCTGTCCGTGGCATAGGTGAATGGCTCCATTCAGAGGCTATGGTCCAGCTTCTCCTCCCACCACGGTCCTCACTCAGCTCCTCTCCCCAGGTGAAAACTATCACAGCCCCGGGGGGCAGGTAGGCTGTGGGGCTAAATCAGTGCGAAACCTAGGGATAAAAGAGAAGCCTATAAAAAAGCTAACGGAGAAGAGAGTGAGCAGACAGCCTGAGCGAGGCCTGCCTGCGTAGGGGAAAGGAGAGATTTTAAAGGTGCCCGCTCAGAGAAGCTGATTCAGGATAGCTCTCAGTTGACTTGGATCCTAGATAGAGGATTTGGGACAGATGCAGGCCTGCCAATGTGGGGGCGGGAGGTGCAGTTTCCTGGAACTTTTTAAATCACCACAAGAGGGCTGTGCCATGCTCTGAGGACAGGGGGGTCCAGGCAGTGCTGAGGGCTGGCAGCCCCATGCCTTGCCCCTTCTGCCTGAGGCTCCACCCCTTTTAGGAAAGTGGACCTTTCCAGGGGAGTGGAGCTTCCCTCCCCCTGCCTCCGCGCACACACATAGACCTTTCCAGGGGCCCAGGGAGGCTGTCGGTGCCCCTGGACACATGAATCAAGGAGAAGAACTTTTTTGCCTTAATCACAGTGCAGACCCCCAAGGATCTCCTGGCTTAAAGGGGAACAAGGCTTGAGACGGAAGGACCTGTAGTCCAATAATATTGCACGAGGGTCTTTATCCTTATTACAAGAAGCTCAAGGGAACTGCGGCTGGAATACCTGCAGAACCACATCTTGCCTCCATGGGGCATGAGGTGGGACTGTCCCCAACACACTCCATGCCTTCACTGAGGTGCGCAGGTTGCAACCAGAATAAAAATTACTTACAAACAGGGGTGGACCTGACTTCCTCAGACCTCGGTTTGCGCTCGAGGGCAACGTGCGCCACGTGTAACTGCTGCCGTGATTCCACGTGGGGCTCCAGCTCAGCCCTTTCTGAAGAGAAGTGGCAGTTCCAAGCTTTGGAGTGCCGATTTCAGACTCACCCAGAGTGGCAGGTTTAAGATCCAGTTTGTCCATTGTAGTAACAGGGACCCATTCACGGAGTCTGGACTATTGTCTGGCTTTTAAATACGCTCGTTTAGAGCCACTTGGAATTGACTCTACTACAGGCCTGTTTCCACTTCAAGCGTAAAATGAAAACATTCTTAGCAATCAAGCCATGACTTGAGAGACTGTTTTTGGTGCCTGCTGGAGAAAAATCTTAATGTCAAATAACCACAAACATTTCCATTCCCTATCGTTTCATTTCCCTGATAGGGAAATTGTGGACAGCAACAGCTGCCTGCTCATAGTCAGTTCTCCTGGCCTCTCAGATACACTATCCCTCTGGTCTGCATTGTGTTCCATTAAAAACTAACACACTTACTGGCCCGCTCTGTACTGCAAAGGAGACCGAAAACCGGTTTCATTGGCCACTTGTGGATTCTCCCTGAGCTGAGGTGGTTTACAGCTGGCCCTCCTGTTTCTCTGCACCCCGCAGTCCTTTCAGTGCCTGGTGTAGAGGGGGTGAAAGGCAAAAGGGGGCCTGGACCAAATGCCTTGGTGCTCTGGCTATGCTAGGTTTGAGTCTGTGGGTGGCAAAAGTGGAACAATCCTGAGGCTGAGGCAAGATCCATGCTGGGCCAGATCCAGGGTCTGCTGAACACAAAGATGGTGTCAGGAGAGCTAATAGTTGTACAGGCTCCTGAGCAAGGTGCGGGGCGGGCAGCGCTGTGCTCCCAGAAGGGGTGGGGCTTCAGGAAGAAAGGGCAGGGCCAGGGGCAGCCAGCCCTCTATGCTGCACAGAGCATGGTGTGTCCCCACCCACAGCCCTCAAAGCTATTCGGAGTGCACAGTGTGATGCTCCAGCGGCTATTTAAAGGGCCCAGGGCTCTGGCTCCCTCCATTGCTGCAACAGCAGTGGCAGCAGCCAGGTGCCCTGGGTCCCTTCGACTCGCTGGGCCCCAGGGCAACTGCACTTTACGGAGGTGCCTAAGTGTCTGGTGCCTGCAAGGAGAGTGGGTGTGCCGCCCTGGCACAATCTCTCAGCTCCCATTGACCATGGCCCAGAGAGGCACATGGAGGGATCAGCCAGCCACTCTGGGAGGTTTGGGGCCGCTCCATATTTGAGGATCCCGGTAGGGCGGGATGTGGGCCGGATTTAAAGGCATGGGGACTGGATTTGGCCCACAACCCGTGTCTTGCCTACCCCTGGTCTAGGGTAACATGTTGTGGGTGGATATGTTTGCCTGTTGTATAGACTGAGGCTGTGCAGAATCTGGTGTGATGTTTCTACCCGTGTTCTTTTCTTTTGGCAACATCAAGGGCGTTACACTGTTGTAAAACTCAAACACTGGGGCGGTGAATTGGGTCCCTATCAATGCAGCCCTCAAATGCGTATTTGTTAAGGCTTTGACAGCAAGCATTGCCTGGGGCTGTGTTGTGTGGTGAAGAGAGGTGACTTACTCGTTCACTGTTGTGGGTCTGGATGCACGTCCTGGAAAGGGAGGCGAATGTTATGTGTGTCTGGTATTTGTTGGTTCATTAACATTTGTTAGAACATCCCAAGCCAGCAGATCCTGTTAAGGAAGGCAGATGACTTTGAACAGCAGGGACGATACAGGTGAAAAATGGGGCTCATTGGCAATGCTGCATAAGCATAATTTGCGCAGCACCTGCCCATGTGGTTATGTGCAAGACAGTTCTACTAGTTCCCTTTGCTTTCATCAGCACGAGATACATTCACAGGGTGTTGGCTTTTTTTAAACAGAAACTATGCTAAAGGCTGTAAAGCAGAGGTGTTCATTTTTTGATGTGACCGGAATTGTGGGAAGCAAAGGGTTCCCAGACTGATTTCTTAGTAGTGCAGATACAGAAAATTGCAGAAACATTCGTATGTGATGCAAACAGCACCCACTCCTTGGAAACTTAGCAGAAACTGCCCTTAGAAACAAAGTACTGTCTTTATTTACTGATTGATTGTTATTTAAGTCTTCTTCCTGGCTATGGTTAAAGTACCAGTTAAGAGCCTTCAGCAAAGCCCTGAGAATTAAATCATGAATTAGCTACACAGGTTATATGCAAATTAACTGCTTGGCTCTCACTAGCTGGGATGCCTTGTACTGCTTTGTTACTTGGATAGGGGCTTCCAAGGAATTAGTGGGTGGTACCCCAAGTGATGGGGTGATTCAGAAAATGGGTTTCTCTCCTCTAGTGCTGCAGGCGGTCCAACGTCTGCCCATCTGGTGATGTGGAGTGGTCTAGAGCACGGGGACCCAGAATTCCTAAATGATTTGCTGTGCCATGGATTTCCTGTGTGTGACCCTGGGCAACTAATTTTCCTCATTTTCTGCCTCGATAGAATAGGAACATATTTACTTAGCTCTCTGGATTGCTCTGTAGTTTAATTAGTTAATGTCTGTACTAGGGATGTTAAAGACTAGTTGACTAGTCAACTATCCAATAAGCATTTGCTTATTGGATAGTCTCTCGACTAGTCGATTTCCACTCCCCTTGCTGCCTCTATGAGAGAGACGCCGCCTTGGCGTTTCCAAGGAGCAGTGCCGCACAGCTGAGCCAGGGAACAGCTGTGCGACGGCTGCCCCTTTGAAATGCCGCCTCCGCGTTTCAAAGGGGCAGCCGTGGAGCCCAGTGTCAGCTGCGGATTCCCCAGCTGATCCCGGGCTCGGTGCGGCATTTCCCCAGAACCCGGGGTCCCCAATGGGGACTCTTGTACATTTCAAAGCAGGCACCCGCGTGCAGCCCGGAGTCAGCGGGACTTCCCACTGGCCCCAGGCTGTACGCAGAGTTCCGCATTCCTCCTCTAAAATGTACACGAGCCCCAAAGGGGAAATTCCATCAACTACTCGACTAGTCAATTAACCGCATGGAAGACAGACTCACAAGGGCAATGGGTTTTTCAACTGTCTGCAATAAAAAAGCAAGTCGTGCCTTTGCCACCCACCTGCTTGACTTAGCGGTTGGCTTGTGAGGAGAGAGGAGCTGGGGAAGATGTAGCCCCTTCTGCTGGCCCACTGCTAAACTGCCCCTTGCTGCCTCTGGCATGCATCTGTCCAATCCCATTACTTTGGATGCTACAAATGGATCTCTCTGGGGGTAGCACGTGCATGGTTTTGCACGGGGGCAGCAAAAGAGACAGTTGTTGTCATTCCTGCTTCTCCTTTGCGTGCTGCCTTCTCCTTCCCTGTGGCTTTGAAGGCTCCTCTCGTTGATCTCACACCCGGCCTCGCGCCCTACTGCATCTTCCTGAAGGTCTCTTCCCTGTCATGTAGAGTTCCTTTCCAATTTGAGCTCGGGTATAAAGTCGACAATGGTCACTGCAGCACATACTCGTTTTATCTTGTAGACACTGTTTAGGTCCTTTGTGGGCCTTTGCTTAGCCTCTCTTCTTGCCATCTGGTTCCATCAGTTGAGTGTAGTGCCTGGAAAGGAGCAGGATAATCCCATGTCTGTTGTGTGCCCCATTCCTAGAACCCCAAATGCACATTCCCCCAGGCTATTTACCAGTAATCATGAAAACCCTTTGGGTTAGCAAACTGCTCAGCTGTTTGCCAGGCTGGTGAAGTGGATGAGTAAAGATTGACTGGAATGTTGTCCTTCACAGAGCCCAGACAGGCCTTGTTAATTATTCCGAGGTGAGTTGGTGCGGGGGCTGTATATTTCTTCCACATCACCCGGCTGAGTCATTCGGGTCACCGCACATGGTGGCACAGATTGTTTACTTTGGTTGAGGGAGATGAGCGAGAGCCTGCTTCTCTATGTTGGAGGTTGCTAGGCTATAAGACCCAAGGTCCACAACAGCCCAGCAGATGATGAAGCATGGCTGGCTCTTTGAAGAAGACTACACCACAGCTGTAGCTAGGTGCAGTGGGATCCAAAAAAGGCATAATGGAAGCTCGGGAGAATTGTGCAGCACGGTAGATACAGACAAGTGAAGCCAACACACAGTCCATGCATGGTTGCAGTAGGCAGTATGCGACAGGCTGAACTGTTTTAACAATGGCAGAGTGGGTTGCGTATGGATTCCTGTAGATGTATCCCTCTTGTATGAAGACTGGGTCTTTGAGTCACTTACAGCACACGCTTCTGCACTTTCCTGTCTTTTGTTGTGTAAAGATGGATTCAAAGTTGATTTTTGTTCATTACAGGCCAGAGTAATATGCATGTTTTTTGCCATTAGAGATATCAGGTACTCGCTTTCCCCTTGGGGCTGGAGGACCCAGGAGATCTTTCGATTCCCATACTGATGCGGGACTGCCCTGGAGTGGGGATGTAGGAAACACCCTGTTCAGGAGCCATGGTGCAGTGCTTGCCTGTGTGAGATGGATGATCCCTTCTTTGCCTTTCAGGGGATGGCTAGTACCAGATTTACCTTGGTATAAAGCCTCTTTCCAATTAACCCACTTTATAACCATCGGATTGAAATTACCTTTGTGGAATCCTGGCTATTTCTGTAGCTGTGGCAACACTAGGCATTTCGATTCCTTTGTCTACAATATACTTTATCTATCTGCCCAGCAGCCAGGTGTTCTCTGCCTAGCTCCGTTTATACTGAGTGACTAATAACACCATGGTAACACACTTAAAAGGAATGGGCTCGCAAAGAACCTGGTGGAAATGTCGGATCTTTGTTTAATCTGAATCTTTCCCTTGTTGTCATGGGCAGTGGGTACAATAGGCCAGAGGAGGGTAAGCCACCACCACTGGATAGTGGGTTTTGGCAGTTTGAACCACTAGGCTTCCACTGAAGGAAGGTTTATTATGCGCCGTACAGGTTCTGGGGCAGCTGAGGAAGTGGCATCTGCTACTCAGATGAACACCAGAGAGACTACTGAGGAACGCAGGAAGCGGAGTAGCACATATTACCTCCTCAGCCGCCCCAGAACCTGCATGGGGCATATAAAGAGCTCTAGTTCTTTGGGAAGAGCTTTTGCTTTTCCCATGGGGCAATTGAGGGTCTTGGCTGGGTTGGCTCAGGCCAGCCCTGGGCTTCCCCAGGAGCACTTGGGACTCCTCTGGCTGTGTGTGTGGGAAGGCATGAGGGAGACTTGGGGCTCTGGACATGGAGGCATCAGGCAGAAGGGGCAAGGTTAGCCTACCCAATGGGGGGGGTTGGGAAGAAAGGGAGTCCACCTCTCCCTGCTGTGTTTCTACTCTTGAACTCTGTTTCACAAGGAAAGGTTGTTGGCCTATCATTCAAGCTCCAACCTGAAGGACTGGGGGACTGCTTTGTGTCTGGTCCCTGCCCTTTGACCTTATCCAGCTTGGGTGCTTAGCAGATGTAAACCTCCTCACTGCCATAGCTCTTGGGGTGATCAGGTCATGAACACAGTCCCGCCGCCTCCAGGTGTCGTCCGCAGGGATGGGATCAATAGCGGTGGCTCTAAAAACAAACGTCACAAGTCAGTTCTTACAAAACATTGTCGTTCTCTCTGTATTTGTGAATGACTGAAAGGTTAAGTCTCCTGGGAAGGCTTCATGAGAATCACGCAAGCAAGCATTTGCTTCTCCTCAGCATGCGCTTAGCATAGAATGGTTCATCTCACTGCTATTTATTGCTTTACCAGGGAGAGCTCTCAGCAGCATAAGAGCTGTTTCCAGCTGGGATGAAGACTGTTTCACTGCTGTCTGCTCTGGTGGTGTTACTGTCCTTCCAGGGGATCACCAGAGCCCTGGCAAGAGTCTCATCTGATGTGGTGTATGACCACATGTGGCAAGTCCTGCCAAGGATAAGGAACTGGAGTAATTGATGATGTTTTGCTTCTAGTTAGCAAACTTCTCCATGACAGAGGCATAACTCCATCTCTGCACATAAACTAGGCAAAGCTAGTGGGGCGGGGGATGACCTAAGGACATTTTTTTACTTCAAGCCAGTGTTCAGATTGCCTCCTTAAATTATGAAGACAAACTTAGCAGGTGCATCCATTTTATATATCTAAACTGTGCATCTGAATGAGCAACATGATAACTTTATATGCAAATGTTGATTTACACAGACAAACAGGCATTTTCAGTCACCAGGAAACACTTGATTTGTGAACACACAAATTTGGCCCTTCCAGCTAATGTGTAATCCACCAAACACACTGTAAAAGTGCTATAAAACAGCAAGTGTGCTTCAGATACTCTCTAAACCAGGGTGTTTCAAACTTGGATTTCGGGGCTGCCAGGGTAAGCCACTGGTGGGCCCACATTGCTTTGTTTACGTAACATGTCCATAGCCATGGAGCCTCGCTGCTCCCATTGGCTGCAGTTTGCTGTTTCCAGCCAATGGGAGCCGCGAGGCTCTCTGGCCACAGACACATTAAGTAAACAAACTGGCACAGGCCTGCCAGCAGCTTACCCTGCGGGCCCAGCAAGTTTGAAAAAATGCTTCTCTAAACTGTCTCTCTCCATTCAGGGCAGTAAGAGGGAATGAGGACCCCTCTTACATCCTAAATGGGATACACTGACCTTGAGTTCAAGCACAAAGGAAGGTGACTCTCGCAAATGAGCCAGCAGTGGGTGGCAGAGGGTGGAAATTGGCAGAGATTTGGCATAGTACGAGCCAGTGTGGAGGGGTGCTACTTATTGCTGCTGGTAAGAGCTAGATGTAAATTGCTGCCCTCAGAAGGGAAGCAGGGAAGGAATTGTGTGTCAGAGGTGCCTCTGATAAACCCATAGATCACCACATCTACCTTCACGGCTCCAGTAACTCCCTCAAACGCACCAAGAAATCTGTGATCTGCAGCCAGGCACTCAGATACCAGAGAACAGACTCCAAAGAGGAAGTCTAAGATATACACCTTGACACCCTTACAACAGTTATCAGCAAACAGGAACACTCCATCAGAGAAGTTGACATGATGAAATAGGACACACAGATACCCCAAGAGACCCTTCTTCAATACAGAAATAACCCCCCTTCCGACCACACACCTCAAGTTGTCACCTATCACCCCACACTGAAATCCATACAGAGTATCAGTAAATAATTATAACTCAGAATGGCGTTTCCATCCAGAATCCCTCTTCTGGCCTTCAGTCAATTTGCCAGGTACATCATGAGAAGTGAGCTCCCCACAATCCAGGACCCACCAACTCAAAGCAGCACCAAACCCTGCCGGAAGAAATTATGCAAAACGTGCAGACAAATCTCCACTGCTACAATGATCTACACCGCACATAACACACCTTTCAAGATCCATGGATCTTACCCATGCTTATCACAATGAGTGAGGTACATCATCCACTGCATTAAACGCACCAATAACATCCATGCAGAGGAAACCAGTCGCTATCCTCTCAGGAAAATGATAGAAGACAAAACACCACATCACCTGTGGGCAGACACTTTTCACAAAACAATCACTCCCTAACTGACCTCTCAGGTCTCATCCACTAAGGAAATCTGTACACCGCCTTCAAAAGATGAGCCTGGAGGCTTAAACTCATAACTTTGTGAGACACCAAAAATCATGGACTGAATAGAGGTGGGGGGCTTATTACTACAATCTGTATCCCACTAATACACGGGAGAGATGTTAATGGCCCACTTCACTTTGAATGGTCCCTTGAAATATGTGTTAACCACTTATGCTAAACAACACTCTGAGTACATTTCACAGACCTGAGGAAGAGCTCTGTGTAAGCTCAAAAGTTGTCTCTCACCAACAGAAGCTGGTCCAATAAATGATACTACCCCACCTCACTTTGTCTTTGTAGCAGCAGGGCCGACAGACTTGCTGGGCCCCTAGGCAAGCTGGCTCCCACAATCCCAAAAGGGGCGGGACCTCAGGAGGAAGGGGCGGGGCTGCGGCAGCCAGCCCTCAGCGCTGCCCATAGTGCACCACACTGGCCCCCACTCCACCCCCCGAAGAGCCTTTAGTGCTGCCCAGAGTGCACCATCTGTTGCAATTTATAGGGCCTGGGCAGTTCTGAATCACTGGGCACTGGGGCAGTTGTCCCCTCCCCCCAATCCTCCCGGTTGGCAGGCCTGCTCCATAGTATCTTGTCATTGGCCTTCAGCCTAATAGCTTTTGTCTGATACCTAATGGAAGAAATGTTCAGACTTTCAGATGTGTTTGTGTATGGGTGTGACGTATGTATGTATGAACACCAGAACCAGTTGGTGGGTTGAACTTTTATAAATGGAATCCTTTTGCCTCATGCAAGGTGATTATTTCATTTATTTCACTACCGTGAGAGATACAACTAAAGTCAGCATGATATACAGTGAGTTTACTCTGATTTTGGTGTTGAGACGCTGTAACTGGTGTCCTCTGGGAAATTATGATATTCCTTTCTGTGTGCAGAACGGGTGATAACTTATTCCTTAGAGGACAGGAGACTTCCGTTAAAATCTATTTCAAAACATTGTCTAATCTGGGGGCACTATCTAGGATGGTCTTTGTTTCAACTCTGGTTCAAGTTCAGGTCCTTTGGATGCTCTCAAAGGAGAGGGCCTTGCTTGCTGACGTAGTCTGCAACGCACTGTGTGCTTTTAAAAGAAGTGTGTAACCCACTATCTGAGAACCAGAGCTGGCGCTCATCTGTGCACTGAAAATTCATATGCACTAATGAGGAAAGCTAGTTCTCATTTACTTTACTAGCCTAGGATTCGATATGCCTGTATTTTCACGCTAATTTCTCTTAACCAATCTGCTTTACTCAGAGGGTTCATATTCAGTCCCACAATATCGCAGCAGGAACCATACAATCCAACTCCTGCATAGCCCCCCCTTGTAGACATGGGGTTTCCTGCAGGAACTGGGGTCCATCTTCACCCAGCTAATTGCAAGATTGGGGACTTGATCTTATTCCAGTACAATGGACAGTAACCAGATTTGTTACTCTTCCTGGTATACATGCATGATGTTCTTCACTAAGACCACGTTGTCACTTGCTGCGCTGGAGATCGATCTTCTGGAGTTTGATTTAGTGGGTCTAGTTAAGACCCACTAAATCAAACGCTGTGGGCAACTCCTATTGGTGCTGATACTCCTCACAGTTGTGAGGAGTAAGGGAAGCTGACAGGAGTGTTTGCTCCCATTGGCCTCCCTCTGTGAAGACAGAGCTGAGCTTGGCTTAAGATAAGCTGACTCCAGCTATCTATTTTACATAGCTGGAGTTGGGTACCTAACCCCGACTTTCCAGGTCTAGTGTAGATCTGGCCTAAGAAACTAGCTTAAAATGTACCAATGGTCAAAAATCCAAATTTTGAATAAAACCCAACAAGGGAAAACTCATCACATTTCTACTAACTTTTGTTCCTGATTTCTGATTCTTTATGGTGTTGGTTGAAACTATTCAAGTTCTGATGAAATTCAAAATGTCAGTTTACAATTATTTCAAATGTCCTTTTTTAAAGAAAACTTTATTATTATTATTTCCACACCCCACTTTTTTTAACAAGCTGCTTTCATCACAAAAGAAGGGCAAAAGGAAATGAGGTCTCAGATACTCCAGCTATGAGCAGAGGTTGCTGAATTTATCGGCTGTGAGTATTTGTTGTGTCTACAACATGATTATGTCCTAGGAACGAAGCCAGCATATGGTAAAGCATATTCTGAATAGACGCTGTGCTCCAGCTTTGGGCACCTTTGTTACCTCCCAACAGGGACATCCTTAGGATTTATGGGGCCCTGTGAAGTGCTATTAAACTGGTGCCCCTATGCCTAATGGCAGCCAGAGGGATGGGGGGGCAGGGAGGGAGGCATGATTTTTAGAGCTGAGATTTTATAATCTTCAGCAACACACTAATAATTTTTTTTTATTTTAAACTAAGGTTCTGTACACCAGTGGTGCTCAACCTTTTTTAGTTCGTGACCCCCAGAGCTGGGAAAATTTTTGTTAAGCAAAAAAAAAAAAAAGCGTTGTGAACATTTTGTTGCAGCCCCTTTAATTTAAAGTGCCAGTCTGCTCTCCTGACACTCCCCCGGCCCCCGCCGCGTGTACTCCGGTGCCAAGCAGGGAAAACAAAATGGCAGCCAGCCCAGCGCTGCAACCCCCCAGGAAGACAGCCACAACCCCCTTGCGCACCGCTGCTGTAGACTAACCCACTCAATTTGGAAACTGACAGTATAGACCTGCTTCAATGGCTGTTAAATGGCCCCGTTACCACTTGAACAGCTCTTTCACAGGTTCAGAGGTTTGCTAATAGGTCAGGCAGGCTTTTTCACTTTTAAGTTATCTAAATCCTCTCTGGAGGAAGCAGATCCACATAATAGGGATAAAAAACAGGACTATGTAGCACTTTAAAGACTAACAAGATGGTTTATTAGTTGATGAGCTTTCGTGGGCCAGACCCACTTCCTCAGTGGGTCTGGCCCACGAAAGCTCATCAACTAATAAACCATCTTGTTAGTCTTTAAAGTGCTACATAGTCCTGTTTTTTGTTTCAGCTAGACTAGACTAACATGGCTACATCTCTATTACTATAATAGGGATAGGAAGAGGCAGGTGGCTAGACATTAAGACCCAGTGGTGCCCCATAAGCAATTGGGGAGTCTTTGTATAGGTAAGGACGGCTCTGCCTCCCAAAGTCTTTAGCCTTTTATTTTACAGTCTCTTTTTTTGTGTGATTTCCTTTCATGCAACAGCTTCAATGGTGTATTTATTATCATTGCCCTGCTAGGAAACACAACTCTATTCAATGGCACATCAAGTATATTAAGTGCTCAAGCAGCATTTTTGGTACAATTTCTTTTCCATGCCAGCAGAACCCGAGCAATGAGCTTGGAATGACGCCAAATATCACAATGGTGTTGAATTTCCATCTGTGTATTAATTGTCATTTGGTCTTCTCCCCCTAGCTTTTAATACTATGAGCTGAAAAAAAAAAAATCCTCCAACCCAAGGATTTTTATAAACCTTCTGAGCATTGTCATTTAATAAGATTGTGTGTGACAGCAGCAAGCCTGCTATAAGTGAGGGATCGTGCTTTGTGTTTTCAAAGCAGCTCAGGCAGCAGTTCCTGTGCTTTTGTTGTTCCGTTCAGCATATAAAACTGTTCTTCAGAGGTGGTAGGAGTAGGAAAGAGAAATCAGTCTTAGACAAAAGCCACTGAGCCCAGTTCTGCTCTGTGTTATATATTTGGAGCCTCTGTGTTTCTGGAATGTTGACTGCAGTGGAGTTGTACTGTGTCTACACCAGTGTAGAGAAGAATAGAATTTGGCTCATTGTTACCAAGGATTTATTTCAAAGTAGGACAAACTTTAGTGAACTTTAGTGATCTCTCGCCCCTCACCCAATCTAATTTAGCCAATATTCTCTAGACAGGATGCTGCTATCAGGAAACATTCTTCCCAGTAAGGCCTAATGAACTGTGAAGCACAGATAGTGGTGAGACCTCGTTGACTTCGCCATTAAAAATAGAATTGGGCAGAGCGGTAGACAATGTACTTGTTGGCACCATCTCTAATTTCTATGGGCCCAGCCCTGCATACTGATCTCCCACTGAAGTCAAGTCCCAAACCTTGTCTGTGTGCTGAGCTGGCAAAAATGTGTCTTTATATCTCCGGGTCTTCAGTGTGCTTGAAAGAAAGACTGGTGCTGCAAATATGTTTGCTACTGCTTAAGACCAAGTCATGCCAGTGTGGGCTAGCAGAGCATACTAAGGGCATTGTACAAAGTTGGGAGGCCTGGATTCCCGTCCCTGTTATGCCACTGTGCAGCCTTCAGCGAGTGAAGATGCATCACGTCTCTGTATCTCTGATTCTGCATCTGATGGTCAAAGCAAGTAAGGACACTGATCTAACTGAATAGGGGTTGCATGAGCCCTGCCAAATGAAATTCCAAACCCAGGCTGAGAATTTTGAGCCACCAATGGTCCAGTCCCACTCTCAGAGCACCGGGGAAAGCTGCAGAGCAGGAGGGAGTGGGGTAGGCATTATTTTGTCCCAAACACTTCCCACACCCCTTATCTAGTGGCATTGCCATCACATGCTCACCAATGCTCACTTAGAATTATACAGACAAACGTGTGTTTAAAAATCCCATACTTCTGGATGCAAAGTCAAGCAAAGCTTGTGCTGCTGAATTCAGGCCCCTTGTGCGCATGCAGTATAATGCAATATAATTACACAATCACACGATATTTCCCCCCCCACAAGCCCCTGCCCCCAAGATGCAATGACAACTACAGGACGAAAAGCTAGAAGGTAGAAAGTGGCAACTCTCTCCCTTCCAGAAGAGGGCTTGAAGCCAGCCTGAATAGCCCAAAAACATTCTGGAAGGAGGCCCTGTCCAGAGCACCTTCTAAACAGCAGGCCTTTTGTGGAGGCCAACTTATGCTCCTACCTCCATGGGATAAATCCCCATTTGACAGCAATGACACTACCACCTGCTCTTTCTTAGGGCGAATCTCCCCTAGGACATGAGAGCCAAGCCTAGCGCATTTCTACATTGAGTGAAATCATTCAGCAGATGTGGGATGGAAATAATTTCCATGGTGCATATGACCGGGCTACAGAATCAAGTTCCACTATAGCGAGAACTTCAGGAGTAAGTCATTTATCCCTAAGGACATTCTAGGAACCCAGGAATTGCCACACCAGCTCAGAGGGGGCCTTCTAGTCAAGTATAAACAGTGCCCACTCCTAGTTATATCAGAGAAAGGTGCGAGAAAACCCTGCCATTACTGGATAACTTGCCCCCAGGGGATTCTGGGTGTCTTATGCCCTGAAGCAGGTGGGTTTACACCCCTTCTATTTTGGGGGCATTTAATCCTTTCTAGTGTAACTCTAGATGTTCTCATTTACCCATACAAATGCCCAACTCTGAATTTTGCTAACCCCTTGATCTCAGTGATATCATGTGGCGGTGAGTTGAACAAAACCAGATTGTCACAATTTCAGCTATCTTTTAAAGGGGCCCAGTCTTGTTCAGCATTTTGTAGCAGTAGTGTGACCTTCAGATCCACTTGCTGGTGGATATTCTGCTCAAAAAAAGCTGTTGATTGTGTTCTGCACACGTGATCCTGTTTTAATTATGAGTAACTGCAATTAAGAGACACGGTGAACCCAGATTCAATCAAATCACTCGCTAAAAGAAAGAGGAAGGAATTTCCACTTTGAGAGGAATGGGATGGAGACGGAATATTTTGGGGGTAGGCAGGGGAGAGAACAGATGGCATTTCTACCTTGAATGTATTATGTATATGCACTTACTCACCTATTCAGAGATGTATTTACTCACCTATTCAGTGGTGTTCTTTTTCCGGAGCTTTAGCTGCCATGCAGACCTATAGGAAGGGAGAGGTATTTTGTGTGATTTTTTTTCCCCTTTCAGTGTTCTGTAGCAGTGCCTATTTGGGATGTTGTTGTACAGTCAACGAGTGTGCTGTAGTTTTACACCTTGGCTAGCTGTGCAGCAACTTGTGGTGCAGACAAGTCCAGAGAACCACAGTATGGAAACAGCAGTTTCCTTCCTTAATGTTTAAGTGGTGACCTGTGGAAGAGAAAAGTGGAATGAATCATGTTGGCTTCAGGTGTGTATTTGGGTTGTTAACCTTAAGGGTTATTTTAATGTGCAAATCAGTGGAAAGCAAACAGAAGATGCTGATGCTGTGTGTGTAGAATGGAATGGCCCTTATAGATGAAACCACACTGCACTCCTTGAAAAAAGAGTCCTCCGATTCAGCTGCAGCTAGTGTAAAAAGAATTTCCTTCTAAAGCAGCACCTCTTGCCTTATGCAATAAGGCCACAAAATAGGGTGTATAAAACTAGATTGCTGATGGATGGTTTCATGCCTGATGATTCACCCCAGGATGTGGGCTCAGTTCTGCCACATATTTCCTGTGTGGTCTTGGGCAAATCACCCTCTTGAGGCCTCAGTTTTCCAATCTGTTTTTTTTAAAACTCTCCATCCCACATGTGTCTGCCTCAGATTAAATTCAGTCATGTTTTTAAACTGCATTTTTTGCATTATTATCAAGCCAGTGAGGCATAGCTTAAATATCATTAGAACATTTACCTGTTTTGCAAATCATTCTCTAAATATGATGAGGTACTATTACTGGTACTCAAGTGTCAGATCTCCATGTAAGAGAGCACTCTGGGCTCCTATACATATTTAATAGCCCACAATGGCATTACAAAGTTTAAAAAGCTCAATTAAACAAACAGGCGTGTTACTTTAGCTTTGCAGAATGGACTGTGGTTCCTATAGTGGTCTATTAAGTAATGCTGCCCAGTAAATTAATAGTTAAACCGTGAATGAACGTTGTTAAGGAGAAAGTGTGAGTACCAGAGGTGATTTCCTGTCACCCCACGTTTTCCTCTCACACTCTTGGCAGTAATTTTTTTCTAAAAATCCTGCCAGTTCTAGGCTACTGTGTTGACAACAGCCTGTTGGGATGCTAATTAGATCTGTTGAACTAAACTCCCATTCCATTTCATTTTTTCAAGGATGGAAATAATGTAGTTTTCTGGATCAGGCCACAACATTTTTCATACATAAAAAAATTCAATTCCTCAGAAGAAAGACACAAAGAAAGAGTAGGAGGAGTTTCCCATTCTCTTCCTCTCCCTTGTTTTTAGGGCATAGCTTTCCCAGAAAGCAGCAGAGTGGATATGAACTGAAATAGCTTCTGACCAACTGCAGCAGTGAAACTCATTAGGATTTTGTAAGTTTCACTCAGTTAGGGTAGTCTACACAGCACCCTTAGCTAGAAATAAGCTACTCAATTTACGCTATGCAAATGTGTAGCTTATTTCAATGTTATTTTGAAATAGCTTATTTTGTAATTTGGTGCTGTCTACACAGTACCAAACTTCAAAATAACTCGCTATTCCAAAATTCCCCTTAACCCTCATGGAACAAGGGTTATCGGGATGTTGGAATAAGCCGCCCATTATTTCAAAATCTATTTTGAAATAACGATCTGCTTCAATAGACATGGAATAGCCATACTGGGATAATTCTGGTCTCCCGAAATAGCTCCGTAGTGCAGACGTATTCTTACTGGTTAGAACTTTATGAGCAGCCCAAGATGCTGCTGTTTGAGGGGGCCTCCTCTTGCACAAAACAATGGCGTGAAATGAACAAGATTCTGGACAGTCTCCATAACTCTGTTCACAGTCTTGTTGAAAGAAAGGAATCAGATTCTTAGAAGTAATAAAAAATGTTTCACAAACTAGAACTCATCCTCCCCACAATTATATATAATCCAAAGGTTGCAGAATAAAACACACATTCACTATGTCTATTAACAACTCTAAGCATTCAAAAATCTGGAGACAGGCCCATTTGAGACTGGCTTAAAAATCAGCAGGATTTGTTTGTTTTTTAAATAACACATTTAGAACTCTTTTTTGAACCTTTGGGAACCAGGTTTTCAAGCTTTTCTCTGCAACCATGAAGGCTAGAAACCTAAGGAAAAAAATGTTTAAATATGATTTGCACATATCCCTAGAAGAGGTGGCTTTAAGAAAAACACAGGAGACCCCAAGACCAGGGAATAAGATTATTCCCTGGTTTTGTTACTTTCAATCTCTTCTCCTTTTGTTTATAATTGCCAAGAGCGAAAAATTCTTCAGGCACTGACTATAAAAATTCTTCATGATAGTCTATAAAAAGCACCATGCAATATTGGCACTATGCAAATAATAAATACTAATAACTTTCTTGATTGCATGCTGCTGCTACTGACATTCACCTATTCAAGAGAGCAAGTGCGAACTGATTTTCTCTCCCTGGAAAACATTTCTCTGTACCTGTGACCTTAGAGAAAGTGTGATCTAGCGGTTAGAATGGGCACGGGGAATTAGGACTCCTCAATACTAATCCCAGCCCTAAAAGTGACTCTGTGTGTGACCTTGCTAAAGGTGCTTAACCCTCTTTGCCTAACTATTAGTATGAACTTAAATATGTGCCATGTTACTACTCCTCAGTAGAATGCGACATTGTGAAGTTTGTTTAATGTTTGCAGTGTCCTCAGATAAAAAGGGCTATATAGCTGGAAAGCATAGTTATATTTATGCATAAACACTGAGGTAAGTAAATTCTGTGACATTTAATGAATGTTTGTCAGCCTTCAGCTGTAAAGTTCTACATGGATAGAAAGCATTGTTACGATTTTATCCTCTGTACATCTAGACATTGATTTGGGAAAATTCTGTTCAGGAAACCAAAATTCCAAGCTTAGCATCATGAAGAAAGCATATGTTTTAAATATATCAGATACACAACTCAACTACGAGAAAGGGATTTGTGGGTTGCTTTCTTAGTGCGCTAATATTTTGCTATCCACACCCCTCTAACAAAGGGGAAAACATAAAATGCCATATAAATAAAAATGTATATGGGGGGTGATTTTATGAGTAGGCCAGTGAAGAATCTTGAATATATGAGTTCCATTGGTTTTATTTTCTGATCAGCAATTTTGAATGAGATCATAATCAAGAGTACAATGATGCACCTGCCATATCAGGTCATGTCTACACTAGGAAACTATTTCAAAATTAATAAATTCCACTTAATAACGCCTGATTTAACAAATTCGAACTAGCGTGTCCACACTCAGGAAGCCTCAAAATTAGTCCAAGGCAGGCTCCGTTAATGTGGACACGCTACCTCGAACTTAAACCCCCAGGAAGCACTGTGGAGTAATTAGTTCGAACTACTCTGGGTAGAAGTTATTTTGAAACAGCGGCACTGGTGCATGAACACTACCGATATTTTGAAATAACTATTTCGGAATTAGCGTTACTCCGGATGAAAAGCAGGAGTACAGATTTCAAAAGAAGTGGCACGTTATTTCGAAATAACGAGCTTGGTAGTGTGGATGCTCTGCTTATAAATTTGACCCACGGGGGTTATTTCAAAATAAAGTCCTAGTGTAGACCAGGGCTCAGTGTACAAAAGCAGCCCCTTAGTAACAAAATAGGGCTGAGTCAGCAATATCTCAACTTCTCTTTTCCTAGTTGGATCAGGGTTACAGGGGTGGCCAGGGTTAGGGAGCACAGGGGGGTGGGCTTGATCCCATCCTTCATGGGGAGATTATGAACACAGTACATATGGAGAAACAGAACAAAAAGGAGGATCACTGGTAATTTTACTTGCCTGCAGCAGCCCTCAAACTGAGGTGCTATTGTGCTAAGTGCTATACAAACACCGAGTCTGTCCCAAAGTGCTTACAGGTTACATAGACAACACAGTGAGAGGGTGGGAGGAGAAATAAAGGCATAGAGAGATGGTACTTGTCCAAGTTTATGTGACAGGTCAGTGACAGAGCAAGGACTAAGAAAGGGACCATAGTAGTCTAGTATCCTGTGGGCTTAATACTTCAGTCTAATTTCAGTTGTTGGGTTTAGCATGCAGGTGCTGGGTGGAGCTGGTGGTCTGTAATATGCAGGAGATCATCTAGACTGCTCTGATGGTCCCTTCTGGACCAAAACTCTATGGCCTATTCTATTGTTCTAGCAATTGGACCATGCTGCATCTCCCCACTGGGCTTTATCTGTGCATCCTACCACTTCCCCTCCCTATCTTTGGGACCGAGGCAGAGAACCAAGGTTCTGGCCACTTGTGGTCTCGATCATTATCCATTGTGCTTTTTTGTAGCTGTGCTAGCCCTGTCGTCCTCTCCAACGTTACCTCCTTTGTAATTACATTCTAGCTTCCTAACAATTTGCTGCAATTTCTCCTGGCTCCTTCCTTTGTTAAACTGCCATAGAATGCAGCAATGCGGCCGCAATGTTAAAATATTTGTTACGTGTCAGTCCCAAAAATAGCTGTTTGGCAGCGATAGGTGGTGATGTTCCTGGTTGCTGCATGCCATTTCAGATCCTACTTTCAGATCCTTCCTCAAAGAAGGCACTATTTACATATCAGGTGTGATTGTATTTGAAATGTATAAGCCATTTTACCAGCATCTTATACATAAAAGAGGAAAATACCTCTGCTTCCTACAGTGTAGCTGTTGGACGGAGATGTAATGGATTTATTACTCCTGGGATAATAATCCACTTAAATATAATGCTATGAAACCAGATGGTTCCTTTGTTACCCATATTAGTCTATGCATTCTTTGATAGTTTGTTTCTATTATTCTAAGCTGAAATGGACTTTAAAAAAACCCTCTAACATGCCAGGTGACAAGAAAGTTGGGAAAACACAATAGCGGGTGGCAAACTTTATTCCCCTCCAAACAAGTGAGTCCAGAGGTTCAGATAAGCTGTAAAAAACAGGAAGACAATGGTCTATTTTTAAAGGCTTCATGTCCTAAAAGCAGCAGCCCAGTGCTGGGGGGGGGGGGGGGGGAAGGGAGCCTTTCACTTTCCCTAGCTGTGTGAGCAAGGACTCAACCAAAACTCATTGGGGTCCTTTCCACTGACTTCAGTGGGCTTTGGTCAGGCTCTGAAATGCATTGACTGCTTTGCACAAAACTGTGGAGAAATTCACCACTGAGGTAAACTTTGGCCCTTCACCTGTTAGCCCTTCCCAATCTGTCAGATCTAGCAATGTAGCCCTCCCCCGCCTGGCAGATTTTGTTTGTCAAATCATTGCTGCCCTACCTTTGCTCTGTCAGGGAGGGCAACTAGTGTCACCCGCTTGTCTTCTCCCTCAAGCAACTCTGGGCTTTTCTCTCCCACCACCACCATGGTAGAAACTGCCTGTGAAAATTCACAAAGCTACTATATTATCTTCTTTTAAATCTGGAAAAGAGAAGACTGAGAGAGGATGTGATAGCAGCTTTAAAGTACCTAAAAGGATGTTACAAGGAGGAGGGAAAAATTGTTCTCCTTGGCCTCTGAAGATAGGACAAGAAGCAATGGGCTTAAACTACAGCAAGGGAGGTTCAGGCTGAACATTAGGAAAAACTTCCTAACTGTCAGGGTGGTTAAACACTGGAATAAATTGCCTAGGGGGGTTGTGGAATCTCCATCCCGGGAGATATTTAAGAGCAGGTTAGACAGACACCTGTCAGGGATGATCTAGATCAGGGGTCAGCAACCAATGTCTCTTGAGCCAAATATGGCTCAGTATGGAATCAAATATGGCTCTTTTGTCATTCCCAAAATACATGCAACTTTTTAAATTAAAATGAAAAATTAATTCAAAATGTTAAAAACATGTAATTACTCATGTCAAGATGGTCTGTTTTTTTTTAAATTTCACCTTTAACCAAAGGTGAAAGTAAGGCAGTGTGCCCCGGTAAGAGCCAGCTGCACTCCAACAAAAGCCAGCTGGGGGACTCTGCTCATTTAAAGGGTTGGCTGAGGGCATATGCACGTACCAAACTGGGATAGTGAGAGGGACTGGTGGCGGCAGATGCCTCCATCTGGCCGCGGCAGCCCAACTCTGGCTCCCATAGGACTGCTGCGGTCTGCTCCAGCTGCCGTGCTCCTGGGGCAGACCCAGTGGTCCCCCATTGCTGCAACAGCATGGCCAAGGCAGCCCAGCTTGGGATCCAACTGCAGCAGCCTGGCCAACAAGGCCCCATTCGGGGCCCAACCCTCATCTAGCCGCAGTGTCCTGTCCCTGGCCCCGATCCTGGGTCAGGTTACATGGTCTGGCCCCCGTCTGGCTGCAGGAAGGGCTGGCGGCAGCCCCGCTCCTGCTGCAGCATGGGTAGGAGGGGGGGCCACGATCCAGCTGTGGTTATCCTGGCCTAGCCCCTTGTCCAGCCACTGCTGCCTGGGTGCAGTAGCCCTGTCTCGGCCAGGTAAGGTAATCTGGCCCCAGGGCCCCACCCTGACACATACTCTACTTCCCACCCCGAGCACCAGGCCCTGCCTCCTGCATCCTCCCACACACCCCAACCCCCTGCCCTGAGCCTCTCAGACATCCCAACCCTGACTCCTGCACCCCCACATCCACAAACTGCACCCCCAGCAGCAGCAGAAGTCTCATTAAATAAAGTCTATGAGTACCATGCTTCATTTATGCTGCTATTAATCATCATGTCAATCATCAATAATATTAAGTTGTATATTTTCAGTCAAGCAAAAATGGGCATTCTTCTACGGCTCTTTGATGACCACTTGTTCTGAATTTTGATGTAGTTTGGCTCTTTGGCTTGAAAAGGTTGCTGACCACAATCGAAATGGTGCTTGGTCCTGCCCTGAGGGCTGGGGACTGGACGTGATGACCTCCTGAGGTTCCTTCCAGTTCTAGTATTCAATGATTCTCTCCTGAAAGCCTTCTTCTGCTGTGGTTTCTATCTAGCCACAGTGAGGCAAGTTGCAAGCTGGGACTTCAACGTTCATGCTAACCGCTGTTAGTCTCATTGTTAACTCATCCTCCCCAGCCCACCTTTGCCCACGCTTATCTGTTTAATCTTCCTGTTTTGTTATCCAAATTGTGAGCTCTCTAGGGCAAGGATGTCTTCTTCGCTACTTTTCGCCACGGTTGTTCCATGTCTACACAAATGAACAACCAAAATTCTGACATGCAAAGACTCATTTATATAGATCTGAGGACAATGAAAGCATTTTAACTGGTTATCTGCATATAGTTAGAAAATACTATTCTACTGGATTCCTGTACATGGTTCAGCCTTCCACCTAAAACATCATCAGGCCAAGCAAACTCTCCAGATATCCTGGATTGTACAGATCCTTGACCA
The DNA here is from genome assembly GCA_032595735.1 of Pelochelys cantorii. Classification (NCBI taxonomy): domain Eukaryota; kingdom Metazoa; phylum Chordata; order Testudines; family Trionychidae; genus Pelochelys; species Pelochelys cantorii. The sequence goes on along the minus strand of CM064333.1, from coordinate 63,346,666 downwards.
CTATGAACAGCTGGTGTGCCTTGTGGCCACATTAGACCAAACACTGACATCCAAAGAGAATGTTAAGAAGTGGAAAAAGAAAATGAACACCAGGAATGTATGCTTCAGAAACTGGCTAACACAAAATGCTGTGCTGACCCTCAAACACTCTGAACAACCAGTTGTGTTACTAAGATGCAGCATACCATACCACGGTCAAGCCGTGTGTATAAAACTGATCTGGAACTCAATCAGTCCTCCTGTAGTGTCATCACCGGGACTTTGAAACCAACTCCCACACTATCACTAGACTGCCTCGTAGAGATTGCCCCACCATCAGTGAGGCAGCAGGGTGACTTCAGTAAACAGGACAGTAAAGTAGGTGTGTGATCCAAAACATTCACTGCACGGACACATTCCACCATCCAAGAGGCTGAAGGCCACGTAGGGCTTCGCTTTTGCAAATCCCTTACCCCAAAATGCCACTGGAAGGCTACACAGCAGCAGAATGGTGAGAAACGCCAATTACTTTAAAGAACATGGTCCCTTCAGAACAGCTCCTGTGATCATCAGTGAAAACACTAGTGCTCCCTGAATCAAGCAAGAGCTGGGGAAACCTAAGGAATGGCCCCTAATGTAAATGTCGGGAGACTAGGCAAACACTTATATGCTGCCTGGTGCAGTGTCCACCTCGACATCCTGTATGTCATCATGGCTTGCAGGTCTCAAACCCAAGTCTACATGGCCCTGGGGGATGGGGGAGGATGCTCCATCCAATGGCCAAGTGGCATCAGCTAGACCCTGGACACCTGGAAGCACAGTTCAGATAGGAGGCTCCACCTCTGGGACCTGATTGATGGAACACCAGAGCTGGCTCCTGATTGGGCTGCTCCCCCTACTTAAGCCAGAAAGAGAAACAACTGGGCACCAGCCTGCTCAGACTGCTCAGCCAGTGTTGCCTGCTCATGTCTCCTGATTCCTGGCTAGCTGACTCTTGCTTCTCGATTTTGGCTGCTAACCTTCTGGATCTGAACCTTGGCAGAGCTCCCCCCGCCCACCCTGCAGTAACCACTAGGCCCAGCCACCTATGTCCCAGCCCTGACACTCTAATTCCAAGAAACTGTGCAAGATTATTGACCATGTCTTGGCTGTGGCTTGGAGCCACAAGCTCTGATGATGAGCTCTACAGTCCTTAGCACCCGAGGGCTCTGTGCCCTTTTATATCGTTATTACCTCTATTTATTGTATGGCTGGGTTTCTGCTAAGTGTTGTTAGACCTCCTTTTCTAGCCCTCAAAGTCAAAATGTAGGACTGGATTTTCAATAGCAATTTCCACTGCTGTGTGAGTAGTTGAACTCCATTAGCTGCCCAAAATGGCTGGCTGCACCTGCAAGCTAGGTCAAGGGGAGCCGATAACATCTCGCAATCAGTTTCAATAAGAGTGGTGTAACAGAACGATCCAGAAGTTATGCCTGGATGGGGAGGGAGACAGTCTTTATGAATGACTGTGATCACTGTGGTGGAAGGCACAGGTTGAGAAGAAGATTGAGGTAATCAAAATAAACCGAGGTATCCTAGAAAAGGACAAGAGACAGGAAGAACATAGCTTTGTCTTCTGGTGAATAAGTTAACATAGATTTTTGCTAGGAAAATAGTAGGATGTGGCAAAGGGCTTGCCAATGGGTTGATCTTTTAGAAATGTCCATTCCCAGTATCTTTCAGATGAGACATAAAATTTCAGTCCTCATTCCTGATCACTTAAGGTAACTAAGGACTCTAAGTCCCCTTTTTATAGGAGTTAGGGATATGGAACCTAGTGTTCTACCCACATTCTAATCCAGGTGTTACCTTCTGCCCACTGCGGGGTGAATAGGTAACTTTTTGACCTACAGAGCTAATTCCAGCAAAACATATTCGTGATCCCGGTCCGTATCCACCAGTGTGGGGTGACCACTTTGCACTGCATGACTATAGTATAAACTGGCTGAAACCTCACGTCAACTAAGTTCAACTTCAACTTCACTTCAACATTGTCCCAGTACAAAGAGAATCCTTCAGCAGTGAAGGGCTGACAAAGGGGATTCATGCACTGATGTAACAGGGAGAGGGGCCAGGCTAAAGAAAAGATAGCCAGGAATTGAGCTGATTTACCCTCCTAAAGCTGTTCAAACACAGCAAGCGTGGACCAGTCCATACAGAGCAGAAATAAGATCAGAAGAATTCTAAGGTCAACGTTAAGCTGCTTTTGTACACAACCTTCTGACATTAGCACTGATCCAAGGATCTAGCCTTTTGTTTGGAAGGTGTGTTGATAGCTTTGATGGCTTTGGATGAAAAGCAGTTCACCATTACTCTTGATAGTCATTTTTAATGCCATTCACTTTTTTTTCAAACTATTGGCAAAAACTCTCAGCAAAACTCGAGGCAAACTTCATTAAGAGACCCTGGAACACAAGCAGAGAGCTTAGCTCCAGACACTCTGTCAAGTTCTATTTATCCACACTGTTACCTAAAATGGCCAGGTTCAGCCAGCAAATTAATAATGTTTCAGGTTAATTCATTCTTTTGGGCTTGTATTCTTCATGGTTTAAAAAATGCTCAGATGCTGCATGCGCTCAAGCCAGCCATGATTTTTATGAAGATCAAGGTAAATGTCAATATTACAAAGCTTGTATCTATCCTCTCCTTCCTCTTGAAATGGTTAGCAACCTGCACATAAAAAAGCTCCTGCTTATAAACTCAAGCGAAATGGGCTGCTTTTACCTTCCCCATCTTTCTGCTTTCTCTAAATAGAGCTGGAGGCTTTTGTTTGTTTCATAACTTTGTAATGACCTTCATAATATAAATTCCAGGATACAGGAATTCTGGAGCCTCGACATACACGATATTGTTATTCAGCTCGGCGAAACATTGGGAACTGTCATTAGCATCTTTTCCCAAATAGTATTTTGGTGCAATGCAAACGTAATGCACCACAGTTCAATTCCCAGCAGCTACGCTGAGTCACCCAAGTTCATTAGCACCCACCTATAAAAGACTTACTGTTATCTGCCTCAGGCAGCATGAAATCAACTCAAAGGGCCTCGTTTGCTGCTGTCGCACATGTGTACCGCTCCACAGGTCTCAGTGGAGTTTTGTCCATTTACACTAGGAAAGAATTTCTCCCCCAGTGCACAACACAGCAAGGTACGATTAACTTTTCTTTCCTGTAACTATGCCAGAAAGTCATTAATGTTCAGATTCAAAGTGACGCAGGCTCCCCAGAGATAGGTGACGAACCTGCCATTTTGTTCTGATGCGGTTTATAAACTGTGTGTTTTAGTGAGATACACAGTTTTCCTGTTGTACCTGCAATGCTATCTCCCACCTGCACTGCACAGGGCTATTTAGGACTCGAAGGCTTTCCACCTGGTTAACGTCTGGAAGAGGAAATGGTCTAATATCATTTTAATATGTCACACAACACACATCTGTGAACAGCTGCTAAATATTTTTTCTTTCACTCCAAGGAAAATGTTTAGTGTAATGGATTGATATTACCTGGCTGCTGACATTTTTGCTCTAAAAAGAGGAGCTTTCTCACTGATTAAAAAATTTACCACGCAAACTTGTACGTCAGGGTTTATAATTCAGTGGGTCACATTTTAATTCGAAAGAAAATAAGGGAGATCCCCAGGGGGTTGTGGGAGCGCAATCTCTCCTCCCACATTTCCTCTGGAGGCCCTGCTATCCCATAATGCCCTTTAATATCTCCCAGGGTGGAAAGTGTAAAATTCTACCCCACAGTAGTGCTCTGCTGAATCCATTCAACAAATGTGAACTATAGAAGAGGGGCCCCCGGCAAAGCTGCATGTTGTGAGGGACTGAGGTAACCCCTACAACAGACTTTGTTTCTGCTGAAGCAATGTCCGGCTTTATCTGGAGAACCCAACACAGCCCCTGGCAGGTAAGGAGCCAGGCTGCTGTTGGGCAGAGCAGACACTGACTGGTATGCAGAGAGCTTTGATGGAGTGTGACGGGGTCTGCCCACCCCGCATTGAGCAGAGGGGGGCAAGCACGCCTATTGGGTGGAGTACGCCCCGCCCCCGCGGCCCTGCTGGGCATGCTCCCAGGGCAGCCTCGGTATAAAAGCCCGCAAAGCAGCTCAGTGCGGAAGGACCTCCGGAGTGGGAGGAGCTGCTGCACAAGCGCCGCAGCCACCGCCACAGCCACAGCCACTGCTGTCGGAGCAAGAGCCGCCGGACCAGCTGTCCCCAACACTACCATCCCTGGGCCGAGCGTGTCCGCAACGCCGGCCACGCCACACAGCCCACCAATTTGCTGTCGCTGCACCAGCCGTAGATGCACCAGACGCTGAGCCGGCCAACGCCACTGCCGCTGTCAGAGCCTCATCTCCAGGTGGGACCTCCGCCGGTCAGGGGGAGGAGGTAGGAACTAACCCAGGGCGGGGAGCAGGAAAAGCCCCGGCAGGCTCGGCGCATTTCGGGGAAAACTCCCCGCCGAGCCAGTGGTGGGAACCACCCACCACTGATAGGGCCCTGGGTTGGGGCCCGGTGGAGAGGGCGGGCGCGGGCCCCCCTACCCACTTCTTCCCAGACCCCAGATTAAGCACAGATACTTAAAGGACTCGGCCTCCGGGCCTGCGTGTAAAGGACTCGGCCGCAGGGCCTGTGCTTAAAGGACTAGGCCTCAGGGCCGAACTGCGCGGGGCTAGACACCCCGCCACACGGAGCCACTGTAGGATACGTGATGTTAGTTCAGTGACGAGCCCTGCATGAGCTCCTTACCCAAGTGTCCTTGAGATTATTCAGCATGGCCAGTTACAAATGACTGAGCTTAGTGGCGGTAGAAAGGCTTTAGTGGAATAGGGTCTGAAACTAGCAGTGTGGAGGGTGCTGCCGCCCCTCTGGCTTGGGTTAATAGTTTGGCTGAGCACCCCCACTACCCAAGTTGTTCCCACACCTCTGCTTAGTGTGCTGGCTAATGGGCAGGCCCCTGATGGGGAGGCAGGAGGCCAGAGGTTCTGGCTCTACCCCTGGCCTCCTATGTGGCTCTGAGCAAGACACTGCCCCTCTCTGGATCTCTTGGGGGGGCCTATTTAAACTGGAAGCTCTATGGGGCAGGGACTGCCTCTGACTTTGTGTTGGGGGCCATGATCTCGGGGTGGGCGCGGCTGTAATACAAACAACAAACGTCAGTTGTTGCAGCAGAACATGGGCAGGGTTGGGTTGCTCTTTCCTCTTTTCTTGATGGACTCTCCCTCCAGAGAGCTTCACTTTTCTCATAATCCCAGGCCGAGAGCTCACTGCATTCCCCATTGCCTGGTTTCACCAAAACGGCTAACGTAGTATTGAGAGTAGCCGGCATTACAAGGTAGGAGTCTGGTGGTGGACAGTTGCCAGGAGATCTCTTTGCATCTCTTCCATTCTTCCCTGTTCAACTTACTGCTGGCAAGAGACAACTTAAGTGAGAGGGAGGAGAGAGGTACTAAGTAATTTCTCCCTCCCTGTTTCAAGGGGGGCAATCAGGCTTTCCATCCTGACCAATCCACTACTCCTCTCCAAGCCACCGGACCCATACACAGGAGTACTTTGAAGGCTGCCCTGGCACATGAATGGAGACACACAACCTGCCTCAGTCTAGGGCAGGCTCTTGTCTCTGTGGTGCCTCCACCCACATCTGGCCTGAGCCACAGCACAATCACATTCAGCTGTACAACTCCATTTGATAGGCTTTTACAGGAAAGTTCCCTCTGGTTTTCTGTGAGCTCCAGGTCTCTCTCATTCTTTGGTGCTAGGGGAAGTTTCTCAGGGTTTCTCAGACTCTGCTTCGGCTGAAGCAACATCCAGCTTTGTCTGGAGAACCCAACACAACTGAGGATATGACCAGAGGAGGAGAATATGCCTGAAATCCATGCTAGGAGATTTTGGGTCTTTGTCCCTTTCTTGCGGCTGGTCAGCGGGTTGATTGCTGCTTCTGGCTCAGACTGCAGTTAGGAAAGGACCTAATGAGTGACTGGAATGCCCGCCATGGCAACAAATTCCCCTGAGGGGAAGAAAAGTTTAGGCAGTGACACCTAGAAGAGTAGGGGAGTGTTACCAGCTTCATACACAGAGGTGGCAACATTCTCCCTTGTCCCAAACAACTGTGCCTTACAATCAGGTCTGAGCTTAAAGACAGGGACTCGGAGTCAAGATTCTGGGTGGGGGATGGGTTTGTCTTAGCTCTGACACTGACTGACTGTGACTGTCACTGTATGACCTTGAGCAAATAGTCACTTAGCCTCTCTGCGTTTGTTTAGGTTACTCACCTGTAAAGCCGGTGGACCCTTAGGGTATGTCTAGACTACATGGCTTCATCAACGGAGCCATGTAGATGAGTTTACTAGACATAGGAAAATGAAGCAACGATTTAAATAATCGCCGCTTCATTTACATCAAAATGGCCACCGTGCTGTGCCGATCAGCTGTTTGGCAGCACAGCGGGGCAGTCTGGACATGCCGTGGTCGACAAGGGAAGCCTTTGTCGACCGCTCCGGTATGCCTCGTGAAATGAGGTTTACCAGAGCGGTCGACAAAGGCTTCCCTTGTCAACTGCGGCGCGTCCAGGCTGCCCCGCTGTGCTGCCAAACAGCTGATCGGCACAGCACGGTGGCCATTTTGATGTAAATGAAGTGGCGATTATTTAAATCGCCGCTTCATTTTCCTATGTCTAGTAAACTCATCTACATGGCTCCGTTGACGGAGCCATGTAGTCTAGACATACCCTTAGGGGCTAAAGCCGTATGCCTCTGCTGCATGAGCTATAAGCCAACTGGCTCTCAGCTAAGGCTGTAGAGCCGACTTCACTCTCCCTTGTCAGTGGTCTCAGGGCCTCTGGGTGACACCTGTACTACCACGCCCCTTCTCTGGAAGGGATTTGGGGGGGACCTACCTACCCCATGTCCGAGGTGCAAAGTGCTGCATTGTAGTGTGCTGCTGTTCTGATCACACGAACCCTTGTCCAACTAGCCCAAGGCAGCTTTTGTGAATAAAAAAATAGCAATATCAAGGGTAACGGCAGGAAGGAAGGATAAAGATCTCGTCTTGGGCAGGGTCCTCTGAAGCTATTTCCTCACTATATGGGCACAATGTAACTTGCCCAGCAAAGTGCGTGCATGCATGTGTGTGTGAGAGCGACCGGGAACGTCTGGCTGGTTCAGCCGTTTCCAAAACTAAATTAGTGAGTGTCACTTCCTGATCAGGTACCAGTGGGAGTTGTCTGTGCCAGGACCATTGCATGCACAGAGGAATGAACATGCAAGCAGAGGACTGGGAACGAACAGACGTTCTCTTGTCTAGAAGCCTTTGCTAGCCCAGTACTTTGCATGTGTCCAGCTCATTAGTCTGTGGCAGTAATGCAGGGTGAAGCTTTCTTTTAGGAAGATCTGTTGAAATGTCAACAATACCCTTGTCACGCGCGCAGCATCCATCCATATTACTTGATGCTAATACAGGCTCCGAAAAGAATAGCCAGTGCTCTTTAGGTTCCAGGATAACTGTACAATGTTGATGCTACATTTGCTTCCCGGGATTAAATGCTCTGTTCGGGTACGTCTAGACTGTGGCGCTATTTTGGGATACATCTGGTATCCCGAAATAGCATTTTCTGCGTCTTTACAGCACACCCATTATTTCAAAATGCAATCAAAATAACAGGTGTGCTATTCCAATGTCCTAGTAAACCTTGTTCCATGAGGATTAAGGGACTTTTCCGAATAGTGGACAGGCCTGTATATGGAAAATAGCTGTGCAGACAGTGCCAAATTTCAAAATATACAAGCTCGAAATAAGCTCGAAATAAGCTACCCAATTTGTGTAGCTCAAATTGTGTAGCTTATTTTGAGCTAGCGCCACAGTGTAGATGCACCCTTGGGCTATGTCTACACTACAGGGTTTTTGCGAAAACCAGCCGTTTTTGTGCAAAAACCCACGGAGCGTCCACACCTCAAGCGCATTTTTGCACAAGAAAATTTACAGTAAAATGGCAGAACAGAGGGCTTTTGGTGGTAGAGTTATTCCTCTCCCCAGGAGGAATAACTCCTTTTTGCGCTACAGCTCTTGCACAAAAAGATGTGTGTGGACACTCAACAGGGTTTTCTTGCGCAAAAAGAGCGCATCAGAAAAAGCACAGGTGCTCTGATGGCCATTCACAGAATGGCCATCAGAGTTTTCTTGGATGCTCTCTTGCGCAAAAGCACATCGCTTTTGCGATGCACTTTTGAGGTGTGGATGTGCTTTTGCGCAAGAAGTTTTTGCAGAAGACAAAGCCTTAGTGAACAGCGAGTGGTTCTATAGCCCCTAGAGATAAACAAATATATATATAGTACCATGAGCTTTCGTGGGCACAACCCGCTTCTTCAGATTAGATGATCTTGGGACACTCACAAACATATATATTTGCTAGTCTCTAAGATGCCACAGGACTACTCGTTTTTAAAGATACAGACTAACACAGCAACCCCTCTGAGACTATTAGTGAACAGTAATAAATACAAGGTGACTGTGGGACTTTATATCCCTCCCGCAGACAAAGACATGGGAACCTAGGAATCACCAGACTAGACCAGACCAATGATCCATCTCATCTAATACCCAAGAGTACCAGAAGGAAGTTTTTGCTAAACCCATACAATTAGTGCATACAGTAATAGAACTAATTACATTGAGGGCAGATCTACAGTTAAGGTGGAAGATTTGATTCCCAGCTCATGTAATTTCTTTAGTACATAACACCCTCCTCCCCTGCCCACCCCCTGGTTCATATACTTAGGTGACTAGCCCACGCTGCTGTCCTGGCTACATGCTAGCTTTAGCGGAGCAAGACTGGGTCTGTTGATGCATGCTGGGAGTCAAACCTCCCATTCAATTGTAGATGGGCCCTTGGATTCTGGGCTGGATTATCCATTAGGCACAATAGGCACAGTGCTGGGGCCTACCAAAAAAGTTCAGGGCCTACAAAAAAATTCATAATTGACTTGAAAATAAGAAAAGAAAATGGCTAAATCAAACTTAATTTGCTATCTTTATCCAACAAACAACATACAGGTATAAATACAATTAAATAGTAGGCATATAGGCGATAGGGCATTTCTCCCTTATATATTTATATATAGTCTAGTTTAAAGGCCTACGATTATGAGAGTGCTTAGGGCCTGCAAAGACCTTAATCCAGCCATGCTCACACTATTGTCTAACTGCCAACTGGCTGCTAAATGGCATATGTCACTGTCAACAGGCCTCTTTCTCCAGCAGCCTTTGTGCTTCTCCCAGGCTTCACCAGCCAGAGGCACAAAATTATCACGGTCCAGGAGCACCTCCCCACAGAACATTTGACCTGGCTCTGCCAAAGGTGTTTGCAATCATTGGGAGTTGTGTCTGAGTAAAAGCTGACTGGGCAACTTCCAGATGTGGCTAGAGCATGTGTATCAGGTCAGTACACAAGAATTTTTGGTGGGGGAGGGGTGCTTTTTTTGTAAATGTGGACCACAAGGCTGTAAATGCATCCCCTATGGTCCCCCAAGTAAGCTGGGAAATCAGCCCCAGCTTTCCCCCAGCTGATCGTGCCCTTCGAACCCCCCAGCATATGGGCCTGTATGTGGACAAAGTACAGGAATGCTGCATGCAGTTCTGGTCACCCTTTCTCAAAAAAAGATGTATTAGAAATGGAAAAGGTACAGAGAAAGCAACAAAAATTATCAAAGGGTCAAGAACAATTTCCATAAGAGGAGAGATTGAAAAGACAATAACTGTTGGGCTTGGAAAATAAATTACGGTACTAAATGGGGATCTGACAGAGGTCTATAAAATCATAACTGGTGTGGAGAAAGTGAACAAGGAAGTATTGTTTAGCTCTTCACATAACACAAGAACCAAGGGTCACCCAATGAAATTAATAGGCAGCATGTTCAAAACAAACAAAAGGAAGTATTTCTTCACATAACACACAGTCTACCTGTGGAACTCCTTGCCAGAGAATATTGTGAAGATCAAAAGTCTAACTGGGTTTAAAAAAGAACTAGATAAGTTTATGGAGGACAGGTCCATCAATGGCAATTAGTCAAGATGCTCAGGGATTCAATCCCATGTTCTGAGGGTGTGTCTACACTGCACCATAGCTCGAAATAAGATACGCAATTTGAGCTACACAAATTGCGCATCTTATTTCGATCTTATTTCGAAATAGCTTATTTTGTACTTTGTCTACACTGTGCCAAATTTTGAAATAATCCGCTATTCCAAAATGTCCCTTACTCCTCATGGAATGAGGTTTACAGAGACGTTGGAATAGCGAGCCCGTTATATTTTGAAATAACCCGGCTTGCCGTGAAGACACAGGATAGCTATTTCGGGATACTCCGGTATCCCAAAATAGCACTGCAGTGCAGTGCAGACTGAGTGTCCCTAACCTTGTGACAGCCGGATGCTGGGACTGGATGACAGGCTTTGGATCACATGATAATAGTCCTGTTTCTATTCTTTCCCTCTGAAGCATCTGGTACTGGCCACTGTCAGATGGCCGGATACAGGGCTAGGTAGACCATTGTTCTGACACAGAATGACTGTTCTTATGATTCTTATGGGTTAAGCATAGGAACACAGGGGCTGTGTCTACACTGGCGCGATCTTGCGCCAGAGCGGCCGTTCTTGCGCAAAAACTTGCTGCCTGGCTACACTGGCTGTGTGTTCTTGTACAAGTAAGCTGACGTTCTACTGTATAAAATCAGGGGTTCTTGCGCAAGAACTATGATGCTCCCGCTCAGGAATAAGCCCTCTTGTGCAACTGTTCTTGCGCAAGAGGCCAGTGTAGACAAGCAACATGAATTTCTTGCGCAAGAAAGCCCTATGGTTAAAATGGCCATCAGAGCTTTCTTGCGCAAGAGAGTGTCTACACTGGCATGGATGCTCTTGCACAAAAGCACATCTCTTGCACAAAAGCACATGCCAGTGTAGACGCTCTCTTCTGGAAGAGTTTTTGCACAAGAACTCTTCCGCAAAAGAGTTCTTGTGCAAGAAGCTGCCAGTGTAGACGTAGCGAGACTATCCCTACTACAGTCAAAATAACACTCCCTCTCTAGAAGGCTAATATTCCATATGCAGTAGCAATGTGCTGGGAAACAGGCTGCAGGAGTCAGATATCTGAAGCAAATGTTACTATGAAGGGCCTTGTGAATAGGGTGCATAGCATATTAAGTGTAAGTATGTTTTTCTTCAGTATCTAAACAGCTTGTAAGTGAGCCATGATGCATGGCTGGATGCATTCCAAGTAAAATTCCTGTGAATGATTTAAAGAAATGTGCTAAGTGAGATGTGCCAGGGGATTAAAATCAGCCCCATTCCCATCGCGCAGTGATGGGCAACCTAGGCTAGTGATAGGCCGTGTGTGTGGCTCTCCTTCATCTCATTGGGCCATAAAATTGTCCTGAATAGGGCAGTTTTGCTAACAACACCTGCATGCCTAGAATTTGCAGGGTGTGCCGACTGAAGTGTAGCAGCACTCTGACTGGATACAGAGGGAGCACACAGCTTTCACAGTCAATGTTGTGTGCAATTAGCACACACCTCACTTCACGTGCCCTTGCTTTACTTGTGTGTCACAGTAGGAAAAAAGCCACGTGGAGGCAAACCGGTGTGTTCTGACAATCTTGTGCCTGGGCAGCTGTAACCAAAAATGTCTTGCAGGCCACATGTAGAACCCCAATGGGCCAAATGTGGCCCCAAGGCCACAGGTTTTCCACCACTGCCATAGTACCTTGTTTTGTTCTTCACGAGGAGCCAGCCACGTGTTTCCCACTGTTTGAGAAAGCAGGAAGTAATTGAAGTCAATCTAATCTTACTACTGTTTTCTCTTCACACGGTGGTAACATCAAACATGTAGAGGTTGGAGCGTCCAGCGCAGGGTTTCTTAGTTCATCAGTCAGGAATGTTCCAAAGGGTGGACTGGCAGCTCCAAGGGCTTCTGTGCTAAGGGGCTGGCTGGGGTTACTTCCCTGCCCCAGACACTGCAACCTTTGAGGTCCCAGAGCCCTCAGGTCTGGCCCAGCAGTCAGGATGATGAGAGTCTGGCTAGGCCACTTTTGAGTTAAATCAACATTAGCCACCTGCAGATTGCAGTGAAATAACCCCATGTGCTTCAGTTCATGCCTTTTGCTGTTCAGTGGAAATATGAGTGTAGACCAGTGTGGGATGTGTCTGCCCTGTCCTCAGAGATATGACTGAGACTCACATAGACAAGCGCTAGCTTTAGTCGGGCTAGCACAAGTACCAGTAGCAGGGATGTCCAAACCCACCTGGAACCTGGGGACATATTCAGACGTGTGTAAGTCTCCACCTGCTGCTGTCACCCCTTGACTTACAATGCAGCCCTCCTCTGAGGTGCTAAGTGGTGTTTTAAAGCACGGCAGTTGGCACTAGGAACAGTCTAGACAGGGGAATGGAGGAATAGCAGCTGGCCTGGAGAACAACCCGCAAAATCGTTATTCAAAGGTCACCTTGTCCATATGAACTTGCTCTTAATTCCCAGTTCTTATCTAGCACTTTTCATCCACAGATCAAAACACCCCTCCCCCCAAAATTCAGTATAGTTATCCCTATTTTACTGACGAGGAAACTGAGGCAGAGGAGGAAAGTGACTTACCCAAGAATACCCCCCTTTTCCACTCAACTGCTTATTGGCAACTATCCTGGAACATGAAGGAAACAGATTGCTGACAGACTCATGCATAGATGCCGGGGAATCAATGTGCAGAAAGCAGTGAGAAAGGGTTAATAGATTTGCTCTGTTTCTGAGTGCAGTGACAGTTTCCCCTAGCTTGGCTCACTTTTGTGCCCTATCCTGTTTTATTTAGGTTCCATCGTTGACCCCTCCTGGCACTGTGTGTTTTGATGGCCCGACCTCTTCCCCTCTTTCCCACAGCTTAGCAAGTGGGTTAACAGGGGCTGTGATGGACTCAGCAGCCATTCAGAAAACAGCACAGGTCAGATGGCCACCGTAGATAACAATAATTCACATACTATTTGAGAGAGGGCCATTGCGCTGCCTCTGTCTCAAGGAGACTAAAGTGGTAAGCAGGAAAACACGGCTCGGTTGTCATGGCAAGGAGAACGGTGTTGTCTATTGAACATTTAATGCTTTGAAAAACTAACGAGGAGGGTGATAAACTCCAGATGGAGCTGAGTCTGTTGGAGAGCTGGACGGCACGACAGCAGGGGATGTTAACTGGGATGAACATGAATTATCATTATTACTTTGTACTGGTGCAAATGGCCTGACTTTCTCCTCTGCCCTGATAGACCCTATTGTTCCTTGCAATTGACAAGAGACAGGGCTCAAGTGCAGGAAACATACAGAGGATGCTGGTCCCAGGTAGACTCTTTGAACCTACCTGGCCCTTTGGCTCACAGCAGGGCCTAACCCAATGCCCAAACGGGAGCTTTTCCAGCGGATCAGGGTCCCAGCCATGGAGCATGTCCAAGAGCTGAAGACCACAGCAGGTTCTGTAAAGTATCTGCATTCAGGTCTGCTGTATTCAGAGGCTGGTTTGCTGGCTACACGTCAGGACCGAGGCACCAATTCTGTGGGTACACCAGGGCTGGAGCACCCATCAGGGGAAAATGGCAGCCTCCTATCAGCTCCCTGCAGCGCCTCCCTACAGCCGGCAGCCCCACCGATGAGCTCCTTTCCCCCCAGGCCCACAGATGGGGAGGGCCAAAGAGGGCAACTGCCCCAGGGCCCAGCAATATAAAAGGCCCAGGAGCTGCTGGCTTCCTGAGCCCTGGGCCCTTTGAATCGCTGCTGGAGTGCCACATGCCATGCTCCAAACGGCACCAAGAGCTGCCTGAGGGAGGTTCGGTAATCTCCAGGTGGTGCTCAATGCTGTCTAGCCCCAGTCCCGCCCCTTCCGCCAAAGGCCCTGCCCCTTCCAGAGGTGCAGAGCAGCTCCCTCCCTCCTCCCCCCCACACACCTTGCCTAAGGGCCTGGCGAGACCATTAACTTCACTGCTTCCCCCTCCCTTCCCGAGCCTCCCACCCTCTGTGATCAGCTGTTTCACGGCATGCAGGAGGCTTGGGGGGGAGGAGAGGAGCACTCAAAAGAGGGGGTGGAATGGGGTGGGAAGAGGCAGGGCAGGGATGAGGCCTTGGGAGAACGGGGGGCAGTGGGGCAGGGCCTGGGGCAGAGCTAGGGGTCAAGCACTCCCCCTCCCCTGGCACATTGGAAAGTCGGCACCTGTGCCTGAACCAATGTGATCCTTTGAAAGAAAAGGCTGCGTCCAAGTCTGGCCACCTCTGCTAGCCTCCGGAAAGAGACACGTAGCAGGGAAGGTCATCAGAATGCCTCGTGCCTGCCCAGCAGCTTCACATCTTACAGCTAGCAATTAATCCAGCTCCCCCCCCTCCACATACTCTTATCAGTGCACTCCCCCTGGCTCCAGAACCAGACCACGCAGCAGGTGCTGGTCGACTGCATGGGACACAGCCACACACCCAGGCCTGCCTGCAAACAGAGCCAAGACAGGCTGGGAATGGGTTGGGTGGGGTCAGAGGATCTGCCACTGAGCAGATAACGTTGTCGTCTCCTGTGCAGGGAGCATGCCCAGGCTGGTGGGGTAATTCCAGCCATGATACTGAACTAGCATCTGCTGACTGGCTCCCCTGTAGGTTCACAGCTTGGGAATCTCCGCTATACCCAGCCCAGGCTGGGTGCTTGGAAGTGGATTTGGCCTAAATAATTCACACATACTTGGATAATATTACCCGCAAAAGAGAAAAATTAGAGAAAACTTCACTGACCTTTTCCTTAATGCTAAATTTGCCCAAACGCAAAGGGTTTGTACAAGGGCCTATGCATCACTTAAGCCCCATCTGCAGCTTGCACCTTACCCTCTGCACTAGATTTGTCTAAAAATTTGGAAGGAGGGGCCTGCAGGAATAGACAACAATTTGGAACCAATGACGGGGAATATGACTGCAACAGATGGTCAGTCCATGGTATTCAATGCCACTGGGGGTCCGTACGGGAAATATCTTGGCTGGATATTTAAAGAGACGGAAAATGTTATGTCCAATAATGAGGGAGCAACTCCCAAGGTTTTGCCTCAAATTAGCAGTGCAATCAATGGGAGTACTGCATAAGTGCAAACTGAGAAAAGAACCTCACTCACTGCAGAATGACGCTGCAGAGCTATTTTCAGTGTGTTTTTACTGCTAAAGCAGAAAATGGAAAGAAAAACTACACAGACCAAAATGATGAAGTAAGTTGGTAGAAATCCAGCAGGAAAGGATGTGTGTTAATATTAAGGCTAAGTATAATAGAGACCATCAGCTTGGTTAGTACAGAAATAAGTGTATTTCTCACACACACACACACACACACACACACACACACACACACACACACACATCCCTCTAGTTACAAGAAAGATATCGTGTTTCCCATTAGTTTGACATCAAATCACTTTTTTAAAAAAAATCTTGGGTATGTCATTTAAAAAAAATCAACAAACATGTCTCAGATACATCTGAATTAGTGATGCCTCTTGAATCAGATATTAATCTGGAGTTTTTAAAAGGCTCACATGGGCATTAAGCAGAGGGGCTTGCCAATATTGGGTTTGGAGCAATATTAATAAACAGTTTGTCAGAGAGTTTACAGCTCTCAGTTGTTTTTCTGAGAGCTAAATTGAGCGCATACTATGAGACATTTTTGCCCCCAAAATGGGAGCAAGCCATCATGCGATGACAAACTCAACCAAGGAAACGTGTTAAAGTTTAACCATCATCAGAATAATTTCTTATTAATTAACTGTGCCTTCAGAGCACGACTCATATAGTCTGCTGCCTTATAGAAATTAATTCTTCCAAGCCAAATCTTATTTGCCTTAGTGATTAATTAAATTTAATGATTAGTGAAGATATTATCAATGGGACTGCTCAGGTGAGTAAGTTAAGTAAGGATTTGCCTTGTATGACTGTCATACATCCCCACCATCACCTGGTGAAACATGTTGTAAGTTAAGCATTGTGAGATTTCTGAGGCTGAAAGATTCCTAGGTTTTTATTACTTTCTACCTATTCACCTGGCTGCCCAGCTCAATGACAACTTAAAAACAACAACAACAACAAACTGGCCCTGATGCCTCAGAGTGGGAGAACTCCTCAAACTGCGCAATCCCTTGACCTTTGGCCAAAGCTATTCTGTGCTCATGACCTATTTATATTTGACCCTACGGCACCAGATTGCAGGTTTTTTGTTTGTTTGTTTGACAAGGACAACGTGTTAGTAGCAGGCCTTTCAGGACATAGTTTTTTCTTTTGTTTTAAGGTCAAAAGCCTTTGACTTCAATCCAGGCATCTCCCTCAAACAACTGAATGTGGGTGGTTGAGAACAATTTGGAAACCTTCATTGCCCAGTGCTGCCTGATTGCGGGTATTAACATGCTTCCTAGCTGGGCATGGAAGAGCATTTGGACTATAAGTAACCATGGGCAGAGGCATGGATGGGATAATTAAGATACTTTAAGCCAACCTTTGTCAACCTGCTCAACTCTCTTCTGGTTACGACAGGGCCATCTCCCCACTTTGCTTCGGTTAACCCTAAAGGTAATCTCATCAGTCTAGTTCCAACTAGAAGCATCCCCACATCACAAAATGCATCATTGCTCTCCATAGATTTATAGGAATTAGGGATGGAAAAGAGCTAGCCTAGCACCTAGTTCATTGTTTCTCAACCAGTGGTACAAGTACCCTCAGGGTACTCGAGAGAAGTCTGGGGGGCGGGAGGGGTACGTCAACACAACTGAAATTTGGAGAAAACTGAATTTTTGTTTTAAGTTTTACAGCACTTTATTATTCTTGTACTTTTTACACCCAAAAATGTCATCACCCGCCTGGCTACGATGAAGTTGTTTAAACAAATTTGTTGCAATGGTAGAGAACATTTTTGTGTGTCTGAAAACTGTAGGTACTGGGGGTACTTATAATTTTTTTTTAAAAGGGGGTACATATATATATATATATTTTAAAGGGGTACTTTATAAAAAAAAGGTTGAGAAACACTGACCTCGTTCATCTCCCAGCTAGGGCCTGTCGTGTATTGTCCAATCTGCTTTGCAGTGCCTCACTGATGGGCTTTCCATCCTCCTCCTAGGAGACTGTAGCCTACAATATCTTATCCACAGGAATTTTTTGCTTGATGTTCATTCCTCTCCTTAATTTCATCTGATTACCCATGTGCTGTTTGAGGCCATTTAGCTCTCCCCTAAATGTTGCAACTACGTGTAGACAGGTATCCCCTATTCTATTCCGTAAAGTTCTTCACTATAGTATGTGAGCACTTTCCACAGTTCATTAAGTGACATGACCAAAGGCCTGTCATGTGAGGTGCGTTCTCTCTCTCACCCCCTCCCTAGCTCATCCTCCTGCCCTCTCGCCATCCACCCTCCCCCCAGCATTCATCCTTCTGCCAAACTACTAAAAAGGTGGCTGCATGTTTGTAAAGTAGGTACAGTTTCGGGGGCCCTCAAACACCGACAGCAAAAATCCCAGCTCTGCTCAAGTGAATGGAAGTTATGCCATTGACTTTGAAGAAACCAGAATTTCATCCTGTCTCACCTACTTCAACTGGGCTCAAAGTGGCCACTTCTGGGCCTTAACTCTGAATCCTTACTTGTTAGTCAAGTCGTCCAATTGTCTTTGTTCCTGTTGCCTCATAGTCTCCAGGGTTTCAAGTGGAACTAATGGATGGGTTCCGCAAGGAAGACAAAGACTATGTGGGCTATGGAGAGTGACTGACTTTCTTTTGCTCAACAATGGTCTCTCCAGAGTGTGGGGTTGGCGGTTCAGTCAAACCCTGTGCTCTCCACATCTTGGGGCTAGATATTTTCTCTTCATGGCTGAGACTCAAGAACCTTTCACCAACCCTGACAATGTATTTTAGGCTTTGCTCAAGGAGCTGCTAACGGTTTCCAGCAGGTGGGTGTTAGAGCCAAAAACAATCCCAGGCCTCATTAATATCAGTGGGTGTGCCAGACAGTCTCCTCTGGCTTGACAGAAAGAGCAGTCAAGGCCCTCTTTCTGTAGTAAAGACAGCAGGAACCAGTGGTAGCTACTGCCTGTAGCCATGGCTCAGCAGGTAGTGAACCAAGGTAGGCTCAGGAGGTATCTACACTGCACTTAGACACCCATGGCTGGCCCAGGCCAACTGATTGAGGCTCATGGGGCTTGGGCTAAGTGGGTGTTTAACTGCAGCGTAGACATTCGGGCTCAGGCGGTAGCCTGAACCCTGGGCCCCCTCCTATCTTGTAGGGTCCTAGAGCCAGGGCTGTCCCTAGAGGAGGTGCAGGGCTCAGGGCAACACTCCCCCCCCCCCCACAGTGCCCCAGGTGCGGGGCCTGGGGCAAACCCCCACCGTAGGCTCCACCCCCACCCTGCCTCTGCTCCGCCCCACTCCACCCCTTCCCCCATGCCTGGCCCCTGCTCTGCCCCCATCCCATCTCTTCCTGCCCCCTGCTGACCCCATTGCACCTTTCCCCCCAAGCTCCCTCCCCGCACGATGTGAGCCAGACATGGGCGGCGGGTAATGTAGGCAAGGGAAGGCATTGCCTTCCCAAAACTGCCCAGGATCTCCAGCTGCCCAGGAGGGCTGGGGCTGTGATGTGGCAGCCCTGGACCTCCAGCTGGCTTGAGGGCTAGAGTTGGGCAGAGCTTGGCTCTGCAGGAGGTGGTTGCTGAAGGGGTAGGGTTTTGGGTGGAAAGGGTGGATCTTTGGGCAGAAGAGGCAGGGTTGGGGCTTGCCTTCCCTAGTTGGGCCTTCACCAGCCACTCGTGGAGCTGGGGGATTACTGGAGCGCCTGCTGCAGGGGCCTGGTGACGAGGCTTTCCCTGATTGCAAGCACAGGGGCGAGGTTATTGGCTGCAGGTTGTGTGCGCGGCAGGCAGAAAGCCAGGAGATGTGAGTGTGGCTCGCGGAGGAAGCAGAGAGGCAGAGCTCTGTGGGCATGAAGCTCGCTGGAGTGGCACATTTAGGGACTTCTGAGCAAGGAAACTCCCGGCTCTCTGTTTGCTTTGTGGTCAGGGAAACAGGACTTTGTAAATAAAGCAGATTACAATTATCCCGAAGAATAGAGCTGACTCAGACCAGCTTCTCGTTCTAATGGAAACTACCTGCCAATATTCTGGGCCTTGGCAAATGGGTTGGCCCAGAGGAACATCATTTATAGCCTGCAAATAAACCCTGTTTTGTCCTTGCCCTCTCATACTTGAGGAAATTTCTGAAAAGTACCTCCCTGATTTGTCATCTCCAGCCTTCTCTGGGGAAGCAGCGGTGTGGGATGTTATAACAGCCCTTCACATTTCGGTGGCACTTTTCTCCCTTGGTGATCTGAACATCCATCAATCTTCACAAGCCCCCGACAGCCAGGAAAGTGTTGGTACACCCCATTTTACAGATAGGGGAACGGAGGTACAGGGGTTAAGGGCCTTGCCCAAGGCCCCCGAGGAAGCAAGTGAAAGCCAGCATTGGTACTTTGTGTCCAACTGTAATCAAGGGGCTGCTGGCTTGCTACTCCTTTAACCTTTCCTCATGATGTGGGCTTTTCTTATTTCATTCACTGAAGCGTGGCTACAGCCAGAGAAGTGACTGTAAAAACAGCCCCTTATCAGCTCCCGCCCTCTCCTCCCAGCCATGTGCGATTAGTTCACTGACACAAACACCGCTGGCAGAGACAAGACAGCTGCACGCGCCAGACATGGGCTGATACAGGTCCTGCCTTGGCAGCCACATTCCTCCAGTCGCTAAGTTCTAGCGGCCTCTAGGAGCCTCACTGTTGGGGACGGGTTAGAGAGCAAGAGAGAGCCCAGTTTGAGTGCCAGCTATCGGGGGAGCTGGGACTGCGCGGGTAGTTAAAAAAAGAAAGCCAGCCTGGATTGTAATGATAAGTAGAATCAGTTTGACTTGGAAGTCAGGGGTGGAGAACAAATAAAGGACACCGGGCATCTTTCCCAGGTAGAGGTGTGAAGCTTTAACCAGTTAACCGGTAAGCCTCACCCTTAATGGTCGAATGGGTTAGGCTTACCGTTGAAGGTTAACTGGTGGGGGCTGGCGCAGCTCCCTCCCGCCCACGGGTGGGGCCTGCTCCAGCCCCACAGGGGGCCCGCCGAGGACAGGGGCAACTCTGGCCAGGCTGGACCAGTCCCTGCCTGTGGGGTGGGGGTGCTCCAGCCCAGTGGTGGCTGGGGGGCGCTGTTCAAGCCAGGCTGGAGTGGCCTCCCCACTCACCCCCCTTTAATCGGTTAAACAATATGTTTAACCGGTTAGCCAAGTAAACAGGATTTTACATCTGTATCCCCAGGGGGCTGCTGCTGTTGGTTTTTTGGGGGGAGGGGTATTTGTATTCATTTGCTTGATTTGTGTCTCCCTGGGATCCAGGGCCTTCCCTGTGGAAGCCCTGCACTCTTCCTATACGGCAGGGGTGGGGAACCTTTTTTGGGCTGGGGGCCGCTGACCCACAGAAAAATCAGTCAGAGGCCACACAAATGTGAGAAGCAAAACAAACCACCTCAGTGACATGGCCCCCGACTGAGAAGCAGAAAGACACTCCCCTTGCACACCAGAACCTAGGGGGGCCCGGGCTAGTAGATTTTGAGGCCAGAGCTGCTTCCTCCCTCCACTAGGCAGAGCCTGTGTGACTGATCCAGTCCCAGGCTTGCCTAGCTCTGGCCTGTGAGGCTCAGGCACCCCTCCAACCCCCAACCCCGCAGCGGGGAGCTGGTGCTCCAGCCCTGTGGTGGGGCACAGGGCTGGAGCAGCTGTGTGGGCTAGCTGCTGTGGGGTTGTGGGGAGCCTTGAGCTTCAGGGGCTGGATTCAGGCAAGTCAGGGGCCTCATCCAGCTTCTGGGCCTTAGGTTCCCCACCCCTGAAATATGGGGTTCACTCCTCCCCCCCCCCATCACTTGTAACATCATAATCACACCTTAAATTCAAGCGACAGACATTCCTTCCACTGAAACATGTGGTGGTTACTACAGCAGTGCCATCTCAAGTGGTTTTAATCACCAGTCTTGCAATAGTCAGCATTTTTCATAAAGCCCCAATTTCTGGATTCAGGAGCTGGTAGGAGACTCTCAAGATTCATTGGTTAAAAGAAAAAGAAAAAAAAAAGAGATTCTGGCCATCAGGGTTGTAGGGAAAAGCTGGAAAATGCAAAGCCACTGCCCAGATAGTGCAGCAAATCTAAAAAACCCTGCACTTGTTTATTTTTTAAATCTCGTGCGTTTTGAGCCAATGTCATGATTTCTGGGGAGAATGACTTGTGATTTTTGAACATGTGGGGTTGGCAAGACTGCTGCGGTGCAATTTCTTTTAATCTATATAATTATTTTGGCCTAGACTATTCCAAGACAATTCCCTCATAAATATATGGTTAAAAAAAATCTGTATTATATCTTCTGTCCTGATAGTCTAGTCAGATGATTAAGATGTTGCCATAATATTTTTCTTAACTTTCCTCCTCATTTTTGCTGTTATTTATAACAAATCCTTGCAAACGGAGGTGAAAATCTGTTTCCCATTTGCCTGCATGTTTAGTTCATATTCTGGAATATGCCCAGTTCAAACTCTGGAATATGACCTGCTCTGCAAAAAGAGATTATTGCATTTTCAGGAGTGGGAGGAAAGGTTTAGTTATCATTTCCATTTAAAACTGTCCTTACTCTGCTCTTAAAGTGCAATTCATTAACATCCTCATTATGGTAAACAAGCCATTATTATGCCTCTGAGCCCCAAGCCATGGAAATGGGGGAGGCTGTTCTCATTGCAGATCATGAGCACTGAAAAACAGATTGGTGAGAGCATGGTATAGTGGTTAGAGCAGGGCCTGGGACCCAGAATCTAGTTCTGGCTCTGATGCTCAGTCATAGAGTGACCCAGGGCAAATGTTACAGCTATAAAAACATCTAAAGATGCAGATAATCACTCTTGAAATCCCGGGCTGCTGCCTAGGCACCTCCCATTGAAAAATCATTGGTGTAAAAAAATGCCTATGCTCCTAAATACCTTTTAAAATCTGATCCTTAATTTTTGTGTCTTATTCATCTATCTATAAAATGGGTCTAAATAGCACCAACGATGTTTTGATGGTTATTTAATAATACTTATCATTCTTCATCTTTAAACACTTTACAGATGTTGACTCATTACCCACCACCACACATATGTCAGGCAGGTCAGTAGTGTTAGTTTATCAATCTGTAAAGGAGTTTAAGGCACAGAAATTAAGGGCCACATCTCTCAAACCTTACCCCTAGAAATAACCCTTTAACTTCAACATAACTACTGGCAAGAATGAGTAAAAGGAGTACATGGGCAAAGGCTACTCAAAAGGATTTATTACTACTCAGAGGTAGCGTGGTCCAGTAAATCAGACACTGGGTGGAGACTGTATAACTGCTAGCTGGCCTTGGGTAAGTCATTTAACTTGTCTGTGCCTTTATTTCCCTTCCCAAATTTTGTCTATTTAGATTGGACCTAGCTCAACTGAGCCCTAATTTTTTTTTACAGGGCCATTAGCTGCTACTGATACAAATAATAAATTAATTGGCTAGAAACGTGAATTTATTTCAACACTGTTCTCTTTTCTTTTCTGTAAATGTAGATGTGAATGAATGTGTGTTAACAGAAACCATCGTGGAAAAAAGGTACTGCAGATGCTTCTAAAAACGGCAGTTGCACAAATCCTCATCTTGAAAGCATTTTTGTGGCCAGCTTGAAAGCTCTTTGTGGGTTTGGGAGTCATTCAGGCAGGAAGCAGAAGTAATATGCAGCACAAGTGATCAGACCAATCACAGAGCACTAACTGTGAATGGTGAATAGCAGATACCTGAAGCAATCAATAGCAAAGGCAAAAAAGTTCTCAAGAAGCCTGGGGAGTGAAATAGCTTTGCCCAAACAATCCCTTGAATGGCGAGCATATTTGTAAAAACTGAAATCTGTCCCTGGGTAACCCACCAACTAAATGGAGGGCTAAATACATGGAAAGGGGGTTTATTCAGCTGTACTAAAGGCTATTCATGTGGGTGATTTGTTACAGGAGGGAAGCCTAAATGACTAGCCCCTGATCTCAGAGGGGAGGTATTATCAGAAGAGGATTCAGCTCAGGAATTCTCAGATCACTAGACCGTGCCTCTGTGTTTTAACCAAATTTTGCATTTACAGGGCACCTTTCATCGGAGGATCTCAAAAGTGCTTTGCATCTCTTCATTAATGAAGCTGTACAACATCCTGTGGAGCAGGTCAGATATTTGTTATGATGCCCTAATGATAATAGAGCCCTTACAAAATCATTGCAGACATTTGTTTGAGCTCCTCAGAGATAAGATGCTATACACACAAATTATTATTTTTAATCAGTTGGCACAAAGGTCAGGATTTGGTTTGGGGTGGGTTGTTTGTTTTTTTTTAAATACTAGTCTCCTTTTTAGCACCTCCTTTGTGCAAATGAATAGAGCTGTTCCCATAATTACTTAATAACTTACATAATTTATTCCACTAGGACATAGTGCAACTATAAACAGGTATTTGCAGATGGGTTAGTACCTTATGTGGTTAAACAAAAAAACCCAGTTAAGGCTGGACAGAAAATTAGGCTTTGAAAGTGGATAGAAAGCCCAAGGCTCACTTGATTCTCCAGAAAGTGAACAGCCCTGGAAACAGACTGAGCTGTGCCAAATGCAAACCACCTCCGCCAGTTGGCCAGATTCGCAACTGGTGTAAATCAGAGGCACTGAGTGAAGTGACTAAAGCTCTGTTAATTGACACCAGCTGTGCCTCTGGCCCCCAGAGCGACCCCTTTTCATGCACAAGTATCCAGCTCCTAGAAGCAGGGCATAAGAAGTGAGGCAGCTGCAGAATGGGTCTGGTGGCCAGCGTGGGAATGTCATTTCAAAAGGACATGTGTGTGGTTCAACTCAGGTCAGCTCCCAAAGAGGCATCCCTCTGGGGAGGTTGCTAACGTTAATGTTGAGTGGGTTTTCCCCCTATCTTTGGTGAAATAATTTCAGCTAAGGACAGCTTGCGGAGCCTGATGCTGTAATCTGCAGAGTGGATGTTCACTGCGGGCCCAATACTGCTAAGTGCTAAGCGCCCTTGATGTCTATCAACATCAGTTCCAACCACCTGGCTGGATCAGACCTTCCATTCCATAGGCTCACAGAGACAGCTGCTGAAGTAGATGTGAATTACAACAGGCAGGCTGCTCTTTGATTCCCAGCATCAAAAATCTCACTAGACAAATGGTGATTAACCTAATTACTTCACCCCAGCTGTAGCAAAGTGCAGACAATGTCTCCAGGGAAGCAAATCCAGGTTCACCCATGGAGCCAGTCCCAATGTTTTAGTGGCACAGTTCTCTTGTCAGTTTCACCCTCCACATGATAGCTTGACAGCCACCTGTAGCCACCAGTGACACCTGGCTTCTTAGGCTAGGGTTGGGGATTGTCTGAGCTGCCAAATCTGAATCCACATTTGGATTTTGTTCCACCACAAATTTGTGGGGCTTAGCACTGGCCAGTGGGAGGTCAGCCACAAAATTCTGACAGGTGCACATTTGGATTTCAACCAGGACAACTGCAAGTTAGGGGTGTTTGGTCCATGAGAGAAACAGGGTCCAGTTATGAAATTTAGATCCAGAGTCAGATTCCCCAAAGTTTGAGACATAGAGATCTGAGCCCAGCCCCAGATCTGAGTATCTGCTTATACCTTTCCTTCAGGAGAATAGTTACTAGGGGGTATTTTGCTCTGTAACTGGTAGGCTCTTTTTGATTAACTGGCCTTTAAAAGGGGCATGCCACACCAGGTAGCCCAAGTTAGCTACTGTTGCTAAACAAACAACACACACTGTGCTCTCTCTCCTGGAGATTTTCCATTGGTTCTTTGCTCTGTCTGTTACTCTACAATAAAATCATACAGCCCCTATCAAAAGAACACAACCGTAAAAGACAGAAGCCCCGTTAGATTACCAAGTCCACACCTAACACATTACAGCTCAGCCACAAAAAGGCATGGCGTCTCCTAAGGATGCTGCAAGAACCTTTGTTTTAATAAAATAAGTCGCCATTGAGGCAGCATTTGCTATTTATGCTACACGTGTTCATTTACTACATTGCATAATCTTGTTAAAGTTTTCCTTTGCCCAGAGCCAAATCCTGAAGTCAGGGGGAATTTAACCCTAGAATGTCAGGGTTTGGCTCCCGGTCTGCATAATTAATCTTTTGTATTTTTCTAGGTTTTTCACTGTAATTAACTCCTCCTTCCTGTGGTTTAATTTTGCAGTGATTTATCACTTTGTTTTGGTGAAAGATCCTAGCCCACATTTTCAAATCTGAGGGTACATCTACACTGCACACTTATTTTGAAATAAACTATTCCGAAATAGTTATTCTGAAATAGTTTATTTCAAAATAGCACGTCTACACTGCAGGGAAGCCTCAAAATTAGTGTGAGGCAAGCTTCCCTAATATAGATGTGCTATCTCGACTTAGAGCCCCAGGAGGCACTGGGGAGGAATAATTTAGAATGGCCCTGGTGAGGGGCTATTTCGAAATAGCAGTAGTGGAGCATCTACACACGCCTTATTTCGAAATAGGCATTATTCCTCATAGAATGAGGTTTACAGAAGTCGGAATAAGCCGTCCATTATTTCAAAATTATTTCAAAATAACAGAATGGCTGTGTAGATGATGGTATTGTTATTTCGAAATAACACTAGTTATCTCAAAATAACGGTGAGTGTAGACGCACCCTGAGTCTCCTAAATCTGTATCATTGCACCTAGCTTAAAATACGACCAGACTTTCAGAAGTGCTGAGCACCTATGTCTTCAGTGTACTTCAGCTGGATTTGTGAGTTCCTCTGAAAGTCATGTCACACTGACATGGGTGCTTAAATATAGACATAGGAGTCTAAACTCAGAATCATAGAATCATAGGGTTGGAAGAGACCTCATGAGGTCATCGAATCCAACCCCCTGCTACAAGCAGGACCAATCCCAGCTAAATCATTCCAGACAGGGCTTTGTCAAGCTGGGATTTAAAAACCTCTAGGAATGGAGATTCTACCACCTCCTTAGGTAACCAATTCCAGTGCTTCACCACCCTCTTAGTGAAATAGATTTTCCTAATATCTAACCTAGACCTCCCCCACTGCAACTTGAGACCATTGTTCCTCTGTTACTGCTGAGAACAGCCTCTCTCCATCCTCTTTGGAACCCCCCTTAAGGTAATTGAAGGCTGCTATCAAATCCCCCCCTCACTCTTCTCTTCTGTAGACTAAATAAGCCCAAATCCTTCTGCCTCTTCTCATAAATCCTGTGCTTGAGTCCCCTAATCATTTTTGTTGCCCTCCACTGGACTTTCTCCAATGTGTCCACATCCCTTCTGTAATGGGGGTGAAGGGGGGAGCGCAGAATTGGATGCAGTACTCCAGATATGGCCTCACCAGTACCAAATAAAGGGGATAATCACTTCCATAGATCTGTTGGAAATACTCCTACAGATGCACCCCAGTATGACATTAGCCTTCTTGACTACAAAGGCACACTGTTGACTCACATCCAGCTTCTCATCCACTGTAATCCCTAGGTCTGTTTCTGCCAGCTGCTGCTTTGTCAGTCGGTTCACAGCCTGGAACAGTTCTTGGGATTCTTTTGTCCTACATGCAGGACTCTGCACTTGTCCTTGTTGAACTTCATCAGATTTCTTTTGGCCCAGTCCTACAATTTGTCTAGGTCACTCTGGACCCTATCCCTGCCTTCCAACATATCTACCTCTCCCCCCAGCTTAGTGTTATCTGAGAACTTAGCTTTGCTAAAGCCAAGGTATATCATCCTAGAAGGCAATCCATCCTCTCACCCAGGTCACTAATAAAGATGAACAAAACTGGCCCCAGAACCGACCCTTGGGGCACTCCACTTAAAACTGACCACCAACCAGACATCGAGCCGTTGATCATTACCCGTTGGGCCCGACAGTCTAGCCAGTTTTCCATCCAGAAAAGCTGGCTTTACAGTCCACTTATCCAATTCAGACTTCCTTAATTTGCTGGCCAAGAATACTATGGGAGACCATATCAAAAGCTTTGCTAAAGCCAAGGTATATCACGTTCACTGCCTTCCCCATAGCCACAGAGCCAGTTACCTCATCCTAGAAGGCAATCAAGTTGGTCAGGCATGACTTGCCCTTGGTGAATCCACGTTGTCAATTCCTGATCACTTTCCTCTCTTGCAAGTGCTTCAAAATGGAATCCTTATGGATTCCCTCCATGATTTTTGTGGGGACAGAGGTAAGGCTGACCCATCTGCAGGCACTCAGGTTTGAAATGTTTGGTTTGTGGATACTTAGCCTTGTATAGTCTCTATTTTAATATGCAGTCAACGGAGCTAGATTATTATTATGTACTTATATGAATTTATGCAACAGCCTGAGTACTACAGTTATTCCAAACAAATAAACAGACCTGGGGATTTAAAAACCACTTCTTATTGGTGCAGTGTGGTTTTTATGACAGAGATTAAGACGCTCACCAAAGCAAAGCACATGCAGATGGCAGACTATCTGCAGAAGAGGGAGTGCTATTGCCACAAGGAGGTGACCGCTAATACAGCGCATCTTTCTCTGGCAAAGGGAAGGCTAGTCAGAGTGGGTGCACTGGATTAAACATTTGGCTCTGAGGTTTTCATTCAGAATAACAATGAACTCTTGGATTATAGACATGTTCTATACATGTACCACTCCAGATCTGGGCAAACAAATGTAATTTTGATAAGCTGATGTGTCAGTGATGTTACTACAGTTATTTTTAATCCCTTCACAGCACAGCGTGGCAGCATTTCACTTAATTACTTTGAGTCTTTTGGGGCTGAGATGAATCTCAGAAATGTGCTCCTTTTTTTATCATAAAGGTCTTGCATGGACAGCTGGCGTTTGAGCAGCGGCTGGAAGCCTGGTGAGATAAGGCATGTATTTATGGCTCTACTCATGCATTTAAATAATAGCATTATAATCTATCGGCCTCATCCTGCCACCTTATGAGACTAGACCCTTCGACTTCAACCACTATCAGATGAGCAGAGATTTTTTTCACTTAACTTTCAAGTGTGCATAGACCTTGTGCTGGCCCTCAGCAGAGGGGTAAATTTCATCCTAAATTTGCATGAATAATGACATTCACAGACCAAAAAGCAATAAAGGGTATAATGAGTCTGGGACAGCAACATGGGCGCTCTCTGACCCGGAAGAGGAAGT
The DNA here is from genome assembly GCA_032595735.1 of Pelochelys cantorii. Taxonomy (NCBI): domain Eukaryota; kingdom Metazoa; phylum Chordata; order Testudines; family Trionychidae; genus Pelochelys; species Pelochelys cantorii. The sequence goes on along the minus strand of CM064333.1, from coordinate 63,318,355 downwards.
GCCCTCTAAGACCTCTTGGTGGGCAGGTCCAGCCTCCCCTAACCCCGCCCACAGGAAGCTGGTGGGTGGGACTAGCAGTATAAGAGCTGGGAGTTCAGTCAGAGCCGAGCAGCTGACCAGGGCAGACCCTTGGTGGCAGCTCCCGCCTCGCAGAACTCAGCCGTGTTGCCCGGCTGGGTTGGACCGCCAGGACCCCTGCTCACTCCTGATCCCTGGCCCAGGCTGCTGAGGCCCCTGCTGCCACCAGAGGCCACACGAAACCCACCAGGACCCTCACCAGGCCCAGATGACTGGTCTGGCCCACCTGGACCCCTGCCGGAGCCTGAACAAGTGGATACTCTGCCAGCTCCTCTGTCAGCAGCAGACCCACCAAAGCAACGCTGGAGCCCGGTAGGCGCACGGGGGAACTGGGAAGGGGCCCAGGGATAGCCGACCCTGGGACGGCTGAGGAGATGGAGGTTGAGTGGGCAGCGCGTTGTGGCCTGGAACCCCGCTGACTCCTCGACGTAGTCGGTGTGTAACAGCCCAGATCCCTGCCGACTTAGTGGTTGCAAGGCTGCCACTATCAGGGCCCTGGGCTGGGATGCAGTGGTGTGGGCGGGCCTGTGTCCCCCCTGCTACTCCTCCACTGGGGGTGGCGGGTTCCCCCTGTAAGGGAAAAACCCTTGAGCTTGTCAGCTCTCTGGGAGTGAGGAGACCCGACCCCTGCCCAGCTGGGACTTGGCCAGAACTATAAACAGCTACACTGCTCGTGAAAAGACACTTGTCGCTCTAACCCAGGGCTGTGTCTTAACCCGTGAACTATTGACCGGTTTGTGTTAATCCCTTGTCTGTCTGCCCATCCTGACCCAGGGTTGGGCCCTATAAACTGTCCCGGCCAAAGGCTAGGCCGAGGCCTTCGGCCCGAACTTGTGGGCCCTGGAGGGAGTCAGTGCTGCCTCTCGCTGATGGTGGTCCCTGTACAAAGGGCTTCTTAGTGTGTATAGCTGCATTTTAGTTCACGTAAAATAATGCAGCGCCATGTAAACCCTGTTTCTTCCCATGTGTTTCACATTGATGTATGCATTGTCACGGATAGGGTGGAGGGTTTGTGGCTGCCATCTTCGTTTGATGCCAGTTTGAAGAATAAGCAATAAAACAAAGGCCTCCTGCCCCAAAATTTTCTTGTGTATGGCTGCTATCAAATATAGCCCTCAAACAGACATGCAGGAAACAGTGAGCAAAGCATTTGAATAGAGAGAGTCACAATAAGTCACAGTTCTACATTTTTGGGAGCCTTTCTAACCAAAGAGGATGCTAGTGCTGGTTTTATGTCCGGCGGTGAGTACAGCTTGGGCTAAAAAGACCAATGTGCAAGTAGCATGAAGTACCTAGCTAGCTTGATGCAGAAAAGAGATTAGAGTCTGTGTCTGCGAGTCTGTTGTGGTTTACAAACCAGCCTCTGTGCCGCCACATCCGTAAAGCACTTAATCTTGAACTAGGAAACTGCATAGTTGACGGCTGTTCGCCAGTGTACTCTGTTGCTGACGACTCCCAGCTGTCTCACCGAGGTTCCGCAGTTTCAAGTTTCGCTTCACCGCTTTCTTGAATTGTTTCTTCTGATCACCTCATATATAGTTGCCTACTTTCAGTTCACCAAACCACAACTGCTTTGGTATTCTGGTGTCATCCATCCTCAACATATGGGAAAAGTTCAGAAAAGGGCAACAACAATGATTAGGAGTTTGGAACGGGTACCACATGAGGAGAGATTAATAAAACTGGGACTTTTCAGCTTAGAAAAGAGAAGACTAAGGGGGGACATGATAGAGGTCTATAAAAATCGAACTCCAGAAGATTGATCCCGGCAGCGTCGATCTTCTGCTTAGCGAAGACATGGCCTAACAGATTTATTTGGGTCTGAGCTTTTGTGGGTAAAAACCATTTCATCAGATATACCCAAATAAATCTGTTAGTCTTTAAGGTGCCACAGGACTCACCATATATTGAGAAATAGAACATGTACTCACCTCAGCAGGATCTTACCTTCACGCTTGAATATTTCTGCAGAAATGCCATCTGATCCAGAAGCCCTGCAGTTCTTTCTGGTACCTATTGCAGGGCTGATTTCATTAAGGGAGAGAGCTGCATTCATGTTGTCATTCCATTGACATATGCAACTCAGGAGCATTTCCCTGGAAATGTAACCCTCTGAATTTTCAGTCCGTGGCACGTATAGACGTTCTCTAAAGTGAAGTCACTGAGATTTAAATGTCTCAATTATTTCCAGCATCGGAGCATCAAATTAAAAAATGATTAGACATTTATAAAAGAGAATAGCTTTGAATCATTAGATTAGGCATAAAATTGATATGAGCTCAAAATTGCTACAAAACATTTCCATGCTGGTATTTTTCAGAGTAATTGTTGGCTTTGGGGGTTAAATAATTTTTATCGGGTTGTACAAGCCACATGTCTAACACTGACGCATCCTACTGCTCCATCCCTTTTCAGGTCATACTATCCATTCTACTACTATCTTAAGAGCATGTTAAATGATACTGCACCCCACGGTTTAAAAAGAGCTGGCTGAGAAACGTACAGGGCTGTTAGCGTTGAGTTTCAATAAGTCTTGGAACACTGACAAAGTGCCAGAAGGCTAGAATAAAAATAAAGATGTGCCAGTATTCAAAAAGTGTAAACTGGATGACCTGGGTAGTTACTGCTCTGTTACAGATTGAACCTCTCTAGTCCGGCACTATCTGCTCCAGCAACATCCAGGGTGCAGCATGATTTTAGTTAGCCAAATGTCCACTTATGGGTGTGGCCAAGCTCCCTGGAGTCCCATAAAGTTTGTTTACAGCCACCAGTCCTGGTTCTCAGTGTTCTGCACTGTTATTTAGCTCTAATTTACCTCTAAATGTCTTCTAAGAGCCTAGTAAGCAGCAGAAGTGTTGGTAATATAGTTAGACACTTAATCACAAGTGATCTGCTCTAATCACTCAGTTATGCTCTTTGTATAAGCAAAGACCCTAGGCATTGGGATTGTTGGCCATTACCTACCTAGTTTTCTAAAATGTTGTAAACTATTTTGTCATCCCCCTGAACAGAATTTCCATTCCATACAAAACAGGTGAACTGGGTTCAGAGCCTTATCTCAATTTAAGAGGCTCGCTGCCCTTTTGCAGCGTTCTGGATGAGATATGATGGTAGGGTTCCACTATTCACACCATCCTTTTCAGTCGGAAATGCAGGGACTTGCCAACTGATGCAATAGTATGGCAAAAAACTAGTTTAATTAACTCCAATTGTAACAAAAATAATTATATTAGTTCCAGTTACAAAAAGCCCCACTTAGAGAAAAACATGGTGCATACCAAAATATTGCCAAGGCCTCTGTTTCTTCCTACACACGTTTCAGCATGGTTTTGGGGTGCATTTAGTTCTTTCCTGAATACTGTGCATGTCAAAATTATTTCATATCCTGGAATGCCAACTTAGTTAGTGTTCTAGTTCAGGACACCTCTTTTTAGACACTGGGGACCCCAATGGTTTCTCCAAGAGCCAAGAATGAGAACTTCAGAATAGAGTAGGCACTTTAAAGATGAACTACAAACATTTTTCATTGGGGAACAATGTTAAAAACAATCAAGACTGTACACAAAATGCCAGATCCACCATTGGAATAAATCCATGGAACTCCCTTGCAGTAACATTTCTAAAATGTCAAATAAGTACATTTCGGGGTGAGCCACAACGTTTAGCTCCCAAACTCAGCTTTCCCATGGTCTGTTGATGTTCAGATACAGGTCTGTGTCGACAAAGAAACATGTTTCAAAACTAAAACCAGTCCCCTGCTTTGATTGCCTAATAAGTTGTGGCAAGGGGCACCTCCCTTGGCTTGGACATTCTTCTATAGCAGCAGGACTGTCATCTGGGGTCCACAGATGGGGTGCAGCCTTCCAGCTCTACCTCTTAGAGAATCTGTCTTTGTCCAGGGCCGGGGAGTGTTAGAGGCGTCCAAAAGAGAAAGGCAAAATACCCCAGGGCTCAGGCAAAGGGCTGGGTACCAACACTCATGCAGGGTAAATACCATGAGCTCTTCGGAGGAAGATTCATGCTCCTTGTCCAGACATCCAAGGCCAAGTCCCAGAGCTCCAAAAAGAAAAACTTATCCCTCTATTTCCTCAGAGCACTGATGCTCTCAAACACTTTCCCCAGTAACAGCTTCTGTTCCTTGGAGGCCAGGGTCTTTTTGCACTAGCTCAGGATGCTCTTGAACACCACCCCACGGGAGCCCTGTTAAGGACCCCTCCTTCTCCAGGACCACCACGGTTTGCCAATTTAACAGGTTGGGGCAGGTTGGCCCAGAGGAGCTCAACGCTTTCCTCATTGGGGCAGGGACCTGCCTCGCCACTCAGGCCCTGAATTCAAGATTCTGCATTTTCCCTACCAATAGCTAGTGGCACCACAAAGTACACATGGTGCTGAAATGACCTGTTCTTAGCAGTGGGCCGGGACCCCCAGTAAGTGTCTAAACTCACTCCACCTCCCTGGGCTTTGGCCTTATTCAAAACTAACACAGCACAAATCTCAGGCTATGATTACACCCTGGGCCTGGCTGGGCCTAAACCTTCTCACAAGAGCATCCTCTATGCTAGTTCCTTCCTCCAAGAGGGTCCTTCCCAGCTCCTTTATCACCTCAGGATAGGTAATGAGCTGTTCTGGCCACAATGAGTCAGCAGACTTCAGGCCACGTTAGACGGGGTTCAGCTAAACAGATACATTTCCTCAAAAACTGATGAATCAGCATTTTCCTATCCTCCTCCTTCTCCTCCTCCTCCTCCTCTCTTGTCCCTCTCACCCTTAAAATAAAATCTGATTTTAAAAAATCCTGGATGCTGAAGACAAATTAAAATTTAAAATGTGCCCCAAATTTGTAACTGGGGGGGTGCTTAACAGAGAAGGAGCAATTGCCCCCGGAGATACAAATGACTAAGGAAGCGGTAAATTATCTGGATGCCTCCAGCTCCCCACGGGATACCTTTCGGGAAGAGGTACTTTATTCAAACTCAGATTATGCTTTTATCCAACACAAGTTATTGGCCTCAATACAGGAGCAACAGGTGCAAAGTGATTGGGTGTGTCATACAAGAGAGCAGATTAGATGAGCTAAAGATCCCTTCGGGCCTTAAACTCCATGAGTCTCTGAAAATGGGGGACACCTGACTAGGCCTCGTCCACACTAGCATGCTTGCCCCATCCCCCGGAAGCCGCATTGAGGGGAGGGGTACAGCGGGCATGTGGGGGTGCCGGGTTCTATAGGTGCAGTGTCTGGCCCCTGTGAGCTCCGGGCGAGGAGCAGGCACCAAGGCTGCCTCCAGGAGAGGTGAGGTGAGCCTTGCTAGGAAGGTGACAACTGCCTGAAGTGAGGCATGCGTATGCCCAGCTTGGCAGGTGAAGCTCTGAGTGCGGGGGCATCAGGGCTAGGAAGAGGGTGAGGAGCTGAGCCAGCAGAGTCTGTCATTGCTTGCCTGCCCGCCTGAAAGTCAGCTCCTCCTCCATTTTCCACTCTTAGCTATGCCAGTGGCAAGCAGTCTGCGGGACACCCACACATGGAGCAGAGGGTTTAGCACGAAGCTCGCTGCACCCCACACACTGATATGTGCCAGAGCTACCCACATTCCATACAAGAGTGCCTCCCCTCCCCAGTGTGCTGCAGGAGGGGCTCTGTGCTTGCCTCATTCAGAGTGCAAGGAGGGCAGGGATGAGGCTGCAATAGGGGCAGCACACATACAGAGCCCGGGGCATCAATATACGGTGCTGGGAGCTGGCAGCCAGTTCATACCATAGCCTGCAGCTGCCACATGCCCTCAGGGCCCTCCCCAGGCATACGCAAAATATGCAGCTGCATTGGGGCACCCCAAAAATTCAGCCACCATGTGTTCGTGCATCCCTGAGGATGGGCCTTTGCTGGTTCCTCTCTGGCCCCTCCCCTGGGGCTGCTCTCTCCTGTCCGCTGCAGGGCTTCTACCCCCGATATGCTCCTACCGGCCAGCAGCAGCCAGCTAGTGACGGCTCCCTGCTTCCAGACTGGCTGCAGAGAGGAGCGCCCAGCCTCTGCAGTTTGGCTCCGGCCCTAGGGGAACCCCGCTAGAAGCTACACAGTGGAGGCGGGAGCCCTAAGTTGCATAAGTCCCCGTAATTTGTAAGGACGGCCCTGCATGCCCTGGCCCTGGTGACGGGTGGGTTTATCCTCCCATATTCTAGCTGGGGCTTCAGCAGGGCACTTCTAGGGGAGTAAGAATGGCAGCATCTAGCCCAGAGGGATTAGGTAACAATTCACCCAACACTTTCCTTTTAAGCACGTTGCATGAGCATTGCTATGATTCACAATGGGCAGGCCTCCCTTACCATGACACAATTGTGGCAGGGTTACACATTGCACTTCAGCGACTGCAAAGAGCAAAGGGCAGACCCAAGCCCCACCATTAGGCGAGATTTATTTGAAGACACAAACAACAAACACATCAGCTCGAACCAGTCCCCTCATTTCATCCATTTCCTGCTTGCACTGTACGAGACAATCTGTTTTTTCTTAATGTGAGGGGTGGAAACATCTGAGCAAACAGGTGTTGCATCTTATAAATCAGGCCCTAGCTTTAGCTCAATAGCATGCCCCTGTCTCATGAGGGGAAACTTTGAAAAAAGCCTAGAGGTCCTTGAAAATGTTAAGATATAAATGTGGGAATCCTTAACAAATGAATAATTATGTGACCAAAGACATTCTCATGTAGAAGAGCCCCCAAATGCTAACCATCAAGTTACAGTCCATCTCCCCCTCTCTCTTTCTGGCTCAAAACTACCTAATTATTTAAACAGCATAGAACAGCTGTACCAGAGGAGATTAAGAGAAAGAAAAACAGATTCTGAGAATCTGACCTGAGAATTTTGTAAAAACTGATAGGGAACCGAAAACAATTTCATTCTGATGAAATGGCATTTTCTGGTGGGGAGAAAAAAACCTCAGACATTTTTTCAAACCAGCACTTTGCCTGCTTGCAGGTGTCATGAAAAACTGCTTAGTAAGAAAACAGCTGCATTATTATAGAACATTGAAGCAGGGTTGTTGTTGGGTTTTGTGTGTGTGTGCGCGCGCGTGCGCGCGCACTGACATCGGAAAGTTAATTTTGCTTTTTTCAGGACCTGAGCCCGCAGGCACAAAGCACTCTCAGCTCTGAAGTCAATAGGAGTTGATAAGTTCTCAGTATCTCCCCAGACTGAGTCCATCCAGTCAAACTCAAAATGATAAAGCTATTGAAATCACATACAATAGAGGGCAGTTTATCTCAGTTTGTATGGTGTACCGACTGGGTACTATTGTGCAACCAGTTCCTTCTGTAATTTAGCACATTTGTTTTATATTTTCATAGCATTGTTTGACACAGAACAACCATATGCAGTATCTGGCACATTGTCATGTGTAATCGAGAGATAATGTCAATGGAATTGCATGTTGACACAGGGTAACCGTCTCCTGCTGTTTGAGAAATGCCAAAATGAAGCTGAGGCATTTATGGAAAATAATCGTCAAGAAATGCTGAGCTGTTTATTTATTAAAAATAAAACCCAAGAGATGTGGATCTTGTGGCAACATTCCACCATGTCTCTATTTCTCTAGTAACAAATGCCTAACGTGGCTGGTTTTGGACACAGCCAAGCAAGTGGCAGTTTTTCACTGGGACAGTTTTGATAGGTTGAATTCAGATTACTTGTAACAAAGGTCTTTGGGGCTATTTCTGATTTTGCTAGTAATGTTTAGACAACCGGTGTGAAATGGTTTATGGGATGTATGATACATTTAGAAGGGATTTAGGTAGCAAGAAAGCAGCGTGAATGACAGATACATGTTCAGTTTGTCTGGACAGAAATCTGATCCTCCAGAGTCAGACAAAACCCAATAAAGGCCTGGTCCCTGATTCCTACTGACTCCCAATTCTGAGATTCCAAGGCCAGGAGGAACCCCTGTATATCGTAGGCCACAGAACTTCCTGTCACATTCTGGGGTATAATCCAGATCAGTGAGGGGTTGTGTCACCATATGCCTTCCAACATCAAGGCCCTCACTGTAGCTCTCTCTCACAACCTGGACCACACGCAAACAGCCAACCAGCATACACCCTGAGTATCTGTCTATCACTACAGTACTGGTCCAGCAGCTCTGATCCCCAGCAGACTCAGTAACACTCCAGTCATCCTCTGGCTTACACCAGTCTTGGTTACTACTTGTAGGGTGACCCCAACACCCCCCCCCCCCAGTCCTGAATTTTCCCCAAAACATGTGACTCAACCCTTCCACCAAAGGCCCCGCCCTTTCTGGGGGCCTGGAGCCACCACCCCCACCTCGCCTAAGGCCTGGCAAAGTCTGTCAGCAGCCCTGCAACACTGGCAACATAAATTGTCCAACATACAAATGGGAATGGGGGTGGGGAGAGGACAAGCAGGAGAGTTTAAAAAAAAACCACCACCAACAACAAAAGACAGACCAACAACACAGGATAGTCCATTTTAGAAATCTTATTTGGGTCTGATCTTATTATTTGGGGAGATCTAATTCACGATTTTTGAACTGTTGCGATTAGCAATACTGGCCCTTAAAACAGTGACAGCCTTTTCAGCCATTGCAAGCTATGTATCAAATGGACAGATCCTGCCCTCCCTGCATTAAAACTCCTGCTGAGTTCAAGCAGGATCAAGTCAACAGAGAGGTGGCTCTTACCTCCCTGCTCCATCATGTCATGTCTTTGTCTGGGGATCCTAGACTCTCATGTCATTGCAAACACTTATTTTCAGCATCTCTTTGGTCTCTTTCCGCACTACTTCCATCTACCTAGATGCTTGCATCACATTCACCAACAATGGTACCTGAGCACATTTTCTCTGGGGTTCTCCTTCCCATTGAGTATCTGTTTTCCTAGTTTATTAACTAGTAATTGTGAATATAGAAATTTGTATTCAGTCCTGGAAGCTGTTCCGCATGAGTATTCACACTCCTACTTGAAACCCGCATTGAAGTCAATGGACCTCTCTGCTGATTAGCTCAGAAGATCAGGGCCCAGAAGATACACAGTCTCCTGCAGTTCCTGGGACATTCAACCTTCACTCATACAGTTTGCATGAACAAAGTCCTTCAGTTGAAATACCATTTTCTCTTCCCTCAGGGCCCATCTCCACTCTGCAAGGGGTGTGTTGCAAGAACTGACCCATCCTAATTATTTTTACAAAAATACTTCCAGGAAAAAATAGATTCGTTATTCATTAAAAACTGTGCCCTGAAGTGCAGGCAGAAACAATCCATCCAAGAGTTTGAACTCACTCCTCTTGACCTGACATCCTTAAATAATTTGCACACAAAGAGCTATATTAAAGTCACACTAAGTCTCTCGCCTGGAACTCACAAAAGCCAGGAAATTTAGAGCGAAAGGTGGTGACCTGCAAAGGTGTCGCCCTGAAAGTGAGTTAACTTGCCAGTGATGGGCCACATGCTCTAAATGGCAAGGGGCAGAGGAATGGCCAGCATATAAATTCTAAACGTACCTTTGGATTTTCCTTTGGAGACAGCCCCAAAGACATGCTGGCGCCAGCTGTCATGTACTCATGTGACACTCCGGAATGGTGCCTGCTGGCCCCACAAAGATACCAGGAAACCCTGAGGGACCATGAACTTATTGTGCAGCTTTTGGCAAGTCATTTAATTTCCCGGGGCCTTAAACTTGCCTCCCTTTGCAAAGCATCTGCGAGGACATATAAAAGGACAAAGGGCTATTGTCATATTTAGTATTTGACGAGTCAGGTAAGGTCGTTTACTAACGATATAAAGGAACCATCAGGAGGATAATGGGTATGAAGGAGAGATGGATTGGGCGGATGTCTTGTGTACCTATGGGCATATCTTCACTCCGCAGAAGATCGACGCTTCTGCGATTGATCTTCTGGAGTTCGATTTAGTGAGTTTAGTTAAGACTCGCTAAATCAAACTCAGAGGGCACCCCCACTGGCAGCCAGTACTCCTGCTCTTGCTCCTGCCTGCCTCCTAGTGTGGGGATGCTGCTAAGCTCAGCTTAAGGTAAGCTGACTCCAGATACATATTTTAAGTAGCTGGAGTTGCATACCTTAAACCAAGCTGCTGGATGTAATGTAGACCTGGCCTAAAGCACATGCGTAGCAGCCAGGAGAATTAGGCTTTATCAATGCCTGAGTGATCGTGGCCAACTGATTGGAGCTCATATTTTCTATTTTGGCCACTACTTTGAGATATCCCAGTCAGTGGGCGTCTAACTTGAGACACAATAAGACCACTTTTCAGAAGGGCCGAGACCCCACAACTTCATTTGAAGTAAGTGGGAGCTGCAGGCACCTAGTCCCTTTGGAAATCACATCCCAAGTGTCAAACACTGGGCCAAAACCACTGGTAACGCTGAATATTTGGCTTTTCCCCCTTCTGCATCACGCTTTCCCCACCTGTAAAATAGGAACAATCTATGGGTGGGGCTAAATCCGTGCTCAATACAAGGACCTCCTTAGAAATGCCTGGAGATTGTAAGGATACTGTTTTGAAAGGAGATCCAGCCAGCCTGGATTCAGGGAACCTAACCAAATAGCTTTAGACTGACTGACATGCTGAATCCTGCTCTGCCCCACGCTGCTTGTGTGAGTCAGCACATTACTAGCTAGGGTTAACTCACCATCTAACAATAAAACTCTCTGCAGGTCATGTTTACAGAAAAACTTCAGTCTTATCTCCCACGGTAATTGGCCTCTTCCTGTCAGAAGGACTCAGGGCGAGGCCAGGCTGGCACCATCTATTTGGGTGGAGGAGAGGGGGCAAGGCAGGGCGTGGACTGACTGACAGATGAGCAGAACCTTGTCCCCGGCAATTAGCCATGGCCCTTTTGGATGCCGTTTGCTCTATGTTTGGTGAAAGATGCTGCAAGGCCCAGAGCTGGGCTAGCAGAGCAGCAGGCCAAAGTTCACAGGAGCACCGTGGAAGGTGTGTGTGTGGGAGGAAGTAGTGAGCAGGTCTGACTGGCTTGGCTATTCAGTCAGGATTAAATAGCATGTAAATAAATATATAAATAAGTCACCCCCAGGTCGTGACCCTGTCTACCTAGCGGGTTGTTTTAAATAGCTACGTTCAAACAAAGACACAGCTTTAGAATAAATAGACATGGAGAAAAATAAAGACTCCAATTGCTCCCTTGTTGGTTGGCGGAAGCGTAAAAGGCCTAGCAAATGATGTAATACACATGGGTGATTAAAAAACAAATGACTGGATTCACATTCACACAAAGGCTTCTTTCCATTGCGCTGGAAATGCCAACAGGGTTTCAAGAAGAAGTAAATAATATTTACCCCTTCCCCACCTTCAGGCCATTTTTCCAACATCCAAGCATTGTAAAAAGGTGTGCATGTAAGTAAGACCCAATGAGTCCCTATTTATGATAGAATAGCATAGAGGCTATGCTACAAGCTATGAACAAGACTGGATTCTGTATATAACCTACTTTCTAGATAAAAACAGCAAGCAAATGGTCTGGTAGCACTTTATAGACTAACAAAACATGTAGATGGTATCATGAGCTTTCGTGGGCACAGCCCACTTCTTCAGATGACCGGAGTTATGATTAGAGGATAAGGAAACTCGAAATAAATAGGAGAAGGGAAGGGGGGGGGGGTGAAAGAAAGATGTTCTGTCGCCCACCCCCCTACCTCTATGCATAAAGTATCAGGAGAAAGGGTGCTAAACCTGAGTAGATATAGATCAAAGTCAGTGGATGGATAAGGCAGGAAGGATACCATTCAGAAAGTAGTTAGCACCTTCACTGATAAAGGTTCCACCACCCCATATCTTGATTAAGTCCATAATTAATTGAATTGAATTTGCATATGTATTGTAATTCCAAGCTTTCCCTGTGGATTTGGCTAGATAGTCTCTCACTGCGATAACACACATGCTGCATATGTAAACTATTTTAGCGATCGTTAATGAAGAAAAATAGTGTGCAGTTGTGTCTTATGTCCTCTGTGCCTCTCAGTGGTACGCTCAGTCCCATCTTATAGCTGGGCAGAGACTTTCCCAAAGCACCTTCCCAAAGCCAGAAACAGTCTGCCCTGCAAATCGGAGGAGGATGGCTTTATATCTGCAGGTGCAGACATGCACAAACCATGGTTGCAGATTGGAGGGGGATCCAAATTGTGCATCTACACAGGGCTTTAGAAATAGAACCCAACACGCAGCCTTGGGGATGACGCAGTGCCTGAATGTGGGAGCCCTGCACAAAGCCAGAATAAACAAGACTTGGGATGGAGAATCATGCAGGGCTTGGGAAGAACAAAACCATCTCCAGCCACACAGCAGACATTTACACAGTCCCTGTGAAGTATAGCAATAGGTGTGACCGGAGGGTGGGGAGATGATCAAATCCTGCCCTCCCTGCTGAGGTCTACTTTAAAGCAGAGGTGCGGAGTCTGCTTGTGCCTTCCCTTTCTTAGTCATGCTAAGCTGCAGAGCGTCATAGCTTGCGCAGGTTTGAAAGGTCTTTGATACATCTGCCATGGCTGAGTGGGTTGCTCCCACTTTGTACTTCGCTCCTAGCATATTTGTCCCTTAAAACAAAAATCAAACGACAAGTATGCGGGAGAGACTCTACAGGAGCTCTGTTTTAGCAAAGGGTTTTCTTATTATTTTACAATAATAACACTTGTCGCTCACAGTTAGCTACATTTCCAGAGCATTGTGCAGATATTCAATACTAAAGTGCAACACCGGCCATGTAAGGAACTGTGAGACACAGATTCTGAGGTCTGGGTTTCCTCTGCAAGGCTCGGTGCCATGACTTAAAAGCAAAAACAATGCAGGGAATTGCATTCCTGCTGCAGCTTCTGATGTTGATGATACCGGCCATTCCAGGGGAATTAGAGACCACTCAACTCAGGGCTTGGGCGGTGACTGAAAAGGGACCTGATCCAAAGCCCAGTGAAGCCTCTCCTTGACTTGAGTGGCGTTTGGATCAGGTCCAACATTCAAAGTGAACATTTTGTCTTAATAAATGTTTATTCATGAAGACCTAAATTTAGAAGACTCAGGATGCGTCTACCCTGCACTGTTCTTTTGAGCTAACTAGTGTTATTCGGAAATAACACTGTGAGCATCTACACAGCCATTCCGTTATTTCGAAATAACGGACGGCTTATTCCAAAATCTGTAAACCTCATTCTACGAGAAATAACGCCTATTCTGAAATAGCTATTTCGAAATAGGCGTGTGTAGATGCTCCACTGCTGCTATTTCAAAATAGCCCCACACCATGGCCATTATAAGTTGTTCCTCCCCAGTGCCTCCTGGTGCCTTAAATCGAGATAGCAAGTCTACATTAGGGAAGCCTGCCTCGGACTAATTTTAAGGCTTCCCTGCAGTGTAGACGTGCTATTTTGAAATAAGCTATTTTGAAATAAGCTAGTTCTATATAACTTTCATAATAAGCGTGCAGTGTAGACATACCCTAAAGTCTATAAAATCATGACTGATATGGAGAAAGTGAATAAGGAAGTTATTTTCTCCCTCCCATAACACAAGAACTAGGGATCACCCAATGAAATCAATAGGGAACAGGCTTTAAACAAACAAAAGGAAGTATTTCTTCATGTAGCGCACAGTTAACATGTGGAACACCTTACCAGAGGATGTTGTGAAGGCCCAGACTTTAACAGGGTTCAAAAACGAACTAGATAAATTCATGGAGGTTAGGTCCATCAATGCTTATTATCCAGGATGGGTAAGAATCGTGCCCCTAGCCTCTGTCTGTCAGGCTGGGAATGGGCAAGGGAGGATGGATCCAGAGGTGAAAGTAAGTGGGTGCACCCTGGTGCACAGCTCCAGCAAGAGCTGGCTGAGTTTAGCTCCCTGATGGCTTTTGCTGTTTAAAGAAGAGGCAGGGACAGGGTTGCAGTAGGACAGTACCATAAGAAAATTTAAGTTACTCTAATTGCTGGGTGGAGCACTTGATTCCCTGTTCTGTTCATTCCGTCTCCAGCACCTGACATTGGCCACTGTTGGCACACAGGATACTGGGCTAGACTGACCTTTGGTCTGACCCAGTGTGGCCGTTCTTATGTGGGACATTACAGCTAAACCCGGACAGGACAGCGCTTTCCTGCGAGCCTGGCTTCCTATAACGCCCTGGTGGAGAAACAAAGCCCAAGCACGGAGCGGCCGCTGAAGTCGGCTGCTGGAGTGTGCTGCTGCGGCTCAGACCTAACGCGCCGCGGGACGGGAAGCCCGGTCATTGCGCGGGGGCCTTTGCCCGTGTCGGCGAGGATGCGCTTTATAGCTTGCTGCCCGCAGCCTTTTCGCCTCTTCGTCGCCAAGACGGTGCGCCTCGGACCGGCCGTGGCTCCGTCGGGTCCCCTGCACCTGCCCCGGCTGCACCGAGCCGAGCGGCGGGGAACGCGGCGCTAGATGTGCGGGCAGCAGGGCGCTCGGAGCGGCGGGCAAGCGGCGGAGGGGGGAGCTTTGCAGCGAGAGCGCAGAGACTGCCCCTGCGCTGGGGAGGGGGGCTGGGCCATGCCCGGGCAGGGGTGCGCGGAGGCGGGGCCGGCCGGAGGGTGCGGCCGCTGCCCCGCGCCATTGGCTGCGCTGCGCGTGACGCGCAAGGGGGCCGGGGCGCAGGAGCCTGGCGCGGGGCGCGCAGGACCATGCTGCTGGCGCGGCGCGGCGGCAGCGGCCGGGAGATCGCTCCGGCGGCGGCTGCGAGAGCCCCCCGCCTCGCCTTCATGCCGCCAGCCCGGCTGCCCTGAGCCGGCCCAGCCATGGGAGAGGGCTGGCTCGCCCCGGACTGCAACCGCTCCAGCCCCCCGCCGCCCGGCCCCCCCAGCAGCGCGCCCACCCTGCCGGGCAGCCGGCACCTGCCCGGGGAGCAGCTCTCCCACCAGTGGGCGGTGGGCATGGGGCTGCTGATGGCCCTGATGGTGCTGCTCATCGTGGTGGGCAACGGGCTGGTGATCGCGGCCATCGGGCGCACGCAGCGGCTGCAGACCCTCACCAACCTCTTCATCACCTCTCTGGCCTGCGCCGACCTGGTGATGGGCTCGCTGGTGGTGCCCTTCGGGGCCACGCTGGTGGTGCGGGGCCACTGGCTCTGGGGCTCCTTCCTGTGCGAGTGCTGGACCTCGCTGGACGTGCTGTGCGTGACGGCCAGCATCGAGACCCTGTGCGTCATCGCCATCGACCGCTACCTGGCCATCACCTCGCCATTCCGCTACCAGAGCCTCATGACCAAGGGCCGGGCCAAGGGAATCGTCTGCACGGTCTGGGCTATCTCGGCCCTGGTCTCCTTCCTGCCCATCATGATGCATTGGTGGCGGGATCGTGATCCTCAAGCTCTGGATTGCTACCAGGACCCCGGCTGCTGTGACTTTGTCACTAACAGGGCCTATGCCATCGCCTCCTCCATTATCTCCTTCTACATTCCCCTCCTCATCATGATCTTTGTGTACATCAGAGTCTACCGGGAGGCCAAAGAGCAGATGAGGAAGATAGACAGGTGCGAAGGCAGGTTCTACTGCAGCCACCCCCAGCCTCCTGCCCAGTCTCAATCCCAATCCCACCATCTGCCCATCCTGGGCAATGGCCGAACCAGCAGGAGAAGGACCTCCAAGATCTTGGCCTTGAAGGAGCAAAAAGCCCTCAAGACCTTGGGCATCATTATGGGGGTTTTCACCCTCTGCTGGCTCCCCTTCTTCCTGGTCAATGTGGTTAAGGTCTTCAACAGGAACTTGGTGCCAGACCAGCTCTTTGTCTTTTTCAACTGGCTGGGCTATGCCAATTCGGCGTTCAACCCCATCATCTACTGCCGCAGCCCCGACTTCCGCAAGGCTTTCAAGAGGCTTCTCTGCTGCCCCAGGAAAGCTGACAGGAGGCTGCACGCCAGTTCTGGGGAGCTCTCCCGGTATGCAGGGAACTTTATCAATACTTTGGGCACCCCCGAGCGCAGCCTGGGAGGGACGTGGTCTGAATGCAATGGGGGTACGCAGGGAGGCAGTGACTCAAGTCTGGAGGAGAGGAATAGCAAAACTTCCTATTCAGAATCCAAGGTATAAGGATAGGGGTTGTTTTGGGTTGGGGAGGAGGGCAGAGGGATGTGTGCACTGGACACAGAGCATAAAGAAAGACTGGCAGGGAAATGAACAGGAGCAAAAAGGCAAAACTACCAAGAGTCTGGTTAATAAACACCAAACCAAACTGATCTCTCTCAGCTGTTCACCTAGAACTAAAAGCAGGTGAATGTGTATGCAGCATACCTCATCTGAAGTAAAAGCAAGTGGGAGGCCACTGACCACTGAACTAAGGAAATTAACCGACTCTCAAACCCATTTGGATGATTCTCTTTTTGTGAAGAGCTAGAGGTTGGTGGTTAGGGGAAATAATTTCAAAAGGAGGTAAGAATATAGGTTCAGTTTTTCTGAGAGCTACACTTGCCGGGGGGGAGGAGACTGATGCTGAGGCATGGAAGTATTGGGAATTTGCTGTGGCCGTCAGCGTAGGCAGCATTGATCCATTACTAACCTTGCTTCAAAGTTTAGAACTATCAGCTGTCCTGTCCCTGCTCCTGGGAGCTCCACTTAGCCTCATACAGAGTAAAAGAGCCTGCTTTTAATAAGCGCTGACTGCCGAAAAATCTCATTAAAGTCCCTGAGGACTCCAGGGGCTCAGCATTTTTTTTTTTTTTTTTTTAACAAATTGAGCTGAAAGTCCCTTTTGAAAGTGTATTTGTGATCTGGCAAGTTGTATTTGACGCTCTTGGTAGCTGGGCTCTCCCGTTATCCAAGGTAGACACGAATAAATAATAAATCACATTGAACATTGATATACTTGTATTTTGCACAAACTTCTCCTGCTTTTTTCTTCTGCACCAGCAAACTGGTGGTTTTTGTACTTATCTTCCCCTGCCAGACAATAGCAACCAGGCTGAGAAACTTCTACCTCAAACTGTGCATATTGTACAGCGGAAACAAGACATGTTTATATTAAACAGCTTATTTATGTATCACTATTAGTATTTTATATAAAAAAAATCCCACCCCAGATAGTGAGCCTTTTGCAGTTTGGTCTTTGTAGTCAAAGATGAACAGTAAAAATGAATTCCTTGTGTCAAAAATTACTGCACATTAAAAAAAAAAAAAGCAGCAGCAACCGGGGTGGTTGGTTTTGTTTTTTGTTTTTGTTTTTTTTGCACAGTGTTGAGAATTGCAAAGTGAATTGAATGTTACTTGCACACACAAAAATCGAGTTACAAATAAAACAAGGCTAAAATAACATCAAATCCCAAATCTATTTCAGTTCTTGTCTGCTATGTTACAATTTTACTGAGAGAGTTATTTTAAATATTTTATCAAGGTACTGTAAATGTATCTATATTCTAAATTAAAGTATCTTAAGGGTATTTTTATTTTATGTCCAACTGCCTCTGTGAATCTGCTGTTATTTTATCACCCATGTGTCATTTCCATTTTCCTCCTGTGTGTTTTATAATGTATTTATACTCTGGTGCAATTTACTACTGTGGGAGTAATCAGTCTTTGTGCAATAAATGTCATTGCATCACAAGCAGCTCACGTACAGCGTTTCTGTCTAGCTTCTGGTGGGATACCCAGCTAGAATGGAAAGAACAAAGTTTATTTTGCTCTGAAACACGGCTCCTGTTCATGACACAGTCCTGTCCAATGGCTTTTCCTGACAATATTGTTTTTAAAAATTGCTTTCTAGACCAAACAAGGTTGTGTTCCTGTTACAGTGAGAGCTGCCCACTTCCCTTAAACGAATGGCTAAAACAAGCCTGTGAAATATACTAGTTTTCTTTAATGATGCCTAATTGGTTGTACCAGTCCTTACTGTTAAGTGTGCTGGACTGGGAGTCAGTTACTATGCAAAATTATAAAACTCTTTCTTTCTATTTGGTCTGAAATCTGAAAACGGTCTAGTAGAAAGCTTATGTATTATTCTCCATCATTAAGTCAATTATCCTCTAGGGATGTAAAATACCATTTAAAATGTTCACCAGTGGAACTGTATGGTTAACCATGCAGCATGGTGCAGTGGGCCTGGCTAGGCTGGTGCAGTCTCTCACCTGCAGTTAACTGGTGAGTGAGTAACCAGTTAACCGGTTACCTTTTTACAACCCTGTTTTCCTCTTAGAGTAATTTCACTTCAGACGGATGGGACCTGATCCTGTACCACTGGACTCCTAAGGACTTTTGTCATTGACTTCAGAGAGAGCAGGTTCAAGTCCCTGTTCTGTAGGGGTCAGAACTTACTCCCATTGAAGTTGATGGATGTCTTCACTGAGTTCAGGGTGTCTAACTGGAGGTACAGTTTACAGGGATCTGAACCAATTCCAGACTTCCATTCTACTGCAGTGTAAAAAGACTTTACAGCAAAATTCATCGTGAGTTTGACCCTGCACACATTAGTATCAATAGAGCATTGCCCTTGTGTTTAATGGGCACAGGACCAGACCTGTAAGTGGTTTCTATTCAGTGGATCACATCTAAAGACCATACAAGTTAATGGGGATCTTTTCTGTTGATTTCAATGAGCTTTGGATCAGGCCCTCTCTCATACAAGTTAGGTGACTTTTTTTTTTTTTTTAAGGTAGACTTTCTGTAGCTTAAATAATGATATATTGTGAATAAAGCAAAGCATATGTGGCCCTTATTTTTGGTGGTATATTACCCTTAGCACAGGATTTGATTGCGGCCTGATTCTGCTATCCTCATTCACATTAGGACTAGTCACAGTGGTACCTCTGTGGACTTCATCAGACCTCTGCATATGAGTAAAGTTGTGCTGAGAGAAGAAGGGTGGCAATTCAGATTTTTAATGTATGTCTTGAATAGAGAACTGTCATAATCCAGCATTTTTTACATTGTATCATAATGGTGCATTTTATTAAGGTAGGTCAGTTTGGAGTAATGAAATATTTGTTGTCATGGCAAACCGAGCAACAAAAAGACTGACTGCTAGAGATTGTGAAACACCTTCCGAATGTGAGGTGCAGAATAAAAATGAATCCATTTTTAGTGCTAC
The DNA here is from genome assembly GCA_032595735.1 of Pelochelys cantorii. Classification (NCBI taxonomy): domain Eukaryota; kingdom Metazoa; phylum Chordata; order Testudines; family Trionychidae; genus Pelochelys; species Pelochelys cantorii. The sequence goes on along the minus strand of CM064333.1, from coordinate 63,299,232 downwards.
TACACTCTGAGATGTGGTGAACTTTGTAATCAGCAACCTGGGAGAACGTTTTTTGATAGTCCATTTATCAAGAAACAAGCCAACCTCTAATGTTTAAAAATTCAAGATCATTCTCTTATATAAAGTGCTTTTAATATTGCAAGAAGATAATGCTTTTTATGCAGATTCAAATTAAAGAGCTTTTAGAAGGCAGTTTTGCCATTGACATAATTAGTGTTAAGATCTGAATTACAGTTAATGATTTTCCCCTAACAAATTAAATGGGCTACCTCAATGCCAAGATGAAGACCGCTTAGCTGCCAGTTGAAATATATTCTATCACCAGGATCTAATAATGTGTATTTAAATCCAAGCATTCAATTCTGCCTGCAGTTGTACCCCTGCTCTTCCAGAAAGGTCAGTAGAATTGCAAAGATGTAACCAAGGGCAAAATTTGACTCCAGCTGACTAATTTAGGATGTGATGATTTTATATATGATCTAGGTACAGGTTGAACCTCTCTATTCCAGCAACAGCTGTGGTCCAGCATGATTTTAGTTAGCCAGATGCCCACTTATCATGGGTGTAGCCAAGTTTCCTATGGGCCCATAAAGTTTGTTTAAAGCCACCAGTCCTTGCTCTCAGGGTGTGTCTACACAGCAAAGTTATTTTGGAATAACGGCCGTTATTCCGAAATCACTATGCGAGGTCTACACAGCACTTCTGTTATTTCAAAACAACAGATGGCTTATTGCGACTTCTGTAAACCTCATTCTATGAGGAATAACGCCTATTCCAAAATAGCTATTTTGAAATAAAGGGTGTGTAGATGCTCCACTGCTGCTATTTCGAAATAGCCCCTCACCAGGGCCATTCTAAGATATTTTTCCTGGGGCTGTCAATCAAGATAGCACATCTTCATTAGGGAAGCCTGCCTCAGACTAATTTTGAGGCTTCCCTGCAGTGTAGATGTGCTAATTCGAAATAAGCTATTTCGGAATAACTATTGCAGAATAGTTTATTCCAAAATAACTGTGCAGTGTAGACATAGCCTCGGTGTTCTGTGCTGTTATTTAGCTCTAATTTATCTCAATGACTTTTAAGAGCCCAGTAAGCAGTGGAAGTGTTGGTATACTTTATACCCATGCTTTTATTGATGTTTAGGGGTGTGTATGTGTCCCTCCTTTTGAGGTGTTTTAGCAGGTTTTATGTTCCTCCCCCTCTGGGGTCCTGTATTTTACTTTTATATTTATATATGTCTGTGTGTGTTTTAAAAATTTTGTAAGCCACCTCAAATATTTTAAATAGAGGGGCGGGGTAAAAATATTTTTAATAAATATAATGCTGTTAGACAATATTGACCTCCCATGGTTCGAAAGAGTCTCTAGTTTGGCACCAGTCAGATCCTGAGGGCGTCGGGTTAGAGAGGTTCAACCCGTAGAAGAGTGACTTTTTGGTACTCTGCTGTCATAGAAAAGGTTCTGTCTAATGGACTGAGATCCTGATCCAGCAAAAGCAGTTTAGCATATGCTTAACTTCAGGCGTCTGAGTCATCTCACTGAAGTCAATGGGTCTGTTCCTGCACTTAAAGTTAAGCATATCAAGAAGTGCTTTGCTTGAACTGGGGAATTTCAGTGGCAGATTTTAGGACCAGAACACGATTAGCTTGCTCTTCCTGGCCAAATACATTAATCAAGGATGAATTTGGTCCAGTGTAACACCCTCAAAGTCACTGGAGTAACAGAGGATGAATTTTGCCCATTGCCTATAATGAGACCACTTGTATGAGTTAAGTGATCAGGACTTGGTCATTGTGTTCTAACCTATCAGAAATGACCTGATAGGATACAGGTAGAAACTGCAGTTTTTAGAACTAAGAAGGTGTCTGATTGGTTGAAAGCTATTAGTTGTTTAAGGATTAAACTTATACAAGATAATTCATCCCCCAACCTGACTCACTTAGAGCCAGTGTGAAAAAGGCAATAGCATGATAAACTTACAGAGAGCAAGACTGGTGAGCATGTGGCTGAAGAAGGGAAGACTATGGCTAGCTGTCTTAGCACAGTCAGTTCTTCGTATTAAAGCAGTTACCACACAGCTGCGAGACTCTGAGAGCAATGAGTCCAACATTCAGGATGAATATTTCTTTGAAGAAAATCACCTGGGGATTAACAGCAAGAGTTGCAGCTGTAAGAGAGTACAAACATTAGACACGCAGCCACCCACACACACTTGCACAGAAAAGTTAAGTAACAGAAGACTAGAGACCTGAAGGGAAGGGAGAAACAGATAAAACAGAGAATCTACTCTAAGAATCCAGACTGTATCCACCATGGCTCAAATTGTCAGGCCAGGAGGTCTAAAACTGCTAGACTTAAGGCACTTAAAGAGAAGCAGTCTGTTTGCCAAAGATGCCGAGTGCCTGTAATTCCCCTTGGCTTCCTGGGGTGCTCAGTACTTTTGAAAATTGAACTACTTCTCTGTAGGTATGTACATGTGTAAAGGGTCCTATGTCAGTGGTTGGGGCACCACTGACTCCCTAGAGTGCCCACAAGTCCATGAGGCACGCCTCAGTCTTGGCCAAGTGACAGTTTGAGGCACAGCCCGGGGTCAGGGCGGGCGGACAGACAGACACAGGATTAATACAAATAATCACCAGTTCACAGTTTAAGGTGCAGCCCTGAGTCAGGGCGACAAGTGTCTCATCAGTTGTCCAGCAATCAAAGTTCTGGCTGGGTCCCAGCCAGGCAGGGGGTCAGGTCTCCTCACTCTGGGAAAGCCAATGAGCACAGGGGGGGGGTTTGCCGCATAGGAGGGAAACTGCCACTCAAAAGGAGGGAGGACGCAGGCCCTCCCTACTCCAACGTGTCCCAGCCCAGGGCCCTGACAGTGGTGGCCTTGCAGCCAGTACGTTGGCAGGGATCCATGCTGTTACACACCAACAAGGTTGAGGGTCAGCGGTGGTCCAGGCTGCAATGCACTGCCCACCCAACCTCCTTATCCTGAGCCATCCCAGGGTCAGCTGCCCCTGGACTGCTTTCCAACCCTCCCCCGCAGGCCCACCCAATTCTGATGATGTTCCAGCAGAGCCTTGGGCAACAGCAGGGCTGGCAGGGTGTCCATGGGCTCTGGTTCAGGCAAGGCTCCAGGTGGGCCAGCCCAGTCGTTGGTGCCTGGCACAGATGCAGGCAGGGTCAGCATGGGTTCAGGCAGCAGCCAGTGTCTCCACGGTCCAGGGGCGGGGCGGCCAAGGCCTTCATTGCAGGGGCCAGGCCTCAGCTCAGCTCAGCTGCCTGGCTCTGACTGAGCCTGTGGCTCTTATAGTCCCAGACCCGCCCTCTGACTTCCTGTGGGCAGGGTGAGGTGTGGCTGGACCCGCCCACCAAGAGGTCATAGAGGGTGCTGCCTCTTCTGGGTCAGTGGGTGGCTATGTTGCTGTCCCAGCTGCTTTACAACATATAAATCTAGGGTTACCAGGTAGGTTTAAAAAAAATACCAGACACCCTTGATGGAGGGGACCAGCTGGGAGTGGGGTGGGGGCGGGGCTGGCTGGGGGCAGTGCAGCTGGCCAGAGGAGATGGGGCAGAGGGGGTCAGGGCAGCGCGGCTGGCCGGGGGAGATGGGGGGGGGGCTGGTGGGCGGGGGGTCAGGGGCAGTGCAGCTGGCCAGAGGAGATGGGGCAGAGGGGGTCAGGGCAGCGCGGCTGGCCCAGGAAGATGGGGAAGGAGTCGGGGGCAGTGTAGCTGGCCAGGGGAGATCGGGAGGAGAAGAACCGGCCGGCAGGAAGCAGGGGTGGCTGGGAGGGGTTCGGGGGCAGCGGAGCTGGTCGGGGGAAGCGGGGGGGCGGGGCGGGACTGACCCGGGCACATGCAGATCCTGGGGCGCTGTCAGTCCTGAGCACTGTCTGGAGAAGCGCGAGTGAGTCCGGCTGCGGCTCCACCACGCGCTCAGGAGCAGGGACCAGGCTTCTCCTCCTCCCCAAGGTGTCAGACGCAGCCAGGGCTCCCAGCGCCGATCCCTCCCAGCCACTCCCCAGCCCCCACCAGGCTTCCGTCCAGCGCCCAGCCAGAAATCCAGGAAATACCGGATATTGTATATGTCCAATATTTTCTGGATTTTTTACCGGACAGAGGGTCCAAAAACCGGACTGTCTGGTAGAAAACCGGACACCTGGCAACCCTATGTAAATCTAGAATCCTAACTTTAGGCCTCTGGTTTTAAAAATTTGGGCCTGAGTGTAGTTGCTTTTTCCCAGTCAGAAGTATAAGGGAACGAGATCCTGCATTTCCTGTGAATCTAAAACATCGCAGATAAGTTAGGAGAGTGGGATTGGATTTTTGAAAGTAAAGTGCCTAAAGATAGGCATCTTGGGGAATTTTCAAAAGTTCATAGGTGCCAGTGAAAGTTAGGTGCCTGGCAACTTTTGAAATCCCACAAGACACCTATCTACATCTTTAGGCACCTGAATATCTTTTAAAAATCTGGCCCAAAGTGTGCACTATTCTGCCCTTTCATCAAAGAATAACATATAGCTCTGGTACCTGCACAGGCCAGTAGTAAGCAATAGTTGCAACCAACTAAATCTGATACAGTAAGTGGGAGAATTAGATCTTAGCATCATCCATAGTGCACAAAGAATTCACCATGATAGTTTGTTTCTGAAAGCAAGCACTGTCTCTGTGGCAAACACCATCCCTTTCATTTGGCATGCAACTGTGTTCAAATATAGAAGACAACTTGCTTATCTTTTTTCCAAGCCTTTCTGAAGTTGAAGGTTTATTAATAACTTTAATGTTTTTATTGTTCCAACCTCCCTTGTCCTGCACACTTTCCTAATTTATTGTTATTTCCTAGCTGCTGGCATGTACTTACTTCTTCCCTGTAACATATCAACATGCAGTGATGGAAACTGTGCAGCCATGAACATCACAAGCATTCTTCAGGCCAGATTTTATCCTCCGCTATGCTCATGCAAAACCACTGGAGTCAAAATGTGGCCCTTATAATCTAATCTTTTATGAGAGCTACTAAGCAATGGCCCAGAAAGGTCCATTGTCATCAACAGCAAGTGGCCTTCACTAATGAATCTGGAGCAATTAATCCCACTAAAAGCATTCACTAAAAATGTTAACTGCTAAACAATGGTTGGTGTTATGTATCTAAAATAATGGGTTTTTTGTCAGTGTCTGATAGGTGATATGATGGAAAATAATTACCCTTTGACTTGCAGCCAGCTTTGTACTATTCAGAAAGAAGACATGTTCTGCTGAAGGATTACACCTAAAAATAGTTCTGCTATATCAGCCACTGGAATGAAGTAAATTCCCATGCACACATATACATTCTCTTCATGTGATTTCAGTTTCACTCCTGTCGGTCAAAATTTTTGGTTTGAAAAAAAAAAAACACAGTAATGCAAGCTCCTAGAATAATGTTAAGCACGCTGCCCTTCAGGATAATTTTTGGTCTGCATCACTGATTCGCATTCAAAGGGTGCCAAGTACCAAAATGTCTAAGGAGGAAGTAAGTATTCTTTGTCTTTATGTAAATAATCACGGATAACGTAAGATCAACAGCAGACATGCTCTGATTGCCTTACACGAGATTTAAAAAAAAATTGTACATCAATGTCCGTCTGTCTAAATAGAAACAGCCATGATAACAACAGAAGCTTCACTCACCTGATTCAATAAGCTCAGGCTGCTAAACTATGTCAGGGAGGGGGTGTGTGTGTGTGCGCAGCAAAACTGGAGGGTGAACCTCTCAAGCAACAGTAACAAAGGACACAATAACAGTATACTGTGCACTGGCTGGATGTTACATAATGACCCTTATGAAAAATGTCCAATAGATTTTAATAGGGATGAATCTGTTGGATACTCTAGAGCAATAAAATAGCCTCTAAAAATCTAGAGAATTTTATCTCTTCTGTAGTCTCTAGGCTGGTTAAACACTTTTCCATAAGGAGATATACAGTTGGAAAAAATCTTAATATTTCTTAAATGTTGCCCATGTTTAATGCACATTGAAAGAAATCTGAGCCAGGTTCACAGCTAGTATAAATCACTGGAGCTTTTCACTTCCATAGACCCATCCCATTCATGGACCATCTGATTTGGGCCTTTAGTTTGGAAATACTTCTCAACGATTTATATAAGTTGGTTCTTAAATGACCTGGAATGACACTGACAACCCCCCTTCCTCAGCTGTTAGGCTCTCAAAGCAGCGGCTGTGAGCATTCCCATTATCTCATTAAGCAAATTGTTTGTTTCAACAAAGCCTTTAATTTCCACTGCCTCTGAATATTGACATTGTGCCTCCTAGAAGCAAGATGGGCTCGCGGTTTTATGCAACCTAAGGGAGTCTTCCTGTTGACTTTTATGGGAGTCGGATAGTACCCTGAGTCTGAGGTCATTACTTACTTTGCATAACACCAGGCCCAACTCGACAGCACCTTTCGCCTTGTGTTGTCATTTTCACGTGTGCAAAATGGAAGTATAAGTGATGCAGCCAATGTAATTCAAGGGAGAATTCTCACAAGCCAATGTTTTACATCTGTTCTTGCTAGGTATAAATGATGCCACAAGTTACAGGACAGGTGAGAAACAGGTACATTGTAGACCTCCCAGGCATTTCAACTACTTACTGCTAACACGAGATGCAGAACTGAGCCTACTTAGAATTGTATTGTCTTTGTGTAACACATCAACATGCAAAATTGAACCTGGGACCTCTGGAGCGTTGTGCATGAGCCGCTACAGCTTGAGTTAAAAGCCGGCTGGCGCTCAGCTAAAGCTGTAGAACAAACTCGTTCTTTCGCTCTTTCTGTGAGTGGTCTAAGTGCCACTACATGGGACAGTGAACCTCACCCCAGAGGTGTGTGGGATGCAATTGCATTTGTTATGTAAATTCTCACACATGTTCCTGGGTCATGTTATTTAACATACAGATTCGCTTTACAAACCAACCGTTGGGCTGGCAGGCTCTTTGTCCATATTCCATTTCACAGAGAGATTCAGCCTGCAGAGTCTGACGTGGGATCTGAACACTGGCAGAGTTTTGGGAGGTTCAGATCTAGGGAGTTGATGGGGGCTCATTTCTAATTAGTTTCATCTCAAGGTTAATAATTATGTGCTTAGAACTGTAGCAAGCAAAGAGGAAAGCTCAGCAGGCCAGATTCATCCTTTAGCCCTGAACTTTATGCCACGTGACACTCTTTTCTCTTCATCCTCTATATTGGACCCACCACTCCAGACCTCACTGGATGCGTCTACACAGCATTTAGACACCTGCAGATGGTGCAGGCTAGCTGACTCAGGCTAAGGGGCTGTTTAACTGCAGTGTCGACATCCAGGCTTGGGCTGGAGCCCAGACACTAGGACCCTGGGAGGCGCGAAGGTCCCAGAGATCAGGCTGCCTCAGCCTGGAAGTCTACACTCCAATGAAACAGCCCTTGGGTGCTGGGAGCCTGAGGCAGCTGGCACAGGCCAGCTGTAGATTTTTCCCTGCAGCATAGACCAGTGGTGGGCAACCAAGACTAGTGAGTGGGCCTCATGCATGGCCCTCCTTTGTCTCAGATTGAAAGTGGCGGGCAGCCTGTGTCCCACACCCCCTCTCTCTGCCCTCTTCCTGAGGCCTCTCACCGGAGCCCCACACTTACCTCCCCTCCTCCCTCCCAGCACTTTCGGAATGCCATGAATGGGCTGATTCGCGCCCTGTCCCTGCATCTCCCCTTGCCTCCCAGAGCCTGCATGCTGTGAATCAGCCCATTCACAGTGCTCCGAAAGTGCTGGGGGGGGGGGGGGGTTGACGACAAGCGTGAGGCTCAGGCGCCCCAGTGCATGAGAGGTCGGAGGGGAAAGGGACAGACAGGGGGGTACGCAGGCCGCAGGTGGAACCCCAATGAGCTACTTGTAGCTGGCGGGCCGGAGGTTGCCCACCACTGGTGTAGAGCCACTGACAGACAACATGGGACTTAAATTCCTAAGCAGGTTAGGCACTTAGGGTCTGTACATTGCTAAGGGGGATTGAACTAGCAAGTTCGAAATAGCAGCCTGGATGTTGTGGCACTGCCAGGAGCTGTGGACTTCATGTGTGAGGCATTGTAGGTATATGCAATAAAAAGACAGTCCCTGACCCAGAAAGCTTACAGTCTAAATATGGGAAGGAAGCCAGCAGTGTCTCTGTTCAATGCTAAGAGTTAACACGAGTCACATCGGTGGAGCAGTGAGTGTTCGTGTCATTGCACGTCCAGGCACACTGCAGACTCTACACTGCACTGGTTTGTCTACACTGCACTGGTTTTGTGCAAGAAATATGCAAATGAGGCGGAGCGTGGAATATCGCTGAGCCTCATTTGCATAATTAATGAGCAGCTGCTTTTTGCGCCAAAAAAAGTGGAAAAATGGCTCTTGCACAAGAGGGGTATTTTGTGCAAGAAAGAGCCATGAAGATGGCTCCTTTTTGCACAAAAGCCTCTTGCACTCATTAATTATGCAAATGAGGATCGGCGATATTCCACACTTAGCCTCATTTGCATATTTCTTGCGCAAAACCAGCGCAGTGTAGACATAGCCTCAATGAGACATTGTTCTTTTAGAAGGTGACAGATAGAACATGCTGTGAGAGTTCCAGAAAGACGCCGTATAGTGCCAAGAATGGGAAGAGGAGTCCCAATTTACTCGGTATACGTTAAAGCAGTTACTTTTCACTACCTTTTTGTGTATAGTCTGGTCATGCTCCTGCTATGATAATTGCTCAAGGGGTAGAATAGCACAAAATTAAATGGAAAACAATGAAAACTGCTGACGACAGCAGATATTCAATATTGTCAATATTACTAGGGGACTGCGCCCCCACGCTAGCCAACCCCCTCTGGGGGTAGGCAGCCTTGGCTCTCCCCACGGAGGCTGCATCAGCTCCGGCCACTATGCGGCTGGGCCAGCCCCAGCTCTCCCCCCAACCCTGGCCTCGGCAGCCCCAGCTCTCTCCCTTCAGCTGCCGGGGGCGTGGAGTAGGCGGAGGCCTAGATAGCCCCGGCTCTCTACCCCCAGCAGCCAGGGGCTTGGGCTGTGCCAAGGCCGAGGCTGACCCAGCTCTCTCACACAGCTGCCGGGGAGGGGGAGGAGAACTGTGGATGTCATGTGGCACCTGCCCCCTGAGCACCGCAGAGGGGTTGTGAAAGGGAGAGATGGAGGAGTCAGGCAGGACACAGAGTGACTTGATGACATCACTCTGTTGTCCCACAGGAAAAATTGTTTTACACATATATATATATATATAGAGAGAGAGAGAGAGAGAGAGAGAATGCTTCTTTTAAGAATAAGACAGTCAAAGAAAACCCAGGCAAGACCTTCTGGCATGGAACTGAGCATAAGGCTTTAGGTCAGTGGTTCTCCAACTGGGGTCCGTAGACATCTTGCAGGTCGTCCACAACTCGAGCTCAGTCCCCCCTCCCTCCACCTGTAATAGGGAGCCCACACTGGCACTTCAGCCTCACGCCCCCCGTAAGGTTGGAGCACCAGCGCCAGCTTCCTGCTGGGTGTGGGGGAGAGAAACCCCCAAGCCTCGCTGCGCAATCTGGACGTGGAGAAGAAGCAGCTTCGTGCGCTGCCACTCCCGTCACCCGAATTGGGGAAACAGCAGCGCACAGACTTGCTGCCTGGAGGCTTTCCCCACAGCTCACATTGGCCAGAATCTGGGAGCAGCAGGAGGCCATGCCGAGGACACGGTTCCTGAGAGCAGTGCAGGGTGCGAAAGCAAGTAAGTGCCCCCCCACATCCTCATGCCCAGACCTTGCAACCCACCCTGCTCCTGCACCCCCCCCCCCCAGACCCCGCACCCTCAACCTGCTCCTGCACCGTCCCTCCTGGCCAGACACCCAATCCCCAGCCCTTGCTCTTGCCTCCTCCCCCTGGCCAGACACCCTACTCCCATCCTGCACCCCACCTTCCATCCAGATCCTGCATCCCCATACCTACCCACTCACTGGCAGCCCTGTCCCGCACACTGAACCCCTCATTTTTGACCCCACCCCAGAGCCTAGGGGGTGTCTACAAAATCCAGTAACTCTGGAACCCCAGATGAGTTAATCTGACTTATGGGAAGCTCTGAACCTCAGTAGTCCCTCTCCCTCCGCCTCCCCATGGGGCTGACCGGCCAGAGGAATGAGCGTCTCAGTTGGAGGCCACATCAGTGAGGGTTGGGAGGGGGTTGGATGGGTTTTCTTGTGTGTTTCTCACTTGTGTAGCCCCCACCTGATTTTTCTGTGGGTCAGTGGTCCCCTGACCCAAAAAAGGTTCCCCACCCCTGCCATAAATAAAAGACAACATTGAAAGCTTTTGTGTTGGACATAAATTAATATTTTACTTTATTTAAAATGAAGTTTGGTAAACTAACATGAGAAAGTTAAAGCACTTCATCTATTTAATCGTTTCAATTAGTATTTCCTTGCTTACTGGTTAAAATAAACCGTTCTTCCTATGTGCAGCACTAGCAAAATGGCTCGGGCATAATTATATAGTAACAGTGAGTTTCCATTAGCAGCTGGTGGTCTGTAGAAAGGGTTACATTGAGCCAGGTGGGCCACTGGCCAAAAAGTTTGCAAACCATGGCTATATATGAAGGTTTCTAAGCACACATAATGGACCCAGTTCTGCCCCTCAGTTACACCCGCAAGTTCCTAAAGTCAGGGCCAGTCTATGGCCACATTTCTGTCAGTGAGATACATAATTACTGACCAAAGAGGTACCCCTAGACTTCCTTCTTGGGGGTGTCAAATGCACTGTTGTCCCTCCATAAGCCAGCTTTGTCCTGTTGGCTGGTGTAGAATGGAGCCCAGGCCCATGTCCTCAAACACATCTAGGCTCCTAACAACCATTGACATTAATGTAAGTTAGGAGCCCTAGTACCTTTGAGGTTCTGCTCCAAAGTTCCCATTTTGCCTCCTCCTCCCTCCCACCCTCCCCCCCGCCCTTGGAATGCGCTAATGTTCTCAGGGTTTTGCATTCAGGTCTCTACCTCACTTCTAATTGCCCATCTGTGCAGCGTCTGTCCAGCTCACCCACAGTTGCCAACGAACAAAACTGGCATTTAACGTATTATTTGCCTATAGCTGAGGTTTAACCATTACTGTTTGCCACATGTGGGCAGTCACGGTGTAGTTCTTAACCCTCACAAGGGCATTTGAAATCATCGTAAGAGCTGCCGTGGAACAATCAGCGCCTGCCCGGTTGTTTCTAAACTCGAGGTACGGCCTGTCCGAGAATTTGCGCGATCAGCTACAGAAGTGTGGTCCTGAGCCGGATCCCGCTCCCATGGACGTCTGTCATAGTCTGTCATTCCTGTCAGATCAGGAGTTGTTGCTCTGGCTGGTGGTGGCAGGTTGCACTGCTAGCCTCCGGTCAGTTGTCCACTCCTTCCCATCCCTCTGCTGGAGCTGCACTGCTCTGCTGAGATTACTCCAGTCAGCCTGGGAGCGGGCGGGACGATGGGGTGTTGCTAGGTGTTCTAGGAAAGGACTTTCTCCTCAGTCTCCTTGCCTTGTTATGTGGTAGAGAGGAAGCCTGCCACAACAACTGCCCTTGGCCAGGGAGCCTCCATCGCTAGAGAATCTTGCGAGGAATAGAGGGGCACACCTCAAGGCCACGGCCTGGCTTCCATACAGAGATGGGACATCCCAAGGAAGCCCTTTGCTTTCGCCCTGTTTGTCTTTCCCTGTTTTCCCTGAGAGGACAGACACCAAATCATCCTCTAGTGAGGAATTTTTCCTTATGACAGAGCAATTAAGATAGGCAGAATCACAGGACCAGCTCTACAGCCTAAAGACTCCAGCCCTAGGAAGGGAACAATCAGGAGGCAAAGGGATCTGACCCACAATACAGGCTTCATAAAAAACCACAATTGTGTGGTATAAAAAGAAGCTCTTCCTTCTTGTCGTGGTGCCCGTAACTTTGGAGAAGTCCCACAAAGCTTCCATTGTCTAACATCGGCAGAGAGAGGCCCAAGGGTTGGACTTGGTTTGACCTTCCCTCAAATATTCACTTGTCATGCTTGATTTAGTGAGCTCATGCGGGCGAGGCCCAATGAGTGTAAAGACCAGTTCTTTAAATGGCAGATGTGCTTCACCCATAGCAACGTGAGCTGGACGCAAAGGCCCTAGACCGGGTGCCACAAGGCCTGAGTTCCCTTCCTGGCTAAGTCAGGGACCTGCTCTGTGACCTTGGACAAGCACGTCACCTCTGTGCTTCCTTTTCACTGCCTTGTCTAGCTAGATTGTCTGTTTTCTAGTTAGCCTAGGACAGTGGTTCTCAACCGGGGGCCATATGGCTCCCCAGGGGCCACGCCCTACCTCTTTTTTTTCCAACTAACAGCAGCTATGAGGGGGGGCCACAGAGGTAAACGAGGCTCAGAAGGGGGCCATGAGCAAAAAAAGGTTGAGAAACACTGGCCTAGGACATGCAGTGACGAGGGAACATTTTTAAGAAAAGTGGGGTGGGGGTGCTGAAATTCAGCCCTCTTACCACTGTCCATCCCCACTTCCCACCCACCAAGAGCAAAGCCTTGGTGTGTGGGGCTGGTTGCTGAGTCCCCTGGCACATGGTTACTGGCAGCAGCCAGGACCCCAGCGTGTAAGGTTAGAAGCCAGGACCCTGGGCACAGGGCCAACAGAGCACCCCAAGTTCCTGCACCTTTGAGGACATGGGAGAGCAGGGGTCAAGTCCAAGAGCTACTACAGGCTTCCACTGTGCCATAGGCTTGCCTCAGGCAAATCACATCAGGCCTATGCACACCACACCTCTCTCCTGGGTTGGGAGGTCCTTGAGCTGGGGATCTCAGTGAGAGCACAGGCTGTGATTTCGCTTGGGCTGGAACCCAGCCCCTCTGTGGTGAGACTGCTGTACTCTTAGTCCTCCAGTGCCCTTCCCACAGTCCCCCTTTCCCCCAAAGGACAGGCAAGTTCTCCCATAACTGACACAAGTGATTAGGAATGAATGAGAGAGGGTCTCAGCACTGAGAACCAGGCAATACCCCTCCCCAACCCCAACACACACAGGCGAGTGCAGGAACAGTGAGCGCACGGTAATGCATAGAGGGCTTTGCTGTGTGGAATGCGCACAGGTGGATCAACCTTCTGGATGCCCAGACCCAGCCACCGCTCACCTGGATCACCCTGTGTAGGGTTGACAGTCTCTGCCTCTCCATGCCTCAGCTCCCCATCTGTAAAATGGAGAAAATGGCGCTGCTGTTGTCCCCAGAGGTATTGTGAGTCTAAATACAACAAAGAGAGCGAAAGGCTCAGCTATTGTGGTAACTGTGGTACTAGATTAGCCTCAAATCGATGAAGGGAGCAGGGACTGAGTCTCTCTCTGGGTACAGCAACACGTCGAGTGGGAGGCACATTTCCAGCGTGAGGAGACAGACCTGCACTCCTCTTGATCTTTCTAGGAGCACAAAAAGCTAGCGTGGGGTTGCTGTGGTATGAGCAGGAGGCAGGTCTAGGTGCCCCTCGCGTGTTCCTGTCTGATATGCTGGGCCTGTCCTGGGGTTGTTTGCCCCTCACCCTACCATGTCTACATGTCTGTGTTTGGCACATTAGCCCTAGTGTGGATATGTCTGCTTGGGCTGAAATGTATACCTCCCACTAGGTGTGTAGCCGTACCCTTTGGGGTAATACAATTCGCAGCATGTTGGTCTCTTAGGGTACGTCTACACAGCAGTGTTATTTCAGAATAACTAGTGTTATTTCGAAATAACTTACTCTGTGTCTAAACAGTAGGCAGTTATTTCAAAATGATGTTGAAATACTGTCAAGCTGGAGGACTTCTTGTGGGAGCCTGCCACCTTAGCTCCCAGCTGCTGAAAATCTCTGTGGCTGGGGCTCTCTGGTTAAGCAACATTCATGATCCCGCCAGACCATAGATGTTGCCAGACTAGAGAGTCCCAGATCACAGACGTTCAACCCATGTATTGTGCTTGGTGTACATGGGCAACAGTAGTTTCTGCCACTTGAAAGTGACAAATCCTACCATCTCTACTTGAGCAAAAACTCCTTTGGGCCAGATTCTGAACTGACTTAAATCCTCCATGATCCCATTGAATACAAACACAAATCTGCAGAATTTGACCCAAAGAAAATTTTGAGTGACGAGGAACTGTATAAGGTGCCTAAGAAAACATACAGAAGCCAGGGCTCTGAAGTCTTTATTTTATGTAATATAATATCAGTAACTAGGTTGACTTCAGGTGCTCTAAGTTCTAGTCCCAGATACTACTGAGTTACTTTCTGGCCTTGGGTACATTAGACACCCTCTCTGTGCACCTGTAAAGGGAAAAAAGCCATGTACCTTTGTTGAGTGCTTTGGGATTTACAGATTGTGACAGGGTGTTTGCCCTGCACTGGCCCTTTAAGGGCAAAACCCCAGTCCTGAGTGAGGGCTGAGAGTGAAGCCCCAGCTGAGGCAGCTCTGCTAATGAGGGCCCAGCTGGGGGCTATATAAAGAAGGACTCCTAGCAGAAGAGAAAGAACTGACTGCTGCTCTAGACAGAGAGCTGTAGGGACCTGATTGCTAGGGAAGCAAGTGGCTTCCTGGAGGGAAGAGCTGTAGGAAGGCAGGCAGGCAGGCAGGCAGGGCTGAGGAGGGCTCTGGCCAACCAAGCTCTCAGGCTGCAGGACCTGAAGTGAGGCCTGAGGTAACAAGGGCTGTGGAGGGGCAGCCATGGTAGGTGGAGGCAGCAGTGATAAGTGGCCATTACAGACTGCAGTTTGCCCCTGAGGCAGGGGCTAGATGAAGACTGGCAGTGTGTCACTGAGGCAAGGTGGGTACAGGGGCAATGGGTGTTCCTGGGAGAAGAACTGGGGGCTCCCAGGGAGGAGCCTGGAGTGTGCAGTGGAGTAAACAACACTCTCCTCCTCCTCCTCCCTTCCCCCCCCCCCAAAAGGGGGTGCAGAGAGACTGGAGTGGGCACTGCTGGAGGATGCTATGGTCAAAGAGAAACATGGGGAGACACCAGCTGAGCAGTGTTTCTTAAAACTTTTTAAGACTGAGGAACACAAAACAATTTTTTTTTTTTGAGGAACACCAAGGATTTTTTTGTTGGGGGGGGGGGGGGCAGGGAAAGGTTGGTTGGGGGGATGGGTTGGGGCGAAGCTATTGGGGGGGGGGGGGGAAAGTTGCCTGCCCCTTTAAGGGTGGCCAGTTTTAATTCTGTGGTTCTCCATGGCACATCCACCCAAGTTTAGGAAACAGTGAGCTAGAGGGAGGCATCCAATGAGTTAAACTCAATCTCAGAGCAGCCAGCTGGAGGTGCTGTGCTGGTGAGCCTGCCCCATGATGCAGATGAAAAGCGCCATTTCAGTATTGTTATTGGTGTAATTATTCCTCAGTGGGAACAGAATTGGTGACCTTCAGCCCAGCCTTTCACTGCTTTGAATGGAAGGAGTAACTCTGTTACCTGATCACAATAGTGGCTAGAAGAGCCTAGAGGGCAACATAACACTAAGGCTAAGGTAATTTGAAGTGTGTGAGCAATGAAAAACTATGAGTGTTATTTTGATCAGTCAGCTGCACGGTTTTCACAAATGAGTGTCTATTTCAGCACTGATGAACACCACTAACAGGAGAGCAATATATAAGGCATTCACAATTTTACATATCTAAATCAGCTTTTGGGGACAAGAACCCAGGGCAGTATTAACACTTATTCACAAGTAAAGAATGCAGTGATAAAAAGACCAAAAGTATTTTAGTGAGGTGTTGCTTCCATTAATATACTATGAAACAATTCCACCAGTGCACAAGTTTTAGTACATGTCCCGTTGGAGTAGATAGATGTATGAAGTTTGCATGTATCCATAATTGATATATTTTCATTTTAAAATTGGCTGGCCTTGGATTAGATGCTTTGTCTTTATGTTATAAGGCACCTTGTGAATTAAAGGTTTGATGTTGCCAAAGGCATGCCATTAGCACTTCAGGCAGATAATCTTCTCCTTGGCCTCCGCAGATAAGGCCTCTGGAAGTAGAATGATTCTCTGAACTCTTTGTGACTTCTTTTCTTCAACTCTGAGCATTGTAAGAGAAAAATAACCATTATCTGTGTTGATCACGCAGTTTTGAAATGCATGGTGGTTTTTTTACTCCTATATTCCAAACATTATTGCATAAAATCTGATAGAAAAGTGAAAACCTCTCAGAGGAATTTTTTTTTCCTAGTAATAGACAGTGGATAGCTCACATGGCAAAGCTCAATGACTTATTTAGTGTCAATTAAGGAAGAAAATAATGAACAATTTTATGTGCTTGTAATTCTTCCAAAGAACACAGAAGTAATGGATTTGCGTTTTCTGTACTGCTCCCATTCATTAGAATCTAAGTGAGATAAGAAAACGACTCATTTCCTCCTTCGCATCTTAAACTGCTTAGTATTCTTAAACTAGCAGGTGAAGTATCAATTTTCACCTCTTCAGTTTAAACCGTGAAACAGGAACTCCACTCTGACAGAAGAAAGTTTGCCAAGTTAGTACTCAAGTCTTTATTTTATTTAATATGCATCAGTAACCACTTCATAGCTAAGTCTCAGAGGGATAGCTGCATTAGTCTGCCTCTCTGCCATGTATATTGGCCAAACCTGCACAGTCTCTGTGCCAAAGGATAAATGGACACAAATCAGACTTCAGGAATAACACACACAAACCTGTAGGGCAGGGTTTCCCAACCTATGGGTCATGACCTTACATTTCAAAAGGGTCACCAAGTGTCTCCGCAGCGGGCTCTGCTTCCCCTTCTCCCCCCATTTTTGAATTGCCTTGGGTCACCAAGTCTTCCTGAATTGTCAAAATGGGTCCCCATCTGGAAAAGGCTGGGAACTGCTGCTGCAGGGGAATATTTTAACCTCCCTGGACATTCAATAATGGATTTAAAAGTAGCCAGCCAGGGAGCCATTTTGGGAGAGTAGGAGGGCCAGCATACTGGGATGCTGCTTGCTTTTTTTTCCCCCCTGACTATCAGGGAGCAAGGATATAGTACACTTGTGTGCATGCCTCTCTCTCCTGGCTGGTGAGAGGAGGAGCAGACATTTAATTCATTAAATCTGTGTAGTTTCCCCTTGCTCCCTGAGTATCAGGGGAATAGGAAGAAAAGCAAGCAGCATCCAACTATGCATGGCTGCTGCACTCCTCCTTCCTCTCTTCCCTCCCCTCCCATCTCCCCTCCGCTCTCCCGAAATGGTGTAGGGATAACATATTAAAGTATTACAAATGATTCCCCAAGTAGAAGAAGCATATAAATGTTTTAGATTTAGTGTTATCAAGCTTGATAAGTATTGTTAAATGTTTAGATTTATAATTATTGCCCCTCTAGAATATAATTTAAGAATATAATACTATGTAGCCAGAAACAGCTCCCCTCTCTGTCCCAGGGCACGCTCAAACTTTTGCAAGTGGCTGCTTGTCAAGCCACTAACTCTGCTCTGGGAGCCAAGCCCTATAATTAAGGGCATTGTTACACAATTGATGCCCATTCTCTTCAAAGCATTGTGAACCAATTAACCCTAATCGCAAAGTGAAACATTGTAACTGTAACAGTAACTCAGCATTCAGAGAATGTTTTAAGAAATGCCACCCAGAAACTTTTGTAACTTTTTGTAACTACAACTCTTGTATATGTAAAATTATTATACAAAATACTGTATGTGAAACATTAATTAGGGAATGTATGTAAGAGAGAGAGTGCTTGGACAATGAATGAATGGTTTGAGAGGTGCCAGCCTGAGAATACAGTATCAAAGGGCTGAAGAAGGCGTCAGGTGCCAGTGCAACCAAAAGGTGTCAAGTGGAGAAAAACTGGAGACTGGAGGTCCACCCTATGAGATCACTGACAAGCACCTGGCAGCCACCCTGTAGACATCAGCATGACGCAGCAATTCCCATAGACTGGCATAGGAAGAAATTCCTATAAAGACCGGACCAAAAGACTATGGAGTCAGAGTCCAAGGTTCTGCTGCCAGCTTACCAGGAGCTTCAGATGCGCATCTGATCAGGACTTTGCTCTCCACTACCATCACTTGTGTACAGAATACCTGGCCAGTCCTCTGTCACAAGCAACTTCCAGGCTGGTAACTATAACAACTACACAGAACCTGGATGAATGATTGAATGAATGTTTTTATAAATAAAAGTGTATAAGGGTTATGTAGTGATAGGAATAAGTAGTTAAACAATGTTGTTTGCTTCTATCTTTTCTTTATTCTTTATTCTTCTTCTTTATTATTATCTTTACAATAAATGTGGCTTTTTGCCTTATCCCCCTCATAAGATCCTGCTTGCTTTTATTGGTACAACAATGGCACCCTTGGTAGTTATCCTTTCACAAAAGAATTTTATCACCCCATCACAGAGGGAGACAGCTGAACTGGAGTTCATTTACAAGTTCAACACTCAACTTAGGCTTGAATAAAGATCTCAACTGGTTAATGCACTACAAAGGCAATTTCCCTGCTTTTGATATTTACATCTCCATATCAAATGCTGTGAATGAGACATCCACCCTGACTGACTTATCTTCATTAACAGTGGTCCTACGTTTGATAGGTAGCTGCTTTTGCTCTTATATATACCCCAGCTTCTATAACTTCTACTCCAACTCATCCGATGAAGTGGGTTTTACCCATGAAAGTTCATGACCTAATACATTTGTTAGTCTCACAGGGCTGCTCATTGTTTTTCCATAGCTAACGTTGAAGTTCATTTCCCATTTTTCAATTTTCAGTTCCCCAAGAGACTTATCTTCATTAACAGTGGTCCTACGTTTGATAGGTAGCTGCTTTTGCTCTTATATATACCCCAGCTTCTATAACTTCTACTCCAACTCATCCGATGAAGTGGGTTTTACCCATGAAAGTTCATGACCTAATACATTTGTTAGTCTCACAGGGCTGCTCATTGTTTTTCCATAGCTAACGTTGAAGTTCATTTCCCATTTTTCAATTTTCAGTTCCCCAAGAGACTTATCTTCATTAACAGTGGTCCTACGTTTGATAGGTAGCTGCTTTTGCTCTTATATATACCCCAGCTTCTATAACTTCTACTCCAACTCATCCGATGAAGTGGGTTTTACCCATGAAAGTTCATGACCTAATACATTTGTTAGTCTCACAGGGCTGCTCATTGTTTTTCCATAGCTAACGTTGAAGTTCATTTCCCATTTTTCAATTTTCAGTTCCCCAAGAGACTTATCTTCATTAACAGTGGTCCTACGTTTGATAGGTAGCTGCTTTTGCTCTTATATATACCCCAGCTTCTATAACTTCTACTCCAACTCATCCGATGAAGTGGGTTTTACCCATGAAAGTTCATGACCTAATACATTTGTTAGTCTCACAGGGCTGCTCATTGTTTTTCCATAGCTAACGTTGAAGTTCATTTCCCATTTTTCAATTTTCAGTTCCCCAAGAGACTATCTGCTACATCTCATACCAAGGCAAAATTGTCCTAGGCAGTTTGAAAACAAATTTCAGAAAAGTCACTTACATATGTGGTGTTTGAGAGTGTCATTAGATTTGACTTGTTGAAAATATGCCTATTTTTGAAAGGAGCTTTACATCTCTAAAAGGTCATAGCCAAAACGCTCCAGATTTGTTTTACTAGCCTCATTGAGAAATGCAGTTTAGTGTTTTTTTGTTGGGGCAGTAGGGGAGTGGGTGTTAGTGAGGGAATTATTGCAAAGATATGTAATATAAACAGCTTTCTCACATCAATAGCTAATGTGGAGGGTGCTGTAGCCAACACTCTCTGGTCCAGGAACATCTGTGATCCTACTGGATCACAGATGTTGCCAGATCAGAGAGCCCTGGTTTAGAGAGTATCATTAATATACCTGTATCGTTAACTATATTAATAATATAGTTCAATTGGCTCAAACTCTATCCAAAGTTCAGAGTAGCACCAGGAACACTTGATTTGGAGGGTGGTGATCTAATTGCAATAAAATAAGACACCAACCCCCAAACCTACAGGCAGGACTGAAATTCAA
The DNA here is from genome assembly GCA_032595735.1 of Pelochelys cantorii. NCBI lineage: Eukaryota > Metazoa > Chordata > Testudines > Trionychidae > Pelochelys > Pelochelys cantorii. The sequence goes on along the minus strand of CM064333.1, from coordinate 63,279,223 downwards.
CTACAGCTGAGTATCTGAGTCTCCGTAAAAGTCTGGCAGTTAAAAGCTGTCACTGGCAATCTTTTGTTTCCCACAGGCATGTCTGTGCTTCCTGGTTCTGATGATGAATGAACCTGGGCCAGCCTGTTTTTCGGATCCAAGGGGCTCAGGTCGTTCACAGAAGCTTCAGAAATGCATCTTGATTTTTAGCTGCTTAGCCAAACAGAACAAACATTTTTTGAGTGCCAGCCATCACTAGTCGTATCTTACACGTCATCACGGGATTCCTGGCCACTGCAATTTTAACCCTTCCCATGTGGGAAAGGACATGTGGAAGGAAGATTTTTTCCATCGTCTTTCCATTTTGGCCTGCTTTTCAAGGTCATCTGTCTGGCATGCCACCACTGACAAGACCACACCTGTATGCACACTGGAGTGGCAGGTCCGACTTGCAGCTTGATTTACAACCCGCTTGCTGTTGGAAGGATGATATTGTGACATTGTCAACCTTCTCCAGTCAGGATGTGTGGAAAAGCAGCCATCTGGTTTATAGATACCACATCCCGGTAAGGTCATATCTATTTGGCTCTGGAGAAGGATGAAGTTTGTTTTAATAAAGTGACAGATAAAAAAGGCTGAAGAAAGGATCCAGTCACTCATGAGTGATGTTCAAAGGCTGACACATCCAGGTCCAACATTTCAGATCCCTGAATTTCCACTCTTCTATGCCAGTGTGGAGGGAGCCCAACAACATGGCCATAGGACCCAACTGAAATATGCCTCGTGTTGCTAGTGGAAGGAGCACTGGACTGGGACTCAGGAGTCTTCAGGTCTTTCTGGCTCTGCCACTGGTCTGCTGGGTGACCTTGGGCAAGTTACTTCACCTGTTTCAGTTTCCCCATCAGTAAAAGAGGGATGATGACACTGACCTCCTTTGCAGAGTACTCTGTGTTCTACTGAGGAAAACCCTTAAATAAGAGCTAGCTCTTTGTCCCTTCTTAAAATGTTCCAGCAGCACGTGGTCTCTTGTAAGATATGTAGAAAGGCGAGGATGAAGCTATATGTTTTCTGAAGTGGCCAGTGAGTTTTTTTTGTGTCCTGCCTGACACGCTCTTGAGAGGCCTCACCCTTTTCAAAGGGCAGATGCTTTTGCCTTTCCTGAAAAACCAAGCTCTTTCCAGTGTCTGTTGATGAGTTCCACATTGCACGAGAAAATCCTGGCACAGACACAAAGTCTGAACTCACTGGAGAGGTGATCAGCTTTGGCAGGGTTTAAAGTTTCATGCCATGCAGAATTCCAACAGTACTTCAGTCAGTCTCATCAAGAGCCTGTTCAGTGCTTAGTATCAGGGCTGCAGCCCAGTTTTTACTTCCGGCCCCTGGGGGAATGGGAGGCAGAGAGCGATTGCCCTGTAGCATCAGTGCCTGGAGCCCTGGGCCCTTTAAACCACCATTAGAGCACCGGGGCAGCGCTCCGCACATTCCATGCAGTTCTGAGGCTGGGATGGGGATGGCTGCCCCTGGCCCCCACCTCTTCTGGCCAAGGACCCACCCCTTCCGGGGGGGGGGGGGAGAGGCAAGTTGAATAAAAGCGGCCAGCCCCTCTGTCTTGCTTTGATGTGAGACTGGCACAAAAATGGTCTGTGATCTCGTCATGATGTCAAAGTTGTTGCCAGAGGTGAAAAACCGTTGATCTGCTGTATGGCTGAGTTGCTGTGGGGGAGTGACAGGTTCAGGAATTGGTAATTTCCTTCAAACAGTGTGTAGGTTCAAATCCTGCTCAAGCTTATAGCGATTTAAGGTTACTGCTGTCTGGTGATCCTTAGTGCTGTTTGGCTGTCTTCAGCGATGTCAGTTGCGTAGCTTATTCCGGCTTTAGCCCTGCTGTGTAGACGTGCCCTCAGAGACTTAGGCTATGTCTACACTCGCAGCTTCTTGCGCAAGGAAGGCCGTTCTTGTGCAAGAATCCGCAGAGCGTCCACACTGCCCGCCTGCTCTTGTGCAAGGAAATGTACAGTAAGGCGTGGTAAGAGAGGGCGTCTTGTGCAAGAGCTACGCTCTTTCTTAACAGGTGTAAGCCCTCTTGCGCAGGAGCTCTTGCTCAAGAACAGTGTGGACGCTCGGCAGGGATTTCTTGCACAAGAAAGCCCTATGGCTAAAATGGCCATCGGAGCTTTCTTGCACAAGACAGCAGCCACACTGCCATGGGCACTCTTGCGCAAAAGCACAGCTCACACTTGGCAGTGTGGACATTTTCTTGCACAAGACTTCTTGCACAAGAAGCCGCCAGTGTAGACATAGCCTTAGTGTGTGTTCTTGGTTCTGCTTCACCTCTGTATCTCTTCCTTAGTCTATAAAAGTGGAGGGGACAGCATATCTAACTCAAGTTCAAGCAGACAGTGGCTTCCACTGGGACCACCATGGAGCCACCTGGCTCAGAAAATGCACAGTGAAAGTCTACTTGCTCAATCACACTCCTAGCTGTAATGCCACCTTATGATTCAATGATGGCTAGTTGTTGGGTGTCATCCAATTCAACTAATGTAACCCACTGAGTGTGTTACGGGTCCCACTCCGAATCTGTCTACCCAGCAAAGAAAAACCTGCAGCTAGCCCATGCCAGCTGATGTGGGCTCATGGGGCTAGTTCACCACTGTGTAGACTTCTGAGCTTGGGCAGGAGTCCAAGTTCTGGGACCATCCCCCCCCTTGCAGGGTTCTAGAGCCGAGGCTCCAGATATTTACACAGCAGTGTAACAACCTGACCAGGGCAGGTCATCTGGCCTGGGCCAACCCAAGTCCTCTAGCTGCAGTGTGGACATACCCCTTTTGCTCAGTCCATAGAGGACAGATTAAGCTGCAGGTAGAGAGACCTGAAGCTGAAGCAACCCTGATTTCTTAGTTCTGCCACAGGTCCCAAGGTCAAGCCATGGTCTGTCAGCCAGATGAAAGCCTTATTTTCAAAATAATATATCGATAGTCCATATACTTGGCATGTTTGCCAGCCCACATCACATGGGGCTCTCAACATGCCCAGTGGCTTGTGGAAACTGTCTTAACCGAGTCCTTAGAGGTGGTCCCATGTGGATGTCATTGAGTGGGTTGTGTGGGGCAGATTTCCCCTGCTGAAATGAGAAGGTTGTGCATCTCACCAGAGGACTTCAGTCTTCAGAGCTATTCATCTGGCACTTTTAATGAGCAGTAGGAACTACTTGGTACTCCCTGCTCCTTTTCTCTTTGGTCAGGAAAAGTCAGTCCAGCAATAGTGCCTGTCTCAGATGCACAGCTGCTGGTGCCAGCAACCGAGATGGCCAAATGCAGCAATGACTGGATCTCAGCTTTCTGGCAAAGCAGCTGGGAATATGGTGGAAGGAGTAGGTGTAGCAGAAGAGGAAGTAGGGTTTGCTAGTTTACCATGAAGGACCCTGAGCAGAAGGTGTTTCTATGACAACAGAGCACACTAAGGGATGTTACCTGAATCAGACAGCTGATTGCAATATTTTGGGTGGAAACAGGTGCCATGAGATAATCCTGCTCCGTTTTTCTTGGTTATAGTCCATTTCTATCACTGACGTTGAGCAAACAGGATCATGCCAGCAGCAAATGATTTACAAAGATAAGTGACCAGAGATGTCTACCACCACTTGACGATAATGTAGACTCTTGATTTATTTAAAAATTTACCTTAATTTTGGCAGCAGCCAGGAGAGGGAGGGCGGTTGGTATTTTGCAGCAAACAAGCTTTCAGGCTTTTTGCTTATCAATATGGGATTGAATAACTTGTGGGAGGGAAATGTGGATTCATTTTTAATATGAAACACCACACTCCATAGAGCTTCCACACATCCATAAGACAGGAATAACACTTCCACAAAGTAGGGATGTGAATGGTTAATCGGTTATTGGTAAACAGCTGGGGCTGGAGCAGCCCCCCCTGCTGGATGCAGGTAGGGGGGGCTGCTCCAGCCCCGTGGGGCCCGTAACAGTTAACCAGTTAACTAATTAAACAGGATTTTGCATCCCTACCATGAAGATTGCTACTGTAGGACAGTTCACCTAACTATCACAGAAGTTGCAAATAGAAAAGAGACAGAGGACAGTTGCTAAAATGTCAAGCAATGATATTGTAAACCACCTGGGCATTTAAAGTGTCATCAGTAGGCTTACGAGATAATGCCCAGCTGACACAAGCAAGGGCACTTCAATCATCTTAGATTGGTCTGTTTGCAGACTCTCAAAATTAACATTGCATCTGTCCATCGCCAGAACTCTTTCGTCACCAGAAAGGCCAGCACTGCAAGTATCAAACTGTGTGCTCACATTCTTCAGACACTGATAGGGTCACCAGAGACAGGCTGAGATGATGCACCAGCCCATTCTGGCTTGGTGCAACTTCAGAGGTTGTCCATCCTCCCCTGTCTATCTTCCACAGCATTGTCCCTTCCCATAGTTTGTGTAATGTATTGTCGAGCCTCTGCAACTCACTTCTGCCATTCTCTTAGACAACTTCACTGTCTAATAGGTCCCCATTGCCCTTAGAGCTTTTTTCCTAGTGTCACTAAACTTCCCTTTGTCCGGCTTTATCTTGTTTCTCATAGCTCTATATTCCTTTGAACCACTGCAAACAATTCCTTTTTCCACAAGCAAGACAGAGGAAACGTAACTTTCTTGGCATCATACTAGCCATTCTTTCTGGCTCACGAGTGCTCTTTCCCATGTTCCCTTTCCACAGTTTCTCACGTTAGGTTCAGGACTGTGCTCATGCTGAAGTACAGAACTACTGTAATGATTGTGCTTTCCCCAACTCTGTGGTTCGATAGCCGTCTCAGCCTGACACCCGGGGAAGGAATTAATATTAACTCTCACTGAAATTAAAAAATGGTGTCTTGTTTCATTTCACATTGTATAGGAATGGGGGGAGAATGCAAATAGATTAGAGAGCATTAACAATCCTCTGATATCCCCTTCCAGCTTGTAGAAATGCTGATAAGGCATTTTCCAAGAAACTGCCCAACCCCTGCGCTAAAGAAACTGTTTCTTGAGACCAAAGCCTTGTATCCTGTTACACACTAGTCAAAACTGAAACTTAATTCAAGAGGCTATTTCTTATAAGACCAAGATTTTTTTAGTCCTGTTTTGGAACTGGAGCTCTTAGAGTCAAACTCTTAAAGAAAAAATAAACACACCTGTGTTGTTTAAAAAATGGATTTTGTAACTCTGGTGAAATGTGACCTAGCACTAGAGAAGACTTCCTTTGTGTGTTCTCCTGTTAGTTCTCATTCATGACCTGAAAGTGGTTGATTACACTGCTTCAGTGTTCATACGGTAGGTAGTTCCAAAGACCTTCAATGGGCCATGAGTAATTTTTTTTCACCTGTAAGCTGTTCTTTCACTGCGCTAGCAGTGGCTTACGGAAACGGTCTTGATTGTCTGCGTAATTTTTGGACAGGCATATAGATCAGAGAGGCCGCCACTACAACTGGCACAAAACAATGTTTGTTGCTGTGCTAAGATAGGCCAAGATAAATTACCCTGGACTCTCAGCGTGAGATGTATCTTGCTTAACCTTTTCTATCCATGTATGGCCCCTATCTGTATCTGAACACTTCCCAATCAGTTCTAGACCTGAATTTCACAATACTGTGCAAGAGAGTGGTCTTTTCACCACTGATGCACAGAGACTACAGGGCTTCCTATGGGACAAGTCCATGTCAGAGCATGGAAGTGAACCCAGATGCCCCCAAGTCAGCACTCCAGTCTCTGGAGCATCATTTCTTCCTGTTATGGGCATGGAGGCCCTACATTCTAAGCTCACTTTGCTGCTAACTTTCACCAACCCTAAATTCACTCTGGGAAACACCCTTTGCCATGTATAAGAATCTTTTCCTCGATTCCATAGCATCCCAAAGCCTGGCTAGCAACACTCTGTGTGGTTCTCAGCTGAACATTGACACGGAGGCTGATTAAATGAATTCAACTGACTTGCTTTGACTTCAGTTTAATGGTGGTATTTTCTTCCTAAATACCTCCCGCACATGTATCAGAATTGACACAGACTGAAATGTGCTCTAGAGTCCCCCAAGTCTGTGATGTAAATATCGGTTCATTCTTAAAGTACTTATGAACTGTTTTGTAAACATTTGCTTAATTTTCAAACCACATGCAGTCCAGCTAGTTCCATTGAATAGTCCTTAGTCATGTAAATACAGTCATGCAATGCTGAGTTTGTCTATTAGGCTTTGTCTACACTGGCGGCTTCTTGTGCAAGAACATCTTGCGCAAGTGTTCTTGTGCAAGAAGACTTGCGCAAGAAAACGTCCACACTGCCATGTGCGTCCTGTGCTTTTGCGCAAGAGCGCCCATGGCAGTGTGGACATTCTCTTGTGCAAGAAAGCTCTGATGGCCATTTTAGCCATAGGGCTTTCTTGTGCAAGAAATCCCTGCCGAGCGTCCACACTGCCCTCTTGCACAAGAGCTCCTGCGCAAGAGGGCTTACACCTGTTAAAAAAGAGCGTCGCTCTTGCTCAAGACGCCCTCTCTTACCATGCCGTACTGTAAATTTACTTGCGCAAGAGCGGGCGGGCAGTGTGGACGCTCTGCAGATTCTTGCGCAAGAACAGCCGTACTTGCGCAAGAAGCCGCGAATGTAGACATAGCCTTACTGTCCTACTAGCTGTCTTAGGGTGATACTAAGAAAAATAAGACTGGCTTGTTGGCAGTGGTCTACAGGAAGACTGCTACCTACAGGAGTGGCTTATGGTCTACAGCTCAGCCAGTAAGCCTGATACTATTGCTGGTACTTTGTTATTATGTAACAAACTTCAAAATTGTTAAGCTTGTCATGTTTCAGCTAAGAACTGTTGTACCTAAACAGACACGATTAGCTATCAGCAGACAATAGAGCTATTGAGGTGTAAAGCGTGCATGTAATTTCAATGGAAGCTCACATTAAAGAACAGCTCCCTGGCCTACTCCTGTTTAGATGATGCTACTTATTGGGACCTACTTCAGCAAAGCACTTAAGTTCATCCCTAATCACCCCACATATGCTTACTTCTTGGTGGTCCCAATTTAGGATGCAAGCAGTGCTGAGGGGTGCTTTTCTGAAAGGAGGCAATTGAATTAAACGTGTCCAAGTGTCTTGCTGAATGAGGAAAGCTTTGTGACTCCTAAAAATTCATGCCTGACATCTTGCCTATGTAACCCACACACCTTCTGGGTGTGGTTTATTGGCCCATGCAGAGTAAAAGAATGAGTTTGCTCTGCAGGCTTAGCTGAGAGCCAGCTGGCTTTTAGCTCAAGCTGTAGTAGAGGCTCCTATAGGAAGTTCCAAAGGTCCCAGGTTCAGTTCTGCCTTTTGGCGTTACACTCTACAAGGAATGATTTCTGATATTAAGAAGCTACAGTTAGTCACCATAAAGGTGTTTGTCTGCCTGAACTTAACTGCAGGAGCCAATTATTGCAGATCATCTCTTTTGTTATAATCTTGTCATCTGCTGTCATTCAAGTCATTACTAAAGCCCACTCCTACTAGCACTGTGCATGAAACTTGATTTTGCACCTTTCAAATCAATGGGAGTTTGGTCGTTGATTTCAAGGGGAGCTAGATCAGATCTTTAATGCCTATTTTTTGGGCAGTGTTTGCCAAACCAGGTCCTTAGAACATAGAATCGCAAGACGAGAAGGGACTTCAAGATCATCGGTCCAGTACCTTGCACTCACAGCAGGACTAAATATTATCTAAATCAAGGTAGTCATTTATCTTTGGCAAGGTCCAAATTTCTTGGTCAAGATACAGTCCAAGTCCAGGCGCCAGAGACAATAATAAAAAATAACAATGACAATACAAAGATTTCAGGGTCTGTTCAAAAGTATCTGGTGGCCTGGATTAGGCCCATCGTCCAGCTATTGACTATACCAGCTACACTAACCAGGCCAGGTGTTTGTCTAATCTGCTCTTAAAAATCTGCACTGATGAAGATTCTGCAGCTTCTTTAGGCAACTTATTTCAGTGCTTAATCACCCTGACTTCACTCTTGTTGCTTCAGTCACCCAATTGTAATTTTCTCTGCTCTCCTCTCCTGTCTAGCTCTCGATTAAGGTCACCTTTTTTGTACTTGCCATGGGCTTTTGTCCCTTGTGGGCCTATTTAAGGGCCTCCTCACTAGATTGGTGAGTCATTGTGTGTGAAGATGCTCTTCCCCTTCTTAGTCGGGGGAGCTCACCTCCAGCCAGTGGTCCTCTTTTCTGGAACAGCATCCCATGATTGAGGAAGGAGAAGCCCTCCTATTGACACCCTCCTTGCCAGCCACAAATTTGTCTCCAGGATGCCCCTGTTCCTGCCCTGGGCCTTTATCCTCAACCGGGAGGACGGCTATGAACACAACTTGTGCACCTGACCCCTTTGGCTTTGCTCCCAGAGCCCTGTAGTCTCTGCTGACTTTGCTCCGGGTCAGACCTGGCAGTATCATTAGCGCCCCCATAGCTGAGCCGCATGGGATGATGGTCAGAGGGATGAGCCTTAGCAACCTGTCCATAAACCCTTGGATACAAGCTACAAGGCAGGAAGTGCACCTGCTGGGACGGCACCTCAGGTTGGCAGATGGATGCATCCGTCCACCTTGACTGTCAGCCCCTTCTGCTGCCATCGTTGCCTCTGGGTGCAATGGCCATGAACTTCCTGGTTTTGGGGGCAACTGGCTGCAGGGTCTCACCTCTTATTGCTGGCATGGCAGCCTGGCTCTTCACTGCGATGGTGGAGGGGGGAGCTCTGTCTACTGCCCAAAGTGGCCAGCAGCCAGTTCTCTTTTGGTCTGTGGTGCTGCTGCTGTCAACTGGCCTCCTCCATCCCCGAGGAGCCAAACAAAACATCTTTCTGCACAGTGACAATCTTGTGGAAAGCGCATTGTTCGTGAGCACAAGCCACCCTTCCCACTTCAGCATCTAAAAATACTCAACTTTAGGAGGCGGTGGGTGATGGAGAAAATCACATTAATAGTTTGGCCTAAAAAATGTCACTTCTTATAACAAAATGATTCCTCCGTCTGGCATGAAAGAAGGCATTTCAAGCTTGTAAACTTGGACACTTTCAGGCCCTCCTTTTACTGAAAATAGGAGAGCCACTGGTTTCTCTTTACTGTAACAAGGCATCATTTCTGGGCTCAGCCCTTGTATTGCCATGATTTCATCCACCGCAAATATGCATTGGAATGATTATAAATCCCAAGGGATGGGGCTTTCAGACTGATATGTGTCTGGACCTTTAACAGCAGTGGTGCTGTAGGGCACTGCCCGTTGATAGTTATAAGTGCTTGGAACATGTCAGGAACCAGCCCAGGTAAACCTCCCAAGGAGGTGTGTGGAAATCACAGCCCCAAAGTCAGGAGGGGCAGGTTTTCACTCTGTGTGATGCTCAGCACCTGCCGAGCAATGTGGAGTCCATCAGTCAGGGCTGACCTAGACGCACACACTAAATGTGGGACACCTGTGCCTTCTGCTGTGGCTGTCTAGGGCTACCACCAGCTATGGGCAGCAGCGGCTCCCACAGCTCCAATCCCCTGGCTGCCTGCCTCCCAGTCCCATCGGACTCATTCCCCAGCCCCCTGCTCCACCTCCCACCCCTGTCAGATGCAGTCCCCCAGCTCCCCTACTCCACCTCCTGGCCCTAATCCTCCAGCCCCCCGCTCTACCTCCTGGCCCTAATCCTCCAGCCCCCCGCTCCACCTCCTGGCCCTAATCCTCCAGCCCCCCGCTCTACCTCCTGGCCCTAATCCTCCAGCTCCCCCGCTCCACCTCTCAGCCCCATCAGCTCCAACCCTTCAGTCCCTGGCTCCTCCTCCCAGCCCCTTTGTCCCCAGTCCCACCTCTCGCCCCAATCCCCCAGCACCTGTTCTGCCTCCTGGCCCCAACCCTCCAGCCCACACAATGCCTCACTCCACCTCCTGGCCCCAGTCCCTCAGCTCCCTGCTCCACTTCCCAGCCCCATCACATCCAGTCTCTTAGCTCCCCATCTCCTGCTCTGCTTTCCAGCCCCATCGACCCTAGCCCCGCTACCCCAATCTTCCGCCCCCGCCGCCCCAACTGCCTGCCAGTCTGCAGCTCCAGCCGGCTGTGACTGTCTGCCTGATCCCCCACCAGCCTCCCTTCCCTCCTTCTGCACCCCCCCCCATAGCTCCTGCCCCCACAGTCCTGAGCAGAGTCCCACCCTATGAAGTGGCTGCCATTCCCCCCCTCCCACCCCACCCCCTTCCACCCAAGGGATGGAGGGTGCAGGTATTTGGGCTGCATAGGGCACCAAAAACCTTAAGTACATCATTACTTGTGGGTGTCCCCTGGGTGCAGCAGCAGACTCCACTTCTGTCATTTGCAGTAGAGTTGAGTGGCGTCAGGACGCAGCCCCTCCCCTCACAGGAGTGTTAGCAGGGGAGTTCTGTGCCTACAGTGTATGGATCCACACTGCTGTTAACGAGGCACCAATCCTAGAATGCACTTCTGTACATGGTTGTTCCGTGCTGCGAAGCCTGCACTTCCAACCAGGGCTAGAGTGCCCAACATGACGTTCGTGCTGGCCCCAGGAGCAGGGCCAACACCACCGAGACAGACGCCCGCTCACTCTTTGTAGAACAACGAAGGCCTGAGCAAGGAGAACGTCTTCATTGCTGGCTGGCAACGTGCCTCCATTCTGACCCAGGGGTGTGACCTGCCAGGAGAGTTCACCCTGCCCAACTGCACAAGCCTTGGCTGCTTGGTTAGGAGGGGCTGTAAACTGGTGTCTCAATGGTGGATGCCCTGCTGAGGTGAAGGACTCGCCAGCTCATGGACAACATCTCCCTGTAGCCCATTGAGTGCAACTCTCACAGCGCCGCCTGGCATCCAGAGTGCTCCAAAGGGCTTTGCTAATGCCAATGGATTACCATATACGCTCGAACATAAGCCCATTCGTTTATAAGCCAACCCCCCAATTTACAGAGAAAAAAATGGTAAAAGTCACGGACCTGTTTATAAGCTGACTCCAGAATACAGATTCCAGGCCCAGCTCATCAGCATCAGCGTGGACTCAAGGACATGCAGGCTGCAGACATGAAGCCTCTCAGCTCCCATTGGTTGCTGTTCCCAGCCAATGAGAGCTGAGAGGTGCTGTGCCTGCAGCTTGCCCATCCCTCAGCCCACGTGCTTGAGGAACCTGTTCATAAGCCAACCGCTCCTCACTGCAGGATTTTTTTTCCAAAAAGAGTTGGCCTACGAACGAGTATAAATGGTAAGTCTTGCAACACCCCTGAGGCTCTGTCTAAGATTAAGGGCCACATGATGGGTGGCAGGTATGCTGGGCAGGGAAAGGCATTGCCTTCCCAAACTGCCAGCCTGGCGCCCCCCCCCCCCTTACTGGGGGGCTAAGAGGCTGGGGCCATACATCCTCCTCCCTCCCTATGCTCCAGGATCAGGGAGGCTTGTGCCGCATACCGCTCCACCAAGCTGTGATGCTGGGATGTGTGGCCTGGGAAGAAGGGGAGGGGGGCTGGGGCAGGTTTGGGGGCTTGCCTCCTGCAGCCCAACCTTCACCCATGGGCCACATCCAGAGACACTGAACTCTGTCTAGCAAATCTTAAATACAAGCAGGATTAGGCACTTGTTCAGGTTCCATTAAGTGATTTATAGACATCCAGAGACTGGACTTACACCTCTTGCTTCCCACTCATGTTCCTTACAGGCAGGGCGAGTAATCTGTTGGGTAACTACATGTGACTCCTCCTCCTGACCAAACCCACGCTGCTGTAGCTGTCTAGTGGCTTTGGCTGGCATCTCTGTGTAACCTCACCAGCCATCTTATTCCATGAGACGGCTCAAGAGGCAGGCGAGGGGGAAGAAGGGCGTCTATAAGGGATGCTGAGGATCTATTGCTCTGTAACTTCGCTGAGGTGGCTTGCCTGGGGAATGTGGTCTGACTGACTTGGATTACGTGTCTGAGTGTGACCATTTTTAACTGACATCAGCGTGCGTAAGACCGCCCTGGCTAAGCCAGCGTGACACGCCAGAAATCAAACCAATACGATGTATAATAAATGTGTTTTTTTATTTTAGGAAAGAGACTGAACCCTCCTCCCTCTCCTGCCCCCTGTTGCTGTTGTGCCGAGGGCAGGGCTTTACAAGAACCTGCTGTGCTAAGAAATAACAATAAGATGTTGCTTGTTGGCCTTCCGAGCGCTGCTGCGTTGACTCGATAGGTCTGGAATGAGCTCAACAGCTCTGACCATGAAAAGTTATGGGGTGTGGAAGTGCACTCTGATCTTTCACTCTTTTTTTGGAAGGGGCAGACCACTTTGCAGTTGAGATCACTACGCTAAGGCCTTATGTGGCAAGTAGCTATTTTTAAAACCGCGATGGAATCGGATGGAGATTTGATTATTAAAGCGTTTAAAGCGAGCAATCAAGTACCTAAAATGTGCAATATCACATGCATATTTGAGCCAGCAAATTTGTAATCCTGTTCCCAAAGTGGATCAGACACCCTGCGAACATGCTCTCATCGCAGTAACTATGACTTACAGTCAGCTGTCGGAAACCATACTCCAGATTAGATCCTCCCTGGTCTGGCACTTTGCAGTGACTGGTCCCAGATGAGAGATTTTGCAGGACCAGGGGAGTCATTTTTGGCCACACACCAGCTCCCACCCTCCCTGCCCCTCACAGCTAAGCTAAGCCATGTGTATTGGGCTTCCCAGCTCTTGCTCCTACCCCTGCAGCCCAGCTGGGCTGCACATCACCCCCTCACCCCATATAGCACAGGGCTCCTGCCTCCCCCCACAGTGTGCCAGAACTCTCTGATCCTGGAACATCCAAGGTCCTTCTGGACCACAGATGTTGCCAGACCAGAGGGTTCCAGTGTATAAAGGTGCAACCTGTATAGGCACAGTCTCATAGGGGTCGCCATGTTAGTCTGTAACTTTAAAAACAATGAGTGGTCCTGTGGCACCTTAGAGACAAACAAAAATTATATATCAGGCCTGAACAACATACAGCCCGCGGGCTGTATGCAGCTCGCAGGGGCTCACTGTGCGGCCCGTGACGACTATGGGCGGCGCGGCCCCATCCGATCCACCAGCTGGGTGGAGGAGCAGAGCACCACCGGGGAGGGGAAGTGCGGCGATTCTCGCCACTGGGCTGCCTGCGTGCAGCTCCGGTGCGAGGAGGCGGGCCGTGAGCCAGAGGGTGGGAAGCCGGCAGACACCAGGACGCTGGCGTGACGTGGCGTCGTGACATCACGGCCGGTGACCGCCGGATTCAAAAAAGGCTCTGGCAGCCCCTCAAACTGGAAGGCAGATGCCAGGTAGGGGAGGGGAAGGGGCTTGTGCTGAGGGGAGGGGGGCAGGTCAGGAGAAAGGGGAAGACACCAAGGGACAGGGCGCAGGAGAGACAAATGCCAGGGGGCAAGTGGAGACAATGAGGAAAAGGGCAGGAGCGGAGGTGTCAGTGGGAGGGGGGACAGGGTGATGCTGGTAGAGGAGAGGGTAAGGGCGTTGTGAGCCGTATTTTGTGCAGGCCTGATTTAATTGAAAAATTCTTAATAAAGTATCACCGCCCCCCCCACCACAAAACCTACCCTTGTGGCTAGGGTTGCCAGGTGTCCGGTTTTTTACCGGACAGTCTGGTATTTGCGCGCTCTTGCCTGGTAAAAAAAATCAGAAAATATCGGACATGTGTAATGTCCGGTATTTTCTGAATTTCCGGCTAGGCACTGGACGGAAGCCTGGTGGTGCCTCCTGTGGTTGCATGCTGAAGCCGGGCGGTGCGGGGTTTGTTTTTTTTTTGTTTTTTCTCGACAAAAATTTTTAGCCCACGTGTTCAGTATTTTTTGGGAGAGCATCTGGCAACCCTAGTTGTGGCCCACAGCTGGGTTTTTTTTGGAGTAATATGGCCCTCGCCACTTTCCAAGTTGTGCAGGCCTGTTATATATAATCATGAGCTTTCAGGGGTGTTTACCTGCATGGGTCTTTGACACATGTATGGATTGTGACTTGTGGTTGTACATCAGAGTAATCTTTCCCTGTGTACAGGCTAGACCAGAACACAGGGTCTGTACGGAAGATCTTAACTTCCTTTTCCTCATTCGTCAGAGGCTGCACTTCAAGTCTTAACCTTGGGCTGTGTCTACATTGGTGCAATCTTGCGCAAAAGTGGCTGCTTTTGCGCCAAAACTTGCTGCCTGTCTACACTGGCCGCCTGTTCTTGCGCAAGAACACTGACGTTCTAATGTATGGAATCAGTGCTCCTTGCACAAGAACTATGATGCTCTCGCTCAGGAATAAGCCCTCTTGCACAACTGTTTTTGCGCAAGAGGCCAGTGTAGACAGGCAACATGAATTTCTTGCGCAAGAAAGCTCTGTGGTTAAAATGGCCATCAGAGCTTTCTTGCGCAAGAGAGCGTCTACACTGGCATGGATGCTCTTGCGCAAAAGCACATCTCTTGTGCTAAAGCACATGCTAGTGTAGACGCTCTCTTCTGGAAGAGTTTTTGCACAAGAACTCTTCCGCAAAAGAGTTCTTGTGCAAAATCATGCCAGTGTAGACGTAGCCTTGGCGTTTTACTTAGGCAAAATAGTTTTAGATTGAATTGGGATGTAAGTCACGGCCCTGGACCCTCAGCTCGTGTCTGCTGCAGGTCGCAATGGGACAATCCTGCTCCCATTAGCTGACAGAGTAACAGCTGGCTCCCTCTCAGGCCAGGTTTGGACCTGAAAAGGCTCTAGGAAACCATTCCTTACATATGGTTACTGGTTCTATTGCATTGTATCTCAGGTAGGGATGTGAATGGTTAACTGCTTAACTGGTTAACCAGTAAGCATCTCCTTTACTGGGTTATGCTTACCAGTTACAGTTAACCGGCAGCCTGGCCAGGCTGCCAGAGCCCATCACCTCACAGGCGGGGGCTGCTCCAGCCTAGCCAGAGCAAGCCTTGCCTGCACTGGGTGCCACTGTAGCCCAGCTGGACTGGAGCAGCCTCCTGCCACCCCCATTTAAACAGTTAACCGGTTAAACTGGTTAACTGATTAAATGGGATTTTACATCCCTAATCTCGAGAATGCGTTTCTTAGTCTGAATATTAGGTGGAATTCAAGATACAAAGACATTCATGGATCCCTGTCCTAGGCTGGCTCTGTTTACACAGCGGTCTTTGTGTAATGTTCCTCCAAGAAGACGGGATGTCCCAGTGGACGGTTTGGAATAGCAATGCCTTCCCTCTTGTTTTATTACATACACGGTAAAAGCTTAATAGAAACATTGTGTATGGTGCCATGACCCTTGGCATATGTTTTGCTTGGCTTTTATATTTCAAATACATGAAACCTCCAACGCTCCTTTGGCTGCTTGATTGATTACCATTCCCTGGAGAATCATAACACCCTGGACTATCCACAAGAGACTCTGAATTAGCATTTATTTAATATTAAACCTGTCCCACTCGAAATTCCTTAAATGACTGACTTTTCTGCTCTTGTGATGAGTGCTGAAAAGACTTAAAATAAGAAATCCAGCCTCATCTGGCAGGATGATTGACAGCCAGGCTACAGTTGCTGCTTGTGAAAACTTTGCTCTGGCCACCTATCCAGGTTTGTTTCTTGGGTCTAATCCCAGAGGGGTAGCCAGGATAGTTTGTATCTGCAAAAACAGCAAAGAGTTCTGTGTCACCTTAAAGACTAACATTTATTTGGGTATAAACTTTTGTGGGCGAAGCCCCCCCTTTCTCAGATGGATTGAAATGGAAGCTACAGAGCATGCATAAATATACTTTTCTTGGGTTCATCCCTTGATCCCAGGTGAACAATGTGTCTTTGGGATGTATTTGTTACAACTGGTTTGAGTTTAATTAAAAACCCAAGTTTAGAATAGACGAGGTTTTGCAAAACCCCAACCAGAGGCTGGTTTGGACTTAAATTCCTTCTTAACCCCAACTCCCAATGTTTTTGGGAAGAGGTCTGCAAGGATGGGAAGACAAAACGAGTTATTATCCATTTCCAAGTACTAGTGCTGCAAAAGATAAAAGGCCTGTGTCTCCTCTCACACCAACTCAGATAAGATGCCTTCAAGGCATCTGGAGTTTCACTTGCGTGAAACTGTGTGCAACTTGGTGTTTCACTTGTGTCAGAATCAGGGCCCAGAGTGCAACAAATAGACTTTCTACTTGGTTAACTTCCTAACAGCACGTAGCAACTTCTGTCCCTCCTCAGGTTCACAATAATACCTTTGCTGGCTTTTGATAACTAGAAACGTCTCATCTCATCTGAAGCAGCAGGTTTTGCCCACAAAAGCTCATGATGCTATATATACAATACTATATATATCATTACTCCTGCAATGAGGAGTAACGGTAGTTCGAATTAGGAGCTTTAATTCGAACTACCTAGTCCGTGCCGTGTGTAGCCGCGGGCAGGGAGTTCGAACTACGGGGCATTTAAAAATGGCGGCACCCGGGAACATGCAAATAAAGCCCGGGATATTTAAATCCCGGGCTTCATTTGCAAGTTCGAATGCCTACATTAGCCACCCTAGTTCGAACTAGGGTGGCAGTGTAGACATACCCTGAGGGTGTGTCTACACAGCAAAGTTATTTCAGAATAATGGCCGTTATTCCAAAATAACTATCTGAGTGTCTACACAGCAATTCCATTATTTCAAAATAGTTTTGAAATAACGGACAGCTTATTCCGACTTCTGTAAACCTCATTCTACAAAGAATAATGCCTATTCTGAAATAGCTATTTTCAAATAAGGCGTGTATAGATGCTCCACTTCTGATATTTCAAAATAGCCCCTTACAAGGGCCATTCTAAGTTATTCCTTCTGGGGCTCTAAATCGAGATAGCACATCCACATTAGGGAAGCCTGCCTCAGACTGATTTTGAGGCTTCCCTGCAGTGTAGACGTGCTATTTCAAAATAAGCTATTTCGGAATAGCTTATTCCAAAATAACTGTGCAGTGTAGATGTAGCGTAAGGTACCACAGGACTACTCATTGTCACTAATGCATTGTCATCTTTAAAAGATTTCCTTTGCTTGTACATATGCCATCACTGTTAGAAGCACTGTACACTCCAATATAATCTTCTGCACAAACTGCCTATCCTTGTAATGCACCTTAAGATCCTGGGTACCTACATTACAATAAACTCAAGCATCAAGACATTGTTGGCTGTGCTATATCACAGTACCCCTTAGACCACCTCCTAGTACTCTTGTTCCCAGCAAAACACATCTGAACAAATGACTTCCACAAACGTAGGGCAATAATTACTAAAATCGGGGTTACTGGCCTCGTAAAGTCCTAAGCACTAGAAACCATGATTCTCCAATTACAGAAGTCTCTACGGAATCTACAGGTGAGATGACAGACTTGCCAGGCCCAGGACAAGGTGGAGGTCCCGGCTCCGTGCTCTCAGAAGAGGCGGGGCCTCAGGTAGAAGGGACAGGGCCTGGGCAGCCAGCCCATCAGCACCGCCAAGACTGTGCCCCCCGACGCTGGCCAGAGCTTACTATATGGTGCTTTGCAGTGCATCACGTGGGGCTTTGGCAGTGATTTAAAGGGCCCAGGGCTCCAGCTGCTGCCACAATAGCAGCGGTGGCAGCTGAGAGCCCTGGACCCCTTTGAATCACCAAGTCCCAGTAACTTTTATACAATTCTTTAAAAGTCAGTTCCACTGCTATTAAAATCTATAGGACTCTTCCTACAAGGATAGGAACAACCTATGGCCACTCTTGTGACTAAAACTCATTCTGGAGTTGAGCCATTGGGTTGATGGAAGCACCTTGATATTGGGAATGAGGGTCCCTGCCATGTTTAATAACCAGGGGAAGGGGGAATCTTATCTAGCAGAAGTCAAAGCAAAACTCCCCATTGACTCACCCTTAGGCTATGTCTACACTAGCGGATTCTTGCGCAAGAAAGGCCGTTATTCCACAGAGCATCCACACTGCCCGCCTGCTGTTGCGCAAGACGATTTACAGTGAAGCGTGGTAAGAGAGGGCTTCTTGCTCAAGAGCTGCGCTCGTTCTAACAAGTGTAAGCTCTCTTGCGCAAGAGGGCAGTGTGGATGCTTGGCAGGGGATTCTTGCGCAAGTAATCCCTATGGCTAAAATGGCCATAGGAGTTTTCTTGCACAAGAGAGCATCCACACTGCCCTGGACGCTCTTGCGTAAAAGCACATGGCCGTGTGGACGTGTTCTTGCACAAGAGTCCTTGCACAAGAACCCTTGTGCAAGATGTTCTTGCGCAAGAACCAGCCAGTGTGGACATAGTTTTAGAGTCTTGTTTGAGGTGCTATGTGCATGAAGTTCTGTGGTTTGGCCTGACTTAAAGATAGGCCTGAATCCCCTAGTTCAGAATCTGGATTGCAGATAGGGGTGGATTTCCCGAAAGTTTGGGGACTGGTCCGGAACTGGTGTATGGCTCAACCCTTATCTGAGCATGGACAAGAAAACCTCTTGAGCCAAAACCCAAGAGTTGTACAGGGATCAGGAAAGAATTTTCACCCACCCACCAAACAAGTACACCATGGGAGATTTTTTCTTGACTTTCTCTGCAGAAAACATTAGATCTCGGCCGCTGCTAAAACCAGGATATACTTAGAGCCAATCAGGCAAATATTCCACAGGGACAGAGAATATCTCTTTGCATCATTTCTGGGCACTCCTCCTAGACTTGCCTCTGACTTGTTTCAGATACAAAGCAATGGAATTCTTTTCAGTGCTCCACATATGGCAGCTATGAATGAGTTCATGGCCATATATTTAATCTCATGGCATGAGACTGATAAGGATAAATGTTATGTTAGCTGGTGCCTCAGGATCACAGCTCTTTGCATGTGCAACACTTGACCTCAGAGCAGTGTTGCATCTACCTAGAGAAGCTGTGACACTTAGGCACAACGAGGCCTCAAAGATTAGCCCTGGGAAGAAAGCGCCAAGGGATCAATCTGGATGTGGGCCACAGAAAGCATTTTGCAGTGGGAAGCAAGCCACCTTATCTGACCCCATTTCACACTGCGTCACTTGCCCACTCACTCAGCCCTGTTAAAACTGTGGTTGGAATATATTTAGCTCCTGAGCCTCCCTTATGCAACTCTGACCGGGCTTGGGCATTTGAGGTCCAAGATACAGCTTTCCAGGGAACTTACCTTATTCAAAATAAGGTCCCCGCAGCACCCCCCCAAATATCAGTCTACAATGTGGTCGATCCAAAGGCCGATGGATTGGGTCTACAGAGCTACTAACCTTAAACAGTCAGTTCCATCTTTATTTGCACCCTGAGGTGAATGTTTCCTGCTTTCTCAGGTAGGCCAGCTAACTCCTTGCCTCCCAAGCCATTAATGGTGTTGATGTCACTCGCCGGAGTAGCAGACAAACACCCACGCAAGAGCAGGGTTGCTAAATTCTGAAAGATTTTTTTAGCAACAGGGTAAAGAAAATTCTGGATGATCCAGCTTCTCCACAGTCATGTTGTTACGCAATATAAAGATAGTGCAAAAGGACAAAAAAGTGAACAGCCTTCAGTGCGTTAAATCGTACAACACAACACTCCTGCCTGTCAACTCAGCTGACAGTGACGGCACCTGTGAAACCCCAGCCCAGCTGGCAAACTGAGCTGGGCAGCAGGCAGGTGGCTGGGGAAGGACGGGGGACATAACTCAGCTGGACCCACAGCATGCTGGCTTAACACCCCTCCCCCACGCCCAAAACACACCAGGGCCTGGATCCTCTAGTTGTGGACAACAGGTGAAGCCCTCCTTTGGGAAGGCTAGTCCACTGGGCCTGCTCTTTCTGCCCAAGACTTTCCTCTCCACAGCCAAATGAGCCTGGGCCAGCCCCCCCAGTGTTAACCTGCCTCCAGCCCCAGCCCCGGCCTGCCCAAGCTCCAGACCACTGACTTGAGCTGAGCCCACACTGGCTTCAGGGTAGAGGGGGAGGGAGAGTGGGCCACAGCCTGGGTCAGAGGAGGCTTTGTGTGCCATGGCCTTTGATACTCACCACCCATGCCTCCAATCCTTACATATGCAAAACTTCTGTTTGACATCAGTGGGTGTTTCCACTGCCCACGGGCTGTGATCCAGATTAGAAAGGTGTTGCAATAGTGGGAGCTACTGGAAAAGAAGAGGGCTTGCAACTATCACTGTCACCGCATTTCTAAATACTCTCCCCCATTTCCAATTAGACCCAGAAGTACATAGCTGTCTGCCTTTGAACTGGCTGCTTGGATTTGGCCTCATTTTGATCCAGAACCACTCCAATTCCACCCTCTGCAGCAGGGACGACAGACATTTCTCCTGGCTTGTCCTACAGATTCTTATAAAAAAAAGAGTCACTTTCTTTTTATTACTTTCTCTGATAGGCCAGGTCTGAGTATCACTATTCTTCTTCATACTGATTTAATCCTTTAAGACCTTCCCCCAAAAATGTATACGAGACAAAATTAATGCCAATTTTGATAGGTATTTTTTCAATGATTATAATCAATAGAATGAGAATGAGCTCAACAGCTTAATACGAGCCAGTGACCAACTGTCCAAAGGTAACAATTTCTAATAACTAGTTACTGGCCCCGGTTAAAGGCAAATGTGATCTGGAGAAGAAAGCTCTGTATTGCATTAGCAGTCACCTGAGCTAGCCATTCCAACCCCTGGGCCCGTCTAACTTCTTGTCAATTGTGTAAATTAAGAATGACATATATTTTAGACTTTCCTTCCTTTAGTTCAGATCGTTTAAGAGTTTCCCCTTGCTTTAAAATATAAGTCCTAAGAATATAGTACACAGGAATGTCATAAAAAATTCATGTGCCCTCAGACCACAACTAATCCAGTTTTCCAGGTACAACCTTGATTCAGCACGGTACTTAAGCATTTGCCTAACCATAAGCATGTGAGAAGTCCTAGTGATTTAAATAGGAATAGTAATGTATTTAAGCAAGCTTACTCAATTAAAACCTAAGGGCAAGTCTACTTACTGGGAGATCCCCCCAGAGTTGATTTAGCAGGTCTAGTAAAGACTCGCTAAATGGAATACTGATTGTACTCTCAGCAACTCCAGTACTCTACTGGAATGAGAAGCATAAAGGGAGTCGACAGGAGATTTTCTCCTGTCAGCCCCCTACAGTGGAGACCTCCATCTAAGTTACGTTGACTCCAGAGCTACACTATTCAAGTAGCTGGGGTTGCATACCTTCCATTGACACTGGACTCTAGTATATATCCAATCTAAGACTTCCCAATTATGCAGCATCCAGCAGACCAGGACATTCATAAACATACTGAAAGGCAAGCTTAGTATTTCCATGTCAGCTGAGACCAACTTGTTCAGAGAGACTCTAGAATAACTACTGGCCCCTCTTACTGTGTCCAGCAAAGCTCTCTTTTTTCCCGGTTTTACTGTGCAGAAACAATCTACTTCTGCTTTAAATCTCTGAAAATAAGGAAAAGATCATGTCTAGAGCTTTTCAGCCTTTTTGGGCTGTCCACCATTATAATGTAGTTCTAGCCAATTGAAATTCTAGTGTGGAATTCCAATCAATCCCCGAGGCTATGTTTAGCTGCCACAGTCGATCTTCCGGGATTCAATTTAGCGGGTCTAGTGAAGACCCGCTAATTCAAACTGAGAGGGTGCCCCGTTGGCACCATTAGTCCAGCTCCTTACAAGGAGTAAGGAAAGTCGACCTCCCACTGTGTGGCTGGTGCAAAAACACAATTTAAGATATGTAATTAATGAAGCTGGAGTTGTGTGTCTCAGGTTGACCTTCCCCTTCAGAGTAGACCTGGCCATACTTACTATCAATAGTTTTTAACATCAGATTGGCTCAGTTTACAACTTGGTATTTATCTACTGCTTTACACCTTTAAAGCACTTTACAAACATAGCCTTACACAGCTGGAATGTTTCTGAAAAGGGGTGAATTGTAACTTGCCAAGTGTTGTGTAGCAAGTGGCAGAGCTATGATTAGAGAACTGGCTTCCTTGCTCAGTTAGGGTACTGCTGTCAGGGCCGGCCCTAGACCATATGGTGCTCAAGCAAGATGTGTCTTCAGCATCCTGCCCTATTTGTTAAATGTTTGAATAACTTATTTTTATTACATTTGTAACCCACTTCACGAGGTTGATGCACGATTTGCATGAATGATTTAGCCCTGTCATAGATGATAAATTTGCATGCTAGCATCGGTGAATCTGGATTTACCAAAAGTCTCAAAGTCTGGAATTTTCTACAAAAGTCTACAAAGGTCCAGAACATTCTAGGAGATTAATGAAAAATGAAACCAAATACAAAATACCTGAGACACACCAAACATTTCCCTTTTGTCACTAACAACAAAAATAGTACTCCAAGTCGGGTGCCCCTAAAACCAGTCCTGATTGCTATCGCACGCAGCACTGCAGAGCCATAACTGTTAGGGAAGTACAAAGCACAAATCTGGAACAGCTTTGGCAGCATGACTTACACACGGTCCTTCGTACTGGTGAAGTGGATGTAAGAAGTGAAAAGAGCAAAGCTCAGCTGTCCTAGAGCTGGTCTAGAGGGTTGATTGTAAGATTATTTTCTCCTTCTTTGTTTCCTTACCTTGTTTCTATTCCGATCAGTTTGAATTTGCCATTAATCTCAATGGGGAATAGGAATGGACTTTTTGGTCTCATCTCCTGCCAGATGAAATCTGAGTTCACTTATCACTAACAAATATACTTCAAAAACTTAAGCACCCCCATCCTGTATTTGACCTATGCAGATTTCTTGGCAGAATCAAACCTTTAGTTGGGCCATTTTGGCTGAGAAATGAGACAAACTGGAACCCAGTTTGCTCTCCTACCGCTCCAGTGGCTCTGGTGTACTCACCCTGCCACACCTTTGTAAGGTGTGCTGAATTGTTCTTACAAAAGCAGCTGATCCCTTAAGGGGCTGTTCTCGCAGTAATCCAACAGCAGCATTTGAATTGGTCCCATGGTAGTGAATATTGGATTTTCAAATTTGGATTGGAGGAAAAAGAAAATTTAATTCTAGGCCCAGTTGTTGTAGCTAGCTGATTGTAAAAAAAAAAAAAAAAAAGAGAGCACGCATCCTGAAAACCCTCCACACTGCAACGCCCTGCCCTGTGCCCCCTCCTGCACCCAAACTCCCTCCCTGAGACCTCCCCCTCCCATGTCCCAACCCTCTGCTTTGAGGTCTCACCCCAGAGTCCTTCCTACACCACACCCTGAACCTCCTCTCATGCCCCAAGCTCCTTCCTGCACTCAAATGCCCTCCCAGAGCCCACACCACGAACTCCAGATCCCTCTGCTCTGAGCCCCCTCCTGTACTCCAAACTTGTCATCCCCATCCCAGAGCCTGTACCTTTTCCCACACCCCTGCCCCAGCCCTGGGAAAATGAGTGAGCAACAGAGGGAGGACGGATGGAGTAAGCAGGGCCAGAGCCTCAGAGAAGGGGTGGAGCAGGAACAGGGTCTTGGGAGAAGGGAGTAGAGCAAGGGTATTCAGTTTTGTGCAGTTATGAAGTAGGCAACCCTAACATGGCTGAAACAACACTATAGTCAAAATATTACAAAAGCTCGCCATAGATCCGATCTACTGCCAGTTATAGGCTGGGAAAAATTGGATTCTAGTTTCCAAAAGGTTTAGTGCAATACGGACAGTGCACAAGTCCAGAATCGGTCCGTGCACATGTATCTACAGTACACAATCACAATGATGCACTGCCATCTTTTGCTTATGCAGTGCAATAGCAAATTCTACTGACAGTAACAGGACTTACCAGGCCCAATCTCAGCTTCTGTAACTGTGGCTAATGATTGGCACTGTAGCATTTCATCTGACCACCAAACTTGTAGGCAGACAAGCTGTAAAATATATGCCAACTCTTCCCCATTTTTATTCAATTTTATGATACAATAGCCCAAGTTCCTACTTAGATTCTGAATTTTGTTCTGATCACTTATTAACTGATCTGAGTAAACCAAAGTTAGGTTTAATTTCTCTTGTAAAAATAAAATCTGTTTTAGATGTTGCACCAGAAAATAAAATTGAAACTTCATCACCATGGTAAATTCATAGATTCCAAGACTAGAAGGATCATTTTGATGATCTAGTCTGACCTCTTGTATACTACAAGCTGTAGAACTTCCTCCAAATCAGTCCTAGATTGCATCTTTTAGAGAAATTACCCCCTGCGTGACTACAACACCCGAAATCTTTCAGCCTAGGGCCCTCTAGGCTCCAGTGTGCAAGGGGAATGTCTTTCTCCCTCTCAATCAGGAGCCACACAAGCGAGGGTTTTGTTGGGTTCCCTCCCTCCCCCTTCTCACTTGTGTGCAGCCCCTGACTAGTTTTCCTGTGGATCAGCAGCCAACCCAAAAAGGTTCCCCACCCCAGCCCTATAAGTACAGCCTATATTTTTTGTTCCTAGATGTATGTGTTTAACTTTAGTTGTATCAAAACCATTTTGTTTGCTTTCTCCTAATTTACCTCCATTATTTACTGTTCTTCCAATTTTTGTGACAGTTGCAAACTTTCAGTAAAGACTTTCTTTCAGGTCATTAATAAAAATGTTAACTAGTGTAGAGTTGAAACCAATAGGTTGAATTTGTAAGTGGAGCATTCACACTATCAAGTCCATTATTTTGAAATAATGGGCCACTTATTTGAAATCTGTACTCCTGATTTTCCTTGGGGAATACTACTAATTTCAAAATAGTGATTTAAAAATAGTGTTAACATGGACACTCCAGTGCTACTATTTCAAAATAACTACTCCCCAGAGTAATTTGAACTAATTACTTCCCGGGGCTCTAAGTCAAGTTAGTGCGGCTACATTAATGGAGCCTGCCTCAGACTTATTTTGAGGCTTCCCTGTAGTATGGACATGCTATTTCAATTTTATTATTTTGGAAGATGTTAAATCAGTTTGAGTTATTTGAAAATAGTTTCGTAGTGTAGACGTGCCATTAGATGCAACTTATCTGAATGTTAGTTTTTAAAATCTAATTTTAATGGCTTCTGTTTCACATTGTTCAGAGATTCTCGTGGAATGGAAAGAGAGATCTTCACCATATGATGAAACCATATAATGCAGTGGTCCCCATGGTACCCGGCACATGCGCGGCCCCCGCCCCCGGGCGCATGCACGGCCCTGCCCCCCGGGCGGCCCAGCAGCCCTGAGCAGCGCCCGCCATCCAAAAAGGTTGGGGACCACTGATATAATGTGTTCCCCCTTCCTCAATTAAAAACAAAAATATTTATTGAATACTTCTGCTTTTTTTCCTGCATTACTACAGATAATTCTACCATTTCCACTGAGTAATGGACAATATCAGTGGCAGGACTTTTTGTTCCTAATGAGCATTTAAAAAAAACTAAATCCCTTTTGTCCTCAGCTCTGCTGACCATAGAGTTTGCCTTGTGTTCTTTGGCTTCCCCTATCAATTTGCTACAATTCCTCTTTCTCATTTGCTATTTTTAAGTTGTTTATAGTTGCCTTCACTTTGCCTCTAAACCAGATTTTTTTTTTAACCAATAGGACCATTGCGGGATTGTGGCTTTTTGGGGATCCAGTAAGTTCTTAGATAATTCCCAGCTATTCACACCTATTATTTAAATTCTTCCTGCTTCATAATTATTTTCAGTTTTGTTATACTGGCCCTATTAAAGCATGTATAGATAGGTTTGAACTCTATTCAGCTTACATAACCAAGTCATGGTCACTTGTACTAAAGCTATGGTTCACTTTTAATTGTGTGATCAGCTCTTCTTTATCTGTTAGAACAAGGTCTAATATAGAATTTCCCCATGTTGGCTACAACCCTTCTTTAGTGAGGAAGTTGTCATCTTTGTTAGAAATTCTAAGGATGTCTTTAGTACTGGCAGTATGAAACCTTCAGTATATGTCACTTCAGTTAAGTCCCCTCTCATGATCATGCAACTTTTCTTTTCTACATGTTACAGACAGGTGTCTAAGGAAATGGTCATTCTTTTCCAAACTATGATTTGGTGATCTGTAGCAGGCATCTTGAGCTCTCTCTTAGGACTTGATCCTCCTTAACTTTAGAAGAAAACGATTGTTGAATGCTTATCCTGACTTGGAAACAGGTAATGCAATTTTTGACAGAGTGCTGCTATTCCTCCCATTTTGCCCACTCAATCCTGCTTAAACTAAGTTATAACCATTGATTTTTAAACATTCCAATAAATACCAGTCATCCTCTATAGGTTTTAGTATTAGCAACTCAGTCCAATTTATGCTCACAGATGAGCAATACTCGTTTATTACCTAGGCTTCCCACTTGTGTGTAGAGGTAATTCAATTTCTTTTTGTGTCCTTTGATCAATTTTGTTCTCAACCTCTCCATTTTGTGCTAAAAACATCTCATGCCACCACTTTCCACTTAGGGTGAATTTAAGGCCTCTTTGTACTCCTGCTCTGGAGAAAAGGAACTTGACTTGGCCTAGGACGTGGGCTACCTTGCAAGGGATATAGCATGGCCTCTCTGAAACAAAGCAGCTAAACAGCTAATAAGCCTTATGCTAATAAAAGGACATTAGAGGTGCTCCAGGGAGGGAGGTATAGAACACAGCTTTCTGGCCAGGGACAGCAGCATGAACAGGGTTGAGGGCAGGATCGCCACAGCAGACAAAATACCAGTGCAGAGTGTTGGGTCCTGCAGGTGGCGGCCTGACTTGCTGCTGTTTTTCCCCATTGTGATTCTGGTAGGTCTGCAGGTATCTGATTTATATCCATAGATACAAATTTTGTAACCACACAGAGCTCTAGTGACCTACCCAAGCCCCATAGTGAGTCATTTCGGATTAGGCCCTGATTCAGCACAGTGCTATACTGCCTGGGGGCTTAAGGTCTTAAATCAATGGAATTGGGGAGCCTACATCTCTTTTGAGTATCTGGGCCTTTGACCTTGCTCACGTAAAGTATTTCACAGGCGTGACACATCCCAACACAAGCATTCAGACATTTCCATGTTTATTATTTCAAAGTACACTATATACATCATATATAGTCATGTCTTGAAAAAACTTCATTTTATACAGAAACATATCTACAAAATTAACAATTTAAATCAACAGTGAGTATCTCGTCAAATACACATATGTACATATTGGAAGATTGATCATTTTCATCATCAGAGAATGGGTAAGTGAAACTCATACAACTGTATCATTTTGTATCAGCTGAAAATTCTTTATATTTGGCAACATTTTCAATTATGTTTTTTATGGGCATGAAATGTTGGATTTCTTGTTCCACCTACTGTTACTAATGGTTAATATCAAACAGTCTTTTGTGTCAATAGTTTAAAAAGTCATGAGTAAAAGTACTGCCTATTATTGATAGTTCATGCACAGGTCTATACATCTGAAACACCTCACTGCTTCTAAAATAAGTAGTGGGTGGAAAATTTCAGGTAAGAACACAAAGCAATTAAACTGCAATGCCAAACCAGTTTCAAAAGTTATACTATTTATACTATTTATTTATGCTATTTTCTGTTGCCAGCAACAAGCAAAGAGCATCAGTAAGCCACTGAAGAGCAGAAAAATGTTTTGGGAACACAGACCAGACTCCAGTGTTTTTAGGCATCTATCCACAAAAAGTGAACTTAATGTATGTAAGTGGATTTAAAAGGGAAAGCACAGCTGATGTCTGGCATTCAGAGTACCATTCAGACACATGGGTCTGACTTTATAATCTGAAATAGGATTTTCCATGTTGTGGAAAGACCATCACAACTGGGCAGTCAGAAACAGATTTTCTTTTGGACCTGCAAACACATCAGCCAGGTGTGTTACAAAATTGCAAATTTAACTTCAGATCACAGATGTAACTAACAAAGTTTATATGGGTATTTTCAGAGGGAACTTGAGGCAGCTAAATACTTAGTACCACTAATCAGAGGGGTAGCTGTGTTAGTCTGGATCTGCAAAAGCAAGAAGTAGTCCTGTGGCACCTTATAGACTAACAGATGTATGCTCCAATACATCTGTTACTCTATAAGGTGCCACAGGACTCATTGTCACTAGTACCACTACATTTCACTGGACAGTAGGCACCTAGCAACCTGTGGCTCCTTCTGAAAACACTGGTCTTAGTTTATATGTGGATACTCTACTTCCCATAGCTCAACATACTGATAAAGCTTATGCAACACCGAAGTCCCCAAAATAAGGATCAAGTGGATACAACTGTTGCATAGGCCTTGTGCTGATTCTATAGAGGGCTAGATTTCCCTTTGATTTCAAGCTATTCCCCTAGAAAAGCAGCAACATAGCCTTAGTTAAAAGAGTTAAATGCCTTTTTTTACCTCCACCAAAGAAATATTCTGACTCTTGCTGTATACCATGAAAATACTAGCATATTAGTCAGACAAGAATATTCATGAGGAAAGCACAAGTTTCCTTAAATTGCAACATCATCTTGCATATGAAAACGGACATCTGTATAGTCAAGCAAAACTACTCTCTCAAAAATTATTCCTACAGCAATCTGCCATCATACTTTTGACTTGATAAAGACTTGCATAGAGCTAATATAAAATACTGGAGTGCCATATCCATCTGTGACAGGGGCATTAAAGGAAAAATTTATACAAAACATCTGAAAAGACTATAATGAACATAAGGATGTCATGACCACTACATATACAAGTTATACAACAACAAAAACCATGCAAGTGCGTAGTGTTTATAACACAGAGAAAGCAGCACTTTTCTTCTAGACAAAAAGATAACCAGGTGCTCTAAAATAATTTAAGAGCTGGAATGATACAATGCCATAAAGCAATAAGAATTTCCACAATATCATTGCACTTATCCCATCTGTATCACATTTCTTTGCTACGTTCACATTAAACAGCTGCAGAATAACACAATAAGTTACATTAATATTAAATGCCATTTCTCATCTATTCTCTGGAGTAAGTTTGATTTCAGAATCTAAATAGTGGAAACACTCAGTTTCTTGTATTTTTTTCAATGCATGCAAATAACAGATCTGGTAATGTAGGGGTGAAAAAGTAAAGAGTTATGTTATTTGGACATGTGACCTTTGTTCCGCCATAGGGTCTAATTCTCTCAGGCAAACTTACCAGTCCACTTGCCTTCAAGAGGGGCCAGAATTTTACCCAGTGGCACAACTCCCATTGAAATAAATGAAACTAAGATTCTCTCCTTAAAAGGTTAACAGTTTCATACACGCTACCCCTCATAGTAAAGGAGAGGTAATCTGAGACAGCCTGTGTAAGCTTTCAGGCTGCAGGACTGGTTTATATGTTCTCAGATCTAGAAAAAAAAGGTAATAAAAAAACCCTCTAACATTAAAAGTAGGGCACATTTTCTCCAACCCTCCTCCAAGTTTCAAGTCAATAGTTTTTACCTTCTTCCAAATCAATGCTTGATTTAAAATAAAAATGACAATTATTCAGGATTCATAAGGAACTCTAAGCAGATCTGGACTTGATCCTGCAAGCAATTATGCATATCGCTTAATTTTACATGCAGGAACAAAAATTTCATAGTTTATTCTCATAGAGCAAGTTAATCACTTAAAGGTAAAATCTTCAGAAGGGCCAAAGTGATTCAGAGGCTTTAGAAAATTATATATAGGCACCTACATTACTTAGATATCTTGGTAACTTTAACTCTAATTTTCAAACAGAGTAAAGTTTGCACATTAAGTAAGAGAGTGGGAGATGAATGGGTATGAGAAACATTTTAAGAGATTAATGGGCAACAGTGAAATAAGGTTTTATATATGTGGCCTTTCAAATTAATAAAATGGCTACTGTTAAACTGTGGAGTGTCATTTGTATATGTGCACCTAAATACTTTTATGACAACAGGAAGTGCAAATATTTAATAAATACAATATAAACCCTAAATATATATATTTACAAGATGAATTGGTTTGACTCAGAGGCATTATATGGGCACTAATCCCATAAAATACACATTTACTGTAGGTATGGAACCATTCCAGTCCATCAAAGTTACCTTTATTTAATATTAAACTGTAGAAAATATTGTGACTCTGCCTTAAGGCAACACCATTCTTATTTCCCCATCATTTTGTAAATGAAGGGTAGAGATATAAACTGAAATTTCAAGCTATGGTCACAATTAAGTCATTTTGACAGGCTGTAATCACTCATATTATTAAAGTTGAAAGTGTCTGATTTTTGTATGGCTTCTACAGTTTAACCAATAAATTAAAATTCACCATTCAAATATACTTTATCTTTTATGGTGAGTTTTACAAGCTGAGCTATACTTACAATTAAGATGACTAAGCAAGTTGGGAGGGTTTATTTTTAAAGGATCGGAATGTCTTGGAATCAGGGACTATGTATATAAATAATGGACAACTTAACTCTCACACTTTAAAATGGTTAATTATATTGAAAATCAAACTTATTTTACAAAATCTACCTGAGTTCGAAGTTATTCAGATTAATATGTCTATAGATCTGGATTTTATGAAAAATGTGATGAGTTGATCACTCTGATATAACTGAAAATGCCTAGTATCAGCCACAGAAGCTTCTTGTTCTAATTTCTTGCTAGTTTTTTTTTTTTAAGTCAATTCATACTAAGTTTCCAGGGAAGCCATTAAACTTTTGTCAATTGATAAAATATGCATCATATCCTTAATTATTTTTACAAGAGTTAATTATGAAGCCCCTTTCCCATGCATATATTAATTATTTAATTTAAATATAATCAAATGCTTATAGAATAGGGAAGATGTCTGAAAGCCCAGGAAGCTCAGTAGCACTGGTTATGTTCCACGGAAAATCAATCTGGGTTCCCCCCCCAGCTTAATCATTAGCAGGCTGTTTAATTGCACGATGCAGAAATTAAAATCTCACTGAAGTGTACTTTACATGTAGTGCACACTGCAAAGCATCTGGATGCCTTCGTTTCAGAGAAGAGCTCTACAGAGAAGGTAGCCTACAGTAAAGTTCATCAATGGCTGAGGCAAAACAAACTTCACACCAACCCTCTCATGTCAAGAAGGACAACTTGTGTGGTTAAAGGTTTGCTGGACTGGGTCTTGCCATTGGTTGACACTCAGTTTACAGGAGAAACTTTAAAATGAGAGTCTGTAGCACCTCCTTCTTTGTTCTGAGTGTGTTCCATAGTTGGTTACACTTACTTCATCCTCTGTTCTAGTTCATGCTGTTGCTTAATAAGCCGTTCTATTTCTGTTCCTAGTGTCTGCAGATTTTCCTTTGAAGAGAAAAGGAAATGAGAGGTAAGCATCAATAAATGCAACATACAATATGAATTTAAATCACCACTTGCCATCAACATTAGTGGACTGCTACCTGAAAATAGCATGCTCATACTTGGCAATGAAAAGGTGAGGGAGCAACCTCTCTCTCCATACTTTTATGGTGATGACGATATTTTCCTTTAGAGCATCTTTACTATAGATTTTAGGATTCTAATGAGCACGCCAAAAAGGTATGCTGCTTCTGTTCAAAGCTCAAACTAATAAATATACAAAGATACAGACATGAAATCAGAGAGCTGCTTCTAGATACATTCCTTACTAATTGTTAGTCATGAGCCTAAAAGTAGGAGAATCATCCCCATTTTACAAAATATACAACATACACTCACAATTCCAATCTGTATAGAAATCAGAACAGGTGTCTTTTGAACATATTCTTGCTCTTACTGAGTGCTGCCAATATTGTGACTAACCATAACGACTTAATCTCTTTTGGTTGACACTCAGTTTACAGGAGTTCAGGGCAATATTTATTTAAGAACAGCAAAAATGTTTGCCTCTCAGAATGAAAGGCTATCATGAGTACTCACTTTCAGTGTAATATTCTTTAATAAAGTATCCTCTAGCACAGCCTGTAGTTTCCTGTTTATCTCCAGAGAGAGTTCTAACGTGAGCCCACTGTCTGCGGGATGCGATGTGTACAGGGATGCCATGATGCCACCACGCCTGCTCAAATGAACTTTGTTAAAATCAGAGGCTTCTGAGGACAGCGTGCCAGCTTCTTCCCGCAAAATGTAACTCTGAATAATTCTGGAAAAAATGAGAGAGATCAGTGTCAAACTGCAAGTATTGAGTTATGATACAGGATTCTTGGTGCGAGATATTTATATTATATTTTGGTTACAACAACATAGATCATCACATGCATCATGTCAAGAGCAAGAAAAAGCTCCAAGGTGTAATCAGGTAGGGAAATGTCTGAAGTCATTTCTTGCCAAACACAGAGTAATTTCCTTTTTCACACAACAGCAGCAAACATAATTCAAAACAAACATTTCCAGGGTCCACTCATAAGGAGACACCAAGGATGAAATTCTTACTCCCATTTAGGTCAATAGCAAAGCTCCCTGACTTCAGTGTGTTAGTATTTCACCCCATTTTTGCTATGTCTAGACTACGTTCTAGTTTTGAAAGATATGCTAATTCCCTGGGGATTTGCATATCTTCTTCCAATCTCACTTTCGAAAGTAGATCTTTTGAAAGTGAAAGTCTGGATGCAAGGGGTTTTTCGGAAAAACACCCTTTTTCAAAAAAAAACATTCTTCCTTAAAAAATGGAAAGTGAAATCGGAAATAGAACGTAGTTTAGATGTACCCTTAGTGACAAAAACCAACCCCAGTACTGAAGACCATCACTTCAGCAAAGGGCTAAAGTGCTTGGAGTAGGGACCATCTTTTTTTGCATTTGTACACCATCGAGCACAATAAGGTCCTGGTCCATGACTTGG
The DNA here is from genome assembly GCA_032595735.1 of Pelochelys cantorii. Taxonomy (NCBI): domain Eukaryota; kingdom Metazoa; phylum Chordata; order Testudines; family Trionychidae; genus Pelochelys; species Pelochelys cantorii. The sequence goes on along the minus strand of CM064333.1, from coordinate 63,246,477 downwards.
ACACCCAGATGCAAGAGTAAAGCACGTAGTAATAAAAGGGTGTGAATTGCAATTGTTCTTGGAGTTCAGAATCTTATTATATAGCTTGACTTAAAAACCAAAGCATTTCCAGGAAATGTCTGTCAGTTTTGTTAGCAGAAAAACTGAAAGGTGAGATTTTGCAAAAATATTTTGCAAAAGCACAAGTCACAAATCCCCAAAAGTTGCAAGCCTGTGCAAACTTAATTCCACCCTCTTCTGCTTATGCATTATAATACAGTCTTTAATTACATGATCTTTTTCTATAGTTCCCTGTGTTATTCCATGCACAGGATGGAGCTGTTCTGGGGATGAAGAGTTGTGAAGGAGACTGTCAGTAAAACCCATGCCTCATTTGATGAAGTTGGAAGGTGTGCAGTGAATGAGACAGGGGATGACAGGAAGAATGGCATCATACGTAAGGCAGCTGAATGCTAACCTGGATAACTGGATTCTACCCCTGCCTCTGCCACGGAGTTCTTTTGTGAGAGTGGGCAAATCACTTAAAGTTTTCACAGATGGTTACTCATTGTGGGTTCCTTATTTTCTGGATGCTTTGTGTGAGACCTTGGAATTTGATTTGCAGAAATGCTGAACATTCATAGCTGCTACTGAAGTCACTAGTAGCTATGCTTTGAATGTATAAAGTGCTATGTCTTGCTAAGTACTCAAACACTAGGGCCCAATTTTTCAAACTGGACACTAAGACTGGTAGACACTTTTAACCTTACTCTCTGTGCCTCAATTTCCACTTGTAAAAGGCAGATAATATCGCCTTTTCTCACATGGATATTGTAAAAATACATATATGATGTATATGAAGTACTCAGCCCCTATAGTGATGAGCTCCACAGAAAAGCCCATGAAGAAATTAACAATTCTGTCTTCAGAGTTTGAATAGTGGACAGTAAATAAAGTCTAGGGCCACACACAGAATAGATAGGACAAAACAAAACAGTGAGTAGCTGCTTAATGGCTGGGCACTGTCCCTCTTGCTCAGAATGAATTCACATGAAAGGCAGTAGCTACTGAGAATTTAAAAATTGCACTAGGTTTCTCTGAAAGTTTTCAATTTGTTACTTATAAAGGAAGGCTGCTTTTCCAAACAGCCTGTGTTTTAATACAGAAAACATCAAACACATTACTCATTTTTATTATGTTTTTGAAGTGCCAAATGTATTATTGTTTGGTGTCTTCCTAGATAGTCATTTCCCATTCTGTATGTGTGAAACTGTTCCTTCCCAAGTGCAGTACTTTGCATTTGCCACGAATGAGACAGCTTGTTTAGCATTTCTATTGTAGTAGTGCCTAAGGAACCCAATCACGGATCAAGACCCAGTGTTATAAGCTCTGTACTAGCATTCAGGGGGTCCCTCCCCCAGGGAGCTCACAAACTATACTCTTTTATGAGACACTATCTCATGGGGTGGCAGGCATCACCATAATAGATGAGTGCACGTGATAATGGTTAGATTTAATAGCAAAACAAAATTCATTCATTCATTCAAAAAAAAAACGTATATTACAGCAATACTGAATGAACAGACCTTGGCCTACTAGCTGGGTTCCTGTCTAAGTGACAGCAGATCCCACAGCTTTCCAAGAACGGAAAAGAGGTATTTTATAACATTCTAAAATTTGAGACAAAGCCAAGCCAATATTTTGTTACAATGGGTGTAAATCATCATTTATTATCTGTATTACAGCTGCACTCAGAGGCTCCCGTCAGGAACTGTATCAGGCTCTGAATCATCAGCGGACCTCTCAGCCAAGAAGCGATTCATCGAACAGCATCTTTATGGGAGAGAAGAACTTGACTGTCTGTACCAGTGTCACACCTCATATAGCCAGAGGGAATCACTACTGGAACAGAGAGAGGCACTGTTGACAAGGTGAAAACCTGCACGGCTGGTAGCTCCTGACAAATTTAAGGAGCAAATAGGACTAAGCCACAGATTCAGAGCCTGCATAGTAAATAGTTTAGTAACTGTTCACAAAAAATAAAGGTGAAAAATAAAATCTGAAAACTGCAGCCACAGCAAACCTATCATTTAACATTTTTCTGCCTCAAGTTAATTGTGTGTGTGATGGAAGAGTCGGAGTGTTACGATCCAGAGCAGTAACTGAGAGCCAACACTATGTGATCCAAACGCCATACATACTTGGTTTTTTTTCTGATTTCTTCCACCAGTTGCTTAATGTGATCCTCCATGAATTCCATCTTTTCATTTTTCCGAGCATGAGCCCTCTGTAGTTTTACTATTCTCTCAATCAAGACAGCCTTGTCCACTTCCGGGAAGCTATCCACAGCTCTTGAAGATCCAGTATTCTCAGGTGAGCGATCTTCATTGCTGCTTCGAACATTAAGGGACCCTATCAACAGTCATGTGTTTATTACAGTGTACACAGTTCTAAAAGTACTTTTTGCCAAGTACACTGTTACACTACATCACCAAGAACCTTTAATACTACTATAAATTCTGTCCACACTACAGAGTTGTATCAGCTTAACTGTATCATGTTCTAAACAGCTATAATTTCAGAGGGATAGCTGGGTTAGTCTGTTTCAGCAAACTCCTAATTGTTTAAACAGCTATAATTAAACTTTACTGAAAAAAGCTGTGTATAGAGCAGTGAAACTATTAAATACAAAAATACTGCAGAGTTAACACTTTCAGGTTGATGGCAGGGAAACTCTGGAAGCAACTTTAAAAGTGAAGGGGGAAGCACAAAAGGAAAAGAAAAGGCTACCTCTCTCAAACACAACCTTATGGGCTCAGGATGCATACCTAATTAAATTTAACCTAATTTAAAACTATATATCAAATCAATCGGGCAAATAAATGCCAACAACACTGAGGGAAAAAAGACCTGTTTCACCATGGTACAACAAGAAATAAATGTTACATAAGCACATTGGTGCCTTTAAACGTGCCAATTGATTTACCAATTATACAGTGCCAATTGTCAGTTAGTGCAATTAAACAACACTGGAGGCAGCTACTGATTTTTGTTTGCTTTTGGCAACATGTAAAAAGTGTCATCTAAGGTATCTCTGAACATAAAAGCAGCAAGTTCAAAAAGACAAAGAGTAAAAAAACTAGACCATCTATAAAAAAAAACAACCACCCCCAACAGATGGTTACCCCCAGGACTTTCACTATGAAGACTGACAATATTCCATAAGACTTGGGGTTCTACAGGAGAAAGGTTTGTAGAAGTGCTAACAAAAGCATTGATCAGAAGTACATAATCTACAGTAATAACCAATGACTATTTAAAAACAAACACCTTTCATCTGTGCCAGTAAAATAAGTTTTGAGTTATCAAAATTGAACAGAGAAGGCAGAATTGCTATGTGTTATGTTACCTGATGAGCTGGAACGACTCCCCATACTGCTAACTTCTTTATCGTAGCTGCCATTTTCAATCTGATCCAATTTCTTTCGTGCTAACAAAAAACACAATGAGGTTTACCAAAATGGGGAAAAAATTTAAGGAAACAAGACACCGCCCCAATCCAACAGGAACTGAGACAGTCCAAGTCATACATATCAAAATACTAGTGATTAACAAACCATCTGAATCACTAAGTGCTTGGTCTAATACCCACTGGATCAGTCTTAGTCAGTGTTTCTCAACCTTTTTTTATAAAGTACCCCCTTTAAAAAAAAAATTTAAGTACCTCCAGTACCTACAGTTTTCAGACAATTTTTTTTTCTACCATTGCAACACATCTGTTTAAACAACTTAATCGTAGCCGGGCAGGCGATGAAATTTTTGGGTGTAAAAAGTACAAAAATAATAAAGCGCTGTAAAACTTAAAACAAAAATTCAGTTTTCTCCAAATTTCAGTTGTGCTGATATACCCCCCAGACTTCTCTCAATTACCCCTGAGGGTACTCGTACCACTGGTTGAGAAATACTAGTCTAAGTGAAGAGAGAATTCTATCGCTGGATTATCATGAGACTAATACTTAAGCCATGCTTTATTATTGATATGGCATGCTCTTTAAACTGTTAAATGTATGCTGCGACACAGCTCTGCTCTCTGGAGATCAGTTATTCTGTGACTGCTATCACTACTGGGAGCTGGCGGCAGTGTCTGTGCCCAGATGTTGAATAGTGCCAGCATAAGAAGTATGAGCACAGGTGTGTTCATACCAGTATAAGAGAGTAAACAGAACTTCCTCTTGCAATATATGAATGGTACACAACAGGAATTTCCATATAAATTCCAAACACTTGAATAAGCCAAACTGCACTCAAAATTCAGAGTTTATTAACTCCCGTATGATTAATGTTCTTAACTTCCTGAAAGTACAAAATTAATCAGCCTCTTTATGCGTAATATGTATTTAAATAGAAAAAGCGCTTCCTTAATATTAAACAACAAATGTTACCAACAATAACTCTGGCTACCGTAGGCACTTAGTAAATCTTCTGAGGTGTCTTGAATAGACTTCTCTGTAGTGATCAGGAATTGCATGAATCTGATTACCATGAATGAAGTCTCAACTGTCATATCCCATTTGAAGTCACAAAATAGCATGCAAACCAAGAATGTGTGAATCCCTTCCAGTATTTCTATATTTTAATCAAGTCAGCATTTGAAAAACTACACATGTAACATGCCAGCAATTTACTTCCTACGAGATTCAATTAGTGGGCCAATCCAGCAAGCCCTCCATCCACAAAACTCCTATTTGATATAAAGGATGCCTCTACGGATTTCACCCTAACAGAACATATGGATGCAGGCAGGAATCCTTCTCTAACAGCCGATGCTAGAAGCAAGGAGGACTAGGTTAGTACACTCGAGTGGACATAGAACTAGATCTGAAAAGAAAAAAAAACAAAGTTTCAACCTTGCTGAAGTTGCTTGGTGAGGTCTTTAAGATTTGCCACCTGTTTACGCTTTTGAGTAACTAACTCGTCTTTTAATTCATCTACTTGGGTGTTCAGTGCTGTTAATTCTTTCTGTTGAGAAGCCACCTCTGACTGCAGCATCTGGACTTCATGTTTGCGTAGCTCTTCCTCTTTTTGCAGTTTGTTTGCCTGAATTTACAATTCAAGAAAAAAATCTTAGAATCACTAGACAAACATCTGTGTACCATCAATATCACCAGCATTTTGCACTTATATTGCACCTCCCCCTTCCACTGAGAATCTCCTATTTTATACAACATTAATTAAGCATAATACCACCAAGTGCAGGAAAGCCCAAGGCAGTAAACATGGTATACTATTTATTCCAGAAGTTGACGCAGTACAGAAGATTTAAGTTCTAAAAATAATCCAGTTTATAACTTTTCAAAATATATGTGAGAACAACCCATCTTCGCATAGTAAAATGGAATCGTCATGATGAGGTTATTACTAATAATTTTTATTTTAGCCACAAAATTATTCTTACAATTGACTGGAGAATGCAGATCAAGCACAAAGGATGCTTCAGATTGATTTTAAAAAAAGAGTCATTTTTAAGAAAGGCTCTCCAGCTGTGTCACACTCGATGTACAAAAAAATCAAGCTACAATCCTACAAATGCTTACACAAGTAAGTGCTTGCAGGGATTTGACCTATTTAAATTTCTATGTTAAATATGACAGCAATACCTCTGGACAATGGGAAGAGCCTAAAAATAATTCTAGTCTTCCATAATGACAACCATGTTCCTAAAACAGGAATGGTTTGCAAATGTCAGTTTCACATGCAAGTTAAAAACCAGTGGGTATAAAGATGAATTAAGGCAATCCAGAGCTGAAGGCATGCCATGACACTGGCCCTGTTACAATTCCACTCCCATTGCCCTACTTGTGCTGAGACCCCATCCTTCATCCACCTAAGTGATGGGGGCTAAAGTAAACTCTTCTCTCCTAGAGAGGCAGCAGGGTCCCACTCCCAGAGCAGTGGGTCTTTCATTGACAAATATAGGTTATGTTCAGATCACATTTTCCAGATAGGTGACTGGGCAACAAAATGGCAGATGAATTTTAAGGTTGATAAATGCAAAGTAATGCACATTGGAAAAAATAATTCCAACTCTATATAAAAAAAGGGAGGGGGATGACTAATGTAGCTATCATCATTCAAGAGAGAGATCTTGGAGTCATTGTGGATATTTTCTGAAAACATCCACTCAATGTGCAGCAGCAGCCAAAAAAAACCAAACAAAATGTTAGGAATTATTAAAAAAGGGATAGAGAATAGGCAAACTATCTTATTGCTGCTATATAAAATCATGGTACTCCCACATCTTGAATACGGCGTACAGATTTGGTCACCTTATCTCAAAAATGATATACTGGCATTGGAAAAAGTTCAGGAAAGGGCAACAAAAACGATTAGGGGTTTGGAATGCCATATGAAGTGAGATTAAAAAGACCGGGACTTTTCAGTTTAGAAAAGAGGAGACTAAGGGGCGAGGGGGGATATGATAGAAGTCTATAAAATCATGATAGGTGTGGAGAAAGTGAATATGGAAAATTATTTGCTTGTTCCCATAACATAAGAACTAGGGGTTATCATATGAAATTAATAGGTAGCAGATTTAAAACAAACAAAAGGAAGTATTTCTTCATGCAGTGCAGTAAACCTTTGGAACTCCTTGCCAGAGGATGTTGTGAAGACCAGGACTTTAACAGGGTTCAAAAAAGAATTAGATACATTCATGGAGGTTAGGTCTATCAATGGCTATTAGCCAGGATGGGTAGGAATGGTGTCCCTACCTTCTATTTGTCAGAAGCTGGGAATATGTGACAGGGGATGGATCACATGATGATTCCCTGTTCTGTCCACTCCTTCTGGGGCATCTGTCATTAGCCAATGTTGGAAGACAGAATACTGGGCTAGATGGAGCTTTGGTCTGACCCAATATGGCTGTTCTTATTCAAACCACAAGGTCCAGAAACTAACTTTTAAATAAAAGCTGCAATGCTTCCCTCATTATGACACTGAGCAGGAAACTTGGCACAGGCCTTAGAGCCTCTGCGTTGATCCAGCCCTGATCATATAGCCTAGTAATACAAAACCTATCTGCATGTTGTACTCACCAGATCATCTTTAGTCTGTTTCACGTGTTCCAGCTGGCTCCGTAACTCTCTTTCGCTGTAGGTGAGCTTATCGAGCTGGGTCTGTAAGAAGTTGGTTTCGGACTGCAGCTGTGCATTCTTACTGGTTAGTCTTTCAGTGAATACAAGCAGCTCAGATTCTCTTTTCCTACTGCCTTCAATGTCCTTTTGGAGATCAGTAATCAGAGAGTTCAGGCTGTCCAGTTCTTCCTTCAAAGTGTTGATTTCTTGTTCCTCTCTACCAAAAAAAAGTGCATGTTTAAGGGGTGACTTGCGTTTAAATACACCAAATGTGAAAATATTAAATATTTGTTACAGAAGTGAAATGGCTTTCAAACTCCAAGCCAAAATAAAACTGATGAGCTGCTAATCATCCCAACCATTCCCCTGATGATAATAAATTAGGGAATACAAGGGTCTGCATGCTGTCTGAATTTGAAAATTTCATTTCATAACAGCAGTACTGAGTTGACCCTGATTGGGATTCATCCCATGAGAGGACAGTTGCTCCCTCCCCTCTGTAAACAGGTTCTACCAGTTTCAAAGTACTGCAGGGGCTCTATAAGGGACATGGTGGAAGATATCTGAAAGATAAGAGGAATCCAGTGCATCCTCCAGAACCCCTGGCCTAGCTCCCATGACTAAGCCTTGCCCATTTTGTACACTTCGCCCAGCAAAGTTGCAGAGATTCAGAATCTGAATCCAGATCCAAGTTCTGTAACTAATCCCTCATCTCTATAAAGACTATGCCAAAATCCTAAATCTGAGCTGCTTGGGAAGTCCAAATTTGGATAATCCAAATTTTGTAGCTCAATTCAATTCTATTTCTAACCAATTTACTGAGCTAACTGAAGAGTCTTTGGGGACTCTGGTGGGACTAGTTTCATTTGCAATTAAGATGTCAACTACAACACACTCCTTGACTATGCTAGATGATTGAGCACCCATCAATCACCACTAATAAAGCACAGCACGAGAAGATTTATTCTCAGGAGGCACTTAGCAGCTTGCAGAATTAGCCTAAAATAAGCCACTACTTTTGCCAGTCTTTCCCAGTTAACTAGCTTGAACGTTCTACAGGAATGGTTTCCTTCCTACTCTCTCTTTATGGAAACAATCGATTTTCTCAAACACATTTTAAAATCAATGGGTAAACGAAACTTCTTTGCAGACTTCCATAACAATCTTTTGGGAAATATTAGTGTCTAAATATAAATGCATCCCCAGTACGTTTAAAAAAAAAAAAAAGTAAATCCTGCTTAAGCGATCTGTTATCACATGTTCATATAGTATTTGACAATTCTTTTAGGCCCAGGTATTACTATAACACTTCTCTCACCCTTCAATAAAATGATATCGATAGCTTCCTTGAATGGAGGCTGTCCAGAGACAGTAGTGGAAAGAGCATTTAAGCAGTAAATCTTAGTGTTACACAGCCTATTACCATTCACTGTATCTGTTACTTTTACTGAAATCTAGTTAAAGGATTAGGAACCAGAGACTGAATTAATCCCTATTGGAACTATCAAAATGAATGGCGTTACCACGCAGATCAAATGTTGGCCCATAGAATTTCACGGGCAATTTTTTCAGCTATCATTTAACCCTAGAACACTTGGGGGCTAAAAGATTTTAAAAAAATAATAAAAGTTCTCTGAGGAACATTATACAGCTGGGAGAGGATACAAATTTTCTGAATATACCTGTAGGTCCAATATATTGCTCCCTTTACAATGCTCTTAAAATACATAAATGCTCCAGTTCCAAAACAGGAACTGAACACTATATCACTAAACACATTCTTTAATATATACCTTTGATGTTGCTCTTGCAGCTGATCTACAATTTTCACTCTATCCAGTAAATTCTGAATCTCAGCCTTCTGCCGATTAATAATTTCTTTGTACTTTGATAATTCATCTTCTGTTCTCAACCGTTCATCTTCCAGACACTTTACCTAGGTGCAAAAGAACATAAGATCAGTTGTAATCTTTATTTTCCCACCAAACTTCAGAAGCTGGTAAATTAACTCCAACAGCTCGAAAGCTCTAACTACAGTTACTGCAGTACAGGTTGGTCCTCGCTGGTCTGACACCCTTGGGACCTGACTGATCCCAAATGAGGGGATTTGCTGGATTAGGGAAGGTCCCTCCCCTCCTGGCCTGTGCTGCCACCAGGTTAGGGCTCCAGCCGCCCCTGCTGCTGCTCCAGTCCCAGGGCTGTTTAGATGCTGCTGGCTCCACTACTGCCAAGGCAGAGCGCCATAGCTGGAGCTTGCTGACACCTGGTTCTACAACCGGAGCCAGAGCTGTTCAACCAGGGCAGACCCAGCCCTACTGCAGAGCCAGGCGGCTGCTGAGAACTATGCAGCCAGAGCTGGGGCTGGAGCTCCATGGCCGCTGCTGAACCAGAACTCCCCGCCGTGTTGGGGAGGGAGGATGCCTCCTCCACATCATCCATTCCACACTATAGCTGGATGGGACGTCTGTTAGGTTACCCCAGCTGAGGCAGTTTGTTTACACATAATCTCTGGACAGATCTTCAGCTAATATTTTGGACTCCTTTATGCTTTTGTAACAGACCATTGTACATGGTCCATAACCAGGAAGGAATCTGCTTAATGAGCTTTTGTGGCCAGGTGTTCATTTGGGATTCTGGAGGCACCAAAAAGGATGGACTTTTATGTTCACTCAGATAGCTGTGCTTTCTACAGTCATGAGACAGTTCCAGATGGGGAAAACGGATAGTAGTCATACTCAGCAACAGAAAGGTAAGAATTTACTCCACTCCGCTCCCCAGAACATTTGTCTACAAGTTCTGGTAAATTACAGGATCTCAGCTCTTAAAATAAAAAAATCTGGATAGTTGTTGGAAATAGTCTGAACAGTTGGACCCATGGTAATAAGGAAGCCTGACTTAACAAGAGCAGGATATACAAAATCAGCAGCAACAAGTAGCATTTAAAAAAAAAAAACCCAAACATTTCTAATGACTTTCCTGTGAAATGTGACAAAATTCAAGACTGAAGCATATATTGGTTGCACTGGTACTCCCTTAATAAAACTGCATAGCTGTGCCACTTAGGAGTAATGCAGCCATCCTGAACTCATACTGACAAATCTCCACACCAGATCACAACGTATTCTCGCTCTTTATGTAAACGAGGCAGATACAGTAGGATCTGCTTTCAAAAATCTTTATGTTCCACCTTCAGTCTCTCTAACTGGTAGAGAGAACTCTTTAGTTACCTTTGTTCTTAGTGTACGCAGCTCATCCATACCCTCTTTAAATGTCCTCTTCAGGTCCTCCAGTTCTTTTATTTTGGCATAGTGTACCTTTCCAAAGAGAGAAAGCATCACACCACTGTCACTTTAGGGGGCACAGGACTTCTCCATCCACTATATGACTACATCCAGCAATAGAGAATATATTTGCTGCTTGCCTGTCTAACTAGGTTTTCTAACATTCCCAGCACCAAAGTATAGGAGTATGTGTACTTCATAACAGTGAGACATATACACACACTTGCTAACTGTCAGGGTGTTAAAAGGCTGGAATAAATTGCCTAGGGAGATTGTGGTATCTCCATCACTAGAGGTATTTAAGAGTAGGTTAGATAAACATCTATCAGGGAAGATCTAGATCAGGGATGGGCAATAATTTTTTGCCTGGGGCCACTTTAGAAATTTTTGAAGTGGCCCCAGGCCACACCAGAAGGCGCGGAGGGCAGGATACTTCCCTGCTTCCCCACCCAGACCATGATTGGTCTGGGCGTGGGGAAACACCTTTGTCCCCCTCCCCAGAGGTTCCCCCTAGGCACCCATGCCCCTGGCGGTTGGAGGAGTCTTCACGCGCTCCCCCTTCTGTGCCCAGGCCAATCAGGGCTCGGGGGTAGGGGAGCATGCAAAGTCTCCTCCCACCCTGCCAGCAGTGTGTGGCGCTTCTAAGCACTGTGTGCTCCTGGCAGGGTGGGGGCGGGGCAGGGCAGAGGAAACTTCGTGCCTGGGGGCAGGGGATCGGCAGGGCCTCTGTGGGCCAGGTCAACCTGCTTGGTGGGCCGGATCCAGCCCACGGAGGCCCTTTTGCCCACCCCGATCTAGATGGTACTTGGTCCTGCATACACACACAAGTATTTGTCCTTGGTTAAATTTATGTACATTATTAGCTCCCATTGAGTAAGTCACATCCCCAAAATAAATGTTAAAAGAACTGTATAACTTTTAAAGTAAAATACTCAGAAGTTTAAAAAAAAAAAATCAGCCTAGAGTGCAAAAAAATCTGCAGCTAATGTCCAATATATGTGCACAAGAGGCTGCATTAAAAGTTGTAAAGACAACCTTAATTTTGGCATTTCCTAATTTTTGAGTGCTTTACTTTGCAACTGTAACATTTTCTTCACATCATTTTTGGGATATAATTTCCCAGGGTTTGTAAAAAAAGCAAACCAAAGATAATCAAAAGTTTCATTATGTTGAATCACACTGAACTCCAATCTGGATCATCAACTAAGGCTGTGATATCTTCATTCTTTACCACTTCAGTTAAAGTAAATGGTAGCAGCTGAAAGCTGTTAGGTTTGGTGGGCCTGCCACTAAAGGGGGATGAGACATTTTGCCATGGGATGCCACAGCATTCCTCTTCTGCCTAGCAAACAGATAACACTCAAATTCTAGGTTTAATGCCAGGTTCTGAAAGGGAATGTGCTCTAGTGTTAACAGATCCTAGTTGTGCTGTCTATAATAGTAACAATTTTACCTCCAGCTGCTCAGTCTTTTCCTGCATTTGCTTCTCTAGTTCTCCCTTTGTCACTCGGAGTTTTGCATCCAGTTCATTTGATTTAATTTCTTCTGACTCCTAGTTGAATTGGAAGAAACACGCAAATAAAATGTAATTTGAGTGTTTTTTAAAAGAAACTCTTTCCCTATTTTATGAACACAAAAGATGCACATTCTTATCACTGAATCTGTGTGATATGTTCTACCTCACATAGTAGTTTTGAATATTGAAAAACCCCACATTGCACTCCAGCAAAGCCAGACTCAAGATCCCACTTTTCCCCTTATTTCTTTTTTATTTATTTTTCTTTAATCACTGAAGTTTATAAACTTAATGGTCTGACATTTCACATGTGGCATGCATGCAATAGTTTTTCACCCTATTATAATTTAAGATACAAATAGGAAAATATCAGATGTTAAACATATTAATTTCACCTCATGAGAAAGTATGCCTACTTGGTATGTTTTTATCATTTCTTGGCAGTTTTTCCGTATTTGCTCTCCCTCCTCTTTTGCTTGAGTTAACTTTGTCGTTGCATCTTTGAGTCGATCTTTGGTTTCCTAGAAAATAAACCATGAACAACAGGATGAACCTCTGGCATGTCACAGAGCAACATTTTAAATTGGGGGGGGTGGGAAAAAAAAAGAGGAGGGCGATTATAACCAAAATGTCTTCAATTCTAGTAGAGTTTCCAACTCATGATTTTATTGAGTCACAATATTTGGTATTTTTTTCTTCTAACCCAAGCTATTGGAGTGTATTATGTGAGAATCTCAGCTTTATTTAAATGAATCTGTTCTTAGCTCTCAAGATTGTGCAAAAGGTGTGACAAGATATTTGAAGACTTGAGTATTTTGCCATCATTAGTATGGTAAAATTAGTATGGTATAGTAATATTTCTCAATGACTGGTCCATGGACCAGTGCCAGTCCCTGAGATCTCTCTGTCACAGTTTAGGAAGGCAACAAGCCAGTCCATGGCATGAAAAAGCTTGACACACGATGGTCTAGGTCACCTCAGGCTTTATTTACTTGTCACCTCAGCAATGGTCTACTAACTCCCCAAAGCTTCCATTTCCTCATCTATCACATTCTCCTAATTCAGTGGCACTAGCCACAGATTTTCAAAGCAGGCCAAGGAATTTAGATGAATGGAAAATGTGGTTAACTCCCCTGGTCTGCTTCAAAAAATTAAATCTTTAAGCTTTTGCTGGTCACTCTGCTTAGAAAGTGCTGCACCTCCAACTGTTCAATCATCTGTTTATGGCTTTCCGGAACGGCAACATCACCACTCAAAAACCTCAAGTGGAAAAATCTGCTTTCACCATTGTGTTCCTGTAGCCATATTTCCAAGAGCCAAATAGAAGGCTCTCTTTGGTAACACAGAAAAAGCAAGTGACCTGTCGTGGCTGACTCCTCACTTCAGAATAGAAATCATGTTGACTGAAAACTTCACCATTCAATCTCAGCAATTTTTTACTCTCCATCCCATCCTTCATTCACGATCAACCTGGTAAGTTCTTCAGAGAGAGGATCTAGTTATCTTATCTCCCTGTCCTTATAGTAATTCATTTCTCTCTTTTTGCAATATATATATATATATATATATTTCAAGAGAACCAAGTGCAAGGAACCCTATCCAGCTGTGTTCTTCTTTTCAATCAAATTGTTACTGTTTGTGATTTAGACTGCACACACATTCTAAACTGACTCATTCAGGAGAGGGGAGATAAGAAATTCTTAGCAAGGATTGTGTCACTGTGTGTTATGAAAGACTGAATTAAAAGCACTCTTGCAATCAGAGTAAAGCAGAAATTCCCCTGGCTCTATTCCAGCATCTCTCAATCTTGGTGTGCTGGTGACCTCCCTTGAACTAAAAACCTGTGACCGCCATACTAAGACCTACAGGAGACGGGGGGTACCATTAGGTGGTGGGAAGCAGAGACATCGCCCAGACCCCATGCCACAGGGGACCCTGCAAAGCAAAGTTACATGCTTCAGTCCAAGCAATGAGGCTCAGGCTTAAGCTTGAGTCCCAGAGCTGAAGCCTGAGCCCCACTGCTCAAGACTGAAGCTTGTAACTTTGCTTTGCAAGGGCCGCCTGCGGCATGAAGTACAGGCAATTACTCTGCTTGCCACCCCCAATACAACTCTGTTCTTGTCCCCTCTAAATCAGTCCCAGGCTGAGTAACATGGATATACTCTGGTAGCACTTTATAGACTAACAAAACATGTAGATGGTATCATGAGCTTTCGTGGGCATAGCCCACAACTCCGGTCATCTGAAGAAGTGGGCTGTGCCCACGAAAGCTCATACCACCATCTACATGTTTTGTTAGTCTGTAAAGTGCTACCAGACCATTTGTTGTTTTTTTTTCCCTGTAACAGACTAACTTGGCTACCTCCTGAAGCTACTGATATACTCTGTCACTTTTCCACTTCACTATCTATAAAGTGCTATTCCAAAATCCATGTGTAGATTGCCATGTTAAAAGTAAACAAACTATTTTTAAACTATTTTCATGCCCTGAAGCAAGAAAACAGCATAGCAACCACACTGTGCTTGTTACGATCTTACTTCATAATATTGCTTTACTAACCTTGTGTGAATCCATTTCAGTTTTCAATTTGTTTTGGGCCCATTTTACTTTGATGACATGAGAATTAATTTCTTCTTTCAATTTTTCTATTTCTCTGTTAAATCTAGTGGCTTCACCCTCCTAAAAAAAAGACACACACAAAAAACAGCCACAGATCATATTTTATCAATTTTAAATGCAGATTTTTATGCAGCTATAGAATCAGACTCACACGAGTGACAAGTACAGATTTTCATTTTTAAGGCCCCAAACTTGTAAAAGTTTGCATACTGTTAACCATATTAAAAGTTTATAGGATTGGGTCTTAGTGTCTTAATTGTCTAGGTCTGGACTGCCAATGAGAACTACTCTCTGTCCATATGCAGTACTGCTACATTTGTGATAAACAAAAAGGTTCTAACTGAAGCGATCTTGATTCATTCCACTGGGAATTTCTAGCAGACTTTTTTCCATGGGGTCTCTTGAATGGAATTACAGAAATTCATGAGAGACTAGATGCACAGACCTTCTGGACAAGTGGCAAAGCCCATGGTTCTTTCTGCAGGCTTAAGGGAAAGATGCACTTGGGGGAGGAGAGGAGTCAAACTGTAGGAGGATATAGCAGAAAACATGTATTTTACTAACTTTTGTAGGTTGCTGGACAAAAGCATTGTGTAACTGGATATCTGATCAAATGGACAATTATTAAAAAATTGTAAATTGTTTAAATAATGAGATGCCAACTGCCCCAATGGGTGCCACATATAATGGGATGGGTACCATTAGGCTGCACCCAAATATACTTCAGTGCAGAGTGAGTGTAAAAAGCTATCAAACCAGCCTGCTATTGTTTGACAAATTTTGTACTGATGTAAGTGACTACACAAGTGAAGGACTACAGTGATTGTTGGCCAATAAACATGCACCATACAAACTATCCTTCCCCCCCCCCCCCAAGTGAACATCAAGTAATATTAATGAACAAAGCATATTACTGAGCTAACCTTAGATACCAACAGCTAGAAACTAGTATCTACAATTAAAATCTGTGCATTGTAGTACATTCCCAGCAGCCAAAACAGGTTTGCTAAAGCACCATATGAGGGCAGCAGAATCACTGTAATATAAGTTTCCAAGTAATGTTGTCCTGACTGTTAGGCCAGAAATTAGCTGATATGTACAGTTTTGATTTGCCAACCTGAATAGGTCAAGCTGCCCATTCCACTCTGTTTAATTCTTAAAACCAGGAATGGTAATGACATACATTAAACAATGCTGCAGAAACTAAAATTCTCAAGTTTCAGTAAGATGGTTCTTTTGATCTTCTTCCTCTTGTGATCAACAATATCTTAGACCAAAACTATGAACCTTCTTTATTTTGAGGAGAATATTGGATTTCCAGGAGTAAAATATCAGGGTGTTGGTCTGTTTTTAAATTCATTTAAACAATTATTCGGTTTTAAATTTGAGCCTGCTGGTCAGTTTAAATGTTTCTCTTTGATTCATACTGTACTCGTAATAAGAATTTGCTGAAGCTTAATACTGTAAGAAACAGAATCATCTGCACAGATGCCTCAAAATTCAGTCAAACAATCACATGGAAGAATTAGGAGTGTGAACGACTAGTCAAATAGTTGATTATCCGATAAGCAAATGCTTATCCAATAGTCAACACAGTAGTCGACTAGTCGTTTCCCCCCATCCTGGGTGTCTATCAGAAAGAGGCAGCAAGGGGGAGGGAGCAGAAGGGGGTGCTTCAAAGCAGCAGCACTGTGTGGAGCCCGAGGCCAGACCCCAGGCTCCCCATGGTGTTTCAAGGCAGCGGCGCCGCATGGAGCCGGGGCCAGCGGGGGAGTCCCCAGCTGATCCCAGGCTCCACAGGGCGCTGCCGCTTTGAATCGCTGCAGGGAGCACGGGGCCAGTGGGGGATTGCTCTGCTGGCCCCGTGCTCCCCGCAGCCTTGGGGCTGTTTCTACACTTAAAAGGCAGAGGAGCCCTTATCAACTAATGGAATAGTCTATGCAATTTGCATCAACTATTTGATTAGTCAGTTAATTGAAATTTAACATCCCTAGGAAGAATACAAGGGAAAGGGCCCAAAACAGTTCTTGCAGAATGCATGGAGCCCTCATTGGACTTAAAAAAAGTGCAGGCTTTGATGACTGGGGCTAAAGAAATCCTATTTATTTACTTGGCTTTCTTAAAAAAACAAACAAAAAAAAAAAACAAAAAACCACACAAAACCACACCACATCACACCACGCAACAACAAAAAACCCACACAATTTAAATCCAGTATGGACAATCATAAGGGAAGAAAAAAAAAGAGATAACACAAAATTATAGTCTCTATACATCTTCACTTCTTATAAAAAGCAATTATCTATAATTCAGTGGCTCAGAAAAATAAAAAGATGTGCTGTTAACACGCTACAAACCTCAGTTCAGAGCAACACAGGAAATTCAGGAAGAGGAAAATAGGACCTCATTTCCCCCCAAAAGGAACATATTGACATAAAATGAGTCCTTCACAGCCACCAAGTAAAAGGGAATTTAATAAGATACCTACCATTCAATAATTATGACAGACAAGTGCTTTCCTGATTTAAAGAGGGCTTTTAATCATTTCTTTAAAAGTACCTTGGTTTCATAGAGCTGATGCAATCTTCCTTTTTCCTGAGAAAGTTGTTTGATTTTATTCACATGCTTTTCAATTTCTTTATTTGCATCTCTTAGTCGTCTTTCCAGTAACTCCTTTTCCTTTCGGAGATCTAGAGACTCCTTTTCTCCTCGAACATATTTCATTACCATAGTTTCCTTTTCTTGCCGTGCCTCTTCACATTTCTTGTTTGCCTTTAAACATTTAAATTCAGTCATAAGTTTACATTTCACTGATGATAGTTTTTATACACAAACAATGGATACGATATTCCAACACAGTAATTAAAACATAACTGAAGGAAAAGTCTTAAAGGCCCCAATTCTGTTAGCAAGTTATGCACTGGCTTAACATTACTACCATGACCAGTCCCATTTAAATCAGTGGGACTGTCAGAGTTGTTACTACTACAGGTATGTGTTTAAGTATCTGCAAGCTAAAAGCTAAATATTTTATTTAAGCTGCATAATGAGCGAGTTGGTACAACTGGAATGTACTTGATGACTACTAAATGGAGAATATATAGTTAATTCCTAGAGTGGAAAAATATTTTTGCAGATGTTCAGTTCCAATCCTCTATCATTTCCCTCCACTATATAATTTAACAATCACTATTCAGATGTATATCACTTCTCACATAGAGACTCTGTGGTCCAGATATTACTAATATTGTTTCCTTAAGAAAATGGAAACAAAAATTAGGTTCTAAAATTCTTGTAGCCCAGAGAAAGTCCTTGGCTTAGCAAAATCTTAAAAGAAAAAAACAGATGTTCTTCCAGCAGCATAAATGAAGTGAAAATATTATTTCTTTGTACCATTTTAATAGTGCTTGAAAAGATCAGATTTCACTGGTAAGTGTGCATAATTGCTGACTTCTCCCTCCATTCAAAACCAATGTAAATGTTGAGCAAATAAAAATTTACAGGGAACCAACTGTTCCAGAGCTGCTTATTTTTCATATAATTACACAAATGAAAGTGTGACACAGAAAGATCATATGTGAGTATTAGTGGCTCTACAAAAGGTTACAAATACTTGAAAGTTCACTAGACATCAAAATGCATGCATAATTAAATCTTATTGATTAAAAACATTTTGGAAGCGTTGGTATATCAATTTTCAACGCACCTGCTGACTGCAACTCTCCTACAGCAAGCAAATTCTTTAATGAAAGATTCGATTATTATAACAACTTCAAAGGAATTCAAAATTACCTGGTCCATACGAAATGCCATTTCTTTATGCAAATGCTGTATAGTATTTTTGGCTGCAGCATCTTGGTTTACAAGTTTGTCTTTAGCAGTTTTAACTTCTTTTTTGAACTCTTCTATTCTTGATTCTAACTGTAAAACAAACATTATGTTCTTATTAATAGATCATTATAGAGAAGAGAATAAAAGATTCCATAAGTTTTGTAGAAACATATCTTACAAATTAGATGTCACAGTATTTTAAAAATATATACCGAACTTTAGTCAAACTGCAACGGCCACTGGTAACAGCCCAGCTTTTTATTACAATACTAAAGATGAAAGGAATGGAGATCATCTATCAAGGGCTGATTGCTCCATACTAAGCAAAATTTTGGACTTGAATAAATTATTGCGTGAAAGGATAAAAGACAAATGCATTATATTTTAAGGTTCTTATAACCAGGGATGGCCAAGCCACAGTTAGTAAGCCACACACACCTTTCACAAATAAAGTGCTGTTCGTGGATCCCTCCATGTCCTGCCGCACCCCACTCCTATTTGCCACCTACCAAATTGCAAAGAGTAGAGCTCGGGACCTCTTCCTTGCAGTGGGGTAGGGGTGTCTACCCAGTGGAGTGAGGCAGAGTCTTGGGGCTTCAGCCCTTCAGGGCATGTCTGTTGGGGCTTCAGCACTATTCCTGTTGAAACCCAAGCCCCAAGTCCTGGCACATGTGCCGCAGCTCTCAAATTGCCGAAGACTGTCACAAGAGGCTCGGAGGGTAAGTAAATTTGGCCACCCCACTTAAAGCAAGGGAAGCATTTGTAACGTTTCACTGAGAAAGGACAGAATAAAAATTGAGAGAGTTTGGCATGAGGGTCCATATTTTTACATAGTTATTTAGAAAGATATCCATGTCCAAAAGGCAAGAGTCAGACAAAATTGTTTTGTCACCATATCAAAGACTTGGTTCTGCCCTCTAACGCTGTGAGCATGAGAAAACACACACACACACACACACACACACACACACACAAGCATGCACATGTGGTTAGAGCTGGATAATCATACTCTGTCGAACGTCAGACAAGCTAACCAAACACACACTTACCTAAGAACATCCTATACACACATTTCTTTAGAAAAAACAAAACAAAGCCTAAATCTGTTACTGAAACTCATAAATCTAGTTGCTGCCAAGTTCCCTTTCAAGAAGCAATACAAAAGAACTACTTGAATAACTTCTTTAAAGTAATAATATAGGAGTGTAGCCATTTAAAAGGATAACCAACAAGCATGAGCTTATTGGTAACCCAAACGGTAACACGTGGCTCCCTATTCAGCTCCCAGGAAGCCAACTTGAAAGCCAATTCCTGGCACACGCCAGCTCCCACCTGCCACCCCGCTCCCAGGGAGCCAGTTGCTGCTCCGTACTGCTGCCTCTGCTGCAGAGATAGAGTGGGACAGAGCCCACTTAAAAGCTCCTGGGGAGCTAGCTGCCACTCCACATGTAACCATGTAACTGCTGAAATTTTCAGTGGTTACATGATTAGCCAATTACATGCTTTTTAACATCCCTACATTAAAGTAATATCTTCTGAAATCGCCCCAAGTGTGCAATATTAAAAGCGTTAAAGATCTGACTCAACTGACAAAATGGAATTGACAATAGTACCAGAAAGTCCCACTTGTAATTAGCACTTTCCATTACAGCACATACGGTATGAAATCTCACATAGCAAACTCAAGTTCCACATGCAATCACTGTGTGACAATGGGGACTAGAACAAGAGGCATAGAGTGAGCTGCATTTGTTGGTTTATGCAGAAATTTGTTTCCATTTAACTTGCAATGCATTTTAAAATGTTAATTCGATTTTGGTCCAAGTGATGGATTTTCAAAAATGCTTTGGGATACATAGAAACATATAGTTTCTGTACTGTGTGTGTGTGCGCGTGTGTGCGTGTGTGCGCACGCTGCTAATCTGTGTGGCATAGAAATTAATAACCTTACTAAAACATTAACATTGATTTTAATATATAAAAACTAGTTTGGACACTATTTCACCCCAGTTTAAAAAAAAAGTTATAAATGCACTCCTAAATAACCATTTGTGACTGTTCTCAGTAACTATTATCTAGAAAATGTCAATGTCATATACAGAAACTTGAAATATCATGCATTATTTGTTCTTATAATGAGTTATACATACTCCATATAAATTATTAGCATTCTTTTGCAGTGAGTATGTTTATATACAGTATCATCAGAGATTTCGCCCTTTTATGAATTAAAATCTCTCAACTTTAGTGGTTTCTTTTACTTTTCACTAACAAAAAGGAAAGAGGACAGATTACTGTTTAGATTGTTTCTGAATATCTGTAAGCTATTCAAGGAGACATCTGTAGAAAATTCTTCCTGTATATCTACACACAATACCTAGTTCCAAAAGGGAGTACAACTTTTTAATATGTTAAGATTCTTCTAATGTCGCCAATTTCAACAATGTTTTAAGAGGTCAACAACTGCAGAATTCTCAGATTCAATTATAATTTTAGCCATCAAGCTGAGTTTATATATAGGATACTGGTAGCTGGAAATTTGTATATACACTACAATTTTTAAACTAACAAATAATCCTTAAAGATGGTCTCTCTCACACACGTGTGCTATAGAAAACTGGCAGGCCCAAACAGTAATAGTTTTCAGATCCATGCAGTATTACAGTGCATACCAAGGTTATGTTTTTCACTTTAGCTATGTCTCTACTTACCGGAGGATCAACACTCTGGCAATCAATCTTCCGGGGTTTGATTTAGCAGGTCTAACAGAGTCCTGCTAAACCAAATGCTGAAGGTGGCCACAGTACTCCTTGCTGTTGCAAGGAAGGCGACAGAAGCATTTCTCCCATCAACCTCCCATTGTGGAGATAACCCCAAACTCGGCCCAAAGTATGCCGACTCCAGCTACATTATTTACGTAGCTGGAGTTGCGTATCTTAAGCTGACCTTCCCCCTGCAGTGTAGACCTGGCCTTTGAATACGAATTCTGGTGCTACCATTTAGTACACAACACCTTTAAATGGGGGGCCCAACTGCTTGGAGTACTAAGTGCTTTGAACATACTGTGATCTTCATATGAGATCTGATGGCATTCACAGATTGGGCCCATGGACCCCAATACCAAGAGATGGGGAGCATCTGCAACTCCCACTGACTTCAGTAGACTTCCAGATGCTTAACATTTCAGTGGTTTGAACCCAGTAACTGTATTAAACCAAAGACAGACAAATAAGCAGGGGCAAATTTTTAAAGTGCTTCTACACAAATGCTAGGAGTCTGACTAATAAGATGGGTGAACCAGAGTACCTAGTATTCAAGGAGGAGATTGACATAATAGGCATCACTGAAACCTGGTGGAATGAGGAAAATCCGTGGGACACAATCATACCAGGATATAAAATATATCGAAAGGATAGAGCAGGCCGGGTGGGTGGCGGAGTGGCACTGTATGTGAAAGATAATGTAGAATCAAATGAAATAAAAATATTAAGTGAATCAACATGTTCAATAGAATCGCTATGGATAGTAATTACATGCTCCAATAATAAGAAATTAGCAGTAGGGATATATTACCGACCACCTGACCAGGACAGCGATACTGACATTGAAATGCTGAGGGAGATTAGAGAGGCTACCAGAATAAAGAACTCTATAATAATGGGGGATTTTAATTATCCCCATGTTGACTGGGTACATGTCATCTCAGGAAGAGAAGCAGAGATAAAATTTCTCAGTGGCCTAAATGACTGCTTCTTGGAGCAGCTGGTGCAGGAACCCACAAGGGGAGAGGCAATTCTCGATTTAGTCCTGAGTGGAGTGCAGGATCAGGTCCAGGAAATAACCGTTACAGGACCGCTTGGGAATAGTGACCATAATATAATAACATTCAACATTCCTGTGGCGGGTAGAACACCTCAGCAGTCCAGCACCCTGGCATTTAATTTCAAAAAGGGGAATTACACAAAAATGAGGAGGCTAGTTAAACACACATTAAAAGGCACAGTGACTAGAGCCAAATCCCTGCAAGCTGCACGGAAACTTTTTAAAGACACCGTAATAGAGGCCCAACTTAAATGTATACCCCAAATTAAAAAACATAGCAAGAGACCTAAAAAAAGTGTCACCGTGGCTTAACCACCATGTAAAAGAAGCAGTGAGGGACAAAAAGGCATCTTTTAAGAAGTGGAAGTCCAATCCTAGTGAGATAAATAGAAAGGAACATAAACACGGTCAAATCACGTGTAAAAATGTAATAAGAAAAGCAAAAAAAGATTTTGAGGAACAGCTAGCCAAAAACTCAAAAAGAAATAACAAAATATTTTTTAAGTACATTAGAAGCAGGAAGCCTGCTAAAAAACCTGTGGGTCCCCTAGACGATCGAACTATAAAAGGCGCAATGAAGGACGATAAAGCCATTGCGGAGAAACTAAATGATTTCTTTGCTTCAGTCTTCACGGCTGAGGACATTGGGGAGATTCCCAAATCTGCACCGTCCTTTGTGGGTGATGAATCTGAGGAACTGTCCCGGATTGAAGTGTCATTTGAGGAGGTTTTGGAACAAATAGAAAAACTTAACGTTAACAAGTCTCCGGAACCAGATGGCATTCATCCAAGAGTTCTAAAAGAACTCAAATGGGAAATTGCTGAACTATTATCTGTGGTTTGTAACCTATCCCTTAAATCGGCTTCCGTACCTAATGACTGGAAGGTAGCCAACCTGACACCAATATTTAAAAAGGGCTCTAGAGGCGATCCGGGCAATTACAGACCGGTAAGTCTAACTTCAGTACCGGGCAAATTAGTCGAAACAATAGTAAAGAATAAAATTGTGAAGCATGTAGAAGAACATAATTTGTTGGACAAAAGTCAACATGGTTTCTGTAAAGGGAAATCCTGTCTTACTAATCTATTAGAGTTCTTTGAAGGGGTTAACAAACATGTGGACAAGGGGGATCCAGTAGATATAGTATACTTAGATTTTCAGAAAGCCTTTGACAAGGTCCCTCACCAAAGGCTCTTGTGTAAATTACATGGCCATGGGATAAGAGGGAAAGTCCTTTCTTGGATTGAGAACTGGTTAAAAGACAGGAAACAAAGGGTAGGAATAAATGGTAAATTTTCAGAATGGAGAGGGGTAACTAGTGGTGTCCCCCAAGGGTCAGTCCTGGGACCAATCCTGTTCAACTTATTCATAAATGATCTGGAGAAAGGGGTAAGCAGTGAGGTGGTAAAGTTTGCGGATGATACCAAACTGTTTAGGATAGTCAAGACAGAAGCAGACTGTGAGGGACTCCAAGAAGATCTCACCAAACTGAGTGATTGGGCAACAAAATGGCAAATGAAATTTAATGTGGATAAGTGTAAAGTAATGCACATCGGGAAAAATAACCCCAACTATACGTACAGTATGATGGGGGCTAATGTGGCTACAACTAATCAGGAAAGAGATCTTGGAGTTATCGTGGATAGTTCCCTGAAAACTTCCACACAGTGTGCAGCGGCGATCAAAAAGGCAAATAGGATGCTCGGAATTATTAAGAAAGGGATAGAAAATAAGACCCAGAATATCTTACTGCCCCTGTATAAAACTATGGTACGCCCACATCTTGAATACTGTGTACAGATGTGGTCTCCTCACCTCAAAAAAGATATTTTGGCCTTGGAAAGGGTTCAGAAAAGGGCAACTAAAATGATTAGGGGTTTGGAATGGGTCCCATATGAGGAGAGGTTGGAGCGACTGGGACTTTTCAGTTTAGAAAAGAGGAGACTGAGGGGGGATATGATAGAGGTATATAAAATCATGAGTGGTGTGGAGAGGGCCGATAAAGAAAAGTTATTTATTAGTTCCCTAAATAGAAGAAACTAGAGGACACCAAATGAAATTAATGGGTAGCAGGTTTAAAACTAATAAAAGAAAGTTCGTCTTCACACAGCGTGTAGTCAGCCTGTGGAACTCCTTGCCAGAGGAGGCTGTGAAGGCTAGGACTATAACAGAGTTTAAAGAGAAGCTAGATAATTTCATGGAGGTTAGGTCCATAAAAGGCTATTAGCCAGGGGATAAAATGGTGTCCTTGGCCTCTGTTTGTCAGAGGCTGGAGAGGGATGGCAGAAGACAAATTGCTTGATCATTGTCTTCGGTCCACCCTCTCTGGGGCACCTAGTGCTGGCCACTGTCGGCAGACAGGATATTGGGCTAGATGGACCTTTGGTCTGACCCAGTACGGCCATTCTTATGTTCTTATAACAGTAAGTGCTTTCAATAAACTAACAAGGCATTTGGGATGGATGAAAATGTCAACAAATGTCTTGGGAGCGTGTTCCCTTTTCTGCGCGCGCGCGCACGCACACGCGCACACACACGCACACACACACACACACACACACACACACACACAGAGCACTTTTCTTATCTGTACCTGTTTAATAATGTTGAGATGTTGCTTTTCCGTTTCTGTTCGTTTTTTCAATTCATCTTTTAACTTGTCCTTTTCTGAACAAATATCTAAAATAAGTTCCTGATGTTTTTTGTTTTCTTTAATCAATCTGTAAAGATAAAATAAAATTGTTTTGCTTTGGTGTCTGTGTGGAAGATATAGAAAGGTGATCCAAAGAATTTTTAATCCAGAACAGCTTTGTTGCACACCCATATTTGGCTGTCTGCATTTTTGTAAAAGCCTTGCACTTAGCTACACTAACAATCTAGCTGGCACTAACGTAAGTGATTATTTGCATGGTCTCTCTCACCATGGCATCAGAGTACTTCCAACACGTAAGTGTAGAGTCACAACAATGGATGTAAACATACTGATATTATCTTCATTTTATGGTTGTGCAGACTGATGTACCTTACCTACGGTCATAGAGGAAGCCTGCAACTCAGCTAGAAATTGAACCCTGTCAGGTCCCTTAACCACAAGATTATCTTCTCTCTCCCACTCATAGGTAGTTCAAAAATTTTAAAACAGTTTGTTCCTTTACAACAGTTCTCAACCAGGGGTAGATATATCCCTGAGAGTAATTAGAAGTCATCGAAGAGATACATCAACTCATGTAGATACTTGCCTAGTTTTACAACAGGTATATATGAAGAACTAGCAAAATTAGTACAAACTAAAAATTCACACAATGACTTGTTTATACCGATCTACATACTATACATGGCAATGTGTACTGAAAGTACAATATTTACATTCCAATGGCATTATTTAATAATTACAGGTTGAAACTCTCTTAACTGGGATTCTGTGGTCTAGCAACAGCCATAGTCCGGCACAGATGTTGCAGGACCAGAGAATCCTGAGAAGCTGCCTGCCCCTGCCCTTCCTCCCACAGAGGTAGTAGCACAGGGGGGAGGGAGGGCAGGCAGGAGTGAAGTTCGGGGGAGCCAGCTTCAAAGCAGCAGCTCCCGCAGAGTCATGTGCCCCCCCCCCCCATGCTGCTGCCTCTGACAGAGAGGCAGCAGCGCAGGGGTGGGGTAGGCAGGAGCCAGTACACATGGGAAGCCAGCTTTCAAGCCAGCTCCCTGTGCATACTGGCTCCCATGGAGCCATCTGCCCCCTGCACTGCTGCCTCTCTAGCAGAGGCAGCAGGGGGAGAAGCAGGCAGGAGCCAGTGCTCGCAGGGAGCAAAAAACATGCATGGTTACACATATACGATTTTTAACATCCTTAGTTGATAGTTGCTGTTTTATAGCATGGCAGTTTGAAGGCCGAATCAAAGCTGCAGCCAAAATAACAACATATTTGTATTGATGATTATGGCTACATATGGCAACATTCCAGGAGCGATAAGGAAAAGTTATACTTAAAAAAAATCAGGGATAATATTTTCAAAAGTGCCTGATTTACAAAGGCATTCAGGTGTCCAAAGACCCAGACAGGAGCCAAGAGTGATTTTCAGAAGCACCTAAACAGGTTAGCTAACTCCCAGGAACTTAAGGGAGGTGCAGGGATCACTGTTTCGGAAAGGGTACAGAGCAGATAAGAAGCAGTACTGGTTTGTCTGCCTCTCTTTAAGCTGCTACAATAAAATATTTACAAATGAAGTGCACAGTAAACAAACCGGTAAAACCCAGCTAACTTGTTTGTACACAGTACTCTGGAATTACAGTCATCAACAGACTCACTGCCTCCAACTCCCACTCCCCAAAACACTCCCAAATTCTTTGCAGTTGCTTAGAGCATAATGTACACGTGCCAGACTCAAAGTCATAGGCTATTTCCATTTAGTCTGTTTGGTAGCAAGATTACCAAAATCATGGCAGCTCTCTCCCAAATCCCATGCTTTGAATAATTTGTAAATGGTCATCTGTTACTGTGGAGTCACAGTTCCTCCCACAAGAAGCTAACACTAAAAATAGAGATATATAAATAAAAGCCACTCTCACTTCCAGCCCTGTCAGCAGGAGTGTACAAAGTGAATGATTAGGCATTTCAAATGGTCAAATCCCCCTCATGTTATACAGGGAAAGCAATATGAAAGTCAAAAGGAGAACTAAGAATTCAAGCAGTGAGTTGAGAGAGAGTTGAACAATCTTCATACAGTAAAAGGAATTTAGCAATTCTAGTACAAAAGTTTCTTACAGCAAACTTTGTATACATACACACAATAAATTATTAATTTCAAAAGCTTTCCTGTAACTTTTTACTATGTTACCAGATGTTATTGGATACTTGAATGTCTATGCATAAAAATAATAGCCCTTCATCCATACTTTTCTGAGAACTGAATTAACGATTTTCTTTTCCATGCCTTCTTTTTAAAATTCAAACCTGGTGCTCTCAAACTGGTAGAGGACACTTCAAGTTTAAGTTAACAATCATAATCGGTTTAACAAATGGGACTGCTGATAATATTCTACAGGAAGTGATATAAACATGATACTAAATAAAATGATGGTTAATTTCTCATATTTGACAAAGGATTCATGTCACCAGTATTTTGATGAAGTTAACAAGAAATTCTAGCTAATGATAGGTTAACTGACCATGAATTTCAGATTAAGGATTAGCAAGTTTCTGTTCAATCCCTGCCACATTTAACAAGTTAGAGGTCTACCTATACCAACTGTATGCATTTGTAAATTACATTTAGACTGTTTGGGTTTTTTTTTATACAAACTCTATAAAAAACACCCCCCCCCAAAAAAAAAACTCCATGCTTTTACACAACATCCTTAAAGAGCTAATTAATATAAACCAAAATCATGACAAGGATTAACAGCTAAGACTACATATATTGCACAACATGAGATTGTAACTCCATAATACACAAATAAGGATACTCTTACACATTGTGTAAAGGTTAATTTACTCACTTCTTTATAGTTTGCTCCTGTTGGAAGTATCTGTCTTGCACGCATTTTTCAAATGTCGCTAAGGCATGTTCACCTTTCCTCATCCCATTTGGGATCTTATGCTCTTTTGTAAAGTCTGTAGATAACAGTTCAGATTCTATTGCTTCTAGAAAAGCCTCCTGTGATGATTGCTGTATTGTGGAAATAAGTTTCTTGGTACAGTCTGTGTCATAAGGGCTTTCTGAACAGATTCTATTGCTAGATTTTTTTGTAAAATCAGACTCTTCCCTCAGCTCCCGCAGTATTTCCATTAGAGATTGTTCTGTGCCATTTTTTGAAACCTGTTGTTCAAAACCTCCACCAGGCAAGTGTTCTGCATTCACACAGTCTTTTATTTGTCTTTCAGAACACGTATTAGCACAGCAGTCTCCGGCTCCACTATAATCAGGTAAAAGCTGTCGCTCCTGTGCTTCAGTTATGAGTCCATCCCCTCTTATGTCAATAGCTGCTCCATTATGGTTTGATGCCAACAATTTCGGTGCCCTTTCCAAGCTGGAATCCTCTTCTCCAGTATAGCCAACATCTGAGCAGTCCTTCCCTTCAGAGGTCTTGCTTGTGCTAGAAGGTGTACTGTCTGCCTTTGATGGATTAACTGGCTCCAATATGCTCTGCTGCATTTCTGATAAACACTCTTCCATCCTTCCCTTTCATGAATCTAGAAAGAGAATTTGGACAATATATTACATTAAAAAAGGCAAGATTTAAAAGGGGGAAGAGAATAAAATGAAAAGACTTGGCTGGAAGTTAAGCCACCGGAGGAGGGGAATAATTTGGTTTTACGTTCCCAACCACTAGCCCATCTTTTTGTCTGCTAAATATTTTTACAATCACTGTTTCAACAATGATAGTTTCTTATTTTAAAAATAAGATCTGAAGGGTGGGGGAAGGGAGGGCCAAGGAACTAAAACTCTGAAGTTTAATTGGTTTTATATAATGAATTTTTTTTACTCCCTTTCAATAATTCTTTTAGTCTGAAGAGAGGAAACTGTAGAGGTGGCAAATGTTCTTTTGCTTTTTAAAAAACACAATAACCAAGCACTTCCTTCTACTTTCAGATAAAAATAGCAAAAGCAACGCTTCCAAAGAGTAAATACTGCAAAGGTTTCATTTTAAGCTTGCCAATGAAGGTGATATAAAGGCTCACAACAATGATTCATTAGAGTACCGGGTTTCCCTGCTACAGATGGCAAACCACCAGCCATCTGTAACAATCCTTCAGAGGATCCACAGGATTTTCCCCCTTCCCTGTCAGGCAGCGCACACAGATACATCCCCTAATTTCTCATCCCCAAGTGCTGACTGATCAGTTCTTTGCTTGTGCCCAGGGTGGCAAATATCATAGACGAGGGGAGCCTAGCGAGGCCCCACTCATGCTCCATCCCCAGGTCAGGCTCTCTGCTCTGGCCCAGGCTGGCCGACCTAATGCCCCCAGGGATTTGGGGCAACTGGGGCCATCAGAGCTGGAGGCACCGTGGGTACATCACCCAGTACGGGTGCCAGGGGATGCTGTTCTGGACTCCTTTGACAAGGGGGAAAGATGGGGATGGGGAGCCTCAGGTATAAGGGGAGAGGCAGGGAGCTAGCCTTTCCTAATGGCCAGGTCACCAGCCATCCATGATTGTACTGGCTCTTAATACATTTAAAAAGCAGAGGCACGGCATCTGGGACTGGGCGCAAGTCGGTCCCCCACTATGCCTCTGCCTCACCTGCAGAGATGGTGCTGAGGGGAACCAGCTTTTAAGCCGGCTTCCTCAGCAAGCTCCTGTCCCCTCTTGCTTATGCTTATCGGATAGTCGACTAGTCGCTTACATCTCTATCCAGGGCTGGAAGTCAGCAGCTGCGTGGGAGCTGCCAGCCATCAACAAGAGGAAAATGTACAGGGGAGCAGGGAATGAAGCAGAGAATATATTAGAGGAGGAGCACACCAGCGAGAACATCAGATGCCTGAGCAATATGGATGGGGAAGCATGTGGAGAATAGCAAGTTACAAGAACAGAACACTCAGGAGAAAATCTACTGAAGACAGGGCAATCAGTTGCCTTCCTAAAGGACAACTCATTTTTCAGATCCTTTAAGAGAGACACACAACCCTTTCCTCCTGTCATTTTCAACGCAAGATGCAATGCGCAGTTGCTGTTGAAGAGGGGAGATTGTGTGTGCAAAACTGCGGCACAGACTAAGTGCAATTAGTACGTTATATTAATTCTTTTTTAAATACAACTAGTGCTGGTGACAGGTGATCAGTCTAGTCTGTTGGAGACCAAAGCCCTCATTTACCTACCAGACTGAAACCAGTGCATTTACTATAGACATTGTATGGATAGAAATACCACAAATTTTCTTAAGCCAACAGGTTATAAGAGGGACAGATACTTGAAACTATATTCCTCTAATTATCCACAGCACACACATAGGAGGAACACTATCTTATTTCTGATCTAAGCATTCCTGAAGCACCAAGAAAAGATTCAAGGGCTGTCTCAGCAAGTGCAGAATGACAACTGAATGTACTTTTGGTAGACTTACAGAACACTGGCACTCTTTAACCATTTAACTGATTAACCAGGATTTTACATCCTTACCTAAAACATAACTTACTAAAAAGTAAGAATTTTTCTAGCTTTCATCTCAACAGAAGTGATAACTAATTTTTCCCCCCATTTCCATTGCTAACATTTAAACAGAAACAAATGCCAATAATTTTCAGCATTCACTGCTGAATTTCATAACAGAGACATCTATCCAAAGTGTCGATTGCTGCCCCGTTTTGATATTCACATAAAATAGCCTTTGCAAATAAATAGACGAAGTCAGCATATTTCAACATTCATACAGCTGAATTTAATTATTCAAGCAATTGCTTGCTATTGGTCTTATCAATTAACGTACGAAATTTTCACTATTTTGTCAATTAAAGTGTGTTAGTAATGATGCAGCTTACAAAATTTCAATGAAACGTAGCCTAGCAGTAGCAGTTTCAACTTGTTTTCTTAAATCAAACCTGACATTTTGGGTAATATCTATGATACTGACTACTATGCCCTAATGTAGTTATCAGTGTGGTTATACAAAACCAGAACACTGACTCAAACTTATGACAAGATAAAATATTTTATTAACCACTATGGAGGTGGTATCCATTTATATATTGTACAAAAAGTGGCGTGGTTAATTTCTAGTTGGCGTCTATTAGTCACCATGACAGCTAACCATGTTTTGACTTTGCCCGATACCTACGTCCTGTACCATGACGCTTGATGTTTCTGCAGAACTTTCTAAGCATACCTGGGACACTAGTCTGATTAGTTTTCTTTCCTCACAGCTCTCGTCTACAGGGTAGGACATTCCACAGTGCACTGTGGCAACATTTGGCTTTTCATGCATATTCTCTTAGCACTTTTGCCTCTGTTCAGATGCTACCGGACATATGCTGTAGGGATTTAAAATATGTTTCAGTAAACATGTAACCACTGAAATTTTTAGATGTTAAATGTTTACATGTGGGGGGAGGGGCAGGCTTTTACCATGTGAAGAGATGGCTTTTAAGCTCAGGCTCATTAGTGAACCATGTATATGGTTACACTTTCACATCCCTAATTTGCTGCAGCCCTTATTTCCCCAGAATGCTCCGGTTTGGGGATAGGCATCATGGGGATACACATGTGTAGTGTACAAAGGGGGTGCACAGTGGGGGGGGGGGGAAGCCACAAAACATTGTATAGGTACAGTTCAACCATACTTGATGGAAGAAGACCAGATGAGAGTTTCACACACTAATTACAAAATAAATAAAGGTACTTGGAACATAGGCAAGCATATGCCTTCTACTTCAAAACTACAGCTCTGCTGATAAAGTAACAATAACCAAATTGACACAGGACTGGAGAGAAACCGAATAAGATTTGCACAGGAGTAAAAACTCCCCTTCATCCTCACACTGACATGACAGCACAGCGAGAACTAATTCAGTATTCCCAAGTCCCAGCAGTCAAAAACTATGACTCAAGCCTTCAAAATCATTATTTTAATAATTTTTAAGTTCATTACTCTGCTTTCTGGTGTTTAAGATTTTAGGGTTCACATTTCAATCTTCTTTCTCCAAGCGCGAGAGTTAGAAACAGGCTTATTTTGTATGTTGCCTTGCAAATATTTTTCTTCTGCGACCTGATGGTATTTCCAAAACTTTAAAATTTAATTTTGAAGGAGGCAGCATCATTCAGATTTTATTTTAATAGTGCCTTATTGCTTTGAAGGAGGCAAACTACAGTTTCAGCAGCAGGTGAGAGATAGATTTGTTTTGTTTTGTTAGTAGAGGCTGCACCTCCCTGGTCCAGCATCCTCAGGACCTGACAGGTCCAGGATAAGAGATTTTTCCCTGACCAGGGGAGCTCATTTCAGGCTCCCTGCTGCTGGCTGCCCCAGGTTTCCTGGCTCCCACTGCAGGCAAACTGAGCCGTGCACCGGCTCCTCTGCAGCCCAGCTGAGCCACGCACCAGCTCCCAGTCCTCCACTCCACTGCAGCTCACCGGGACTCTCTGATCCGGGAACATCTGTGGTCATGCTGGACCAAAGAATCCCAGATTTTAGAGGCGCAACCTTTACCAGCAGATTCCATTGGAAAGAAAGTATCTTCCAATATAAAATGTGCCAACGGGAGCAACGTAGCAAGGGTAGCAAGAAGGACAATGATATCTGAACTCCTTGTGTGTACAAAGAATGAATGAGTAGTCGACTAGTCGATTAACTGATAAGCCTAGGCTTATCGGTTAATCTAGCCGACTTCTTGCATTTCCTTCTCCCCCCGCCCCCGCTACCTCTGTATTAGAGGCAGCAAGGGGCGGGGGGAAGAACAGGCTTAGAAGTCAGTTCCCCACAATATCCCCCAGGCACTGCTGCCTCTATTAGAGACAACAGTGTGGGGGGGGGGGGGGAAAGTCAGGGGCTGCTGCCACGAAGCAGCCTCCTCTGCCCCTTCCTTCCTTCCCACATCCTCTATTCACAGGGAGCTTGCACCCCTGCGGACAGGGACTGTTGCCACCATATCAGAGGCAGCAGTGCAGGGTGGCAGGAAGCTCCCCAGGAGTGGGGCCAGAACGCACTGACTGCTGGCCCCGCCCTCAGAGACTATAGAATAGTGACTAACCACTAAGAATTCATGTGCTTAGTCAGCTATTCAATTAGCCAATAGCTAACTTCCCTACTCTGGAGCTTAGTCCATGAGCCTCTAGCCAGCTGGCTCTCAGCTAAGGCTGAGCATATACTGAATATTTTTCAAAGTTTCCTATAGAAAAGAGTTGAAAGATCTGAGTTCCCCTTTTAATCAAGGTCTTTTCAACAGGCGAGAAATTGATGATATAACGGGAAAACAGTGAAGGTGAGTATACACAGGCTGCTGTCAAATGCACAAAAATTAAAAAGAAGTGTTTTGCTAGCATCTGTCAGTTCCAATCATCTTACTGGTGTATTGCAACTATGGCCTTAGTTCCATGGTTAATAAGAGTAAGACTATCACTACCTTTAAAGTTAAGCATCTGTGCATTTACAGGACCATGGCTTTTACCACGTATAAAATTTCTGACAAATTTCTAAATTAACAGCTTCAACTTGGAAAACACGTAAGTAAAACATCTATTTTTCTGCTTTTGTATGAGTCACAGTGCTTTTGCTAAAATTGAAGTGCCCTCAAATCTATTGGGGATTTTTTTTTAGAAGAGTTTAATATATTTATTGGACTCATTTAACAAAAGAGGGACCTGATCTGCAAAGTTGCTCATGTTGGTCTTCCTACTAGGAGACAGAATCAAGCCCTTAATTCGTTTATCCATTTATGTCTTATCTATGGTTGCCAGATGGTTTAACAACAACAACAAAAAAACCCCCAAACACTTCCCCTCCCCCCCCCCAAAAAAAAACCAAACACACACCGGGAAAAAATTCTGTAGAAGAAAAAAATAAAAAGGAGGAGACCGAAGTTGTTATTTAAAAAAAAAAAAGCGCCCTCCAGAATAGAATTATGGAACAAAAATAAAATAAGATAAATAAAAATAAAATTTTTTTAAAAGGAGGCTGCCCCTTTAAAACGGCCGCCATCTTGGGTGCCATTTTTTAAAACCCCTCAGCTCCCCCGGTAAGCACAGGGAAGCCAGGGGGGTACTGGCGGGGGAGGGTGTGTGTGTGTGGGGGGGGGGCTTTGGGAGGGGCTCAGGAATGGCTTTGCAAGTCGCACTTTTGGGGGGCAAGAGCCACGGGTTGGCCACGGCTGGTGTTGAGGGAGGCATCACGTGGCCAGCTCCAGGGTCTCTGCTGGTCACGTGGGCCAGAGCAGCATGCGCTCCGCTCCCACTCCAGCACGGCGCTCCCCTAGCGTGGCACCCGGCAAGTGCCCCCTCTCACTATGACTCTGCCGCACTCCTCACTCCCCCGCCAGATGCAGCAGGGGAAAAATGTCCCCACTGGGCTTCCGTCCGAGGGAAATGGGAAATAGCAGACATTTCACATGTCCAGTATTTCCTGTTGTTTTTTTTAAACTGGAGGGAGCCCACAAATACCGGACTGTCCGGGTGAATACTGGACACTTGGCAATCCTAGACTCTTATCTACCCCATGACAAATATTCAACTTTGGTTCTTATCCAAGGTTCACTCCCATACTCTTACAAATGGAAAACCAACTATACAAACACCCTGTTAACTTCACTTTAAGAAATGTAATACACCGAGGATTTGGCTTGGTTTTTATACAATGTCTGTCCTACACTGATCTTTAATGTTATTTTGTAGTGAAAAATTAAATTGTAAAGAAGAGCACAAGAGCAAGTTATATGCTTGTAGAAGCACGTGACTGACCCACAGCAGTATGTTTATCATGCTGACTTACTACATGAGGAAAGCATCTGTGATCATATATTAAATGTTAGTACCTGAACTCAGAAATATTTTGCAAGTCTCTGCAGAAAAATAATAAGAAGCTTAAGGAAATTAATTCAATGAAGACTAGATAATGTAGTCTAGTCTTTTATTTTAAAGAGAGTTTTCAAAATTAAACTTCTGATTAGTTTATTATTCCAGAACCACTATAATACGATGTAGTAGCTATGACAGATTCAACTTTAA
The DNA here is from genome assembly GCA_032595735.1 of Pelochelys cantorii. Classification (NCBI taxonomy): domain Eukaryota; kingdom Metazoa; phylum Chordata; order Testudines; family Trionychidae; genus Pelochelys; species Pelochelys cantorii. Next base: position 63,211,650 of record CM064333.1, on the reverse strand, counting down.
CTTGCAATGGTAAAGTAAGGATTATTTTAAAATCTGTGTCACAAAATGTCAACTTGTTAAATGTATTAGCCCATCCCACAATAGACACAGATTTTAGAGCACAAATCAGCTGAAACATGATATGCACTCAAACTCTGCAGACGCAAAGGTACTGAGACACCTCTTATGAGAAGTGAAACAGTAATATCCTACTCTTCAGGAAACAGATGCCATTCCCCTACTATTCTTCCATATCTTCTATTCACTTGAGATATGTCAATAATGTATATGGTTCACCATTTTCATGTGAAACTCTTAGGTCTTAGCTGAACACAAATTGTACTGTTTTACAATGTGCGATTGAAGTGGTATAACTCCCCTCCCCCCCGAATATATTGGTATGATTTTGTTCAAAGATGCTCTGCACAGGTTAACCTGCATCTATAGTAGGGGTTGTACTGAAAACCATTTCAGTAAAAATTTTATACCCATAGCCCAAAAAGTTGAAGTGGTACTAAAACTGTACATAGACCAGACCTTATTTACCTTAAGAGTTCTTCAGGAGGACTCATTTATACCCTCCAAATTTTAAACAACAAAGTCCTTACACTATTTGGATCCTTTGTTTATATTCATGGTCCTTAAAACCCATGTTGACCAACAACCTAGAAATCCTCCAGCACTGCTCCTGTGAGACTTATAAAGGTTTCAGTTTCTCAAGGTCAATTCCCTTGAAATTCATCATAGAATATAGAAGCAAAAACCTCTAAATAGTAATCCTTCAATTGTCTACAACATCCACTAATCCTCCATATTGCCAATCGCAGAAGCTCAGAAATTAGAGGACAAAGATTTTTTTAAATCCTGAATTGCACATAAAAATAGATAAAAATGAATTAAATGTGCAGCTTGCCCTGTTGGTCACTGGCAGAGGGAACTATTCATCCTCTCTGTCTCATGGCTTGTACAGTCCTTCCTCTCTCATGGCACTTGGAACAAGTGGGGATTTTACTATTTCTTTCCCTTCCACCTTTTAGAAGAAGGAAGATCTACTTTTTTCTTTCTTCCTCTATGGTTAGTGGCCAGGATTGGCTGTCTGTTCTATGTAATGCAGACTCTCTCCCCCTTCTGTGCAAGGAACCAGAAGTCACCATAAAATCTGGTCCATTTGCTATTCTAATTCCAGTAATGCTCATTTGATCTACATAACACTCACTCAGGCAGACTGCCCATCAGCACACATGGCTGGCAGAACCCAGTAATAAGCTTACTGTGGGGAAAAGTAAATAACATCACCAAGCAAGAAAGAAGAGCATCTTCATACTACTTCTATGACTCATGAATGATACTCAAAGAGGTTAGGTGCATGGGACTCGCTTATTATTCAAATACCGTTGAAGCTAATTCCACAAGAAAATTATCCAACCACATGAACTGTATCAATTTAACTATACTTAGTAGTGTACTTAGTAGTACAACTTCCCATCCTCCTTCCCCCAGCCAGGATGTAGTCATCACAAACACTCTTATATTGATACACCCATTCTGATATGGAAAGGGAAATAAGCTATATTGGAGTAAGGTGTCTTTATACCAATATACCAGTGTCCACACTAGCGGATGTGCCAGTATAATGACATATACACACACCCTTTAACTGAAACAGTTATATCAATACAAAAAGTATAGCTGCCTTTAGTGATTAGACAAGAAGGTGGTTAAAAGACCTGTAATTGGGGTGTTAGGGTGTGTCAGGGAGGGGTAGCACCTCTGGTGGCTGAACATGTCGCATCCTTTCAGGGCGGTTCGTCCACCTTTGGCCCCCACCTGGCACCCAGCTCTCACCTGTGGCTCCTCGTAGCTGTTTGCATGCGACAGCGGCCACACCCCGGGCAACGGCTTTGACTAGCCGGCCAAACCAGGTGAGGGTAGCCGACGGGCCCAAAACCCTCAGTGAGACAGGGAGTTGTCTATCCCAGCATGTGAAGACGGACTCCGGTGGAATGAGTGGATGAGACCAATGGAAGGTCCAACAGTCAAGAAGGCAGTCTCCGCAAGTGTTGTGGAACGCATAGAGCAGGACAAGACACAGAAGACGCCCTGGTCATCCACTGCGCCCAGTCCCATCTCCAGCCGTCTTGACTTTTGTCTTGCTACTGGACCCAGATGGGAATTGGGAAGAGAGAGTGAGGTTTACGCTGCGCAACTTTTCCTCACTAAAATCCAAATCACGCGCAAATCTCGACACCACATTATTACCATCATCATTATCGCAACCTTCGAAGTCCTGTGGCGATGGGCGAGTGACGAAGCAGCAGGTGTGGACACACTGGGAGCTGTAGTCACGGACCTGCACACAGGCAGCTCAGGTTTAATGGTCGTTTCTCGCTGATCGAAGTAGCAGTGAAATCTGGCGTCTACCTGGGCGACTGAGCAATCCTCTTTAGGAACGCACTGCTCACCTCCGTAGAATTGGGGAAGGGGCTAGAAAAGGTGCCCTAAACGTTGCCTGCTTCACTATATCCTGGCCAGTTTACTGCGGCTGGCGGGAATCCCATTATGGCGGTCGAACAAATACAAATAAACAGATTAAACGTATGGTGACATCGCTCACCATTGGAACTTAGAACGTGCACACGCTTTTGGACAATCCTACAACAGACAGGCCAGAGAGAAGAACAGCCTTGGTTGCTAGAGAGCTTGCAAGATACAACATTGATATTGCAGCCCTCAGTGAGGCTCGTCTTGCTAATGAAGGTCAGCTAACTGAAACTGGAGGTGGATATACTTTTTTCTGGAGCGGTCATGGCACCGATGAGCGTCGCGATGCTGGAGTTGGATTCGCCGTCAGGAATCACCTTGTTCGGCAATTTGCCAGTCTTCCCAAGGCTGTAAATGATCGGCTTATGACACTACAGTTTCTGCTACAGAATGGAAACCAAGCCACTCTGATCAGTGCCTATGCTCCCACAATGACTAACCCGAACAAGATGAAAGACAGGTTCTATGAAGAACTGGATTCCTTACTATCAGCTGTGAGTAGCACCGACAAGCTGATCCTGCTTGGTGATTTCAATGCAAGAGTAGGATGCGACTCAATAGCCTGGCATGGAGTCATTGGCAGACATGGAGTGGGCAAATGTAACAGCAACAGCCTACTCCTATTGAAGACCTATGAAGCACACGACCTCCTTATCACCAACACAACGTTCCGCCTGCCTACCCGGAACAAGACCTCTTGGATGCATCCTCGCTCTAAGCATTGGCATCTTATCGACTATGTTATTGTCAGGAGAAGAGACAGGCAAGATGTCAGAGTGACTAAGGCCATGTGTGGTGCTGATTGTTGGACAGATCACAGGCTCATTGTCTCCAAAATGAATCTCCGAATTAGAATGAAGAGGCGGCCACAAGGTAGCAAGCCCATAAAAAGAGTTAATGTGGCCAGGCTAAAGAACCCGAGCATAGCCTCAGCATTGACTGAGGATCTAGAAAGCAGGCTTTCCGACCTGCACCTTGTAGGCAGCGCTGCGGATGACTGGGAACTTTTCCGGAATGCTATCTACTCATCTGCACTGAAGATTTTGGGACCCTCTTCACGCAAGCAGCCTGACTGGTTCGATGAGAATGATGGGGAGATATTGTCTCTACTTGCTGAAAAGCACTGCCTTCGTCGTGCACATCAGAACGATCCATCATCAGCTGCCAGGAAGAACGCTTTTGCAAATGCTCGCAGGACAGTCCAGAACAAACTGCGTAAAATGTAGGATGCTTGGTTAAGTGACCTGGCAGCTGAAATTCAGGGGCATGCTGACAGGAATGACCTGAAACGGTTCTATGCAGCCCTTAATACTCTATGGTCCTCAGTCTCTCGGGAGCTTCCCCCTGATTAGTACAGATGGTTCAACTCTGATTACAGAGAAGGCTCAGATCCTGTAGAGATGGGCTGAACATTTTGAAGACGTCCTCAACCGACCGTCATTTATCAACGACGAGGCGATTGAGAAGATTCCCCAGGTTGACATCAATGGCGCCATGGATGATCCACCGGTAGTAGCCGAAGTTTCACAAGCTGCTAGCCAGCTATCCAGTGGCAAAGCTCCAGGGGCAGATGCTATACCTGCAGAGGTTTATAAAGCCGGCAGTCACGTACTCACAGAGAAGCTCACGGAGCTGTTCCAGTTTTTTGGGAGCAAGGATCCATTCCTCAGGAACTCAAGGATGCATCCATTGTACACCTCAATAAGAGGAAGGGCAATCAACAGGTACGTGACAATCATCGGGGAATTTCGCTGCTCTCCATCGCAGGTAAAATCCTTGCAAGAGTGATGTTAAATCATTTGGTCACTCATCTGGAGTGTGGCCTCCTGCCGGAGTCACAATGTGGCTTTCGTAAGGGCCACGGGACTATTGACATGATCTTTGCCGCGCGCCAACTTCAGGAGAAGTGTCAGGAGCAGAATCGTGAACTTTACACAACTTTTGTTGATCTCACAAAAGCCTTTGACACTGTCAGCCGACAAGGTCTGTGGAGGATCATGTCAAAGTCTGGCTGCCCCCCTAAATTTATTCAGATGGTATGCCAGTTTCATGATGGCATGATGGCCAGAGTGCTAGATGGTGGAGAATCTTCTAAGGCATTCCCAGTCACCAATGGAGTCAAACAGGGCTGTGTACTCGCACCTACACTGTTCAGCATCGTGTTTACTGCTATGTTGAATGATGCCTTCCAGGACAGTGCTGCCGGAATCAGCCTTAAGTACAGAATGGACGGGAATCTTTTCAACCTGAGGAGACTTCAGGCTATCACCAAAGTAAGAGAGACTGTTCTGGGAGACTTCTTGTTTGCCGATGATTGCGCCTTGTATGCTGGCTCTGAAGCAGAGATGCAAGTCAGTGTGGACAAGTTCTGCACAGCTTGTGACAACTTTGGACTCACCATCAACAGCAGAAAGACCGAAGTCATGTATCAGCCTGTCCCTTATGCACTGTACACAAAACCCACAATCGCAGTCACAGGGCGGATGCTACAGGCAGTGGACCAGTTCACTTACCTCAGCAGTACTCTTTCCCGTACAGCTAACATTGACATAGAAGTCACATGCAGAATAGCGAAGGCAAGTTCTGCTTTTGGTAGACTGCGCCCCACTGTATGGGAACATCGAGGAATCAGCTAAGCAACAAAACTGAAGGTCTACAGAGCCATGGTACTTACCACCCTCCTGTATGCCTGTGAAACGTGGACTGTGTATCGAAGGCACGCAAGACAGCTTAATCACTTCCACATGACTTGTCTTCGCAGAATATTACGCATCGGATGGCAAGACAAAATACCAGACACTGAGGTTCTCTCTAGAGCAAGTTTACCGTCAGTCCACACCCTGCTGATGAGTGCACAGATTAGATGGGCACGTCATGTCATTCGTATGCCGGACGAACGTATACCTAAGCAGCTCCTTTTTGGGGAACTCTCTACTGGTAAATGCTTGCGTGGTGGACAGAGGAAACGTTACAAAGACACACTCAAGGCCTCCCTGAAGTCGCTCGGAATTGATACAACCACCTGGGAATCGCTGGCACACAACCACCCTGCCTGGCGCAGTCTCATTCACAAGGGATGCCAAGTTCTCGAAACAAGGCGCATCTCTGAAGCACAACACAAGCGCGTGCTGCGCAAGTCCAAAGCTACCAGCGCAACGACTGCAATGCCTACACGTCTGCCCGACATGTTCCAGGACATTTAGTGCCCGAACTGGCCTGATAAGTCATCTTCGGACACACTGTATCCAGTCTCAAAGTACTTAGTGGTGTTGTGTTCTTCATCGAGCACGATGGACAAACGAATTGGCCCATACTAGTGCTTCCAGTTGTTGCTATTACCAGTGGAGCTGCAAAAGCAGCAGGAAATTTAAAGATATTCTAGCATAGACCTAGCCTTACAACTGATGAACAGAAGCTAAAGTCCCTCTTTGAGCATGGGTTGCATGTGGGAGGGGCGGGGGCGCAACGGTGGCCAACTTTGAAATGTACAAGAGTCCCCGCTGGGGCTCTTGTACATTTCAAAGGGGGCTCTTGTACATTTCAAAGTTGGAACGCCACATGGAGTCCAGGTCCAGCAGGGGACTCTGACTCCTGGCTTCATGTGGCGCTTCCGCTTTGAAATGGCCAAGAGCCCCAGAGGGTTTCTTGTGCATTTCAAAGCGGAAGCACCCTTGTGGAGCCCAGGGGCAGCAGGACTTTTTGCTGGCCTCAGGCTCCACGCCACATTCCAACTTTGAAATACACAAGAGCCCCCACTGGGGGGCTCCTGTACATTCCAAAAGTGGGATGCAGAAGTTCTTATCGACTAATCGAATAGTGGATGGAAATCCCATCAACTATTTGATAAATTTTGATTAATTAACTAAACATCCCTAATTCGTTTTTTACATCTCAGATAACATGCCAACAAAAATTAAAGTTAATCATTCTGTAAGGCAGGCCTATGATGTAAAATTAATGGTAAAATTCTGCTTTGGAGGGTCTTACCAGATGCTTGTCATGAAACCAGATGGCAAACTTGATCAGCTGCATTATGTTTAGGATAGGATATACAGTTCTCCACACTTTAAAATATTTTTCTCTACAATTTTCCAATGCCATTGTTTTTGGCACAACAATGCAGGACTAGTATAACCTTCAAAGCAGCTGAAAACAATTGTTGCTGGTTTAATTCTTACAGGAACTCACCAGCTGTTAGCAACTCGTCCAAAAAACCCCCACAAATTTTCTTTTAGCCATATTTTTAAAACAGTTGTTATTAAATCTAAACAGTTAACCATGATCGCTAGTGCATTGTAGGTTGAGAAAGGAAGTTATACACAAAACAATTGTGTCACCTTTTATTAATCAGGGAAAAGAGCTAAGTGGCCTGATTTTCAAAAGTACTAAGAACTCAGTGTTCCCATTGACTTCACTGTGTGTTATGATTGCTCAGTACCTCTCAGAGTCATGTCACAAGATTTCAAATGTATCTTCACCTGAAATCCAGCCTCTTTTTGTTAAACTGGCATGTAGTTTATCTAGGCCTGCAAGCTTCACACTGAATGTTATTGAGATAGAAAATATTTTTAGTGGAATAATATCTGCACATTTTCTGACAATTCCCCAAAATTCACATTAAAGGATGTGTCAACACACTAGCGATCATGGTTAACTGTCTAGATTTAATCAGAACTGTTTTAAAAGTATGGTTAAGAAAATTTGTTGAGGGTGGAGAGAAAATGTGTTGGCCCAGTTGCTAATAGCTGGTGAGTTCCTGTAAGAATGAAACTAGCCACAATGGTTTGCAGCTGCTTTGACGGCTACACTAGTCCTGAATTACTGTGTCAAAATGCTCCTTAAAATTATTCTTGACTGCAACAAAAATTAGTTATAAGTTATTTTAGGAATCATTTGTTGTTCCATTAAGGCGTGCACATACCTAAACTGGCCTTATTGATGTAACAAACTTTTTACTTTCCTCCCACCTTCTTTTTCTGTCATTGGTTGCCCTCACTTGTTGCTTCTCATCTGATATATAGTTGAAGCCTAAAAGGTGATCTGCACAAATGGGCCCCCTACATAAAACCATCAGGAAACAACTGTTAAAGCTAAGGAAAAAACAATTATCTTAGTTGCACTGCCGCAGAAAAATGCTTACATTTTCCCGGTGTACTAGAAAGGATGCTGTAGCGTAGACATGATTCACAACATACCATCCAACTCCTATTACGTGTCTATACTACAACTTCCACAAGTAGGGGGAAAAATATCAATGAAGTCTCCAGTTCCTCTTGGTTACCAGAAATAAAAGTTGTGTATAAGTAGCTATGGGATAATTTATTTCTAAAGCTGATTTTGCGTTCAAGGGCTTTGAACAATAAAAACCTTTAGTACAATGATTTAATCAAACCTCCTACTCCAAATGGAAATACCCAACAAATGACAAGACAATTTAGTGCAATATAACCCATAACTTTTCAGACAAATTATTAGCCTTATGCTGAAATGTTTCCCTAATACTCCAATAAAAAAAAAAGTATCAAATATCATTCTATTTCAGAATAGTTGAAAAGAAATAACCTTAGAAAGGCTACTGTAAAACTAAACACATTTTCCAGTATCTTTTTAAAAATTACTCTGACAATACACAAAAGCTACAAATCAAGGCTCTGACAAGTTACAGAAACAAAGAAACTTGTAATTACAACTATCACTTTAGTTAATAACTAAATACAATAGATTGAATTAGTTATAACAGAGAAACAACCCCACATGATGAAGAAGCCATAGAGTATGGCCTGCAGTTCATCATATAACAATAATTTGCATTAGGGTAGTATTAGAGGAATAATGATTTGGTACTACAAAATACTCTGAATGTTTAATATAATTATGTGATTTGTTGAAAAAAAAATCTCATGACTAGAAGACTATTAATTAGGCAAAGCAGGTCAGCATGTCCAATCAGTGTCTATGAAATGCATAGATATGCATGTCATCACAGCAGGCTTTATGACAAATGTACTGTACACGTACTACAGTCACTAACAATTAAAATTGAACAGAGAGCTCTTGTATTTTGGACTGTAAGATAGCTACATTACCCAAATTTCAAAGTGTTCAATCAACTGACAATAAAAGGACTGAACAGGTCTTTGTACTTCAGCAGTTTCACACAGTTTTGCATACAAACTGCACCTCAAAACATTATTTCATTCAATAAAATAATACTTCCATATGTAAATAAGAGAATTTAAGTGATAGCAACAGGTGAGAAAAAATGTATTTTCAACCAAGATTCATGAAGAGATGGGGAGTCAATTAACAGGAGAAAAAAGAATTGTGTTCTACGTGACAAGAAATACAGAGAGGCAAGACTCCAAGTCTATCAGTCATGCCTATAAATAATATTGTGCATTATTAGGTTAGCATATTTTATTATCTCTCTAGTGCTCTTGCAGCTAGTTTTATATATATAAAACATGTAAGGCAGTGGTCATCAACCAGTAGATTGGGATCTACTGGTAGATCTTGGAGCCTTTGACAGATGATCCTGACTGGTTTGGCCAAGAGGCTATCAAATGCCAGCACTTCAGCTGCCCCTCACCCACTGCTGCTCATCTCCTGCCCTTTGCCTTGGAGCTTCCCCTCCCCTTGGGGAGCTTCTTGTTTGATGTACATGGCAGGGGAGGGGAGGGGAGAGGGGGCACAACAGAACTTGGGATGGAGGGAGTTTGCTGGCTGCTTTAGGGAGTGTTCCAGGGCCAGGGACGGGGTGAGCCTACCTTAGTCCCCTTCACCACCACCCAGGAGCCACCTGAAGTAAGTGGTGCCCAGCTGGAGCCCACATCCCAAATTCCTACTCCAGTCATGAACCCCCTCCAGCACCCCAAGCCCCTGTCCTAGCCCCGAGCACCCCTGCATCCAAACACCCTCCCAGAGCCTGTACCTAGAACCCCTCCTACATCCCAAGTGCTCAGCTCAGAGCCCCTTTCACACTCCAGGTTCCTTAATCCAAGACCAGAGCCTGCACCCAGCCCTCTGCCCCAGCCCGATGAAAGTGAGCGAGGATGGGCAAGAGAGGGAGAATGGAGTGAGCAGAGGCAGGGTCTTGGAGAAGGCGTGGGAGGGAGGCGGAGCAAGGGTATTTATATTTGAGGTAGATCTTGGATTGCACTTAAATTCAAAAAGTGATCTTATACTTAAAAAGGTTGGAGACTCCTGATGTAAGGAGTGACAGAAAAGAGATTGTTAGACATTCAAAAGAAGGAACTAACGCCCATGAAGCCTGTTACAGCAAGTCTTTGGAGAATGTTCACAACAGAAGGACGGTTGGAAACAAATCCTCAAATAAATATTGGGCCAGGAGTGGTATTTGAGGATGATGGACATATAATCACTTTTTTCTGTACATGTGAAAGGGCAGGTGGAATCTGGAGAAATGGGACTTGGGAAGGCCAGGACTGTGTAATATTCGAGAAGTGGGGAGTAAGAATAGAGATGGAATTGAGTCAGGGACAGGCATCATTGGGGCTGAAGTTGTAATGGATAAAGAACAACAATATGCTTACAGAAGTGTAAGTAAACTGACAGTCAAGGAGTGTTTTGCTCAATTGCCAAATGGCTTCTCAAGAGACAGACCAGCTTTTGTCTTCAGTAACCTTGCAAACGATCACATCTAACTACATCTAGATGACTGGCCAGCAACTCCCATGAGCTTGGTGGCTCAATTTTCTGCATGTTTTCAGCTGCAAAATCATACATTTCTGAATATGCTCCAGTCTCAGTAATAATTTTGGTTGGTAAGATAATGATTACCAGAGACACACCTGGGTTATAGTAGTAACTATCTTTAAAATTGCATAACTTTCTATTTCCCTTTTTGATTGAGATATGAAGTTTATTGCCATTATTGCTATTTAGAAAGTGCAGGTCTTGGGAACATGGCAGTAAAACCACCTGAGCTCTGTCAATACTAACACTCCCTCCAATGGTAGAGCAAAAATAGGAGATCTACTGTATGATGCAAGTCCTAATCATAGCTACTATGATTAGGGGCTTGGAAAGGGTCCCATATGGGGAGAGGCTAGAGAGACTGGGACTTTTCAGTTTGGAAAAAAGGCGATTGAGGGGTGATATGATAGAGGTATATAAAATCATGAATGGTGTGGAGAAAGTGATTATAGAAAAATTATTTACCTTTTCCCATAATACAAGAACTAGGGGACACCAAATGAAATTGATGGGTAGTAGGTTCAAAACTAATAAAAGGAAATTTTTCTTCACACAGCGCACAGTCAACCTGTGGAACTCCTTGCCCGAGGAGGCTGTGAAGGCCAGGACTCTATTAGGGTTTAAAAAAGAGCTTGATAAATTTTTGCAGGTTAGGTCCATAAATGGCTATTAGCCAGGGATAAAGTATGGTGCCCTAGCCTTCATAACAAGGGCAGGAAATGGATGGCAGGAGATAAATCACTTGATCATTGTCTTCTGTTCTCCTTCTCTGGGGCACCTGGCATTGGCCACCGTCGGCAGATGGGATGCTGGGCTCGATGGACCTTTGGTCTGACCCAGTATGGCCATTCTTATGTTCTTATAGCTACTCAAAATATCACTTATTTGGCTCACGGAGGTAGAAACAAACTGTCTACACGGGGCAAGTCAAAGAGGATTGTAACCATAGTCAGGGCACAATCTATTTGTAACAGAAAGGGAAAAGTCCACTGTGTATTAAGGCGGTTCTCTAAACACAAACGTAAGCTGATACAGCTCTGTGACCCAGTGTAGACAAGGCCTCACTATGCTTTGAGCACTAAACTTGAGCAGGTCTGAGGGATACCGGTAGACTGGCAGCTTCCATAAAAGTAAACACATTTAGAGTATCAGGCTTTCATTTTCATTTTGATTTGTTTTAATCTCACAGAGACAGGCAGGCTGCAGGTTGCTCCATGCCGTTGCTGAGGTGCAAAACCAGTACTGTGTATTTTCAAAGCACTATGACTCATTTTAAAGGAACTGCAAGACAAGATATCCTCCTTTACCTGGATTTTCTTTGCTCGTATCACAACTCATGCATTACCTCAGTGTGTATTTTTACATTATTCCTTTGAGGTATCTTTGGGTTTTTTCCCCCCGCTATACGTCGCCCCAGTATACATCGGTTCCTCACTATTGTTGTTGATGCTTGTAGAAACTGTTGCATGATAAGTCCTCCCATTCCCCACTCTCACATGCACACACACGCGCACACACACACACACACACACACACACACACACCCACCCCTATTCGCACAAACAGAAATCAGCTGCGGGGAAAAAAATCTCCATTTTACATCATTTTGCAAAATATGTCCACGTATTCTGGAACATATCTTGGACGTATAGAGGGGATGTCCTGTATTTTGCAAAAGGCTTTACATTGTGAGCCGATTGGCAGGGAAACCAATCACAGGTGAACTTGAAGATTAAGCCTAAGCATGCTCAAGTTTACCAAAGGGGCTGGATTTGTTACAATCACAATGCAAGTCACTGAGCAACCCGTCTGTTAATATTTAGTCTGATTTCAGTGTTAGTGTATACGTGATGGTCAAAGTGGATCTATTCATGATTGTCCAGGGAAAAAATCCTACAACTTAACAAGGGAGCTGGCCTGAGGCCCCAAAACAGTAATCTTTAAATAATGTTTGAAAACAGTCAATAACTGTGATGTTCAACCAGTTCTAAAGCAGAAGCCATTATAGTGGCTACTGCTATAGTGAACTAGCCACACTCAATCGGCCAAATACCACATTGTTCAGGCCAACTAGCCACACTCAACCAGCCAAATAGCTACATGTGGCTAGCGCAGGGGTCGGCAACCCCTAGCATGCATGCCACAAGCAGCACATAAGCCAATTTCCCATGGCACGCAGTGTAGGTGCTTAGCATGAGAAAGTTAAATGCTTAATCTGTTTCTTGATTTGTTTAATAATTTAAATTAAACCGTTCTCCCCAGCTGCAGCACTAGCAAAATGGCTCGGGCGTAATTATGTAATTAACAATGAGTTTCCATTAGCAACTTGTAGTCTGTGGAAAGGTTTGCATTGACCCAGGTGGTCCACGGGGCATGCTGTGGAGAGAGCCCCTCCCCGACTCCAAGGAGAGCAGCACGGCCCAGGGCAGGAAGGTTAAATCTTGACATGCCACTTCCAAAAGATTGCTGACCCCTGGGCTAGCATGCTGGACACCACAGGTCTATAAACTCTAAGGGCTTGCATACAAAAGGGTAGATGGAGAAGGATGACAAGCAGATAAATAATACAGTTTATGCTGTTCACCCATTCATGTCTGAAGCCAGTGAAGCTCCACTGGTAACAGAGGTAATGTAGCCTAGCTGCCGTAGCAGCATTTGAGCTACAATGTCATTCACTCCTGCCCAGAGCAGGTCTAGATGACTGTGGAAGTAGCAATTAATCCCTAGTAACCTGTCTAGCAATGGTGGAAGGAGCGCTCATGTAGTTATAATACTATAGAATACCGAGTCAATGGTTTCCAACCATTTTTTCCCATTTGCAGACCCCGAAAAAAATTTTCAAATGGATGTGCAGACCAAGTCTTAAGCAAGCTCTATAGACTCCCAGGAGTCTGCGGACCAGAGATTGAAAACAGTGAGCTAAATTATAGGTTGAGCCAGTGTGTACTAAAATTGGTTTTTAATTAAAGGAGTTTCCAAACTTGTTACAACCCTGTAAATTCTAAGTCGAAGAACAGTTAAAATATGGTACTATTCCATATATATTGATCAATTAGACTCATGTGTTAACTATCCTGGAGCATTACTGTATTATTACAAGGTTCCCCTGAAAACTTTTGGAACTGTAGACAGAACCAAAACACCAGTGCTCAGGAGACCCAGATGAGAGAATAAGCTTTAAAAGGTAAGAGGTCTGTCAAAGATGAGCATTAAAGTGGGCACACAATATTCATTTTTAAAATAAAAATCTCATGTTCTCCCAGGAGTTAGAAGCTATAAGCAACTATGAAAGAAAACATGAACCTAATTTCCAAAAACAATTGAGATTTTACATTTTACAACTGACTATTATATGCACAGTTCTCCACATTTCTGCCTAGCCTAGGGATATCAAAATGCATTTAATTAAATAATTGTGTAACTACTGAACATTTCAGCAGTTACACCCACAAGTCCCCCTTTGCTGCTACCTCTGACACAGAGGCAGCAGCAAGTGGGGGGAGGGAGATAGCTGCCTGGAAGCCAGTGCACACTGGGAGCCGGCTTTTAAGCTGACTCCCTGCGCATACTGGGAGCCTGTATGTAACCGTGAACATAACCAATAAGCCCAGGCTCATCGGTTGACTATGTACACGGTTACACTTTCATAGCTATAGTCTAGCTAGTTTCACTGTTTCCCTTGTATAGTCAGTTTATCATTTTCCCTGTTCATAAGGGTCTTCCAAAGAGCAAGAGTTCAGCTGTATTATTCCAGAAGTTAGCAGGGAAGACTCAAAGGAAATTAAACTACTCTTAAAAATTATTTTATGCGAACAACTAGATTTCATCTGGATAGTGACCGTTTTAAGTCAGCATCTGTAAATTTGATATTATGAAGCACTCTGGGATTTTTGTAAAAATGAGTGCTGCATTATTACTATTATAGTATTCATAAAGGAAATTCTACTAGAAGAAAAAACAAACAATGCAACAAAAATAAATGTATTTATTTCTAATACAATACGAGGGCAGATTGGGATCTTCATATGTGAAATCATATGAAGCATCACAAAGCAACCTGTCCAGGTCTGCACAATGTCTGGCTGAGGTTACTGGAAATTTATGTGGGTTTGCATCCATCTATGTAGATTGCTTTCCTATGATCAGAGCTAAAAATACAGATCGTGCAAATAGAATTTTCCTTCTTGGCTGAGTTGCTGTAAAACCTCCCATTTTCAAACCCTGAAGTGTAAACAGCTCTCATAAATAAAACAGCTGCATATCATACTGCAGTAAACCTGCAAGGTTAAAAAAAATCCCTTCATAGCCTTCACATAGTTTTGCCACAAACACTTCAATTATATAACATCATCAAACACAGAAACAATGGGAAGGCATCCTACACTCTTATGTATTAGGACACTAAAAGGATAATCAATATTTTGTCACTGAGAAAAGAAACATGAAGGGGGAGGGAGAAATCCGACGCTATACAACAGGAGCGCCCCACTTTACAGCTTCTGAAGGAGGAAATGCTATAATGCTGACTAGTCAGGACTTTAACCTCCCTGCGTTCAATTTCATTTTGCTTTTTTCCTCTTCTAAAAACTTGACCTTCCACAGCAGACGCCGGGATCTCTCCGGAGCCACAGCTACCTGTAGCCGCATTCCTTTGCGAGAGCCACTGAACCCTCATCGCAACAAGTAACTGCACAGACCGCACACTAACATGTTTGTCTCCTGCAGATTCCACCGTACAGAACCACCACACTGTTAAAACAAACAACAACAACAACAACAACTAAATCTTGCCATGTTGTTGTTCTTTTTTTTAAATGCACGTGTAGGGGCCGCTCCGACTATAGGTATTTAAAGAAACATCAAAGTTCCGCCGGTTTTTTATTGATCTAATAACTTTAGACGCTTCGGAGGAGGAAATAAAGGTGCTCAGCGGCGATACAACCCAGGAGGCAGCCGCACACCCGCATCATGTGTGACCACCCTACGCCAGCCCTTGCACGGAGGCATCTCCAGCAGGCGGGCCAGCCCGCCTGGGTTCCCTCCCGCCGTCACGGTGCGACCTCTCTCCGTAGACTCCCCTGGCTCCAAGGAGGTTTCCCCGATTCACCGGGCGGGAAGGGAGCGGGGGGGGGGACGCCGAGAAGCCGCCCGCTCCCAAAGCACCGAGCGATCCGAAGACAAGAGCAGCTCATGAGCCAGCCGGAGGCGCCGAGCTCCCTGGCCCACCCGGAGCGCTGCCGAGCGACCTCCACGGGGCTGGGGCGCCCCTAACCACTAGGGGTTACAACGCGCCAGCGGCAGGCTCGGGACGCGAGGGCAGCGTGGGGCGCGGAGCCAGCCCCCCCCCGCTGCGGACGGCTGGGGCGGGGGAGCCACTGGGCTGCAACGCAGCCACCGAACCCCGCCGGCCGCACGGCGACAGGCGCTCGGGTCGCCGCCTTTCAACCCGCCTCCTCTCGATCCCCCCCCCCCGCGGCCCCGGCTGGAAAAGCCTCCCCCGCCAGGGGCCTCTTACCAGCCTACGCGGAGGGCGGGAGCCAGGGCAGCAGCAGCAGCAGCGGCTCCTTCATGGCGGCAGGGTGCCCCTCCCCCCCCTTCTCCTCCTCCTGCTGCAGCTCCCCCGAGCACCTACGAGCTGACACATCAACAAAGATGGCTGCCGCCCACAGCAACGCAGCCTGCGGGGGCGGGGCTAGAGCTGGCGCTCGGCCCGGCCGGGCTGTCGCTGGCAGCCAGCGGGGGCGAGGCCTGCTGACGGCGTGGGGAGGGTGTCTCCTGTTTCCCTGCCCCTCCTCCGTGCCTTGCCCTCCCCGCTCCCCAGCTGCGTCACACGCCCCGAGGCCAGCGCAGGGCCTGTGGTGATTCACCGCAGGAGGGATCCTGCCCAGGGAAGCCTCCCGCTGGCACCTGCTTCGGGCTCCGGGACTGCGGAGAAGGAACCACCGCTGCCCTCAGGGCTTGTCTGTGTTAACCACCCACCTGCCGGGAGGTGGCTCCCTGTCCCATCTACAGCAAAGGATCAATGGGCACAAGTCGGATATTTGAAAAGGTATCAGGCACAGACCCGTCGGGGAACATTTTAACTTGCCCCAGGGCACTCAGGAATGAGCGGATCTCAAAGTTTTCATATTATTACAAGCCAGTTTCAAAAACCAGCTTGAGAGGGAAGATGCAGAGCTTAATTTCGTTTGCAAGTTTGATACCTGCAACAGAGGTTTAAACAAAGACCTTCACTGAATTACTCACTACATTCCACATCCTAATGACATAAAAGGCCAAACACCAGGTACTTAAGAGTACTTACAAACCTCTCTATCTGGGGATGTGAACGACTAGTCCACTATCGGATAAGCAAATGCTTATTGGATAGTCTACAAACGAGTTGACTACTTGCTTTCCGCCTCCCGTCCTTGCTGCCTTTATCAGAAAGCGGCAGCAAGGGGGGGGAAGAGGAAGGGGCGCTTCAAAGCGGCAGCACCGCGTGAAGCCTGAGGCCAGACCCTGGCTCCACACAGCACTGCTGCTTTGAAATGCTGCCCAGGGCAGGTGGCGTTTCAAAGTGGCAGTGCCATGCAGACGCCCCTGCTGTCCCCAGGCTCCATGCAGTACTGCTGCTTTGAAATGCCACATGGAACCTGATGCCAGGGTCCCCAGGGTCAGCTGACCCTGGGCTCCATGCGGCACTGCCTCTTTGAATCGTTGCGGGGAGCACAGCGGCAGCGGGGGACTGCTTCAATCCTCTACTGGCCCCATGCTCCTGACAGTGCCTTCACCTTTGAAGATGCCCTTATCGACTAATTGAATAGTCAATGCAAATTGCATTGACTATTTGATTAGCCAATTAATCTAAATTTAACATCCCTATCTCTATCAGCTTCATTTAGCATGGAAACTCTAATTGACTATTCTTTTCCCATTTTTTTCTTTTTTCCTTTCCCTCCCCATCCCCCTCTTTCTCTGCTATTTATCTGGAACTTGGACCCCTTAAACTCTATTCATCTAATGAAGTGGGTTGCGCCCGAGAAAGCTCATGATACCATCTACATTTTTTTGTTAGTCTATAAGGTGCTGCAGGACTATTAGTTATTTTTTTAAGTTTTTCCAGTTACAGAAAACTTGGCTACCCCTCTGAAACTTTTGTTCCATATGGTGGCACTTAGACCACTTACAGAGAGAGAAAGAATGAGTGAGAGCCAGCTGACTTTTAGCTCAACCTGTAGAGGTTCATGCACTATATGTTAGAGGTCCCAGGTTCAGTTCTACCTATTGGGGTGTTACATCTACACTTACAGCACTGCAGCTGCACTACCATAAAGCTGACACACTTCCTACGTGGATCGGAATACGTCACCCTTCAGCCTAGGTTGTCCAGCTCCCTGAGAGGTGGCAACTGTGGGAGGACCCTCCTGTTGACACAGGGCTGTCTACAGTGGGGGTTAGATCCATATATGTATGTTTCTCAAGGGTGTGAAAAATCTATACCCCTGAGTGATGCAGTTATACTGACATAAGTTGGTAGGTGGACCAGCTGAGTGTTTCTCAAATGCAGCCACTGTGGCCCATGCAGCCATCAGGAGGGAGGGATGTCATATAGCCACAATAGCTTCTTGTGCAGAGTTGTTGGGGGAGGAAGAGGCAAAGCAGTGCCCCCACCCCTCGTAGTACTCTATGAACTCTGGCCACTAGGCCACACTGCCCTGTGAGAGAGGGACATTACTATGGGCTTTGGCTGCTGGGCCATATTAACCTGAATACAGGGGGGAGTATATGGATTCTGGGACCATTAGGCTGTGCTACCCCAAACATAGGGGAATGATATTGATTCTTTGGCTGCTAGGCTGGGCCTGTGCAACTCTGACCACAAGGAAAGTGTGTTGACTCTTTGGCTGCTAGGCAGTACTGAATGGCTACCACGAACATAGGGGAATTGTATTGACTCTTTGATCACTGACCATACTACCCTGACCCTAAGGGGAAGTATATAGACTCTATGGATGCCCTGAACATACGGGAATTGTATTAACTCTTTGGCCAGTGGACCTTGTCGCCCTGAGACAGAGGTGGGCATTACTGTACACTCTGGCTATTAGGCCACACTACCCTGAGAGGGGGTTCGAGGGGCCGCAGAGGGCCTGTCGCTGCCCTCAGAGGCGGACAGATAAGGCGCTCCTTGACAGTTTGATAGCTGTAGAGATGCAAGTAAATATAGTGATGCCGCCCACCAGGGACTCACCCTGGAAGCTTGTCGTCTTTTTATTGCCCACCCTGGACCTTTGGCCTGACCATTAGGTTCTGTGTGCTGATTGGACCACAAGCAGCCCAACGGTTGAGAACCAGTGACTTAATGCAATGGGGTCGTGATCTGTGACTGGGGCTCTTAGGCAGTAATGTAATGCAAATAATAAATGAATATACTGTGAGGTACAAAGTGCGTGTGCAGACAAGCCTAAAGAAACAGCAGGCTTTCACAGTTCCCTTCTGTTCCCTGCAGCTACTCTAATACTGTTCAGATCACTCTCACTGTACTCATTCTCCCAGAGAACTTCTGACCTACTCTTTCACAGAAACCACTTTTCATTGCAACAGACAACTTCATTCTTTTTAATATTACTATTTATTGCTGGTATATCCTGCCTTTTCCAGCTCTAATATCCCAAGATATGGAAAATCCCTCGGTACCTAACATTTAAAAAACCCTTTAGCACTGTCCTTATTCTCTTGTGATGCTGTGAAAAACACTCACATTAGTTCACATACGGATAAAATTCCATGTCCCCAGTAGGATATTTACTTTTCCTGTTAATCCTTTATCTCCAGTGTTTCCATTTTAGAGTTTACAGTGTTAATTAGTGTAGTTTTAAAGGCCGTTCAGATGGACAGTTTTGTTTCTATAATACAAGTCTTGGAGATAGAAATGATTAATCTTCTGGATGTACTGATGAGACCTGAACTTTTTAGGTCATAAATGAAGATTTTCAGGTTAGTATTTGAGTTTGGGAAGGGTTGTAGGAAATAATTTTTTTTAATCTCACTGATATTAGCACTTCCCAAACATTGGGGGCACCAAGCTTGTTGTAGGGTAAGGGGATTGGGGTGCAAAGAAGGTAAAAGAAGTTGTATGATTCTAGAATTACCTTGCCATTTTCCCTCACCCACCATACTACAACTTTGGATAATATGCAGTTTCCCTCCCTGTTCCTAGACCAACCTCTAAAGCAACTGGTTCTTGTTGCAGCTCACATATTCAGGGCTGAAATCCAGGCTTCACTGAACTCAGTGGGAATCTTTTCATAGATTTCAATCTGTGTTTGATCAACTCTCCAGGCAGAAGCTCATCAGCACAAGCTTTTTCTTCTCTGAACTCTCACAGAATCACCAATGGATATGGGTGATAGGGGCACTGAGGAGAAGGAAGAATGAACCATTAGAGTAGACACTGTAATAAGACACAGGAGACTTGAGTTCAAATTCTGGCTCACTCATAGGCCGTATCTACACTGGTGGAATCTTGCGCAAAAGCGGCCGCTCTTGTGCAAAAACTTGCTGCCTGTCTACGCTGGCCGCGTGTTCTTGCACAAGTAAACTGACATTCAAATGTATGAAATCAGGGTTTCTTGCACCAGAACTTTGACGCGCCCACTCAGGAATAAGCCCTTTTGCGCAACTGTTCTTGCGCAAGAGGCCAGTGTAGACAGGCAGCCAAGAGATTTTGCGCAGGAGCCATCCAAATGGAAAAAAGCCCGAGTGGCCACTTGGATGCTCCATACGCGCAGTCACCGCTCTGGACTTCCTGGTAACTCGAGCCCCCTTAAAGGCACACGCAGCCTGCAGAGGCCACGCGGCAGAAGCACCTCTGCTACTGAGAGCTCTCCCGTGCGGTTCTGCTCCTTCAGCCACCAGCATCACCCAGGATGGCCGCTCCAGGGGGGCAGCAGGAACCTGCACCCCCAGTGCAGGAGGCCCCAAGGGGCACAAAGAGGCACGCCCTGTCCTGGTCCCCTGCGGAGATCGAGGCCTTGCTAGACCTCTGGGCCAAGGAGGATGCCCTCCATGACGCCCATGCCTGTTGGAGGAATGCGGACATATTCCGACGCATGGCTCAGGCGCTCCCCCACCAGGGCCATCCAGCCTGGACCCTCGAACAGGTCTGGGCTAGAGTAAAGGAGCTGCGCCTGGGCTATGTCTGGGCCAGCTGCCCCCATTATGAGCGGCTCCATGCCATCCTGGGCAAGGTGGCACCCCAGGGACCCTCGGTGCCCGTGGACACCAGCAGGCACCCCCCCAATCACCAGGCACAGCGCGGCGGGGGACGAGGAGGAGCTGCCCACCGGGTCATAGGAGGACGAGGATGACCAGGGGAGCACCGTCACCCTGCAGCTGGAAATGCTGTCAGGCAGCCCAGATGTCTCCCGTGCGTTGTCGGAGGCCGGGGAAGGATCCACTAGTGAGTGTTGCACTTTGCACTCACAAGGGCAGGAGGGTGCCAGGTGCCCCGGGGGGAGGGGGAGGGAGTGTCACTCAGGCAGCGTGAGCTGCATGCTGTGTACAAGTATGCAGCACGTGCAACCACGTGCAGCCTGGTGACCGAGCGGCATGTGGCCGTGGCAGGCAGCTCCAGGGCACGCCTGGGACCGTGCTGCTCGCACACATCCAGGAACGGGGGGGAAGGGTGGATGCCGGCTGGAACCAGCCAAGGCTCCAGGGGCTCAGGCCAGACCTCACACCTCCCGAAGGGTGCAGCACACAGACAGCACACTGTCATGCCTGGCTGTGCGACACAGCCAGCTGCTCCTGGGAAAACTGTAGCAACACAGCCCTGTGAGCGCGCCCCCCACTGAGCCCCTTGCCTGCTCCCGGCACCATGGCTGGCCCCCCGAGGAAAGTCCTGCACTGCAGCCACCCATTTCCTTGGGCTACGTGTGCGAGGGCTAGCGGGAGGGGGAGGAGGGAAGCGCTCGGCCTGGCCCTAGAGCCACCTGAGTTTTGCTGCAAGGATGGTGCACTCCCCAGTCACCCCTGGTTCTGTCCAGGAGACATCCACGTGATGGGGATCTGAGCGCCCAGACCACGTCTGCCATATGTGCTCCCAGGCACTGTGTGGGGATTCATCTTGCTCCCCGTCAAACGCCATTGATTAGTCCAAAGCCTGACAGCCTCCCCTGGCAGGGAGTTCCACAGGTAAACACAACATATGCCAGGGGGCCAGGACACAGACCAGTGGTTACAGTACATGAAGGAGCACCCTACTCCGGGGGCAGTCCTATATGCAAACATACAACACAGGGGGGGACCGAGTGGGCCCAAGCCACAGTACTGTGGTGTCACCTGGGCTCAGGGAAGAGGGCATGGGGTGCAGGGACGGTGGTCAGGGCTGCCTGACTGACCCATCCTTTCCTCTGTTCCCTGCAGTGGGACCAGCCAGGAGCGAGGGACCCTCTAACCCTGCGGCAGCGGCAGCACCCCCAACTGCCCAGGCACCAAGCCGGCGGGTCCGGCAGCGGGACCAACTCCTCCGGCGCCACGTACAGGACGTCGAGAGGATCGAGGTGGCCATCACACAACGGGTCGACGCTGACCTGGAGTGGCGCCAGCAGGACTGGGGGCGCTTCCAGGCTCAGTGTGACCACATGTGTGATGCTGTCACCGCCCTCACCGCGCACATCGGGCACGCTGCGCACTACGGAATGGCATTGCCCCATGCACCTGCCATCCCTCCCATGCCAATGCCCGTGCCCCCTCCTGCTGCCTCTCCTGCTGCCCCTCCTGCTCCTGCCATGCCTCCTCCTGCTGCCCCTCCTGCGCTGCTATGCCTCTTCCTGATGCACCCCATCCTGCCCACCTCCCTATGCTGCCTGCCCCGATGCGGCCTGAACGCCATGCAGTTGTCCGCCCTTGCAGAGGCGGTTGCAGGGGCCACCCCTCCCAGCAGTAGCTCCCTCCTCCCCCTCCCAGTTCAGAGCCCCCACGCGCCTCCCCCTCCCAGTTCAGAGCCCCTTCCCTCCTCCCACCCTACGTCCCCATTGTAAATAAAAAGTTCAATGCGTTGTTTTCCACAAAAAACTGTGTTGTTTATTGGGAGGTGGGGGGAGGGAAGGATTGGGGATGGGAGGCAGATGTAAAGGGAGACAGAGGCAACCCTACTGTGGGGCCTGGGAGAACATCTCCGTCAGGGCCTCCCCTATGCGCACCCCATCATGGTGCGCCTGGCAGATGGCAGCTGTGCAGGGCTGTTCAAAGGCTTGGCCCCCGCCTGCCATCCATGCTGGGAGGAAGGCCTCCCCCTTCCGCTCCACGATGTTGTGGGGCACACAGCACGCAGCCACTGCCTCAGGGACGTTCCACTCACCCATCTCAAGACGGGTGAGCAAACAATGAAACCGGGCCTTCAGACAGCCAAACATGTACTCAACCTGGCTGCGGGACCGGTTAAGGCAGTCGTTGAATCGGGCCCGGTCGTGGTCTGTCCGCCCTATGTAGGGCCGTATCAACCAGGGCAGCAAGGGGTAGGCCGCGTCCCCCACAACTCATGTTGGCATAGGCACGTCCCCAACAGTAAATTCCCGCTGGGGGAAGAAAGTGTCTGCCTCCAGCCTGTGAAACAGGCCGGAGTGTCGTAGAATGTGGGCGTCGTGTGCCCTGCTGGACCAGCCTGCATAAATGTCCGTGAAGCGGCCACGGTGGTCCACGAGGGCCTGGAGCATGATGGAGAAGTACCCCTTGTGGTTGATGAAATGGGCCGCTCGATGCTCCGGGGCACGGACGGGGATGTGGGTTGCATCCAGGGCTCCCCCGCAGTTGGGGAAACCCAGGGCAATGAAGCCGGCCACCGTTGCATCCATGTCCCGCAGGCAGATGACTCGCTGGAGCAGGACATCATTGATGGCATGGACGACCTGCAGAAGGGTGCACAGAAACACAGGAGAACGCATCACATAAGGCAGGGTGAGTGCATGCTCCCTTAGGGGGTTCCCACCCCCCCTGTGATGCCCTCTGTCCCCACACACACCAGGGGCCCCTCGCCCCACGGGCCACCCCCCCCCCACCAGCAGGCCTGTGCGAGGGAGGGATGGCCCAAACCCCTGGGTGACGGGGCATCCCCCACTCTCCCCATCGCCCCAGCCTGGAGTCTTGCCTGCCCCTGGGCATGGAGTGCAGCACCCTCCCCCCCACTGCCATCCCAGGACTTACCTGCATGACGACGGCACCGACAGTCGATCTGCCCACCCTGAACTGGTGTGCCACCGATCAGTAGCTGTCCGGGGTGGCCAGCTTCCAGATGGCGATGGCGACCCTCTTGTCCACAGGGATGGGTGCCCACAGCCAGGTGGTGCTTCTCTGGAGCGCAGGGGCGAGCCAGGCACATAGCTCCAGGAACGTCTGCTTTCGCATCCAAAAGTTCCGGAGCCATTGCTGATCGTCCCATTGCCCCAGGACCAGCCGGTCCCACCAGTCGGTGTCCAGTCTCCACAATGGCCTCTCTACGGTGGGATGGGGATGCCACAGGGACGCCACCGCCTCCATGGTGAGGGAGTCCAGAGCGACCTATGCCTCGAGGTCCAGGCAGGCAGCTGCAGGCACTCCAAGATGGCTGGAAGGGGCCAGAGCAGGCACAAGGCCACCCATGGCTCCATGCACAGCAAAAGAGCTGACGGCAAAAAATCACCAAATGGCACTAAGGCACAAGCTGTGGTGTCCAAGAAGGCAGAGGGCAACCACAACTAGAACTGCTACAGCTGTCAGTCTCTGCAAGAGGTACTAAAGCACGCAGCAGGAGAGAAACGGCTGTCCAGGGAGATCCCTTTAAGCACGTGTCTCAAAGGAGCTCCAGCCCCCGCCCCCGGAAAGGCCAGGTGCCCTTTTGCCCTCTCTAAAGTGGTTCCAGGCTCATGCTTTTGCGCAAGAGCGTCCTGCCAATGTAGACACTCTCTTGCGCAAAAGCACATCGCTCTGATGATGAGCCCCGGCCAATGTAGATGCTCTCTTGCGCAACTACTTTAACGCAAGAACTCTTGAGCTAAAGAGTTTTTGCGCAAGATCGCGCCAGTGTAGATGTAGCCATAGACTTCTTGTGACTTTAGGCAAATCATTTAATTTAGTCTTTGCCTCAGTCCCCTATCTGTGAAAGGGAGATAATACCTCCCTGTCTCTCAGTGGTATTGTGAGAATAAAATCTATTAATGACTGAGGTGCTCAGATACTATGGTGAAATGTGCCATATAAATACATAGAAAATAGAAAAGTTTAAGCACTAAAATAGACCAGGCTGGAATAGTCTTAGCATTGTTTGTAAACTTGGATTTCAGGATACAGTGCTGAAAACACGAGGCCTTTCTTCACTTAACACAATTGTCATTGCAAAGCTGCAATAATGCTGGGAAACGGATGTAACATTATCTTGTGTAGCTGAAGCTTAGAGGAAGGGAAACAGAAACTGATAAAAGAAATATATTGCATATGTAACCCACACATCTAGTGGGTGTGGTTCACTATCCCATGTAGTGGTACCTAGACCACTTACAGCCAGAGCTAAGAACAAGGTAGCTCTACAGCCTAAGCTGAGAGCCAGCTGGCTTTATAGCTCAAGCTATAGCAGTACCTATATTAAGCACCTAGGAGATCACAGGTTCAAATCTCCCCCTGAGATGGTTGCACATAGTAAATGAAAGGGGAACAGAAGAAAGGGCCTGAAAATAGAAGACAAAGCAACATATTTTCTAAGGTACAGTGCAAATCCCATCTAAAATGTTTCAAAACAAAAAGTGCTCCTAGATTAAGACACTGCTTCCCAAACATATTTTACAGCAAATTCTGAATTCATATAAAATGAAGTTGGCAACTGAAATGCTGACAGACCCTTAATTGTATTGGTGCTATCAAACAAAACATCAAGTTATTGAAACATCTTTGCTTCCAGCCTGCTATTGAAATGTAACAGTTAGCCTCTACCACTGATAGGGATGCCAGCTGTGGAATGTAGCCAATAAAATCCAATTGAAGAGAATCCCAAAGTTGCACAAACATGTTCTGAGGAAAGGAGCATTGTCTGTAGATTTAACTGAAATCTAAAGCCTGAGGGGAAAGGGATACAAAAGTTTTCTGTGGCCAACATCTGAGAAAAAGTAATCACTTTGATCTTCTATTGGCGGCAGATTCAAAGGCACTTATGTGATCCCAGCTGCACATTGTATGGCACTTAAGAGTCTAATAGTGAAGCTAGTAAATGTCCTTAGCCTTCATAAAATTCAATTAATGTTCTAGAGGGACAGATTGAAAACAACTGCAATAGTTTTCCTTAAAAAATGGGTGAGGTCTCATGGAGCATGATTAATGTATTGTTTAATTGGTGCCCTGATAATGAGATAGATACTGAAAATAAAGACAATTCAGCTTCAACTGCTTGACTTAGGGTGGCAGACATAACAGCTACGTCTACACTACATGCTTCTTGTGCAAGAAGCCTTTTGCGCAAGACCACGTTCACACCTCAAAGCACATCGCAAAAGTGATGTGCTTTTGCACAAGAGAGCATCCACCCTGCATGGACACTCTTGCACAAGAAAGCTCTGATGGCCATTTACAGAATGGCTATCAGAGCACCTGTGCTTTTTCCCATAGGGAAAGCTGACAACCCTAATCCCAAAATCTAGGGGAAGCCCTCCCCATTCTCTGCCTCCCCTCACGGGTCTGTGTGTGGTATGTGATTGATTTTTTTTCTTGGGGGTCAGTGACCCCTGAAAGGAAAAAGGTTCCCTACCCCTGGCTTATAGCCACTGCCTCAGCTCCACAGTTGATCTATGCAGAATCCTATTCTGATTAAATAAGGTTACCTTTTGTGATAACCTTCCTTCAAAAAGATAGTATGAACTTATCTGTAGTGGTGATTCTGGGTAAGTCTACACTACAAAATTAAGTTGATATAAATTGTTATTTTAAATCTACTCCAGTGATTAAATTGCTTTTGCATGTTCACACCACTCCTCCTCTTGGGTCAGTGCTGCATGTCCTCACTACAAGTGCTTATATTGACATAGCCATGCACCATGGGTAACTAAAACACTATATAATTTGCCACTATCTAGCACAAGATTAGCCTTCAATGAAAAAAAATGTCGATAGTTATGATTGCCTATCATGTGCTTCATAATATCTGTGAAGCAAAGAGAGGAAAGTTTTTTTCACTGGGCTGCAGGGCAGGGGTTGAAAGGCTGTCTGCTGGTTTTGAGTAGCTAGATACTAGCGTTATAAGGAGCTATACAGCTCAAAGAGGTTTTGAAAGACCATTTTAATAGTGATCCACACAGATGTGTGTTACTGTAGCATGTTCTGCTTGACTTTTTTTGGTGTCCTACTTTTTTTTGTACCTAAAATTGTTTTTGAATCTTCTGTGTGTAATAACATTGGAAATGCATCTATTGCTAGCATCTGTGAGTGATGTCAGCCCCAGCCAGCATATGTTGTAAATAAAGATTAATTATGTTTCCATTAATAGACTTCCAAACTCATGCAGACAGATATTTATAACTAAATGAATCTTTATAAATACAGGTGGAAGAACTTTTGAAGAGAAAGAATAGTCATTCTTATTTCACAAACACATATGTACCTATCTTGTCCCCTACTCTCTTCAGAGGGGAATGTAATGACTCCTAATGCCATGAGGATATAGATATGCAGAGAAGTTCTAGAATGAGCTGTAGAGGAAAGCCAGCACAGGTCTGTTGAACCTGAAGGTCAGCAAGATTCACCAGCCTATTTGTCTGCTGCTTGAGAAGTGCTAGTATAACCACTACAGGGCAGATTTGAACATAGGCCCTCTGGAGCTTAGTGTAGGAGTCGCTACCATGTGAGCTGTAAAGCTCCCTTGTTCTTATCTCTCACTGTAAGTGGGCTAAGTGCTGCTACATGGAACAGTGACCCACACTAAGGCTACGTCTACACTGCAGGTCTCTTACACAAGAACTTTTTGCGGAAAAGATCTTCCGCAAAAAGTTCTTGCGCAAAAGCATGTCCACACTGCCATGTGCTTTTGCACAAGAGAGCGGCCACACTGCCATGGATGCTCTTGTGCAAGAAAGCTAGGATGCTATTCACAGAATGGCCATCAGAGCACCTGTGCTTTTTCCAATAGGGGTTTCTTGTGCAAGAAACCCCTGTTGTCCGTCCAAACACACTTTTTTGCGCAAAAAGGCTTATTCCTCATAGAAAGAAGAATAACTCTTGCGCAAAAAGCCTTGTCTTCTGACAATCTACTGTACTTTTTCTTGTGCAAAAATGCACCTGAAGTGTGGATGCTCTGTGAGTTTTTGCACAAAAACTCTGAGGTATAGACTTAGCCTGTGTGTGGGGGTTACACTAGCATCTCCTGCTGCTGCAAGCCTCTTTCCTTTTTCCTGAGCTTTTCTCTTCTCTATGCTATCCCTACCCATTCTGTCCATGAAGGTGGTAGGGTGATTCTCTGAGCCTTGTGTCCATCATCCAAAGCACAAAAAGCTTGCAAGATCTCGTGGAAGATATCATCCTGCATCCACTTTCTTCTCTTCTTTATCTGTCTGCACCAATCTGCTGGTGTGGATGGAGAGACCCTCAAGGCCACATTTCCAGATGCAAAAGATACAATGCACAGAAGTACTATTGTGAGTATTTTCACAAGATAAATGGAAACTTAGTACATTGAACTCCCCTTGACCCACACAAGTTGCAAGCACTACATTGCTGGAGACCCAGCCATGATGAGTATAGTCTGGGAAGGGGGGCAAATTGGACATTGGAATGTGGGGCCATATGTTGTATACTGCAATGGGGCCTGCTGAAATAATTGATGAGCAGTGTGGGAAGAGTCCTACTGTAGAGGAAGAAATAAGGCAGCCCTCCCGCAGAAACCTTTGAAAGAGGATTGCAGACTACCTTCAGGAAAGTTTCTTCAAAATTTCTAGAGGATTCACAATAGAGCCTGGTGCACATAAATACCATTTTTTTGGCAGGGCCCCCTGCCTATCATACAGGGGAATGAGAAGCAGTTAGTAGCTCTACCTTGCTTGGTTATTTCACTACCTCTTTTAGATTAAAAAAGAGAAAACAAACAGAGATTCCTTCCTCTGCATTAGGCCCACCTGTGCTGAACTATTGGGACTGACCTAGCTGCATTGGAGTCAAAAACAGCTCTTGGCTACTTACATCACTGGATGTAGGGAGTCATCCAGTCACCTGTCCCCCATATTCCTCCTTTTCTTAGTCCAACACCTCCTCCTCACTGTTCACTGTACAGACCTGGGACTCTGGTTCCTCCAAAGTGTCCATGTGGCATTGACACATGCCGGGGAGGGCGGAGGGGAGTCTCTGTTGAGGATGGTTTACAACACTTTGCAGATTGTCTGCAGCTCTGTGCCAGAGTAACTGCTAGCCTTCCTTACCTTCTGGTACACCTTCCGGATTTCGTGTGGTACAGCCCTTCTCCCTCATGTTTCTACAGCTGCATCAGAGCTGTATCTGCACAGCTTTTTCTTCTCATAGACCCAGGAGATCCAATACCTCCTGTGTACTGCAGGCAGGAACACATCCGCAGCATGGAGCCTGGGTAGTCACTAGATGTGTCTCCATGCCAAGCAAAAAGGAAATTCAATTTAAAAAATTTGCAGAACTCTAGAGGGGAGGGGTGATGAGTGATCATGGCGGGGCACTGTGGGATACTGGAGGCCACTTAAGTTGACATAAGTAATACAGTGCCTACACTGACACTGCGTTGACCTAACTAGGTCAATCTAAGCATTATGCATCTCATGGAGGTTGAGTTAGTAAGTTGGCATGATGAGCGAGTTACCTAGGCAGGAGCAACATTTTAATATAGATGCTTACAGAGCTAGGTCACTGTAAACAGGCCTCTGATGTGGTCTGTTTTGAACTCAGTTCCTACAGCAGCATGAACTCTGGCAGGAGGAATTTATCTCTGACATTTCTAGAGGGCAGGACCCAATGCAGTCTCAAATCTGCAGTAAACAGTGCTCTGCAGTGTATTCAGAGATTAATACAATCCACACACTAATTTAGAGGGAAACTGATGTCAAATTGCAAGGGAACAATTGGTGGTAGTCATCCAAGCTCCATCCACAAAATAAGATCCATCCATTCATGACATTAGAGGAAGATATTGCTTACAGTAGATTAGGCAAGTATGCAACATATGATTGTGTATGCTGTCTGAGCTTCACTGGGCTCCTTGGGTTTGGATCCCACTCGATGGGACTTGAATATGGTGATGAGGCCTGTTGTTCCCTTTGGGTTTTGCTCCTTCTTGACTGAGGGACAAAAACACACAGTGGTAACTTCCAAGCACCCCTTACATACCCTTGTGGCACCATAATAAGCGCTCATTCATAGTAAATGATGGACATCTGTAATTCACCCTCATCTTTCTTACATAAGAAATGGAACAGCAATGTGGAAAACTTTAGGAACATCCAGGCTTGTAGGGAGAATTTAGATTGATATTTATATACTATTATAATTAGGGTGTAAATTTGACCTGATATGGTATATACAGATTTTATCTGGAGCAGAGAGGGAATGCAACCTATTTAAACATAATTAAAAATTAAGTTTTAGGGACCTGATTTTTTTTCAAGCCCAGTTCTTCCTTTTAGTGTCCTCACTTTTGCAGATGCAAATAATTGTGGATGGAGTTGTGTATCCACTGTGCATCATTGTCATTTTGGTGCCTCGCTACTGGACTGAACATGCATCAGGAATGTAGGCATTTGAATGATATTGTCATGTTTGTGTCCTTAAATTGTAAGGGGCAGAAATCATGGGATCATGCTCTTGAATGTGGTTATACAGAACGGGGCACAATAGATACGTGATGTTGACTGAAGCCTTTGGACTCTTCTGCAAAATAAATAATAATGCACTAAAAATAAACTAAGATGCTGATTGACCACATTGCCCAGAATGTGTTTCAAGGACAGTACACTACTATTTTCTATGTGGCAAACAAAAAGGTGTAATTAATTAATGGGCATACAGGACTTTGAAGATGCAGAGTGCAAATTGCAAATTAATTATCATGAGGCAAGTAAGTAGGTAAGTTGATCTAATAGCCTGCTGAGATCTTGGTTGACTCCTGTAAGGCACTGATATGTTGCGTTGATGAGTGCTGTTTGTAAAGACCGAGATAGACATAGGTATTATGATTGCAGAGCACAATGTAAGTGTATGTGGTAGTGCGAGAAAAAGACAGGTTAAGCACGATGCCGTAAGCTTGTACACCACAGTACAGTGTAGTGTGCACTATTCAGCATAGGATAGGTTGCTGACTAAATATGCAAATGCAGTCTCAGGTATCATTCAGAGTGCAAAGTGCAGAAATGGTTGCATGACAAAGGGCAGCAGGGACAGTACTGAAGGGAGCAATCTGCAATATTATTAACTGCACCTGAACTCATTATAAATCAAGCCTAGAATCAGCTGTAAAACAAGCAGCTAGCTTGAATAACAGAACCAAGTCCCTTATGAACCCACTCACTAAACCCACTTCACTGCCCCACACTGCACCATTCTGAGTGGGAAAGGCATTTTCGACAGTCTGCATGTGCCCAGAGGTGAATTAAAATGTACTGGAGCTGTGGGCACAAAGAACATTTGAGTCCTCCTTGTCATTGGGCCCCACCCAAGGCCCTGTCCCCAGAAACCAGAGCCGGGAAGTAGTAAGAGCTGCCCAAGAAGGCTGGGTTGCTGTGAGGAGCCTTGAATGTTCCACCTGCTCTGAGCAGAGAGTCCCAGGGGATGGGGACACAGGCTGGGGGCTGCTCTTTGGCATTCTGGCCCAATGTCCAGGATAGGTGGAGGATCTGGGGCTCCCCACAGTGGCCTGAGCCCCCTGGTAAGCTCCTATCACTGCCTAGCTCCAGTTTCTGGGCAGATCCCCAGGGGAAAGAGAAGCAGGGGACAGAGTCACAGTCCCAGCATTGGTGGCTCCCAGACTTCTATACAGGTTCCAGGTGCTCCTGTGGAGGGCCCCAAAATTGGCCAGGAATCTTAGGCACAGGCCTCATGGGTGTATGCATGAATCCACTACTGGCCTCTAGGTAGGAATGATGGAATATTTTTTAGTTGGCTAATCCTTAAGTAAGCACTGTTGTGTGGCCAAGTTTGTGGACAATTGACTTGTGTACCTTTTCAGAGGATTCAGCATCTATCTTGTTAAAGAAGATAGGACAGGCATTTGCTGTGTAGTTTCTTTGAACCCCTGGCAGCTGATAATACAGTAGTTCCATGTTACTTTCAACAAAGCTGTTTCGCCTGTTTTCAGACATAGGATGACTCCTGGAGCACTCTAGTTGAGACTATTTTTGCAGTCATTCAGTTGCTAACAATGGCAGAGGAAAAAAACCCGAATGAGTGACAAAATGGTAGTTGGCACAAGGGCTTGTGGCATGAAATGGACTTTTTCATTCTCAGGACAAAGAGTCTGGCATGGAGAGAGTTCAGATGTTTTTGTTTGTAACTGTGTGTTGTACTCATTGTGACTGGAATTTGTGGGATTTGGTCTGAATATTTAATAAACACGAACAGAGACCAAGGCAGAACTGTCGGTCCAAGGTTGTGAGACTGTGATCATTTCCTTTGGAATCACATGCCACTCACTTAATGTTTGCCTTTCTGACAGGTGTTATAGTACAGCTGGGGGCCTGCTCCATTCTAGCTGAATAAATAATGCACGGATGGGAAACTCCAGGAAATCTTCAGCACCAGACATTCTGTATTAGCCCATAACAGCTCCTTCCTGCATGGCATTCAGAATTGAAAATTCCAGTCACCCTTTCTTCCCTCTATGACAGTTTCTCAAAGTGGTCCGCAGATCCACTCTGAGAAAGCTGTTACTGGAGCGCTCTGGTTTATTTACCAGCTCTGCCATGGAACCTCACAGCTCCCCTTGGCTGCGGTTCACTGTTTGCAGCCCACAGGAGCCATGGCAAGCAAAACAATCTGGATTAGGATGACTGCAAGGCCAAGGCTCATCATGGTGAGGCAATTATTAAAAAACAAACCGAAAAGCATGCTCAAAAGCTTCAGAGGTTAGTCTGTAACTGGAAAAACTTACAAAAACAATAAAAAGTTTTGCATCACCTTAAAGACTAACAAAACATGTAGATGGCATCATGAGCTTTCATGGGCACAACCCACTTCTTCAGATAACTGGAGTTATTAAAGGTCCAGTTTCTAAATTAATAGGGGATGGGGGAGGGAAGGAAGAGAAGGAGAAAAGGGAAAGAATTAGTCAATTACAGTCTCCATGTCACATTCAACATCCTAATGATGTAAAAAACCAAACAATGGGAACTTAAGAACTATTTGCAACTTCTTATCATCTTCATGGAGCATGGAAACGCTAATTGACTATTTATTTCCTTTTCTCCCCCTTCTCTCCCCACATCCCCTATTTATTTCAAAACTGGACCTTTAATAACTCCAGTCATCTGAAGAAGTGGGTTGTGCCCAGGAAAGCTCATGATGCCATCTCCATGTTTTGTTAGTCCCTAAGGTGCTGCGAGACTATTCGTGGGTTTTGTAAGTTTTTTCAAAAAGCATGACTAAGGCAAATCAAGACCCTAGGATCTTCCATGGGCTGTCCCTTAATAAATTGATCCAGTCTCGCCATCCAAGCACATCTCTTGTCTCGCACCACCCTTACGCCCGTGTAGCTCCTCTGCATAGCAGCCGAGCTGGCCTGGGAGCTGCTGGAGCCGGAGCCCGACGCCCCGCGGCCGGAGATTAAGCACGTGGAGGTGGCAGGGAGGCTGAGCACGCGCGAGAAGGCAGGGGGCCGAGCCCGGGGGTCTGCGCCTGAAGCCCACCAAGCCCAGTCAAATTCCCGGGGCCGGCGCGTGTTCAAGCCCGCGCATTAGACCGCCACTGCGCACGCTCACCGCGCAGAGGTGGGCGGGGCCAGGCAGGTGAGCGCCACGTGGCGGGTGGGGCGCACGCGGGAAGGAGGCTGCGCGCGCGTGCGCGCGCTGCGGGGAGCCGGGCTGGCGAACGGTCGTGGCTGCGCGCGGCGCAACGGCACACGCTGTGAGGAGAGAGCTGGGCCCGTGGGGGCGGGGTTCGGCGTTGCGGGTCCCCGTCGCCCTAGCTCGCAGCCCGTGACCGAGGGACCCCTTCCCGGCGGTGCGGCTGCGGCTTCCTCCCCGGGGCAGCCGCTCCTTGCGGCCCTTTGCCGGGAGGGCGCGCTGGGGGGGCGCCCCGGACGCTCTGGCGGCCTCCCCGCCCTTGGCTTGGTGCGCCCCCGGCCCGCTTCCGCTCAGGCCCCTGGGCAGCGGGGCTCTGCGGGGGGGGCAGTAGGCAGAGAAGCCCAGCGGGCGGCGCCAAGCCCCACGAGCCCTGGCTTTCTGGCGGGTTGAGTGTGGCTAGTTCGCTAGAGCAGCAGCTACTGTAACGGCTTCAGAACTGGTTGGTCACCACTGTCTTGGGCCCTTCTGAAAAATCCCGGTTTGGGTGTCTCGTCTCAGAAGTGGTGGGAAGCTGGTTGCCCAGGTGATGATGGAACACGGCCTCTCCCCTTCGTATGGGATGCCCCTGAAGCCGTCCCCTGCAATTCAGTGTTATTGCCAAGTATCAAGAGCACTGTGGAGTTGTTAGACTAATAGGCTACGTCTGCACTCGTGGCTTCTTGCGCAAGTACGGCCGTTCTTGTGCAAGCATCTGCAGAGCGTCCACACTGGCCGCCTGCTCTTGCGCAAGTAAATTCACAGTACGGCGTGGTAAGAGAGGGCTCCTTGCGCAAGAGTTACGCTCTTTCTTAACAGGTGTAAGCCCTCTTGCGCAGGAGCTCTTGCGCAAGAAGGCAGTGTGGACGCTCGGCAGGGATTTCTTGTGCAAGAAAGCCCTCTGGCTAAAATGGCCATCAGAGCTTTCTTGCGCAAGAGAGCGTCCACACTGCCATGGGCGCTCTTGCGCAAAAGCACAGCGCGCATATGCCAGTGTGGACATTTTCTTGCGCAAGACTTCTTGCACAAGAACCCTTGCGCAAGAAGCTGCCAGTGTACACATAGCCATATTGTATGCATTTCCTATTGATAGAAGCATTTGTGGCCTTGCCCCAGGCTTCCTTTGTAAATTGGGTCAAATTAGTTGTACCTATTATTCCTGTCAGGTCTGTAAAATAATGATTTACTTTTATCTCCTGGTAGTGTTAGACTTCATACTTTAGTATTCCTCAGCGTCTGATGAAAGATGCCCTTGAACAGCGGTAAACAATTTTTTTGCCCTAGTTTACATTTTTTGGTTAAGGTTTAGACTCCAAATAAGACAGTAATAATAACTAAATTTTACAGTCCATTTAAAAGTATCTGGTGGCCTGGATTTTACCTGGGGTCACCTTTGACTCCCCCTGCTCTTAGAAGTACATATGCTTATGGTTAAAGTCAGTTGGATTATCTTTGGAAGATAATATTCTTTGGGTGTTACCTATTGAGGTTAAATTGAGATGGTGTAATGAAAAAGCAATAACTTGTTTGCCAAATCTGAATTCGTTGTACTGTTGTAAAAACTAGGGATGTAAAATCCTTTTTAATTAGTTAACGATCTGGCCGGTTGAAGCAGCCCCTTCCTGTGGGGAAAGGCAGGGAAAATAGGAGAATGGGGCCAGTCCTGTCACGGACAGGGCCAACTCTGGACAACCAGTCAGAGTAGTCCCTGCCTGTGGTGTGCCCCGTGGTTAACCATTCACATCCCTAACAAAACCCCATTATAATAGATAACGAGTTCAACGATTACAATTATACTGTTTGACCGGATAACCACCATGGGGGCTGGATCTAGCTGGCCAGGCAGGTAAACAGGCTTGCTGCTTACTGGGCAACCAGTTAACCTCTTATATCCCTTGTTTGTTAGCAAAAATAATCTATTAATGCTATTCAGTTTATAGATGATGTATAAAATAATATATAATCCATTCAATGCATGTTAAGCCAAGGGTTTTTATTTAGAGTGCTGAATGTTAATGCTTAACAGGAGAAGTATTTTGCTTATATTACTCATGTTGGAGATCAGGCCTGCTCAACTCAGAAAGCGGCGAGGGCCATATTACTCCAAAGAAAACAGCTGCGGGCCGCAAGTAGGGATGCTCTCCCAAAAAATACCGAACACGCGGGCTAAAAATTTGTCGACCGCAAAAAAACCCCACACCACACACCCACACGTATCTCCACTTGGTGCCTTCCCCTTTCTCCTGGCCTGCCCCCCTCCTCTCAGCACAAGCCCCTTCCCCTCCCATACCTGGCTTCTGCCTTCCAGTTTGCAGGGCTGCCGGAGCCTTTCTGAATCCGGCGGTCGCTGGCCGTGATGTCATGACGTTATGTCATGCCAGCGTCCTGGCGTCTGCTGGCGTCCCGCCCTCTGGCTCGCGCCCCGCCTCCTCGCGCTGGAGCTGCATGCAGGCAGCCCAGTAGCGAGAATCGCTGCACTTCCCTCTCCCCGGCGGCACTCCGCTCATCCGCGCGGCCGGCAAATCGGATGGGGCCGCGCCGCCCATAGTTGGCACGGGCTGCACAGTAAGCCCCCTGCGGGTCGCATGCGGCCCTCGGGCCTTATGTTGTGCAGGCCTATTGGAGATGGTTTATGCAGCTTCATGCGTCCGGCTAAGTAGGAGAGAGAGTTCCTTAGGGACTGTCAGTAATATGAAACTTGGTGTTCATATTAATTCCCTAACAAGATGATAAAATGGTTTCATTGAAGCAAATACATTATATATAATTGAACAACTGTTTTGGTGTTCGGTGCTTCTGTACTGTGTTTAGAACATCTCACCTTCGTATATTAGTGATATAGTATTTAGAGTACAGAAACATGGGTATATAGTTATCTAATACTTAATTTTGTCATATGCCAGGTTTCTTAATCAAAGTTGCTATACTTAATCCTTGGCAAGGAAGAAGTCTTACCTATATGTTTAATTTAAAGTTAAACAAGTGTCTGAGTAACTTTGAAAGTGAAAACCACACTAATATAACTATGGTCAAGTATTGCTCTTCAGAACTTTCCAGAACAGTTTACTTTTGATCTGATTCCAAATAAGGAAAACTCTTCAAGGATTTTACAAAGTGCTAATAAGCAATTCACAAAATACACGTTCTAGCAATAACTATATTTTCTCTGCTATAACATAAAACAAATTTATTTTAAAAAATAGGGTCTGTAGATTTTCTGCATCTATGGAAACTGTCACAGCCAGTAATGAGTTCAACTGTTACACTAAGCGCCTGGGTTTGTGTGGTGGCAAGTTGGGATGTTAGATATTGGGTAATTGAATAGTTATATAACCGCATGAAATCTGAGCAGTTACATGACTATTCTATAGTCCCTGTGGGCTGGGCCAGTAGCCAGTGTGCTTCCAGCCCCACTTCCAGGGAGCCTCTTGCCACCCTGTGCTGCTGCCTCTGATTCAGAGGCAGCAATGCTTGGTGGCAGCGGGAGCCAGGTGTGAGGGGACCCATTTTAAAAACCGCTCCGCATGAAGACTGGCTGCCTGCTAGCAGCAGCCCCTATCCACGGGGTGGTCCGAGCACCCCACAGACTGAAGCTGCTCCATGTGATACAGAGCAGCCTCTGTCCACAGCGGGCCCAGCGCTCAGACCCCCCATGGACAGGGCTGCTGCTGTGAAGCAACCTCTGCCCGCAGCAGGCCCAGTCTCGCCATGGACAGGGGCTGTTCCACAGTATGCAGAGCAGACTCTGTCCACAGGGTGCTCAGGCCGGTTGTGGACAGGGGCTGCTCACAGCAGCATCCCTCCCCCCCCCAACCCCCGGCGGTTGCTGCCTCTAATAGAGGCACCAGCAGGGGAGGGGAGTCAGCACCACGGAGCCAGTGCTGGTGGTAACTGGCTTTTAAGCCGGCTCCTCCGAGCATCAGCTCCTGCTGCTCCCGTTGCAGCCTCAGGCAGCAAGGGGGGGGGGGAGAAATGTGTGTAGTTAATAAGATTAACAGATAAGCCTAGGCTTATCGGTTAATCGTATAGTTGACTACATGTGTCGAAGAGAATTTTTTTTTTTGACATTTCATCATGAGTTAACTGGCTGTTTCTTAGACTATTTCAACTCAGCTTCGCATAATTGCAGCTAAGGGTGTGAATGGTTAACCTGATAACCCGTAGGGGCTGAAGCAGCTCCTTGCCAATCATGGCCAGCCAGCCAGAGCAGCCCTTTTCTGCAGCAGGGCAGCCACTCCAGCCCAGCCCCCCCCTCCCCCATTAATTGGTTAATTGCTTAAACATAATGTTTAACAAGTTAACCAATTAAACGTGATTTTACATCCCTAATTGCAACTCTTTTTGAAACTTCTGAAACTTAATTGAAAGCTGTATTGACTGGCACATGAATCATAGAATACTAGGACTGGAAGGGACCTTGAGAGGTCATCGAGTCCAGTCCCCTGCCCTCATGACAGGACCAAATACTGTCTAGACCATCCCTGATAGACACTTATCTAACCTACTGTTAAATATCTCCAGAGATGGAGATTCCACAGCCTCCCTGGGCAATTTATTCCAGTGTTTGACTGCCATGACAGTTAGGAACTTTTTCCTAATGTCCAACCTAAACCTCCCTTGCTGCAGTTTAAGCCCATTGCTTCTTGTTCTGTCCTCAGAGGCCAAGATAAACAAGTTGTCTCCCTCCTCCTTATGAAACCCTTTTAGAAACCTGAAAACTGCTATCATGTCCCCCCTCAATCTTCTCTTTTCTAAATTAAATAAACCCAATTCTTTCAGCCTTCCTTTATAGGTCATGTTCTCTAGACCTTTAATCATTCTTGTTGCTCTTTTCTGGACCCTCTCCAATTTCTCCACATCTTTCTTGAAATGCGGTGCCCAGAACGGGACACAATACTCCAACTGAGGCCTAACCAGCGCAGAGTAGAGCGGAAGAATGACTTGTGTCTTGCTCACAACACACCTTTTAATGCATCCCAGAATCATGTTTGCTTTTTTTTGCAACAGCATCACACTGCTGACTCATATTCAGCTTGTGGTCCACTATAACCCCTAGATCACTTTCTGCTGTCCTTCTTCCTAGACAGTCGCTTCCCATTCTGTATGTGTGAAATTGAATGAATATTCAATGAATATTCTTGAGTGAGTTTATCAAAGTTCTGAAGCTTTTGTTGAGGCTTTTAACAGGGTCTTAGTCTCATTACACTGTACTTGAGAAATAAAGTTGAATTGCTTTATTAGGATTCTATTGAACTCAGTTTGCTGCTCTCTTTGGGTAACTGGCCAAAGAAGGGTGAGCTAAAATAGTATGTGCAGCATGCTTCTTACACAGATGGGGATTTCTAAGCAGCTGCTGCTCAGAAACTACTCCTTATTTGATGAGGTAATCACAGTATACATGATTACACAGTCGATTGCATATATCCTGAGATAAATTTGCAAGAAAGCAATGTATTTCCAAATAGCAAATTCTTTAACATACAAGTTACAGGAGGCCCCCGCTTTATGATGGCCCGATTTACAACCCCCTGCACTTGCGACCTTTTCCATATGTGCGGAAGGGGCCAAAATCCCCCGACTTACGTTCTCGGCCCCACATTTACGACGGTGTACAACTCCTGTTGTAAATGTGAGCTCGAGTTACAACGCCCCTGACTTGTGATGCTATCCCCGGAGCTGATCGTGTCGTAAGTCGGAGGCAGGCTCCATGTAGTATGACATTGTACTTAAACTTCTGGAACCCAAGGCCAGGTGTATATTATAAAGTTTGGTCAACACATGTTCTGCTGGCAAAGAACTGTCACAGTTAGTACATCATTTGTGTGTGTGCGTACCTAAGTCTTTCCATTAGCACTATATATACTCATCAGGAGTATACCATGGTTAGGTATTGCGCTGTGCCACTTTCCTCCATCCAGCACGCTGTCTTTTGGAAAAATTTGACATTGCATGGGGGACAGAAATGAGTCATCCAGGGGTGACTGGGAGCAAGGGTCAAGTTTTCATTATGTATTTTCTCCATCCCATAATGCCATCAATAGCCCATAGATTTTGTACCATTTTAAAAAGATTCTGTAAACCCATGTGGCGCTTGTTGCTGTTTGCCACCTCTAGTAGAAGCATGGAGCTGTCCAGTGGGATTGGATCATGATGCTAGTGTTGAGTAATAGACAAAGGCTTATTCTCCAGCTGTGTTTTTAACTCTCCTCAACTTATGAATATGAAAGAGAGCTGTGAGAACTTGAGAAGCAGTTGGTCATTGGGCTGTGGAGGTTTGTATAATGCCAGATTCCTACCAATCAGTGGGCAATGATTTTGGAGTTTGAAAATCCACAGTGGGGGCTGATAATAGACTTGTGCTGCACAGGAGTGGCTCTCGGTAATGGGTATGACATGACACAAACAGATTTGCTGCAGTGAAGTTCCTAAACTACGGTGGGGTGATAAAAGGCACGCATATACCTGTTTTGGCACCATTTCACCTTGCTGCGGAATTTATCAATAGAGCTACTTTTCTATGTTTATGCAAGTGTTAGTGGATCACAACCGACATCCATGTTGATTGGTCAAGGAAAGTGCATGACACACACATCTTTAAGAACATGGGACTGTTCAGAAAGCTACAACTAGGAACATTCTTTCCCTACTGACGGATTACCGTTGGCAGAATCTCCCTGATTCCGGGAGACACAGCCAATCCCTTGCTTTCCTGGTTCATGAAGACATACAGGTCATGTAGCACCATGGAAAGATTCAGCTACCATCCAAGCAGGACCATCCCATAATGCCATAAACCCTGAGGGGAGTGGGAAAGTCGGATACCGGGAAGAAATGCAGAGAGGAGCGAGCAAGAAAGGAGGACCCCTGTTTCGAAGGGAGAAGATAGGGTGATCAACTGGTTACCTGAGGTGTTTGTACACTAATGCGAGAAGCCTGGGCAACAGACAGGAAGAACTGGAGGCCCTGGCCCAGTCCAAGAAATATGATTTAATTGGGATAACAGAGACTTGGTGGGATGACTCGCATGACTGAAGCGCTGTCATGGAAGGGTATAAACTGTTCAGGAAGAACAGGCAGGGGAGAAAAGGAGGAGGAGTTGCACTATATGTAAGAGAGCACTATGATTGCTCTGAACTCCAGTATAAAGAGGGAGAAAAACCTGTTGAGAGTCTATGGGTTAAGTTTAAAGGAGCAAACAACAACAGTGATGTTGTGGTTGCTGTCTGCTACAGGCCACCGAATCAGGTGGATGAGGTAGATGAGGCTTTCTTCAGACAACTGAGAGAAGCTTCCGGATCGCAGGCCCTGGTTCTCGTGGGGGACTTTAATCACCCTGACATCTGTTGGGAAACCAATATGGCAGTACACAGGCAACCCAGGAAGTTTTTGGAGCATGTTGGGGTTAACTTCTTGGTACAAGTGCTGAAGGATCCGACCAGGGGCCATGCGCAGCTTGACCTTCTGCTCACAAACAGGGAGGAACTAATAGGGGAAGTAGAGGTGGGTGACAACCTGGGAAGCAGTGATCGTGAGATGGTAGATTTCAGGATCCTGACCAAAGGAAGAAAAGAGAGTAGTAAAATACAGTCCTTGGACTTCAAAAAAGCAGATTTTGACTCCCTCAGAGATCTGATGGGCAGAATCCCATGGGATGCTAACATGAAGGGGAAGGGAGTCCAAGACAGCTGGCAGTATTTTAAAGAAGCCTTATTGAAGGCACAGAAAGAAACCATCCCGACGCGTAGCAAGAGAGGCAAAAATGGTAGGAGACCGGATTGGCTTACGGGGGAAATCCTTGGTGAACTTAAGCACAAAAAGAAAGCTTACAAAAAGAGGAAACTTGGACAAATGACCAGGGAGGGGTTTAAATGTATAGCTCGAGAATGCCGGGGGGTTATCAGGAAGGCGAAAGTGCAAATGGAATTGCAACTGGCTAAGGATGTGAAGGATAACAAGAAAGGTTTCTACAGGCATGTTAACAAGAAGAAGGTGATCAGAGAGGGTGTGCGGCCCCTACTGGATGAAGGAGGTAACCTAGTGACAGATGATGTGGGGAAAGCTGAAGTACTCAATGTTTTCTTTTGCCTCTGTATTCACGGACAAGGTCAGCGCAGAAGTCCAGGAGCCATGTGACGCAAGATGGGATGAAGATGGACAGCCCATGGTGGGTAAAGAACAGGTTAGGAACTATTTAGAAAAGCTAAACATACACAAATCCATGGGTCCGGACTTAATGCATCCGAGGGTACTGAGGGAGTTGGCAAATGTCATTGAGGAACCTTTGGCCATTATCTTTGAAAAGTCGTGGAGATCAGGAGCAATCCCAGATGATTGGAAAAAGGCAAATGTAGTGCCCATCTTCAAAAAAGGGAAGAAGGACGATCCAGGGAACTATAGGCCGGTCAGTCTTACCTCGGTTCCTGGAAAAATCATGGAAGGGATCCTTAAGGAATCCATTTTGAGGCACTTGGAAGAGAGGAAAGTGATTAGGAATAGTCAGCATGGATTCACAAAGGGCAAGTCGTGCCTGACAAATTTGATTAGCTTCTGTGATGAGGTAACTGGCTCTGTGGACGTGGGAAAGTCAGTGGATGTGATCTACCTTGACTTTAGCAAGGCTTTTGATACGGTCTCCCACAATATTCTTGCCAGCAAGTTAAGGGAATGTGGATTGGATAAATGGACGGTAAGATGGATAGAAAGATGGCTAGAAGGCCGGGCCCAGCGGGTAGTGATCAACGGCTCGATGTCAGGATGGCGGTCAGTTTCTAGCGGAGTGCCCCAAGGTTCGGTTCTAGGACCGGTCTTGTTCAGTATCTTTATTAATGACCTGGATGAGGGG
Organism: Pelochelys cantorii; assembly: GCA_032595735.1. Taxonomy (NCBI): domain Eukaryota; kingdom Metazoa; phylum Chordata; order Testudines; family Trionychidae; genus Pelochelys; species Pelochelys cantorii. Next base: position 63,169,590 of record CM064333.1, on the reverse strand, counting down.
ATGGATTGCACCCTCAGCAAGTTTGCGGATGACACTAAGCTGGGGGAGAGGTAGATATGCTTGAGGGCAGAGATAGGGTCCAGAGTGACTTGGACAAATTGGAGGATTGGGCCACAAGAAATCTGATGAAGTTTAACAAGGACAAGTGCGGAGTCCTGCACTTGGGACGGAAGAATCCCAAGCATAGTTACAAGCTGGGGACCAACCAGTTAAGTAGTAGTTCTGCAGAAAAGGACCTGGGGGTTAGTGGATGAGAAGCTGGATATGAGTCAACAGTGTGCCCTTGTAGCCAAGAAGGCTAATGGCATATTGGGTTGCATTAAGAGGAGCATTGCCAGCAGATCCAGAGATGCGATTATTCCCCTTTATTCGGCTCTGGTGAGGCCACATCTGGAGTATTGTGTCCAGTTCTGGGCCCCCCACTACAAAAAAGGATGTGGACGCATTGGAGAGGGTCCAGTGGAGGGCAGCTAAAATGATTAGGGGGCTGGAGCATATGACCTACGAGGAGAGGCTGAGGGAGTTGGGTCTGTTTAGTCTGCAGAAGTGAGGAGTGAGGGGGGATTTCATAGCAGCCTTCAACTTCCTGAAGGGAGGTTCCAAAGAGGATGGAGAGAGGCTGTTCTCAGTAGTGACGGATGGCAGAACAAGGAGCAACGGTCTCAAGTTGTGGTGGGAGAGGTCCAGGTTGGATATTAGGAAAAACTATTTCACTAGGAGGGTAGTGAAGCACTGGAATGGGTTATCTAGGGAAGTAGTGGAGTCTCCATCCCCAGAGATGTTTAAGTCTCGGCTTGACCAAGCCCTGGCAGGGTTGATTTAGTTGGGATTGGTCCTGCCTCGAGCAGGGGGCTGGACTTGATGACCTTCTGAGGTCTCTTCCAGCTCTATGGTTCTATGATTCTATGACCAGAATAATGGTTAAATGTACTCTTGGTAGATTGAAGTTGTCCTGATGTTTATTCACAAGATTGGATCTCAGTGGTGCCCCCCTTCCCCCCCCAGATGTCCCAGTGCTTATACCTGCCTGTTGTATCTTGCATAATGTGTGTGAGGCAAAGGGATTAAAGTTGCTTGGATGGAGGATAGGGATGTAAGCAACTAGTCAACTGGTTGACTACCTTATAAGCAAATGCTTATCAGGTAATCGAGTAGGAACTCCACTCGTCACTTCTCCCCCTCCCACTCCCTTGCTGCCTCTATCAGAGAGAGGCCGCAAGGGGGGAGCACAAGCCGGTGCTGGGGGGAGCCGTCTTAAAAGCTGGTTTCCACACCCCCCCCCCAGCACTGTCTCCATGTGAGGCCGGAGGCAGTGGGGAAATGGCATGAGTGGATTTTGAAACCATCCCACTCACGCTGGTCCCACTGCTGCTCCTCTCCCTTTGGAATGTACAAGAGCTGCCTACAGCTCTTGTACATTTCAAAGGAAGAGGCACAGAGGGGAACTCATGTCAGTGAGGACTGCTTTGCTCTCCCCTAGCATGGTTCCTGCTGCCTCTCTCCCTTTGAAATGTATAAGAACTGTGGGCAGTTCCTGTACATTTCAGAGGGAGAGAGGCAGAGGGATAGCGAGAGCCCCCCTTGTCGACTAATCAAGTAGTAGATGGAAATTCATTGACTACTCGAGTAACTGATTAATGAAAATTTAACATCCCTACTGGAGGACAGATGTGGAGGAGCTTTCTGATGAGTTTGAACAGCCAGGTACAAGAACTATTAGAAGAGCCCAACATAGACGTATGAGGCTGTGGAAGGCTATGAAAAAGAACTTTAACTGTCAGCCCCCATAATGTGGTGTGGTGAATTGTGCTCTGCGTGGACCTTAACTGTGGGGGCTTGTTAGGAATTATTTCATCCTTGGTGTGTCTTTATGAATAATATAGTCAGTGCATCTATTAATTATTATTCTTGATGAGCATTTATAATTATTACACTGTATATCACTGACCCTATGAGAGCTTTTGTCCTGTACAATCACAAATAGTGGATGCTTTGAGTAGAGGTGGGAATATTGCAGCATATGTTGTAAAATAATAAAAAAAGAATTAATTTAAAAAAAAGTTGTATATCAACCACTTACAACAAAAGCTGCAATTAAAAAAACAAAAGCAAAAATCTTTTTCAATACATAAATGGAGCAGAACTTAACAAGGGAAATGATCACTCAATTTCATTCTATTTTGACTGCACATTCTGCAACTGTGGTCAGTATATGTGAAGCTGTGGCTATTTGTACTGTCGCCTGGTATGGAGCGTGGAAGGTTGTAGGGAGGTGCTAAAATGGAGTTCTCCATTGACCACAGAGAAAGGTGGGTCCATGCTTGTTGAACTTGTAAGTCAGCAAGCATCTACAGCAGGGGTGGGGAACCTCAGGCTTGGGGGCCAGAAGCGACACTTGGCTTGCTGGATCTGGCCCTCAAGGCTCAGAGCCACCCCAGCATTGGGGTGTCCACACTGGCATTCCGGCTTCCCTGCTGTCTCACCACAGGGCTGGAGCACACAAAATCTACTAGGCTGGGCCCCCCTAGGCTCTGATGTGCAAAGGGAATGTGGGGAGTGTGTGTCTCCTCACTTGGCCACGTCATTGAGGGTTGATTTTGTTTTTATTTTTTTATTCTCACTTGTGTGCGGCCCCTGACTGATTTTTCTGTGGCGCAGTGGTCCCAAAAAAGGTTCCCCAACCCTGATCTACAGTCTTAGTGTTTGCTGCTGGACAAGTCCTATTTTGTCTGTATGCATTTTCCTCTACTTTCCCTGCTGTGACTTCTGGGCCTTTTAGCTGTCCATTCTTTCTTTCTCCATACTGTCTGCAGTGTTTACCCACCAGACCAGGCCTGCACAACATGCGGCCCGCAGGGCTTCACTGTGCGGCCCGTGCCAACTACGGGCGGCGTGGCCCCATCTGATTCGCCGGCCGGGCGGATGAGCGGAGTGCCACCGGGGAGGGGGAAGTGCGGCGATTCTCACTGCTGGGCTGCCTGCATGCAGCTCCAGTGCGAGGAAGCGGGGCGCGAGCCAGAGGGCGGGACACCGGCAGACACCAGGACGCTGCCGTGATGTCACGGCCAGCGACCGCCAGATTCAAAAAGGCTCCAGCAGCCCTGCAAACTGGAAGGCAGAAGCCAGGTAGGGGAGGGGAAGGGGCTTGTGCTGAGGGGAGGGGGGAAGTCAGGAGAAAGGAGAAGGCACCAAATGGAGACGTGTGTGGTGTGGGGGGTGTGTGTGTGTGTGGTGTTTGTTTGGTGTTGTGTGTGTGTGGTGGTTTTTTTTTTTTTGCGGTTGACAAATTTTTAGCCCGTGTGTTCGGTATTTTTTGGGAGAGCATCCCTACTTGCGGCCCGCAGCTGTTTTCTTTGGAGTAATATGGCCCTCGCCGCTTTCCGAGTTGTGCAGGCCTGCACCAGACCCTCTGTCCGTAGTTTGATTCAGCACTGACTTGCAGGATCTTGTTGAACTTATCCTCCCAGGTTCTCTTCTTTCTCTTCCTTATCAAAGACAAGCATTCAATGGATGAGGTGGGGACACCCTGCAAGGCTACAATGGCAAAACACAGAATCACAGATATATCACTGTATTTAGTCACAACAGCAGATACAAATTAATGTTCAGAACTCCTTATTTCCTTAAGTTTTAAACAAAACATCCATATTGACACTTCAGCTTTGGAGCACCTCTGCACAGCACTACTTTGTGGTCACAGCTAGGGATGTAAGTGACTAGTTCCGAGAGTAGTTGCTTCCCTTCCCCCCCCCCCCCCAATAGAGGCAGCAAGAGGTGAGGGTGGGGGAGCAGGAGCTGGTGGTGTGGGGAGCTGGCTTAAAAGGCTTAAATGTATTTAAAAGGCTCGCGTGCAGTGGGGGGACCCTGTGCGAGCTGGGAATCAGCTGTCCCGGCTTGCGCTGGGTCCCTAGCCTGAGAGCTGACAGGCTATTAATCCATTCAAAAGGCAGAGCTGAACAGGTTAGCTCCCGACTCGGGAGCCAACTCCACTGCGGCTCCCCGATTAGTTGATTAAACTAAATTTAACATCCCTAGTCCCAGGCACAGTGGGCATGGCCTATGAGAGGGATGGGGGAATAAGGAAAGAATTGTTCAGTTGCATGAAACAATAACTTTTGGCCCCCGTTTCCATGTATGAGTACAAGGCAATAATACTGAGTAGTGCCAGTGTTCTTCACAAACAGAGGTGCTTTTTTATGTGATATTTCGTTTCTGAGGGTAACAAAGGCACAGAAAGCACAGCTGTTGCTAATATTCAAAGCCTCCTGGGCCTGCATGTTGTTAGCCTGTTTAGAGCATTGGTGCCTGCCAAAGTCATTGTGACTGGCATAGGAAAGTGCCTTATTGCAGCAGAGGATACGAGTGCCATGTCCAAAAATCAGGAAAGGATTGGAGAGTACGTCCATGGATGTCTCATCTTGATCTCTCAGAAGGATTCAGGGGACATCTCTGCATATATAAACATCCACATTCCCTTCCTCTTTCCCCTCTCCCCTCCGTCGTTGTTGAACTGCTATCTTTTCTAGTAGAATCACAGAATACTAGGACTTGAAAGAACCTTGAAAGGTCATCTTGTCCAGTCCCCTGCACTGATGGCAGAACCAATCACCATCTAGATCATCCCTAACAGGTCTATCCTTCTTTTAAAAATCTCCAGTGATGGAGGCAATTTATTCTAATGCTTAACTTCCCTGACAGGAAGTCTTTCCTAATGTTGCTATTTAAGCCCGTTGCTTCTTGTCCTATCTTCAGAAGTTAAGGTTGTTTTTTCCTCCTACTTGTAACAACTTTTTATGTACTTTTAAGCTGTTGTCATGTCCTTGTAGGTCTTTTTTCTAAACAAAACAAACCCAGTTCTTTCAATCTTCCCTCATAGGTCATGTTTCCTAGACCTTTAATCATTTTGTATGTTCTCCAGTTTGTCCACATTTCTTCTGAACTGTGGTGCCGAGCATTAGACACTACTCCAGTTGAGGCCTAATCAGTGCAGAATAGAAGAATTACTTATCTTGCTTACAACACTCCTGCTAATGCACCCTAGAATGATGTTTGCTTTTTTCGCAACAGTGTTACACTGTTGACCCATATTTAGCTTGTGGTCCACTATGACCCCTACATCCCTTTCTGCTGTACTCCTTCCTAGACAGTCGTTTCTCATTTTGTATAGGTAAAACTGATGGTTCCTTCCTAAAGGAGAGTACTTTACATTTGTCCTTTTTGAATTTTATCTTATTTACCTCAGACCATGTCTCCAGTTTGTCCAGATTATTTTGAACTAGGGCTGTCAATTGATGTGTGTTAATGCCTGTGATTAACGCGTTAATTTTTTTAATGCATTAATCACAGGCGTTAATGCTGTGCTGCCCGTTTGAAGTTTCATTCTGGCACTTCAAAGGGGCAGCACATTAGGAGCCTGGGATCAGTTGGAGTCCCCAGCTGACCCCGGGCTCCCTGCAGCACTACCCCTTTGAAGTGCCACCCTGGTGCCTCAAAGGGGCACCACAACGCGGAGCTGGGGATCAGCTAGGCACTCCAGCTTATCCCGGGCTCCCACGGTGCTGCCGCTTGGAAACGCTGGGGTGGCCTTTCCAAGGGGCAGTGCTGCACTGAGCTGGGGTCAGCTGGAGACTCCAGCTGATCCTGGGCTCCCGCGGTGCTGCCCCTTTGAAATGCTGCTGCTGCGTTTCAAAGGGGCAGCTTCCCTAAGCTTGGGGTCAGCTGAGGCCTCCAGCTGATCCTGGGCTTCTGCAGCACTGCCCCTTTGAAATGCTGCTGCAGTGTTTCAAAGGGGTAGTGCACGCGATTAATCACGATCAATTTTTTAAATTGCTTGACAGCCCTCTTTTGAATTATGACCCATCCTCCAAAGCATTTGCTTGGTATCATTTGCAAACTTTATAAGCATATTTTCTATGCGATTATCTAAATCATTGATGAAGATATTGAACAGAACTGGTCCTAAAACTGATCCCTGCAGAACCACATTTGTTATGCCTCTCCAATATGACTGTCAACCATTGATAAACTTGTCTCTGGGAATGGTTATTCAACCAGTTATAGTAGCTTCATGTAGGTTGTATTTCCCTTTTTTGTTTATAAGGAGGTCAGTTGAGACTGTATCATATGCATTAGGAAGCTGCCAACTGGCTGCTCCAGTGTATTTATTTAACGGCTCCGCAGCCATGTAGCCTCGCAGCTCCCATTAGCTCTGGTTCACCGTTTGCAGCCAAGGGGAGCCACAAAAAGTGGGAAGGGCCATCCTGCTGCTTCCTGCGGCTCTTTGGCTGCATATGGCAAACCGGAGCCACTGGGAGTTGTGGTGTTCCATGGCTACAGAGCCGGTAAATAAACACACTGAAGTGCCCAGTTAACAGCTTTCTCAAAGTGGTTTCGTGGACCACTTTGAGAAACGTTGACCTAAAGCTTAGGTATTCCACATCTACTGCTTCCCCTCATCCATAAGGCTTGTTATATTATCAAAGAAATCCGTTTGGTTTGACATGATTTGTTCTTTTTAAATCCAGGCTGTTACATATTCTCCAGATGTTTGGAAATGGATTTGCTCCATTATCTTTCCTAGTACAGAAGTTACTCTGACTGGTCTGTAGTTTCCTGGGTTGTCCTTATTTCCCTTTTTATAGACAGGCACTCTGTTTGCCCTTTTCCAGGGAATCTCTTCCATGACTTTTCGAAGATAATGGCTCAGATACCTTCTCAATCAGCTTCTTGAGTGTTCTAGCATTCATTTCATCAGGCTCTGTTGACTTAGAAAAAGTTAGATATCTTCAAGTAATTTTTAACTTGTTCTTCTCCTATTTTAACTTCTGAACGTACTTCATTTTCTCCAGCATTTGCTATGGTAGATGTCTAATCACCACCAGCCTTTTTGGTGAACACTGAAATAAAGAAGTTATTAAGCACCTCTACCACTTCCACTTTTTCTGTTATTGTTTTTCCCTCTTAATTGAGTAATGGTCCTACCCTGTCCTTTGGTTTTCCTCTTGCTTCCAAGATATTTGTGGAATGTTTTCTTGTTACCCTTTATGTCTCTAGATAAGGCACAAAATAAGTTCAGATTATCTTTCTAATTTTGCCTCTATGTACTTATGTTATTAGTTTATATTCATCCTTTGTAATTTGACCTAGTTCTCACTTATTGTAGGACTCCTTTCTGATTTTTAGATCATTCAGGATCTCCTGGTTATGTCAGGGTGGTCTCTTGGCTATACTGCCTATACTTTTTTATGCAGTGGGATAGTTTTGCTCATGCACCGTTAATAATGTGTGTCTGAAAAACTGCCAACGGTCTTCAGTTGTTTTTCCTCTAAGTCTTGCTTCCCATAGGACCTTACTTGACCACTCCCTCAGTTTCCTAAAGTATGCTTTCTTGAAATCCATTGTCTTTATTTTGCTGTTCTCCCTCCTACCATTCCTTAGAATTATGAATGCTATCATTTCATAATTACTTTCACCCAAGTGGCCTTCCACTTTCAAATTCTCAACCAATTCCTTCCTTTTTGTTAAAATCAAATTTAGAACCCCAGTAGCTTTCTCTACCTTTTAAAATAAAAAATTGTCTTCAGTGCATTCCAAGAACTTGTTGGGTAATCTGTGCCCTGCTGTGGTGTTTTCCCAACAGATGGTGGTGATGGGGAATTTCAACTATCCAGACAAGTCCTGTGCTTTGGCTGATTTTCTTTATTCGAAAAAACCCTTTCATCCACCTTTTCCTGGTTAGGTGATCTATAGTAGACCTGTTCTGTGATACCAACCTTGTTTTTTCCTCCTTTTATCCTTACCAAGAGATTTTCAACAAGTCTGTCTTCTATGTCCATCCCAATCCCAATCCAGAGCTGTGTCTACTATACTGGCGGGTTATTGCGCAAGAACAGCCGTTCTTCCGCAGAGCGTCCACACTGCCCACCCGCTCTTGCGCAAGAAGATTTACAGTACATCGTGGCAAGAGAGGGCTTCGTGCGCAAGAGCTACGCTCTTTTCTAACAGGTGTAAGCTCTTTTGTGCAAGAGCTCTTGCGCAAGAGGGCAGTGTGGACGCGCAGCAGGGGTTTCTTGCACAAGAAAGCCCTATGGCTAAAATGGCCATCAGAGCTTTCTTGTGCAAGAGAGCGTCCACACTGCCATGGATGCTTTTGCGCAAAAGCACATCTCGCACATGGCAGTGTGGATGTGTTCCTGCGCAAGAGTTCTTGAACAAGAACCCTTGCGCAAGATGTTCTTGCGCAAGAAGCCGCCAATGTAGACATAGCCCTGGTGTATACAACTACCTATTCCCTGCCTATCCTTCTTGCTCAAGCTGTATCCTTCTATACCAGTATTCCAGTCATGTGTATTATGCCACCAAGTCTCTGATGCCAGCTATGTCATAGTTGTTTATTTACTAGCATTTCAAGTTCTTCCTGCTTATTCCCCATACTTTTCACATTAATATAGACGCAACTCAGCTATTGATTTTATTTTGCCCCACAATTGTGTTTTGTCTTTCCTTTACCCCTGGTATTGTAGCCTATGTCCTCCCACAGTTTCTGACTCTTTTCCCAGGTCTCCATGTTCATTACTTACCTGTAGGCTTTAATTACCTGCTCCCATTGAACCTAAAGTCCTCCTCATTAGGTTAGTCCGTCTGTGACCAAATACTCTTCCCCTTCTTTGCTAGGCAGACCCCATTGCTGCTTAGGTAGTCCTTCTTCCTGAAACCTCATACAATGGTCCAGAAAGTCAAAGTCCTCCTGGCGATATCATCTTCACAGCCAGGCATTCACCTCCAGGATGCATCTGTCTTTTCTTGGGCCCCTACCTTTGACTAAGAAGATTGAAGGGAACATTACCTAAGCGCCAGACTCTTTCACCTGTACCCTCAGAACCTTGTAGTCACTTCTGATCTGCTCAGGGTTATACCTTACAGTGTCATCAATGGCCACCAGGATGAGTAGCGTGGGGCAGAGGGATGGATGATTCTTGATAATCCCTCTGTAACATCTTAGATACAGAGCCATATCAGGCTTTATACCTCCTGGGATACCAGATCAGGGCAACAGACGGGTGCCTCCGTCCCCCTCAGAAGATAGATTCCAACCACCACATGTTTCCTCTTGAGTGTTGGGGCTGCAGACATCCCAACCCTTGTGGTACGTGGCTTCTCCATCTTAGGGGATGATTCTTCTTCTCTTGTCGTGACAGTGTAATGGCTCCTCAGCATCATGGGGGGTGGATTGGGAGGAGGGGTGGAGCACTTCCTGCTGCCAGAAGTAACTGGATGACATGGAGACAGAGCCATCTAGGGATATACAGGGTTAACCAGTTACCAGGTAAGCATTTGCCTTACCAGCATACTTACTGGGTTAATTGGCAGGCGGGGCCAGGCCAGAGCAGTTCCCAGCTCGCAGGATTCCGGTTAACCATACTGTTTAACTGGTTAACTTTTTAAACAGGATTTTATATCCGTAGAACCATCTCTTCCTCCTCCCCTAGAGATGTGCCAGCAGTCCTCTGTAGCTGGATAGCTTCCTCAGCTTTGGAGGTCTCTATATGAATATGCTCAACGAATTCTTCATGGACATGGATGTTCCTTCCTCAGCCTGATGACCTTTTCCTGTAGCTCTCCCACCTGCTTCCACAATGAAAAGTAGTTAGTTATCTTTGTCCTGCAAAGTTGGTGTCTGGCATCATCTGTGCATTAAAATATTCACATTTACCCAAGGTTTCTTCCATTAATCAGGTTCCTCCATGCTCAGCTAGTGGGATTGGCTAGACCAGCGTTTCTTAAAGTGTGTTCTGTGGCACACTGGTGTGCCACAAGGCAGTCAGAGGTGTGTCATGGAGAGAACAGAAAAAATTCTGCTTCCCCGCCCCCTACAGAGCCCGTAGAACGCTCCCACTGGGGCTACCTCCCCTCCCCCGCAGCCCACAGGATGGTCCCTGTCCCACAGGCCTTCCGGTGCTGCGCAGCTGCCGCCTCCTCTTCCACGTGTGCAGGCGGCAGCTTTTACTGTGGCCGCTACTGCTGGGAGGGGGAGGGGTAGCCGGAGCTGAGGAGCCGCTCCCAGATCGCGGCATTTTAAAACTGCCTCCTGTGGGGAACCTGGCTCAGGCTCTGCTGCCCCCCCCCCCCACCTGGGGTGTGCTCGGGCTCTGCTGCCCTCCCCCTCCCCCGGGCACGCTTGGACTATGCTGCACCCCATGGGCTGCTGCTCTCTCTCCCCTCTACCCCTCCCCAGCCTGCTGGGAAAGTGGCAGAGTTTAATCTGGTGGGGACGGTCAGGATTTCTACTCTACCCCCTCCCCCCTGCCCTGCCAGTGGGAAGCGTGGCTTGGTGTTGCAGCTGCACTGGGTTCCCTGCTGCATGGGGGGACGGGACACTGAGCTCTTCCCCCCCCTTCCCCCCCCCAAGGAACAAGAGCATGCTCCCTGGAGGCTTTCCCTGCTGCAGTAGGGGGTCAAGCCAGGTAAGCATCCCCCCTCGTGCCCAAACCCCCCTCACTTCCCTCCCCCTGCCAAGACCCCGCATTCCCAGATTGCTCTGACACCCTGCCCCAAGTCCCCTCTTGCACCCTCCCTCCTGTTCAGACACCCTGCCCCAATACCCGCTCCTGGCCAGACATTCTGCCCCAAGACCCCTCCTCTACCCTTCCTCCTGGCCAGACATCCTTCCCTGAGACCCTCCTCTACCCTCTCTCCTGGCCAGACATGTGACCTTATTTAGCATTTGTTTATTATATCCTTACTTTTTTGTGGTTTACGTCTTCATCTCCATGTACCAGACTGTTATTAGGGCAGTCTTCCTGGGGGGGGGAGGAGGGCTCGGGAGAGTGTGGCTCATTTTGACCCCCAGGTCTCCCAGGCCTGGTGTGTGGGTTTTTTTTCTTTTCCTCAACAAATTCCCCCGATGACAAAATCCTTGGTGTTCCCCATTTAAAAAAAAAATTGTTTGGTGTTCCTCAGTCTTAAAAAGTTTAAGAAACACTGGGCTAGACTGTATTCTCAAACACATCCTGGCTCAGGACATAGCTAGATGTCCCCGATACTGCGTTGCAGGACCACTTCCTGCTTTCTGTTAATGGCAGGTATCTCTGTCTTGGGCTCCTCAGAGGTACAAGCAGAGTTGTGCAGGGTGCTGGTGGGGCAGCTGCTTTGGGTGTGGGCAAACTTTGGCCTCTGGGCCACATCCAACTTGTTGGATTTTTTTAACCCAGCCCTTGTGCTCCTGCCAGGGAGTGGGGAGCTTGCCGTACTCCAGCTGGGGAGCAGGGTCGTGTTGCTCTGTGTATGGAGTGATTCCATGCAGCTCCCAGAAGCAGGGGCAGTTAGGGACTCTGCACGCTGACTCTGCCCCAACTGCCGGCTCTGTAGCTGCCATTGGTCAGGAACTGTGGCCAGTGGAAGCTGCAAGGGTGGTGACTGCAGCTGAGGAAGCTCATAGAGCCATGTTGTTCCACCTCCATGTGGAGGAGATGGATGGGGGATGGGCTGCTGCTTACAGGAGCTGCTTCAGGTAAGTGGTGCCCAGATCCTGTGCTCCTGAGCTGCATCTCCTCCTGCCCTCCAGACGCTTCTGTCCTAGTCTGACATACCTTCTTGCAGCCCTCACCCCAGAATCTGCAACCCCAGTTAGCATCCCAATCCCCTATCCCAGCTGAGAGCATCCTCTTGCCTTCCTAATCCCTCAGTCCCAGCCTAGAGAACCCTCCCACATCCTGAACTCATTTTTGGCTCCACCCCAGAGTCTGCGTTCTTAGCTGGAGCCATCACCCCTTATGTACCCTAACCCCCAATTTTATGAACATTCATGGTCCTCTATCCAATTTCCAGACTCAGGCCAAAAAATTTGCCCATCCCTAAACTAGTTGTAAAAGTTGGTTTGTGATGAGGCACTACGCCGGGGTGGGCAATATTTTTTTGCTGGGGGCAAAAATTCAGAAAAAAAATTCAGAAATTTTTGCAGTGGCTCCAGGCCACACCGGAAGGGGTGGGGCCAGGATACTTCCCTGCTTCCCCACCCACAGACCATGATTGATCTGGGGGTGTGGGAGCGTGTGAAGTTTTGCCCCCTCCCCAGAGGTTCCTCTTAGGCGCCCATGGAGGCTTAGGCTGCTGGGGTGGGAGCAGACTTTGGCTATGTCTACATTGCGGCTTTTGCCACAAGAGCCTGTGCAAATGAAGTGCGGATTAGAATACTGTCACGTGCTCCCCGTGCCCCCAAGTCCTGATTGGCCTGGGGGTGGGGGAGCGGCAGGCCTCCACAGGCCGGATCAACCCTCTTGGTGGGCCGGATTTGGCCCATGGTGGCCCTTTTTCTCACCCCTGCACTAGAAGGCATTTCAAAAATATAGGAGTTCACAGATGTGACTAGAACAGTCATTGCTGGCATTGTGGGACAGCTACTGGAGGACTGTTGAGGTCAACATAGATCATGCGTTGTCTGCACTTGTCTATGTCAATCTTAATGTGTTAGTGTCCTTTAGGGAACACTGTTCCAAGATGCTTGTCTCTCATGGAGACAAATTTGAGTGCAGACACGTGCACAGTTAGGGTCATATGAGATGTCTTATGTCAACCTGACTTTCTAGTGGAGACAAGTTCCAAATATCAAACCTCTAAAACAGTGAAAAGCAGAACTAGGTACACTGTACTACCAAGATAGTCCTTGCAAAATGGAAATTGGATTTTTCTTCCTAATATTTCAACTTGTAAGGCATCAACTCTTGACTTCTGTTGCTTATCTCTGATGCTTTACTAACAGGGAGTATAACAATTAAATGTTACATCTCCAGTTTTTCTCAGAATTATGCTGTTAACATCTTATCATAGGCATGGGTTTATTTATTTAAAATATGGATAGCTCTACGAGAGACTGCTCATCCGAGGAAGTGGTTTTTGCCCATGGAAGCTCATGATACTATATATATAAATTTGTTAATCTCTAGATGCTACAGGACTACTAGTTTTTTAAAGTTACAAACTAACATGGATATCTCCCTGAGAGGTTTATTTCTGTCCATCAATATCTATGTGAGAGTTCTTTACTAATGAATGAATTGTCAGTCTGGAATGACAAAAATGGTTGAAATGTTAAGGAAGCAACTTAATACTCCTTTCTTTTAGAATAATCATTTATAGTTTATTTTCTTCATTAATTCAAGGAATTTTTTGACAATGCTTATTAAAGTTAAGCTATATTTAATATTTTAAATGTCAGAGTTGAATACTATATCCAGCTTTAACACACCTTTTAATTACCTTTCTCTTTCCTGTAGATTTTTGTAATTACGAAATTGTAACTTTTGTAGGATGTCAGGAAATGATTTGGGTACGAATGTTTACGAGATGAACCGACGATTTCATATAAAGGTCAAGGAGACCAAAGCCCCAAACGAATCCTTAAGAAGCCCTCACACCAATCCCAAGTTCAGGCTGAAATATCCTGAGCTTGGAGGTAAAACTTCTGGATTATCCAATAAAAACTTATTTTGTGACCAAACCAAACAGTTCTTTGCTAGTCTTGAGAATGGTTCAGGAGATACTGACTCTCATTGCAAGAGTGGACTGGTGAATGACTTGAACAAGGAAGAGTTTGGATCAAAGATGAACAAGGGATCACTAACAGGTGAGAGAGAACCTTTGTTTCAATAGTGTAAGTTTCTGTAGCTATGTGAAGAACTTGCCTTTTTGTAGCACTATACAACATGCCCATACATGTACTATGCAACTTCCTCACTAATCTGAAATTCCAGTTTGAAAGAGATCAATAGCTGGGATAATATTAATTCGCTGTATGCTTGTGTATATGTAAAAATTATGCACAGTAATTGTAAATGTATCTGACTAAGGAATAAAATAAAGGGAGACTATCAAATTTTATTCCAGCAATTTAAGCAGTCCCTGAAATAACATTTTTTTGTGTGTCTTGATACCAAGAATTTCTCCTTGCTTGTGTAAATCTTTCACAGCAACAAGCATACGTAAATTCCCCCAGAAGTATTTGATCAATGCACAGTGCAGAATTTTATTTTTTCCTTGTGGAATTGGTGTTTTAGAGCTGCTGGAGGCCACTGGATTCAGCAGAGCCCAGCTCGCAGTGTGCCTTCATGGCAGGTATGGGAGGCTGGCAGTTCCTAGTGCTCCCTGAACAAGGAAGGTGGTGTGTGGACTGTGGCCCTGCATGACTGGAGCATCTAGGCTGGTGGGAATTGGAGGCCTGAAAGCCAGAACATGCAGGTCCTGATACTCATCCCCAGCCATGAATGTGGGCAGGTCTGGGAGACCCATTTGCACCAGCTTTCACAAAGTGTGAGAGAGGGAGTGATGCACCACATCCTACAGCAATCCAGTAATGAAATTTCATGTAGAGGAGCCTGTGATTGGGCTCTGGGAGAATAGAGGGGTGTGAGGGCATCTGGACTGGGGGAGCCTCATATATCCCTCTCCAGTACAGATGTACACCCCTGCAGGACTCCCCCAACTGTACCCTCCTCTCATCAGGGTCAGCTATTTGGGAACTTGGGATGTGGTAACTCTGCTTGAACAGAGTGCTGAAAAAAAAACAAACAAAAACATCAACTAAAAGACCAGAGGTGTGGAGGAGTTTTCCCCAAGATGTGCCCTGCTAGCATATGGCACACTCAGACCAGAGGTGCATGACTAAAGCACACCAGAAACAGGAACTGGGTTGTTGTAGGGAGTTCAGCTCTCTAATCCAGCGGGAATCTGTTTGATTGACCGTATTGTTCCAGACATTCTTGAACATAAAGAATGTTTTTGAAATAAATTACTAAAATAACTGAAACTGGTATGATTATATTGACAAATTTTTGCAGAATTTCAAAATGTTGTCTGCAGAATTTTTAACTTTTTGGCACAAGATTACCACATACATAATCCAGAAAATTAGAGTAAGACTGCTATACAGTTGACCCAGCTCTTACCTAGTTTTTATCCAGGCCCCTTCCTACAATACACAGAAAATCTTCTGATCCATATTTGCTGGTGCTTGAAGCCCAGGCTAATTTACCTAATGGGGCTGAGGTGGGGTGGGAAAAATTACAGCCAGAGTTTTGATTTAATTCAGGCTTGAAATCTACCCATTCACTGGTGAGGATGCAGGCAAAATCACTTGAGTGCTGCTCGTCTTCCAGTGCTCTTCCCACAGGCTCCTTCCCCTTCTCTCCCTCTGCCCCCTCTGAAGGACAAACCTGTTCTACCACAAATGAAAATCCTTGGAAAGAATCCTTGAGTGTTCCAACACACAGAACTATGGGGTATGCCCCTACAGACGCATGGGTGAGTGCAGAAATAGTGTGGACCCAGTAATGCAAGTATGGCTTTGTTGTGGGGACACTCACATTCAGGCTAGCAAACCTGGATGTTCAGAACTGGGTACCAATCATGTAGATTAGTGCTGCGGTGAAGACGTACCTTTTGAATTGCAAAGCACTATAAAAGAGCAAACTGGAAACAATTGTGTTAGCTAACGTTTCAAAGTTCCCATAATATTGAATGGTCTGGCGATAGTTCAGAATGTTAAATTGGTCTCCCATTAAGTCTTGTGTTTGGAGTCATAATCTTTTAAAGACAAACCGGTGGACTTAAGTGGTACAGTCTGTAATGGTAAGGATGCATGTTTTTGTTTAATATTCATTGTGTTTGTATCAAGTGATAGACTTATCTCATTTTTATTACATGAGGTTGCTTGTAGTTTCAATAATGTCTTTCATAAGAGTGATTTGTGTAAAAATTAATGTTAGTCAATTATAATACAAAAAGTTGTAGCATTTGTGATTTTGTATTCCTTGTTCTTAGTTTGTAGAAATGGAATATCTACATTTTTCTTAGCTTCAAATAATATTTTATCATGATTTTTGAACAAACGGTCAATTCCACTCCTGTCTTGTTTTTATGAAATCAGACCATTTTTATAAACTTTTCTTTGTTTTTAGGAAACTCAGTGGAAAGCATAACTGATAGAAGTAGTTTGCTGTTAACACCTTCAAATAAAGAGGAAAATGCTGTAAGTGTTGGGGGTTTTGTGCCAAAGTGTTAGCTTGTATAATGTTAACAAATGATCAGCATGTATTTTATGTCTTTCTAGAAGATTGCATTTCTGTTTATTTTTGTTGGCATCACATGTCAGTTTACAATTGACCATTCATTTGTTGTTTGCAGATGCAGTATCCTTGCTTATAAGTGACCTTATTTGTGTACTTTTTAAAATATAAACTTGAGACTGCACATTTAACTGAGATTTAAACACAAATGTCAAGTAGCTCAGCAAAATTTTCCTTGTCAGTTACTGGTAGTCTATAAACTGCCAAGAAAACATCAGGAAAAAAAATATGAAGTGTTCTAATAAGAAGGTATCTGTGGCTCAATTTTAAAAATAGTAAATCACTGTTCCAATGTCAGCAGAATCAGAGATCTAGTGGGCTGGTCAAAATAAAAAGAACATAATGTGAGAGATGTGCTTACTTTCCCTCCCTGTCCATTGTATATCTTAAATGTGCAGTCTAATGGTACAGAAAGGTCTCAGATCAGATTTAATCCTTGAGTTTGTAAGAATATAAGACCGGTGTGAGTCCTGAAGTGATGTTCAGACTCTGAGAAGAGATCATAAATGTTAAGCTTTTGAATTGCATAAAATGTAGAAAAACTGAATGACCCAGACCCTCTATTCTGTTCAACTCTAGGTTGCTGTCCCATACTTAACCCAGGTGGGTGTTGAGCAAAAAATAACATTTGGCCATTCATTCAGATGAGAATTCTATTCACATCAAATGCAATATAGAAATTTTGAAAAAACAGACAAATGTTAGAGAACTTTGATATACCTATTTTTAAATGTACATATCTGTTTTAATGCCTTCTTTCTGGGCTAGTTATATTTTTTTACTTTTATTCTAGCAATTTTTCAAAATTGTCCTCTGTAGGTTTTACTTTTCTGTGGCTGTTGTCTTGCTCTGCTTTCTGTTGGTCTTTTTTCTCCCTATATATTTTTTCTCCATAGTCACTGGCACACTAAACAAACGGCATTCTCTAACTTACTAATAAATCAGTTTTCTAATTGCATTTTTTCAATAGAATTTTAAAATGCCTTCATTTGATTTAGCTTAATTTGGTTGTTCACTGAGCATTCACACTAGTGGTTTGCACTGATTGAAGTTAAATTGATACTAAACTGATGGTTACATTGATTGGGAAGAAAACTATGTAAGCCATTCTTCATGCTGCACTGAGGTAAGAGCTTGATTTTTTTAAATGTCTACAATCTGTTTGAGGCCCTCATATGCAAGATCTGAAATTTGGTATTTTTTCTTTACTAATGCTATGTAATTTCTTACCGAAGCTGAATAGCATATGAAGGCTATGTCTACAACATCACTTTTGTCAGTAAAAGTTGGTAGGGGTGTGAAAAAAAGAATTTACATTGTAATGGTTGGAATTTCTTGTCTGGATTAACACATTTAGAAGTGACACAGATTTGAATTGTGAGAAGATTTATTCAGTCTCTCTGATTCTGACATTCTTTTCTTGTTAACCAAAAGATACTGATTGTGATCCACAGTTTTAGTTAACTGAAACAGCTCTATATTAGTTTTAAAAATTAAGTATATACTTTAAATGTCTAAATTTTCATTGACACTTCAAAGTGTAGTCAGAACCATAACTGAACAAAACTTGCTCACGCCTGAAAATTTAATTTTGGTAGTTTTTTATCTGCAATTATTTTAAAAATAGCATGTACTTTAGGATTTTGAAAATCGTAATTTTTCTATTCGGGTAAGCAATCCTAGAATTGTAGGTTCAGGTTGAACCTCTCAAATCTGGGACTCTCTGGTCTGGCAACATCTGTGGTCAAGCAGGACCGTGGATGTTGCTGGACCAGAGAGCCCCAGCAACTGGTGGGGAGCCCAGTGGCTGGGCCAGCAGCCAAGGGCTGGTGTAGTGGCCAGAAGGGGAGCATTAAGCTCCCCTAGTCTGGCAGACTCCTTGGTTTGGGAACACTCATGTCCTGAGTGTGGATGTCAACATGTAGACCAGGGGTGGGCAATAATTTTTGGCTGGGGGCCACTTCAAAAATTTTTGAAGTGGCCCGGGGCTGCCCCGGAAGGGGCGGGGCCTAAACCAGAAAGGGCGGGGCCAGGATGATTTGGTGCTTCCCCAGATCATGATTGGTTTGGGGGTAAAGGAGCCCCTTTGTTCCCCCCCCTTCCCACTAGGCATCCATGCCTCTGGCAGGTCGAGAAGAGGCTTTGCATGCTTCTCCACCCCTAGGCCAATCACGGCTTTGGGGTGGGGGAGCACGCGAAGCCTCCTCCCACCCTGCCAGGAGCATGCGGCACTTCAAAGTGCCATGCAGTCCTCACAGGGCAGGAGGAGGCTTTGCATGCTCCCCTGCCCCCAGGCCAATCAAGGCGTCTCCTCCTGCTCTGCAAGCAGCACATGGCGCATCAGAGCGCTGCGTGCTTCTGGCAGGGTGGGAGGAAGCTTTGTGCGCTCCCCCTCGCCCCAGGCCCTAATTGGCCTGCGGGCAGGGCAGCCTCCACGGGCTGGATCAACCTGCTTGGTGGGCCAGATCTGGCCCACGGAGGCCCTTTTGCCCATTCCAGTATAGACAACTACATGATTAACAGATAAACCTGGGCTTATAGGTTGATCTTGTCAACTACAAGCATTTCCCCTCCCCCCCCCCCCCACACACTTGCTGTCTATGTATCGGTTAAAAGCTGGCTCCCCTTGAGCACCAGCTCTGCCTGTTCCCCCTTTCCTGCATTTCTGTCTGTCAGAGGCAACAGCAAGGGCGGGAGGCAGGGGAGAAGCTGCTCCATGGTATGCTGACTTAGCCTCTGTCTGCAGAGAGCTCAGGCCCCCTGCAAACAGAGACTGTTGCTGTGGAGCAGCCTCTGTCTGTGGCGGGCCCAGGCTCGCCACAGACAGAGGCTGCTCTTTGGGATGCTGACACAGCCTCTGTACACAGGGAGCTCAGGCGCCCCACGGACTGGGGCTGCTGCCCCGCGGAAGCCAGTCTGCATAGAGAGCCAGTTTTTAAACCAGCTCCCCTCATGGACTGGCTCCCGCTTTCCACCCTGCGCTGCTGCTGCCTCTGATAGAGGCAGCAGCGCAGGGTGGCAAGGGGCTCCCTGGGAGTGGGGCTTGGGAGCACACTGGCTTCTGGCCCTACCCTCAGGGACTATTGAATAGTTGTGTAACGGTTAAAATTTGATGGGGTTACACGACTATTCAGTTACACGCTATCTGACATCCCTAGTCCTGAGGGTGCTAGATGAGGGAGGTTCAACCTGTATTCTGTGTTAGAATATTATTTGCTTTTAGGGCTTTGAGTTCCTATTAACAAACATTATTTGAGATTTGTGTTCTCTTACAGAGCTCCAGTTCTGACTTGCCTCTCACAAAGCAGAAAAAGATAAATTTCTCTGAGAATATTTTCTCTGTAAACTATGATTCAAAACTATTTAGTTCATTAATGCCATTCCCTCGGATGACTACTTGCCATCACTGCGGTTTGTATGGTAAGTGTTTATTACTATCCCATAGGCCTGAACACAGTACTTAAGTTGGACTAGCTTTCAAGTATAGATCTGCAGACAACTCTTATTAAACCAGGGGTTGGCAGCCTATGGCTCGTGAGCCATATGTGGCTCACTTTGGAACCATATATGGCTCGTGGCTTGAGCTCAGTCCCTCCTTCCATCCCCCATCTGCAATAGGGAGCCCGTGCTGGAGATCCAGCACCGTGCCCTCCGCAAGATTGGAACTAGCACCGGCTTCCTGTGGAGGGGAAGCCCTGAGGCTCCGTGCTGGATTCGGCTTGTAGGAAAGTGGGCGTGCTGCTCCTTTCCTTCCCACAGATAAGTCAGTCTGTGCTTTGAAAAATCTAGTTACATAACACAGATGAAAAAGTTAATGCTTAAGTGAAAAATTAATGAAGTACAGACTGAGCCTCTAAAACAAAAAGTGAATGGTATATTACACTAGCTGGAGTTACCCGGCGTTGCTCAGTCCCACTCCCTGCCAGCCGATTCGCTTCCCTGCCAGCCCTGCTTTCTGCTGGCTGGTTCTCCTCCTCCTGATCTCCCCTGGTCAGCCCCACTCCTGTCGGCCGCTCCCCCTGCCCCCTGATCTCCCCCGACCAGTCCTGCTGCCCCCTCCCTCTCCCCCCCCCCCCCCAGCTCTGCTTCCCGCCCCCGGCCAGCCCCGCTCCCGCCGGCCGCCCCCCTCCCCCCCCCCCCCCCGATCTCCCCTGACCAGCTTTACTTCCCGCCGGCCGCCCCTCCACCCCCTGGCCAGTCCCACTGCCCCCCCCCCGACCAGCTCTGCTTCCTGTCAGCTGTCCCTCTCCCGATCTTCCCTGGCCAGTCCCGCTGCCCCTGCCCTGCCAGCTCTGCTTCCCACCGGCCCCCCCCCCCGATCTCCCCCACACCAGCCCTGCTGCCCTCCCCCCCCCCCCCGCGCCCCTCTTCCCCCTGGACCAGCTCTGTTTCCTGCCGGCAGTCCCTCACCCAATCTCCCCCGGCCAGCCTTGCTGCCCCTGACCCCCCCCCCCCCCCAGCCAGCTCTGCTTCTCGGCCCCTCCCCCTTCCTCCCAGCCAGCCCTGCTCCCCTCCTGCCTGATTCCTTCCTCCCCTGCTCCCGATCAAGTGTGTCTCGGGTTTTTTTAGACTACCTGGTAACTGTAGCTGCGGGGGCAGGGCGGGTGCCCGAGCCATTGTGCGCATGGGGCTGCGGTGAGCCCCGGACGGTGCTGGGGGCTGCAGGTGGCGGGCACGTGACCTAGGTTAGGCGGGGTTGCCTCTGCAGCGCAGCGGGTTATATTTTATTTTTACGGGTTGCGATCGGGCCCAATCGGGTCCAAAAGTACCTTAAAACCTTCTCCTGGAGGAAAGGTTATCCCATGGAAAGTTTGGTTGCAGTAGCTCTTATAGTGTCCAAGTTATTAGAGCACAAACATACAAACATTCTCCTTTATATATTAGATTAATAAACACATGGATTCTGCGACTTACAGCTCAGAGACCCAAGCTGGGTGAGGTAATATCTTTTTTATTGGACCAACTTGTGTTGGTGAAAGAGACAGGATTTCAGGCCTTAAAAATGTACCCCTTTTACCAACACAAGTTGGTCCAATAAAAGATATTACCTCACCTACCTTGTCCCTCTTTGTGCGGGTCCAACACAGCAACAACAGTGCAAATAACTTTTTGTTCAGACACGATTATGCCTCTTCCCTTCTTTAGGTTAGTACACTGACTTTTTTTTTAATTTTTAGGAGACCTAAGATGTTCTCAGTGCAAGCAGATATATTATTGCTCTACAGACTGCCAGAAGAAAGATTGGTCTGCACATGGTATTGTATGCAAGCCAGTTAAACAAAAGTAAGTTAAGGATGTTAAAGCAATATCTTGTAACTCAGAGAATCTTAAAATAGCCAAATGATAATTACTCTTGATTTAATTCTATTTTTAACTATAATTTAAATACTTTTAAATGATCTATGTTGCTTGGTCTTGTACTTAAAACTTATTCCACATTGTAAATCTAACAATCATAAGGATATGGGGCAGAAGGAGGACAGAAATTAAAAAAAGAAGAAAAGCTCACAAAGTTGACGGAAAATGGCCTTTTAGAGCTTTATACTGTGCCTGAATGGTTATGAATTTTTTCAAGTTTACATGTAAAAACATGTCTCTTGTAAGTTACAACACCGCAGATGAATTTGGGGTATGAAAAATCAAGCTAATTTTTTTTCCCCCTGTCTCTCGTTACCTGACTAGTAATACAGATTTTGCAGCCAGAGTCTACGTATCACTGTGGTTCTACTTCTATTTGCTGCTGCTACATAGATTAACTTCTTTTAATTCTATTACATGCTTGCTTTATACTATTCTTCCATGTGTGCAATAACGTGGTTACGTGCAATGAAATCCTGCCATATTGAAGTTGATGGGAATTTTGCCATTGCCTTCAGTAGAGGCAGAATTTCACCCAAGAATGTTTTCTCTAGTGAGAGGGTAGATGGTCCATGGAAAAAAAGCTTGCCCTTTACTTTGACTGAACCCCAAGGACAAATATTTTTACTCTTGAACAGACTTTTGGAGAGTAGGGATGTTAAAATTAGATGAATCAGCTAATCAAATAGTCAATGGAATTTCCATCGATTATTTGATTAGTCAGTAAGGGTGCTTCCACTTTGAAATGTAGCAAGAGCCCGCTGGACTGTTGCTACTTTTCAAAGGCAGAAGTGCCACACGTTGTTCCCCCTTTGAAATGTACAAGAGCCCCAGCAGGGCCTTTAAGCCAGCTCCCCCCAGAATCCCCTCCTTGGCTCTCCCACCCCCTTGCTGCCTCTTTCTGATAGAATAGTGATAGAGATACAGCTGTGTTAGTCTGGTCTAGCTGAAACAAAAGACAGAAGCTACATAGTTCTGTCTTTTCTTTCTGATAGAGGCAGCAATGGGGGGGAGAGGGGAGTGACCAGTCGACTAGTGTGTTGACTATCTGATAAGCTTTTGCTTATTGGATAGTTGATTAGTCGCTTACATCCCTGTTGGAGAGTACCAACCTTACTAACCTTTACAAACATGTTAAATGCCAATTATATGGTAAAGTTTAATATAAAAGTACCCAGAGACATCACTCATACTTTTATACAGTATTTGAGGTTTTTATCCCAACCATAACTAGAAACTTGAAGTCAGAGAATTGAAATTCTGGAGAAGAAAAGTTTCATAGAGGAGTTGGTACACCATTGTGCTTAGTCTGAGAACTTATTGGCCCAGATTGATTGATTTGATTTTGTTTTTGAGTTTGTATTCTTTTTGTAATAATTGAAATGAAAATTAATGCAACTTCACTACTAAAGTAAAATAAAATATCACTGTCAAAAAATTTCTGAAAATTATCACTACAAAAAGTGAGACCCACTTCAACATGCCTGTATATTAAATGTACATTTTAAAATCTTCTCCATTTGTCTTCAGGTACAAGAACTGTTACTCTTCACCAGCTGTGCACTATGGTTTAAAAAAAAAATGGCCTTTACCTTACTTTATTAGGTAGTCTTTGTTGTAGATGCAGGTTGACACACATTTACAATGGTTAAGTCACTTAGAACTTTAATTTAGTTCCTGAAGTACCAGTTACTAAAATGGCTTGATTTGCTGGTTCTTTAATACTGTTGGGACTTTATTTAATAGTTTAATCAACTGCTTTATTTCAGCTTAAAGAAAAGTGAAGGTAATGCCAAGTTGCCTGGTGAAATTAAGAAGAAAATGGATTTTGAGGTACAGAATGTTAACTTTTATTTTAATGGATCTGTTCTTGGAGAAGCCTGCTGGAGGTTGGATATTCTTAAATATATCTTTATTATATGTCTGAACTACGCAGCTTTTAGCAACAAAGTTGTGTCAACATGGCCTTAATGCTAAATGTCAGCGTGTATGGACACCGTCAGCACTTTTGCTGACAAAATACTTTGACCCATAATGAGCTGGTTTCACTTTGTCGGCAGGAGAGTGCTCTTTCTGCCAAAGCAGCATTCACAAGGCATGGCAAAATTGTCATTCAGAGGGGACATGGGATTAAGCACCTGTGAATGAGACAACTTTGTCGAGCAAGTGCATGTGTAGACATACCATAAGTTTAATGTGTTACTATAACATGTTTTAAACATTGTAATGCTCAACGCATTATAGTGAAGAGAATAGGAAGAAATTTTGATTGCTTCAAAATATACTGTTCCTTCAAATTAAACGAGCTAGTTCAAACAGCATTCCAAAATGACTGTTAAAACTAAAGTTTTTGACAAAGATAAGAGTTCAATTATTGCTGGGTCTACATGTATCAGGAGAGTGTATGGTATATGCCATAGGTAGTGGAAGTTCTGATTGGAGGGTAGACTAATATAAAATGTCGAATTCAGGAGCATTGTGTACATGATTGGCATTTCTTAATATGTTTTATATTGCCATCTTAGTCCACGCACTTAACCATTACTGAGGAACTTGCAGGTTTAAAAATTGATGAGTCAGGTATTTCTTTGATTCAGCACCATTGATTTAGATTGTACATATAGTCCTGTTTCCCAGAATAAAAAAATAGTCATTTTCTTTGGTCGTAGTAACAGAATTCTTTCCAGCCAGCACTCTAGCCAAAAAGCCCTCTTAGCTTTCTCTTTTGCCCATAGTCTCTTTGTGTTCATATTTCCAGTGAAACCTTTCCACCTCAGTATTTCAGATTTCAGCTGGACATATATTGTCTGTGGTTTGGGCAGTTGCTCCAAAGAAGTAGCTTTGCTCCAAATAAGTAGTTTAACTGCTTCTTATGTTTATCCTTAATGAAACACGGTTGTGGCCATCAGCTTCAATGAGATCTTAACCAGTTTCCATGATAACTTTTTCCTTTTTGGAAGTAAGTGGAGGGAAACTTGTCCCCATAAACTGATGGGTATAAATACATCTGAACTTCCCAATAAGATGAGCTTTCTCGTTATTTGCCATTTTTAAATCCTAGGTTATAGGTCTGTTTGCTTTGATTGTAGTTTATATGTAGCCATATAAAATAGTCCAAATTTCCAGTGGTTATAGTGAAGCATAACTCTCCAGGATGCATTAATCTGATTCAAAACAGCAAATGCTAATTGACAATAAAGGTTCCTCACAAAAGAGAATATATTGATAATGAATGAATAAATCTTTATATATATTTTTTTAATAAATGCGTAAAGAACAAGGTTCCATTTGTGTTTAACTTCCAGTTTAGTTTTAAATTTCATGTTGTGCAAGACTACAAGTATTACCAACTGATATAGTGAAGGAAATTTAATACATTTTATTCTTGCTTTGAAAAATGCATCTTACAATATAGGATGTCATAGAAAAGCTTAAATAGATGTGGATTCCAGTATACATATAAACTGATAAGCCATTATTGGGATCCCTTTGCTCACTGAAAAATGTTGTTCTGGATACATTTTTTTTTTCTCTAGTAACATGTACAGAAGAGAGAATGTGTTACAATTTAATAGTAAGATACACATTACAATTAAAATTAAATTTTAATTAAAATTAAAATGGTGCTATTTTGTTATATTCTGAGCAAATTAGGTATATATTGAAATCAGTGGGAATTATGTGCCTAAATACCTTTGAGGTCCCGCGCTTTTGAATCTGCTTGAAAAGAAGACATATATGCTCACGTTTCATTGGCGCTTTAGCAGCTTCCAAGTCTTATTTTTTGTGGTATTTCTAATTCTGCAGGAAGACCAAGCCAAGTTTAATTTCATTTAGATTTGCAGATCAGGTTAAACTAGTTAGCAAAGCAGTCCTACTTTTTAAGTTAGTTAAGTTCTTTCATACTAAAGGTAATTATTGCTCTTCAGTCTTCATAACTGTATGCTTGTACTTTATGCTTTCAAACACACTCTGTATGAAACAGTGTTCATGTTTGTCAGAAGAGTTACTGCTCTGAGCAAGCAGTGAAGAGTTAAAGGACTATAGTGACATTGTGCTCTCTATAGGGGTTAGGCATAAATTTTTCAAAAGCATGTAAGTTGACTTTCTGTTAGGGATGTCAGTGTGTAGTTAACTATATGATTAACCACTAACCTTAGGCTTATCTGTTAATCTTATTGACTACACACATTCCCCCCACTGCTGCCTCAGTATCAGGAGGCAGGAGAGGCTCCCGCAAAGCAGTCTCTCTCCATGGGGGGCAGGAGGGTCTGAGCTTTCTGCGGACAGAGGCTGCTCCACCTCACAGGGAGCAGCCTCTATCCATGGCAAGCATGGGCCAGGTCCAGATAGAGGCTGGTCCCCAGCAGGAGCTCTGTCTGCAGGGGGGTCCCAGCTCCCTGCAGACAGAGGCTGCTCTGTGGGAGGCAGATCAGCCTCTGTTCACTGTGAGGGGCTGCTGCCGGCCCAGCTTCTGTCCCCTGCGGGCCCAGGCTTGCCGTGAACAGAGGCTGCTTCGTGGCAGCCTCCCCTTCCCCCCCCACTGCAGCCTATTAGAAGCAGCAGCATGGGGCGACAGGCAGCTAGTCTGCGCAGGGAGCTGGTTTTTAAACTGGCTCCCCTCGCGGACTGGCTCCCACATGGCACCCTGCACTGCTGCCTCTTGATACAGAGGCAGCAGTGTGGAGTCGTAGGGGGCTCCCTGGGAGTGGGGCCGGAGTGCGTTGGCTGCCGGCCCTGCTCCTGGGGACTATAGACTAGTCGTGTAACTGGTGAGATTTTGTGCAGTTACACGATTGTTCAGTTACCTGTTATCTAACATCCCTACTTTCTATTAAACATACATTTTTCAGTACATAAGCCACTTTTAAAGTTGGACAGGTGTACTTTTGAAAATTATGCATAAATGCTGTTTCCTGAACTGCCTTCAAGTGGGTAATATGTAGACAATTCCACTTTAGAAGTCACCTATGTTTTTTTTTTCTAAATAGGGCAATTTATCACCTGTTGATGTCTACAAGATAGAAGATGACATCAAGAAAATAATGCTTTCTGACTTGCAAAACCTAGGCTTCAAAAAAGCTATGGAAATAGAGGTACCTTCTCTTTACCATCCATTGCATGGTTAAATTTATTTTTTGAATAGTGATTTCACTGTCAGCATCTTTAGTGGTGTTCATATACATTTCTTGGACAGGGACATCGCTTCAACTTTATGTGCCTGTTTTCTCACCTTACAATGTAGATACCAATCATGGCCCATCTTTTTAAAGATTCCATCTACAGATGGAAGGGTTATAAGAGTGATGGCAGTGGTATTACAGAATTGGACCTCCCTAACTTCAGTACATCTATTATTTCTAACTAATATTAGTATTTATAGTATATAGATGCTCTTAATGTGTCCATTAAATAGTAAACACAATAAGTTATTGATTACAAGTATAGGTTGGACCTCCCTGGTCTGGCACCCTTCGAACTAACTGGTTCTGAACAAGGAATTTGCCAAACTGGGGGAGGTCAGGCCTCTGGGCTCTGTGAAGGGGTGTCCTCCTACCCACTAGGCTCCATTCCGTAGCCCTGCTGGTTCTGCTCTCTCTGGCAACCTCTGCTGTTAGGGCTCTCTGATCTGGCAACATCTGTGATCTTGTCAGACCATGGATGTTGCCAGACCAGAGAGGTTCAACCTGTATTAATGTTAGATACTTCAGTAGTATGACTTTTTTTTTTCTTTTTAGGGTACAGTAACTGAATTCAAGAACCCTGGTGAATTTTATATACAGGTGTATTCTCCAGAAATTTTAGCACATCTCAGCAAGCTTACTGTAAAACTGAAAGATTGTTATGCAAACATTGTTAGCCAAGAGGAATATATTCCTATCAAAGGGGAAGTTTGTGTTGCAAAATATTCTCTGGATCAGGTAACTTATTTTATTTGGGGTCTGGTAAAAATTTTTAAAAGAATATGAGACTCTAAATATCTAAATGTTCTAAATACCTTTTAGATTGTGTTCTGCTCAAAATTATATATATATATATATATATATATATATATATATATATATACACACACACACACACACTGTTTTGTGTTGCATGTAATTCCCATAGTTTTTCACAGTTAGTGGATATAACTTATATTTTTTCACATTATGAATTCCAGCTTTGTAGAAATTCTTGTCTTTTGAGGCAGTTTTTGTCCAAGAGCAGATCATTTTCATGCAATATTTTAAGTTCTTGATTAAGTTAATTTTCTTTGAAACTGACTGTACATTAGTCAAAATGCATATCAGAGTGGACTCTATCTACTGGTAAAGAGAGAATGTGCAAATAGAGTTACATCTAATTTTTTTTAACCTTATTGCAAGTCATTTGACTTTCCCCATTTATTTCTGATTCTTACCTGGTGTATGACCTGATTTTCCTAACAGCAGTTTTGTTGTTAGTAAGACACCTTATTTTCCTTCTGTTACCTCCTACACTTCCTTCTTTCCTCCTCCTTGCCCTCAATGCTACCAGACACTTGATATGTAAAAGCATTGTAATGATATGTGGTATCTGTTTTGCGGGGTGGAGGGAGGATGTTTCTTTGGAGCAAGCTTCCTGTGAATCCTGAATGTTTTGTGCTTTGAAAGGAATCTTGTCTTGGTGATGGTACGAATTCTTTTTCAGATTGTGTACCCCAAACTATTGCTATGCAATGAGTCTCTCTTGTTCAGTTGAGTTGCTTCAGACCTGATCAGTAATTTTTACTTTTTTGCCAACTTGATGGAGTAAAAGTAATTCATTGTATTCTCCACAAAAGGAATAATTTCCAGAGTGTGTAGTTGTGTTTTTACATCCAGAATATCATTTGTTCACGTGTAGACCTGGAACAGAGTACTGGTAAAAGAGGTGGATATCTTGCAGAAGAAAGCACAAGTGTTGTTTATTGATTATGGCAATGGAGAAAATGTTCCACTAGATTGGATTAAACCACTCCACAAAGACATTGAACTGTTTCCTGCCTGTGTGAGTATTTCTTTTTAATTTTGAACAGCTAGATGTATCAGCAAAGGTTATATTAAAAACGGATTGTAATAATTGCAGTTACCGCAACATTTTGCAGTACCTTTATCTTTTTACCTAATGAAAATAATGAAATGAAGTTTACTGTCACTGCTTTTGTAACGATCAGGTATATAATGTTGTCATTGTAAATTACACAATTCATGGCATAGTCACAGTAAAAAATAGATGATTTCACCCTGTTTCATCTATTTTTTACTGTGACTATGCTGTGAATTGTGCCTGATTCCAGCTGCCACACATTAGCAGTTAGCTTGTTTTGATATAGTCCCCTCTTTAAAATAGGACTAGATCAAACTGAACCAATCGATCAGTGCTTGAATTACAGGGAGGGAGCCTGTCCTATCCTCTTCCCCTCAGTGAGAGATCCTAAAAGGGCAGGGCTGGGTTCCCTGTAATGATAGCTCCCATTTTCTACCTTTTCCCTCCTTGTAGGTCACCTTGATCTCGATTCCATCCCCTTTCCTCCTCTCCCTCCCTAGCTGGTTGCTGAGACCTACTTACTGGGCTTAGTGGTTCACTTGGCAGACCCCAGGCTCAGAGGTCCGAGTCTGCAAAAGCCCATATGTCGTGGCAGGAAGTGAGTGGTCCTGGCTGGTGATCTAGACAGTTGTTTTGTAGAGATTAGCTCAAGCTCGCTGGATCTCATCCTGTTCACTTTTTCTCCAGGGGCAAGCTGGGAAAGAGATGGGGGGACAGGGACTGGGCCCAGAAGGGACGCTTCGGGGATTGAGGGCAACAGAGGGGTGTTGGGATTGAGCTGGGGGAGAGACTACTGGTGGTGGTAGAGGCAATTCATGTTAGTAATGCAAAGTTATGGCTTTGTAAAGCTTGTGATGAAAAATATGCAAATGTTGAAAGTGTTAACATGGATATGACATGTGGTCATTAAAACTTTGTCAGAAGTTACAGTCCTGTGGGAATTTTACTGTGGCTCCAAATGCAACCATTGCAGAATTTCCCCAGGATTAAAAGTTATTAGAGAATTTTGATGGTGGTGTTCATGTGGCCAAGGTTGATCGACTCTTCTCTCCTCCTCCCCCCCCCCCCCCCAGTGCTTTCTGCAGGCTGAGGAATCCTATGGGGCAAAGTGGGGTCTGTAGAATCATTCTCAAACTGGGGTCTGTAGAATCATGCCCTCTTTTTCTCCCCCCTCCTCCCGGCGCTTCCTGCATGTTGCAAAACAGCTGTTACCCGGTGTGTAAGAGGCACTGGAAGGGAGGGGGAGAGTTGATCATTGGGGCAGGATGACAACCTGGAGTATCCTTGCCATCCTCTGAGGGTCCATGGATCCAATTTTGTTTTATGTGAATCAGCACTTTTCCAGTGTGTTTCAGATGTTTGCTGATAGCAGAAAAATGGTAAGATTCCAGAATCTTGTTTCATTCCAGATTCTGGAGTCGTGTGTGCCGTAGTGGCTACATACTCCTCTGCCCATCCAGCCTTCAAAGTTGACTCATTCTGACCTTTCTTTTCTGATAGTTCCTTGTCTTAGTCCCATTACCTAGCCACTCCTAGTCTTCGCTCAAGTTTCCTGTCCTAGTCTCCTTGCCCAACCTCGCACTTCTAGCACCTCAGCCAATCTGTCTCTCCCTTCTCTAATCATTTGACTTCCACTCGCTATCTCTGTCCATACTGGTTCCTATTCTCTGTCTCTGACCTTGGTGTCCCTGTACCAATTCTTTCTTGTTAGTCTCCGGTAGCAGTTTCAGCCTCCCCTGCTAGACTCCTTGCCCAGTCGTCGTTTCAGTCTACTACCAATCTGGCTCTTGGCTGTCTGACTTGAATGCAGAGTTTTTCTCTGCATTACCTGAGCTTGGCATGGGGGTATTTAAGCACTGGAGAAACAGGCTCCTTGTTCTCAGTTTTGATGTCCAGTCAGTTCACAGCACCTCAGACCTGCAGTTGCAGGGAAAGTCCTGCTCAGTCCTGAACTTGAGCATACCCAGTGTGGATGAAATCATGGAGATTTTAACTTAAAAAATATTCAGTTTCTTCTGGACATGTATGAAGAGCTATGATTTCTCCCTACTCTTCCTCCCCACCCCCAGACTTAAAATTTGACCATATTTGGGCAGTTTTTTACAGGGATGGAAAAATACACACCACTGTATACAAAGGCTTTCTTTTCTTCCCCTCAGATTTTCATGTATAGGTTAATTGAGAAGCACTCTTACTTTAAATTGGGGAAGGACCTGCTCTAAATGTGCAAAGGGAGTATTGCTTTGTCCACGGCTTCCTACCAAGATGCTCATGATGCATGCTTCCATGTTTGGTTGGGAAACTCACCTGGGACATCTTCAGACCCAAGACGTCTGGATTTCCAGTGAGCTTCACCCTCATAAAGATACTTGCTGATAACCTGTGCTGTCATACAATTATCATTCATAAAGTTCTGGCTTTTTAAAAAAGGGCCAAAAATAATGGAGAGCTTAAAATAGATTGTAACAGACAGTGAATTCCAGTAATGACTGTACCTTATGATATTTTGAACAAAAATCTCTGTTATGCTGTAGCTGTACATCACTTCATGCTGACTCAAGACATTCTGGACTTCAGCATTATAATGCTGGAATCTTATCAGAAATCAAGCAATGGGTCTAGCATGCACAGGTATGCCCTTCCCACTCTGTAAGGTTTAACAGTCCAGGTCATAGCACTCAACACAATAGCAATGTTGTCAGTACATCATCACATGATTATTTTCTCTTTGCCAGGAAGCTGTTTGTTTTTTGAACTGATTCATTTGCCATCAAGTTATCCCCAGTTGCTTTGCATCTGCAAGGATTACATTGAAACTTAGGCAGCTTTTCTGAGATGCATACCTATCTGAAATCCTCAGTGGCTACTTTGGGATGAGTCCACACATTTACACAGCCTAGTTAGGCTGATACCCACTTAAACAAAGGCTGCAGGACAGCTTTGCTAAAGTAGCTTCTGAGCACCCACTTCCTTTATACTAGGCTGCTGCTTGTTAGATACCAGAAGTGGAATATATATTGATTGTCATTCAGAGAGAACAGTTCTTCCAGTGATCATTCATATGCATTCCAATCAGGTGTGTGCGCGTGCATGTGCACAGTATTCGGAAGATTTTATTTTCCCTAGCAGGGTGTGTGTGTGTGTTTCCCTGGAGTGGTGCCAAAATGGTGCTCCCTCCTCAGTTTTTTCTGATCACCATGGTAGCTGTGACTTCTCCTTGCTCATCTCTTGAGTACAAGTAGATCAGCACTTCTCCTTTTACTGTATATAGTTGTAGATAGTTGTCTTAGCCTTTTAGAAAGTTGCTACAATTGTTTGTGGCAGTTGCAGACCTTTTTTGGGGGGGGAGGTGTCGCTTTTCTCCGGCAAACCCGGCACTGGGAGCACTCATGCCGTGCTGGACAGAAGCCCGCTTGGGACATGTGGCAATTAAAGGGGCCACAATTTTTCGGCCCTGACCTCCAAGCCCCCTTTTTTTTTTCCCAGCAACCCTAGTACCATCACCTTTTTTGTTTACAAAAAAAGCATTGGTTTGCTGTATCTGGGAGTGTTATGGTTTCACTGGCATAACTCTGCCACCATTAACAGCACACTCTACCAGGTCTGAAGTATTCCCCACAGTGTTCCTGGCCCAGATCCCCTCTCGGGAGAGGTGTAGAGTGGTAATGTGGCTGTCAATACATAACTTTGCTCCACATTATGCAGTCATGCAACAATTTAAAGATGACACAGCATTTAGATGTGCAGTGCTCCAATGAGTGAAGAACTCCAACCCCACCTCCTAGACTTGTACTTGGAAGTCACCTGGTTGGAATCCATGTGAACAACCACTCAGAGGGGAAAAAAAGATTACATATTTTCTTGTAACTGTTGCCCTTCGAGATGTGGTGTTCATGTCCATTTCAATACCCAGCCTCCTTCCCCTCTGTTGGGGTAGCTGGCAAGAAGGAACTGGGGTGGGGGGCTTGATGGGGCCCTATATTGGGTGCCATTTTGATGCAACTCCAGGGAGTGCCCATGCCAACTGTACGGCTAGCAGCTAGGGAGAAAATCTTCTGGCTACTGTTCAGGTGCACACGCATACACCTGATTGGAATGGATGTGAATAACACATCTCTACACTAACTGTGGCTCTTTGACTTGTTGTCCATATATATTTATTCCACTGCCTTTCCTCTTTCCTGCTTTTGTAGAATTCTGTAGCACCTGGGTTCTTTGTGAAAATCGAGGGATAGTTTGGAAGGGAGGCACAAGGGCAGTCTTGTACATGGGGTACATGTGCATACCAGAAATGGAGCATATATGGACAATAAGTCTTGATGACACAGCCACATTTACTGTAGCGTTTGTAACCATTCTCTATGGCACAGTGAATTGTGGTAATTGTGAAGGCAGAGGAAGAACAGGAACCAGAATTAAATATATTGTTGCTTAGGGCTTGTCTTCACTCTACCTTGAGATTGACATCCTGGAGATCGATCTCTTAGGGATCACAAGGAGTAAGAGAAGTTGACAAGAGAGTTTCTCCCTTTGACCTCCTGCAGTGGGGACACCGCAGAAATCTGACTTAAGGTACATCTGCACTAGGTCAGCTTTCTCCGGTAGTGTTAGATCTGGCCTTAGTTCCCCTGTAACAGTAGTACCTTATGTAAACTGTTTGAATTGTTAATATGGACTTCATGTACTTGAGTGGAAAAACCAAAATAAGAACCTAGTGACTGAATTTTCTGCAAACCAAAAATTTGGCATGCCCTAATTTTATTTTCTTTTAAAAGGAATTCTTTATAATCATCTCTTTCAGGCAATTAGGTGTTGTGTTGCTCCAAAACAAGGAGAATGGAACAAAGACTGTGCCGGTTTTATTACACCTCTGCTTGTGGGACAGTATTGTTTGGTGACTGTTGTTGACATAGTACAAGAGGAGATGATGACTTGTTTTGCTGTAGATGTTGTTCTTCCAGGTTCTGGTAAGAGAGGATTGATTGTTCAGGGACATATTTTAATAACTGTTGTGATTCTCATTTTTGTTCCCTAACAGCATTTTACAGAAATGAGATTTCTCATTTTTCACCTAAAATGTTTAGTTTCCTAATCTTAGCAATTTGAATTGCTGCAAGAGAACTTGTTTTCGAAAGTTTTGTGTCTTGATTGGTTTTATCTCATGCTTTGTGGACTATCTTTATAAACTTAAAATTTTCAACTGTGAACCTTTTCTATTATCCAGACTTTGTAAATGATCTTTTAAATTTTCTGACAATATGGTATTAGTCTTTATAGAGTTCTTTTGTATTGACATGTAATGAATTGGGGGTATTTCCTTACATTCATGATATTGCCTTTTCCAGGAATAACTATATCTCTGCCCTTTATTGATGCTATATAATAGTAATATGGCTGTGACTAATGTCTTAATTTATGCAGTCCTAGTGTACACTAACTGGATTTTCCAAGACGTATCAGATTTTATTCTCCTCTCCCCCCCATCATTACTACAGGGCAGACCTAAAGTTGTTTGGGTCCCTGAACTGTGTATTTCTTAGCTTAAAATATTTGGATTTCTTTTAATTATCTTCAGTTTTTTAATTTTTTGAGTTTGTAATGCATGTTTTAAAAACTTATTTTTAATCCTTAAATTACTGATACATACGCTCAATCTTAAATCCATCTTCCTTCTGGGAATTTACTTAGTTTTTAAAAAGTTATTTAAAATTACACACTAAACAAAAACTAGACAAGAATTTCCCTACCCCCAAATGCTATTATGTGGTATTTCTAATGTGAAGATATATAATGCCAACCTTAAATCTTGACATGTAAAGGACAGAGTCCTCTGTAAAGAACAGTTGCATGAAGCAGCCAGAGTGTATTGGCTAGTTAGGCTGGGTTTACAGCTGCTTTGGATTGCCATAAGAGCCAAGAGATACTAAAGGATCTGGACCTAAGTTTGCATTTAATGTATTGGTGGTGCGGGCTCTTTGTGAAACCAGTGCTACGAGAAGAGGGGAGGCAAAGAGACCTCTGTTCCATTGTGCCCATTCTTTTAGGGTTCCCATTGTGCTGCTGCTTTAGTGTGCAATGCTGGATTCTTATTCAGTGAAGTTAAGGCAGTGGTATCATCAAGTCTGTTAGTGGCTGATGTCCATACTATGGCAACAGCACGGGGAGAGGGGGAGGGAAGCAGGTGGTGCCATGGTATAAAAGCTGGCTTCCTGAGCATACTGGCCCCTACCTAGCTCTCTACGCTGCTGCCTCTTATACAGAGACAGCAGCGTAGGGGGATGTGTGCTTGCGTGTAACCACGAAGGTTATTGATGAGGCTAGGCTCATCTGTAAACTGTTTATACTTTTAAACTATCACATCCCTGTTTTAATAAACTCATAAGCTAACGGATCCTTGTAAATTCTCAGGCCCCTTTCTGTATTCAGAAACTTAACAGCACTTTGGAGAGGCTGAATCCTGCTTTGTGACACACATGGAACTCATCCTTAATTATAAAGTCACAACCAGCACTGGCATAACAAATTCTGTAGCAATTGTTATAGATATTTTGGTGAAGTGAAATTAGCAAGGCAATAATATTTGGGGGACGGTATTTTTAGGAAACTTCTGAGTAGTCAGACTACTCTTGAGACACACTTATTTTATTCAACGCTCACGGCATACTAGATGCTTGACCAACAAGTAAAATAGACATAGTCTAGGTCAGTTTTCCAGGGGTTAGTAGTTTAGAGAGTGCATTCAGAAAACATAGTTTAAAAGACTAGTCTAAGACTACTTTTGTATGGTAAATTAGTTTAATTTATATAAATATGTATTTTAGGAAAACACCTAGATAAAATACTACTTGAAATGGGACATGGCTTGAGTCCAAAGAAAATGAACCCAAATACAGGTGAGTAAACCAGTCAGACTTTTGACAGATTGATCTGAAATTTGGAAGTGATATTTTCACCTCCTTTGGATGGCGTGGATTCGTGGAGGTAATGGTGAAAGTAGATTGCCATCTGTTTCAAATTGTTACTTAAGACATTAGACAGTGGAACTACTTTCAATTCACTAGTGATGTGGGGTGTGTTCTCATTAGAATAGTCACTAAAATAGCTTTTCCTATCTTGTTTGTATTTCCTCAGATATTGTATTACAAAATAATTCTGAAGGAAAAAGAGAAAAAACAGCTGAAGATAAAGAAATGATTCACAATAATGATTTAACCATAAAGGTTGTTTCTGTATCTGTGGGAGATACATTTTCTGGTGTAGTTGCTCATATTCAAACACCAGAAGACTTTTTCTGTCAGCAGATGCATAATGGCTGTAAGTGAATATATTCCATTCAAACAGGTCATTCTGAAGTAAAAATGTTTACATAATTTACCATTTTTGCATAAATTATTCCAATTATTTATGCTATTTTTTTCTTTTATCAAAAAGCACCTAAAGGTCCCAGGGGAAGATGGTTGGACCAGAAAGAGAGGAACTTGAGTTTGGGGAATAAACTAGATTCCCTAGAATAAGAGATGCATGCAACTTAAAAAAGCCTAGAAAGCTGGTGAGGACTCAGTGGCTCTTATAGTCTGAGAGGCTAAAAACAGCAACAGGATTCTATGGCACAGAATTTAGCTTTCTTATTTCGCCACTTGACAGAATTATTTTTTTCTACCCTGCCTGTTCATATCCCTGGATCAAAAATATTTTTTAAATTTGTTGAATTGACCCAATATACATTACTTAATATGAACTGATTCTAAATTATTACTTGTATATTTTTTATAGCAGTTGCTAATTGAGTGCTTAATGCCCCTATTCTCTCTGTCCTAAGTCCAGATTGTCAGTATGGGTCACTGCCCATCTGCCCCCTACTGCTACAGAATCAAAGCTGATTGGATAGCAGACGAGACTAGCCCCCACTACTTCGAGTGATGTTCCCGTGGGTGCTTCACTCTGGGTGCACTGGTGACCAGAGATTTTTCTAGCAGTGCTACGCTGCACCATGCATGCGCTGTAGCGTCTCCTCCTGCCATAAGTGATCATTAGGCGCACGCACAGCACTTCAGTTGCTTCTCTACCATCCTTGGCAGCAGACGGAGCTCCCTTCAGTCCCTTTTTTTACCTGAAATAGCAGAAAATTGTTAAATTCCCTCAGTTTTTCTCTCATACACAAAGTTTTTTACTCCTATCCTCCCGGTTCATCAGAAAAAAAAATTTCCTCAAAAACAAAACCAACCCCTACCTCTGTTCTTTCATTGGTCTTCGTTACAATGTGCCTGGTTCCCGACTCCTCCTGTATTAATTGCTTGGGCAAGGCACATATGGCACAAAAGTGTTCACACTGCTCAAACCTCATGGCCGGAGCTAGGTGGGACTGCACCAACAGGCTCAAAACATACTTATACGAGAAGTCACACAACCATCCCGTGAGGACGACTCCGTCCAGGACCGAGGACACAGACAAGGCCAGAGGTTTGGACAAAAGTTGCCCATCTACCTCTTCGCACAAGGCAAAGGGGAAAGCCTGGGTTCCCCCGGCTAATGGAAGTCCCATTCCACGAGCCCACCACTAGTGGTACAGTCATCATTGGCCATATCCGCCACCTCCATACCCTGGCCAATTGCACCCATAGGACCCCTGATTTCATGGGGTCTCCTCTCTAGACCCCCATGACCTCTCCCCATCATTCCACTGGGGAGGAAAATGACTTGGAGAACAACGCATCCCTAGTATCTACATCTTGTCCTTACTGCACTAAAACACACATCCGTTGAGCCTTTGACCACATGCTCTCTTACACCTCTCCATGAAAACAGCCTTCCTGGTTGCAATCACCTCTGCCAGAAGCGTGGGGGAACTCAGAGCTCTCATGGAAGATCCTCCATATACCACCTTCTTTTGAGACTAAGCCATGTTTTGCATGCACCCTAAATTTCTACTCTAAGTACATTCCTCCTTCCGTCTAAATTAACCCATTCACTTACCAACATTCTTCCTGAAATCACATGCCAATTATTTTGAGTCCGCTATGCGTACGCTAGACGTACGTAGGGCACTATCATTCTGTCTAAATTGAACTAAACAATTCTGAAAGATGCTGAAGCTCTTTGTCTCCATGGCTACACGATCTCATGCATGCCCAACCCTACCCCCTTCTACAGGACACTGCAGCTGACACTAGACTGGGCAGAGCTGTTTTGTCTGCAGCCATCTGGCCTGATCCAAAGCCTCTACCATCCTAAGGGGCACTGCTTACAGTCACTGAGAGTACCCCCCACAGTGACATCTCTTGAAGGAGAAGAGGAGGCTACTCACTTGTGCAGTAATGATGTTCTTCAGTGTCCATCTGGGTGCTCCACTACCTGCCCTCCTTTCCTCTACTTCGGATCTGACATTAGTCCATTGTAGAGAAGGAACTGAAGAGCCCGGACCTTGCGCATGGTATTTATACAGTGACAGCTTGTGAAGCAGACAGCGTGTGTGCACAGTCTGGGAGGGGGAGGGGTACTGCTGAGAAAATCTCCGATCAATGGCGCAGGGACACACCTTGTCCTGAATGAAGCACCCATAGGATACTCATCTGCACAGGTGAGTAACCTCCTCTTTCACACATACAAAATAGGGAGTGACAGTCTAGGAAGAAGTACTGCAGAAAGGGACCCAGGGTCATAATGGACCACAAACTAAATGTGAATCAACAGTGTAATACTGTTACGAAAAAAGCAAACGTCATTCTGGAATGCATTAATAGGAATTCTGTAAGCAAGACATGAGAAGTAATTCTTCTGTTCTATTCTGCACTGATTAGACTCAAATGGAGTATTGTGTCCAATTCTGGGAACCACATTTCAGGAAGGACGTGGAGGAATTGCAGAAGTTCCAGAGAACAGCAACAAGAAGGATTAAAAGTCTAGAAAACATGCTCTGAGGGAAGACTGAAAAGAATTGAGTTTTTGTTTGGAAAAGAGAAGATTGAGGGAATATAACAGCTTTCAAGTACCTAAAAGCTGTTACAAGGAGAGAGGGAGACATTATTCTCTTTAACCTCTGATGATCGGACAAGAAGCGATGGGCTTAGACTGCAGCATAGGAGGTTTAGGTTGGACATCAGGAAAAACTTCCTAACTGTCACGGTGATTAAGCACTGGAATAAATTGCCTAGAGAGATTATGGAATCTCCATCACTGAAGATGTTAAAGAGCAGGTTCGATAAACATTTGTCTAGGATGATGTAGATAGTGCTTGATCCTGCCATGAGTGTAGGGGAGTGGACTTGATGACCTCTTAAAGTCCCTTCCAGTTCTAGTATTCTATGATTCTGTGGCATCCCTGGTTATGAGCCTGAAAAGGCCATATACAAGCCAGGATCATGTTACTGTCTTCCAAATATTCCGGAGGTGGCTTATTTCGAGAGCTGTTGGAGACAGTGATGCCAGAATCCTTAGACAAATCCTAAAAGATCTTACAGAACCATCTGTACTCCAAATGTGGGAATAGGTATAGCTGACCTTATTACAGGGTATACATATCATTTTCTTAGTGGCTGAAAGAATGGAAGGCAAGGTTACAGCAAATATAAGTCTGGAAAGGGTAGATATCAGTGTTCCTGCAATGAAAATTCCAATACTTAAAATCACTGCCTGGTTAACTCTGAAGAATTCCAACAAGTGACAACTAGGGGGAGATAATTAAAATTTAAGGGCCAGTGACTTTTCTCTGTATCAACTGATGGGTCCTGGATGTGTTTTGATGTGGGAATGTCATAGTATTTTCAAAGATTCCAAATCATCATTTTCTCCATTCTCCGGTATATTTAAATCCACAGACAAGACAAAATATGCTAAAGACCACAAATCCTCTTCTGTGAATTGGCAAGATAGATAATGAGGTGGAGATGTTCGCTCACCACTGCTCAGTCTTGATTTTGTACTCAAGAATTTCAGGGAGGACAGAGCATTGTTGGACTAAACACCTAAACAAGCCCATAAGAAGGGATAGTCCAAATGGAGATCTTAAAGTCCATAGTGTTGGAAATCTGACTGGGTGTTCACCACCAACAATATTGAACAAAATAGCAGTGCACATTAACAAGTCTCTCTTTGAGTTGTCCAAGATACGTTGCTTACTTGTATCTCCATCCCACCATTTGAGCCGTTGGCAGCCAACTCTTTATCCTCTCTGCAGGAGTTGTCTGGATAGTGATCCCATTGTCCAGAAGAGTTGATGAAGATGCTCATGACAGCTTTCCTAAACTATATTCCATAAGGAGTTCAGGCCTCCTCCAGGTTTCTGCCTATGGTGAAGATTTCTGATGGCCCAGTTGTTGAACCCTAAGAATGAAGAGCTCTATCTTGTGATCTACCATAGCAAAAGAAAGTTATCTGGTTGTGTGGGATTTTTTGTTTTTTGAGACGAGTGGTTACCTTGATAGAGGGAAAATGTGCTTGCCTTTTGTTTCACACATGGCAAACCATAAGAAAGTCATAAGGGGTCCTTGAATCTCTTTAAAGGTTTCTGTAGAATGTAGAGCCTTCCATTTTCTCATCTAGACTCTAGGTAAAAAATTTTGTAGAACAAATCTGTAATGTATTATTGTAATGGAGCACAAGATCTGCTTTAGTTAAGGTTGAATTGTAGCACTCCAAAATTCTGTGTACTTAGATTGTCTTGAAGTATGTTGTGCTTTATAGTAGTTTGAAGTAGGGTTAGTGACTAAATTTGGGTCATGTGAGCAAATGGTTACTGAGATGACCTTTTCCTCCATCACTTTATGTAGTCCACAGACTCAGATTTTTGCACACCCATCTGAGGCCAGGATCATCCACCTCCTAATCTATTGCTTGACATTTTAGCACAGCTTGTGTGTGGCAACCCCAGCTCCTTTGAAGAAGCAGCATTGAAAACTTTATTAAAGGATATATGTTTTTCTGTAGAATGATACATGCTAACCACTCACACATCACATTACAATGTGCATATTCAGAAAGATTATGGAAAACTGTTTCTACACAACCAAGTTTCACACAAACCTTGGTAGCTCAAAGGGGACATACTGTGGCTGTCCAAACCTGAGCTACGCCAAGACACTGTAAGTTTTTGAATCTTAAGATTTTTCCCATGTGAACTGCAGGTGTGAGGGGGAGGGCTGAAAGTAATTTATATTTACATTTCTGAAAACTAGGAAATACAAACCTAATGTACATATCACTCTCATGTAGGGTAGAAGGCTGGCAGGGTAGGGGAAGGCTTGGCCTGGATTTCAAGCAGTACTTAGGCCTCCGAAAACCAGGAAATAGAACTAAGATACACAATCTTAACTTGGATCACATTGAGAAATGTCTCAATAAGATCCATATCATTCATTCTTCTTTGGGTGATGTCCCTGTGTGTGCGCCACTTTTGGTGACAGATCATCCCCAGAGCTGCAGACTCTTGAACCACTCTCCACACCCTAGGCATGTACACGCCACCATACCAGCAAAATTGCTACACCCCGTACAACAGAAATAAGGATTCCTATTACAACCATCCTCAATGCAAACCTTATGATTACAATCAATCCAGACAGTGGCCTCAGAAGAAGCACCCACCTCAATCATGGTCCTCCAGAGCCCAGGTTTCCAAACAGCAAATTTGAAGTTTTGTTCGAGGGGCTGCCCAACTTCCCCTATCATCCAGTGCCAGCAAGCCAGAAACACCTGTTTGCGCACAGGCTACATCCCTTCTTCTACTATTGGAACTCCATAACATTGGACTGGTTGGTGCTAGAAATCATCCATACGAGGTACACTATCCCCTTTACCTCGCTGCCTCCTACCTTTCCCCCTTTCCTTCTTAGGGACCCCCTCAAGAGATCCCTCTCAGGAAGGAAATGGATTGGCTCCTCCAACTAGGAGCAATAGAGAGGGTCCCCAAATTATTCCAGGGAAGAGAGTTTTATTCAACTTGCTTCCTGACCCAAAAGCGCACAGGGAGCTGGAGACCAATTTTAGATCTCTGCAAACTAAACAAGATCCTATGGAAGCAATGCTTCATAATGATCACACTGGCTTCAATTATTCCTGCACTGGTCAGAGGGGACTGGTTTACAGCCTTCGACCTACAGGATACTTTCTTCCACATTGCTGCCATCCCACAGACATTACCTCCACTTCACCATGGGGGAGGATCGTTTTCAGTACAGAGTCCTCCCCTTTGATCTATTCTCTGCCCCTCATGTCTTCTTGACGGTCCTGCCAGTAGTGTCAGCCTACCTTCATTGACAGGGAGTCATGATTTTTCCATACCTCAACAAGTGCCTCATAAAAGGCTGCTCACAAACAGAAACATCCAATATGGTCTCAAAGACCAAACGTCTATTTGATCATCTAGGACTGCTTATAAACGAACAGAAGTCAATTCCCGATCCCGTTCAGGACATCGAATTCATAGGAGCTCCCCTTAATTCTATATCGTCCCGGGCTTATCTACCATGTCAACAATTCAGAGTAGTTACTGATAGAGTATCCACACTGTCTATGAACCCTTCTACTACTGTGCCTACCTGCCTTCAATTGATGGGCCATATGGCCACTACCATATATGTGGTCCAGTATACATGCCTTCGTTTCTGTGCCCTGCAACACCTGACAATCCTTGGTATACACACCGTCCCTCCATTCACTTCAGAAGCCAGTCACCGTCACCAGACACGTACTAGACTCTTTCAAATGGTGGACATCCCCCCAACAATCTCCTTGCGGGGGTTTCCTTACTTCAGCCAGAGCCATCAGTACAGATTATGATGGATGCCTCACTGATAGGATGGGACACAAATCTGCACCACC
The DNA here is from genome assembly GCA_032595735.1 of Pelochelys cantorii. NCBI lineage: Eukaryota > Metazoa > Chordata > Testudines > Trionychidae > Pelochelys > Pelochelys cantorii. The sequence continues at coordinate 63,127,249 of CM064333.1, read as the reverse complement.
ATACAGCAGGGGGCAAATGGTTACCATACGAGGCTCTGTTATACATCAACCTTCTCGAGCTCAGAGCTGTCAGGAATGCATGTAGGCACTTTCCTCCCTCCACTACCAGTTGCACCATTTGTATACTCATGGTTTTTTATAAACAAGCAATGCGGACCACATTCTTGATCCCTTTTTGCGGGTGCCATCTGTCTCTGGAATTGGTGTATCAATCATGGGGTCACCTTAAAAGCATCATATCTACTGGAGTCAACAACGTCATGTTAGATACTCTGAGTCGCAACTTTTCCACAGGCCAAGAGTGGGAGCTGCATCCAATGGTGACAGAATCCATCTTCCACAGGTGGGGCTACCCATTTATAGATCTCTTCGCAACAATGAATAATACCAAGTGTCTTCGCTTTTGCAGTCTAGTGAGATTGGGTGAGGGATCCATGGGCGATGCATTTCTAATCCCTGGAACAAACTGCAGCACTACGCTTTACTACCCATCCCACATGTCACCAGGATCCTGCGTAAAATCTAATTGGACAGGGCTCGAGTTATCTTAACAGTTCCATTTTGGTCAAGACAGGCCTGGTTCCCATATCTTTAGCACATGTCTGTCGAACCACCTTACCAACTTCCATGTCGATACAGTCTCGTCTCCCAGAACAGGGGCAGATTACTTCACCCTTAACCTCATACTCTCCACCTTCATGTGTGGTTTCTGTCAGGTTTCATGGTGCTGAATCCTATTCTGATCAAAAAGAACCATCCTCCTTCATAGTAGGAGACTATCCACCAGAGCCACTTACCTTCAGAAACGGTTTGCATCCTGGTGCCAGCAAATGCATGTCGATCCCCATAAGGCTCCATTTCATTCTGTCCTTGACTATATATACCACTTGAAGAGTGAGGGCCTATCCATCTTCTCTGTCAAGGTGCACCTGGCAGCGATTATGGCCTTCCATGAATAGATCAATGGATCATCTGTTTTTGCACATCCTATCACTCAAAGGCTTTCAGAACCTCCATTCTCACAGGGCCCCAGTGCCCTCATTGGATCTAAACCTAGCTTTAGATTACCTTATGAGACCCCCCCCCCCTTTGAACCCATGGCCACCTACCACTCCCGCTCTTTACAATAAAGGTGCTATTTTTAGTGGCCATTATCGCGGCAAGGAGGGTTAGTGAGATAGGGGCCTTGATGGCAGGCTTGCCTTACACTATATTTGCCAAGCATAAAGTGACTTTAAAATCGCTTTCATCATTTCCACCCAAATTTAGTACCTGCTTTCATATCAATGAGCCCATAGTCCTACCTATGTTTTTACCAAAGCCCCATGCATCCCCCAGAAATGCCATGCTTCACACTTGGACATTCGATGGACTCTGATATTTTATATAGACAAGACACAGGTATTCCACAAGTCCATATGCCTCTTGGTGTCCATTGCAAACCACTCCAACGGCACACCAATTGCAGTTGCAGCACAACGTATTTCCAGACTGATATCAAGTATACTGCAATGTTGCTTTCTTCGCAATAAGCCATTGACTGCTCCACCAAGAGCGCACTCCACTCATGCCACAGCAACATCTACGGCTTTCCTAAACAGTATGCTCCTTAAAGCACCCACTTGGTCATCCGACCATACCTTCACCAGACATTATGCTATCATGCTTCAGCTAGCAACTGATACAGCAGTGGATTTCAGCAGTACTATCCTCTGTCACTAAGCAGTAACTCCGAGTCCCACCATTCACATCAAGTATTGTTTTTAGTCACCAACACTGGCGCACCCACGGGGACATAACCCAAAGAAGAAAAAAAAGTTACTCACCCTGTTCTGTAATGACTATTCTTTGAGGTGTGTGTCCCTGTGTGTGCTCTATGACCCTCTCTTCCTCCCCTTTACTTGAAGTCTTAGTTACTCGGGGACAAGGACAAGGAACTGGGGGAGGGGCGAGCTGCATGTGTACAAGGCATCAAAGCACCTAGGTGCGAGGCGCCTTCCGCGCATTCACGTCTTGACTGACAACTGCTAAGAAAAAGCTCCAAACTGCAGCTCCGCGGATGACCCGTCACCAACAGTGGAGCACCCATGGGGACATATACCTCGAAGAACTGCACAGGGTGAATAACTTCCTTCTCACTTTGCTACTGCAGATAGAGATGAATTTAGAGAATAGGATAGGTGATAGTCATCATTAAACCCAAAGGCTACTTGTACTCTACCTTCTTGCACCAGGACTGGAAGCAGTAAGAGCCCTTTGTACTGCTACTAACACCCCTACAGAACTCATTCTGAAATGTAGCATACCGGAACTCTCCAGGTCTATATGCACCTCTTTCCTTTGATTGTGCTATACCTGGCACAGTGAATGCAGCAGACATGCATGTTGATAATTCCCTTTGACCATGGCCTCCTCAAGGGGTCAGTTAGAGTTGTGACTCCTTATTCCTTGGTTTTCAGAGGTTTGAATTTTATGAACTCCTGGAATGTCTTGAAAGGACATTATGAACCAGCCACCAACTGTGCATTGATGAAGCCTGTCATTGAATTAGATTTTTACAGAGCTAATGTGCCTCTATCACAAGTTTTGACAAGTCTGTTCCAGCAGTGAGACTGAAAAACAGTCTCATCCTGTTACACAGAGGAAAAAGTTGATTTTGGCCACTAGAGAAATACTGCTAGAAGTGGGCCTCATCCTCCCTGACTGAATTGACCTTGTTATCTCTAGCCTTACTCTTGGTTGGTACTCTTTTCTTATGCCTGTATATTTATACCTGCATCTGGAATTTCCACTACATGCATCTGGCGAAGTGGGTCTTTGCCCATGAAAGCTTATGCTCCAATAAATCTGTTAGGCTATAAGGTGCCACAGGACTCCTCGTCTCTTTTAGAAAAATACTGTTGATTATAGAAAACTTCTCTTATTTCAAGCTTTTAGAAAATCCTTCTCTTGACATGCAAAGAAACCTAGCACTGATTTTTTTTTATATAGTAGATTAATCTTAATTTAGTGGTGTCCATTGAGTTAAAGGGTTTCATGTAATGCTTACTTTAAGTCTTGTTCATGAGTATCTTACAAAAACATTTGTCAACAGGCCAGCTTGCTGAGCTTCAAGTATCCGTGGGTGAATACTGTAACAAAACCCCTATTATCCCAGATTTCTGTCCAGCTGTGGGAGATGTCTGTTGTGCCCAGTTCACAGGTAAAGGAGAGGAAAAGGATGGCTCTAAATGGCACATAGCTATTGCTAAATTAAGTTAAATCTCTATAAAGCACTTTTAAATAGATTTGAGTGTCTGTACTGGAGAGTTGCACCAATTAGCTAAACTTTTTTTTTAGAAATATATTTTATATTAAAAACTATTTCTGTAGACTGGGATATTTTACTTGGACCTGGTTTACCTGTAAATACAGAATTTTTAGCCAAATCTGTGGTAATCAATGGTGTGACCAGACATAAGCTGTGATAAAGATCCTGGAAACGAACATTGAACAACTTACTATGAAGAAATGCTTGTAGGGAAACCCTGAAAAGATTGCTAGCTGACCTTAAGGAAAAAATCCTTATGGCTGGAGGAAGAGAGCAGTACTGGTGTGCTAAATAAACAGTTTTTCTTCTTTGAGTGATTGTTCATGTCCATTCTACGTAGGTGTTTTTCCCTTAGCACATTATCCGTTGAGCTGGCAGGGGAGCCCCCTTGGAGTGGCACTGCTCTATTGGCTAATATATACCCCTGCTGGCCCACCACCCTCTCAGTTACTTCTTACTGCTCGTAACGGTCCTTGGAACGTGATCTGCTCTTGCTCTGTAAGCACCTCTTAGCAGTTCTCACCTACTTGGATTTTTGTAGATTAGTTAGTGTTCCTATTAATTGTTTTGTTATTTTCTGTAAATAGTTCTTAGTGTAAGTAGTTTACTTTGGCACAGGGACTCGCTTTGTATCCCAGCTCCCGCTGCGGGGCATGACTAGGCCCCAAGTCTTCAGGCCCTGCGTCAAAAGTTTGAGGCCTATGCCCTGTGGGGATCCCCTTGAAGCCTGCTTTAAAGTGCCTTGGGGAGGCCCACCTTTCAAATTCTGCAAGATTTGCAGAGGGTTCAAGCTGCATACCAAGCAGTAGCATGAGTCTCACCTGAAGATTCTCCTGATGGAGGCAGCTCTCCATCCGGCACCAGTGTTGGACCCAACACTTGCTACCCAGAGCACACCAGCCTCAGTGCACGAGGCACCTGGCCATTTGCGGGCCTCTCCAGTGCCAAGAAGGTGGTGGCACCAATCTCAGTCTCCAGTACCACAGAAGAAATGGAAACTGAGTAGAAGCAGGTCTCCGTTGTGGCACATGCCAACAGTTTGCTCTCAGGAGGGCCATGGGTCACCAACAGGCTTGGTACCCGGACCTTGGAGGGTCAGGTTGGCTTCATTCCAGCCTGCACCAAGACCCCAGCCTGGCGGAAGATCTCCTGGAGTCGTCGATGCTGGACATCTTTGAGGCCTCAAGGGACCTTATCTAACTCCTTTTGTCCCCCGTCTCCGCGTCGGCCCCAAGGAGGGAGAATGACTCTCAGTGGCACTGTGCCAATACTATGGCACCGAGTGCCTCAGCACCAGCCCTGAATGGGCACCACAGGTCTGCCCCAGTGCCGGTAACCTTGACACCGGCATTGCCTTTTTCGGTGGCTCTGGCACCAATGTCCGCCCTAGCACCAGCACCAATTTCTCTGCTACAGAACCGGTGCCAGCTCAGGCCAGGCACTCCATGTGGCTTCTATCATCAGGCCAGCCATCGGACCTTGCTGTGCTACCATCTCCTCCTGGGCAATGCAGTAAGCATGAGTCCATGGCTAGGCATGCTCCCAGTCGCAGGTGCTAAGTGCCACCGCCACAGCACTGCCCTCATCGGCCTCCGAGTACTCCACTGACTCAGAGGCCAAGTCTGTCATCTTGTTGCAGGCTTCCAGGTCTAGGTCTCGGCACCAGTCATAATCCTGTCACTGGATCCCTTCCGCGCAGCCTCAGCAGCAGTCTTGGCAGCCCCAGTCAGTGAAGCAGTCCCAGCCACCAGTCCAGGGAGCAAAGGACGTCGGGAGGGAGCGTCAGCACCTTGTCCTGGAGTGAAAGGATGTCTTGTGGACCCGGGTCAACCACAAGTGCAGGGGCTGTAGGCAAAGCCTGGCATGTTGCACTGCATAGGTACAGGCGGCCATGAGCCCCAGGAGATGCATGAGGTTTCTGGCCATGGTCATGGGAGACGTCTGCAGGGCCAGGATTGTGTCCCTGATAGTCAGGAAGCGCACTTGGACTGGTGGATCCAGGAGGATATGGTCTGTGCCGGGGTTCCATTCTCCAGGCCTCTTTTTACCCTTTGGTTGGTGCAGAGGTGTCTGATACCTGTTGGGGAGCCCATGTCAGTGACATGAGGACTCAGGGTATATTGTCTCAGGAGGAGTTCTCCCTGCATATCAATGTTAGGGAGCTGCAGGCAATTCACCAGGCATGCCAGGCATTCTTCTGTCATCTCAGGGGCAAGGTGGTCCTTATCCTGTCCGACAATATGATGGCGGTCTCTTATATAAAAAGGCAGGGTGGTGCGCATTCCCTCTGTGTCTGGAAGCTCTCTGGGTCTGGGATCTGTGCATTGGGTGGAGTATTCACCCGATTGCTTCCTACCTCCCCGGGCCTTGGAATACTCTGGTGGACTGGCTCAGCAGAACCTTTACCAGCCACGAGTGGTCCCTCAGGGTGGATGTAGCCCTCCAAATCTTCCATGGGTGGGGGTTTCCCCTGTTCACAACCTGCCAGAGTGGGAAGTGTCCCGGGTTCTGCTCCTTCATGGGACTCGGACGCGGGTTGCTGGGAGATGCCCTCCTTATCCTCTAGCCCAAGGGTCTGCTCTACGTGTTTCCCCTGTTCCCACTGGTACGCAAGGTACTCCTGAGGGCTTGAGAGTTCAGGGCTTCCCTCATCCTCATAGCGCCAGCATGGCCAAGGCAGCACTGGTTCACATCTCGCTTGAACCTCTTCATAGAGAGGCCAATTGCCCTTCCTCTGGAGCCAGACGTGATAACACAGGACTTTGGCAGACTTCTCCACCCAAACTTGCAGTCCCTGCACCTAATGGCCTGGAAACTCCATGGCTGACGGGGCGGAGCTGCAGTGCTCAGAGCAAGTGCAGGAGGTCCTGCTGGGGAGTAGGAAACCTTCCACTAGGGTCACTTACCTAGCTAAATGGAAGTGCTTCTCCATCTGGGCTACCCAGAAGGGGTTCTCCCCTATGGATACTCAGGTCCCAAAGGTCTATCTCCTGGGTCTCAGGGTTCAGGGACTTTCCTCCTCGTCAATTAGGGTTTACTTGGTGGCTATTTCATTTTTTCACCTGGGGTCCCAGAGTGGAACTCTCTTTGTGGGCACCATAATCCATCAGTTTTTGAAGGGATTGGACAGGCTTTTTACCTGCATGTCCATCAACCCGTCCCTCAGTAGGACCGTAACCTGGTCCTAACCAGGTTCGTAGGACCCCCTTTGAGCCTCTGGCATCATGTTCACTGCCACACCTATCCTGGAAGGTGTCATTCCTCATAGCTATCACATCGTCTAGATGTGTCTGAATGAAGGGCTGTTACCTCAGGCCTTATCCTTCTTCAAGGATAAGATTAGGTTAGGTTATGTCCCCACCCCATCTTCCTGCCGAAGGTAGTGTCTCAGTTCCATGTGTCTCAGAATATTTTTCTCCCAGTTTTTACCCCAGGCCCCATGTTTCTGGCAAAGAACAGGCTTTACACACTCTAGATGTTAGGAGAGCTTTAGCTTTTTACTTAGACAGGATGAAGCCCTTTTGTAAGTCCCCACAGCTGTTTGTGGCAATCACAGAGCATCTGAAGGATCTTTTCCTGGATTATCTCCTGTATCAAGGAACGGTGTGGTCTGGCTGGGGTGCCAGCCCCTCCCCTTACAGCCCACTCCACTAGGGCACAGGCCTCCTCCATGGCATTCCTGGCTCAGGTCCCTGTGCTGGATATTTGTAGGGCCACCATGTGGTCTTCAGTCTATACCTTTGCCAACCACTATACACAGGCTTATCAGGCTAAGGAGGACATAGCCCTGGGTAGGGCTATTCTCTGCTCAGTAGAAGGTTAGAACTTCGACCCTACCTCCTGGGTTTCTGCTTTGGAGTTAACTACATGGAATGGACATGAGCAATCACTCAAAGAAAAAACTGTTACTTACCATTTGTAACTGTTGTTCTTCGAGATGTGTTGCTTATGTTCATTCCCAATCCCTCCCACCTCCCCTTGTTCGGAGTAGTCCGGTAAGAAGGAACTGAGGGGGGTGGTGTGCCAGTAAGAGTATATATTAGCCCAGTGGTTCCCAAACTGTGGTTTGTGGGTCTTGGGGGGGGGGGGTCAATGACGGTACTGTAGGGTCTGTGCGCAGAGTCTCTCGCAGCTAGCACGTCCTTCAGCCCACGTTGCTTCCTGAACCACGGGAAGCAATGTAGGCTGAGGGACTTGCTAGTTGTCCGCACAGAGCCTCTCAGCCTGTGCTGCTTCCCCAGTGGGTTGAGGGGCGCTGCTTGGGAAGCAGCGTAGGCTGAGGGATATGTAGACTGCAGGCACAGCTATATTGTTTGGGGGGAGGTGGTCTGTAAAATTTTAATAGATTGAAAAGGGGTCCATATCCCCGAAAAGGTTGGGAGCCACTATATTAGCCAATATAATGGCACCACTCCAGGAGACTCCCCTGCCAGCCCAATGGGTACTGCTAAGGGAAAAACTTCTGACAATGCATGCACGGAGTACGTGCGCACACCTACATGAAATGAACATGAGCAACACATCTATAACACAGGTACAAATAGTAAGCAATCATTTTTTCTTGTGTTCAGAAACCGTATGGGGGAGACACACAAAACAAGAAAATGGGAATCAGGAAGCAGTGCACTATCCAGCACTGTTTACTTTGATATTGGCAGGGGAATTCTGTCATTGCTCATGTGTTTTGGTGAACATAGCTCTGATACTGGAGTTAACTAATCTTACTTTGTTTTAAGTTTCCAAATGACTTTACATAATTTAAACTTATTGTTATCCTGTTTTTTGACCTGATGATTAGTCCTGCAGATTGTTTCCAGAAGGAGGAAAAATTGATCAGGTATTTCTTTGATGTACCTGTAGTCCTGTTTATTTACCAAGTCCTATTTTCCTGAATGCAGTAGGAATTAAACAGGAGACCGTTATTTGCCCACTGTCTGATGCACCTTACCAGCTAGTACTTAGCCCTAAAATGCTCTAATTTAGCTGCTTTTCATGGCCATGCTCCTACTGCTTTTTTTGGCTGCTTCCTTCCCTTTCTTGTTTCCTGTTGCTTGTTTGGTCTTCCTGCTGTTTGAGAGACCGCTCCATCAAGCAGTACCCGGTAAACCACTCTGGCCACATTACTCTATTTCTGAGAGGTTTGCATGTGCCTTTTGGGAGGGGGGGAAGCAGGCAACAATGTGCTCATTGTTTTGAGTGGAATCTCCTTTTTCAACTCTCTGGTTCCATTAAGGAACTTATGTTTTTCTTACATTTATTTTGAATGAAGAGTGGCTGTTACAATCACTAGTTTCAACAAGGCTTAATTTAACCCATCCCATGACTATAATATAGTCCAGAACCATTGTATTTTATATTAATGCATTGCCAAGAAATCCTTTTTGTACTCCAGGAATTAATCATTCACAGAATGTTTGTCTGCATTTTTTCCTTCCAGAAGACAATCAGTGGTATCGTGCCTCAGTTCTAACATATACTTCTGAAGATAATGCGTTAGTGGGCTATGTAGATTATGGTAACTTTGAAGTTCTTCAAGTGACTAGACTTCGCCCTATAATTCCAAAATTATTGGAGTTGCCAGTGCAAGCTATAAAGTGTACACTAGCAGGTAGGAAATGAACTACAGACTACTGCAGTTGGGATGAAAATTAGAGTTCAAAACAGATTTGGGGTAAAAATTTCTAAGAACTTGTTTAATTTAAGATCCAGATTGCACCTCTGTAAACCAGAAATCTCAGGTCTGGCAACATCCATGGTCCAGAAGGACCTTGCATTTTCCAGGATCAGAAAGTCCTGGCACACTGTGGGGGTGAGTGTGGAGGAGATGGGGAGCCCAGTGCATGGCTCTGCTGGGTTGCAGGGGGGGGGGGAGGAAGCGTTCTGGAAGGAGGTAGGGGGTGTGGCCAACAGTTGAGGGGGGATGGTCTGGAAGAGGTAGGAGGTGTGGCCAGCAATTGGGGAACAGGGGGCTGGAAATGACTTCCCTGGTCCAGAAAAGATCCCTCTTTGGGGACAATGAGGTCCTGAGGGTACCAGATAGGGAGGTCCAACCTGTACTGTGTGAAAAAGGGAGGTAAGGAAATGAGGTTAATGGTGAAGTACCTGTAGAAAATCAAATTAGCACTTCATAGTAATACTAGGAACATTAAACTTCATAAAGTTAAAGTTTTTCTAAATGTGCGTAGTAAAAAAATCTATTTTAAGAACTGTATTGTCCTCAAATATGCACTTGTGCATTGTGCATATGTGTTTGGTTCTAATGTGTTGGGGCCCTGGCTGCAAGGACTTTTTAAAGTCACCAATTCTTTCTTGGAGCCAGTGCTTGCTTTGAATTGAAGAGGCAGAAACAAAAGTTCGAAGTGCAATTTGCTGAGGGAAACACCTCATCTTTTTCTTGGGCAAATCTGATGAAACCACTTGATTAAATGTGCAGAGAATACTTGAATGGTACTTTTTGGCAATTTTTGGATCAGACGTTCCCTTGGATCACAGTGGCTTTTTTGAAGACCCTGAGCATTTTCTTGACATTGAGGGATATTCAATTTAATCCTATCATAAGGACAAGGCTGAGATGCTACTCAGGCTTTAAAGCTTTTTAAAAAAGAAAACTTTAAAGGATGGAACCCATGCAGATAGGGCATTCTGTGCAAATCGCAGAGAATGGAATCATCCATAGATATTTTGGTGGTGCAAGAGGTGAATGTTTTGGAATCTGTTTCTGGGGGCTGGTATTACAGTGCAGTTGCTATAAATGGAGCCGTTCATAGATAAGGATCAGGAACAGAGTAGATGGGTACCACATGAAATATGAAGATGTTTGCCTTGACTTGAACCAACACTTCTGACTAATCCATCTGACACCATACAGTTGGAAGTCTGTTAACTTTTTAGAACTACAGTACTGCCAAAAATCTAAAACAAAGCATAGGGAAATAGCAAAGTAGAAAGAGGTGCTGAAGATTCTGATAGTGCATGTAGTGTTGGGGTTTTCATCTCAATGTATGCCTGATTCCAGCCATTGCAACCAGGAAGCCTAATGACTATTGCTTGACTAAGGGCTTTTTACTTGGCACTGAGATTGTTGCAAAACACAAGTGTAGATCTATGCTGGCAATCATCTATAACTACCATTATTAAGTAACATTTCTTTTAATGGTTTCCATCACTAAAATTGTGCCACGCAATAAAAAATTGAGTGTTTCTTTGCAGTATTGACATGTCAGTGGAGCACTTACCATATCTAACAATGGAGCTCTGATCTTAGGCCTCTAGACACTACCTTAATAATACCCTTCAGTATTTTGTAACCTTTTACATTAAATCACTGGCATGTGCTGCTATTGATTTTTGATGCATACTTAAACAAGCAGTGTCAGCTGTTTACAATGTTATTCATAAAACAGCTTCACAAAGTGAAGAATGAACTAGTTCAAAAATGGGATTGTGGGAGAACAACTTACAGTCCAGCTGAAATGAAATATTTCTTTAAATTTCACTTTTAGGTGTGAAGCCCCTATCAGGAACCTGGTCTTCAGAAGCTGTTTCTCTGATGAAACAACTGGTGCAAAATAAAAAGATTACTATCACAGTTGTTGACAAAAAGGAGAATAGCTCTGTGGTAGAGATTGTAGATGAATCTGTTTCTCCGATAATAAATGTATCTAAACATCTTTTAGAATCAGGCTGTGCAGTGAAAGATTTCAAGGATGTCTTAACAATAAATGAAACTGTTAACACTGTGAAGGAAGTAACTGGTAAGTACATGAAAAGTTGCTATGGAACCTGGTTTTATCTATATTGTAATACAATAGCTGTACAATAATTAAGTGATTTGTAATGAGTATGGCCAGTTATGTGCCCAAGAATGGGCATTTTCTTCCTCTCTAATGTTGTCTCTTTATGTCTCTCTGATCCTCTTTTCTTCTTTCCCCTTTGCTCTTTAGCTGTAGAAGAAATGATTAATAAAAAAGAGTGGACATGGGTTAAGCTGACTCTTAAACAGACATTAATTGTCATACTGTGTACAGTGAAAAATCCTGGAGAATTCTTCTGTCAGATCTTCAGAGAGGATGGTAAGTTGTCTCAGCCTTCATATTTATGTATTCTGTCTTTTCATCCTTAATCTTGTTGCATATTAACTTGTATATTTTGGAATGGAATCATGTTGTTTTATGCACTAGTGCTCAAGTGGACTTTTTTTATACATAAAGATTACATCTGAGCTTCCTACATAGTTCAGACTAGAACTATAATTCTAAATTTGAACATACTTTGTCCTTATTAAAATGCATGTTCAAGATCAGATATCTAGGAACCAAGAATATTGGTCACCTTTTACAAAGTGAGAGATAGTATCCTGGATGCAGTGACACTGAAAGGAAATTAAGGAATTAGATGAAAAATTGAACATGAGCTCCCACTGGAATGCTGTGGCTAGGAGGACTAATGCAACCAATAGAGGCCCAAGCAGGAGAATATCAAGGAGGAGTAGGGATGTATACAGCATTATTGAAACCATTACTAGAATACTGTGTCCAATTCTAGTGCCAGCACTTTAAAAAAAAATCAAAAATTGGAAAGGATTCAGACGAGAGGCACAAGAATATTTAAAGTGATGGAAAAACAGTCTTATTGAGCTTAGGTTTAGCTGTCTAGTTTATCCAGAGATTTCTGGTAAATTTTTAGTTGACCAATAATACAACCATTTAAATCTAACAGTACAGGTTGAAATGCTCTTAACCAGGACTCTCTGGTCTGGCAACCGGACCACGGATGTTCCAGGACCATAGAGTCCCAGTGGAGGGCTAGCACCAGGGAGTCCCGCAAACGCACAAGGTAGTAGCGGTGCTTCTGTAGTGGTACTTCCCGGCAGGGCTGAGGGGCTGCCTGGAGCAGCAGCAGGAGCCAGGCTCTGCAGTGGGAACCCAGTGTCCAGTGGCAGAGGGGCTGCACAGTGTGGCATTGAGAGCCCGGTGAGTGAAGGCAGCAGGGCTGCCAAGCACTGCAGCAGGAGCCAGGTTCTCTCACAGGTGGCAGGGCTGCCCAATAGGGCAACAGGGCTGACAGGGCCAGTGAGAGGAGGGAGCCAGCTGCGAGGGCAGCGGTTGAGCAAGGCTAGAGGGGCTGGCAGCAGAGAGACCAGAAATGACCACCCCTGGTCCGGCAAAATCCCTCACCCGGGATGGATCAGGTCCTGAGGGTGCTGGATGAGGGAGGTCCAACCTGTACTAGATTTTTATATATGAATTTATTAATACTGCTTTACCCTAAATCAGGGGTATCTTATGATATTTTTTAAACCTTTCTAATTATGCTATTAATGGGACCCAGTCAATAAAATTGACATTCTTATTTGTGTCTGGTAACTCGAAATCACTTATCTGCTGATTCTAAAGATGCATTAAGATTGGTTGTCTTTTTGTTTGTTTTTTGCATTCTGCTTAGATTTACTTGCTCTAAATGTACTCAACAAGTCATTGGCAGAATACTGCCAGCATACTTCAACTAGTGTTTTCAAACCTTCAAAGGGAGAACCTTGCTGTGCTTTTTTCTCTGGTAAGTAATATTACCACATACTCTTTTTTTATTTTTGCATTTACAAAAATATCTTTAGTGGAAAATGCAGCTTTATCTTTGAATTGGCAAATATTCTTTTTAATATGCAGTTTTTTAAATTTTTCAGATGTTTTGAGCATGGTCTTAATGTGTTTGGTGTGTTGCTAAGTTGAACAAGGAAGGAAATTAGATCTGCAGTTGACAGTGATAAACCAAGTATGTGTGAATAGTGACTCCAGGGGCTGAACAGTTAGCAGCCTTTCAGATCCAAAATGCACGTAACCAATATTATTGTTAATATAGTCTTAACAGAAGTAAATAGTACAGAGAGAGAGAGAGGTTTAATTATTACCTTAGATAAAGTTGTTGCTTTTCAAGAATTAAATATTGGATTTTTCTTTGTATGGCATGTTATAGGATACTTGCGTCATTTTTTGTATGTTTTCATTTCTGGATGAAAACTGTACTGATATTGTGCAAAAGGCTTGATTGCCCATTGTCCTGCATCTTGGGTAGTCATTCAAAGCAGTACAGAATTAATATAAAATGCTGTCAAATCAGAATAGCAATATATTTTACATCCAATTTGAGTTCATGTAACTGATTACATATGTGCAAGGCAGCAGAAAATAAGGCCCATTTTCTCTTTCAAGGAAAGTAAATTAGTTCTACTTATGATTTAGTTAATTGTGGGAAATCACAATTCTTTTAAATACTAGGTGATAATAACTGGTACCGTGCTTTGGTAAAAGAAATCTCTTCAGATGGAGCTATTCAAGTGCAATTTGTGGATTATGGAAATGTTGAGGAAGTAACTCCAGATAAACTTCGACACATCTCGTCTGCATTCCTAAAACTTCCATTTCAAGGAATTAAGTGTTGGTTATCAGGTAAGTCTTCATTTAAATATATTTTAGAATTACTTTCTGCTAAGCATTCTGTCAAACTCCTCTTTTATATTTAGAAATCATGTAGAGTTGCAGGCATAGTAGACCTTAATAGAGCGTGTTTTTCGCTAAGGGTACATCTAGACTTCGAAAAAGCTTCTTTTGAAAAAGAGCATCCACACCTCAAAACCGGATTGAAAAAGCAATCTGCTTTTTCAAAAGAGTGTCCAGACTGCATGGATGCTCTCTTGAAAGAAAGCCCTGATTGCTATTCACAGAATGGCCACCAGGGCACCTGTGCTTTTTTCGACTGCCTCTTCTTTTGAAAAATGTCTGTTCTGCATCCACACATGCCTTTTTTCAAAAAAGAGCTCTTTCGAAAAAAGTGTTCTTCCGCGTAATTTGAGGATTACCAATGTTGAAAAAAACCCTGCCTTTCGATTTAATTTGGAAAAAACGCAATTGCGGTGTGGACGCAAGTGAATTTTTTTTCGAAAAAGCAATGTTGTCTAGACATACCTTATATGTTAGAAAAAAAAAAATTTCAACCATGGTTTTTCTTCTTAACATAGAAGTGGTTCTCTTTGGGAACTCAGTGGCAAAGTTTCTCATCACCAGAAAACTTTTCACCATTACATCTCCATATTTATCGCTGCTCATCTCCTATAGTTTGCCCCAGTCTAAGCTCTACCCAGCTTTATCTTCTTCTTGTTACTTAAGGGCAATGCAGAAGCAACCCAGTACGGAGTGGATGTGGAGCTATGGGTCTGTCTGCCCTGCTTGGATTTGGAATAAGACCCCCTCGCACTAGTCAAAGTGGAAAAAGTTTCAAGATCCCATCTTAGTTTAATAAAGATTGAAATGGTTATTTGGCAAGGAATCTGACACTTTTCCTGACCCACCTTTTTCCTAACGGAAGATCTGCGCTTTCAGGGATGCATTCCTAAACTACCAATCCTCCAGTTACATATAAGAGATGAGGAAGAGCAGTCTGGCTCAAACAACTGTTCCCTTCTGTCAGTTAATACTCTACCTTCTTAATATTTTCCAAATGAGAATTATTAAACTGCTTTACAAACTCTGAATTGCCATGTAGTGCCATCCTCTTTTACAGATAGTGAGGGGAACAGATGTAGAGAGCAAACTGACTTATTGACAGTCATGCAGAGTCTGTTACAGATTCGGGAATAAACTCCAGAATCCTTAAACTTATGGGGCTGATTCTTTAAGAGGAACTGATATATACTCGGAGGCCCAGCTCATTTTGCATTAGATACACTTAGATTACACATTCCTTGTGGCAGCAGAAGTGGTCTTTTGGGGCATGTTGATAGACTGGAGATATTACTTACGTTAATTTTTAAAAATTGTGATTAAGAAAAGGTTGTGTAAAGTCTTGTCTTATTTCCTTAGGTGTAAAGCCTGTTAACAAGCAATGGCTCCCAGAAGCTACGGCAAGATTTCAGATGTGCACTGCAGGAATTAAACTTCAAGCCAGAGTCGTTTGTTTCAACAGAAATGGTGCTGGAATAGAGCTTATTGATAATTCCACAGATTGTCCAAGAATAATCAGTGAAATTTTAATTAGTGAAAAATTGGCTTTAAAGGAAGGTCTGCCAAGTAAAGATGGGCTACCAAATACCTCTGTTGAGAAAATAGAGCTTCAAGGTGACGAAAGCAGTCTCGTTAATTTCTTTTTGGATTGGATTGATAAGAAAATTGAATATCCCTCAATCTGATTCTCCTTTTGACCATGTCTAAGATGTAAATGCATCATGAAGTTTGTGATTGGATGCAAGTTGTCCTGCAGGTGACATGATAGATAAATGTGCAAGTCATTGGGGTTGTGTGTTAAGCTATAATTTAAATATACTGTAACAACTTATAGCAACCTTAAAGTATGACTAAAGAGTGGAGTGCATATTTGTTTTTAGATTTAATATTGCTAAAAATAAGAAATTAATTAATATTGTAAGAAAATTAGATATTTGCTGATGAAGAGAATATCCAGTGTGTTAGTGTCAATGTTCAGTTGTCATTTCCCTGCGGTCACACTAAAATGATTTGAACATGTTGCTAGACTGGAGATACTACTTAAGTTGGTAGACATGTGCAACTGTGGTGAATTTGTGTATATATTTGTAGAAGTGCTTTGCTCTGTGCTTTATTAGTTTGTGTCTAATTATTTCAGAAACTTCTTCTGAGCAGTGGAAGACAATAGAATTGCCTGTCAATGAAACTGTGTCAGTCCGTGTAATGGAAGTGGTAAGCCCAGACTTGTTTTATGTTCTACCAACTGAAACCAGAGGTAAGAAACAATATGCACTTTGTTAATTAAGAAAATCTCTTGGTTTATCTACTTTGTAACAATATATTTGGAAGACAGATGCAAGATGTTTAATACAATGAATTGTAAGACTATCAAATACATCTCAGACAGAAAGAAAAACTCAGAAAATACACATTTTTTATTAAAAACTTTGAGAATTTAGGTAAAATCATGCTTAATAGGCTTTATTATGGTATGTGTATTTAATGTTTGAAACTTTGTGCAGTACTAACAGATTCTGTTCACTTATTAATAGTTGATCAAGAGAAACTGCAGAGGTTGATGACTGAACTGGTAGAATATTGTAACACTCAGAACAATCACTCCTTCAGACCAAAAGTTGGTGAAGCCTGTTGTGCCAAGTTCTCAGGTGAGAAAATTCTTAAGTCTTTAAAAAAAAAAAAGGGAAAAGTGTTCTCAATTGCTGAATTACATTTTATAAAGGATAGATGGCGAAGTCCAACCCTTTAAGAAAAGAGAGATTTGTAAAATCCTTTACTTGGCACAAATATTGCCATATTTCATTTTGTATATAATAATCAAGGAATACTGTGTGCATCTGAAAATCCATAGAGTTTTAGGGAGAAGAAATAAAATGATCTAAACTGGAATTCAGTGAGGCTATTTGAGTGAACGTCTCTAACCCTAAATGGTTTTATATGTTATCCAAAAGAAATCTTTTTTCAGGAGCAATCCATAGCAGAGGCTTATTTCAGTATTGATTCAAAGAAGAGTTCTGCTAAAGAAATCCATAAATATCACTGCTTGTAGCTCTTGCCAAGCACTAGCCAGGCCAGTACCTACTTAAGTGATTGAACCATTGGTGTCAAGATCACAGTCCAAAGTAGTATAACTGCTAATAAAAGGACATTCCTGTAAAGTGAAGCACAAGTGTGTCAGATTTGTCCATAGAACCAGGAGAGAGGCACAGAAATACTACAAACCAGTGTTAAATATAGGCACAGAAGTCAAATCAGAAAAAAAAATGGCTAACGGAGTTGAAGTTCGGATTTACTTGGCTATTTGAAAGATTATGGGGATTAAAATAGATGTGGAGGATAGGGATGTTAATGGTTTACAGGTTACAGTTAGCTGATGGGGACTGCTTCAACCCCCTGAGGCCCGCCACGGGCAGGAGGCTGCTCCAGCCCATCCGGAATAGCCCCCCGTCTGGAAATCAAGCAGCAGGAACAGGAAGCATGAAGCACACAGTCCAGAGCTTTGTGGTTCCCAGAAGTTTGGACAGTTTCCCTTTCCTGTTGTGGGCTTAAGCAGGGCTAGTGTGCCAATCAGTTGCTCTGGGACTCTGCCAATTGGTGCTCAGAGATGGAGCCACATCCTGAGGCTGGGCTTCATGGGTCTAAGGTAAGCCATTGCAAGGGGGCTTCCGCATCAAGGGCTGGAGTGTGGTTGCCCCTATGAATCCTGTGAAACTGGGTTCAAGACCCAGGAATAGTCATTTCTTTGTTTCCTATGCTAGATTTTGCTAGTATCACCGAGCTGTGCAGACAAGGATTTGGAACAGGAGCCAGTGTCTGTTCACATGTCCTTACCTGGATGACCTTGATCTTCTGTGATTTGTAACACATAAGATGGGTGGAATACTCCCATTCCCTAGTTCAGGGTGACTGGACTAGCAAACTCGGTCTCAGATGGAACAATTTGGAGAAAACTGAAGTCTTTCTCTTCTGTCCCAGGCCCTCACCCAGATTTTTCCTTCAGATTTTCCTGTCCAAAAACGTGATAGTTTTGAACATAAACTGTATTTCTTAAGAAAAGTTGGGGAGTGGGGTTGAAACATATGTAAAGTTAGCTTTATTTTCTGGGTGTGGGGTGGTTGTTTTTAGCTTTTTCAATATATATGTACCCTGAATAATAAACTATCCTTTAAATTCTGGAAAGCTGTACAGATTACTATGTAACTATGAATCCTATTTTGAAAGTGAAGAGTTGTCTTTTTTTTTCAATTTTATTCAGGTGATGGCCACTGGTACAGAGCTGTTGTTCTAGGAGTTTCTCAGTCTGAGGTGAAGGTAGCCTATGCAGACTATGGAAACACCGAAAGTCTACCATTCTCTAGAGTGCTGCCCATCACTGCACGTTACTTGAAGCTCCCTTTTCAGATAATTAAATGTTCGCTTTCAGGTAGAAACATGAGCAAACACCATGTAGAGTATTTAGAGTCTGACTATTTGGTCATAGAATTTTTTTTAATGTTATCATTAACCCCTGTTAATATTGTCCATCTAGATGACGACTCAACAAAACAATACACAGATTAGCATTGTAAAGTCTTTCTTTCAAACCCAGAAGGACTAATTTGAAAATTTTCTCAATTACTTTAGGTACTGGAGGGAAAAAAAACTACAACTAGAAAACCAGGTTGCTCCTAATTTAATGATAAAGCTGCATTTTGTATTTACTTTTTTGTTTTGTAATATTTTCCAGGTTTGAATAGCATTACTTAAAGATTTAAGTGGCAAAGTAGAGTAGCGTTTCTCACATGCGGCCACCAGGGACTTTTCTTTCACAGCTTCCTGGGTGGTGATGGCAGAGGGGGAGCAACAACCTCCTTCTCCAGGATCTCCAGCAGAGTGTTGGGCCCTGCCAGCCTCTGGAGACACAAAAGCTGGAAGGAGGAGACAGCCATTGAGTTCTCCACCTTCCTAGGGCCAGTGTGCTCAGGCTTTGGCCCTTGATTGGCAGGTGGCAGGTTCCAGCCATGTGGGTTCAGGCTGCATTCCCCAGCCCCTATGCTGGTGGCTCTGGCTCTAAGGTCACCCCCCCATAACCTCTGACCCTCACTGTCTTCCCAAGTGCCCCTGCTGCCATCATATGAACCTTCCTGTCCAGGGCTTAATTTGTCTCCAGGCTTGTTGGGGCTGAGAAGTTTGCTGTGAAAAGTAATAAGTGATATTTCTATATTAAGATTAGGGCTGTTGATTAATTACAATTAACTCACCTGATTAACTAAAAAATTAATCCTGATTAAAAAAAGTAAAATCTGCACTTTAAAATTATAGAGAGTATTTTTCAGTCCACTTCACACAAGTACTGTAGTGCAATCTCATCATGAAAGTGCACCTTATACATTCAGGATTTTTTTGTTACATAATTGCACTCAAAAACAAAACAATATGTAGCTTTGGCACCTACAAGTCTTCAGTCCTACTTTTTGTTGAGCCACTCACTTAGAGAAACAAGTTTATTTACATTTATAGGCAATAATGCTGCCCACTTCTTGTTTTCAGATGACAGTGTAAATAAGAACTGGTGGCTTGCCTGGTACTTTTGTAGCAGGCATTACAAGGTATTGATCCAGATACACTAAATAGTTGTATTGGGGGTGTTAACAGGTAAGCCTCACCCTTAACCTCTGAGGCTTACTGGTTACATTTAACTGGTGGAGACTGGAGCAGCTCCAGTCTGTGACGGGCCTGGCCCCGGCATGTCGTGGGGCGCTCCAGCCTGACCGTTGCAGGACCAGCCCCAGTGGGCCATGAGCAGGAGCATTCCAGCCTGGCTGGAGCAGCCCCAATCACAGCCGGGGGAAGGACTTTAGGCTACTGCCCCATTTAATCAGTTAACCAGTTAAATTATTAAACTGGTTACCTAATTAAACAGGATTTTACTTCCTTAATTTGTATGCTCCATTGTGCTTCAGCCACCATTCCAGAGGACATAATTTCAATGCTGATGACACTCTTTTTAAAAAAAAAAATGCATTAACTAAATTTGACTGAACTTCTGGGGACAGGGGAGAATTGTATGTTTCCTGCGTGTGTGTTTTTTGTTTTTGGTTTTTTTTTTTGCCTGCATGAAATAATTGCATTTTATAGCAGTCTTGGATGATACCCCAGCACATGTTCATTTTAAGAAAACTTTCACAGCAGATTTGGTACTTTCTTTGTGTTTTATCAATGTGAGATTTTTAAAGGTAGCTACAGCACTTGACCCAACGTTTAAAAATTTGATGTGCCTTCAAAAATCTGACAGGGATGATGTGTGGAGCATGCTTTCAGAAATCTTGAAAGAGCAACATTCTAGTGCAGAAACTACACCACATGAACCACCAAAAATAAACTTTCTGTTGTTGGCATCTGACTTAAACGATGAAAATGAACATGCATTAGTCTGCACTGCTTTGGATCATTATCAAGTAGAACCAGTGATCAGCATAGACGAATGGCCACTGGAATGGTGGTTGAAGCTCGAAGGGACATGTGAATCCTTAGCGCAGCTGGCATGTAAATATCTTACAACAGGGCTACTCAAAAACATGGCCTGCAGCCCACGGTGTGGTTTGGGTTGATATGTGTTTTAGTAGTTAAATTCCTGGACTGTTGTGAAGCCAAAACAAAAAAGTAGTCAATATAATGGTCTTCTGTTGATATGCATTTTAGAAGTTAAATTCCTGGACTGTCATTGCTCATTAAAAGTGCTGTCATATGGGTGGAAATCAGGTAAATATTGCATTTTATTAATATCAGCAGAACAGACTTAAATGGGATCTGCGTGTTGTGTAGTCTTGTGCTGTGAGCATATGATTGTGGCCCCCAGGGCTTCCAAAGTTGAGTAGCCCTGTCGTACAGCATCAGCTACAACAGTGCCATGTGAACGCCTGTTCTCACTTTCAGGTGACGTTGTAAACAAGAGGCAGGAAACATTATCTCATTCAAATGTAAACAAACTTATTTGTCTGAGCAATTGACTGAACAAGAAGTAGGACTGAGTGAACTTGTAGGCTCTAAAGTTTTACATTTTTATATTTGAATGTGGGTTTTTGTACATAATTCTACTTGTGTAAGTTCAACTTTCGTGATACACTACAGTATTTATAATGGGGAATTGAAAAATACTATTTTTGATTTTTATAATGCAAATATTTGTAATCAAAATAAGTGAGCACTATGTTGTAATTTTAAATCAATATATTTGAAAATGTAGAAATGTGATTAATGATTTCTTAATTGCTTGACTGCATTAATCATTTTCACAGCAGACTTAGTAACTAGCAATTTTTTTTAAAAAAAGCAAGACATAAGGAAAAGGACAATGTACAAAGCACATTAATCTGTGTTTCTATTCTGTATAGGTCCAGTAAAGAATAGACACAAGTGTACATTTTTTTTATTGAGTATACAAAGAAAATCCTATATAAATAAAATACAATGATTTGGACATGTAAATAGACACATGTATTTTTCCTACAGTTAAGTATTTTAGGAAAAATTGTCAGAGCAGCCACCAGCAAGAGTTGGTGACCGCACTCTGAGGCCACCAAAGATTTGTTATGAGAATTCCTGGCATAGAGGTGTAACTTATCTATTTAATGTCTGAACTAAAACTCAGTTGTCTCCTTTTTTTTCCCCCCATCCAGGAATCATGGAATGGTCTCCTCTAATAATAGATTTGCTAAAAACATTAATATTAAATAAATGTGTCATGATCACAGTAAAAGAGATAAGTAGGAATATTCATGCAGTGTCTGTGGAGAAGTGTTTTGAAAACAATGGTCTCAGTATAGCTGACAAATTAGTCATGGATGGTTTAGCCAAATACAGCAACTCTGGAAATCAAAGTATTCTGCACCAAGGTAATTGATTTTTACTTAAATTACTCATTTTTAAATTTATTCTAGTGCTCAAAAATGAGTTATGTGCATCCATAACTAACATTCTTTCTTCTTCTAAAATTGCATTGTATTGAGCCAATTAATGAGGCAATGATGATATTTTACTTATCAAATTCCTGTTGTGTTTTTTTCTTGTAGTCCATGCAAAGGAGGATAGTTGCTGTTGCACAGAATTAAAAAAGCAAGTAAGAAAGATTCAGCCTAAATTTACATTTTCCTTCCAATTTTTTTTTAAACTTGTAGCTGGCTATAAAATTGATAAAAGCAGCATTCTAAAAAAGTGAACTTTTTTTTTAATTTTATATTTTACATGGTTAAATAATTCAGAATGTCATTCAGCATGGAAAGTATAGGTTGGCTGTATAATCTTGGTCAATTCCTAGTTCATTATAAATGCATTTAAAATGAATGTTCAGGGTATACATTGCTATGAGAAGTTACTGTGAATATGCTTCAATATGTTATATATCATAAGTGCTTGAAATAGCTAATCAGAATTTGCGGTTGATATTAAGACATTGGAGTTGTGCTTATTTTTATCACCTTTAAAAGAAAATCACAATATATTTATCCCACCACTGCAATTGCTTACTAAGTATTTGTAAGAAAATTTATAGTACCGTTACCAGTTTTATAGAACTGACTTGCTGACGTGAAAACAATATTCAGTTATGTCTGTGGGATTATTAAAATTATTAAAATTGTAGGGACTTGTTGCATAGGGATTAAGGCTGTGAAAAGGTGGTGAACGCTGCAACTTTTAAAGAAAGCGTCATTAGAAGAGTATAACAGCACCATTATGTGATCAAGGGACTACCAGCTTTTTCATATAAACAAGGATTGTAATGTGCCTTTGAAACATAACTGGATGCAACTTGGCATGCATAATTCCACCACACACATTTTTAAAATATCTTAGGACGTCTGTGCAGGTAGTGAGGTGAATTTTTAATATGTGCAGTGGTTTCTATTTAGAATAGTCACGTGACAAAGAACTTTATTTTTCACAGTCTATAAAAGCTGGGATATCCAGGGCAGAATCTTATATTTGCTTGTCCAAGGCGAGACTTCCCCCTCAATCATTTTTGAAACTTTAAAGCTTAATTCAATTCCAGAAATTAAGTGGTGTTACTTAAAAGGTTATAGAATCATTTATGTCTGAACAGATATTTGTACAACTTGAACGTGTTTATTTTTCAGATTAAATTTAGCAGCTAACTAATTGGGTTTACGAAGTAATGCTAGAAATAGGAGCTTAAATTAAATCACTAGAGAGAATCATACCAGGAATTGTAGGGGAGACCAAGCAGATTTGCTCTGAAAAGTAAGGAGCATTATGAGTGGGTAATAGGCAGGCTTAAGTTTTGTTTGACTTTACTTATTTTTATGAAAACTAATGTTACAGTTTTAACTTCAGTTTGTCAAAGGCCCATTCTCATTTGTAAGAAGTCCTACATTTTAGTAGGAGTTGTTATCTTTCAGCAGAAGGCAGGACCAGAAACATTAATCTGACTGTTCTGATAACATTTAGGGGGAAGAAGAGTATTTCTACTGAAAAGAGGTTGTCATGGAAGCCAGCAAAGTTCAGAGGAAATTCTGATGCCACTACCAGGCAGTCAGAGGCTTATAGAGAGGAAAATCATCTTGTTACTGAGTTTATTCTTGCTCCTTTCCTGTCCCACTACAGAGTAAAGCAAGATCATTTTCTCCAGAGTAGCCTTTGGCTGGATCCCCATGGCTACAGTTCAAACTTCTCCATCCAGCCTATGAATGACATGTGTGTTTTGGAGCAGGGGAGGGAGAGAGGAACAAGTAGTGAAAGTTGGGCTAGCTTTCCATCTCCTGAAACAGATGGAGGAAAGATAGACTTATACATTTTGAAGGGTTTCCAGTAAGTGACTAGAGAATGGAAGCAAGGAGAGAACTTGATGACAGGGCTAGATTCACTTACTGTTGGCCTGGGCCACTGATTTTCTGACATCTCCAGTACCTCATCGGAACTCTTTAAAATAAAATTGAGAGTTAGCCAAAATAATTTAATGCACTATGCTACGTTTTTTCACAAAATAGGGAAAGATAATTATAAATCCACTAAACTATCATGGATACAAACTCAAGTTCATGTGTAGTACCTAGAACAATTATAAAAGTGACAGACTCTCAGGTTGATTAATTTTAATAATACTTTACGGCAACATGCTTGCTAATATTATCTCTGGTTTTCCCCCACAGATTGAAAAACATGAACAGATCCTCCTCTTTCTTTTAAATAAACACATGGCGCAAGATAAGTGTAGAGAAATGAAAAAGTTATTAGAACACTAAATCCTTTAGGCACAATGTGTGGTGTTATATGCTTATACCTGTAATGCTATGTTTTAAGTTGCAATCTTTCCTAGTAAATGGTTCTGTTCCAGTGCCTTTTATGTAAAATCTCACTTTCTGAAGCATTCATAGTTCTATCCCTGAAGGCTTTCCAAAGGTTAGAAACAAACTGTCTGTTTCACTATTGTGGGGCACCAATGCAAATTCCTCATGTGATTTTTGTGTTTGTTGTGCTACAGGATGAAGATGGTCTGTGAGCATGTGTAAGAATTGTACATTTCATTCAGTTGTAACCTTATATAAACTTTACTGATCTTTGAATCAGAGGGTGCTACTTTTCGTTGATTTAAAAAAAAATCTTCAATCTCTCTACAGACTCTGTATGTTACCAGGAACAATAAAGCTATTGCATTGTCCGAATTTCTTTCCATTTGTATGGAGCTTTTGAAGATTAAGCCCTTTCCTTTTGGTCTCCAAAATAAGTGTTGACATCACTGAGTAGAATTTCTAATGGAATCCCCAAAATTATTTGAGCAATCAGTGTACTCAGTACTAGACACATCATAAAGGAAGATGTTATCTCTGTCCCCAGGAGATGAATTAAGGTATATAACTAAAACAATACACTGGCAGAGCAGTTTAAAAGTAATTTTGGCTGAACATATAAAACCTGTGGTTAGACAATGCCTTTGATTTTACAATTTAGTTACAGATGCAAACTCACATGTGGACACAATCAGCTTACAGGGAACCTTGGTCAGGACCTTCCATAGCATACAAGGTGCTAGTTTCCCTTGTCTTCATAAGTGAAAGATCTTTGCATAAGCTGTTTCTGACCCATATTTAATTCCAAGAAACTGCAGCTTCCTTGGCTGAAGGACCTATTCTCTCTCAGCTTGCAAGAGCGCTCTTAAGGAAGTAAATGTGTGGTTGTGCAGGTGATGTCGGAGAGAGGGCTTTGGTTTCTTTGACCATGGGACTCTGTTCCGGGCACAAGAATTGTTAGGAAGAGATGGGATCCACCTAACCAAGAGAGGAAAGAGCATCTTCACGGGCAGGCTTGCAAACCTAGTGAGAAGGGCTTTAAACTAGTTTCGTTGGGGGACGGTGACCAAAGCCCTGAGGTAAGTGTGGAAGTCAGATACCGGGAAGAAACACAAGGAACGAGCAACAAAGGAGGACCCCTGATTCGAATGAAGAAGGTAGGGCAATCAACATGTTAGCTAAGGTGTTTATACACAAATGCAAGAAGTCTGGGAAACAAACAGGAAGAACTTTAAGCCCTGGCCCAGTCAAAGAACTATGATCATAGGAGTGCGCGTGGGGTGTGCCGGGTGTGCCCAGGCACACCCTAATGCCGTGGTCCCCAACCCATCCATCCAGCAGCTGTGCGCCACTTCTGGGGTTTGAGGAAGTGCGCAGGCTGCTCCCCTTCCCCCAAACAGCTGGCACTGTACCACATAGCAGGTTTGTGGTGCGTCGGAGACTGTCTGCGTGGAGAGGAGGTAGGAGTCCCCAGAGGAGGCACATGCTGGGGCTTCCCTTCTCTGTATGGGGGGCCAGGGGTGTTGAGAAGTCCCATTAAGAAGCGCACCCGGGCTTCCTTCCTCTATGGGGGAGGAGGAGGAATCCCCAGAGAAGGCACGCCCTGGGACACTTGGCCAATGGGAAGGGAGTGCTGTTGCCTGGGTGCCGGCTGGCGAGCGTCTCTGTGGGATCTGCTGGTCCTGCTCTGGCAGCAGCTCCACAGTGCCCACCTGGCCGGGAAGCTGAGGTGAGATCCCCAGGCCACGCGCGCCACTGGACTGCTGCTAGAGCAGGACCATCTGATCCCGCAGAGACGCTCGCCAGCTGGCACCCGGGCAATAGTGCACCCTTCCCATTGGCCAAGAGTCCCAGCGTGTGTTGCCTCTGGGGATTCTTCCCCCTCCCCCCTGTAGAGGAGGGAAGGACGGGGTGTGCTTCTTAATGGGACTTCTAATCACTCCTCTCCCCCGCTCGGAGAAGGGTAGCTCCAGCACGTGCCTCCTGTGGGGACTCCTCCCTTCTCTCCGCGCAGACAGTCTCCAGCACGCCTCAGGTGCTGGTGTGGGGGGCCATGGGCCTAGCACCACTCACCGTGGCTGCAGGGCGTGGGTTGCCTGCCTAAGCGTGAAAGCAGCCCGGGGCTGACTACTCCTCTGTAGGGCATTGTAAAAAGTCTGCGCTGGCAGGTCCCTGTAGATCGGTGGTGCTGGAACAGTTTTTAGAGTGGGGGTGCTTTTTACTTCACCCTCTCCCTTAGCTAATCCATGACCCCCTTCCCCCCCCCCCAAAGGTAGGGCCAGCACTGGGCTGTGTCTGAGAGATGTGAACTGGGTTAAGGGAGCTGAGGCTAGGACCACAGCTGCTGGTAGGAACAGAGCCCTTGTGTGAGTCCTGGAGCCTGCCTGTGTGGAGGTTGGGAAGTAGAGCAAAGAAAAAGTAACTTGAATTTCTTGTCAGTACTATGCTGTCACAATCCCCCCAGAGGTTCCTCAGAGTAGGTGCTTCGAGGAGTTATGATAGAACAATACCTGTAAAATTTGTGTGGGATGGAGTGTGGGTGGCTTAGGGTGGGACCTGGGACTGTGGGGGAGTTCAGGGATGGGGTGAAGTTATGGGGAGCACAGGAGTCAGGACAAGGGTTGGGGACCTGTGGAGAACTTGGAGGCTGCAGGAGTCAAGGCAGGGTGAGGGCAGAGGATGTGGGGGTGCAGGAGGCTCAAGGAAGGGGATTAGCGGAAGCTTGGGCCTGGGAGTGCAGCCATGGTGCAGCCATAGTGCTGCCTAGCCATAGGGCCAGGAGCAGAGCCCTGTGTGCAGGTCCTGTATCTGGGACTCTGTGTGGGGCTGGAAGCAGAGCCCCTGACATGGGTCCTGTATCCAGGACCATGGGTACCCAAGGGTCCTGTATCTCAGTGGCGCCAGCAGTGGGGGTTACTCATGGAAGCCACAGAACCCATCAGCAGCCCCTGGGGATCACCCCCAAGTGGGGGGAAACTCCAGGGGGGGGAGGGCAGGGCACTAGGAGGGTGCAGGAGTAAGGGAAGGTACAGGTGCAGGGGATTCTGGGGGTGAAGCAGAAGTGCAGACACCTGCAGGGGAGGGACCTGCATCAGAGGAGAGCGGCAGGGCAGGTGTGTAGTGGGAGGTGTTAGGAGAGGGGATGAGGACGGGTAGCTCACATGAGCTGAGTGGGGCTGCTGGATGAGTGGGCACGGGGGAGAGAAGGTCTGGTGGAGGGAGGCAGGTCTCAGGAAGGCTGAGGGCAGTGAGAAGGGCAAGAGTCAGGACAGCAGAGGAGGGTGAGGGGTTGGGGGGCAGCAGGCACCATGGGAGCTGATCAAGCAAGGGGAGGAGACATAGCAGCAGAGGGAAAAGGTAGAGGTTTATAAGATATTAAACTTCGGTGCTACAGTGGCACATCCAAACAAGCCTCGTGAACTCAGTACTGGTGCACAATACAAAATTCATTCTGCTTATGGGCGGGAACACTTCTCCCAGCCTCTGGGCCCCAGAGTTAATGTCACACACTGGGTTAATGCAATTGCAGGATAGTTACATGGGGGGGCGGGGAACTAATCCCTATGGGTAGGAGGATAGTGGGAAAAGTCTTGAGGGGGGGTGTCACATGACACCTTTTACTTCTGGTCATGTGTCCATCTTGCCTGGAGCGTGTTACCTCCAGAGGTTTGGTTAATGGGAGTCAGGGGCTGGCTAATGGGGGTCAGGGTGTGGCTAATGGGGGTCAAAGAGTACATTTAAAAAAAATTCTTTGGGTCCACACCCTAATGAAATGTACTGTACATGCCTATGACTATGATTTGATTGGAATAATGGAGATGTGGTGGGGTGACTCGCATGACTGGAGCACTGTCATGGAAGGGTATAAACTGTTCAAGAAGAACAAAACTTGGGTCAGCTGAAGAAGTGGGCTGTGCCCATGAAAGCTCATGATACTATCTACATGTTTTGTTAGTCTATAAAGTGCTACCAGACCATTTGTTGTTTTGTTACCTTCCCTGTCTGAGTTGTAACGTGTTTACAACCTATCCCTGACCTGGATGGTACAAACACCTTTTATTTTTATTTTCACAATTTTTCATGTCCCGTTAATGTAGTTGCAGGTGTGAGGTATAGAGTTTCTTATGGCCTTTTACCTTTTTATGTATGGGACCTTTGAAACTAAAGTCAGTTTTCTCCTCCTTTGTGACATGAGTTTCATCTACAAGAAACGTCTGATCTGAGTGTACATATGACTGAAGTGGCGCAGGTGGGGACAGGGCTGAGCCCCAGGCCTCTTATTACATGCAGCTTTCTTGCCGGCTTCAAGCTTCCCTTTTTGCAGCCAGCCACCCTGCAGGGAGCGAAGCCGTGTCGCAGAAATTGACCAGACAAAAATCAATCTAAGTTTACAAAATCCTCTACCGGAATGCCCCGCCCTATGGTCTAAATTTGCACAGAAACAGCGGAAGAGGATATTGTGAATACGGCTCATCTGTGGCAATGGTGCTCAGTGAGCTCTGGCGTCGGGCTGTTTCTTCAGCGGGCCGTAGGATACGCGTAAGCAGCATGCAAAGTAGCTGCAGTCAGCTATGTCAGCGCTGGCTCAGAACATAGCACTGATCTGATAAGCTGCGATTCCTTTGATCCCTGGGTCGGTGGGGTTGGAAAACATCCATTTTACTGATGTGTGACGCAGGCTAGTGTACTCACATTTTGAATGTAGAGGCATTTGAGACTACAGCCAACCCGCTCTTTCTGCCCTTTCCGCGGTCTGGGGTGCAGCTGTTAGCATGCATGGATTCCATGCTTTAGGTATCGGTCTGGCTAGCAATGGCTTCCCCGGGAGGCGATTCAGTCAGGGGCACCTGCGTTTCGAACTGCACTGGACAAAGCCGCTAGGGAAGACGCGGCTCAGTCCTCGGCTGGCACCGGGGTGGACACGGAGGGATCTCTTCGTTGCTCAGCGGTGGCCTGGCTTTGCTGGCGCAGGTTCCAGCCTGACGGAAAAGTCTGGCGAGGGAACTTCTCCCTTCACCTCCGGCTTGACCGCGCTCCGGCGCACCACCTGCGCGGCAGCGCCCCCTGCAGCAGCAGAGAGATGCTCGCGGGGGAAGGCAACAGCACGCTTCCAACCCTGGGCGCCGCAGAACCAGCGGCAGCTGCGTTCGTCTCCCCTCTCGGGCGGGTAGCTCCGCATCTCAGGCGCTGCCCATTAGCTTCCACGGGTGCCTGCGGGGAGCTGAGCCGTGGGAGCCGGCGTACCACGGGCAAGCAAAGCTGACTCGGTACATTACAAGCGTCTGGCGCTTTCCCGCGGACCTGCACCAGAGCCAGTGTCTGAGCCGAGGTACAGAGCGCTGCAGCCCCCTAGAAAAGTGGGGGGAGGGCTGCTGCTTCCCTGCTGAGCTGAGCTTGCAAAGTGGAAGGTGAAGCTGGGATCCCCCCGTAAGCAGCTAGGTGCAGCGGCTTGGGCTGGGTAGGCAAAAGACCCAGGAATGGGGCGCGTGGGGACCTTGCCTGTAGAAACCCGGGGAGGGAGGGCGATGAGCGTGGCGGGGTCTAGACCCAGTGCGGCGTGCCCTCTGCAAATCCCTGCCCCATCGTCTGTCTCGGTACCTGTGGGGCCGGGGGGTGGGGGAGAGGTGCCAGCTTCCTGTGCGTGCGCTCGGGGGTTACGGAAAATGGATACCTGCTCTGTAAGATTAACTGGAGCCTGGTCGGCTTCCCCGCGCACCTGGAGGGAGTCCGGCTGACTTCGTAACCAGTGAGCTTGCTGGCTCCAAGACAGGGGGGTGCACACGGCAGAAATGTACCCCCCCCCCAGCAAAGATCGGCTTATCTCCTGTCTGATCGATGTTAGTTCTAGCGCGCTCCTTGCCCTGGGTTGTGTGCCTATTGTATATACAAATTAAAGTTAGATTTCTCTCCCCTCCTTCACAGATTCCCTCCTGTAAACCAACACATATGTAATACATAAACCTACAGTCACTGTTCTGCTCTTATCTAGCTCCGTTTTTCTTCACTTCACGTTATCCACGTGTGCACAGCTCAGCAGCCTGCATTATTTTAGCAAAACTTGCCGATCTAAGTATATTATTGAAGAATTTTGCAAAGCTAAAGAGTTGGCTACATAATGTATCAATCTGGATGGAACCGTGCTCAAGAGTAGATTAAGATAACAGAACTTCAGGCAGGAGTGTAATACAATTAGTGGATGATTTGGTAGCCATAGTTTATAAAGTTCTACAAGTCTGTATTCCCAGTTGTAATTTGTCTTGGCATCCTTTACCATCCAGACATGGGTGTAAAGTTAATGGAGCTTCACTGGTTTACACTAGCTAAGGATCTAGCTTGTGATTTTATTTTGAGGAGAGATTTTTATTTGAGGAGTTATAGGAATGCTGCTTTTTTCATATTGTTTGTAGCACCATGGTGTCCAACCCAGTTCTGAAGTAGTAGCCACTGTAGCTATTGCTATAGTGAACTAGCCACACTCAACTGGCCAAATAGCCACATGTGGTTAGTGTGTTGGACACCACAGTTATAATAGGTCTTAAAACTTTATCCACAAAATCAGTACAGAGTTGTAGACCATAAAAACAGTCTTGCTGTCTAGGAACTCTTATCTGCAACAGAACCAGTGTCTGAGCAGTGGCACCATGTCCTCCCCCACCCCCATAAAAGTGGGGGGGAGGGCAGTGGTGCATTGGCAGGGTGGGGGCTGCAATTGCAAAGTGGAAGGTGAGGCTGGGTTCTTCCCCTGGCACACAGCTGTGTGTAATGGGTTGGGCTGGGCAGGCAAAAGACCCAGGATTGGGGCATGTCTGCTGGGATCCTGCATGCAAAAACCCAGGGGGAGGTGGATATTGTGTCCCTACCCCAAGAAAGTTACAGTCTTAAAGGCAGGAGTTAGAGCAATACAGTACAGCGCACCCACATAGTAATATGGGGTCTCTGTAAGTGGCAACTTCACGGAACAAATGGATTTAGAGCAGACAATATGTTTGGGCTACGTATGCCTAAATTATATAGCATGTGCAAAATCAGTTAGTGGACGTTTAACAATGTTACAAGTGCATTGCTTAACTGTAAGAAATATAAAGTTGGCTTTCATCTCAGGCAGCCCTGGTTAAGCTCCTACTTGACTTAGCTAGAAAGAAATTTGCCTTTGGGCTCACACAGTGTCTTAAACTGCAATTTCTACTCTCTCATAATTGCCCCCTTAGGTGAATAGGAGTTTTGTACTGGCACAGACCACAAGATTGGATCCCTACCATTGGTTAAGCTCATACTCCATGAGAGCCCTGGTGTGTTAGCGTCCTGCACCTTCCTGTAACCAGGAGCAGGCCTAGTTAGTGGGTGAGGGCATGCAGCTAGATGGGTAAATCCATCCTATTGTGAGGTCACCAAGAAATGAATAGGAATTAGAATGGTTTATCTGTGCTGGCCAGTAGCCTATGGCTAAACGTATTCTATGCCTCAGTGTGTTACATTACTATAGGCCAAATATGGAGCTCTTTCCTGTAAGGATGTGAAGCTTACCAATTAAGGTTAACTGTTGGGGGCTGGAGCAGCTCCCCACCCTGGAGAGGGACTGCTTCAGTGTCCCAGATGGAGCAGCCTTTGTCTGTGGCGAGCCCAGGTGCCCCAGATAGGGCTGCCTGCCCACCCAACTTTTACTACGTTTAAACTGAACTGCAATGGGGGGTAGCTCCCAAACCCAGCGTAAGCTGGGCTTGCTCAGTCCCGTTTTGTTGGGTCCCCACTGCCAGAGCAGCCTGTGTTCATGGCCAGCCCGTGCTGCTTCCATGTACCAGCCCCTGTCTCTTTAGATGCCACAGGCCCCCTCATTTTTGCAGATACAGACTAACACAGCTACCCCTCTGAGACTTTGCAGCTGTTTTGTGTCAGCCACAATATGAATAGAATATAGATCAACTGTTTGGTTTTATCTTGAAAGTCAAATCTGCATTTGAAAGAAAACTTCAGTCTACAGAAAATCTGTGCTTTTTGCTTCTCGGGGTTGTTGGGTTACTTCTCATACAGGCTGAATATTGCACCCCTGGAGTAGACCAGCATTGTTATATTCCAACCACAGAAGTCTAATGTGGTTTGTTCATAAGATTGTTTGACTAAAACACAACATAATCTTTTTTTCTCTCATTCTATAAATAGAACCAGGAGGGTTTGGAAAACCAGCCTGGTAAGTCAGCTCTTTTTGTTGTGAGCCAAGCTAAGAGTAGGTGGTAGTTAATTATAGCTACTAGCTGGTACTTTCAAATAAGCCTCTTCACATCTCTGCACTGACTCAAGAGGCTCATATCAAATGTGGCATTTACAATAAAGCAATGAACAATACTAACCGTTTTGCCAACACTGTATAATGGTGAACTGAGTTATTGTGTGTATTTTATTATGATTTCCCGTGGTACCACATAATGACCCCACTAGTTAAAGTAACATACTGCTGATTTTCTTTTTAACTGTAAGTTATATTTTCTCCATCTCACAGACACACCTGCTCCAGCCAGGGCCGGCTCGAGCCATTCCTGCGCCCCGGGCAGGGGGCCCGCGACGCATGTGCGCCTCTGCCCCCGGGCACGCGGCGCATGTGTGGCCCCGCCCCCCAGTGTGCTGTGCGGCGCCTGATTGCAGCTCTAAGGGGTGCCACATGGCCCCCGGGCGCGTGGTGCCTGATGGCAGTTCTAAGGGGTGCTGTGCTGCCGTGGGCGCACAGCGCCCCTTGCAGCTGCCATCAGGTGCCTCCCATAGGTTGGCATCCTGGGCAGCTGCCCAGCTAGCGCGCCCCCCCCCCCTTAATCCTGGCCCTGACTCCAGCTGTGCATTCCAGATTGGCATTTTCCCTGTCCTTGGATCCATTTAGTTCAGCCAATTATAGCCAGAGTTCAGCTCTGAAGCTTGGAGCTCATTCCCAATCCAAACTGTGTTGATGATTTTGGATCCCTGGTTTGGTTCTGGTTCACTTGTTATAAAAAGCACACGTCAATATTTTATATGCAAGGACAGACACCTGGGGGAGAAAAAAAAAAACACTTGACAAATTCAAAGGCTTGGATTTTTCCATAACACTTGTGCACAGTTGCAGTCTTGATTGCCATAACTGTAAGCACTGGTTGGATATCTCTGTGTGACAATGACCAGTTTTTATCTACTCTTAAAGCATGCATCCCTAGGATTACAGTTTTGAAATCCTGACCATACACCAGGGAAGAAAAACCTTTGGTCTTTGGCTCCCACCCACTTTCCAAGCCAACATAGCTCCTGAAGTTGTTTGAGCTGACATTGGCAAGCCGTTGCTGACAGACTGCTGAGTTCTTCATTTTCTCCACTTCCCAACAAGAATGAGGCTGGGCACTGGAGAATGACTTCATTTAAACCTGAGGTGAGAACAATGTCATTGAAACATCTTTATATCCTCTACTGAACCAATCTGGAGTATCTCCCTGGAATCCCTCCCCCATACAAACACACACCTGTCACATCTGGTAGCAAGTGGGGTCTTGTCCTAGTTTTCAAGCATTGTTCCTAAGTCACGTATGCTTTGGAGTTAACGTGAAGTAATCATGCCC
This sequence comes from Pelochelys cantorii, assembly GCA_032595735.1. Taxonomy (NCBI): domain Eukaryota; kingdom Metazoa; phylum Chordata; order Testudines; family Trionychidae; genus Pelochelys; species Pelochelys cantorii. The sequence goes on along the minus strand of CM064333.1, from coordinate 63,093,591 downwards.
TTGGGGAATAGCAAGAACATAATCTTATCTTCCTGGTATTTACTGGGGCTGGAAGCTACTAAGGGACACAACTTCCTTGGTGAAGTAATGCTTTGTGTTTACTGTCTTTTATTGAATCCTACTTTGGACTTGCTAATTTGGCAACATCAGGCTTGTCAGGGAGGATTCCTTAGACAGCAACTCTCAACCTTTCTAGACTACTGTATCCCTTTTTAGAGTCTGGTTTATCTTGCATACCCTAAGGTTTGCCCTCCCCCCACTTAAAAACTACTTGCTTACAAAATCAGACACAAATACAAATGTCACAGCATACTACTATTGGAAAAAAAATGCTTACTTTCTCATTTTTACCATATAAATCAAGGAGGATGTAAATATTGTACTTACCTTTTAATGCATAGTTATAGAGAACGGGCATAAACAAGTCATTGTATGAAATGTTAGTTTATACTGACCTTGCAAGTGTTTTTTACGTAGCTTGTTGTACAATTAGGCACATATCTAGATGAGTTGATGTACTCCCTGGAAAATCCCTGCATATCCTTGGTTGAGAACCATGGCATTCGTCCATGTTTGTAAAGTACTCTTAAGTTCATAAGCCGCACTAGCAAAATGCCAAGTATGATTAGCAGAAGGGTACTATTTACTTTAATTCTGCAATATCATTTCTCACCCTAGAGCCTCTCTTTCTCTCTCCAGGGATTCCAAAGCACTTTTGCAAACATTAACTAGGTGTCACTGCTGTGGCTGGCCAAAAATTGCTGTCAAAACTAGGCACGTTACATTCTGGTCACCTTTCCGGGTGATGTTTACCAGTTACAGTTAACCAGCAGCCCCAAGAGGCTGGAGCAGCCCCCGACTGATGTGGGCAAGGGGCTGCTCCATCCCTGCCGGGCCTCTGGTGCAGTGCGGTGGGCCTGCCCAGCTGGAGTAGCCCACTGTACTGCAGGTGGGGGGAGGGGCACGCTGGTCCATCATGCCTCCCGCTCGCCTGTTTAAGCAGTTAACTAAGATTTTTACATACCTAGTCAAAACTGTCTTTTTTAATGGAAAATCTGGGATGTTGGATTTCTGCAGAAAATCTTGATTTTTTTTTCCCTGTCAAAGATGGAAATTTTTAGTTTCAGTATTTTTATTTTTTTTCCTCCAAAAGCTCAGGTTTTTTTCTGCATCAGAAAATAAACCCTTTTTCCAGCCAGCTGTAGCTCTGCCACTCATAGGAAGGAGGTACAGGGTAGAGAGAGGATATCAATCACTGAAATGCAGAAAATTCTGGGGTGGCGTAGAAAGATGCCAATGTTCAGAGGACATGCAGTTGCTACTAGGGGTGTGAAAGGTTAACTGGTTAGCATCACCATTAAGGAGTGACGCTTACCGGTTCCAATTAACCAGTTGGAGCAGCTCCCCACCTGTGCCGTCCACCCAGAGTAGCTCCTGTCTGTGGTAGGGATGTTCAGAAGCATGCAATTCATTAATCGTGTAGTTGACAAAATTACACAATCAGTAAGGGTTAGCACTGCAAGCACTCAGTCCTGGCTTGTACTGGGTCCCGGGAGCTACCCACTCTGCAAGGAAAGTATTTTAGGAGCTGGCGGGCAGGCAGCCTGGCTCAGTCCCAGCTCACACCAGGTCCCAGCAACTAGCCCTGCTATGGCTCTGCATGAGCTGGGTCTCAGCCAGGCTGCTTGCCTGCTAGCTCCTAAAATACTTTCCCTGCAGAGCCGCAGTGGGGGTAGCTCCTGAGATCTGACACAAGCGGGGACTGAGCCAAGCTGCTGACCAGCCTTAGTGGAAGTGGGAGGCTGGACTGGCCTGCACTTTATCCGGTTAACCAATTAAACAGGATTTTACATCCCTAATTGCCACATGGGAATTTGGGACCACTAAGCCCACGTCCAGTTGTTTGATAGAATGTAACCGGGTGAGTTTGAGCCCTAGTCTACACTACAGATTTGTTGGTATCACTACATCATTCAGTGGCATGGAGAAAGAGCAATGTTGTAGTTATGCTCACCTAATAATACACTTTTTGCAATACAACTAATAGCTGTACTAGCACCCATTTTACTTGGCGTACAAAAGTATAGGAGGACACACTTCCTACCCCATTTAGTTTCAATAAGATGGACCAAGTGAGAGAGGACAAAGGATGGTCTTGTGGACTGGGATGCTAGAAGATTCTGAGTTCAGTTCCTGGCTCAGCCAGAGCTTTGTTGCACTAGTGATGGTGGCATCTGAAGCCAATGTGCACCCATCTGTCACGTAAGGTCAAAGTCTTGCATTCCCTCTGGCTCTGATATGTGATGGGCTGAAAGCTGATGAATGATAAAACCAACTGATGTTTGACATGCCCTCTGTTTACATCTTTATCTTCATGGGTTATATATCAGTTTGGAATCTTAACCATTCAACCTGCCTATGACCCCAGTAGGGTGTATACTGTCCTCCCTCCCTCCCTGCTGCTAGGAAAGTAAGACGTGCCACAAAAAGAGCAGTGTTTACAGAAGGAGCTAAATGCCGATGTTAATTTGCTCGAGCAAAAGCAAGTGTCCAGATGAAAATATGTAAAGGCTTTTGCCATCCACTCTGTTTCTGGGACTGAGCTGTTGCATTTGGTGCTGAGTGTAGCTGCAAAACTAAACAGGGGTAACTGGAACACGACTTACACAGTAGTGGCTGCCTCAGACCTCTGCTACCTGGGTAGGTGCATTTTTACCCCCTGCATGCAAGAGACCTGCCAGCTGTCCTACATCTGACAGTGCTAGATAATGGCAGTATTTAGCACGGTCCAGGCTGGGACCCTCTTTTCACTTCTTGTCCTTTTGTGCTGCAGTGTCACTGGGTAGCAAGACACACCCCGAGGGTCTTTTCCTACCATTTCCTCTTCCCCTTCTTGTGTTGCAGTGGCCAGCTGAGGGTACACACCCAGGGCCAGAGAGAGCTGCCAAGAGTCCAGCTCTCTTTGCTCAGGGTCCTCCGCATACTGCATGGATTGTTAGAATCCCTGCCTTGGCAGACTTTTGTGAGCAGCAGTACAGGGAGATTTCTCAGTGTCCAAGAATGTGCAGCCTGTCACTGGCTTGTACAATTGATCAAAGGCTTGGAGAGCTTCGGTGAAAGGTTTATTATGAGTTGGACTAAGAAGTGGGGAACATCCAGGAAGATCCTTTGCCTTCCAGGGCACTGAGTGAGGATCGTTCTTCTCTGCCTCCCCACTGCTGGCCCTTGCCATCCCCATGATGATCAGTTCTGAGGCGAGGAAAAAACAGCATTCCGGCAGTGGCAAAAGTGTGACCCGGCCCGCCGACTGGAGGCGGGGAAGGGACAGTTGCCCTAGGGCCAGGCCTTCCGAAAAGGCCCGGAGCTCTTGTTTGCCCCTGCACTCTGGGCAGCTCCTAGGGCTGCTGTGGAGACAGGGGCATGGCAGGGTGCACTCCAGGCAGTGCTGAGGATGGGGGTGGGGTGCCACAGTCCCCTTCCACCTGAGGCCCCACCCCTTCTGGGAGCATAGAGCAGCCCCCTCTTCCCTCCCCACCATACACAGACACTTTGCCCAGGGGACCAGCGAGGCTGTTGGCTGAGCTCCCCTGGCTGTGATCTTTCCGCTGTGTGTCTCCCATTCTTTCTGTCAGCCTAGCTGAGCCCTTTTTAAACCTCATGATGTGTGGCTGTTGGGTAACCCCCCAATAAAATGTGTCCTTTTTTCTCATCACCCGTTGTCCAAGCACAGGGCATCTCCCGTCACCACTCTTTGCTGCAAGGCATAGTTAATCAGGACAGATCTAATTAACACCGCCCTGCCTTCTGGGACCTTTTTGTTGTTGACAGGTCTGTTTTGGAATGCTATGTAGGGAGGCTGTGATCAGGTCAGGGGCATGTGGCACGTGAGGGGTTAGGGTCAGGGCTTGCCTTCATCATGAGGTTCGTATGTCTGGAGACTTTAAATCATGGGTGGGGAACATTTTTGCGTTCCACAGAAAAATCAGTGGAGGGCCACACACAACCCTCACTGCCGTGGCCCCCGACTGAGGGGAAAGACATTCCCCACATTCCCCTCACACACTAGAGCCTAGGAGGGCCAAGGCTAGTAGATTTTGTGTGCTTCAGCCCCACGGGGGAGCGGGGGGAGCTGGAGTACCAGTGTGGGCTCCCCAGTGCTGGGGGGGGAAGCTGTAAACCTCGGGGTCCCAATCCAGGGAAGCCGGAGGCTGCATCTGGCCCCAGGGCCTTAGCTTACTCACCCCTGTTGGTACATGTTAGCGTGGGTTTTGGTTTTGTACTTGCACCTCCTGGCAAGGAGGAGGATAATCATGGGCAGCGAGTATGCTAGGCAGGGAAAGGCATTGCCTTCCCAAACCACCTGCCTGGCCCCACCTATACTCCGCCCCCAGAATGTCTACTGGGGGTGGAGACATTGGGGCTATGTGCCCTCTTCCCTCCCCGTTCTCCGGGACCAGGAATGCTGGGGGGCAGGGCCTGGGTAGAAGGGGTAGGGCTGGGGGCGGGGGCGGGGTTGGGGCCCATCCTCCCACAGTCCTACTTTCACCCACTGCCCATGATAATAATCAGTCCCTTTGGTTCCTCTAGCTGTGCTCCCACTTACATAGGTAACGCAACCTGAGGTGACATGGGAGAATACCGAGTCTGTCATTTGAATGATATCAAGTGACGTACGTACGTACGTACCTGGCTAAGAGAATCTTTTTAATGGCACCCATAAGTTGCAGAATGACAACAGCACTTCTGGAGTACCACTACCTTCCATCCAAGGATCTCGACGACATTGCATGTAGGTGCTGAATAGTCTAGCTGCAGTATCCCAGGCTATATCTGGGGAAACTGAGGCACAGACAAGTGCATGGGTTTGTCCAAGGTAATGTAGGATTTTAGGGCCAGATTTCCAAATGGATTTAGGTGCTCGATGATACAGCTTAGGCACTTACTGGGATTTTCAAAAGAACCAAAACATACATACCTATGGGTCTTTAGGGCAAACAAACTTTCTCCAGTGATGATGTCTGTTTGTCAGAGGGTGCAGATAGATGTCAGGAGAGAGATTGCTTGATTGTTACCTGTTCGGTTCACTCCCTCTGGGGACACCTGGCACTGGACACTGTTCGCAGACAGGATACTGGGCTGGATGGACCTTTGGTTTGAGTCCCAGTATGGCCGTCCTTATGATGTTAGACAGTTGTAAAGGAATTGAATATATCTCCCTGATGCCAGTTATAATGCGAGGACTGTATTTCAGGGATTTGATGAAAATTAATATTTGTTCCTTTTTAAATTTCAGTTTGTCATCATGAGCCTTTCACTGCCATTTGACTCCATCTGCATTTTCTTCTGTTCTCAAGGTACGTTTTATTTTTAGGTTGTCTTTGCATGCCAGTGGGGCTCAGGCACCCCTGTGGACATCAGCTGTGGCAATGAGATTGAATTTTGAGCTTTATTGCAACATTGACAGGCTGTTTTTTTTTTTAAATCATCCTTGTAAATTTTAAACTTTTAAGAATTTCACCTATACACGGAACCTCTTCAGAGAAGCTAAGAGTTACTTTAATGTGGAATTTTAGGGCCTGATCCACCACCCATTGGAGTTGATAGAAAAATTCTGTGGGGCCGGGCCTTCATAAAACTCCCCAAAATGGGGGTAGCTAAACGGACAGCACATGGAACAGAAATGTTCTTTGTGATGCTGGCAAGGTGAGACTGTGGTGGGATTTTAAAAGAAGTCGCCATTCTGACCTTAATACTGCAGTAGCAATACTAAAAAGAAATATTAGGACCAGGGCCTGGTTCAGACTCAGGGGCCAAATCCTTCCAGTGGTGTAAATGCCGCTTCCTGGCTTTACACCGGTTAGGATCTGGCACCAGATTCCAGCAGGTGCTGTGCTATTGAAGTCACTGGAGCAGCACCTGCAGATGCCTGGCCTAGATTAGGCCTTTAATTATTTCAGTTGGCGTTTACACATGAACGCACTTCTTCTTGTGGTTAAATCAGACCGATGGGAGGCTGGTAATGAATTTACAGCCTCTACTATACAGTAGGGCAGCCATGCTGTTAAATGTCAAAAATGTCACTTGTACAACATAATTGTCCTCAGCTGGAGCCTCAGAAATGCCGATTTTTAATTAAAATCCAGATATTTAAATGCATATTCCCATTTGTTCCTGGGGAGAAGTGCTCCTGGCCTTCTGAACCCTTTGTCAGCTGGGCTAGGCAGTTTTCTTTTAGCATCACTTTCAGCACTATAGCTTATTAACCAGTGCACCTAGTAAAGGAAGACATTAGCTAATGACACCTCAGCTGTAGGATCTTCCAGACATAAAGGGGGAAAGGTGATGTATTACTAACCACCCAGTCCAGGAGAATCCATCCTGCAATGAGTCTGTCCCATCTCCAGGGAGCAGGATCAGTGTTTTCCAAAGTTCCTGCTGAATCGCTGAGGCAAGAAACCACAGGGATATAGCCAGCTTGTTCTTTCCTACAATGGCCTGTTGCACCTGAGGTGAATATGAGCACAATGATAACTGTTCCTGTAGCTTGGTTCTGTCTTAACTATTTTTACAGCTAGACTCAGGAGGAGTGGGGGGACAACTTCCATGCCCCCCCCCCGGGCAAGGGGTGTATGAGGGGCAGCTCTGTGCCCCTGGAAGTGGTGGGGCCTCAGGCAGAAGGGGATAGACCAGCGCAGCCAGCACTCGGTGCTCCCCATCCCTCAGAGCCACGCAGAACATGTGGTGTGGTGCAGCACTCCAGACAGCGATTCAGTGCTCCCGGGGCACCAGCTGCCACCACTACCTCAGAAGCAACAGTGGTGGCCAGGAGCACCGGACCCCTTTGAATTACTGGGCCTTAGGGCAACTGCCCCCTCTTCCCCTCTCACCTACTTCTTCAGGCCTGGCTAAGCTCAGTCTCTAGCAGTACTAAAGGGGCAGGCTGGCAGGAATGAGTTACACTCTCAGCATTCCTACTAGGGATGGTAACAGGTAACTGGTTAAAGAGAAGCTATTAAAGTTAGACATTTTAAAATCAGCAGGTCCAGATATGTGGCATCCAAGAGTTTTACAAGAGCTGGCTGAGGAGCTCTTTGGGCCATTAGTGTTGGCTTTCAATAAATCTTGGTGCGCTGACGAAGTTCCAGAAGCAAACTAATGTTGTGCCATATTTTAAAAATGGTAAGAGGACCGATCCAGGTAGATATAGGTCCATTAGCTTGACATGTATGGCAAAGATAATAGAGCAAATGATACAGGACTTCATTAATAAAGAACACAGAAGAGTATATGTAGTTAATGCAAATAAATATGGGTTTATAGAAAACTGATCCTATTCAACTAACTTGATATCTTTTTAACAAAATTACCAGGTGGGCGATTAAAGGTAATAGTGTCAACATAAGGTACTTAAATGCCTTACAGAAATCTGACTTGGTACCACATGACACTTTGATGAAAAGAACTGGAATAAAATGAACATGACACACATTAAGGTTAAAAACTGTCCGATAGATTTCAATGTAATCGTAAATGGAAAATTGTCAGTGAGGGGGGTACGTTTCCAGTTGGGTCCCAACTGGGATCACTTCTTGTGAATCACAAATGATAATGTTTACAGGTGACCCAAAAATTGGGGGAGTAGTAAATAACGAAGACAGGTCACTGATTCAGAACTGTCTAGATCTTTGGGCCCAAGCAAACAGTATGAGCTTTAAAATAGCTATATGCAAATATATAAATCTAGGAGCAAAGAGTGTAGGCCACACTTACAGTACAGAGGGTCTGTTTTGGGAAGCAGTGACTCTGGTAACTTTTAGAGGTTGTGGTGGATAATCAGCTGAACATGAGCTCCTAGTGTGCTGCTGCGGCCAAAAGAGAGAATTTGATCCTGGAATGCATAAAGAAGGGAATCTTGAGCAGGAGAAGTTGGGTTATTTTATCTCTGTATTTGGAAATACTGGTGCAATCTCTGCTGAAATATTCTTTACAGTTCTGCTGTCTGCAGTTCAACAAGGATATTAACAAATTGCTGAATGTTGAGGGAAGAGCCATGAGAATGATTAAAGATTGGAAAACACGACTTTTCCAGTGGTAGACTTAAAGAATGTAATCTATTTAGCTTAACAAAGAGAAGGTTAAGGGGTGACTTGATTACTGTCTATAAGTACCTCCGGGGGGAACAAATATTTAATAACGGGCTCTTCAGTCTAGCAGAAAGGTACAGCATGATCCAAAGGCTTGGAATTTAAGTTTGGAAGTAATGTATGCATATTTAACAGTGAGACTAGTTAACCTTTGGAATAATATACCAAAGGTCTTGGTGAATTCTCCATCACTGTCCATTTTTAAATCAAGACTGGATGTTTTTGTGAAAGATCTGCTCTAGGAATTGTTTTTGGGGAAGTTCTATGACCTATGCTGCAGGAGTTCAGATGCAATGATCATAATGGTCCCTTCTGGCCTTTGAATATATGAATCTATAAATCAAAGCCTAGAAATTCACCAAATGTGAGGTGTGGTAGCAGTCAGCAAAGTGGCACTGTATGCTGGCCTATTGGAATAACACATTTCAGCTGTGTCTCTTTCTTCATAATCGTATCTGCTAATGCTAAAAAAAAAAAAATCACCCCAAAACCCTGTTTGATTAGTGAGTTAGATCTGGAGCAGCCACCTGGATCTAGTTATGCTCCTTCCGCAGAATAGGGTTCTCATGGTCTCAGTATCTTCAGTGTTCCTGTTGAGGGTACAGAGATCAAACCACTTTATGAATTTCAGGTACTAGTCTGAGTTGGCAACCCGAGCATTTAGAAAATATTTTGAGTTGTCAGCTTGGCACATTTGACAGAGTAAATGAGAACCCCAGCAAACTTTGTTTCTGCAAATTCTTTACTGCTGCTCCTACCCACCTGCTTTAATTACATCTTAGTCATGTCTGTGGCATTAGCATGAAGGAATGCCCTGTAGGCATGTTTTTAAATAGTTTAGAAACCGTCCGATTGATGGGTTAATATATATTTAATTCCACAGTGCTGCTCACATGGGGTCTACAAGAACTTCATGCCAACCAGGAGACAGTTGTCAAGATAGCAGCTGCTGGCCAATGTAAGTTTGTTTTTATAAATTAGAAAGTCCAGCATTCTCATCCTCATCTTCCAAGCTTTGCCCAGCTCTGTTGCTGCTTCCTACACCACCTCTCCCCCTACTTCTACAATCAATCTCTGCCCTGCTAACTCTCCTCCCACTAATGAATCCTTACATCAGTGGCTCATGCCAGGAAACCTCCCCTCCCCCGATTCTATGTTCCATGCATTCTCAATCTACTCCTTCAGATTCTACCTCAAGGTTCATTTGTTTTAGTTGGCTTCTGTTCCACCACGTCAGCCTTCTTGCCTAAAATTATTCCCTCAGATCTCAGTATATTTCAGCATATTAACCCTTTAATCCCCACTTAAGTTAGTTGGTTCCTCTGTTAAACACATGATATTCTGCTCCAAGACGGTCTTGTGGTTTGAGGTTCTGTACAGAGACTCAAAGGCCTGAAGTCAGTTCTTCCCCAGACTTCCTGGGTGATCTTTGGTAAATCACTTCATCTCTCTCCCCATCAGTTCCCTGTGTGTAGAAATACTTTTCTCCAGATTGAGGTGTCCCGAGGGTGTTATTTGTCAGGCTGTGATGATGAGGATCATATTAAACACCTCAATAATAAGAAGTGTATGTAATAAAAATATACTGCATGATCTTTTACTGCGATCTTCACTTCCCAAGTCCATTGTCTAACTTTTGTAAGCTCCCAGGCTAGGTTTTCAACTTGTCTGTAACACTCAATTCATCCTTACCGTATTAGAGACTTTAAAATGATAGAATTGATGCTTCTTCCTCATTCTTTGTTAATTTCGTAATTACATTCATTTTAAGTCTCTAATGGCTATAGAAACACCCACTTGAATTACATCTTAGTCGGTGTCTGTGGAATTAGCATGTATGAATGGCTTGCCGATATGTTTTAAAATAGTTTAGAAACAATCGGATTGGTTGGTTAATGTATATTTGATCCCACAGTGAATGGTGTTCCAAGATGTTACCTCATGGATCTCATATCCATATCTGTTCTTTAGGTTATGGAGCAGCCAGTGGCATTAATGTGACTGCTGAAGTTCTTAGCAGTGTTCTGCAAGGCTCAGTATTGCAGCGTCCTGGGGAGATCTCTTCCCATGCCTTTGTCCAACAAGATTTGATTTCAAACATGGAGGCAGAGTTGCTGCAGTGTGAACAGCACTGCAGGTTGAACCTCTCTAGTCCGGCATTCTCTGGTCTGGCAACATCAGTGGTCCAAAATGATGTTAGTTAGCCAGATGTCCACTTATCATGAGTATGGCCAAGTTTCCTGCGGTCCCGTAAAGTTTGTTTATAGCTACCGGTCCTGGCTCTGTGTTCTGTGCTGTAATTTAGCTCTAATTTACCCCTAAATGTCTTCTAAGAGCCCAACAAGCAGTGGAAGTGCTGGTAATGCTGCTAGACAATATTGACCTCCGGTTGTCTAGCAAATTCTCTGGTTTGGCACCGGTCAGGTCCTGAGTGTGCTGGACTAGAGAGGTTCAACCTGTGGCAACAAGGCCCTATTTGCTTGCCGTAGCTTCACTGTGCTGTGGAAGCGTTGGCTTAATTTTGGTATTCCAGCTTACTGAGGAGTGGAACGGACTTGCAAAGCACAGGACTCCTGAAAGAAGGAGGTTACGATACAACAAAGCCCGGTGACCCAGAACGGAATGCTTGAAAACTTTCAATCCCTTCTAATCTGGCATTAGGAAATCTAATTAGAAATGCACTTTCTCATTGCTAGGAATGAAAAAATTGTGATGATAAAATGTGTGTGGGAGGAGAAGCAATTGCTGGGAGGAGAGGGGCACTGGCCACAAATGCTTGTTTGTAGCTGGACCATTTAAAAAAACCCCTTAGCTATAGATGGAACACCCTTTTCTTTACACCACCTCCTGTGTTGGCTGCTTCCCACTTTCTGACAGTGCATTGCAGTTTCCTTCAGAGCTGGTCTTACAAAATGCTGCCAGGGTCCTTAACAAACGCTCTGAGCATTTCACTGACATTAAGGACAGTGACATTTTTTTCCCCCCTTAATTTCTCCTGGTGTTACATGGCAGAGGAGCATTGTCTAGTACAGCGTACGGATGTGAACATGCGATTATTTGGCATCGTATAGTCGATACAATTTGCATCAACTATAAGATTAGTCTATAAGCAGTCCTGGCTCGAGCTGGCTCCAGAGCTGCTCGGGCTGCGGCTGTGCATTTTAAATGTAGCAAGAGCCTCTGGGCTCTTAGTACATTTAAAATGCAGAGGTGCAGCGATCAGCGCGAGGCAGGACTGCTGAGTCCAGCACCCCCTGTTCACAGCAGACAGCCCAGGCTGCCAGAGCAGCCCCTGTTTGCGGTGGCCAGTGCTGGCCAGAGACAGAGACTGGTCCGGCACCAGTCCCTGTTCATGGCAGCCAGGACTGGCCCCCACAAACAGGAGTTGCTTGGCGGCAACAGCCCCTGTCCATGGGGGGCCCAGCTCCCCGCTGTGACTCCTGCAGACTGGGGCTGCTTTGCAGCAGGGTCCCCTATTCCCCCCTCCCCTCCGCCTCTGAAAGAGGAAGCAGGAGGTGGTACCCCGGAGACTGCTGGGGGGAACCAGCTTTTAAGCCAGCTCCCCCCAGCTCCAGCTCCTGTCCCCCACCCCCCGGTGCCTCTCATAGAGGCAGCAAGGGGGGCATGGTGCTGCAGAGAGCACGGGGTGAGCGGGGACTGCTTGAGTCCCTGCTCACCCCCTGCTCCCTGTGGCACTTCTGCTTTTGAAACGTACATGAGCCCCACAGGGCTCGTCTACGTTTCAAAAGCAGAAGCGCCTGCAGTGGGAACCAGCAGGAACAGGGACTGCTTCAGGGAACCAGCAGGAACTGTGCCTCTGCCTCCCCTGCCCTCCGCAGAGACGGTGCTGCAGGGAACCAGCTTTACTGGTTCCCCCCAGCATTGGCTCCTGCGCCTTCCCCCTTGCTGCCTCTTTCTGATAGAGGCAGCAAAGCGGGGCAGGGGGGAGGGTCTCGTCGAGTTGATTATCCGATAAGCAAATGCTTTATCGGATAGTCAATTAGTCGTTTCCATCCCTAGTACAGTACAGCGGTTCCTAAACTTCATTGCACCTTTTCTCAAAAATTGCTACATGACCCAGGAAGGGAGACTGAAGCCTGAGTCCCCTAAGGGTCCACTACCTGGATGGCGAGTGTGTGTGGGGGGGGTCAAAGCCAGAGCCCCACCACCCCCGGAGCAAGGGGACCAAAGCTGAAGCCCAAGGCAGGAGGCCTGTAACCTGAGCCCCGCCACCCAGTATGGAAACCCTCAACTTTAGTTTTGGCCCTGAGCCCCAGGGCCAGTTAACTGGTTAAATCCCTAGCCGCCACCAGGAACCTGCAGGTCTGGGAGCCTGTGGCATCGGGAGCTGCTGGGAGGTGCCTACTGGTTTTCCATCCATTTCTCTGTAGCCACTACACAGCCATCATTCCTTAAGATAATTCCACTCTCCAGCTTTGAGGAGTGAGATTTCTGAGGTTGCTTCCAAACCAGCGTCCCCTTTGCAACAATCTGAGGCTCTGCTTTGTGAGCTGAATGCCATGCTTGTGACAAGCTGCTGAAAACGTGTAATAATTTGTGGCTGCTCTGCCAACATCGGGCAGAGGAGGCTTCTCTTTCCTGTGATCCAGCTCTTTCCCAAATTCCAGAGGAGCATTTTGGATTGAGTGTCTGCAGAGACTGAAACAGGAGCCTCAGTGCAATCTTTGTCCGTGAGAACCATCGGCTTCCACCTTGGTGCAGCAACTACTGATTAGGGAGCAAACATGTTCACACGTGCCTAGGTGACACCAGGACACCGTCTCAGTGCAGCTTGAGGCTAGGATAATACACTGGCCTTGCTGAAACCTGTCTCTGTCAAAGCCTCCCAGCAGATCAGCTAGTTTGTGGTTTTAAAATAATGTGTTTGAAAAAAGGCTTTTCTGCTTTCTTCATGGACAAAACGTGTCTGACGCAATTGGTCACTGGATAGGTTGCAAGTTCTGACTGTGGGGAGGGTGTGTCACGTTATTGGATTCTAAAGGTCACTGTTGTATCCATGGGGGGGGGGTGTTTGCCCCAAAGTCTGTACAAAGGCGGCCATGTGAAGTGTCAAATAAAAGCTTGTGTTTTACTGATTCTGTATATGCTATTCATGTACTCGTGTGATATCTGGAGTTATAAATATATAATCTGTGCTTATGCTGGAAAATTCTCTGTCTGAGACGGAGCAATGGGCAAAGAATGTTCAGCCAGTGACTTTGCTAATTAGCAAAGCTCCAGGGACAGTGGATCTCTAGCTGCCAGTACGCACCTGAGGAATGCGTCTGGAAATCTGGAACCTGCACACCAGCCAGAATAGCGATTGCTGACTTGGGACACAAGGATAGGTCACTGGGCCATGTGACCTGCTCCAGCTTGAAAGAGATCAGGGATGGATATAAAATGCCATGTGGCAATCTCCATCTTGTCTTCAGTTCAGCTACTGGTTCTAGATGCTTATGAGGCTTCTGGCTGGACAGATTGGCAGCTGAAGCATTTGGTGTGACTGGTTTGTGACCTGTTTGGAAGGTCTCCAGTCAGGGGCTGTAAGGAGCCCTGAGTTTTGAACAATTTGTCCTGAGCAGATGCCCTCAGCTGTGCCCAGACTCGGCCCGGTCTGTCACAGTGGTGTAGTTCTGTAACACAGAGGAGTTGCATTCATAGGTGCTTTGGGGCTGGGTTACATCAGCTGGGTTAAACACATCTGCCATGTCATAATCACACCACATACCCACGTGGTTATATATTGAACTCCCAGGAGGATACAGTCTCTTCAGTTCTTCTATTTTCTTAAGCTGAAGTTCAAGTCTGACAGTTTTCTCCTTGGCTTCTGTCCGACTCTGCCATTCTCTCTGCATGTTCTGCTCTTCTCTTTGCAAATTCTCGTTCCAGCTTCTGCCTTTTCTCAGCAATTTCTTCGGCTAGCTTCTGCTCTCTTTCAGCAGCTTCTTTGCTTAGCTTCTGCTCTCTTTCAGCAATGTCTTTGGCAACTAACAACCATCTCAGTTCTGGCTTTAACCAGGATCCACAGATCTTGGTCAATTAAGCTTTGAATCAGGACCCCACACTGTCTAAATTTGATTTTTGGCTGTTGAGAGTTTGGTTGGTAAAAGAGCCTCTGCAATGAGTCAGCAACTGTATGAGAGTCTGGACAAAGGGACTCTAAGAGATTTGTGCTTGGAGAGAGGTATTGCCTTTAGAAGGAAAGTCTCAAAGTGTCTGAAAACTGTAGGTACTGGAGGTACTTTTTTTTTTTTTTTTTTTTTTTAAAGTAGGTACTGGAGGTACTTTATAAAAAAAGGTTGAGAAACACAGCTCTAAGATACCTCAGGGGTGTTTTGACTCCTTCAGGGGGATTCAAAGAAAGATGTCTTTTTAGCCACTTGCCCAAAATCTGCTTTTTCTCAGCATAGTTGAGGGACATCCTCACGCACAAGAAAAGTTTGCGATCATTAACATTTTTCAGATAAATATATTTTGTTCTTGAAAACGAACTTACATGAAAAATTGTTGACTTCTTTGATATGTCTTTATTTTTGCTATCTCTGTTGCAACATTTTGCCTTGTAATGTATCTTGCACACGTTATCAAAATGCAAATAACTGTTCTGATAAAATCTTCAAGGATGTGAATGTGAAAGAAAAGAGGGAGAGAAAATGGCTTGTTTTCAGCTGTTGTGAAACAACTGTGAACATTTTTAATGTGATTTATTTTTTCCTTTTTCAAGCTGCTCTAATTTTTTTTGCCCTTCTCTAAGCACCTAGCTCTAGATGTTCAGCTTTGGCATGTTTGACTCATGGGCCCCATCACCAATTGCCCAGGGAGTCAGTTGTGGAGCAAAGACTTTGAACCTTTATCTCCTTAGTCCTGGGCAAGCGCACTAACCACTGGACCATTCTTCCTCTCTCCAACTGCTACAACTCAGGTCTTCCACATACAAACTTGAATCAGTCACTGTTGCCTAGCCTTTTCTGCATCTTCTTGTGGAGCATCTTAGTAGATGTTTAGATGCACTGTCTCTGTGTTAAACAGGATAACTTGAATCTACTAATTAAGAGCTTTAATATGGTAAAGACTGTTTAGGTGGCTAACATTTAAGGTGAGAGAATGGGGAAATCCCAAGTCCTCAGGATGAACTGATTATGGTTTTGCAGTGCCAGGAACCCAACCAAAAGGTTATTGGACTTTGGGAACACCAAGGGAGGGAGCTAGTGCAGTACTGTGGAAATCCCATATGCCTTGATTTCTTGCTCTTTCTCCCTGGATGAGAGAGACTGATAATCAGCTGGCTTTTTTTTTTTTCTGTAAACCTGGCTCAGTGAATTCTGTTGTCACCTATATGTAAATGTGCACCCTGAACATAAGAACGGCCATACTGGGTCAGACCGAAGGTCCGTCTAGCCTGGTATCCTGTCTACCGACAGTAGCCAATGCCAGGTACCCTAGAGGGAGTAAACACAACAGGTAATCATCACGTGATCCCTTTCCTGCCATCCATTTGCAGACAAACAGAGGCTAGGGACACCATTCCTATCCATCCTGGCTAATAGCCATTCATGGACCTAACCTCTGTGAATTTATCTAGCTCTTTTTTGAACCCTGTTAAAGTCCTAATCTTCACCACATCCTCTGGCAAATT
Organism: Pelochelys cantorii; assembly: GCA_032595735.1. NCBI lineage: Eukaryota > Metazoa > Chordata > Testudines > Trionychidae > Pelochelys > Pelochelys cantorii. The sequence continues at coordinate 63,077,808 of CM064333.1, read as the reverse complement.
GTATTAATTTCATTTGGTGACCCCTAGTTCTTGTGTTATGGGAACAAGTAAATAACTTTTCCTTATTTACTTTTTCCACACCAGTCATGATTTTATAGACCTCTATCATATCCCCCCTTAGTCTCTATTCAAGATGAAAATTCCCAGTCTTTTTAATCTCTCTTCATATGGGACTCATTCCAAACCCGCTAATCATTTTTGTTGCCTTTTCCTGAACCTTTTCCATTACCAATATATCTTTTTTGAGATGAGACAACCACATCTATACACAGTATTCAAGATGTGGCTGTACCATGGTTTTATATAGAGGCAGTAAGATATTCTCTGTCTTATTCTCTATCCCTTTTTTTAATGATTCCTTACATTCTATTTGCTTTTTTGACTGCGCTGCACACTGAGTGGCTGTTTTCAGAGAACTATCCATAATGACTCCAAGATCTCTCTCTTGAGTAGTTGCAGTTAAATTAGCCCCCATCATATTGTGCATATATAGTTGGGATTATTTTTTCCACTATTCATTACTTCACATTTATCAACATTAAATTTCATTTGCCATTTTGTTGCCCAATCACTTAGTTTGGTGAGATCTTTTTCACAGTCTGCTTTGGTCTTAACTATTGTGAGCAGTTTAGTACAGCCACTGCCCGACTTACGAACACACCGACTTACGACCATCCGTACTTACGACCAACCTCCCATTAACTCCATTATAATATTTTCGAGTTGAGAACCATGTACGTCAAGTTTTTCGAACAGTGCGAGCAGAGCATTTAAGGGTATTTCCGACTTACGACCAAATCAAGTTACGACCAGGTGTTCGGAACGTAACCCGTTTGTAAGTCGGGGACTGCCTGTATCATCCTAGTAACCCTGACAGCATGTTATCTTGTTCCCCTCTAGTGATGCAGTGCTCTGCTCCAATAGATATCCTGCTTCTCTTAGATGGGTCACACAGCATTGGCAAAGGAAGCTTTGAGAGGTCTAAGCACTTGGCAGGCAAACTCTGCGATGCCTTGGACATCAATCCGGATAGGGTAAGTGTGGCAGCAAACATCTCGTTTTATTACAGACAGCAGGGCTCTACCTGAAACATCCAACGACAGTCAGTGTAGAGCAGTGGTGGTCAGCTTGTGGCCCATCAGAGTTCTATGTGTGGTCCGCGCACCCCTTCTCTGCCCCCGTCTGCCTCCTGTGCCCTCACCTTTCGTGCACTGGGGCACTGGAGCCCCACACTTACCTACTCCTCCCCTTCCCTCCCAGCACTTCTGGAGCACCACGAATCAGCTGATTTGCACCCTGTCCCTGCTTCTCCCACGAACGAATACTGCAAATCAGCGCGCTGGAAGTGCTGGGAGGGGGTGGGAGGAGCAGGGAGGGGACGCACTTGGGAGAGGGGGCAGGAAAGAGGCCGGGCTGGGATCTGATGTTGTAAAGTAAGTGTAAATGTTTCTTTTTCGTTATCTCTTGAAGTTGATGACAATTCTATTAACCTATGAAGGATTAAAGCATTTCTGCGTGTTTTGAAGTAGTCAGCATTCCATGTATTAAATGTATTTACTTGTGGGGTTATGAATAGTGCACATGGTGGATTTCAATCTGGAGGGCCACTCAAGCAGCCCACTCACTAGTCCTGGTTGCCCGTCACTGATGCAGAGTGAAATGAAAAACACTAAAGCTGTGGGGAGGGAGGGAGCTAAAGGATATGCAGAGTAGGCTGTGGGGAGGTTGTATGAACTTCCGAGGCTGGATCGCATGTATATGTTGCAAATGTTTCAAGTTCCATTTGGCATTTTAACAGCAATGGGACAAGAGCTCTCAGATTAAAGGCTACGAGCCAGAATTTTATAAGGTGATTAGTGAGGGTGGGTTGTGTTTTTTTGGCATGACTAAATAAAATAGCCTGATTTTTCAGAGGACGGGTGCACAACTCTTTCTCAAAACTGGGCCCCTTGAATTTGTCTCAGGGCAGGCACCCAGAAATCATTTTTGGAAATCCTGGCTGCAGAACTGATCCCAGGAAGTTAACTCATGGATATAAGTGGTTATGAAGCCCGCAGAAGTCCTGTTTGTTCTCTCTCTCTCTTTTTAAAAGTATTCTCTATTTGAAAATGGACGTGAAAGGGTAGAATAGAAGGATTTCACTGCAGGCCATCAACAATGGGGTAAGGTAGCCTATAGACAGCTGCCTGCAATAAGTGTTTCTGGTTTCCCGCTGGTGTGTGGTGTTTGCCAATTGGTTCTGGGAACTGTGCCCTTCCTGGCTAGCCATAACCCTCAGGACCAGCTGTCCTATCCAGCAAAGAACAAGTGAGGAGTTTCCATTGGATTTCCTGTCTCTATGTGATTAAGAACAATTTCTCCGTGTACAACAATTATTGCCCTGTTTTTATATTCATACCCCACGTCCATCTTCTAGTTTTTTGCTTCAGACACTTCTGGTTTCACCATCACACCAGCACAATCTAGCTTCCCTAGGGCTCATGGTACTGGAGAGTTGTCACAATAGGCCTGCTATAAGAGCGGATGCCCCGCAGAGATAGCATATGACTGGCCGGGTAAGACATTCTGATTAGAGTCCAAGTGCCTGGCATTTAGATCCAATCCGGATAAAATGAATTAAAATAAATGAGAAGGGATTAGATCCAGCTCAGCTCCTGACCATTTTCCTTCCTATTCTTGAATCTTGGCTTAAATCAAGGTCCAAGTGTGGGGTTAGACAACTTGGAAGACTTTCCATGAAAACTGAATATGGGGCAGTTTTGGCTCTGCATTGCCATAGACCCATGGAAAACCTTACAGCTCCAGCTTTTAGGGAGTTTTTAAAACTCCCTCTCCCCACTGCCCTTTTTGGGACTTGCATATGTATATTCCCAGTTCTTCCCTGCCCCCTGGAGCCTCCTGAGACATTCGATGCTTGAGTGAACAAGAACGGTCTAACCTTGCCTAAAAAGTGCACAGGGAAGGTTTGTACCGTCTGCTCTGGTTCCTTCCTTGCATCTCGTCCCAAGCGTCAAGTCAGATTTGATGCAGTCTGAGAGAGGTTGACTACAGTTCCCATCTGTAACCAGGGAAAATGTTTGCTGCTCTTGAAATCTGTCCAGATGGCTACTCCGCTCCCTGCTAAGGCCAGACTGGGATGGGGTGAATGCAATATAGGAGCCCAGCGAGGAAGGAAGTGGTGGACTTAAGGCTTTGCAGTCTTTGTGTAACCCACTGGGGCTGTACCATGGAAATTCAGGACTTGGTGGGGTGTGGGTTTCGGAGGCCTGATAGGACCTAAGGGAGGCACAGGAGTTCCCCAGGGAAGTTCTGGGGTTGTCCTTGTGGGAGGGAATGTGCTGGCCATTGTGATGCTTATTGACTTGCAGGAGGGGGATGCTTAGATTGGTGTCCAAAACCTGAGCCTGGCTACTCTTCTGGCTGCCAGCCCTACTATGGAATGCTCCTCTGTTTAGTCTACTCCACTATCTGATTGAGCAACACTAGAGATCGAGCACATAAAGTCACCACTCTGTCTCCAGCTCTTCCCCATATTGCAGCAGGCCTTACAGCTAGAGACCAAGCCAAATTTCACCGCAGAGCCATGTCTACCTGAGGCTTGCCGTAGTCTGCCGAATGCTGGAGAACAGGGACTAGGGGAATGTATGTGTCACTTGGATGGGCAGAAGGAGAGTTGTGTTGAGTGGGCATTTCAGTCAATGGCTTGTCAAAGAGGGGAAAACAGGCACTTCTCTCTGGCAGGTAATCACACTGCAGACCTGGCAAAGTGCAGGCAATCAGGTGCCGGATCTCTGCCTTTGGATGGAGCCTGCTGTACATTTCTTTCCTACACTATAGTCCATTATTCCTTCCCGTAGCCATGGTGATTTGGGCTTTCTGCCATCCTGCCTTTAGATGAGATACACAGTTAAGATCTCAACTACTTGTGGCTGTTAAATATTCCATATTGTAAGGGTTAAGAGAATTAGCCTTGCTGTTGTGGCCGAATTCCAGTTCAGGTCATTTCCTCTGTCCACCTACATTTCAATTGGAAACAGTTTTATTTTTCACTTTCCCATCGAAGGCCTTTCTCTTGCTGCTGTACCCCCTTTCCCTGTGGCTGCTTTCAGTGGTGGGGGCATGATCCCTACATGTACCACTCGTGCAGGGTGTCAGAAGGAAAAGTGGTGATGCAAATATAAATTCAACATTTTCATCCGCTCACTGACAGCTTTGTGTGGGTGAAACTCCTCCTGGGGCTCTGAGTGATGTTTGGAGGTGGACTTTGGCTTCCGTTATATCCAGGGATGGGTCATAAAGGAGCTTTAGCAGAGGTGGTGGAACTGGGAATGTGTCTGCCCTCTCAAATGTTTGTGGAGGCAGGAAAAGGGGCTGGAGCAATTGCTGTGATGCAAGGCGGGTGCAGGCAGGTGCAGGTGGGAACTGTTCTCCTTTCCCTATCTGCTTTCACTCAGCCAATCATCGCAGCCAAGCTGGCTGGGGCGGGTGTCTGGGGGGGGGGGGCGGCGCAGGGCCCCCACCTGCCAGGAGAGGCTACTCATGTGACTGCAACCCAACCATCCAGCCACAGCAGGGCCTAGGGGAGACATTTGACCTGGTGGAGGGGCAGAAGCATATGCACCAGCGGGTGGGGTGGGGTGGGGACAGGGCACAGGCACCAGGGCAGGGGCAAGTGGAGGCAGGCTAAGGGCAAGCGGTGTCAGCGCCCCGTGTTCCCCTCACTACTCAGCAACTGGTGCCCTCTGTACTATCTGCCAAGGAACTGCCGTAAGAATGGCCAGGGTGCCCCTTCTCCGCCCAGAGCCAGCTACTGCCACTGAGCTCAGTAGCTCCCCTCACTCCTCTTCCTTTCCCTCCGCCTCCCCCCATTCAGAGCGAGCTTCTGCCGCCCCAACCCCGCCATCTCCCCTTTGGAATGTGAGCGAAGGGGATTTGTTAGAGGGTCGCAGCCAAGAAGGGCACCGAGAAGCACGTGATTCATCTTGAAACAATTCAGTGTGCCTCGATCTGTCACATGATCGACATTATACAAGCCTCCCGGCTCCCCCTGCTATTCAACCTCTTCTTTCAGGTCCGAGTGGGAGTGATACAGTTTAGCTCGACTCCCCAGCTGGAATTCCCCTTGGATTTGTATTTAAACAAGCAGGAAGTAAAGGAGAAAATCAAGAAGATTGTGTTCAGGTAAGTTCTCCTAGCCAGCCCTCTTCTTTTTTAGGGTATGCGTGTTTCCTGGCAAGGCCTGGTGTTCTGTGCTTGCCTCTGCTGACTAGGCAGTAGATTCTCTTCATAGCTCATCATCAGTGCCTGCTTATCAATTGTTGGGGTTACTATGGAGAGAGAGACACACTTTCATTCCCTGCTGGGTTGGCCAGTTAGAATGAAAATTGAATGTGGGACTCCCATGTGGCAGGGCAGAGGTCTGACACTAAAATGGCCTTTTGGTACGGTACATGATTACTTCAAAGTCCAAATGATTAGCTCCTTTAAGAGCATTACCTTGAATTTTTGTAGGTCCCCGTGAAACTTGAAGAGAAATGAGGAAGGACTGTAAATCTGACACAGTTAAAGGGACATGAGGATAAAGATGATGCACAGACTTTTAGGCACCCATGCCATATTGTTAACTGCATTTTGCACTTTATGCAGCTTGTTTGGTGTCTATAGTTGTCAGTTTCATTTCTGGTCCTTGTTTGCTATAGTATGGTGGTTGGGTTCCATTTTCACAGTCTTGTCAATCTAAGCTTTCAGAAATCATGATCAGGCCCCCAAAATTCGTGAGTTCACTTAAAAACCATGAGATTTTTATAAAGATAAGCATGAGGTTGGGTCTTAGAATCCTAGGGTTGGAAGAGGACTCATGAGGTCATCGAGTCCAACCATCTGCCCAAAGCAGGACCAATCCCAACTAAATCATCCCAGCCGGGGCTTTGTCAAGCCAGGACTTAAAAACCTCTTAGAATGGAGATTCCACCATCTTCCTAGGTAACCCATTCCAGTGCTTCACCACCCTCCTAGGGAAATAATTTTTCCTAATATCCAACCTAGACTTCCCCTACTGAGAATGGCCTCTCTCCATCCTCTTGGAACACCCCCCCCCCTCAGGTAGGTAAAGGTTGCTATCAAATCCCCCCTCACTCTTCTCCTCTGCAAACTAAATGAGCTCAAATACCTCAGCCTCTCCTCATAAGTCCTGTGCTGTAGCCCCCTAATCATTTTTGTTGTTTGTTTTCTGGCCTCTAGTACTTAGGGTTCATATTTTCAAGCTGTTCTCCCCAGTGACAAAGGGTAATAGGGAGGATCTGTCCCAACTGAAGTCAAAGGCAAAACTCCTAGGGCACGTCTACAGAGCAGGGCTAACGCCAAAATAAGCGATGCAACTTGAGCTCTGTCAGTTGCATAGGTTAAGTCGAAATAGCTTATTTCGGCTTTTGGCGCTATCTACACAGCAGGAAGACTGAGAGAGCTCTGCTCCTCTGACTTACTCCTCATACAATGAGGGTTACAGGAGTCGGAGTAAGAAGTCCTCCAGGTGGACATTATTTCTACATTATGTCGAAAGAACTGCTTGTGTGTAGACGCGGGCTATGTTATTCACTGCCCCGGGTGAAGAAAGGGACGTGGCCAAACTGCCGCGAGGGGTGGCTCAGCCAACATACGCCACTTCCGCTTCTGCAAGCGGAGACGACGCACGCGTAATGCTGTGCTACGCACCTTGCGGCAGCAGTGCGCGCTCGTGCCTAGACTCTTCCCTGCCCCCTCCCCCCCCGCCCCAGGCTCAGTCTCACATCTGCGGAGCACGCACAGTGAACAGGCCCCCTCCCCCCACAGGAAGCTGGCGCTGTCTCCAATCTTGCGGGGGCGCGATGCTGGATCACCAACACAGGGTCTCCGTTGCGGGTGGAGGGGAGCGCAGGGGAGCCTGTTCATTGCACGTGCCACTGAAAATCATCTTGCGTGCCACTTATGGCACATGTGCCAGATGTTGCCAACCCCTGCTGTAGGACATGGAGTTTCAAATGAAGCGAGATTTGGCTTCTGCCTCCCTCAGGCCTCTGAAAATTCTAGTCTAATGCTCTGTCTACACTAAGGAGCCTTATGCTATTATACCTATGTCAGTAGAAGTATGCTAGCATAGGCCCCTAGTGTAGACAGTGTACCCCAACAAAAGGACACCCCTTCCCCGAGCGTTAGCTACATCAATAGAAGCCCTGCTGCAACACACCCCTGACTGACACGGTTATGCCCACGTTACTTCCAAGTGTCGAATGAGCCTTAATCTGTAAAAGAAAATTGGAGCCCAAATCATCTCCTTTAAAAAAGAAGTCCTCATTTCATTTGTTTGTCTGGTAGAGCATGTTAGATTAAGCCCATGATGGGACAAATTTAAGAGGATCTCCTAGAGGTAGGGATGTGAATGGTTAACCAGTAGGCTAGTTAACCATAACGGGTGAGGCTTACCAGTTCCGGTTATCTGGCAGGTGCTGGAGCTGCTCCAGCCCACCGCTGGCAAGGGCTGCTCTGACAGGCAGGCTGGAGTAGCCCCTGTCTGTGGCAGGTCTGCCCCCCTTCTGGCCACAGGCAGGGGCTGCTCCAACTGGCTGTCCAGATCAGCCCTTGTACACAGCAAGGGGGACCACTCCAGCCCAGCCACAGCACATGGGGGCCAGTCCAACCCCGTGGGGCTAGAGCAGCTCCCCCCACTTGCACCCCTTTAATCAGTTAACCGGTTAAACATAATGTCATAATCAAACAAACAGGATTTTACATCCCTACTCACAGGCTGTAGAATTTCAGCAGAAAAGGCTTAAGGGTTAAAGGAGCAGCTCATTCACTAGGCAAAGTGTCTAAACTAATTCTGAATATGGCCCATAGTTTGCAGACAGACTCAGGATCCTCTTCAAGCGAACAAAATCTGTAGGGTTGTTTTTTTTTTTTTTTTCAGTGACAACTTAATTATACAGTCTAGAAAACCTTTTGTGTAATGTTCTGGGGGTAGTGTAGCAGAGAGACACGGGCTTCTCTTTGGCTGTTGTTTCACAGCCACTGAGAGCAGAGAAAATGAAACCCCATTAGATGCCTGGAATTTAGCTTGGCACTGAAAATGTGTTTTTAATGACGGCAGATGAATGTTGAACGATCTAACAGAATTAATCACTTTGCACATGACTGTTTCACCTAGTTTTAGATAAAAGGCTGAAATATAGGAATAAGCAAAATAGTTAGGGATGGGTTCCAGCTACCAGGTTGCCAAAAATAAGATTTCTGGCTGGGAGACTCTGAAAGTGAGCTCAGGAGTAAGGATATTATACTGCACCCCCCTGATAATCTTGTGATTTCTCCCCCCTTCCCACAACTCCTTTTTGCATCAGGACCCCTAAAATCACAAGGCTGTGAAATTTCAGATTTAAATAGCTGAAATCATGAAATTTATGATTTTTGAAATAATGAAATGTATGATTTTATGACTGTGAAATTGACCAGAATGGACCATGAATTTGTCAGGACTCTCCCAATGGGCATTCCCATTGCAGTGTCAAAATACCATGGCTGCCAAAATATTCGGTTGGTTGACACTTCACTGCAAATGCATTTCTAAGAGCTATGTTTATGGACCATTCTCTGAATTAGACATGGAGGAAAGAAGCACAGAAAGGGAGCAGAGCTGCGTGTGTCAGGTATTTCACTAGGGGTCATGCAACATGAGGTAAGTTCCCAGATCTGTTTGCATGACCTTTGTCCTCACATAACCGGCCCAGGTTTCAAGAGAGCTCATGGTCACACTTTCAAATACTTGGCACCTAATTTAGGGCCAGATTTTCATAAGAGACCATCATTTCTATGGACACCAAATAAGGGCCTGTTTCTAAGTGCTCGTGGCCAGATTGGGGAAAAAAACAAACAAAACCAGCTGAGATCTTCACCCCTTGGGCCTCCTTTGAAAATCTGACATTTGATCTCTCTGCCTTAAATCCTCACCTGTAAAATGGGAATAAATGTACTTCCTTTCCCTACTCCTCTCCTTTGCCTTGTCGATTTAGACTGGTGATGGGCAAATAGGCTCGTGAACAGGCTGCATGAGTGGCCCTCCTTCATCTCCGTGAGCCACAAGGCTGTCATAACCAAGATGGTCTCCCAGGATAGGGTAGTTTTGCTCACTGCGCTTGCATACCTAGAATTTGCAGAGGGTGCTGATTGAAGTGTTGCAGCACTTGGAGTGGATACAGAGGGAGTGCCTGGCTCTCAGTCCATGCTGGGTGCAATCAGCACATGCCTCACTTCAAATGCGTTTGCTTTACATATGTGGCACTTCAGTAAAACTGGTAGGGGACAAAACCTACATGGATGGAAGCCAGCGGAATCTGGCTACCCCGTGCATGGGCAACGGTAAACAGAATGTCTCGCAGGCCCCACGTAGAACCTCAATGGGCCACAGGTTGCCTGCCACTGCTTTAGACTATAACTCTCTGGCTATATGTTTGTACAGCACCTAGTCCAAAGGGATCCTGGTCTCTATATGCTACTGTCAGACTACTACTAATAATGTGATGAAACAATGTGCCATTGTTATAGCATGTCGGTGTCCAAGACAAAAATGAACAGAAGTTGATCATTTTTGCAGACTTCACAACCCTTCTCCAGTCAGGAAAGTGCCTGTAGCAGTGGCCAAGTGATTGAATTCTAAACCTGACTAGGATACTTGGTACTGCTTTATTTGCATATTAATACCCAGAATGCTTTTCCACCTTGGAGCTGTATCTACACAGCTGTGCTCTGCTATCTTGAGTCATAGTTGGCTTTTCGCCTCCTTTACCTTCCTAACAGCAACTTATTAAACCAGTGAGAAATCCAGGTGAACTGCTCTCCCTTCCTCACTTTGTTCAACATGAATTGGAGGGAACAGGAGGGAAGGAAAAGGAAGTTTAGCCAGAAACCTCTCCTCCCCCTTCCCCCCACCTCCCTTTCCTTCCATTTTCTCTTGCTTGTTTTAGAGGTGGGAGCACAGACACGGGGCTCGCGCTGAAATACATTCTTCGGAAAGGCTTCCCGGGTAGCAGAAATGCCTCTGTCCCTAAAATCCTGATCGTCCTCTCCGATGGGAAATCGCAAGGCAGTGTAGCAATGCTTGCTAAGCAGCTGAAGGACAGAGGCACCACAGTGTTTGCTGTGGGAGTCAAGTTTCCAAGGTAGGAAAATTGTCTTGTGCAGGGGGAGGGTGTACTGCTAACAGACTAGCCATTGCCTTTAGGATCCAGGTGGGCCAGAGCAAGGATTAGGGGTTTGTGGGGCCCTGGGCCAGAGCAAGTGGGAACCGCTCTCCATTCCCTCCATCCGCAAACCCCTCTGCCCCACCCCACCTTGTACCCATGTCAGGGAGAAAGATCGGCATGTAGGGGCTTCCTCTGCCTGCCCCGGTGCTCCTTCCAGGGGCCGGGGTTTCCCTTATCCCCTGGCAGGATCATCTGGTAGGCAGGGGGATCAGGCTTGTTTTTCCAGGGGCCACCCAACTGGCCAGAGCCCCTAGGCACAGGCCCCACTGGCCCAGTGGTCGATCCACCACTGCAAGTTGGCAAGGGGCAGTCACGGAGTTGGAGGTGCGATTTGGGAAGGGGTACCGGTGCTGAAGATGCTGCAGCAGCCGCCTCTGGCATGAGATGGTTTCCATCATAGGGGGCAGGGTTTACAGTTTTGTTCACTGGCCCTCAGCACCCCTGCTAAACAGACTGTCCCAGCACCCATGGGGGAGCTGTGGATGTGGAGCAGAAGGGCTGGTTTGTGAAAGGGGCGAGAGAGAGAAGGGGGGCTGGTCAGAGACGTGCTCTGTTCTGGGTCTGCAGCAATGTCGGGGTTTTGAAGAGATGATTTACCGGGTTCCTAGCACTTGCTGAGAGTGTGTGTTTGCTACTGCCCGCCCAGGAAATAATGCCGTGACTGCCGAGACTGGTCTGGCCCTGCCGTGCTGTGAGAATAACTAACTGGTCCTGTCCCTGCGCAGGTGGGAGGAGCTGCACACGCTGGCTAGTGACCCCACTGAGCAGCACGTGCTGTTTGCCGAACACGTGGCGGATGCTGCCAATGGCCTGTACAGCACCCTCACCAGCTCTGACATCTGCAGCGCTGTGTCTCCAGGTAACTCTGGCACCCCCTGGGGCGTGTTTGCTATTGACTACCCTCCCTTCCACTTCTGTAGCATCTCAAACCACTCATCGCACAAATCTTCCTCCAGACGACAACCAACTTTCTCTAGGGTCTGCCTAGGGAAATGTGTGAGAGAGAGGATGGTTTGGTGATCAGAATGGAGAGGGGTAACTAGTGGTGTCCCCCAAGGGTCGGTCCTAGGACCAATCCTGTTCAACTTATTCATAAATGATCTGGAGAAAGGGGTAAGCAGTGAGGTGGTAAAGTTTGCAGATGATACCAAACTGTTTAGGATAGTCAAGACAGAAGCAGACTGTGAGGGACTCCAAGAAGATCTCACCAAACTGAGTGATTGGGCAACAAAATGGCAAATGAAATTTAATGTGGATAAGTGTAAAGTAATGCACATCGGGAAAAATAACCCCAACTATACGTACAGTATGATGGGGGCTAATTTGGCTACGACAAATCAGGAAAGAGATCTTGGAGTTATCGTGGACAGTTCTCTGAAAACGTCCACACAGTGTGCAGCAGCGGTCAAAAAGGCAAATAGGATGCTAGGAATTATTAAAAAAGGGATAGAAAATAAGACCCAGAATATCTTACTGCCCCTGTATAAAACTATGGTACGCCCACATCTTGAATACTGTGTACAGATGTGGTGGTCTCACCTCAAAAAAGATATTTTGGCCTTGGAAAGGTTTCAGAAAAGGGCAACTAAAATGATTAGGGGTTTGGAACGGGTCCCATATGAGGAGAGGTTGGAGCGACTGGGACTTTTCAGTTTAGAAAAGAGGAGACTGAGGGGGGATATGATAGAGGTATATAAAATCATGAGTGGTGTGGAGAGGGCTGATAAAGAAAAGTTATTTATTAGTTCCCTAAATAGAAGAACTAGAGGACGCCAAATGAAATTAATGGGTAGCAGGTTCAAAACTAATAAAAGAAAGTTCTTCTTCACACAGCGTGTAGTCAGCCTGTGGAACTCCTTGCCAGAGGAGGCTGTGAAGGCTAGGGCTATAATAGAGTTTAAAGAGAAGCTAGATAATTTCATGGAGGTTAGGTCCATAAAAGGCTATTAGCCAGGGGATAAAATGGTGTCCTTGGCCTCTGTTTGTCAGAGGCTGGAGAGGGATGGCAGGAGACAAATCGCTTGATCGTTGTCTTCGGTCCACCCTCTCTGGGGCACCTGGTGCTGGCCACTGTCGGCAGACAGGATACTGGGCTAGATGGACCTTTGGTCTGACCCAGTACGGCCGTTCTTATGTTAGGGAACTCATCTAGATCTTAGAAGCCCTGAGTTGGAGTCCTTGCTCTGCCACAGTCTTACTGTGTGACATTGGCCAAGTCACTTTGTCTCTTCATGCCTCAGTTCCCCCATCTATAATGGGAATGATGCCTGCCTCAAAGGGGTGTTGAGGAGAAATACATTAAAGACTGCAAGGCTCTCAGATGTACAGGCATGGGGGCCATATAAACACTTAAGATAGAGGAGAGATGAAAATCCTCTTAAAAAAAACCCCACAAGTGAGCATGTAAAACACATTTCTTAATCCACCACTGGAAGGTGCTTAGATAGCACAGTGATGTGGGTGGTATAAGAAGCTATGTGAAACAGAACAACATGGATGGACTTGTGGTTACAGGAACGGTGCCAGAACAAAGCAGGTCAGAGAAGCTGTGCCCAGAAGTCCAGTAAAGGACTGACCTGCCCGCCAGCAGCATGTGACCTGTTTTGGGGCATCACCAAGGTTGTGGGAAAACTGCCATGAGCTCTCCTTGCTGGGCAATGAGACAAGCGGGCCTTGATGTGTGAGCACTATCCCAGCTGGTTCAGCTTCTTCTCCCAGACAGCTCCACTTGCCGACAAATGCCCTCTCTCTCCTATGTATGCTCTTTGTGCCAGGTTGCAAGATTGAATCTCACCCTTGTGAACGCAAGACGCTGGAGATGGTGAAAGAGCTGGCAGGGAGCTATATGTGTTGGAAAGGGTCAAAGAGACCAAATGCAGTGCATACGTCGCTCTGCCCATTTTACAGGTGAGTCAGCCAGCTTTCTCTCTCAAGTCAATAGTGCACACCAAATCGGAACACACACACATCTGTTGTTAGATTGGATGACCTGGGTTTATAATTTGCTGTAACTTTATATTACAATGGCACCTAGTGGCCACAGCTGAGGTTGGACCAGGCTCTGTGCGTAGATATAGTAAAAGGCGATCTGTGCCCTGAAGAACTTGCAATCTAAGCAAAAGGCGGGAGGGGACACTAAGGCAGAGCGACAAAGTGACTTACTCAAGTTCACCCAGTGGATCTGTGGTAAAGCCCAGGGGCAAAACCCGGATTCCCAGGCAGGTTCTCCAGCTACTTGACCATCCTGCCTGTTGTGTAAACAGCCTCATTTGTGTATTTCACACAATTCCTATTTGTGCAGCACTTGCTTTTATTCTATGCAATGAGGGGAACACGCCCCCAGTCAGCCCCTTTCACCTGCCCAGTGATTCTCTTTTCTGTATCGTTTTATGAAAAGCAATTCCATTCCAGGCACGTCCCATTTTCCTGGCACAACCAAACCCTTACCTTGCTTTAAGTTATGATCATTGGAAGCTGTATACTCAGTTTGGTGGTCCTAGCTCTTACCACTTAGGAGGAGTTCTTGAACAGACAATTAAATTGACTGACAGACAAACTCTCTAAAACATAGTTGACGAGTAGGTGAGGCCTGTTGTTGACTGGGCAAAGTCATTTTGCGTAGATTACACTTATAGGAAAGTTATATGTATCTAATAGAATTTTTTATTAATGTGCTTGAAAAAGGGAAGTAAGAGAACAGTTTTAAATTTGTAGGATTTCAACTTCAAACATTCTTCATTTTACTGAATAATTAACATACATAGTAAATTTGAATTAGAAACTCTTAAAGCTTCCATTTCTCTTTCCATAACTAATTTGAATTATTTTGTGATTTGTAACAGTAAAAATTTTCTTTGCACTAAAATGATAGTTGAATAGGTGACTCGATTTTAAATTTGTTAGTAAATATTTTAGGAACTCTAATCATAATAGTCATGCCCTTTTTTCCGATGAAAACCAAAAATAATTATTTAAGTCTTTCACCCAACATATTCCGGTGTAAAAAGTAGTTCATTCAGCTAATTTAAGTGGCAGGATTTTTTATGCAAAATTTGGTATCTGTACATAATCACGAACTATTACTTTATTTTGCACAAACAAACTCACTTCAAAATATATAAGACATAAAGAGATCTTGAAAAGGAAAGGTGGGGAGGATTGTTGGTGGTATCCCCCCCCCATTGGTTTTTATGCTTGAAATGCTGCTTTAGAAAACACTGCTTTAGAAAACACTGGGAAACAAATGGGATTGTGATATATACAAAGGAAGTGAAACTTGACTCATGGAGATGGGGATCTATTTTTATTCAGGCTGTTCAAAGTCTCAGATTTTATTTTATTTTTTTTAAAGAAACTCAAATGTCTTACAAACTGCTGGAAGGAAAAATCTGTTAAAGACCGAGCATCCTTTCCTCTTCCATGAGGGCTGAGAAATGCCACTCTAAACTTTTCTAAGGCCCCAATGAGTCCTCCAGAAAAAACTAGGGAAAAGTAAACTTGATGAGACTGGCATAAGGATTTTTTAAAAAATTAGGAATCCATACATCTTTCAAAACAAAACTTTCCTATTCTTTTGCAAGTTATAAACAAGCAAAAAGGACACACACTTAATCTATTTTTCTCTTTCATGTCACCTTTAAGATGAGAGACATGGTTTCAAAAGATGATCAATGAGCATTCACTCACTGATCTCATGTAGAAGGATTAGGGATCAAGAATTGCTTCCTGGTACAGTCCCATTAACTGGTAGAGTTACAGCTGGTTGGAAACCAATGTTTCCATTCCATGGGAAATTGCAACATTTCACAATTAGTTTTTATTCAGATTTGGAACAAAAACTGGATATTTCCCACAGCACAAAAAGTTAAAAAAAAAAAATCAAGGCAGAACCATTGAAACGTTTGGTATTATAAAAAGATATCAAATATTTTAATCCAGCAAATAAAATAGTAAATAGTCTAAACAAAGTGAACCAAAACGATAGGCAAACTGATTTGCTACAACTCTTTCACATCACATCACATCAAAAATGGATCTGTTCCCACAAAATGTTTCAATTTCGACTAAACTGCATTTCTGAGGGAAGACCAATTTGTTAAAAACTTTAACTAAATATAGCTTTAGGATTTGTCTTTCAAATGTCTTGTTAATCTTTTAATGCTTGGTCAGTCCACTTTCATATTTTGTATCAATCTTTCTATCTTAGTTGGAAAAGAGTCTTGATAAAACACCTGGCCAGATGCTACCGAACTACCTGCCCAGGTAGGATTCAATCTTTCTGAAATCTTGTTTACAATCTAAGGTGAAAAAGGTGAACTTAACTCGGGTGATTATTTTAAACCACATTCAGCTCCCCAGCATGGATCAGAAAAACAGGGATTATAGTTCGTAACGGGTATTAGTGAGAAGTTGGCCCTTTTTTTCCAGTCTTTCATTAATCACTAAAGAAAAGAGTGAAACTTCTTGTTTCACTCATATTCTTAACAAATCATTCTGTTGACTTAAACCCTTCACTCCTGGAGGGAGGTTTAAGTTAATCTCTAATCTGAAATTCTTCACATTTTTGTTTGCTGATAGAATTGCACTGTTCCCAAATTACTGTTCTCATCACCTGCACGAGCCAGCAAGAAACAGGTTCCAAGTTCGGGGATTGCTAGTGTGATGGATAGGCAGAGTGCTGGCCAGCACTCGGTGACTAAAGGGTTAAACTCAGGTAGCTAAGGGTGTTGGCAAGGGGCCAGAAGAACCAATGGGATATAGTGCCGACATTTAAATCCTGCTGCCCTTTCTCTTTGTGTGAGTTGTAAATTAAGGGCTGGAGTGAGCAAGAGATGGTAATCAGAATTACCGTGCCTACAAGGAATATTGGGCATGGGAGTAAACTGGGCCTTGAAGTACAGATCAGCACGGATCATGAGTAGAGAGAGGAATGTATGTTTAGTTGCGATCAGGGTATTTTTCTTTGGTTTGGTTAAGCTTCTCTGTGTAAAATCCATGTGCTCCCCCCCATTTGCTATCTTTGCTGTACTATGTTCTCTGTAGTCTAATTTGTTTCTCTCAGTTGCTCTGTAACACCTAACAACCAAGTATGCTTTATTAAGGATATCCTTTTGGTTTTTGTTAATAAAATCATCATTTTTAAGGTGATGATTTGATTCTTGTGTTCTAGAAGGCAACAGGTCTGTGCATGTGCCTGTCTAGCCTGAGAGGTCAGTTATCAAAGACACAGTTTGTTTTCTTTTTTTTTTTTTTCAAGCTCTCTTGTAATAGAAGAGCTTGGGGTACCCCCGGGAAAGGAATTCAAGTGTTCCTTCCTGGGTTTTTTTCAGGGTTCCTTAAAATCACTTGATGATGGCAGCCTATCTTCCAGAGCCAGTGGTTGACTGAGATGCCTGCAGCCACGTAATTTCAGCATCATTCATTTTAGAGGGAATCTGATACTTAGCAGTTGTATCTTGGTTTTGTGGTTGTGCAGAAATGGCTACTCTCATTGATTTACTAAGATTACAGACCACCCAGTGATTCAAATCCTGGAGTGACCTGAGTGCTTTGTTTTTCTTCAACGCCCTTTGAAAATACATCCTCATAATTTAAGTGCCCTGATTTGGAGGGGAAATGGAGATTATTCGGTCTAGCAAAGTTTGTATGGGCATGGAAGCAATGCAGAACATTCTGGTAGGATCTGAAAATGAAATGGATAGCTCCAGTCAGTGTAGAGTGTTGCATATTATGCTGGGGAGACACTTCATAAATAGAACTCAGGAGACGAAATATTGAGTGGCAGAGTTTTTGGACTGCTTGCATTCTCCATTTCTCATGGTAGCCTTTGAGCAAAGCGTGTTGTAAGCCGTACTCTAGAACCGTAAGTGCTGAATATGCACCATACGGATCTAATGGAATCTGAACAGAATGGGCCAGAGTCTCATCTCTGTGCCACTGGTGTGAATTTGGAGGAACCAAACTTGATTTTAATAGTTACTTCAGATTTACATCAGTGGAGCTACTGGAATGGAGTTACTCCAGCATTTCCCTGATGGAAGTGAGTTCACTCCCCAGCAGTTCAAATTGCAATGTGGCAAACCGCGCTTAGGAACGGACAGCATTGCAACATTGACACTGAAATGTAATGTGGTTTTACAAAACAGCATTTACCAAGAGCAGGCTTTTTCAAACAGTTGGGGCTGCCCAGGTCAAGAATGGGAGCATTCCAGTGTAAATAGGTTTCCTTTAAGAAATTGAGTTCTGCAATGCTATCAAATCAACTCAGACATGAGGACCTCGCTTAATTGTGCATTACTTGAATGGAGAAAATGTTCCTTGAGACCTTTCTGAGACACGAGAGAAAATTACCTTCCACGTGACCTAGAGTCCATCTGACTGCACAGACGCTCCAAACGCTTACGGCTACTCGGCTGTGTAGCGTGACTGTATTTTCTCTCTGAGCCCAACCTAGGCCCTCTCCTGCTCCTTGTCTGGTGCCTTTGCAGATCCCTGTGATTCCCAGCCCTGTCACAATGGAGGCACGTGCGTTCCAGAGGGATTAGAAAGCTACCGCTGTGTGTGTCCTGTTGGATTTGGAGGAGATGCCAGCTGTGGTATGTGGGTCTAAGTCTTATCTACTGCTGTGGTGTTAGCTCTTGGATCATCTGACTGCTGGGGAGGGACACAAGGGGGGCATAAGCCACATGTCCCCCATGTAACTCTTCCCTGTGTCACACTGAGCCCCAGGCAGGGGCGTACTTAAAGGATGCCATATTTCCAGGAGGGAGGGCCAGGACAGGCTGAGGCTGGGGGCAGGTGCAGGGCCAGATCCTTGCCCTGGGAGGCAGCCAGGACCCTGGGCAGGGGACCAGCAGTCTTGGCTCTCGACTCTAGCCCTACCCCCCAAGCATCTGGCCCTTTGTCCCTCCTCCCCCATGGCATTTGGGGGGCACATGTCCCTTGATTTTCACCCCCCCACACACACACATGCCTTCCTGTGACAGCCCTCGTCTAGAATTATAATGCAGGGAAGAAGGGATCATGCAATTTGCTGGATGGGGTTGGGGTTAACCCCCTGCTTTTTGAACCCCGACTACTCCAAGGACTAAGTCTGTTTGACACAGGGCTGTGAGGGACCGGGACTTGCTGCCTGGTGCTACCTGAACAGCTGATTATGGACATTCAGCTTTATCTCTTTCACTAGAGGATCATCCTACATTCGCGCTCCTCAGAGCCCTTGTGGCTTTAAGAAAGGATTCCCCTCAGTGGTGGCAATTGAGAGAGATTTTCTGTGAGGGGCAAATTCTAATCCTTGCTCCACCCCTCATAAGAACCCTGTTCTGATCCCTATGTGTCTTTTCCTACCTCTCTGCCCAGCAGGGACCCTGTGTCTCCCTCAGCTGGCGAGCATCCCCTCTCTTTTACCCCCACTCTGCATGTGCCTCTGCCACTGTGAGTCCATTCTCGGTGATCTCTGCACTCTTCCTTACAGGCACAGATTGCCCATGTGCAAGGTCACAACTCTGTTTGGCCGGGCCACTTCCCCATCGGTCAGGAGGGGCAGCCGGGTCAAATTTCAGTACTAGTTTAGTACAGGACCACTACATAGAAGTGGTCTAGCCATGCTGCTCCCCCCACATCCACCAAACTTGGCCGATGCAATTTTGATCCAATGCAAAAACCTGGGTGGGGTGGGAATATTCACAGCCTCCCCCAAGTAGGTATCACTGAGTCCCACTGTACTCAGAAGCCCCTTTGTATACAGAGTCCTAGGGGCTCTCTCCTTTCAGCATGCAGGGAGATCTGGAAGCAGGGCATGAAAAGTGGATCCATCAGCTGAAGGAGGGGGTTAGCTGAAGTACTTGTGCCTTGGCTCCCCACCCCTACCCTCCTCTCCCTCAGGTCCCTGCAGAACTTCCCTGCACATATGGGCCAGGAATTTCCAAAGGGATCAGTAATTCTGAGTGTTGAGAATCCTTAAAGGGGCCTGATTTTCAGAAAATGCAGTGAACCCACCCTCTGAAACTGTTAGCCCCTTAAGGCGTTTCAAATTGTACCAAAAGATCCCCCTAACCTTCCTGCTACATATTCCCCTGCCCCTAGAGGCTCTTGTGGCATCCTGAGACCTGATTCTCCTGTTGTCTAAAACCATGTTGCTCAGCCCATGGTTTTGTTTTCTTGACAGAGGAGCTCTGGGATGCATTCCCTTTTCCTTCTGATCATTGGGATTTCAGGAGACCCACATGATGTGCTTGCTTATTTTTTTGCATTCCATGCAGTGATTCCCTTCCTTTGCTTCCAGCACCGAAGCTGGGTCTGGAGTGCAGTGTGGATCTTCTTTTCCTGGTGGACAGTTCCTCTGGAACCACCATGGAGGGATTCCTGCGCTACAAGGCCTTCCTGAAGAGGTTCATTCAAGCAGTGTTGAGCGAAGACTCCCCAGCCAACGTCGGAGTGGCCCAGTACAGCAACGATGTCCAGATCTCTGTCAAAGCGGGCGAGTATAAGGAAGTGTCCGCTCTCCTGAGGAGTGTGGATGCCATGCTTTTCAGTGGACGGGGAACCTTAACCGGCAAAGCCCTTCAGTATGTTACACAGCATGGCTTTAAGAGTGCTCCGGCCTTCGCAGACGTTCATGACGATCTTCCACGTGTGGTTGTCTTGCTCACGGATTCAGAGGCTCAGGATCCTGTGGTAGAAGCAGCTAAATATGCCAGGGGCAGAGGGCTCTTCCTAATTGGTGTGGGCAGCGAGTTCTTAAGAGCGGAGCTGGATGACGTGACGGGAAATCCAGAGCAGACGATTGTCTATTCCAGCTCCCAGGATCTGTTCAACAAGGTCCCTGAACTGCAGAAGAAAATCTGCAGCGTAGACGGACATCAAGGTAAGGCCTTGCTATAGACCATGGTGCACTGATGAGGCCGCTGCTCAGGGATGTTCCCTATTTAAGAAATAGGGTGGTTAATAGAATGAATTTCAGCTCCCCCAACCATAATGATACATAATCCACTGATACTGATCCATGATCCAGAACACATCTACAGAGCATTGCCTGGACCTTGAGAGTTAGCTTGTGACAGTAGCCCTGGCAGCTGGGGAACATAAAGACTGTTGCTTCCTAGTGCGTTCAGAGGCCCAAATCACTCACAAAATGGTCAGGAGGCAATGTGGTCCACTCCTGCACCAACCCATAGAACTGGCTGGCTGGTGAGTAGGCTCGTGGAGTGTGTGTGTGGGGGGGAGCTAATATGTATCAAATACTATGTGCTGCTGAAAGGGACATGTTGCCACACGTTCACGCTCTATCTACAATGGGGATTAGCCCCTAAGGCATCCTCCCTTCTAGAGCTTTGTCTGGGGTGCTGCAACTTTGGTCTCCTCCACTCCCCTGGCCCTTGTGGTGTGGAAGCTGGTGAACTCTTCCGGTCGGTGCACCAAAGAATGCTCTGCAGTGACAGGATTTCACTCCCTTTTCTCTACTGGGAGGTGGGCTGGTAAAGCCGCACAGTTTCTGGAGAAAGTTGGTTGTCGTCTGGAGGAAGATTTGTGCGATGAGTGGTTTGAGATGCTTTCTGAGAGTCTGGTATTCCTTCAGTCAGTATGTCTGGGCCAAAGATGTCTACCTGGCTTCCCTGGTTTGTGTATCTTGGGAACATCCTTGAGGTGGGCTCATGGGAGATGAAGTTGTAGAGTTTCTCTTGTGGTTTGGGGAAGGTTTTGATGATATCCTTAAATTCCCAACTGAATTGTGTGATCATCTTTGAGTTCTTAATAGTAGGTGGTGCCGGAGAGTTGTCATTTGGCCTTATTAACATAGTCACTGCAAGTGAGAACTACAATGGTACCCCCATGTCTACTGGCTTGGTTGCTGTCTGGTGGTTGGGTTTCATGGATTGTATAGCCATTCTCTCGGCAGTGGAGAGAATGGGGTGGATGGAATTTTAAAAATTTCAGTCAATTTTTTTCCTGAAGAAATCAGTGTCAGTGATCAAGTATGTGGTTTCCCCCTCTGCGAGGTATCCAGTCAAATGATCCTTTTTTCCTTATGACTTTCAGTAGATACCTGGTAGGTGTGGATGGTGTCGTCATTGTTTCAAAAGATTCTTTGGGACAAGGTTGAAAAAATAATTCTTCTGGTTCTCCATGTGTTAGTATGGTGGGACAGAAATTTAACCCCTTGGAAAGTACAGATAATTTAATTCCACTTAAGGGTAGTCTAGATACATTGATAATGGTGGATTGTTGTATAGTGTCCATGTGTGGCTATTTGGGGCCTTGGTTTCTCCTGAGAGAGGTGTTCTGTGGCTTGTGGAGTTGTTGTAGTTGGTTCCCAATGCTTGTTTGTGCTGGATGGCTGTCATCAGGTTTTTTAAAGCAGTTTTGGATTTCTTACATGATCTCTGGGTAGATTTCCTTGGTTCCCTCCCCTCCCTTTCCTTCCAGTGTGTGGAAGTATGAGACAATTTCTTGTCTGAAGTGGTCCCTTCTGGAGTATGAGAGGTGCAGGAGATGGTTCCTCAGTTTTTCTGAAGTCCTTCTACAGTGCTGTTGAGCATATTTGGGGTATGTAGTGGTCAGAGGGTGAGAGATGGTGAGTCTTCTGGGGATGAGGTTTTGTTTCTTGCATTTGGTCAGGAAGCAGATGTTGCTGTTGTGTTTTCCTTCCTTTTTTCCCCATGTTGTGGTCTGTCCATTTCAGGTGACAAACTCTGTTCTCTTCCATTGTTGTTCTGCAAGCAACGTTGATAAGCGCCTGACAAGGAATGTACAAATAAATGAATCAGTGTGGCCTTCATCCCTGGTCACATGCATGTATCTCATCAGTAGGTGGAATCCCCGGGAGCTTAGTGACCTCGCTCTCTCTTAAATGAAGGCTCAACTCCTGAAACCTTACAAAGTTCCCCCTTGCCACAGTGACTTTTGCCGGGATGAAAGGGCAGGGGCTTTGGCTCAAAGCCGTGTGACAAGTGAAAAGAAACGAGAATTATAACCCAATGCAGCGGTGCTTGTGTTGATTGTGTAGCTGTGGTTTATCTTTTCTAGCTGCTCGGTACGAAGGGGCTGTAAGTTGCAATAATAATGAATTGTAAATTGCAATCTGCCCTTTCACAGAATGCTGCCATGCATTACCGCTCAGTAACGATGGGTTTGCCAAGAGCAGGCCCGAGGTGGTTCTCTGGCTTTGCTCAGTCGGTAACAGCTATATTCTGAAAGGCTTAACGTTGGCTCTTCTTTCAGGCTGCCAGTCCCAGTCTCTGGATCTGGTTTTCGCACTGGATGCCTCCTCTGGAGTTGGCAGGGCGAACTTTCTGCAGCTGAGGAACTTGGTCAGCAGCACCTCTCTGCAGTTCAATGTCAATCGGGATGTCACCCAGATAGGCCTGGTGGTCTACAGCACCAGGGCTCGCACGGCATTTGCCCTGGATGCGCACGTCACCCGTGTGGCTCTCCTTCAAGCCATCAATCAGGTGCCTTTCCTCGGTGGGTTGGCCTCCATGGGCAGAGCCTTGCTGCATATTCATGACTATGTTATGACTGTGCCCAAGGGGGCGAGACCTGGGGTGAGCAAAGCCGTGGTGGTGATCACAGCCGGGGGCGGCACCGAGGACGCGATTGTCCCAGCTCAGCAGCTGCGGAGCCATGGCGTGTCGGTATTTATCGTTGGGATCGGGGCCGTGCGGAGGGACACGCTGCTGAGGATTGCTGGGTCTCCCAGCTACCTGATACACGTTTCCTCTTACGACGATCTGCACAATTACAAAGACTTTATCATTGAACGACTGTGTGAAGGTAAGATGGCTTGTGGCTTCCTGTTCTCAGGTGCCATTAACTGCACCCGGAAACCAGCTGTTAGAAGCCTTATCAAGCAGACCCGTGTGAGGATCTCACTGAGGCCCAGTCTGTTAGGTTTGGTTTGGCTAGTTTGCCAGCTGCGGCTGCCTGTTGCAATCGTATCTGGGTTAAATCAGCTTTGCACTGTGCATTAGAGGTGCAAGAGAGTTGAAATCCAGCTTTAAATGAGTAGGATGTCTCATACAACACATGTTGCAAAGTATCCAAGTAGTCCAAGCAGCTGCTGATGAGTTCCTTACGGGCTGCAGAGAAAGTTCTCACACCTGATTGTGTAGTTTATCTAGCCTAGCAGGCTTTGGCGAGCTCCGAATCCAGATCTGACACTATTTTGAATCTGATCTGATGCTTGGCCGTCTTACTGTCGCCTGTCCCTTTGTAGCTCACGGCTGACTTGCTTGCCCTTATAGTCGCTGGCCACTAGCAATCCATGGCAATTTTAGGCCAAACATTTAGGTGGGGCGACTGTAAACGTTGCAAGTGTTCTGCTAGGGCTGGCCGGTGCTGCTGTCTGAGGACTGGCGTGCGCACAGCCTGGGCCACTGGACAAGGGGCTAGTCCATTAAATGAAGAGCCTTCTATGCACATTTACTTTCCTCAATATTTTTTCTCATTTTTCTGAAGAGGGGGTGTTTTTAAAGGTTATTTCTTTGTACTTTCTTATGAGATGTCCAGGGAAGTGCAAAGATAATGACGCAGGTAGATCAAAAGAGCTAGAGGGGCTTTTATTAAGTGGGAAGAATACAGGGGATTACTGTAGTTTATTTCTAAGAACATACACAGTTACTTGAGGTGTACACACGTGTGTTTAGTGCCCTTGGCTGCTTAGGCACACAGCCCTATTGGACTGATTTTAAGGCCTGATCCCACAAGGTGCTAAGCAGGTGAATAGTGCTGCTGTTGGGAGCTACTCAGCAACCTGCCCTTCTATGGCATACATTTATACGTGTGAAGTTCAATTTATCTGCGTGTCACTTTGCTGTTTTATAGTGCAGCCCCTGTTGCCAATATAGGCAAATCCAGTGCATTGGCCTCTGCAGAGGTATTTATCCTCTGAATAAACAATGGAAAATCAGGGCATTTAAGCAGGATGGGTGGTCTTGACTTCAGGATACGCAACTGGGACTTGAGAGAAGTGAGCTCAGTTACTACTGCTGCCACAGATGTCTAGTGCGATCTTGGCAGAGGTACCTTGTTTTCCCTGTGCCTTAGTTACTTGTCTGTAATTCTTCCCTGAAGGGATGTGAAGGCCACTAAATCTTGACTACTCAGCAGGTGTTCAGTTACTACTGGGTTAGAACAGTGTTCCCTGTAAGCTGTGCACTTCTGTGCCCGCTCAGAAGAAATTCAGAGGCTGCCCAGCTGATTAGCAGAGTGCCCATAGCTAGGCTTTGGGTTGCTATTGGTGGTGCACATTCGCACATGCCTCGGTGCACATAAAAATTATTCCATAATTAGAAAAGATTAGAGGGGACATGGGATGGGAGCCATATAAGCACTTAGCCAAAAATAGCACTTCTAAACACAGTAACCACTTGAAAGGCCATGCCTTTCAATAGATGGGAAATGGTTCTACTGGGTATTTCCAGTGCAGGAAGGAATGAAGAACCTTTTTAAAGTGCTGTCTTGGCTAAGAGAGATGGCAGATGTGCTCATGTTTTATGAGCAGATCAAGTCAAGCTGAAATGGTATTACACTCCACTTGGAAGGCGGTTAGGCTGAAATGATGATAGATGGATTGAGAAACATTATGTAATTGTCTGAAAGCCTCCAAAATCAAAAGAGCCCTGGCTAATCCAAGTTTCATCTTCAGAGGCACTTGCCTTCATCCAAAATAGGGGAGAGTGTTTAAAACTGGCCCGTCAGAAAGTTATACATGGGCTACAAATACCGAATAGCCAGCTCCTCTTGGAAGGGTCAGTGCTTTCTGTTCACCAAGCAGAGTCTTTAGGAGTGTATTGCTGGTATTAAATTGATGTAGGTCAAACACTAATTAATGCTTTGGGGAAAGAGGAAAAAAAGGACTGTCAAATCCTCTCCAGCTTTACTAATGGGGGAGAGAAGGGAATGTGATGATGCAGAGAGAAATTCTTAAATAGGTGGGGGTATGGCAGGACTGATCAGCTTTATGGTAAATCACTAGCATACAGGGGTGGGTGGAGTGGAAAACCTATTGCACTAGATGTTTGGGATCCCTGCTGTGAAATAAGGGATCTCTTTCTCTGCATGAGCTAAGTATGTATATTGCTTTCCTGGCCCTTAGGGGCAGCTCATTGAGTTCAGTGGGAGTTTGCCTAAGTAAAGACGTCAGTGTTTGACCCAGAGTGTAGGTGTCTCACTGAGGGACTTCAAGCCCTTAGATGAAAGAATGCCCAACAAGACGAGTGAGTTGTGCTTCCCCCATTGAAGAAATGGAATGGCTTACGTTCCTAATAGGAAAAGGAATACTTGAACTGGCTGGTATATAGCGAAACAATTGGTACTCAGGGCATGGCTAATTTTCTGTTTGTACATGAGAGCAAACTACTGGGCATTCCTGCAATTAAAACTACATCCTGTGGATTGAGACAACATGGAAACCTTCTGCAGTGTCCTCCCAGCCCAGAGTCTAGGATATTTACACTCTGCAGCTTGTAACAGTGCAAGCTTCAATACCTCATCCGCTCCTTCTATTCACTCAGTTGCCCTTTAAAGAAAGAAGACTGGGAAAGTTGAGCATTCCTCAGGAATTAACACCACAGAAGAGTGAAGTTTGACTGTGGGTCTGTAGCAGAGTGGTAGTCATTTGGTCCCTGCTAGAGACACAAAGTGGGTGAGACAACATTTCTTCTCACCCCATGTAGCCCCCCCCCCAAAAAAAAAAAATTACTTCACCCACCTAGTCCTTTTGATTCAGGGTGGCAGAGTACAGGGTGGCCTTAAAGTGCCCCTTCTCCACAGCTGCTTAATGTTAGAGACAGACCTCCAGAAAGACAGCTGCAGGGTGATCATGAATCAGTGTACGGTTATGCTGCTAGGGCATAGCACTTAGAAACAAGGGGGAATCCTGAACTCTTTGTGCAATTTCAATAGCTGTTGATGTACCGGTGAGAAATATGCATTAGGGTGACATTCTCCAATCCTCAGAGAAGTTGGTAGGACTTTTACGTGACTTAAATTCCATTTTACTCTAGGAATTTTGCTTATGTGTTGACTAGCCCTTGGTGGGGGAAGTGTCAATGATTACCCAGCAGGAACACAGCATTTCCTGAAGCTGAATTGCAGCTGTTATGCATCTGTGTGGGTAGCTGTTGTTTGTTGCGCACAGGCTGGGAACAAGGACAGTATAACAGACAAAAATCTGTTGTTTCAACTTCTGCTTAAAGCTGGAGACATAACAACAGAGCTAGAGATCATATGGTGATTGCAAAAGGCAGGAAAATCACATACTTGTATCATCACAACCCGTGAAAGATAGGTTGGATCAAAGACGAATGTTTTCAGTGCACTCCTTGACCCCAGCTTGGAGAAATGGAGCCGATCAGTGAAGTGTTCAGTGTAAAACTTAAATAATGGTCATAGTTCATAGACACTGGTAGTGGAATCCTGATGTGAATCTTCTGCTAATGGACAGCTGGACAGTAGAAATGCTCATAGTATCTGCTATAATAGATATTTTGTGTGGCTGTGTGCTTGTGTAGGGTAACTTCACCATGGCCATTTGGTTCTTCCTAATGAAAATGCAGGTTGAATACTGGAGTTTTCGGTTTCATAAGCTTAGCCTCTCCTCACTTAAGCTAAAAGAGACTCTCCAATGGCTGCTAATGCCGTAGTTGTTACTAATTTATATTTATTGTGATGGTGCCCAAGCACCAACCAAAAATTGTGCCCCGTAATGCAAGGCCCAGTACAAATACAGAGCTAGTGGAGGACCCCTGCCCAAAAGAGCTTACTGTCTAAATGGAGAAGACCAATGCAGAGCGAGGGAAAGGGGGGCATATGCTGTGGGATTGAGTTGTTCTTATTCCACCCCAACAAGGGCAAAGAGTACACGTGTGCTAACCAGTCCATTGCAGTGTTTTGCATTACCCTGGAGAGTTCATGAAGGGGATCCCAAGTGTCTCTGACAACTATTTAGACACAATCAAAATAGAGAATAGCATGCAAATGAGCCACTTTTTATGAGAGAGGAACTGACTTTATTCTCCTTACCAGGCACCCCAACCGGGAGAACAAAAGGGAAGTTTGTTCAAAAACCCACATTCCATACCACTTAATAGTTTAGCTGAGGAAATTCACATGCTTTCAAACGCTATTGCAGAAATGCCAGTTATAGTACAAGAAGATTCTTCTAAGTTGCTGCTGCTTAGCCTTGTATACATATAGCAAAATGGCATGAAATGTGCTCAGTGTTGCATGCTGACAGCTGTAGCCTGCAATATTAGGAGAGCATGTTGTTCTATCTCACACACACACTTTCCTCCTTCAACTCCCCCTTAAAAACCTGTTGCTTCAGAAATCTTTCCCACCTTGTCTTCCACCAATAATCTCGTCACTTTTTTTTTTTTTTAATCAAAGTTGCTGTCCTGTGTCTTGTCTGGTTTGTCGCAGGGCTTGCACGCCAGCTCTGAGCTCCGTGCTAATGGATCTGAGTGCGGGATTGGGGCTTTCAGTTTGTAAGTTATTTGTGACAAGAAACATGTCATACCCCACAAAACACAGTAACTGTTAGTGGATCTGATACCCTTGTGCGGACGGGAGCCATGTCAGGCTCTTAATCAGAACAGCTAGTAAAGAAAATCCTCTTCCCTGACCTTTGCTAGAGTTTAACGAATGGTGTTTTGCTATTACAATGTACGACTGGGATCTCTGCCATTCGGCTATTTTATTTCCGTCCTCGTCTTCCTGGAAATCCAAATGACTTTGCTATTGTGCCAAAGAGCTCATGCCGGAAGTGGGTTTGAGCAGTTAATATTCTGTGCTATGCCAGATCCCACCATTCTGTTTGTGTTTTGTCTGTTACAGAGGCTAAAAGTCCAGTGAACCTGTGCAACCCTAACCCGTGCATGAATGAGGGCATGTGCATTCTCAGGGATGGAAGCTACCGGTGTGAATGCCCAGGCTGGGAAGGGCCGCACTGTGAAAGCAGTAAGGCTCGTGGAACAGTAATCAGTCAGTGAATTTCAGGGCAGGTTGAGGCTTACACGTTTTCAGAGGGTTGAAAGCAGGGGTGGGCAATAAGTTGTGATGGGGGCCGCGCCAAGATTTTGGTAAGTAGTCAAGGGCTCCACTTTTCTGTGGAAGGGATGTGGGGTCTGGGAGGGAGGTTGGGTGCAGAAGGGAGCTTGGGGTAGGAGCCTGGGGTGTAGGAGGGAGTGTGGGGTCTGAAAGGGAGTTTGAGTGAAGGAGGGGGTTGTGACCTGGGACAGAGGATTGGGGTGTAGAGTCCAGAAGGGAGTATGGGTGCAGGAGAGGATTCTACCCTGGGGGAGGGATGTGGGAGAGGATGCATGATCTGGGAGGGGGTGGGGTACCAGATGCAGGCTCTGGCCAGGAGGTGCTTACCTAAGCAGCTCCCAGCCAGCAGCCCTGCAGGACTCTCAAGCAGGCTTCTGTGCTTGCCAGCAGCCCCAGACTGCTCAAAGCGGCTGGCTGTTCTCTGTGGCTCTCTGTGCTGTGGGGAGCAGGGAAAGGAGGCTTTGTGCACTGTCCCACCCCAGCACAATTTCTCAGCTCCCATTGGCCAGCTCCAAGCAGGAAATTGTAGGGTACAGATGGCTCCACACTGTCCAATATTTGTAGGTATGGCCCCCATTGCTCCTGTTGGCTATGCTTCTTGGCCAATGGGAGCGATGAGGCCTCTGAATTAAGTGTTCTGCTCAAGGTCACATGTTTTAGCAGAGGCAGGAACAGAACCCAGACATCCTGACTTTCACCTCACAGTATCTGACCTCATTCAGGCTACTTCCACCACAGCATGTGCCTCTTTGTGCTGGATATGCACAAAGAATTGAGTGTTGATTTTGCATTGGGAAATCATCTTATTTCAACATTTATTTATTTTTGTCACAGGGATTTTAAGGGGCGAGTCTTCAAGATCACCAGTCCCTCCCACCAACTTTCCCATGCAATGGAATCCAAGTGGTTTGCGGCAGCTTAACAGAGCTTTCCGACACTCAAGAAGGCAGGTTCAGCTGGGACACTGAGACGGGAGGTGTCACTGCACGGTTCTCCCTTCGCTAAAGTTTGCTTACCGCCATTACCATACGAGAAGATCTAGCAAGCAACCACCAGGTATTTCAATGAATGATGTAGCACAGAGACTGAACTCTCTCTCCAAGGTCACACACGACTCCCGCTGGGCTTATCAGCAGTCAATATTTTTTTCTTTTTGCAATAATATTTTGTGTATTTTAAATATTTATTATTGACCGTTTTGCTTTTCTACTCCCAAGATTTGAGTGTATTTTGTATGTTGTTTGAAAGAGCTTGTGAATTGGCAGCAGACTGTTAGATCAGGTTGGAGTAATTCTGGAGTTCAGGCAGAAAGGGGTTAACATATATAATGTATCCGTAAAAGGAACTAGATAAAGTGCAGATTTGTAACCGCGAGAGTAAATAACCATCAAAACCACAGACCAGCGGATGTGGAGGACTCTCACTTGAAACCTGTAAATCAAGCCTGGGTGACTTCCTAAAAGAGGCGCTCTAACTCAACCAGAAATTATGAGCTAGATGGAAAAAATAGGGAGTGAAGTTCTATGGCCCCTTATAAAGGAGGTCAGATGGGGGTCCCTCTGGGAAATAAAATGTTAGCCTCTACATACTATCGTGATGGTTGTACAAACAAAGTCCTCAGCCAGTAAATCAGTTCAGCTCCATCAGGCTGGCTGGAATTTACACATACTCTTTACCAGCCCCAGTTAAACATTCCTACAGCTGTAGTCACTACAATGAATTATTGGATAAACGCAGGAAGGCGCACATGAAAGTGAGAGCTAGGGAAGGCCTTTGATTTCCTTATGCCAAACACAGCAGTGTTCCTTTGCTTAGCTCTTTTCTTTGTGTTAGTTTGAGTGGTGTTCTTTGTTTTAATGGGCATTTTTATTAGCGGCATTATTTTTGTTACAAGGGGCCTTAACTTGGACCATTGTAGTAAATGTCTCCAAATGGACCACTCTAAAATGGAGTTACAGCAGTTAATATGTATGCTGCTATATTTAAGAGATGAGCTTAGTTATTTGAGTCCTAGAGATCAGGGTCGTTTACTTAGATAAATCTATCAGTAGGTGATACCTGAAAAATGACTTGTTTAAAACCTAGAGATGAGTAGCCCAAACACGGTGGGGAGGACAGATTCTGGGATAAGCTAAGCATCTGAGTCTACGGAATTGTTTTTCAGGAAAATGATACCATGTGGGGCCCTATCCTGCCTGCCTCAGTCATACAAAACTGTCACTGGGAAATCTGGGGGATTGTCTGCATCAGCTGTACGACACATGCAGCGTTGTGAGGGTTCCATAACTGGTTACAAATGGGTCGCACTGTAGGCGCTACACCTGGTTGCAACCTGGTTGCTATGCTGACTTTAATGATGCCTTCTGCCTCCATCAGCTCCTTTTGGCCAAACTCTTTCTCCCACTTGCTCTGCTCTTGCTTGTTAGCCTCCCTTCTTTGCCCCTACGTCCTTGCTGATTTTGCTCCATCATTTTCTCTCTTATTCCTTCTCTCTGGCTCCTCCAGGCCACTGCCAGGTTCCCTTTGAGGGCTGTGGATGCTCATCCCTTGGCTTTACCAGGAAGCTCTACCCTCCCTTTCACGTCTTTAAGGATCATCTCTGTAAAACTGGCCCCCTTGAAATACCTCAGTGATGAGCCAGGGGATAGGAACCTAAAGTGGCAGAACTTCTGGCTCCCTTAGTGGCTTTAAGCTGATCACTCCTCACCCCGCAGCTTAGCAGTCGTGGTTGCTTTATATGGGGCAGGAGAAGCTGGACCATAACTTTTATAGGAGTTGCATATGCACCTCCAAGGAACAAAATCTGGCCCCATGCTACACCTCTCAGAGGGTGTCGCTCAATGGCTTATGAGATCAGTTTGCCTGTGCAGCTGTTAAAGTGACACTATTGCTCTCCTGGGGCTATTTAACAGTTCTGTGCTGCTGCTGTTAACTGCTTTCTCCACGGAGCCCATCGCCCTGGGAGAGAACGAAAGCAGAGACTCCGGTTCTGCTGCAGCCATACCACAGCCAGCCAGATTAACGGCAAAGAGAAGAAAATCCCCTTCATCCAAGTGACTCGGCCCCTTGTTTTACTAGTCACACAGCTGTACAAAAAGACACGCTGATTATTTCACAGGATCACTGGTGAAAGGATAATGGTCTAAACCACTCATGGAGATTAAAGCTAGCCCTGAAACAGCAGCAATGCTATTTTATGCCTTTTGCTGGAAAAAAAAAAATCAAGGAGATTTTCCACTTAGCTTCTGCTCAGACTTCTGTGTAGGCCATCCTTCAGCTTCAGTGCCTGAGGTGAGAAGAAATAGAAGTGTGACTGCAGGTCTGACATTTGAAGCAGAAAAGGGGCTCTAACCCTTTTCCTTTATTTATTCCTGGCGTGGCTGCTGGTTTTTGTGTTGCTTATGTGAAGGTGTCGGTGGGTTCTGCTATGGAAGGAATGGGCTGCATGGGTCTCTGTTACATCCACACACACAGTTTGTATTTTACCGAGTAGAACATCTGGGGACCTGGTTCCGCTTTCAGCCAAATTCTGCTCTGCAAATATTCTCCGTCTTCTTACAGTCCCTGCATTGTTTGTTAGGTTAGAGAGACTCTTCTCTTACCCCTTCTGCCCTGCTTCACTGTAATATTTACAATATTCTGGCATTTTCTGCTAAATATTTTGTCTAACAGGTGCACTAGTTAAACTTTCCCTGGCTCTTTCACTGTCTTTTGGCAGCTTGCTTTTCACACAGAGTTGGCTCTTCCTCCGTTAACTTTTGGGCGGCACACGGCTTCTTTAAGCACAGCCTGCTTTCTTAGCAGTACAGAGGTATTGACAATATATTCCACGTACCTGTGTTGCATACAGAGGTAATCGGTATAGATCGAATGAACCCTTTGGCTTGGCTATACGCCTGTATTGTACAACTGTAACCTGCGTGTGTATTTCCTTTAATATACTGTGAATATGAATATCTGAAGCTCATGAGTTTGACTGGGATAAGACTGTGAGTGGAGCAGAGGCCTGGCAAGACCAAGGATTTTTCCCCAGTGAATTTGCTTCATTTAAAATCTGAGTGGGCAAACTGGTCTGGATAAAACCACAGCCTCGAAGCTTAGTGGTACAGGAACCATTTGTTGTTGTGGATACACAAAGGCTGTGTCTAGACTGGCAAGTTTTTGTGCAAAAGCGGCTGCTTTTGCGCAAAAACTTGCCAGCTGTCTACACTGGCCGCTTCAATTTGCGCAAGAACACTGACGATCTAATGTATGATCGTCAGTGTTCTTGCGCAAATACAATGACGCTCCCGCTCGGGAAAAAGCCCTCTTGCGCAAATGCTTTTGTGCAAGAGGGCCAGTGTAGACAGGTGGTAACTGTTTTGCGCAAAAAAGCCCCAATGGTGAAAATGGCGATCGGGGCTTTCTTGTGCAAAACTGTGTCTAGATTGGCACGGATGCTTTTCCGCAAAAAGTGCTTTTGCACAAAAGCATCTGTGCCAATCTAGACGCTGTTTCCGCAAATGCTTTTAACTGAAAAACTTTTCCGTTAAAAGCATTTGCGGAAAATCATGCCAGTCTAGACGCAGCCAAAGTGTCTAATGGAATAAACTGAGATCTCTCGTTGGGACCCTCGGTGCTGCCCCAGTACAGAGAATGGTGATCTGCAAGATGATGGGTCTTTGCTTGAGCTTTCCAAGGGAGCTATGAAAAATGAGGTGCCCATCTACACAGGGGCCCCGAGTAAGGTTGCAGAGACAAGTTTAATTCTGGCATGTCCTACCTTTTGCATGCTTGGCTTTGGCTCCTTACAAATGCTTTTTATGTCCATTGTTTTGGTGGGTGATAGGTATAGAATACAGCAGAAAACTAACAGCCTGCAAGGAGTACAAAAGGGGAGTGCTACCCACCTCATCAGCTGTCTCGGTTGGTGGACGATGACATTCCTGGCCAGCTACGAAGGCTACATGACATCGGGGAAATGGGCTGATAATGGAGACAAGGGCACGCCTGATAGGACTTGGGAGACCTACATTCAATTTCTGACGCTGATACTGGGCAGGTGGATGCCCTGGGGCATGTACCTTCACCTCTTCGTGCCTCTTTAAAATGGGGATAATGACACAGACCTTTGGAACCAGTTTTGAAATCTACTGATGCTGTATAAGTGCTGGCTACCTGGAGTGAAGGAATCCTGACTCACTGAGTCAAATTCATCCCCGGTATAAGTTCAGGGAAGCCCCCACTTGGCTTTTTTTAATTGGCTCCCTACACTTTAGAAGAGCTATCTGATAATGGCTGAACCACAGAAATATGCAATAGGGCTAAGCACCCACAATCCGAGACATCTGTCCATAGGATGGTTCAGTGCAGCTGCCCCCATGCCCCATGTTTTGGGGGACCCCGTGGTGGCCACCTCTATTATCCTATGGATGGATCCTTAATGAGAGTGTTTTAGCACAAAAGAAAGCACATGTGGGGTCTGGCCCCTGCTGTGTTCTAGGCTATGAGACAGCTAGGAAAAGGGGGGAAAAATATTGTTCGGGGGGGGGAGCATAATCTGGCAAATTTTAGTTAGAGTGGAGGCGGCTCAGAACTTACACATGGTCTTTTTTTAAAAGTCACTCCTGGAGCCTGGTTTTAAGTGCTTGATGGGAAGTTTAGCCCCTAAAGATTGCAAGATTGTTCTGACTTTGCACAGTTACCAAGCAGAGAGAGGGAAGAAAGTTCAGCAAAATTGTTGGTAAAGTAAAATCTGTCGGGAGAAAAACAAGAGCTTTTTCTAGAGAGGAAAATGCCAATTTTTCACAGGGAGTAATTGGAAGTTTGGGAACTAAATAATGGAAACCAGGAATTATGCTATCTCTGTAGGATGATCCCTGTGTTGACTTGAGTGGTAGAGCCTGATCTCATGTAATAAATTGGGGTGTAAATGCCATACATTTCATCCTCTTTAGCTTTATTTCCCCTGAGCCAGCTTTTAAAACAAGTAAAATCTTGCTCTTTTACAACTCCCAAATCTGTATTTTCAGTTTTAGTGCTAGGCACTTCTGTCTTTAACAGCCCTATTGCTTCCTCAGGAGACGTGAAAAGTAGCTGGTTTTATTGCCGTTTTCTTTGGTTGCTCTCCTGTTACAAGGTGTCTGGCCATTGCAGTGTGAGAGGTATTGTTGTGACCAGTAACTGGCATGAGAATTTTGAAGACCTACTTTGAGATGAGTTGTTAACCTGTAAAAATCACCAATATTGGGCCAGTTCCTACTGGTGCCTTAATCAGATTTTGCATGGAATTTGGGTTTGTGTGAAGACGGACTTTATCCTACACAATGTATTTAGCTTGTTTTAAACTAAGCCTTAAACAATATGCAAGAATAAAGTGGAGGAACTTGTCCCAAACAATTTCCATCGATATTTGAACTAGGGATGTTAAATATTGGTTAATTGAATAGTCAATTAACCTCATGAATTCTTATTGGTTACTCGACTATTCTGTAGTCCCTGGGGGTGGGACTGGCAGCCAGTGTGCTCTGGCCCCACTCCCGAGGAGCCTCCTGCCACTCCACGCTGCTGCCTCTGTATCAGAGGGAGCAGCATGGGGTGGCAAGCGGGAGCTGGTCTGTGAAGGGAGCCAGTTTAAAAACCAGCTATCCTTGCGGACCAGCTGCCTGTCACCCTGTGCTGCTGCCTTTGATACAGAGGCAGCTGCATGGGGTGGTGGCAGTCCCTGTCTGGGGCTGGGGCCAACTCTGAGCTCCTGGACCTGGCATGAGCCAGGACTGAGTCAGGCTGCTTGCTCTTCCAGCTCCTAATACATTTTAAATGTAGAGCCGCAGCAGAGTTATGTCTCAGACCTGGTGCAAGCCGGGACTGAGCTGGGCTACTAGCCAGCCTGCTAAAAAATGTATTGGCGGGGGTGAGGGGGGAATGCATGTCGTCTATAGCATTAACCAATAACCTTTTGCTTATTTGTTAATTGACTACACTATTACATCCCTAATTTGAGCCCACAATTTTCTAAAATGGGAATTTGAACTTAGACTCCGAAGATCTCTCTCTATTCTTATGAGTAAGTGGCCAGATTTTCAGTAGTGCTGAGCAGACAGCTGCTCTGATTTGTTTACGTCTAACTGCTGGCTGTCCAGTAGTCTGCCATATTAGTCAGCTTTAGCCAGCCCCATTGACCTCAGTGGGTATTAGATCAGGGTCCCAATGTACAAAGATGATGGACAAATGGCTGTATAGACACTACATGTGCATGTTGGTTCAAGCTCTTGGGGGCCAGAACTAGCAGGGCTGACAGCCTCGCTGGGCCCCTGGGCAGGGTGGTGGCCTGCTCTGTGCCCTGGAAGGGGTAGGACTTCGAGCAGAAGGGGTGGGGCTGGAGGCAGCCAGACCTCCGCGCTGGCCTGGACCATGACATGGCCGCCCCTCCCCTCCACAGTCCTCAGTGCAGCTTGGAGTGCACCCCATCCAGCAGCGATTTAAAGGGCTTAGGACTCCAGACACTGCCACCACTGCCCTTTTGTATTGCTGGGCCCTGGGGCAATTGCCCCTCCCCCCGTTGGTGACTCTGGCCAGAACCATACTGTGTGTGCAGCATCAGAGCTTGTTGGCTGTCTTTAGGCACCTTTGTAATAATGATCCTGTATGAAATTCTGTTTGGGATTTTCAGATGCCTCAGCTGTGGCTAGCCTCTGTGCTGCTTGCTTTTTGTGCAAACTTTACCATAGATAGTATTTTCAGAAGTGCTCAATGCTGGTGTGATTCTGCTCCCACTACCACCGCTAGCTTCCGAGAACCCTACACGATTCCATAAAGCTCCTCCAGGAGAAGCAGGGCTAACCATTTTTTTTGTATTTGATTCATAGGCCTGAGAGTTATTTTCACAGAAAATGACTATTCTACTAGCTAAGAATTTGCACACCAAGTTCAGCTGTGTATAAGTGAAAACCCTAGTAAATAACCAAGTGATAGACACATACAATTAGACACTAACACGATAAACTCTCAGATTCATTAAGAAAAATATTTCAGTGAGCCAAGCCCATTGGGTGTGCTCTGCCAGTCTGATGCAAACTCTTCCTCAGTGCACAAGCACTTATGGGGAGGCTCAGATTGGCGTTATTGGAACTAACTCTCCGGAGAAAGCAGCAGAGGAACCCTTTGGAGGATCAGGCCCTGGGACTGATTCTTGGCTGCATTCTTTGTTACCAGAATGATGCCTGATGTGCAGTTTTTGTCTTAGTGTCTTTGTACTGGGGAGTATTAATTGGACATTTAACACCAGGGGAAGGAGAAATGGTCTATACAAGGCAACAATCACTTAGGAAGGGTAAGTGCAACTTCTCCTCCCACTTACATTCCATAAATCCTTCTCTCTAGGCTATCGCTGTGGATGATCAACTGAATGGTAACAGGCTTGTTAGTTAATTTGTATGGATATGTGCCTTCCTATCACAAAGCATTTTACAGCCATGACCTAATGTGCCTGAGAGAGAGAGGCGATACAATGGAAACAGCATAATGCCTCTTAAAGCCTGCCTACACAACAACTGCCCTGCTTTAACTATGCTGTTGTGAAGTAGTACAATCTCTACTGGCATGTGCATATGTTCCTGCTGTTCACTATAGAAATCAGCTATATCAGCAGTTTGGAGGAGTGAACTATCCTGCTATAAACCACTGTTCTAGCAATCTAACTGCATCCGCACTAGGGGTTTTACTGCTGTAACGACATCCGTTAAAACAAAACCCACCCCTAATGGAAATAATTTAAATCTGTACCAAATCTATGGGTGGACCAGCTTTAAAGGCAGTGTTGAGATGGTTTCTTGGGGCTTGTGGTAATTCTACCAGAGAACCCAGTGCAATGGGGGTGAGGAACTGTGATGAGCTGGACCTTACCATGTATTTTGTGTTATTGCTAACAGATTTATTGGAGCATGAGCTTTCATGGGCAAAGACCCACTTTGTCAGATGCATGTCAGATGCATCTGACGAAGTGGGTCTTTGCCCACGAAAGCAAATGTTCCAATAAATCCGTTAGTCTATAAGGTGCCCCAGGACTTCTCGTTGTTTATGCAGATTCAGACTAACACGGCTACCCCTCTGTTACGTGTTAGTGCTGTGATACCATGGTGAGTGTTTCAGGAAGGAAAGGAGGGGATTTCATATTGACAAAGCAGTGAGGCCTTTCTCAGACGCACCCACCAGCCTAAATAGAATTTTTCTTTTTTTACTCCATTTTGGAGCAGAGTGAAGGCTGGACACATTGATGACTGGGATTTTATTTTCCCTCTCCAAGAGAATCTGTTCCTGGTTAATTTCCTGAGGAGCTTGCAATACAACCAGCATGTCCCACTACTGCCCCCTACTGGACAAAAGGGATGGGTTTGTGTGAGGCTTAACTCCCCCGGAAGAAGTGAGTTATACTAATGCTCAGCTGAGGAAGACTCATCCGCCATGGCTATTTCCTCTTTACAAAAGCACCTACAGCCTATTTGAAAAACCAGCCGCTCTACTTTAACATATTCAACCTTTATTTTAAAAAAAAAGTCTTTAAAGCATCACAAGTTGGGTCACAGTTGTGCCCAAGAAACTGGCACTAATGTAGGAAGGCCATGGCAATGACAGAGGCATTCCCTCTTTCATGTTTTGTCCTAGGTAAACAGCTTGGGTCAGGCCTCACCCGGCTGGTTCCTGTGGAAAGCACTTGGTGCTCCACCTCCCCTGCTCAGTCAGTATTAGATGTAATTCCTAGGACTAGATTCACCAGCAGGCCCGCTCTGCAGGGATGGAGCACAGAGGCTGTTTTTTCCCATCGCGCTCTACAAGTAAGTGGAGGGTTTCCTGCACCCTCGCAGGAAAAGGGTGTAGTGTGGACAAGCTGTCCAGTAGCAGGCAGGGCAGTAGGCAGTGACTGACACGCTAAAGTGGAGCTCTTGTGTTGTAGCAAAAGGGGAGGGGAGAAATGGTGAGGTTCTCTGCATACAGGAAATGCATGATGGACAGAAAATGAAAGTGTGGTGGGCTCACTACCCCCACCTGCATGTGGGGGGAGAACCTGGATTTTTGTCCATTCTGGCTAGACCTTCCACCATACCTTGTGCAGGTTATTTTATGAACGTAGCAGAGCCCAGTGCTTGGGAGGCAGGTGGTGAATGCACTCCTCGTTTGCCAGGGCCCTGAATTGGCAATGCTTGTGCAAAGGAGATGACCTTCAAAGGCAAACCTGGCATTAGATGCCCAACTAGCTGCCTGGTCTCGCTTCTCAGAAACTTCCCTCACGTGCTCTGCTGAGGCAGGGCCCTCATGCCATCTTCTGAAGATAGTTGGGGAAAATACTGGAGGAAAGGCAGCAAAATGCTATTGTCCAGCCCCCTGGGAATGGCTTTGACACAGGTTCGGAGAGCAGAGGCTTTGTTAAAAAATGTCAGGTGCACTGGGTGTAAACTGGAGTCATCCTTCATTGTTTCCCTTTGCATTTAATCTCCCACCCTGTGGGCTAGAGCCTCTGTGTCAAGGTGACTTGTGGGTGTTGATTCTATGAAGCTGAGTAAGAGCCTTGTTAACTTTCTGGAGCTAATGCGTAATGCAGTGGCGGGGGTTGCTTTTGACTGATCTAACTTGGAGTGCAGCCTGATTGGCTAATCAAAAATCTGGATAAGCTGGAGGATGGGAAACTGTGGTGGTGCTGCACCATCTAGGGGCCACGTTTGAGACTGGGCCTGGGCTATTCAATTTCATGTGGAGGGCAGCATTCTAGTGTAGCCAGAGGTGCTGGAACAATTTGTAGAGGGGGGCTGCTGTGACCCAAACTGTAACCCCTCTATATAAAGGAAACTGCTTCAAGCCTGAGGGTGCTGCAGCACCCCCTACCAGTAGTTCTACCCCTTAGGAGTTAGGGCTGGCTAGCCATGTAACCACTGACGTCGTTCACTGGTTACACACACATATCAGAGACAGCAGTGCAGAGTGGCAGTTGGCTCCCTGAGAGCCAGAAAACCTAATCCAGACTAGCTGGGATAGCAAAGGAACATGCCAGCTCCAGAGGTAAAAAATGGGGAGGGGGCCTGCCCCTAGGGACACCACCAGGCTTGCTGAGTTGATTTCATTTTTAAATGTCTCTCTTTACCAGAGCAAAATCTGTGAGCAACATTTACTATGGAGAATTGAGGGGGTGGGACTCAGTTCTCGGCAACCAGGCATCCAAGTGTAACCTACACGCCTCCAGCATGTGGTTTGCTGTCTCCTGTGGGGGTACTGAGACCACTGACAGAGAATGAGTCTGCTCCACAGTGTCAAGCTGGCTTGTTAGCCCTAGGGTTAGTGGCGCACGTTCTAAACTCCAACAGTCCCAGGTTCAATTCCACCTGCAGGCAACTGGGCTCTGCCTGCGTTTCACAGGTGTGTGGGCCTCTCCCATTGAACTAAGCTACCAGGCTATAACAACCTGCCCGTGTACAGACAGTAATGTAGTAGGAACTGTCATTGTATTCTGGCCTGCACAAGGTAGGGAAAGTGACTCAGACAAATTGAGGTGGCTAGATGGTCCCCCATGACTGACAGTTGTTCCAAGACTTAGATAAGGGGCACGCTTAGCTCCCCTTCTGACACCTCCAGGTTGACTTCCTATGCATGGCTAATGCTGCTTCCTTGTCCAGTGGGTGGGGTTCACTTTTCAGTAGAATGGGGTTTTCCCCCTACATCTGCATGTACACCTTCATGAACAGCAGAGTGTGGGAGTGACGGCCGAGTACAGAAAGCACAGGCCTATCAAGACCAGCATCACCTCCCCCTTGGCATGGCAGGGCATTATTACCACTAGAAAAACATTAATAATGCAATGATAAAACTTCAGAGTGGACCTACACAGAACATCCCTATGTACGGTAACATTCTTGTTTACATCAGTTGGGTTAGGAGGGTGGGTGGCCCTGTGTGTTCTTCCCAGCTGTGTGAGGAGGATGGTTTTTGATGAAGGTCAGACTTCTCATTCCATCATGTCTTCTAAGCAAATGGCACAAGGTGGCAATACAGGGCAGGGAGGCTGAGTCTGGACCTTTGACTGCAGCTGACTGAATCCTCTGTTCCACACATGGGCAAGTCCAGTCTTTTTAGTCCATCTTTGAAAGTGTAATCCTCCTAACTGGTTCCTTTTTTCTCCCATTCCTGCCAAGAACAAAACCAAACCTCAGTGAACAAAAGAACAAAACCAAACCTCATGCTCAAGAAAGGACTCAACTAGTTTTAACTTGTGTAGGATACAAATTCACTAACACAATCATTCCTTTCAGGCTGACCCAGCCAGTTCTGAGGCATTAAGATATTTCTGTAGCATCAGTCCTGGGCCACAGCACCTTAGCCACCTAAGAAGAGATGGCCCTCTCCCCAGCCACGTTTGTAACCTAAAATTGATAACAATGACCACCCCCACAGGTAGGGAACAGGGCAGAGGCAGAGACTATTGCATTGAAAAGGAGGTCAGGGTTGGGAAGCTATGTGAAAGGAGTTTTAAGGAAGGGCAGGAAGCCAGCTCACCTCATTTCTTAGCTTCTCTGTGGGGATGGGGGAGTGCCTAGCAGGAGACTCCTTCAAAAGAAGTTTGCACTAGCTCTGAGGAGAACACTAGGCCCTGTCAAGTTGGGCACCCAAAAAATCAAGTCCCTTCTGAAAGACCAGGCCGTTGTAAATAAACCCCAGGGTTAGGCCCAGGCTATTAGAGACACAAGGTGGGTGAGGTAATATCTTTTACTGGAACACCTTCTGTTGATATGAGACACAGAGACAAGCTTTGAAGCTCCATGCACCTGAACAAGAGCTCTGTGTCTCAAAAGCAAGTCTCTGGCACCAAGAGCCGTTAGTCCAATAAAAAGGTATTACCCAGGCCCACTAACGGGGCATGGGGGGAGAAGGGGCAGCTGCCCCAGAGTCTGATGGTTTAAAAGGGGCTCAGGCTCCCACCCGCTGCTACTGCAGCAGCAACTGGAGTCCTAGGCTCTTCAAAATCACTTCCAGAGCCCTGAAGGGCTGGCTGGGGGAGGCTGGAGCCAGAGCCATACTCCACCCCCACCACTTTGTCCTGCAGCCTGGAATTACCGTGTCCTTAGTGTGTCTCTGGTATTTGTATGGCACTCTGCATTCCAAATGCATAACAGAGGCTGCCAAGTCGTATCGCCCACTCGTTTACAGAAGTGCCCACTGAGGGAGGTTCTATTACTATCTCAACATCTCACAGTGCGCTGGCCCTGTCCTGTGCCCTATGGCTGCCCGCCTGGTCCCTAATACACTTTAAATGCAGCACCACAGCAGGGGTGCATCCCGGACCAGGTGCAAGCCAGGACTGAGTGGGCTGCTGGCCAGCCTGCTAAAAAAAATGACTGGCAGGGGAAATGTGTGTAGTTTTGCTCCCCGCCTTACCCGGTGCCTTACCTTAGCTTTCTGTAGCACTGTCCCTTTTCCTGTCACCATGATAGATAAAGGCCTGTTTTTTAAAGCTGTGGCTGAGTTGACCGGGGAGCTCTCTGTGCTACTCGTCTGGGTGGCTGTTTTCACCTGTATTTACAATAAAAGTAACAGGTTAGATTCACCTTTGGCCTGACCTAGTATGGCCATTCTCATGTTCATTCTAACACCTGATGACCCAATAGGTCTTTTGGGTCCATAATTACTGTATCAACCAAGTATATTTTGGTTGCTATTTAAGCTTAATCATCAATATGGACAAAGGCTACAAGAAGAGGAACACACACTGCAAAGATTGGATCTAATGAACTCAGGTAGTTATTGGCCTTCGTTACTGCAGTATCTCAGCACATCTCATACTGCATCTGTTCTGTGTGGGGATACAGAGTTGCTATTGCCCATTTGCAGACAGGAACTGAGGGGCAGCAGTGCTGAAGGCCCAGTGCCGCAGAAGTCATTTACAGACCTAGCCCTCATTGAAAGCAGTGGGTTAGTCAGTGGGCGCTTAAATATCTTTGCGGACCAGGGCTGCCTCAGTGAGTTACCAATGCCACGCACGCTGAGGTGAGGCATCATTGATGACAGTGCCACCCTCAGGCCACCCTGAGTCACATTTCCTCCCCTCGCCCAGTCTGCCCCCCTCGAAAGCAATGGTCCCTCCCTGCAGCACCCCACTCTTGCTCCAGCCTCACCCCATGGGGTGCAGCTCACCCAGTCTCCAAGGTCACTGACTGGCTCAGCTCTGCCAGCTGCTGCACAGGAAAGGGGCCCTACA
The DNA here is from genome assembly GCA_032595735.1 of Pelochelys cantorii. Taxonomy (NCBI): domain Eukaryota; kingdom Metazoa; phylum Chordata; order Testudines; family Trionychidae; genus Pelochelys; species Pelochelys cantorii. The sequence goes on along the minus strand of CM064333.1, from coordinate 63,035,274 downwards.
ACCCAGTAGGGCTGACTCTGAGTCAACACGTGTGGGAGGGGAGCAGCTCTTGCCCTGCCCCTGGAGGCTAGGTGATTTCCAGCCGTGGCTTCCCAGGGCTCCCTGGCTGGGGGTTTCTGTGCATTAGTCACTCCATGGTCAGGATTCAATCCCTCTGCCCCCCGGTCCGTATGCAAGACACAAACACTAGGGCAGACACCCAGTCCAAAAGACCAGTGGTGATCCCATTGGGATACCAGCCCTGCAAGCTTTGGGCAGGCACGGAATTACCCACCCCCCCAACACACACACACACACGGCCTGGTTGTCCTGAAAGTTTGCAAAACAAAATGTAAATATAAATCCTGGGGGGAATGTAACCTCGCGTTCACTCCCATCCCTGCCCCCAGTCACCCTGCATGCACAAAGCCTGTGACAGAGCAGGCACTTAAATCAGGGTCTCCCCAGTGCCCCCACCAGCCCCTTTCATCACTTCTCTTCCACCGTGCAGAAGGGATGGGTTCTGGAGTTCAGGAGCCCTATTTCTGAGGCTGCCTCCTGAGCTTGGGAAGCTGTAAAGAGTGTCTGTTCCCCAGAGCCAGTCCTGGATTAGCAGCTGCCTGCCACTTGGCTGGGAAACAGCAGACCTTTAGCACCACACGTACTTTGGGGCTTGCGTTCTCCAGGTGGGTGGTGTCCACAGCTGTGCCAAGCGTCACCGGGCCAGACTCTGCTTTCTTCAGGTTCTCTTTCACTTCCACAATGCTCAGTTCCAGGTCAACCCGCCTGCTCTCTTTCTTTTTGCACTCCTCCTCGATTTCCTTCAGCTTCCGTTCCACGTTCGCCACCAGGCTGTTATCTGCAGAGGGAAGAGCAAATACACACACACCCCCAGCTGAGCCACGGGGATCACCGTGCTCACAGATCCCCCATGCATAGGCTGCTTTTCTCAGGCAAGAGTGAGAAGGTCAGTGAAGGTCATCCATGGGTCAGTAGATGGAGTGTAGGACAATAAGTTAGCCATGGACCCACTCTTGAAGGCTCCATTGTTCTGGGAAGATCTGAGCAATTGTTCCTCAATAACTAAGCTTTGTGGGATTGGGCAGGTTGGATCCGTATGAAGGGGGTTTGTATAGCTTGTGAGGGAGGAATTGTGATTGCGAGGAATGAATAGTGTAATAGTAAATGTATTACAAGGGACACTGCACAGCAGTGCTTCTTAAACTTTTTAAGACTGAGGAACACCAAGGAGGGAAAGTTATTGAGCAAAAAAAGGTCACCTGCCCCTTTAAGGGCAGCCATTTTGAACTCCATTGTTCTCCGCGGCACACCTCTGACTACACAGTTTAAGAAACACTGCTGTGTAGTAACACATTGGAAAAACGTAAACAACAAATAGCCTAGCAGCACCTTAGAGACTAACAAAACATGTAGATAGTATCATGAGCTTTCGTGGGTACAACTCTCTTCATCTGAAGAAGTGGGTTGTACCCACGAAAGCTCATGATACCATCTACATTGAGTACGGTTGTCGCTGGCAGCTTCATGCCCAGCCACAAGAGGGAGACATTGTCAGACATGCTCAGCCTATGGATTATTCCAAATCATACAACATAACTAACTGCATAGACTGGGGTGGGCAATAATTTTTACTGGCGGGCCATTCCAAGATTTTGGTAAGTGGTCAAGGGCTGCACTTCTGTGGAGGCGATGCAGGGGTTTGGGACAGCAGGTGGGGTGTAGAAGGGAGCTTGGGATAGAAGACTGGGGTGCAGGAGGAAGTGTGGGAAGGAGGGTATTTGGGTGAAGGAGGAGGTTATAATCTGGGGCAAGGACTTGGGGTGCAGGGTCCAGGAGGGGTTATGGGTGTAGGAGAGGGTTTTGGCCTGGGGGCAGTGTGTAGGAAGGGGTGCAGAGTCTGGGAGGGAGTTGTGACTTGGGAGAAGGGGGAAAAGGGAATGCAGAGGGTTTGGGTGGTGACATGGGTCAGGGAGGGGTACGTGTTCAGGAAAGGATTCTGGCCTGGGGGAGGGGTGTAGGAGGAGGTACAAGGGCTGGGAGGGAATTGTGAGCTGGAGGAAGTGGGGATACAGAGGGTTTGGGTGCAGGTTGTTGGAAGGAGAGGAGGGGTGGGGTGCTAGAGGCAGACTGGCTGGGAGGCGCTTATCTAGGTGGCTCCCAGCTAGCAACTCTGTATGCTCCCTGTCTGTGGGCTGCTCCACGTGGCTCTGCTCCGGCACAGGGAGGAGGGGGAGGGAGGAGGCTCATTCACTGCTCCCGCCTTCCTTCAGCAAAATTTCTCGGCTCCTATTGGCTGGAAAGTGGCCAATGGGAGCTTGGAGATTTTGCTAGGGGGTGGGGACAGCGTGCAAAGCCCTCTCCTCCCTGCTCAGCTTGCAGAGCAATTAGCAGCCTGCTCTTTAAAGCAGCTGCCCCTGCTTTGTAGTAAGGGTCCTGGCAAGGGGACCGCAGACTGGATTCAGCCCACTAGCCACCTCTTGCCCACCCCTGGTATAGACCCATCATAATTAGTTATGGGCCCCTCTCTTCCTAGCTCAGCGTGGCCAGAACTTAGCCCTCAATGATGAGCACGAGATCACTAATTCTCAGAAGCTTTTCCCACCCTGCTTAGCTGCCCTTGTGTTGCGGCAGCTAATGCCCACTGAAATGGTACCTTAGCAAATACCTTTGAGGCTCTGGGCCTAAGTGTCTTGCCCAAGGTTAGACAGGAAGTCAGTGCTGGAGCAGGGAATTGAACCCGAGTTCCCCAAGTCCCAGGTTAGTGCCTGAACTACTGGGTGCATCTTTCCCTATAGTCCATTCCTTCCGGGGTCTCTGCCACTGCCTTGGTTAGGGCTGCCAGGTACCTGGTTGAAAATGGACTGTGGCAGTGCTGACTGGACACTAAATGTCCAGTTACCCACAGTAACTGACTTTGACTGCAGGGGGCTAGGAAGAGCAGCAGCTGCTGCGGGAGCCTGGGGAAGCAGTAGAGCACTCGGGAACAACTCATTTGGTGAGAGGCACCGGCAGCTCCCCCACCCTGCCCCAGTCACCCCACTTCCAGCATGCAGTGGTTTCTCCCCCCACCCTGCCCCAGTCACTCCCCACCATGACCCTGGCATCCAGTTCTCTCTCTCCAATATCCTACTGCCGTCGTCTTCCCCACCCACCCCTACAGCCCTGCTGAGTTGGCAGTGGGGAGGTTGGTGGAGAGAGCAGCAAGCTGGGGGGGGGGAGGGGGGGCGGGGAGAGCGAGACTTCAAGGGGAAGAGGTGGAGCAAAGGGCAGGGCCTCGAGAGAGAGAGGCAAGCAGGGAAGGTTCTGGTGCTCAAGTGTTTGGTTTTCACAGAGAAAGTTGCCCACCTTAGCCTTGGTCTGTTTCAGCAGCTGCCCCTTTGAGTTGAAGTTTCCATGGGCTCCTACCTGTGCAGCCAGCTAATGTCTCTTTCAGCTCCCGTCTCTCCTTCCGGAGCTGGGCCAGCTGAGAGCGGATTTCCTCCTTTTCCTTCTCCAACCGCTCCTTCTCCTCCAAGTACCGCTTCACCTCAGCCTCCATCCTGTTCTTGCCCAGTTTGGTTTCCACAGGCACTGCAAACACAGCAGCAAAGCCAGGCTTAGCTATGGATGGAGACTAAAGGGAAAACATTTTCAGATTCTTCAGGAATCCAGGAAAGCAAAGCAAAGACTCCAGAAAGTAATAAGGTCACTTAGGTCTGATATTATCACTAGGCAGCTGCAGTGCTATAACTTAAAATAAATTCTCATCTACCCTGGTGAGATATTGTCTCCATTTTAATGATGGGGGGTTGGAGGGGGGGGAAACTTAGTTTGGGCTGAAAAATTTCACACAGCTGGTCTGTTGTCCAGAGAAGAACACAATTTTGGCAACTCTGAAACATTCTCTGAAAAATTCACTTCAGTTGTGCCAAATTATTGTGATTTAAAAGAAAAAAATCAAATATTTAGTTTTAACATTTTGGAAATGAAACGTACAGTTTTTTGGTTCAAGATGAATGTTTCAAAATTTCTTATTTTTAAGAAAATCTGAAATCTTTAAAAAGGCTTGAACTAGAAATGAAATGTTTCAATTCTGTCAAAACATTTCACTTGACCCAAAACAATGTCTTCCCCCCCCAACTTCCAAGCTGTCAAAAATTTCAAAAAGTTTTGGTTTGACCCAAAATATGTTTGGGCTGGCTAGCACACTCAAACATCTGTTACGTGCTCAGCTCTCAAACAAGAAGGATTTGATAGCAGAGCCAGGATTAGCACTCAGGAGTCTCTGGTTCACAGTCCTGTGCCTAGATCACTAGGCAATGCTGTCCACACCATGACATATCCCTAATCTTAGCATTGGAAAAAGTTCAGAAAAGAGCAACAAAAATGATTAGGGGTTTGCAACAGGTGCCATATGAAGAGAGATTAAAAAGACTGGGACTTTTTAGTTTAGAAAAGAGAAGTCTAAGGGGAGATATGATAGAGGTCTATAAAATCATGACTGCGAAGGAAAAGTTATTTACTGGTTCCCATAACATAAGAACTAGGGGTCACCAAATGAAATTAATAGTTAGCAGGTTTAAAACAAACAAAAGGAAGTATTTCTTCACCTGATGTGGAACTCCTCGCCAGAGGATGTTGTGAAGGCCAGGACTTTAACAGGGTTCAAAAAAGAATGGAGGACAGGTCCATCAATGCTTATTAGCCAGGATGGGTAGAAATGGTGTCCCTAGCCTTTGTTTTTCAGAGGCTGGGAATAGTGACGGGAGGGATCACTTGATGATTACCTGTTCTGTTTATTCTCTCGGAGGCAACTGGCATTGGCCACTGTCGGAAGACAGGATATTGGGCTAGACGGACCTTTGGTCTGACCCAGCGTGGCCATTTTTATATTCTTATGACATAATCCGGTCACCCCTGGAGAGTGATTTCTAGCTTTTCTAGTCAGAAATATAGTTTCAGGGCATGGTTGCATATGAGCTTTTAAAGGTGATATACTTTTTAATAAGTCAGGGCCTAGAATCCCATCTCCCTGACTTCTACAGCTGGCTCATCTTAACTGAGGAACAGCACAACACAGGCATTCTGGGTATGCAAACTTGGAGGAGGGGACCTAAAGGCCTTGTTTTTACACTTGAGGATTTGGGGTGGGGTGGGGGCAGGGAGCAGGACCATAGCCAGGTTTACAACAACATGGAATGAGGTGGCTAATTTGTATACGTAAAGCAGCTGCGTTTAGAGAGGGACCACTGCAGGGCTTGCCACGTGTTTGCTGAAAGTCCCAGATTGTACTTACTCCTCCTGGTGGAGATTTCTAGCACCTCTGGACACGGTTCATGCTTCGTTCCAAGGCTACATTCCTTAGATTTTAGACCCCCGCTAGGAATAGGCTATGTGACTTTGTATCTTGAGCACATCATCAATGTTTAACTTCTCTCTCCATCTCCCTCCACATCCTGTCACCCACCATTTCAGCCCCATTCTCCCTACCTACCTGTCTCCTACCTGTACCAGTGGCCAGAGCATTCATCCACACCCCATCTCCTTTCCCTGGGGCTCCAGTACTCAGGTTCCCTGTTGCTCCATCTAAAACGCTGCTACCAAAAATCCTCTCACCCCCACCACTTCAACCCCTCTGCCCCGTCTCCGAATTGCTGACTTTCCATTGATCTGTACATCCACTACAAATGTCTTCTCCTTGCCTTCTGACTTGCAATCTCTGCCTACATCTCAGACCTGATCTTCTCTCCTCACCAGTGACACCACATCCCCTTCCTCTGTCTCCATGCTGTACCTTGTGCAAGGGAGTCCTTCCCCAACCCATCTACCTCCATCTCTCTTCTCACTTCTTCCCTCTCCCTGTGAGGCCAGGAGGAGAAAGTTAGATAACCACTCAGTCTCTTTCCTTACTGAATAACAATGTGCACTGATTACAGTTCCTCTTCCTCTGCCCCACAACACTTCCTTTGTCTGTTTATGACTTGCACTTGTGTCCCATTAGGGAATGTGTCTTTGCTTCTTTCACGAGCGGCCAAACCCCTTTTAGGACACTCAGAAAATGCTATAAATTCACAAAAGACGCCTCCAAGCCTTTGCACTGCAACCCCTCCACGGCACAGCTTCTTGCAACAAATATCCTTTAAACCCACATCTGTCCAAGAAACCAAGTGAGAAGAGGCTTCAAACCCCTTTCCTTTTCATACTCTCTCCTTGGAGCGGGGAGGTTCTCTCTGGGGCATTTACTCAAGCAACAGTCTAACACTTGTTTGGTCATCTTAAAAGCTTAGAGAGAGAGAGAGAACGGCATTGTAAAACCAAAGGACCAATTTGGAGAACAGCGCTAGGTCCAAGCATTGCAAAAGCTAATCGAGGTACATTCCCCTCAATTTAATTACAGTGAAACAAAAAAGACCGTACACATTTCGAGACATGGCATTCTTCCCTTTGACTCTTCAGGTCCGACATACCTTATTGGTTTCTATGTCTCAAGGACCTGCTTTTTGTGTCCCAGGACCTGCTTTTCAGCCCTGTTTTAGCATTCAGTATCTTGTATAAAAGGGCTTTAGCCAGCTGCTGTGGTCTGTCATCACACAAGACAGCTCCCACCCACACTCCACCCAATGGCTCCCTCTCACCATCCGGCCTCAGAAGCAATCCCCACTGTCTGCGTCGCAGTCAATCTCCTCTGTTCCCATTGTCTCCAGGAAATTAATCTGGGGGAGGGACTCCTGGTTTCCTGCCTTTCCAGAAGGCTGCTTAGAAGCTGTGTCTCGTCCCAAAGGCAGACTCATTTCACCCTTTTATCTTCCTTCTCCCCTGCTGTAAGCCTACGTGCTAATTTTGGAGACCAATATTTCTCACAAAGACAGTCTTCATGTTTCCTCTCGCCAAGCCTGCTGCTGTACATTATTGACACAAGCCAGAGCTGGCGTTGCAAGCAGCCAGTGCAGGCCGACTTGGCCCAGGTTCTCATTGTGTCCCCTGAATTCATCAGCATGCACCTTTGATTCCTTCTTTTGCCCCCTGCCATGCCTTGGACCTTCTAGCCACAGGTGAAGTCACCAAGCAGCTGTGCCATTTTGCCAAAGGTGAAGGGAGGAAAAACAATGATCCAGGCCAAAATGGCTGCCCAAAGGTTTGGGCCCCACTCAGTGCTCTTGCGAGATCAGGCCCTCGCTCATCACTAGCCAATCACCATTGGCAGCATAGTTACGTTGTCTGGGGAACCCACCTGCACTCGCCAGCTTGGGCCATTCCGTTTTCTCTTTGGGCATTGGTGCTAACGGCAGACCGGCCATGTCTGCAGTGCTGGCTTTGATCTCAGGACTGCCCTGGGGGAAGGCGATTTTCTGCTGCTGCATCTGGATTTTGACAGTGGATGTCTGTATTGGCGGCTCTTCTGGATCCATCTTCTCTTGCGGGGTCTGTTGAGAGAAAAACGTTAGGAACGCATTGGCAGCAGGGACTAACCAACTGATGGTGTCTGGAGTCATTACAGCACCTGGTCTGGGATTTCCACTGACTTCCTACAGGACTCGGTTTCCTTAGCCAAGAGGGGTGTTTCTGTTCCATTGCCGCTAGCTGTTTCCACAGACGGAGAGCCTGGAGAGGACGGCTTCCTCCCGGTGGAGTGCAGGAAGGATTTAACTGGTGTGAGGTCTAGGTACACTTTGTCTTGGTCCTCTTTACAATTGCTTTCACTTTGGGGTATTTCTTCCTGCAGTGGAGAAAGTATAATGTGAAAAGAACCCCAATGACACCCCGCTGGCAGGCACAGTCTCAATCTGGGAAGCAACGACGTTGACTTGGATGATTTGGAGTGATGGTTCCATAAGCCACAATGTGCTTGAGAAGCATAAACCCAAAGGCTCATTGAAAGTCAGTGGACTTGGACTGCTCATAGTATTTAGGTCAGAGTGGGCTATTAGCAGCATGCGGGCCAGACACCATTCACCTGGGTTAGCCCCTGATAGGTTGCCGGCCACTTTATTTACCTGCACGTCCTCAGGTACAGCCGTTCACAGCTCCCATTGGCCAGTTTGCCTGTGACATCCTGGCTGGCGCGGTTTCCTGCAGCTCCCGTGGGCCAGGAATGGTAACCTGAAGCCACTGGGAGCCGTGAGGGCCTGTACCAGCAGACATACAGCTAAATAAAGTGGCCGGTGGCCCGCCAGGGGTTAACCCAGGTGAACCGTGTCTGGCCTGCAGGCCACTTATTGCCCGCCTCTGATTTAAATGCTTCACCCCCCTGTCCCCACCCCCTTTTTTAGTCATAGCAAAAAGTGTTGGGCTGAGACCCACAGTGAATGAAAACCTCATTGTTATTCTCGGGTCTGGTCTAGCACGGGAAAGAGCGACAAAGTTCTTCACACTGCCCATCCTAAGTACAGGGCCACTGTTTGTTCCAGAGCCAGGCTTCATGGTCTGTGGCCATTCCAGCCAATTGCAATAGTGTGTTTGTCAATCTTCTAGACCATGGGTTCCCGAACTGGGGGGGGTGAAGAAATTCCAGGGTGGGAGTGAGGCAACCCAGCCTCCCCCATCATCAAGTTTTGCTGCCCTGGTCAGTTCCCTTCCCCCCCCCCCCAAAAAAAAAGTTTGGGAACCACTGTTCTAGACTGAGGCCCCCCCAGTCCCTTTCACTCATGTCAGCGAACAGCTGTTAAATGGCAACCATTTTCAATCAGGACCGTTCCTGAATTCAGAGATTCCCGCCAGTGGGGAAAGCTTCCGTATTCTACTAACAATCCCCTAGGCCAGGCAAATCCAAGTTATTGGCTTGGAATAAGCAAGCAGATAGGCACACCCTGCAGGGAAGAAATGGGAATGTTCCGGAAAGATTTGGCAAATTCCAAGGTGGTTTTCCCATGGAGGAAATGGAGTTTAACTTTCAGTGGTTGCTTAAAAAAAATATCCCCTTGTATAGCTGAAGCGAGCTGTGGCTATTTGGTTAGAAACCTCTACCTTTATAAAGAGAGGTGTCTGCAATTCGAGCAGCTTTTATCCTTTAGCCCTGAAGCATTTTGCTGCCCTACTAGCCAAATCTCCATGGCTGCGTCTAGACTAGCATGATTTTGCCAGCTGTCTACACTGGCCGCTTGAATTTGCGCAAGAACACTGACGTTCTAATATAAGAAATCAGTGCTTCTTGCGCAAATACTTTGACGCTCCCGTTCGGGCAAAAGTCCTTTTGCGCAAAAGGGCCAGTGTAGACAGCTCAGATTTGTTTTGTGCAAAAAAGCCCCGATTGCGAAAATGGCGATCGGGGCTTTCTTGCACAAAACCGTGTCTTGCGCAAAAGCGTCCGTGGCAATCTAGACATTCTTTTCTGCAAATGCTTTTAACGGAAAAACCCATGTGTGAGACTGTCCTGAGCAGATCATAGGTGCAAGGCTGCCCTCTAGAGGCCACAGGGTTCAATGCCATTAGTTATCTAAGTCTGTACTTTCCTGGGCAGGGGTGGGGAAACCTTTTTTTTGGGTTGGGGAGTCCACTGACCAACGACAAATCAGTCAGAGGCCACATGCAAGTGAGAAGCAAAAACAAACAAACCAACCCCACTTCATGGATAACGTGGCCCCCAATTGATAAGCAGGAAAAAAAAGGACACTCACCTCAGTCGTGAAACCCAGGGCACCAGGGGTGGGGGGACCAAGGCTCAGGGCTTCCCCCAGGGCTGGATTGACTCTTCAGGGGGCCTGGGGCTAGTATATTTTGTGTGGCCCTCCCTAGGCTCTGGGATGGGACCAAAATTAGGAGCTCAGTGTGTGTGGGAGGAGGCTCCCAGGGAACGGGCTGGGTGCAGGGTTTGGGCAGGAGGTAGGCTGCAGGAGTGAGGTAGGGGTTCATTGTCTGGGTAGGAGAGTGCAGGAGTGGGTGGAGATGGGGGGGATCTGAACAGGAGGAAGGTTCAGGAACAGGCTGCAGGGTAGGGTCAGGGGGTGCAGGAGTGGGGTATGGGTGCAGGAGCACGGTGTGAGTGCAAGGTCTGGGTAGGACACCTATCTGGCACAGATGCGGTGGCACAGAAGACTCTGCATGCTACAGGGAAATGCTCCTTGCAGGTATTCTTCCCCGCCGCTCCCATTGGTGGGGAATCAGCAGAGCCAAAGCCGCACCGCGCTCACCTCCGGCAGGTCCACATCATCATAGAGGTCCTCCTGCTGTGCCCTTATCTTGGGCAGGTTATCGATGTAGGTGTTGGGCTCACAGTACTTCCTTTGCATCAAGCTGTAAATACCCAAGGCAACAGGCTGTCACAAGCTGCAGGTGCCCCCCCCCCACCCCTTGTTCCCACCCACAGCTGGAAATCTGCACGTCACAGTGAAGCCTCCAGCCCCACCCCTACATGCTGGGCCCTCCAGAGTCTGCCTGACCCACTGATGTGCTGCCAGAGGGCTCAGTGCAACCCACAGTCCCCTTGCCTCAGTCCCAGTTGTGAGCGACCATGGAGGAGAACGAGCCACACTGCCTTCCCTAGTGCCCAGCTAGGAGTCTCCAGCAGAACACGATCTGCTGCTCTTCCTTGGAGATCAAGTGCATCACGCACCACGCAGCCAACTGCCAAATGAGGGCTGGACGCCCTCGCCCCTCCCATAATAAGCTACAGCAGCCTAGAAGATCAAGGAATTTTTCAAAGCCAAAAGTGCTGCCACTGTGACTTACAAGAATGAATTCTTTGCCGCGCTCACGATGCAGGAAATCCTGTCCGCATCAACATAATCGTAAGTAAAGTCTTCTGGGTCTGTTTTCGAGCCTGATTCTGATAAAAGGAGGCCCAGCCAATGGCCCATTTCCTCAGAAGACTTGGCCTACAACACAGCCGAAGAAACAGTTTTATGGCTGTAACAGCAGCTTCCAAGAGGCTTAATAGGCTTTAGTAGGGAAGCGTAAAGAGCAGATTTACTGGGGTCTGTTAGGCTCAATACACTGCAGTGTGTTGAAATGAATCAAATCAACAAGGGATAGAGATCCCACGTGTAAAACTGTATCGTTATATTTAAATTGTAACGAGCATTTCTAAAAGCAATTCCTCATTTACCTCCCGGCCAGGACCAGGACTTTGACTTTTCCTTGTTAGAGTGGAGAAGCTCTCAGCTTCCTATAGGCAATGCGATTTTACAGAGGAAAGACTGAATTTTCATCCTTTGACTAGTGGAGAACAGTGACAAGATTCTCGGGATTGCTAGCATTAGGAGACCTGCACAAAACCTGAAGAATGCAATCTGCAGGGCCTCTCAAGAAGGCTGATTTGGATGGGCCCAAATAAAAATCTGGTAGCCAAACATCCACTGGCCATTTTCTGAGGCGTCTGGGAGGTTTGAAATCTGAACCCCAATGCAGATCAGGCTTGGGGAAAAGGCCCATAACTTTGTAATGAGACACAATGAAACCCTCACTGTTCACCAACAGCCCAAGTCAGAGTTCAGCATTTGGAGTGTTCTCAGATCAGTTATAAATTTTGTGGCTTGAGACCATCTCTAGGGGGGAACCCTATGGAACAGCTGGTTTCAGATGGCTTCTACCTGGAATGCTGCCAAACTAGACAGATACAGGTGAGTGCTGCTGCTTGAACCCCAACATTTCAAAGTAAACAAAACAAAACTCAGGGGGAGGCACGTGATTCAAAACTGGATCAAGTTTTGTTAACAGGGTTCTGTGCAAAGTCACCAGGTCTTGTCCAGACCTAAAATTAAGAGGATTTTTGTTAAATCAGGCAAAATGTGGAATCTCTATTTTGAGTTTCAATTCTTCCCCTTCCTCCCATCCCAGTAAAATCAGTGCAGCCTTCTAGTTCTGCCTGGAAACCAGCCAATCAGCTTGGACCTTGGCTTTGAACCTGAAGTTCAGTTTCCCCCATGTACAAACTGTTTTTTCTTTAGCTTTTATCTCTGCCACCAGACACATGGTCTATGATTTACTGGGCACCTCAGACATACAGTGATTGGACAGTTAAACAAAACACCTTCAGACCCTGGGGCAGTCATTTCAAGCCTGCTGTTTAGCTATAAATATTCCACCCACTGCAAAATACAGGAAATTGCTCACATTGTCCTCCTCCTACTCTAGTCGTGCTGATGTCAGAGGGAACTAAGATTAGAGGGAAACAGACCAGGATGCAGACAAGTGAAAGTAGCAGATAGGAGCAGGTTTACTTGTGCTTTCTGGACCAAAACCTAATGGGCATAAAAGGAACAGCAAGTCAATGGAGTTGCACCAATTTATACCAGCTGAGATCCTGGCCTTTTAAGATTAATGTTCATTGTAATACAAACAAGGTCTCTGTTTCAGGCCAGGTCTACACTTAGGAGAAAGTTGACTTAAGATATGCAACTCCAGCTACAAGAATAGCGTAGCTGGAGTCGATGTACCTTAAGTTGAATTTCCACGGAGTCCCAACTGTGGGAGGTTGATGGGAGAAACTCTCCCGGCAACTTCCCTTACTCCTCGTCACCCTGTAGAGTACCGGGATTGACAGGGGCACCATCAGTGGTCGATTTAGTGGGCCCTTACTAAACCTGCTAAATCAAACCCTGGGAGATCAAACTCTGGAGCATCAGTCTCTGGGTAAGAATAGACGAGGCCTCAGCTAGCAGAAGTCCTGGAGACTTAACATTCTATCTGTCCTGTGGCTACCAAGAGTTACTTCACTGGAGCTGAATCTACCCGGCAGAGCAGTATGAATTTTGATGTCAACCTTGGCTGATCTCACCCAACAATTTCTTCTGAGAAACATATACCGCCATACCTCTAATTTGGCTACTTCTTCCCCGTTGTGCAGAATACGGAATGAATAGAGATGGTCAGGGGTTGGGTCTGGAATAATTTCACAGCCCACCAGACTGAGAGGCTGCTGTGCGGATTTACTTCTGTTCTTGTCCTGGTAGAAATGGAGGTGACCGTTTTTGATGTGACACCAACGGGATCGCCACTGGCTGTTCACTAGAATGTTCAGGTAACCTGCAAGCAAGCACAGGCTGCCTTTAGTTACATCTTCCACCCCATTGGGGCGTGGGAATCACATGCACACTTCAAGCCTCCATTGGGCCAGTATGTCAACAGATAGACGTCTGGTTCCAAGGTTGCTGGTTTGAAAGGAGGGGGGGTTCATTACATGTAGCATATCAATAAAACTTTGGAGCCTTTTTTTTCTTTTCTCCCTCCCCCCCCCCGTTTTTTTTTTTTTTTTTTTTTTTGCTGTGACATGCATCCCGGGTGGACAACTGGCCATACTTTTATCTTTGGAATTCAGGTTTTCCTGCTGCTGTAGAGAACAGAAGAATTATTCCATCAATCTGGCACTGTTAGGTCAGCTTAACTACGTTACTCAAGGGTGTAGAGCTGATGAAAGCTTTCAGGACATGACCATCCTTAGTCAAAGCTAATCCATAACTATGGAGCCCTGTCCACCCGAAGCTTTCAATCCCACACAAATCTCTCCCTATTGAGTGCTACGGAGCCTTATGTCTTGCGTTGCTTTCTGGGGAAGGAAGCCCAGAGGCCTTCTGCTAATATCTCTGAGGTTACCAGAGTTTCATGGCTGGCTGGCAAGCCCTCTCTTGCCCAACCTTCATGCTGCTACCTGCTTTGGCGAGCACAATTATCTTTGGGGCGCAAGGCTCAAAATACAAAATTCTGGGTAATGTTTCATGTAACATTGTTCCGGACACTTACTGGAAGTTTCCAGTACTCTCTCTGGGCTCTCCAACGAGCTGGATTTTTTTCTCCCAAGGTTCATCAGGTTGCTCAGTTTTAGGCCAGTTGTACCCTTCTTCTTAACTGACAAAGACAGAGAGAAATGCACAGTATGTAAGTCAAGCCATTGCAGCTACAGGACAACCATGCTACCTGCCAGATCCTCTTTCCAAACTAGCTGGCAGGTATATTTTTTAAAATCCAGGAGTGCCTAGCAGCGAATGCTGAAAATGAGTCAATAGTAAACAAATGCCTCTCTTACTGTAGGTCCTCCCCATAAACAACATAGTCTGTGCACACCAACAGGTATCTCAGAATATACTATAATTTGTACACAAAACATGCAGGATGTGCTCTAAGGGCCACGTTCGGTATTTGTGTGCCCCTCCCCCCATTACCAAAGTACCTGAGCTCACAATTTTTCTTTTTTAATATATTTATCCTCGCAGCCCCCCGAGAGGCAGGGCATGGCTATAAAACCTTGGGGAGACGGAGGGCCAGATTTCAAAAGGTATTTAAATGATAGACATCAAAGTGAGGTTTTCAAAAGAACCTAGGTGCCTGAATCCCATTGACTGCAAGGGGAGTTAAGGGACTTTCAAAAACTCCTAACTACCCAACTGCCTGTTTAGGCATCTAAACACCATGGGAAGTCTGGCAGAGCTGGTCTCAGGCCTCGAGCCCCAGAAGAACACCCTTATTACGGGTGTAACTGCAGCACTAGGAGCTTCATTCACAGACCAGGACCCTGCAGTTAGGGATACGATTTTGTCCCAGTAAAAGTACGCATAATCCACACCGCGTCATAGCAAACAACCAATTTCAGGCTTGGGCCATGGCAACCTTGTGGACCCAGCTGCCATGCATTACTAGTTAGCTTGCTTGCCTCAATGTATCTCCTCTCTGTAATGGGACTAGATCAAAGTGAATGAACATTTAATCAGTCCTTACTATGGGGTGAGAACTCCAGGCTCCAGCCCTCCACCCTGCGCATCAGGCCCCTCTCCCCAGTGCAGTGCTCCTAGAAGGGCAGGGCTGGTGTTCCCTTCAGTCTCCAGGTCCTCTGTGGTGACAGCTCTTTTCTCTGCCTTCTTCCCCCCCTTGCAGGTCCCCTCTCCCTCCTGCTCCCTTCTAACCCTGGCTCACCCACTCTCTGACCCCCCCCACCAGTGCTCCCCTCTTTTTTTTTATGTTCATTTGCAGAATGACTTTTGTGATGTGCACCAATATTGGAGATTATGTATGATATACCACTTCCATATTGGTGCACATCACAAAATTCATTCCCCACATGGACAGTGAATGGGGGGGGGGGCAGAGGGCTCAATGTGTGGGAAGGAGCTCATGGGCTGTGGTGGTGTTGGGGAGGAGTGTGTGCTCTGAGGCGGGGCGGGGGGGGGGTCTATGAGGGTGCTCAGGGCTAGGGCAGAGAGTTGGCATGAAGGGGGTGAAGGCTCTGGGATGAGGCCAGGGATGAGGGTTTAGAGTGTGAGGGGACTCTGGGCTGAGGCTGAGGTTTGTGGTGTTGGGGGAGGAGTTTGAGGGCTTTGGCTGGGGGAGGGGGCTGGGAATGAGGAGTTTGGGTGCAGGCTCCAGGGAGAAAGGACTACCCCCTGCCTAGTGATGTTAAATTCTCAGGAATAAACTTTCGAGAATGTTCTTGAGAATATTCTCCAATGTGAGAATTTTTGAGAATTTTCTCCTAAATACTTGTTAAATAGTTTTTAAAGAATTTTACTATTTATAATAATGTCTTTCTTTAATAAAACTTCAAGAATCATGAAAGTTTCCAATTGTTAAAATGAAAATTCAGGAAACTAAAGAAAAAAAGACAGAGGTTTAAATTACTAGAACTTTTATTACAAATCTTCTTTTGCAGGAGACAAATATTTTTAACTTTCTGGATTGAATACAAGTCTAATCAGAATCTGCACTTTCCGAATCTGACCTATATATTTCTATCTCTTCTTCTTCCTCATACATATCCTCTTCTTTGACTACTTCTTTCTCTACAGCATCATCAATTTCTTCTTCCTCATTTCTCTGGTTCTGCTTCCTTTTTTCTCTTGGGGAGTTCAACGGAGCATCATTTGGGTTTTTAAAAAGCTTTATATTATGGGCTATGAATGTCAGCTTGCCTGCCCTTTCTTGTGTTAACTTGTTTCTTTTTGCATTATGAATGATACTGTAAGTACTGAAACTTCTTTCAGTTGCTGCCATTCAATATGTTGATCGCTGCTTTCCCTAATTTGGATCCATAGCAAATACCTTTCCACCATGTTACTGCATCTACTGAGCCAGATGATTTTGTTATATATGATTTTCCAAAAAAACCTTCTTTAGCAGGATACTCTGCAAGCTCTGCAATGACTTTTGCTGAGTGATCAGTGCCATACATTCTTGTAACTAATTTATCAATGAATTCAGTTCCTTGTATTTGTTCATTTCTAGTAAGGCACTCACTACTGAATTTTGGATCTAGAATATTTGCAGCACAGTGAATGTTTTTTAGAGCCATTTCTTTTCATCACATCCTGTTTTTCTTGTTTGGTAAGTGGACTTTCGGGAAGTAGCCTATCAAAATGATCGCTTAATTCCCTGAAACATTCAGGAACTTTGCTCATTTTTGGGTGGTCAGATTCAAGCAGCGTAATCCGTTTAACAACAGGACTTATCAGTGCATGTAGTTTTTGGACCTGTACCCAAAATACTTCTTCATCCAGGATTGAATTCCTGGTATGTTTGCTCAGTTTAGTCTGTAAGGGTATGTCTACACAGCAAAGTTATTTCAAAATAACTTTCCTAGCGTCTACACAGCCGTTCTGTTATTTTGAAATTAATTCGAAATAGCAGAGGGCTTATTTCGAAATTGGTAAACCTCATTCCACGAGGAATAGTGCCAATTTTGAAAATGCTATTTTGAAATAAGCTAAGTGTAGATGCTTATTTTGAAATAGGGGGCTTCCAGCCCTTCCCAGGGTGCCCTGCTGGCCCCCCTGGCCACAAGGCAACTTCTGACCTGATGCCCTGCCAGAACTGGTTCCAACCAGCCTTAAATGCAATTCAACATCCACTCAGTGTGGATGTGCTATTTTGAAATAGAAAAACGCTATTTCGAAATGCATTTTGTGTGTAGACGCATTATTTCAAAATAAGCTATTTCAAAATAGCTTATTTTGAAATAATGTTGTAGTGTAGACATACCCTAAATCTTCATGGCCAGCAAGGCATTTTAAGACTTTTTTTTATTTCAATAAGCTTTTCAAACAATATAAAATGGAACCCCACCTAGTTTTAACTGTCAGTTTAAGTGCACAAGTTTGATTTTTTTTTTTTTTTGAAATGCAGTAAAATGAGCTCGTAAAACTTGCGATTTGTTAATTTCCTTCACAATAGTTTTACAGGTAGCTTCAGTTTCTTGAACCAATTTTAAGTTACTTATGTCACCAATTAACAAATTTAGTGTATGAGCAGCACGAGTGTACATAGCAATGTGATTGTATTTTTCGTTAAGCATTGATAAGGATTTCACCATTGCTGCAGCATTATCAGTGACAATGGCACTAAATTTTTCAGAGTCCTATTTCTGTCATTATTTCTTTCATATGGAATGCCATATACTCAGCAGTATGGCGTTCAACATCGGTTGCCACTGTCTTGTAAAACACTGGTTGGGGTGTTGATATAATAAAATTTATAACAGATTCATTTCTTCGGTTGCTCCAAGCATCACACTGCAGTGCAAGAGAAGAGGCTTCAGCAATTTTTGTTTTTATCAGAGCACCAACACATTGATATTCAGCTTCCAAAAGTTTGTTAGAAAGAATGTACCTGGATGGCATCTTGTAAGATGGTCTTAATTTTTGCATGAAAGTAATCCAGTCTTCGTTTTCAACCAGTGAAAGAGGCAATCCCGATGAGAATATAGCTCGTGCAAAAAATTCATCCAAAACTTTGTTTTCAGTTTCATTCATAGAATCAGAATAGCGACTTAGAGTGAGACATCTTGGCTGAACTAGATGTGGAAGGTGGTGATATAAATTCACTAGCACTATCACGGTATGTCTAGACTACATGGCTCTGTCACCAGAGCCAGGTAGATTAGTTTACTAGACATGCCCAAATGAAGTCGCAATTTAAATAATCACGGCTTCATTTACATGAAAATGGCTGCCACGCTGTGCCGGGGATCAGCTGTCCCGGCACAGTGGGGCAGTCTAGACGCGCCGCGGTCGATAGGGAAGCCTCTGTCGACCGCTCTGTTATGCCTCGTGAAACGAGGTTTACCGGAGCGGTCGACAGAGGCTTCCCTTTCGACCGCGGCACGTCTAGACTGCCCCGCTGTGCCGGGACAGCTGATCCCCGGCACAGCGTGGCAGCCATTTTCATGTAAATGAAGCTGCGATTATTTAAATCGCAGCTTCATTTGGGTATGTCTAGTAAACTAATCTACATGGCTCTGGAGACAGAGCCATGTAGTCTAGACATACCCTCACGGTGTTCTATAGATGTTGGTGCAGTTGATGGTTGAGGTGATCTGCTTCTGGACTCTGAAAATTTTGTTGCCTTTTCCTTGATGTAAACAGAAGTCTTCAAACAATTGGAAATATGCTTTCTCATCCTTGTCGCATTTCTGATGTGTTCAGCCTTGCAGTACTTAAAGACAATGTGTTATATGAATGTAACTGTTTTATGAAGGAAATAATCCCACACATCACTTTTAGGCTTAGTTCTTCTTTTCATACTGATGAAAACACAATTACACCTTTTCACAAAAGAGAATAAATGTGCTATTGCCTCTTTATATACTTTTTGTGATGCTTCCAGAAAGTTCCATAACAGTCAGAATTCCTGATTCATGAATGTTTTAGAAAGTTCCATAACATTCTGGAACGTTCTATAATGTTCTCAAACTATCTTGAATGACCAAGACATCTCTTTAACATTCAGGGTGTTCTAAAAGTTGAATACACTATATTATTTCAAGAGGAAATGAAAAATTAGAAAATTCTCAAAAATTCTTGGGAAATAATCTTTTAAAGAATATTCTCAGAATATTCTTGTTCTCGGAGAATATTCTCACCTCACATCACTACTGCCCTCTCTCACCCCAGCAGCTCAGGGTGAGGTGAGAGGGGCCATGGACATGGTAGCTCCAATAGGGCAGGGCTGGGGAGAGACGCCTGTCCCCTGGTTGCAATAGCTTCGGACTAGGCTGGGTGCCTCTCCCTGCATCATGACAAGTCCATTCAGGGGCTGAGTGAGGTCAAGGGAGCAGTGCCTCTCCCCACATGCCAGGGCTGGTGAGGAGAAACATCTCTCTCCACTGTGGCAGGTCTGAGCCTGGGGAGAGGCGCCTCTTCCCACCACAGCCCTGAGCTAAATAGGCAGCTGCGCATAAGAGGGAGAACTTAGCCCCTAACCTCCAGCTCACCCAGTCTCCAACCCACTTCTCGCCCAGTCTTCCCAACCCCCTTTCCTTCCTCTCTCTGCAGTCTGTCACTGGACGGGAGGGGATGCAGCCGATCTCCGCCAAGCAATGGGCCAGAGCCCTGGGCACTGCCTCTCACTACTAGCCACCAATGAAGCACTGAGCCCAGGCACAGGTCCCAATGAATGGGTAGGGAGAGAGATGGGGAAGGGGGCCAGGGCTGTGGGAGAGGAGACAGAGAAGGGGGAAAGAAGGGCAGGGAACAGGAGTTGTCAACACATGGGACCTGGGGTAGCGGGGGAAGGTCAAGGACCCAGCTCTGCCTCTTTCTGCACTGGGTGCAGGGGGAAGGCCAGAGGGTGCCGAAGGCCGAGAGGAGTCTGGGATGGTAAGAGGGTAGCAGCAGGTTGATCAAAGCAAAATAATGAACCGTTCCTGTGAACCTCGCTGATGCAGATTTCACGGCGGAGTGGAACTCAATGGTAAAAGCCATAGACTCTGGGACAGTGGTGATAACCATGACAGAATCGCATCCCAGCCCATGTTAGGGGATGTCCACTTCTAGCCCTAACCCCTGCACCAGCCTTATCCACCTGTCCCTGATACAAATGAAAGGAAAGCCTTCTCCTGCTTTCAGCTCAGTCGGGGGTTCCCTGGGAGGCCTGGTGATCTGTAACAAACAGAAACCCATCCAAGCAAGCTTCTCCTCAGCGTGGCAGTGCTGGGAGTGAACAGGCAAGCTGCTCTCCCATCACTTGGAGGCAGATTAGTTCCCTCTGCCCCACCTAGAAAGCAGAGTGAGGGAAGTAGATAATCAGACAGGTGGGCTGGGTGAGCCAAAGAGCCAATCAGCCCAGAATGATAGACACACACAGGAAGGAGGTGTGGAGGGAGAGGGGGAAGGGAAGGCTCTGCTGCTCTCAGGTCCAGAGAAAAGGGCTGAAAACAGAGGGTACCATGAACAGGACTGTTGCACAGGGCCCGGACCGGAGTGGTGAACGCCAGTGGTGGGAACTCAGATATGTGGCCCTGTGAACGAGCGCTTAGTGGAGCCTCTGAGGTAAGATGACAGAACGAAGAGGTGCCCTGAGACATCAGACAGTGGTTTCTTTTACCGTCTTTTATTTCAATGGATTCTGGGTGGCCGTCTGTGCTGCTCCCGCTCTCCGATGCCACCGAATGCTTCTCAGACAACTCCGCCTGTCAACGAGGACCGGACATGAGTGCCACAGGGCCCAGGCAATACATTACCACCACCAAGCATCGGCTGAGAATTTCTTGGCTGGCAAAAAAAAAATCTATGGACTGGGTCTCTGTGCTGGTGCAGGGCAATTTGGGGGAAATTATTGAAATAATTACGGGGACAAGGTGTGGAAGGAAACATGAACAAGTCACGTGGCCTCTGTAGCAAGCAAGACACATTTGCAAACCCAGGTCTCTAAATGTATAGGCCGCCTACTTCAGCTGGGAGCTCCATTGAAATCACTGAAGCTAGGTGACTTATTTCAGCGGAGGATCTAGCTTATATTGTGTGCTTTGGAGGCCCATCCATCCTGTCGGGCATTTAATTAGAGCCCTTTCTCCTTTAAATTGTAGGCCAACTCTTCTTAAGTTTTTTTTTTAAATAAAATATTTTACTAAAAAGTAAGATGGGTTCTACTGCCACTTCTTTTCCATGCACAGATGCTGTGTCCCTCACCATGGTATCTGGACACCTAACTGGGTTTACTGTGCTACTGTAATGGTCTAATACTGGAGACTCTTCAGTTCCCCAGCTCTCCAATAAGTCTCCTTTGTGCTGCTCTGTGGGCTGTTTCTCAAAAACTCCCAATGTTTATTTGTATTAGAAATGGTTCCAGGCTTCAAAGTTTGAATCTGGAGCCAAAACAATGCAAACTTTTGGAGAATTTGGATGCATATTAGGGTCAGGGTAGGAATATAGCTACTGGCACACCAAGTCTGACCAATGGTCTGTTCTGGCCAATAACAGGTCTCTATCAGACACTTCAGTGGAAGCAGCAAGAAACTCTGCAGATGGCAGTTCAGGAAAAATACAGGTTAACTATGCCTTCTGGATACGTAAAGGAAAATTAATATTGTTCCAATAATGCTCCTTTCGGCAGTAAAATGTTTTGGTTGCATTCCTATCAGTCACAGCTTCCTTCCTGCCCAGATAAAGTTACTGTTCTAGTGTAAACTCTGCATGTTATATAAGAACACAAGAACTGGGTCAGACCAAAGATCCATCTAGCCCAGTATCCTGTCTTCCAACAGTGGCCAATGCCAGGTGCCCCAGAGAGAATGAACAGAATAGGGAATCATAGAACTGGAAGGGACATCGAGAGGTCATCGAGTCCCGTCCCCTGCCCTCACGGCAGGACCAAGCACCATCTAGACCATCCCTGACAGGTGTCTGTCTATCTTGCTCTTAAATATCTCCAGTGATGGAGATTCCCCTAGACAATTTATTCCAGTGTTTAACCACCCTGAAGTTTTTCCTAATGTCCAACCTAAACTTCCTTTGCTGCAGTTTAAGCCCATTGCTTCTTGTCATATCCTCAGAGGCCAAGAAGAACAATTTTTCTCCTTCCTCCCTCTCCTGTCCATGCCCAGCCTCTGACAAACAGAGCATAGGGACACCATTCCTTCCCATCCTGGATAATAAGCATGGACCCAGTCCATGAATGTATCTAGTTTTATTTAACCCTGCTCAAGTTCTAGTGTTTTTGGTGAAAGATAGGTTGTAAAAGAAGGATTTAAAGCATTTTGCACATTGAACATCACCTCACTAAAGAGACAAGCTGTACCTTGAGGTAACTAAAACGCTGGGAGTCTGGAACACATTGATTTCCTTCACCCACTCCCTCAGACTGCAGGCCACTGGTCTCTTGGATTACCTGCAGGGAACAAAGCAGCAAGCTAAGAGTGGTTAAATTACCAATGCTCGTCAGCTTCCGAGGCATGCCAAATATACGAAGCAAAACTCAACATCATGCAAAAGTCTACCCAATGTTAAAAACCTGGGTCTCAGGTCAGCTTTGTCCAAGGGATCATGAATGGAGGCTCACTCACCAGTGAAACCGGAATGGATGGTGAACCAAACCTGCCACCCATCGCAAGCAAAACCAGAATCAGTTTTCGATGTCAAAGCCCTGCACAGCTCAGTTTCATCAGATGAAGGCAGACATGAACGTACGGGGAGCAAGCCATTTGATGGCCTTTGTCTTTTGCGGTTTCCCCAGGGTGAGCGCTGTGGCCAGGGCAGGCTGCGTGGCCGGTGGCTTACTCTGGGGCTGAACCTCAGCCTGGCTCAAGATCCGGCACACGGCTGGGGGGAAGCAGCACTGTGGCCCTGGCAGTGCTAAGGACTGACTGCCCTCTTCTGGGGATGTGGAGCAGTCCACCCCTGAACCCGGCCTTGCTCTGGGGCCCGTGGTGGCTGGTGGCAGCCACTACGGGTCTCGTCCTGGCTGTGTGCCGGAGCTGGACCCGTGTCTCAATGCAACCCCAAAGCAAGCCGCCCACCCCAGGAGCAGCTGGACAGCCACCATCAGCTTGCCCAGGGCTGGAGCTGTGGCCAGGGAAGCTGGTGGTGGCTGCCCGGCTGCTCCCAGGGTGGGCGGCTTGCTCTGGGGCTGTACTGAGGCCCGGCTGTAAACTGAAACCAAAATTCTGAGGAGCAAAATAGGACAACACAACTTGCATAAAACCCTGGGAACTGAAATCAGGAAAGCCAGGACCTCGGTGTAAATGAAGAGAGATTAGAAAGACTGGGACGTTTCAGCTTAGAAAAGAGGGGACTCAGGAGGGATATGATAGAGGTCTACAAAATCATGACTGGTGTGGAAAAAGTGAAAAAGGAAAAGTTATTCACTTGTTCCCATAACATAAGAACTAGGGGTCACCAAATGAAATCAATAGGTAGCAGGTTTAAAAACAAACAAAAGGAAGTATTTCTACACACAACACGCAGTCAACCTGTGGAACTCCTTGCCAGAGGATGTTGTCAAGACCAGGACTTTAACAAGGTTTAAAAAAGAACTAGACATATTAATGGAGGATAGGTCCATCAATGCTTATTAGCCTGGATGGGTAAAAATGGTGTCCCTAGCCTCTGTCTGTCAGGGGCTGGAAATGGGCTACAAGGGGGGATCACTTGATGATTATCTGTTCTGTTCATTCCCTCTGGGGCACCTGGCATTGGCGGCTGTCGGAAGACAGGATACTGGGCTAGATGGACCTTTGATCCAAATCATGTTACCTAAATCATGTAACTTTTAATCTTTTATTTCAATGGGGGTGACACCGAGGACCTAAGCCCAGGAAGTCCCAATGTACAAAACCTGGAAGGACCAAATCCTGTCTTGACTTCACATGCTGCCAGCAGAGTGACTTCCAGAGGGGCTGCCCTGGGTTTAAGTCAGGGCAAACCCTGGCCCTCTATCTCAGTCCAGTGGGCGTGCGGAAGGCTGCAAGTGAACAGAGCTCTTCTGCCTGCTCTGAGCTAATCGCTGATCTTTGTAAAGGTTCATTGTTCTGCTGCAGTTTCCATAAAACAGCCCCATTTCCTGTAGAGGCCTTGGCTGTTCTGTGTTTGGGACTGTCTCCACGAAACGTTCCCACACATTGTTACAGAGAGAGACATTAAGCCTTGTTCTGGCTCTGCGGCATTTCCCATTAAACATCAATTAGACTGAAGCTGGGAGTTCAGGGCTCTCGTGCTGAAAGGCCTTTTTTATTCGGGCTGGAAAGGCTGGGCTGGGGAGGTCCTCTCCATTCTCCAACACACAGAAGGGGGCAGGGGCCTGCTTGGAGCACACTGGCTCTGGGCAGGAAACTGAAGCGGAGCATGTGCCTGTGTGCTTGCAGCTGTGAATGGCACCAATGTACGTGGGAAGAACAGCGGGATGGGGGATGCGCTCCAAGCAGAGCCACAGTAATCTCGCTGGGAGTCGCACAGCTAAGTTCCAATGCAGAGCATGGAATCCCTGTGAGTATGTAAAAGGTAGGCGCTCTCTGCTCTTGCCCCCCGGCACTTGCTCTCTGCCCCTCTCCTCCTCCTGCTCTACCACTTCCCCCTCCCCATCGACAACTAAACAGTCCTTCAGGGTGCTTCTTTCCCTGACAATGCACCCGCCCTTCCCTTAAAAATTCAGCCCATGGGGCAGGGAGCAGGGACTTTCACTGCTGAGCTGACACAGCAGGTCCCGTATGACCGACATCCCAGCATGCACAGACTTCCAGCTGAAGGACTGGGCCAGAAGAGCCTAGAAAGGTGTGAAGAGCCCAGCCCTGAGAAGCCAGGGGTGGGGATGGAGAAGTTCCCTGCCCACAAAAATCATTTCAGAAGGGTTAAGGAAAGAGAAGTTTCATCTTCTTCAAGGAATAACCTAGTCACCCCGTTCCTCAGTCAGGGCAGGACACAAGGGAGTGTGGAGAAGCAGGGCCAGATTAACCCCTCCCTGTCGCACACATAAGCATCTCTCAACCTGATGCGAGAGACGGGTCCCGGGGGAAAGGGAGCACTGCAATGCCACCCGCCCAGATTAGGTCAACATCTCCCCCTCCCCCATCATGATGGAAGGCTGGCTGGGGAAAACTTGAATCCCATGGGCCAGGTGGTGAGGCCTGGAGAGGGAAGGTGGGTCCAGCCCCATGGCAGAAGAGCTGCTGTTGTGGGGTGGACGTGCTCTCCACATGCCATCCTGGGGCCTCCTTTCCTGGTCACTATTAGGGTTATAGTGCTTGGGCAGAGAGCACCACTGTGATTGGTGAGCGCCCCTTCAGCAGGGTAAAAAGGAGATGACAAAGACGCTGGCCTATGATTTTGCCCCCCATCCACCACACCAGGCCCTAGCTACATGCCTAACTTGCCGAAATGTTAATCCAGCCCTGGGTACAGGAGTGCAAGCCCAGTGGGAGTAAACAGCCCCCTTTCCCCTGTTACCATGGATTATTGTCCAGCTAATCTGACACCGCACACCGGAGTGCAATCGGGGAACACAGTACCACCCTTCTGCTCACCCTGAGCCACTGCTCTGCCTGGTCCTTGCTCTGCAAGCCCAGCACGATCACATCTGCATTCATCGGAATGATCTTCAACTTGTGCTCCTTCTTCCTCACTTGCTTCTCCTTGTGTATGACGCTGCAGCCAAGCAAGTTCACATCCAGCTGCGGGGCGTGGTCCTTGGAGCTCTTGTAGCACTGCGAGCGGAAGGAGACACGGAAAACAGGAGTGAACTCAACCCACTTGTGAACCTCGGCACAAGTGGAGCGCTAGGCACATCTGCAACGGCTGCAGGGAACACAAAGAAGCCCGACTCTACAGCTACGGTGGCCAGATGTTTTACCTACACTTGAACCTCTTTAATTCGGCAGCCTTGGGAAATAGGTTCTCCCGAATTGTGGAATTTTCCAGACCATGGGTGTTCGCCACAATGAAGGGTGCTGGAGGTGGGAGTGGAGGCTCTGGGAGGTAGGGTGGGTGCATGAGGGGGGTGGAAGTGAGGGGTCTGGGCGTGGGAGAGATGGAGTGGAGTGCTTACCTGGCACCTCATTCCTGGGGGCACACGTGGTTCTGCACCCCCCACCGCTCCCAGGCACCTCCCCTGCTGCTATGGAAGCGGCGGGGGAAGACGCCTCCAGACCAGTGCTTTGCTTTGCTGCACTGCTGTTCCCCCACCTGGGGGGCAGGAGGGAGCCGCCAGTGCATGGAGTCACTTCCTCCTCCCCCTGCCAGGGTCCAAACCACGGGTGTTCCCAGATCAGGGACACCCAGATTACGGAGGTTTAAGGGTATCTCTCAAGGCTTTAGAGGGTCTAAACAACCTGTTATGGCTAAAACAGTAGCCAGGGAGGGTTGCTGTCAGAGGAGGCAGGATTAGAGCAAACGTTCCAGACTTGCTTACAAACCACTAGGCCATGTGTAATATTTTCTACAATGCTGACTTGCCTTAGGTGCCTAAGTCCCATTTTCAAAAAAGACTGAGTCACTGGAGGGGGGGGGGGGAGGGGAAGGGGGACAGATTTTTAAAAGGCTTTAGGGGCCTACACATGGGCACCTAGTGGGATTTCTAAAAAAACTCCAGGGAGTTAGGTGCAGGGATGAAAGTAATTGTCAGGACTTACCAATATGCCAGGGCTGTTGGCAAAGTACCCACCCCACCCCTCCTCGGTCCCTGTAAGGGACAGTGCCTTAGGTGGAAGGGGTGGGTTAGGGAGGCAGACTCCCCCAGCCAGCCCCTCATGGCCATGACTACCAGGAGCTGAGGCAGTAGAGGTGGCTGGGAGCCTCAAGCCCTTTTAAATTGCCAGGCCCTGGGGCAGCCACCCTGCTTTTGCGCCTCCCGGCCAGCAGCCCCTAGCACTGCCGGACCCTACTGGCAGGTCTGCTGACAGGGGGAGCAAAAGGGGCAGCTGCCCAGGGGCCCAGCAATTTAGAAGGGCCCGGGGCTCCCAGTCACCAACAGCAGCAGCCAGGAGCTCCGGCCCTTCAAATCCCCTCCAGAGCCCCAGGGCTCCCGGCTTCCACCGCTGCAGCTTTCCACTGGCCATGAAGGATGGTTGTGCGGGGATGGATCTGCCTCAGTCCCGTCCCTTATGCCTCAGCCCCTCCCCCCCTTTCCAGGGGCCCAGAGTCACCCCCTTGCTAAGGATGCCAGACCCCAGCATCTACGTTCACCCCGAAGAAGCCACTTCCTGCACGGTCTGCAGAACTAGGTTATTATGGGCAAAACAACTGTCCAGTATTTGCATACCAGCAACCTAGTGTCCTTAATGACACACAGCTGTTTGGCCCACTGGCCCAGCCACTTCTTCCTCCAGAGGAAAGCACAGATGCGGGCATCCTTCATCAGCTCAATGTTGGCTTCCGGGGATGGCCACTGGTAGGTTGTGGACTTCCCTTTGCTGCTCTCCTCTTCATCGTAGGATTCATATGAGCTGCTGACTGCTTCTCCATCTTCTGTAACGAAAGGCAAAGCTGATCACCACGTGTATTTCCAGATGGCAATGCCTGTTTGGCCCGTACACGCTCACAACACGAGTGTGCCCTCATCGCATGCCACGATCACAAGCAGCTGAGAGGCTCTGCCTCAGGACTTTCCTCTCTTGCAGATTTCCTAAAGCCACGTAAGAGCTTTCCTCAGATGCACTAGCAGAGGTGGGGTGTATTTTTCCAGGGATATATTTTATATCCGCTGGAAGCCCCAAAAGTTCCAAAGTGGTAACGCAATTGCAAGCAACACCCAGTCCCTGCCAAGTCAGCCCAGCCTTCTGAGCATCACAACAAACTCTAGAAAAGGCCACGCAACAAGCAGAGATGAATTGCAGGTGAGCCTCTTTCTGGACCAAAGACGATATTGACACAACATGGAACATAAGGCAAGACGTACATCTGAGTGTTGGCACCAACGAAGTGACATCGAATGGCAGTGGTAAGAATTAGCAATAGTTTACAGCCTGAAATAACAGGGATTTTAATGTTCAGTCAAGAACAGTATGAAAATGTGTGTCCACTGAAGTCAGTAGAGCAGGGGTGGGGAACCTTTTTTGGGCCGGAGGCCACTGATCCACAGAAAAATCAGTCAGGGGCCACACACAGGTGAAAAGCAAACAAATAAAAAAAATACCTCACTGATGTGGCCCCCAACTGAGAAGCAGAAAGACATTCCCCTCACATACCAGAGCCTACAGGGGCCTGGGCTAGTAGATATTGTGGGCCCCCCATAGGCTCTGGAATGGGGCCAAAAATGAAGGGTTCAGTGTGTGGAAGGCGGCTGCCGGGAAGCAAGCTTGGGGTGTAGGGTCCGGGCAGGAGAGAAGGTGCAGGAGTGGGTTGGGGGCTGGTGGGTCTGGGAGAGTGGTACAGTGCTGGAACAGATTTGAGGTGAGAGGTTTGCCAGGAGGTAAGGTGCACGCATGAAACGAGGGTGTACAGGGCTGGAGCGCCAACATCGGCTCTCCAATGCTGTGGGGGCGGGGAGGGGGGAACCAGAGCCTCAGGGGCCAGATCCAGGCAAGCCAGGGGCTGCATCCAGCCCCTGGGCCTTAGGTTCCCCACCCTTACAACAGAAAGACTCCCAGCAACTTCCACAAGATTTGCAACCGACCTAGGTCGTTCTTGATACACATGTAATTCGCCAGCCACCCATTATTATTAATGGGGGGCATAAAGATCCATTAGAAGTGTACCCTAAGATGTGTACACCATATCTTGGATTCATGCATGTTCATTCCTACTGAACAGAGTTAAGATAGCAGTCTCATTGTGCTACCCTCATCAGGACTTAGTGAAATATCCACTCAAGTGCTAGTAACATTGTAGACATTTTTGAGAGGAAAAACAAAAATAGTTTAAAAGACTTTACTGTGTGATTCTCTGAAGTGTTATTCAGTAAGGTAGGCACATTCATTTTTAAAGGAAAAGTAACTCCTTCAGAAACCTCAGCAATGCTACAATATGGCTTCCAAAAATCTCTTCCAAGTATTATAATCTCTTCCTAGTATTATACACTAGCTCCAAGAGTACAAAGGTGACTCCAATTAGAAACTCTAATTAAGCTAAATTCTCAAAGGAGAATATCCTCTTCAAAATTCACTGAATGCCCGCAGATGTCATGTTAATGGCCCACAATCTATCTGCCATTACCCGATCAGGCAGGTCAGCTTTCAAAAGACGATAGCTATATTATTGTCCACCCTGCAGCTTACCTGCAAGAAGACTTTGGAACAGATCCTCAGCTAATGTAAATCGACACGGCTCCACTTCCAGAGAACTATGCCTATATACACCAGCTAATGAGCAGCCGCCTCGCTGATTGTCACATCTTCCTCAGTAAGAAGCAGTGCCATTCAGAGGTACTCTTATAAAAACTCTTTCGATAGGGTGGGAAAACGTCGTGACTGCAAACACCTGAATCCCTCTCCCATCCTATCCCCACCCTCCTGAATGGAAATGTATCCTGCCAGCACAACAACATGGCCAAGGTTGTGGGTTATCAATCCATGCTCGGAAGGGAGGCATGCCAGTGCTAATGAAATGGATAGTTCAGGGAGGCGATCATCTCTGCTACAATGACAGTAAATAGAAAGCCAATGCCGGAAGCTCAGGCTTTGAAAACATGCCCTACCCATAGTTATGGTGGCATAAATTACTCCCTCCGTAACCTGCAACCCAGTCCTGGCTCCAGCGGCAGCAAGACTACCAAGAATACCTGCATAGTCACAAGCAAAAAGAAAAGGAGAGAGAAAGCCCCAGATGAACAAATACAGAGAACAACGATTCAGCCTCCTCTTGTCGATCATTCTCGGCCTTTGTCTTTGAGCAATGAATGTCCCATCTTGAGAGGGAAAGAGCACCTTCTGAATGAGTTATAAGAATGAGAGGACCAGAAAATATTGTACATTGGTTCCCCTTGACCTAGTCAATAACTGCCAACATTAAAATTAACTGGTGCAGATGAAATATTTCAGTCTGAATAGTTAGTAATTAGGCAGCCACGCTGCCACTCGCATTCCCATTCCGTTTCTTATCGTGCAACTCAGTTATGCAAATGCAACGCCGAGGCAGACCGATAAGGATGGAATTCATCTCAGCACAGACTCAAAGCAAAAGGGGATCCGTAGTAATTAATGCAAATGTAACAAAGCGCAATGCCATTCTTAGACTATGAACAAAAATACTGCGGATGAAGGAACAGCCACAAGATCTAACAAGCCTGTCTCTATTCGGTTCATTCTAATTAATTCTTCCACAATTTGTTACAGTGTCTTTTAGACCATCCTCTGATGTCACATGACTCTCTTATCTCCTTAGCCCATCTGGAGGATTTGCTTTGATCACTCTTTTTTGGCAACATACTTGCTAATTTTATTAGTGCTACTATTCTCGTTTTCATAGAATCCTAGAATCCTAGAACTGGAAGGGACCTCAAGAGGTCATCAGGTCCCAGTCCGCTCCATCCATTTGCTTTGAGATAGAAGGCTTACATCCAAAAACTCAGTAACAGATGAACAGTAGCTCCCCAACTACCTGCATCTTCACGCTCAGCTAGGAAAGGATGCCCTTCTATAGCATCCTTGCCCCGGAATCTCAAAGCACTTTCCATCACCCCACACGAGGGAGGAAAGTAATATTAGCCCCACTTTACAGATGGGGAAATTGAGGAACAGAGGGTGCAGTCTTGCACTGTTGAAGTCAACAGCAAAATTCCAACCCCCCAGAGGATGGCAGGGTCAAGCCCAGGGAGATTGAAGGACAGTGGCAGGATTTGAACTTGGGTTTCTTCACTCAAGCCTTGTGCTTTAAGCCATTAGACAACACAAACTCCCTTTCCCCCGTCTACTACAGCTCCTCTTCAGCCGTTTAATTGCATTTCTCCCTAATGTCATAATCTCAATAAAGATCTCCTGTCCAGACTTTCATTCACCCAAATGCCTCAAATGTGAATGGGCCAGAGTGTGACTTTCACTAGGACCAGGGAGATTCTTGGCCACTTGAGTTTTTTCCTTCCCATATAACATGCCCCTGCAAAAGCAACCACACCTAACTGCCTGTCTAGGGGCAAGACCAGCTGAGGAGCCCTGTGGTTCAGCAGTTAAGATGTGAACAACGGTGCTGCCCACTCTGCCATTCAGGATTTGACCGAACTGGCACATAGGGGCCAGATTCTCCTCTCACTTGCACCAAGACAATCATAGGTCTCAGGTGTAACTCCCTTAGCCACCCGTGATCTCTCCCAGCATGAGTGTCAGGAGCCATGAACAAATGGGATTAATTTGACAAAAGAAGCCTTAAAACACAATCCAGAGCAGCTACCAGACAAACTAGAACTCACCTCGCACTGTATTCGGTTTCCACTTTGGACTTCATGAGCATCACATGGGGGATTTCACCGCAAAAGGGGGAATGGAATTCAGAACCATCCCCTAGCACTCGCGCCAAGAGAGAATCTCCCCCAAGTGTTAGCACTACAGGGCCTGTGCACCTAGCCGGATAGCTCTGAGGGAAACTAAGGCACAGCATGATTGTATGAATTGCCCAAAGGGGCAGAGCTAGTCAGTAACACACTGGTAATAGATCTCAGGAGTCCTAACGCCCAGTCCCCTGCATTTTTGCTGTTTGGTGGTCTATATAGCACAGCGCACATTTCTCACTTGTCAAATGATAAACCAGATAGCACACCTGGTAACTCAACTCCTGTATTTCTGACACTACCCGGAACCATCTTGACCTATTCACTGTACGCCTGGTGTCCACATAATCATTCACTAGAAACTTCTCTGAACAAAGATGCTAGGGATTAGAGGCACTCCCTGTTTCTGAATGAAATACCCTGTGCTGCCGAGAGAGAGAAAGATTTTAGGAGCATTCTTGTTTATTCCCCCACAACATTTGCTATTCACAAAGATGTTGGTTTGGTAAAGCTCCGTTTGGGTAACATAACCCATCTTAACTGGCCTATCTTAATACTACTACACTGGTAGTGCACCGCCTTACATGCTTCAGTTCTCTGAATAATTGGATAATTATATTTTCCTATGCGTATGACAAAAAGTGTAGTTATCTCACTGCACAGGCAATTGGAAAACACCTCTGTGTGAAAGATGCTTTCTGGGCTGCAGGAGGTTCCAAAGCAAGTTGGAGGCGGGCTTGTGCTGGCAGATGGCTATACAGAATTTAAAACAACTGGGGGAAAAAAAAACCAAGTGGCTCCCTTTTCATTTTGCCTGCTAGCTAATTCCCAGCTTATCCCGTGGGAGGAAAGTGACAACTGCCTTTTTACTTGAGTAGGGAAGGAATCGGACCTGAAAATAGCAAGAACCGGAGGGAGGATTTATTTGAGGGAGGTAGAGCCAATGGTGAAATTTTTGTCAGCAGAATTCTAATCCTCAGACTTAGAGCACTGGGGACCAGGATGCTGCAGGCCCTTGATGACACCGAGGCCTGCTTATGGCTGACGACACTCGGTCAACAACTTGTGAAGCCTGACACACTGGTTACAGCTCCCACGCTGGTGTCGGGACATTTATCTAAAAGGTGGCATGTAATGTATTGTTTGGAATCTACCACTACATCGGTCAGCAATATCACAGTGAACTGTTTGTTAAAGATTTGGTAGGTCAAATTATGGATATTACTGGATATTGCATCCTGGAGACTGTAAATAGAAAAGTGGCACAACAGGTTCGTCTACATGAAGGGGAAAGCAAATATGGTGGCAGATGTCCTGTCCAGGAAAGAGGGCTCTGACCTGCTGCCTCTGGATCAGCCAGGGGCCAACCCTCCTTCACCTTTGTAAAGGGGACCCTCAGCAACCCCATATTCCCACCCTACATTCTAGTGCAATAATGTTAGTTCAAAATATGCCTTCTGTGCGAGCAGGTGAAAACTAGTAACTCACTGATCATTAAACTTTTTGTGTGATGTATGTGTGCAGTATGGATTAAGAGTTATGGAGCTATGCTGGAATTATGACTAACACGTGTTTAAACCAGGCACGTCAGGTACAGTCGGTAAACAGGGCTGCCCTAGACATAGGAATGTGTATTTGGTTCTCTGACCAGTCCAGTCTTCAGGCAAAGACAATAAGGTTTATACGTTTGTTGGGGTCACCTTGCTGATTGTAACCAAGGCTGGTGGAAGCCAGTGTGGGGATAGGCTGCTGGGGTCAGAGCTGCTGAACCAGGGCTGTACAGTACTTCAGGATAGGGCCTGCAGGCTTGTAGACTGGTTATGAACATCCCCAACTGGGAGCTACAGCTGCAAAGCATTTTAAAAACACCCAGGGTGGTAGGAAAGTGGTGACAACTGCTTGCATATCAAACTTCATAACAACATCTTTTGCACTGTCTCTGTCCAGGCTCCAACCCCAAGAATGGAAAAAATAAGCCCACCTAATTTTCTTTCCAAGAGTGTTTTACCCACTGATCCTCTGAAGTTAAAGGCGATCTGAACAGGGGGAAAGATCAGGCCCAAACTAAAAGGCTGCCTAGCTTGTTAGAAAATATAATTAAAACTACTGCTAGGGTAAGAAATTGCATGCATCAAGTTTCTTAGAGAATTAACTTAGCTGGTGTGTTTTGTTTTATTTAGCTTAGTAACTTACTTTGATTTGTCTGTTATCACTTGCAATCACTTAAATCCTACTTTTTATATTTAATAAAACCACTTTTGTTGACTGTACTATTAAACCCAGTGTAAATAACTGTTGCCTTGGGGTGGAGAACAACAACAGCTGTACATCTCTCTCTTTCATTGATAAAGGGAGTGAACAGTTTATGAGCTTGCTCTGTATAACATTTTTACACAGAGTAAGATGAATTTATCTGGGGTTCTGGTCCAATGGGAGTGTGCACGTGGGGGCTGTGTCAAGTCCCTGTGACTGAGTCTTTCCAGAGCTGAGCTGTTATCAGTGTCTGTGTTATTCGGCTGTGGGCTGTGACCCCAACTCTGTGCCTTTGCTGGCGGAGACCAGAGGTTCTGGCTCAGCAGGACAGGGTGGTGTGGTGCCCCAGAGGTCTGGTGGGCAGGCTTAGTGGTATGATCAGCTCATTGGATGACAGTCTCAAGAGGATTTCTGTGACCGAACCAGTCACACCATGCTGCAAAGAAGAAACCGATTTAAACACAGAAAGAAACTGATGCAGATGGTGTGATAAATGGGGGCTAATACTCCGACTCACTTGCACCTCATTACATCATTGACCTTAGCTTCAAACTCTGGCTAGGCTTACACGACACACTGCAGTATGACTACAACATTCAGGGGGTGTGAAAAATCCATACCCTTGAGTGATGTAGTTGTACTGACCCTAACCCCCAAAATAGACAGCAGTAGATAAGCTGGGGGGAGAGGTAGATACACTGGAGGGTAGGGATAAGGTCCAGAGTGACCCTTACAAACTGAAGGATTGGGCCAAAAGAAATCTGAGGAGGTTCAACAAGAGTCCTGCTCTTGGGACAGAAGAATCCCAAGGACTGCTACAGGCTGGGGACCGACAGGCTAACTGGCAGTTCTGCAGAAAAGAACTTGGGGATTACAGCAGATGAGAAGCTGGATATGAGTCCACAGCGTGCCCTTGTAGGCAAGGCTAACAGCATATTGGGCTGCATGAGTAGGAACACTGGCAACAGATTGAGGAAAGTGAGTAATCCTCTCTGTTTGGCATTGCTGAGGCCACATTGAGATTGTTGCATACATTTTTGGGGTCCCACTACAAAAAGGATGTGGGCAAGTTGGAGAGCGTCCAGCAGAAGGAAGGCACCAATAGATCTAGTCTGACCTGTATAATCACAAACCATTGAATCTCACACAGTTAACCCAATACGAAGTGCAATAACTTGTATTTGGCTAAAGCAGTGGTTCCCAAACTTTTCGGCATCACGCCCCCTTTTTGATTTTTGAGAAACCCTCATGCCCCCCCCCATAGCAGCAAAACTTGTTAAGCAAAAAAAAAAAAGGAAAAAAAGGAACTGACCAGGGCCAAAAAACAAAAACAAAAACAGAAACAGCAGCTTTGGGGGGGGGGGGTTAACAGGCAGGGGGCTGGGTCGCCTCACGCCCCCCCTGGAATTTCTTCATGCCCCCCAGTTTGGGAACCCATGGGCTAAAGCATCTCATTGTGAACAACATCTAGCATTGATCTGAAGACCTCCAGAAATGGAGAATCCACCAACACTTACAACATTTTATATGGATGTGTGCATAGCCCTCTGGAATACATACTGCTCTTGTCTATAGCAGGTGTATAGCATTGACTTGTCATTTATTACTCCTTTATAAACTATAAATGTACCCTTATTATTGCAAACAAATCCACGGGGATCAAACTTACACCATCAGCTACACAGAATTGTATGGACAGCAGGGTCCATAGAATTGCAAGGTGAGAGGGTGGTCCTGCAGTCCCAGGAGGGGCAAGCCCTTGGGTGGAATAGGTGGGGCTGGGAGGCTAGCCTCCTTCCACCAGCACTTCAGCACCATCTGGTGCTCTGGTAAAGATGTAAAGTGCTTGGGGTTCGAGCTGCTGCTGCCAGCACATTAACAGCAGCTGTAAGTCCCGGCCCTTTTGAATCACCCGCACCAACCCATCCCGGTCAGCGGGTTTGCGTAGGGAAGGGTTTCATTCAACAAACATCAAGTTCTGTATTACGCTCTAGTCAAGGCCAGCCATGAAAAGCAGGGACCCAGCTCTGACGTACCATTCACAGAGATGTCATATGGCTGAGCCTCTTCGTAATATCCCTCTGGAGACTCAGTCACAGGGATGGAAGACTGTTTCCTTTCTGCAATCTGCGGATGGAAGGAATAAAACAAGCTACCTTTAGCACGCGATGCTTTGACTCGCCCTTCTTGGGAAGGCTAAACAGTGGCCCGAAGGGAGGGGTCCTTTTATATAGGCAGCTCACAACCTCTTTGTAAGTGGGTTCAGATTAGAGATGTAAAGCACCCTGAAAACTGTGAACAGGGTCATTAACCATTAGGACAGAGCCAAGGCTGCGACCTGCCACCAGCCCTGGCCAACTCAGAGTGGCTGGGGCTCCGCCTACCCCCAGTACATCCAGGGCCGGAGTCTCGCCTGGGCTACACCAGTGCTGCTGGGGCTGGGGTCCACCCCTCGGGCCTGGGCTGGGGTCCTTCCGGAGCCATTTGGGCCGGGATCCCACCAACACAACCTGGATTGGGGTCCTGCTGGCCCACCTGGGGCTGAGATCTTGCTGGCCCACCTGGGGCTGAGATCTTGCTGGCCCACCTGGGGTGCCTCAGCTGCAACCAGGGTCCTGTCGGCCTGCCCCCAGGCAGCTGGGATTCTTCCAGCCTAGCGCAGGGGCCGCAACCAGGGCTGCTGCAGACTGATGCACTTGACCATCCAACCGGTTACCCGGGAAGCATTCTAGTAATTGGTTAAATGGTTAAACCTTTTACTTCCCTAGTTCAGTTCCGTTCCAAAGAAGAACACATCGGTAGGTGCAAATAGGCTTTCAAGGTACCACTCGCTGTGTTTGGTTTAAAGGAGTATCGAGCCACTGCCCAAGAAAGCTCCACTGGCCATTTTAGCCATCGGGGTTTCTTGCACAAGAAATCCCCGCCGAGCGTCCACGCTGCCCTCTTGCGCAAGAGAGCTTACATCTGTTAGAAAAGAGCGTAGCTCTTGCGCAAGACGCCCTCTCTTACCACGCCGTACTGTACATTTCCCTGCGCAAGAGCAGGCGGGCAGTGTGGCTGCTCTGTGGGTTCTTGCACAAGAACGGCTGTACTTGCGCAAGAAGCCGCGAGTGTAGACATAGCCTTAGAGGGAACACTTCCCCCAGCCTCTCTGCCCCCGAGTTAAAGTCACACACATTGGGTTAATGCAACTGCAGGATAGTTGCATGAGGGAGGTTTGGTGGGGGCCAAACTAATCCCTGTTGGTAGGAGGATGGTGGGAAAAGCCCTTCGAGGGGGGTGACATGACACCTTTTACTTCTGGTCATGTGTCTATCTTGCCCTGAGCGTGTTACCTCCAGAGGCGTGACTAACGTGGGGGGGATCAGGGGGCGTGGTTAACGGGGAGGTCAGGGGGTGTGGCTAACGGAGGGATCAGGGGGCATGGCTAATGCGGCACCACCAAAAATTATACAACCCTGCTGCCCATGCACTTGGCAGTTCTCAGACAACGTCACAATGTGGGGGTGCTTTAACAGTCAACTCAGCCTCAATTTCTTGGAGACAGGCCAGATCCTAGAAAATCTGCAGTCAGCATCTTCGTTCCAACCGTGGATCTGATCCTGCTCTACCAGCAAATGGGAGTTTTGCCATTTGTTTGGATGGACTCGTTCCTTGGTCCAGATGGCTGCACGTAAGCTACCCATTTCAAGTGGGGATGATGTTTAACACTAAAGGACAATAGCTATGGAGTACCTGAATGGTGGACAGTTGTGAGGAGAGGTAGAGCTACTGTAACTCCAACAGACAGAACGGATCCTGGGACCATTGTGGCTCAGTGCATGAGCCTCTATTGCTTGAGCTAGAAGCTAGCTGGCTCTTCGCTAAGGCCATAGAGCAGGGGTGGGCAAGATGTGGCCCAGGGGCCGGATGCGGCCCGCCTAACACTTCTATCTGGCCCGTGGACTGCATCTGGCTCCTTTCTATTTATATCCTGCTGCCTGTGCCACCAACTTTCCAGGGGGTGGTTCAGGCAGCAGGATCCTATTTAAATGGATCACGGCTCACAGTTGTGGTGCTACCCTGGTAGGTGCCTGAGCTGCAAGCCCTTTAAACAGCCGCAGCAGCATCAGGCGGCTGCCAGACAATGCGGTAGCAGTAGGGTTGGGAGCCACGAGCCCTTTGCTGTGATTTTAATTCAAAGACTCCAGCCCCAGACAACTCTGGGGGAGGCTAGTCCCCAGCCCTGCCCCTTCCAGGAGGAGAAGCTGGCCCATGACCACATACCAAAATTCATTAAGTGCCCCCCTGAAGGTTCATTGCCTGTAGGTCACCCTGCAGAAAGTCCCAAGTTAGGAACACACACCAGGCCTCTTTAAATTCAATACGAGCAAAAATGAAGGAAGTGGA
Source organism: Pelochelys cantorii (assembly GCA_032595735.1). Lineage (NCBI taxonomy): Eukaryota > Metazoa > Chordata > Testudines > Trionychidae > Pelochelys > Pelochelys cantorii. The sequence continues at coordinate 62,997,612 of CM064333.1, read as the reverse complement.
TAAACAGCACTAAAGTGAAACGAGCCTTTTGAAAAGAATCCAAGTGTTGGAAAAACCCTGTTGCATCTTCCAAATCCTTCCCTGAAACACAGGCTGGCAAAGAAAACAGTTCCTTGATCCCTCGGATAGACAGACACACACGCAAGCAAGAAGCGGGGTAAAAACCAAACCCGTTTACTTCTCAAGCCATTCATATGGCTGCACTTGTCTTCACTGAGCTGCAAACTTGAATGCAATAGCGGGAGGTGCTCAGATATAGCAGGGAGGATTGCAGCGTACAAACCTACACAGAACAGGACATTGGGTGGAGGTGGAAGCCATCCTGTAGCTTAGCCCTGCTCCTCAGTGTGTCCAGCATCAAACATTTACTCTCCCATGCCACACAATACAACACAGTCCATAGCTGCTGTCCAGCAGAAAGGTTAAGTTCCTGTAACTCCATTCAAAACAGTTGAAGGCAAACTATTCTAGCTAGCGACCATAATTCTCTTAGTACCCGGGTTATGGTATGTTCCGGATTGTAAGCGTATGAATTAGATTCTAGTTGGTACCAGCATTAAACATCAGCTCTGGTGAGGCTGGCCCCTGATGAAACTCCCTTGCAATGGTGCTGAACACAGGGGCTGAAACGTCACTTATGTCTGGAGTACAGATGTAGTGGCTGGTAGGCAGTAAGGGGGACATGTCCCCCATTCTTACTAGCCCATTGAAAACCTTTACTCCTGGCTGCCTGCACAATGGTTTGGCATGGTTGTGTAACATCAACAGGCAGAACTGAATCCAGGACCTCTGGAGCTTAGTGCATGAGCCTCTACCCCCTGAGCTAAAAGCCAGCTGGTGCTCAGTGAAGGCTGTAGAGCACACTTCTTCTTACTCTCTGCAAGTTGTCTAAGTGCCGCTACTTGGGACAGTGAACCAGCCAGTAGGTGTTGCACTTGGCTCAGGAAGAGGAGAAGATAAAGGGCCAGCACCATCACAAGATGGGGAGGGCCAAGAAGGTTGGAGGCGGGCATTGATTCAGTGCTTCCCCTTATGGTCCCTGCCAGCAGAGTTCCTATGGAGCACAAGTGCCTGCTACCGCTGCATCCCCTTCCTTGACATCAACCTCAAGGAGAGAAGTGACTGCCCTCAGCTGGGATGAATAGCTGCTGGGGGCCCGGCGCTTGGGCACAAGGAGGCATGCTGTATACCTCTGTGCACCTAGCACAGTGTGTAAAGCTACAGCAGGCCAGTGCATTGTGCCCCACTGGGTAATATTTCTATGTATGTTTCAATTATGTACCTGTTTGCTTATACTTCGTGAGCTTTGGCGGCCCAGCTACTGAATGCTTAATGTTTGGTATTGCAGAGCAAAGGCTAAGTCAAAGTCTCTGGCAATGCTCAATTAATCAGCACCTCTGGCTGGTGCCTCTGTCCTTTCTAAGAGGTACATTGATGTTCGCTCATCTGCCTAAAGAGCCGAAATTGGGGAAGATGAATTTTGGCAGAGAGCAGTTGTGCCTCTCAGGCCTGCCCTCACGCAGCTGAGGACATGGCCCATTGCCTCGAAACATTTTGGGGATCCCTTTAGCATGAAATGCTCCGGGCAAATTGCCCAGCCCTTCTTGAGGCATTGGCCAGAGTCAGAAGACAGGATACTGGGCAAGATGGACCAATGGTTCTTAAGTTATATTCTTATACCTGTAGCACCAATCAGCCAAGAGAGGAACTATCGTGTTCTAACAGAAACCCACTAATCTGGAGTGTCAGCCTACCTGGCTTTGAAGGAGAATATTAACACTGCAGTAGTCCTGGTCTAACCAGTGTATGCTCATACAGTCTGGATTAGTGCTCAGGGCAATGACCTCTGCCTTTGGCTAGCTAGCTGGGAGCCGACCCCTGGGTAACTGTGGGTGAGTCCCTGACCTTTCTTGGTCTCTACCTCTGCAAAATAGGGGTAATTCTTACTTACATTTGCACAGTGCTTTAAGGAGAGGTCCTCTCCCGAAAGAGCTGCTAGGCATTACATTTTTTGAGGGCATATGGGGAATGTTTTACCAGCATTTTCCTACAACATCTAAATGCTTAAGAACTTAAACTAAAGCATTACATTGGCAATATAAACACCCAATACAGGGTGATCCTCTCTAATCTGGCACCCTCAAGACTTGACTAGTTCCGAACCAGAGAATTTTCTGGACCATGGGAGGTCAATATTATCTAGCAGCAACACCATCACTTCCACTGCTTACTGAGCTTTTAGGGGCAAATTAGAGCTAAATAACAGCACAGAACACTGAGAGCCAGGACTGGTGGCTGTAAACAAACTTCATAGGACCGCAGGAAACTTGGTCACACCCATGAAAAATGGATATCCAGCTAACTAAAATCATTGCCGACCACAGATGTTTCCAGACCCGAGAGTTCTGGGCTGGAGAGGTTCAACCTGTAGTTTTACTGAGAGGCACTTCCTCAGCTAGCAAACAGCTTTATAATGGATTCTGTGGCAGACTGGCACATGCAGCCAGCTGACATCATTGTACATGGCAGAGAATTTAGAGTGATAATCCAATTGGGAAGCCATTTTTGCTTACATAAACTCCCCCTGCCTCCTGTGACTTCTTCCTATACTGTCCAACAAAGTCTCAGGGTAGGGAAGGGGATGGTTACTTTGTTTCCTACAGACAATGGAAGCCAAAAGGGACTAGGGTTCAGCTACTAGGGTTTTTTTTTATTATTATTATTGCCTTTGCCAGAGGTGTGGGTTTCTTTAGCTTAGATCAAAAATACACTGCGCTGTGTTCTCCAACCCAGCCTGGGCACTTCAGAACACGTGGACATTTCACAAGGGCAGAACAGAGCACGCAAACCCTAACAAATACCTGCTGGTATCATACGGGAATGGCCCAGAGCACTGCAATTGCTACGCTAACAAGCGGGACTGGTAGGACAGGACACTCAGGTGTTGTCTAAGGGGCAACTGGAAGCATGCGGTGAAAGGTGCTAGTTAATGCTAAGGCAGAGAGGCAGGCCCCATTGCTCTAGGCATTGTGCAAACACCTAAGTCCGGTCCCAGCCTCCCATTGATTCCAGTGGGGTTTGGATCAGACCCACTCATGCCAGGCTCTCGCACTGAAAAAAGGAAAGCTTAGCAAAGAAACATTGCAAGCGTCGGATAACAAACAGCTATTCCGACCGCACTGGATAATGGAACACCCCTACATCGCCTCATTGTTCTACCAGCAGCTTCCCACACGTGGTTTGAGAGACCAAGTTCCTTTGTAGCTTTCTGTGTCTGTGTCTTTGTTCATTCAACTCAACCTCCCAAAGAGCAGCGCTCTCCGGTCATTGCTCTTGTGACTCAAAGTTCAAAGCGTTGAGTTGAGGGGATGTTTTCACTCCCTGCCGCCCTCTTTTTTTCTCCTTCCATACATCTCAATTTAAAAACAAATAATAAAAGCCAAGAGTCCAGGGTTTGAATCACTGCAGCTTCCACCTCACTCATCACTTTCATCCTTGAACCCTCCATCACAGTACAGCACTTCGGAGTGCTCACAGGGCTGTTAGGGAAACTGGCACAATTGGCTAAAAAAGAGAAAAAATCTCCCCAGACTGAGAGCAGCAGCGCACCTCAGACACTGCAGGGTTCACCACACGCTGTCACTGGGGAGGCTAAGAAATGGGCAAAACCAAAGCCTATTTTTGCAGACTGCATTTGTCCAATATGTCTATAAGCAAGTTTAAGGAAAACTTGCCCAATATTAAATTGAGGGCCGGCTGGTAGAGCGGCAACTTGCCTGTGCAAGTGAGCAAGTAGCGCACAGACTCAAGCCAATATAGCTGAACCCATGGGGGAGAAGCTTGTACCTGGCACCAGAGGTGAAAGTAAGGGTGTGCGCCCAGGTGCGCAGCTCCGGCAAGAACTGGCTGAGCTGTAGCAAAAACCAGCAGGGAGCTATTTAAGGAGCTGGCAGGGACCCAGGTTGCAATAGGACAGCACCTGTAAGAAATTTAAGTTCCTTTCACCGCTGCCTGGCAGAGGTGATTACTTCGCCGCTGGAAACAAGAAAGAACTTGCTCCTGAGACAGCACAACACTTCCCTGTCTTTTGCTTAGGGGGTCTGGAAAAGCCACAACTAGCCCAGAGTGGAAAGTTCGATAGCTTCCGAGCATGCTGATCAGTCAGCTAAGAATCTGAGGGTTTTTCACCAGAGGCTAATGAAGCCACACCCACTTACTACATCACTCCCCAGGCCAATGGGCCCAACAACTGTGGTAACTGGTGCTGACTGATAAACATGCAGCAAATCCCTAAAAAGTGAAACCAAAAAGGACATTCCTGCTGCTCTAACATCAAGGAAAAGCACAAAGTCCTCGGGAGAAACACGCCGCGGATCCCTTGCCAAAGCTACAGCTGTTGCAATGTAACCAGCTGTGCTGCCACTCTCTTAACTTGGCCTCTCAGAAAATTCTCCTCAGCCAGAAGGCAGCACCAACCACGCCTGCCCTGCCCCCTCCACATCAGTGAACTCCAAAGGCTACGTGGGACGAGCGAAATGCTCTCCCTTGCCACCGTCCTGCAAGCCGGAGTGCATGTGTAATGCAAATGTGCTGAGAAATCAATGGGACTGTTCACATATTGGTATGTCTATGCTGCAATTAGACACCCATGACTGGCCTACTGATTTGGGCTCAGGCTAAGGGGGTATTTAATTGCAGTGAAAACATTTGGGCTCAGGCCACACCAATTAAACTGCCCCTTAACCCAAGCTCCATAAGCCCCATGAGTCAACTGGCACGGGGGTGTCTAACTGCCGTGTAGATTTGCCTGTAGAGATCAGCATAATCCAAATGGGGGTTGACATGCGTGCAGTGTTAGCATTGTTGTGTGGAGGTGGGGTGTGCTTCAGGCATGCAAAAGCATGATAATTACCCGTTTACAGCCAGATGTTCAAAGCAGTTCAGCACTAGCACTGGACAGGAGAATTTTTGAGATTAAGAGAAAAGTCTCTGTCCCAAATCAGGACAAAAATTCAATTTTTCAGAAAAAAAATTCAGTAACAGAAAGCGTGTGTGTGGAGTGGGGGAAGTTCACAGCAATGGAAAGTTTGGAATGAATCATTTCAAAATATTTAATTTTTATTTTGACCTGTTTTTTAAATTTTGTTTCGTTTACAGTTACATTTGGAAATAAGTTGTTTTGCACTGAAAAATCTCAACTTTTCACTTTGACACTTTCAAAATGGTATGTTTGGACCATTTCAAAAGGGTGGGGGGTTTTCAACATTTTTTCAAGTCAGACAGCGTATTGAAAAGGATGTTTTGACACAACCAGTTTTGATTTAAACAATTTTTTTTTTTAATAAAAAATTGTCCAAAAAGAGTCAAAAAAAATTCCTGACCAACACCCACAATCAGGCCAGAATGTTAAAAAAAGCTCAACACATCAGTCACTGAATTCTTTAACAAAATCTAGCCATTAATCTCACAGTGGGAGAGGGGCACTCTGGAAAAACCAGGCTTTTATTGAGCTGCCTAAATTGGAGCTGAATTTGAAACTCCGATCCCCAGATTTCTCATATGTAAACCAGGCTTTCATAAATGCATTGCAGGATTAATCATGCCCTGTTGGGGATCTGTTTTCAGAATATCGGGAACAAACTCTGGTGTCTTTTTTTTAAGACTGTAACGAGCCCTACACGTCTCTCCCCCATCCCAACAGTTGGAGATTTTGCATTCTCAAGGCTGGTTTTTGATGTGTTTCATTTTTCAAGTTCAGAGTTAGCCAGATGCCAAGCTGGGGAAGAATCTGCTTCCAGACAAAGCAGCAGTCATCCAGCACACCTGGCCCCATGGCAGACTGCACAAGCAGATGTGCGGGCAACTCTTGTACCTGTCTCCAGGCCTGTCAAATACAGACTTGCCCCTTGTCTGAGGTGGAAGGGCTGTTTCCCCCCCACCCCACTTGTACGTTAGTTTCATTCATTCGCTCGCTTCATCCCTCTTTAAATATACATTCGAATGGCTTGCTCTCAAAACTCACTGTGAAGCCAAATGATGAGCAGATTGGCCAGGAGCTATGCCCCTATGTTCTGCACGGTTCTACCAAAGCCCCAGCGTCCTGCCCTCTGCCCATCCAGCCCAGGATGTCCTTCTTGAGCACAGACAGTCAATCCCATTACATGTATACCGGGGAAAGGAAGAGGTATGGAAAGCGTGTGCCATATTCCTCACCAGTGGCTGTTGCACATAGAGGATAACATCCTACTACTGCTACCATCTAACAGAGTCACTCCTTCAGCTCAAGTTGTACAGGCTGGGGTTCTGGGTTCTAACCCAGCAGGTGGTGAAATTCATGACAAGGGCATGAGAGACTTGTGGATTGGATCAATAAACTGGGCAATTTTCATTGAATGGGACAGGGGGATCAGGAAGGAGCCAGAGATCTGCTGAAGGAACCTGGAGGCAACAGTAGGGCTGGGAGGAGGGCAGTGGGTTTCCCCATGCTGGCGCTCTGCTGAGCGAGAGGTGCATTCTTGTATTCGTTCCACTCAACAACCAGGAGGAGCTGCCTCGAAGTTTCCCACAGCCAGAGCCAGCGGGGCTCAGGCTGTGCAGCTGGCGCTCATCCGGCCCCATCGCACAGTGCAGGCTGCAGGAGAAGAGGCACATCTGTTTGCTGCGCCCCAGGCAGGCTTTCCTTTGGCACGGGACGCTTTGGCTGTCCTAGCTAGTGGCCTCGTCCGCCCATCTCCTTACTGCTGCTCCCACCCCCGCCAGAAAAAGTGCCCCTTGGGATCCAAGCCAGTGACACACACGTCACGGCTTCCCTTCACAGCGTGGGGAGCACAGGCAGCTCAAACCACGAAGCCAGATGGGTTAGCTGGAAAAACTGCCCGGGCTCTGGAACGCAGCCATTAGGACAAGTGCAGTGCATCTGAAAGGCTTGTGCGTTAATCCAGTCCTGCCTTTCTAGGCCCATCCATCCATTAGATTGCCTTACAGCAGAGGACCCATCCGACCCTTTATGCTCACCCCTTATCTTGCCTTCGGACTTCTCCTTCCTTTTAAAAGGAGCAATTTTCTCCAGCAAGCCCTGCCCCCTTCGTACATGTTTCTCCCTCCCCTCTCCCACTAACTCCTCTTTTTTCAAGTCTGCTGTCCTTTCACATCAGGAAGTCCTTACTGCTGAGATTCCCATGTCTGATCAGCTGCTTAGCAGTAAGCCCCACTTGTCAGTGTCTCTGGAGGATAGCGAGGGCTGCTCTTTGGCCAAGGAAACAAAATCCCACTGAAAGCCCACTGTGATGAACTGGAGCCTAATTACATTTGTAACTGGCCCATGGAAAAATCCAAAGGCTTTTTGCTTGGAGACTTTTTTGGTGCAAAATCTCAGGGAAAACTGAATCGTGTAGAATCAGTCTCTCGAGACACACACACATGCAGCAAACCCTCAAGCACCAAAAAGCATGCACGGGGAGAAAGCTGCACTCCATAAGGATGCAACTTATGCAATACAGTGCTCCCCGCCCCACACTGCATTCTGCTGAACAAATGCAGGGGCTGCAATAGTCTTGGGTAGCAGCTGCACTCTGTGCCCAAAGAGCCTTAAATTTTCACTGCTAGCCAACAGAGGGGTTAAGATGATGGCACACATGAGCCCTTGGTCACAGGAGCGTTTGCAAGCTGAGGGGTTGAGAGTGTGGGAAAGGCTTCTCCAGAGGTCCTGGGTTTGAATCCTCCTGTCGGCCTTATGCTTAGAGCCAGTATGCACCATGAAAAATTTAAAAGATATACAATTCTATCGTTTGATTGTATATTAAGACAGTGAAAAGTGAAGGAGAAAAAGGAGCGCTGAGGAAAATCACGTACTATTTTTGGAGGAGGAAGGTCCGGCAGACTCTTCTGAGGAGGAGACAAATGGTGCCCAGATTCCCCATTGGACAAAGACTCTCCGCAGTCCCGGGCTACAAACAGAAAGAAGCAGGAATAATGATGGCATGTGGCATGTCCCAGCAACGCACTTGTTACCTCGCCCTGGTGCAGCAACAGCCTCATGATTGGTTATATTTGAGCAGGAAGCAGGGCTGTAATTACAGAGTCTGCTTGGATGCTTCGTCGCATCTGCGCGACCATGTCATTTCAGACCATAGCCGAGAATACAGTCCTAAGGCACCACAGCTAAAGACCCAGCTCTCTTGGTGGAAGCTCTTCTTCTTTTGGAATGTTTTTCCTCTTGGAATGAAAACAATCAAGACAAAAATGATTTTTAAAAAAATCACTTCACTTGTAATGATGATGTTTATACGGAGCTATTCTAAAACCTTCACTCTGCTGTACGTGGTTTAACTCACAGGCCCCCAAAAAAATTCTTTCACTCTTCCAGTTCCACTCACTAACATTCTTAACAACCAAGAGCCAGATTCTCAGTGGGTGGAAATCACTTAATCACACTGGCTTCTGTGGAGGTCCTGGCCTCGGGTTTTCTAAGGAGAAAGTTTCAGAAGTTCTCCCTCTTTAGGGTGCGTCTATACAGCACTCTTAGCTCGAAATAAGTGACACAATTTGAGCTACGCCAATTGTGTAGCTTATTCTAAGTGTATTTTGAAATAAACCACTATTCCGAAATGTCCTTTACTCCTTGTGGAATGAGGTTTCCAGGGACGTCAGAATAGTGTTCCCGTTATTTTGAAAGATTTCAAAATAAAGGGCATGCTGGCAAGATGCGGAATAGCTGTTTCGGGATTCCGGAAGCATCCTGAAATAGCACCACAGTGTAGACGTACCCGTAGGGAACACTTACATCATCTATCTATTATGCCACAATTATAATATAATCGACAGATTTATTTTCTACAAAAAATAAAAGAAGAAGGGCTTCTGCTGTATTTTGTCACCACTGTAAAATGAGTCATAGCTAAAAGGGCGGCCATCTTGATTAGGCCTGAGGGACTTCAAAGGTTTTTGGGAGGCAGTGTGACATAGCGAATAAAACACGGGACTACAAGTTAGAGGATCCTGAGAGTATATTCTATTCCCAGCTCTGCCACGACACCTGCTGTGGCTGGGCTAATTGCTGATTTCTGTGCCTCCATTTTCACATCCATAAAATGGGGATACCACCAGTGTTCCCTATAAGCTGAGCACTTGGGCATCCATCCAGGAGAGGTTCAAATGCTGCCCCAGCTGATTAGCTGGAGCTCCCATAGCACCCACAGCCAGCAGCATGTGTTTCTACTAGTGGTGCACATCGGTTCATGCTTTAGTGCACATAACAAAATGTATTCTGCACATGGATGGAGTGGGAACACTGACCACCCCTCACTTCCAGCATAAAGGTTGCCACACAGAGGTGCAAAGTCTGGTAACTCTAGCAATAAAACAAGAATTATCACACTAGTAACTAATGCATTTACATAGGACCTCATAGCGAAGGAAAAATTATTAGGAAAAAATATATTGGGCCATATCCTTGATGGGCATTTTCACCCAGTCAGAAAGGGGCACTCTGTGGATGCATAGAAGTTTCAAACAGACCTAAGTATGGTGAATGGTTCAGTGATTCAGGTGTTAAACTGGAATAAAGAGGAGACCTAGGTTCAATTCCTTCTAAATCACCGACTTCCTCTGTAACCTTGAACAGTCAAGTAGTCTTTCTAGGACTCCATTTCCCCATCTGTAAAATGGACATAAGAGCACTATCCTAATTCACAGGAGTGTTGAGAGGAGAAATATATTAAAAGATACTGCTGTAAACATGTAAGTGCCATAAATAGATAGGGGAATTAGGTACCAATCTCCCTTTGAACTGACAGCCTCGCACCATTAGGCTCCTTTGAAAAGTCCAGCCTCTCTCCCCATGTCAATAGGGATGGGCTAAATTAGAACAGTCAGGCTACGTCTACATTGTGCATTCTTGCGCAAGAAGATATACAAATGAGGCACGGCGATGAATATTGTTACACCTCATTTGCATACCTAATGAGCTGCCATTTTTGCACAAAAGCCCCCTCTTGCGCAAGAGCTGAAAATAAGTGGCAGAACGGCTCTTGCGCAAGAGGGGGTTTTTGCGCAAGAAGGAGTAGACTGCTCCTTCTTGCACAAAAGCCCCTTGCACAAAATGGCGGCTCATTAGGTATGCAAATGAGGCACGGCAATATTCATCGCCACGCCTCATTTGTATATCTTCTTGCGCAATAATGCACAATGTAGATGTAGCCAGAGCTGTGCCTTTGTGGAGGTTACCAGGGGACAGAAGACTCTGGCATGAACTATGCTGCATATTTCTGTGTTTTATAAATAAAAGTTGGCCCCACACGACTCCATTTCAGTCTCAGAAGCCACAATGACAGCTCTGAATATACGTCCTATAATGAGCCCCTGGCACAATGGCAGAAGCAGCAGGACAAATCGGAAACACACAGTGACATAATCCGCCTGCTGCCTGTGGTGAAGCATCTCCACTTCCCTTGTTGTTAATGCAACAACAGGCAGGGCTGCTCAGTTCCTTGCATGGTTGACATGAAAATTAGGCCTCCCCGTCAGCCTCGAAAAAATGCTGCTTTCCTGCCTCAGGCGTTAATGAAGAAATGGCCCGGCCACGGTACCCCACGGTTACACTGCAAATCTCTGCTACCCAGCGGGTGCTGGAGGCTTCCCTCTTCTCTGCTGCACCAGGAAGTGCTACTTTCAGCCCAGGCACCAACCATCTGCACTGTTTTGCAATGGAGACCCTGCTCCTGGGAAGATGGGACATCAAGAGTGCTACTTCCTGGAGAAGAGCGCCTCAAGAGCAGCACCATGAAACTGTACAGAAAATGATCAGGAGACTCAATTGCTGATTTAACAGGCAGGTCTACACTGCAAGAAAAAAAAAATCCGTGATACAGAGTCTCAGAGCCTGGGTCAAGAGCTTGCGGGGCTAAAAGGAGCAGCAGCAGCTGGGCTCAAAGGGTATGTCTAGACTACATGCCTCTGCATGTATCTGACATAGTCAATGAAGCGGGGATTTAAATATCCCCCGCTTCATTAAAATAAAAATGGCCGCCGCGCTGTGCCAGCTCAGCTGATTGTCGGCACAACGCGGCAGTCAAGACATGTATCGGTCGACGAGGAAAGCCTTTGCCGACCAATCCCTTATGCCTTGTGAAACTAGGTTTACAGGATCAGTCGGCAAAGGCTTTCCTTGCCGACCGATCCACGTCTTGACTGCCGCGTTGTGCTGACGATCAGCTGAGCCGGCACAGCACAGCGGCCATTTTTATTTTAATGAAGCGGGGAATATTTAAATCCCCGCTTCATTGACTATGTCGGGTAGTCTAATTTACATGCTGCTGCCTCTGTCTAGACATACCCAAAGGCCCTTCCCTCATTGCTTGGGATCCAGTCAGAGCCTGACCATCGACACTGCAATTTTTAGCTCCCAACTGACCCAGGCCCTGTGGCTCGTCGGTGCAGGTTTCAGTCTGCATTCGCAGTTCTGACAGACTGCTGGCTACCAGCCCATCCACAGGTACCCGGCCTCTCTCATGAAGTGCACTATGGTGGTGCCTCTTTAGGAAACATGTACATGGCTGTTCTGTAACTGCTGCTCAGGACAGAGCCTCCCTCCATGCACTGCAGACAATGGGGAGGAGCGACATTTTGTGCAGCGAGCACGCATTCACAACGCTGCATTACTCGCGCGGTGCCAGCATCTCTTTAAAGTCTTGCAAGTGCTTGGTTTCCCCCCGTGCCTGGGAATCAGCTGAACGAGCGTCACCTTGCCAGGAATCTAAAGTTCGTCTTCCTCATTCATTCTCCCCACCCCCAATCTACTCAGCAAATCGAGAGCAGGATGGAGACGCTGGTCCAGACCTTGCCCCGATACAAATCGGCACAGCACGACAAAGCTCAGGAGCTGGCCCTGCGATGCCGCACAGTTTGCATCTAGGGGATTTCAGGGTATATAGCTGATTGCTGTAGGCACTTCCACAGGGTACATCAGATGTGCACGGTGACGCCCCTGCTGGACTTTAAGGGAGTTTCCTGCTCTTCTCTCCCTCTGTAAGAAGGGATCTGCTTGAGGAATAATTTCTTTTTCTAAACCAGCTGTAAGCGTCAACTCAAAACAAAGCCAGTTTGCTGACATTCACTTCCAGTAAAGACACAGTAGAATTGTCCCTAAGACAATGGGAGAGATTTCCAGGTTTTCTCTTAAGGCAGGAAGTTGCTTAATAACAGAGCATGCAGTACAGGTTTCGCTGGCTTTGAAATTCCCCTGTACTTGGAATTTGGGCAGGTGACATTTAGAAAGACAAAAAACAGGCAAGAGGAAATAGTGTAAACAGGCATAACATTTTAAAAGCAATAAAGGGTCCTATTTCTTCATTGTTCAAGCATGCTCTCCGTTATCTGCCACCAAGGCAGATCCACCGACTCCAAGATCACTGCAATCATCTAGCCTGTCCCTGGGTCTAATTCAGGGAAGAGAATTTCACCAAACAAATTCCTGCATCAAGTCAAACAACTGCTCTCATGCCCATGTTTGTATTGTACTTTCCCTGCTGGTACTACCAAAGAGCAATATTAATTTTCTTTCCTATACACAGAGTCAATGTGCCCTCTCCTCTTTTCCATCCATGTGCAGAATACATTTTGTGCATGCACCAAGGCATGTGCATCACCAGTAAAAGCCAAAACCTAGCTGCGGGTGCTCTGCTAATCATTTGGGCAGCACTGGAAGCTCTCCTGAGCAGCCTCACAAGTGCCCAGCTTCCAGGATATTTTTCAGGTAAACTGTTTTCTTAGGTCATTTACCTGAGTGAATTCAGCTCCCCTGCCATGCAAAGATGCTTACAAAGGACTGTATTGCTCAGCTCATCATCTTACTAGTGCCATCAAAAGTAAATTGATTAATAGGAACAATTATTGGCCATCCCTCACTTGTTTTTATAGGGGCTTCCCCCCCCTTTTCTTTGAGCTGCTGTGATGGTCTTAAGGAAATGCCTTATCTTGCACTGCTCCTATAAAGGAAGTTTTCAGTGCAATTCAACTGTGAACAGATTCAGGCCCTGATGTGCTAGCATGCACCCAGCACCTCTCCTGCAAAGTCCCACTGATTTCAGTAAGACTCTGCCTGGGCCCAAGAATCTACCTTACCACAATCAGAGCTTGAAGGAATTAAACCCCCACAGGCTCTGATTGGCAACTGACTCTGGACGGGCAGATGCCAGTCCCTGTACAGATACCCATTCATTCCACAGGGCTGTGCGCAGAGGCAGAGTTGGGGTCTTCTACACATCCATATCTAGGACGTAGGCCCCTCCCCTCCCCACACACACACAGAGGCTAAGCCACTGGCTTCTGTTTTTCCAGATGGAAATCTTAGTAGCTTAACTTGAGCTGGGAAAGTGGCTGAAAGAGAAAGGGCAACGTCCTTCAAGGAGCAATTGCAAGTGGGAGCTCACAGTGCAGGAGAGGGAAAAGGCTGAAATAAAAACCATTACAGCAGGATTTAGAGACTTGCAACTGATCCATGCTTCACTGCATTGCCTGGGCAAGCCTTGCATGTCATGGGACCCTAGCTAGAGAATCCATGTAACTCAATCTTTCCATTGCCACCAATTGCCATGTTCCAGCCCTGGCTGAGACCAGCCGGCCTTCTTGGGCTATGGTTTATTATAATAATCATGCATAACTAGTAGCACTGACCAAGATCGTGACCCATTGTGATGGGGCTGTACACACACACGCAGAAAGAGAATCTCTCCTTCCCAGAAGCATTTGATGTTAGTTCATAATTTGGCTGCACGAAGCAGATTGTAAACATAATAAAAATCATGGAACTAACATGACCTTTGCAGGCCATCATATTGTTCACTTTGCTTGTGTGTTACCCCGTTCCCTAAACTTCCTTCTGTCTTGTCTATTTAGATTGTAAGCAATTTGGGACAGGGACTGTCTCTTGCGTTTGCATTGGGCCTCATTCTTAGCTGGCCCCAGGGCATCACTGTAATAATAAATAATAATAATAATAATAATATTGGAAGTAGCTAACAGCCTGATCTATATTTGTAAGTATGAAGCTTTGAGGATAAGTGATCCTTTTGAGTTTCCATACACATCGTGAAAGGAAGACATTTTCACAAACATTCTGAACTTTTGCAGAACCCTTTCCCATGTTGTAAATGCAAAACCAAGTACAGCGAGTCAGAAAAAAAAAACCTGTTGGAAGACAATCATGAGCATTTCGCCCAGGATTAGTGTTCTCAGCACATACCGTTTGCAAAGTACTGGGATCTTCTGAAGGGTGTGGGGAAAGGTACGTTGTAACTACAAGATAGGATGTGTACTGGGTGCATAAATAATTCATCTTGCACCCGTTTAGACAATTTGAAACCACCAGTGGCAGCGTGCAAAGACACATGCTGAAAATAGTCATCAAAAGGATTTTAGATTTGTTTTGTGTCTATACATATTGGGAGAACTTCTTTAAATACTCCACTAGGGTTGCATGAAACTGCATACTTAGCAAGGAGACACTTTTATCCAAAAATACTGCCCTCAGAAGTGCTCCTTCCAGGAATAACCTCACCGTGTTCGCCAAAAGCACAGAATATATAAAAAGAGGACAGTCATCCCACCCTCTTTCATTGGCTCAGTTCTGCACCCCAGTAATTAAAGGGAATCACGTCAGATGTCAACAGGAGCAGAATCAAATCCTGCGCCCCTTTATTCTCTCTCTACTAGAAAGTTACAACCCAGACAATTGCTAGCCATGGATTACATGGATTGCTAACCTCTGTCTTCTTTCTCCTGTCCACCTTGCTGTTTAAGGAAGGTGGTCACTTTGTTCATGTAAATGTATTCCTCATCACCACCTGTAAAAAGGGAGAGAGAAATGTCTTCGTGAGCCTGTCCCATAGACTGTACTAAGTATTAAACACAGATATATGTACATGTACATGTCTATACTTCAGTGTTTACTAAAGGCAAAAACCTACCAATTAAACAATGCTAAAGTTGAGAAATTAAACACTGAACAGCCAGGAAATCCATGAGTTAAAATTTCTGCTCCAATGTGAACTCAGCCAAACAGTACATCCTGTGTATCTTATGGTGTGGATTAAAAATAAACTAAGTTACAGCAAGGAAAACAGAAGCGATTGGGAACCTTGGAAATCCTTTATTTTTAAGAATCTGGAGCTCTGCTTATTTTTGTATATAGATCTAATCATGTATAAACAATTTAAAGACCAAATCCATCTCCTCTCATATTCCATCTACCCAGTCTCAGTTAAGAACCCCCCTCCAGTGTTGTGACTCCATACGTACCACTTGTCTTTGTGTACACCTGCAGGAGGTCAGCAAGGAAGCTCTTTTTCACAACAGCTGTGCTGCTGAGGTTCTCTTTATCCAAAATCTTCAGAAAATTCTCAAGTTCCGTGAGCAGCTGTTCTAGAGCTAAAGGAGACACAACAAACAATTGGGATCGTGTCTTTACAAGGCCATCAGGTTACACTGAGAGAGGGGACATGCGCTGAACCTCTAATTCCCAACCTCTTGACTTTTTTGGGGAGAGGAGGATCAAGACAGATTTTAGATGGAATCTCTGAGCTAAGCCCATTCTTATGATTTTGATTCTGGATCAGATCTCGAAGTAGAAGGGGCTTGTTTTCTGATTCCAGTTCAGCTGTGGATGAAATCTCACACACACAGCCGCTCCTCTCAGATTTTGTCCCAAGTGAGTAGCTACTGTGTGAGAACTGCTGATCTGATGAGAGTTTGGCCATTTGCTGCAGGAGCCACCCCAAAAGCAGTTGGCAAGGTTTTGACACCGCTGAATATGACCTTGGTTTTGCTCTGTCTAGAGTCCTAGTCTCAACCTGATCCTAACTGGGATCCAGCATGGAAATAGGGATGTTAAATGCATGTAATTTGGTAACCGTGTAACTACTGAAAATGTCAGTAGTTACAGTTACATGCAGGGCAGCAGTCTGCTCCCCGTGCATACCAGCTCTCGCCTGCCACCCCGTGTTGCTGCCTCTGTATCAGAGGCAGCAGCTCAGGGCAGCAGGCAGCTCCCAGGGAGCCGGTGCACACCAGGTCCTGGGAGTGTCCTGGGAGCCTTCATGTAACTGTGAATGTTTTACCGACAAGCCCAAGTTCATTGGCTAACTGCGTACATGGTTATACTTCCACATCTCTACACCGAACGCTGCCTTTTTGCATCACTTCAAATTTTATTTCATTTATCTTTGCAGTGACTCACACTCATACACAAGAAAAAAGGGCATGCCCGTGTAAGGCAAGTTCTTCTAGGCCTATACACAGGCACGGGAAGTAGAAGTGCAGTGGGGGCTGCAGCATCGCCAGGCTTTGCAACCAGCTTCTCCACATCCAGAAGCCAGCCCCGCTTACTGACTCAATGCCAGCTCCGGGTCCCACTGCTCAGCACCAATGGGCAACTTCAAAACGGCTGAACTGTGCTGCGCTGTCTTGGCGCACGTCATGACCTGACTCAACCCATTGCAACACAAATCAGGGACCAAGAAATCCCAGGGCTTTTCACAAACAAGTGGAAATGGGGAACTATTTGCAAATACTGGGATTTTACCAGTAACAGTGATTAAAACGGAATAGCGATTATTTGGCATCGGTCACCTGCCTTAAGCATAAGCCAACCTTGGGAATTTGCCCTGCGTCCAGCAAAAAAACTGCTTAGCCTGCCTTCAAACAACGGGAAACATCTCTGTGTAAATCACATTTTTCCTGTCTACACTGGAATTTGCATTTGTCACCAGGGGGATTTTGCGCCAAGACAAAAATATACTGTCCTATTTGCCAATTCTGCTGGGACAGACACTTTACATACAAATAACAATAACAGTAAGAGCACAACCCAAACACCATCACGGCTTATCCCCGAGTTACAGATGTGGGTCAACTTCCCCAACAGCTGTCCACAAGGGAGTCAAGATTGAGCTTCTGTCTCTCCTTAAGGTTGAGGATTCCCCCTACCCCAGCCTTTACTATGGAGAAGGACCTCATTCTTATCCCAGGCCAGCAGAACTGGGGTAGCACTAGGTAGGGTAGCCAGGTGTCCGGTATCCTACTGGACAGTCCGGTATTTGAGCCCTCTGCCCGGTAAAAAAAAATCAGAGAATACTGGACACATGCAGCCCCGCCCCCGCCAGGCTTCTGCACAATCATAGGCTCCCAGTTGCGATCGCCGCTTATCCTTTTTTTTTTTGCTTGACCAAAAAATACCGGACCATCTGGCAACCCTAGGTAGCACACAGGGTCAAATCCCACAACACAGCTCCTACAGTAGGTTCCATTTTCCAGTGGGGGAGTCAGAAGGCCAAAGCCCCTTTCGCCTGAGACCCCGACCCTTCCACTTTCTGTCACTTAAGCAGTTCATTTAGGGCCTGATCCAACAGCTACGGAGGTCAGTGGAAAGATGCCAACTGTCTTCCATGGACCTTGAAAACATTCAGCTCTTCTTCCAACAGCCGCCATGTAATCATGGCCTGTTCCTATGCAAATCTGTCTCTGGTCTCAGTGGGACGCGCCGTATCCAGACCTGATACCTGCGCAAATAAATTGCCATTGCAATGAATGGGACTATTCACTTCAGTGGGAAGAGAGGGAGCAACGTGCTAATTTTTATAAGAAAGCAATGAGCCTGGGGAGTGAAGATGAAGTCTCAAGGATGCCTATGAAGGGATCCCGAGGGATGCTCAGTGCAAATGAGGAAGAAGAAAAATAATAACAGCAGGGGGCTAAGAATTAGCTGTGGTCCCAAAGTGTCTCTACATCAAGCCAAGGTAGAATTTCATGCCAGTGGAGCTACAGTGGTTTCAACAAGCTAAGAATCTGTTCCACTGTGTGTATAGTATATCGAACCTAGTGATGGGCAAACCAGATTGGAAATTACCTAGAACAACCTCATGCAAATGTCCCCACTGGCCCCTCTCTGCTCTGAATGTCAGACAGAGACATTTCTACTGCCCCATCACTTTTATACCTGAGTCTCTCAAAATCTAATGCATTTATCCTCACCACACCCATGCAAGGCAGGGTGGTGCTATTATCCCTATGCTACAGATGGGCCACTGGGGCCCAGAGTAGCTAAGTGACTTGCCCAAGGTCACATAGGAAGTCTGTGCTGGAGCAAGGAATTGAACCCAGATCTCTCCAGGTCTTGGTTAACATCCTAACCACAGACTCTCTCTCCCTCCGGCGTTTTCCCCCTCTCGCCCTGGTGGTCTAGAAGCGACTGCATGAGAAGGTATCACTGCTGGAGCTAGGCCTGCCTTTGTGGTCATTTCCCTGTGGGGCTTCTGGCAGCCCTCAGCACTCCACAGGATTCGAATTGCTGCCCGTGGCGCTCCTCAGCCAGCATCCCCACAGCCTTTGTTTAGTATAATAGAAAGCCAGGGGCAGCAGCAGCAGCACATGCAGGGGACCAGACTAGTAGACTCAGGGTGGGACTTTTTGAAAGCACAGAAGGAACATGAGTCCATATGGAAGTCAATGAGATTTGTGCATCTTGCCTTGCAAGGCTCCCTTTTACTTTTATAGCACCTCCCTTCTAATAATCTCAGCCCCTATCTATGTGATGTTTTCATACCACACCTATCAGCAAGGTATCTATCATCATATCTACCCCGAGAAAGGTAGGGATTGTCATCCTTATTGTAAGACTGTCTGGAGTGAGGCACAAGGCAATTAAGGGACTTGACCAAGATCATCTAGGAATTCTGTAGCAGAGCCATGAACTGACCAATCCCCTAAATCCCTATCTAGTGTCTTAACCTCTAGACCATCTCTCCCCTGTAAAATGTGGTTGCTAGGCAATACTCCTTTAAAGGGGCCTTATAAATTGAAAATAATTTTAATTTTAAGAGGCATTTAGGAAACTCAGCTCTGCAAGGGAACCAGATAACTGGGGAAAAGAACTATCCGGACGTACCACACCTCATTCAGCACCTTGTCTGGAGTCTGGCAGCAAACACATAACATTTTGGCCTTAAGCCCATTTGCTCTAATTTGGATCTAGATGGTCATGAAAGCAGATGACAAAGCAAATGAGTTCAAGAGGATGGGTTAGATTGACAACCCTGAGAGGTTTGTCAGGGTGGGTTCACATTCAGTCTCTCTGATGCTTTGGGGTTCTCCCATCCTATATTTAACTCGAACACCATGAGCCAGTGAAGTGTTCCATCCAGTTTTACTCCAACACGACAGCTACTTCTACTACAGCTTCCTAGAAGCTGCCTATTCCAATAACACCACCTAATTCCAGCAAAGCATCCCAGCTGCTAGATGCTAGGGTCGGGACCTTTAATGTGGCAAGGACAGAAGTGGAGTATTTCTTGCTCTCCCAGGCCATTTTATGACAATGGGGGAGAGGGGACATGACGAAGTGGGAATTGTATTCACTATGTTCGCCTTGTTATGTTGCATGTGATTTCTACTGTCCTGTAACAACCCGTGTGTGTGCGCCTCAGTTTTTCCGAGCACTGCACCCATAGTGAGGTGGTGATGGGAATTTTGGTGTGACACCCTTCTTCACATACACAATGGCTGATGCTTTCTTTAACCTGAGCCTGGAGGGGCTCTGACCAGGAGATACCTTTCGCTGGGGAAGCTGGACAAAGACTGGAGGTGGGGGCTGGCTGGAGGGGGAGACAGGCTGGCTGGGTGCGTGAGGGAGTCTCGCTGGCTTGGGGTGCAAGGAAGGAAGTCAGGGCCCTTGGCCCCTCTCCCCAAGATGGAGTGGACTGACTGCTTCTGGTTTCTGTGCCGATATGTCTGTTCTATGCTGTGTCCCTATCAACTAATAAACCTTCTGTTCAGCCTGCTGGCTGAGAGTCACATCTAGCTGCGGATGAAGCTGCATGGCCCTGTGATTCCTAGAACTGCAGCAGAGAGAAGCAAGGGAGAGGTTTCCAAACAGCTCTTAGTCAGCGGGAGCTGTACAACCCTGGATTCCCTTGAAAGCATCTCCTCAACACAATGAAGAGTGGAGGCTTTTCCGCAGCAGCCTTTCAGTCTCTGGTTTCCTCTCCTAAGCATTCTAAGCTGGCAGCAATTTAATTCCCAGGAGGCTGCTTTGGCAGAAGGCCGCTGCCTTCGCACTTTGGTTTTCTTTCTTTGCTGCCGGAGGGGGGAAAAAAAAAAAAATCAATAGACCAGATGAGGATTGTGTGTTGGGTAAAAGCCGATTTAGAGAGAGCATTCAAATCCCTGAATAGTGAGTGTTGTTAGCATATCGTGGGCATCTACCCCACTTCTTACGAGGCTAATTGGGACATTGATAAGGGCTGACTGTTGCGGAGAAGGGAAGAGTATTTTGTGATGACAGCTGAAGAAAACTGTTCCCTCTGCTCCTGAGAAGAGCCAGATGTGGTACCATTGACAGCTGGATGCCCTTTAGAAGTAACTGCCTTCCAAAATAACAAAGCACTTACTTCTTCACACAAGCAGCCACCACCCCACCTGGCCTGGTTAAGATTCCTATGAACATGATACAATAGCCACAGCACAAAGGCTATTAAGTATAAAGACTCCGCCACGGATTTCAAAAACACAAGCAAGACTGAGCAGTGCACATTTCAAAGGCAAGCCTCATGCCAACAGATACATAGCCCATTTATCAATTCTGTAGAGGACATGAAACATGGTACTGCTGTAGTATGATACTCACATGGGACAGGGAATTTTGCAACCTGGGTAGGATGGTAGAATGCTGAACCTTTAAACACACGCTGTATGCTACAACCTAAGCTTGGTTTTCCTGTTCTCAACTCAAGGCCAGTGGAAGGGATAAGTTTGGGCAACAATTTTCAAACTTGAGTGTGTCAAGTTCAGAATTAGACTTGACTCTTTTCAATTAAATGTTTTTTAAAATTAAAAATGGGGGGAGGAGGCTTCCTCAAATATTTTTCATTAAAAACTTCTTGATTTTCCCCCAAATTTTCGTGAACATTTTAATAAATAAAATTGCTTCAGTCCTTTTGGAGTTTTATTTAAAGTATTATGAAAAAAAAACCCTTTCAATAAACTAAAACCCAATAACCATTTTGACGTTTTAAATACAAATTTATATTTTAAAAAATAAAAACTCAGAAAGAAAAATGGAGGATTTTTGCACTTTGCAAAATGGAAACAACTTTGGAATTTCAGAAGTTTTATAAACCTCTTCCCATTTTCAACCGGCTGTAGGAAACCCTGAAGAGCACATTGTGGCACTTAGATAAATTGGATGAATTCTTCAAAATGCCGAGCTCTGTCAGAGAGGGAAAGAAGACCACTTCAACAGAGGTGTCTAACTAAGGTTTTAATTGCCTGGCCTTACATTAGCTGGAAGCGTTTGGCTTGATCTTGCTGCAAAGCCTGAAATGGAGGGAGAGGAGCAAACAGTGGGTCTTGTTGAGAATGGAACCGTTGAACCCAACCAGCCCTGCGTGGGCAGCTTTGGAAGTTTGAACAAGAATCTTATTGATGAGCCGGCAGCTCTAACCCAGAAACTCTGAACTTCAACAAACTGGCAGCAGAAGATGCACAAAAGGCTTTTCAGTTTTCTGAGCAAACAACAGACGTACTTTCCCCTGCAATCGGAAGATGAGGAACAGCATCCTGGGAGAGGGGGAGAGAAAGCATGAAAAGCACTCAGACGGCTGAAACAGGGGCTTTTCTCGGAGTGATCCCACGCCTTTTGGTGACTTACTGTAGCTTTCATGACAAAACACAGCAATACCCTACATAGATTACGGGTCCCTCACCCTTTCCAGTACAACCCGGCCATTGCATCACACCAGATTCAATGAGAGGGCTCGCTCCGGCAAGCAAGTGCTGTTGCACAAAATTTAAATAAAGGCCGGTGACACATCCCCTTGCTAACAGCATCTTAATAGAGCACCTGTTCAGGAGCTATCTAACTGTCTGTGGGCTGACTTCCGCCAGGCGTAGTGCTTACCACCGTGAGTTACTCCCCACCGCACCGATAAATACAGCCATGTAAACAAGAGGAGTGTTTATGATAGCAAGCACTGCACCTGTAATATGCGTATTATCAAGCTTTCCCCACTCCCAGCACCATCTATTCACAAGAGCAGACATTTCTAGAGTGGAGTCCGGACACCATTTGCTGGGAATTTTTGGCGCAGGAAACCAGGATGAATTGTTACTGAATGGTACTCTCTGAAGGCATGGCATGTAGGTGTCCCTTCCCCCACCGCTGTCACCTTGTCTGTTGCCTCTAACCCAGTGGTTCCCAAACTTTTTGGCATCATGCCCCCCTTTTTGATTTTTCAAAAACCCTCACGCCTCCCCCAAATAGCAGCAAAACTTGTTGAGCAAAAAAAGGAACTGAACAGGGCAGCAAAACTTGATGGGGGGGGAGGTTGGGTCACCTCGTGCCCCCCCTGCAATTTCTTCACGCCTCCCCAGAGGGGCATGCCCCCCAGTTTGGTAACCCATGCTCTAACCGTACCTTTTCCTCTCCGCACACTGCTTCCTCCCCCCCCCCCCTCCGGTTTTATATTTTCCTCCCTCTCTTGTGCAGCCTCTGGGGTTTTTTGCTTTCCATGCCCATTCACCAGAAGGGCTGCATGCCGCTGACTTTGTGGGGGAGCTAGAGAGACCAGCTGACCTGTATATTAAGAAACAGCTGTTTGGTGTCTAATGTGGTTTCTAGCCAAGTCCAGAGAGGACCTATGAAGAAGCACTGGATCATATAAAACAGCTGTTTCAAAACAGAACCTGACAGAGAGCCAAGCCCGGGGCCTTGTACCATGAATGAAGCACTGGGGAGCTTGGTCTAGCCTATTTCATGCACTTGTCCTTTGTTGTCTTTAGTTATCCTGGGCCAGACACGACATCCACTGATGGCTCCGTGCAGAGGGTCAGCAGAGGGTCTTGTGGCTGAGCTCAGGCCGGTGGGCACCGAGAGGTGTTGTGACAGAATTAGCTCCCCACAGATGGTTCAGTTGGTGGGCTCCTGTCTGGCCATGCGGCTGCTGTGCACAAAAGCTGCTCCTGCAGATTTCTGAATCAAGGGCTGCGCAGCTCTGTCTAGGAGACTTGGTTGCTCTTGGGAGCCACACCTAGCACTTCAGTTGCAGGCCTGGCCTTAGGGCCAGGCAAGCAAGGTAGTGGCCTTGGGCCCTGTGCTGCAACAGTGCTCAGTGAGTCAGGTGTCTAATTCAGCCTCATAAGAAATGCCCCAGGCACTGAAACCACCAGATTCCTGCCAAAGGGTGCCCAGCTATTGATAGGGTTGCCAGATGGTTAACCAAAAATACCAAACACCCCCCCCCAAAAAAACACTGTGAAAAAAATTCTGTTGAGAAAAAAAGGGGGAGACCAAAGTTGTTGCGCACAAAAGAAAGAAAGAAAAAGGGACCCTGACAGCAGTTATTAAGCAAAAAAAATTAAAAATTAAAAAATAAGCATGGCCCTTTTAAGAAGAGGCTTTTTTGCCTGTGGCCGTTTTTTTTTTTTTTTCCCCCTGTTTTAGACACAAGACAAGCCCCTGCAGAACCAGGTAAGCAAGGGGGAGGGGGAATGGGGAGGCATCCGGGGGAGGGGTCCTGTGGTGATCGGGAACAGTCAGCATGGATTCACCAAGGGCAAGTCATGCCTGACCAACCTAATTGCCTTCTATGGTGAGATAACTGGCTCCCTGGATATGGTGAAAGCCATGGATGTGATGATATACCCTGACTTCAGCAAAGCACTGATACGATCACTCACTGTATTCTGCCTGGAAGTTAAAGAAGTATGGATTATATGAATGGACTACAAGGTGAACAGAAAGCTGGCTAGATCGTTGGGCTCAATAGCTAGTGATCAATGGATCGAGGTCTAGTTGGAAGCTGGGACTAAGCAGAATGTCCCCAGGGTCAGTCCTGGGGCTGGTTTTGTTCAACATCTTCATTAATGACCTGGGTGAGGGGATGGGTTGCACTTTCAGCAAGTTTGCAGATGACACTAAGCTAGGGAGGAGAGGTAGATATGTTGGAGGGTAGGGATAGGGTCCAGACTGACCTAGATAAATTGGAGAATTGGGCCAAAAAGAAATCTGATGAGGTCCAACAAGGACAGGTGCAGAGTCCTGCACTTAGGAAGAAAGAATCCCTTCCACTGCTACAGGTTGGGGACCGACTAACTAAGCAGCAGTTCTGCAGAAAAGGACCTGTAGTCGATGAGAAGTTGGATAGGATTCAACAGTGGGCCAAGAAGGCTAATGGCATATCTGGCTGCATCAGTACGGGTTGAACCTCTCTGGTTCAGAACTCTCTGGACTGGAAATATCCATCGTCTGGAATGATTTTAGTTAGCCAGATGTCCCCTTTTCATGGGTGTGGCCAAGTTTCCTGTGGTCCTGTTTGTTTACAGCTACCAGTCCTAGCTCTGAGTGTTCTGTGCTGTTATTTAGCTCTAATTTACCACTAAATATTTTCTAACAGCCCAGTAAGCAGTGGAAGTGTTGGTAATACTGCTAGAAAATATTGACCTCCTATGGTCCAGAAAATTCTCTGGTTTGGAGCCTGTCAGGCCCCGAGGATTCCGGACTAGAGAGGTTCAACGTGTAGGAGCATTGCCAGCAGATTGAGGGAAGTGATTATTCCCCTCTATTCAACACCGATTACTCCAAATGTGGCCTCTTGTGTCCAATTTTGGGGGCTCCCCACTACAGAAAGGATGTGGACAAACTGGAGAGAGTCCAGTGGAGGGCAATGGAAATGATTATGGGGCTGGGCACATGACTTATGAGGAGAGGCTGAAGGAACTGTGTTTATTTAGTCTGCAAGAGAAAAGAGTGAGGAGAGATTTGATAACCATAGAGAATGGAGAGATGCTGTTCTCAGTGGTGACAGATAACAGAACAAGAAACAATGGTCTCAAGTTTAGTGGAGGAAATCTAGGTTGGATATTAGGAAAAACTACTTCACTAGGAGTGTGATGAAGCACTGGAATGGGTTGTTTTGGGAAGTGGTGGAATCTTCAATCCTTAGAGGTTTTGGTTTTTTTTAAGACCCAGCTTGACAAAGCCCTGAATGGGATGCTTTAGGTGAGGTTGCTCCTTCTTTGAACAGGGGGTTGAGGTCTCTTCCAACCCTAATTTTCTATGATTGTATGACTGCAAACTCATAACAATTAGTGATTCATAATTACTGCCAGTTACAGTACAGGAGCAAAACTCTACTCTGTGTACCAGAACCACAGAATAAAGGAGGTTAATCATAAGGAATCTGTCAAGGCTTTTGAAAGGGGGGACACATGCCAAAGAGTCTTAATACCAGTTAGGATCCTTCCTACGTTTTTTTTCTAGTGTTTTCAATTTTTTGCATGGCTCAAGATAAACCCTCTCTTAAAATGAGCAACACACATAACAGAAGGCAAAAGAAAACATGTTGAAGAAACTGTTGCATTCAGAGCAAAGGGCTGAGAATGCGGATATGCAATTTCCCCCCTCCCACACACAGGGACTCAGTGCTGAACCGGTGGGCCATATTAACTCACTCTGAACCTCTATTTACCCATGTGTAAAATGGGTGTGATGGTGCTTTGTCATTCCACAGGTAAGGGACCTATGTCAAATACTACGATATGTTGGCTACCAAGTGCCATCCCAGGGCTTTTAATGAACAAGCTTCATCACTTAATATTCTTGCTCAGTCATTGTCGAGGGTGTTTCATAGGGTTCTCATCAATCCTTTCTAGTGTGATTGCAAGGGAGCTTTCATTTAGAGACTGTGGCGAGATGCAAACCAGTTATTTCCCCTGGCATCCTATTACACAACTGTGTGCAGTGGACAGGCACACACAAGCTACACACTCTGCACACACAGTCAAAACTCATCTCTTTCCTAACGACATAACGAAAACAACAGAGGCCTTCTCTCCAGCCTATGGCTGAGAAGTAGTAAGGGAGAAGTCCTGGGAGCTATCATCTGCTACTTCCATCTCTCTTACATCCATAGAGTTTGTGAATTTCCATAGTGAGTCAATGAGGCTGGCTCAATTAGCATCTCGCTGCAGGGTTCCAAGACCAATTAACACTGAGGCCCCAGAAGATCCCAGACCTCGCCCCCTTCCAACTGTAAAGGATGCCCCTGCTCCCTTTGAGATCAATGACATATATTCCCTTAACATCAACAGGAGCAGGATCTGGCACATAATATGTGATCCCTTCGATTTAGCGCAGGGAGACATCTTTATTCCTGTTGCAGCTCAGGGTGGTTACCTGTGCAGTCTCACCTAACACATTTCACTGATTTCGGGGCAGAATTACAGCTGCCCAGGAGCACATAAACACAACACAGGTTATTGATTAGTGCCAACCAGCTGGCACACAGTTAGAAATATGCATCATGCAGGGGAGAACAGCAACATTGTAGAAGTGACGGCATGTACCACAGCAACAGTCTGCATGATGCAACTCACATTCCAATACTGAAGTGGAGATTTACCCTCAATTGCTTCACACCCCAGGTTGACTTTTGTCAGTTTTCCAAATCCCATCATTTGTCCAGCAAGCTCATAAACATTTTTGAGGACCTGACTCATGAATTTGGAACATGAGTCTACCATGGTAGCACATGGGAGCACCACGACTGGACCGCATTGTCCTAGGTACAGCTTAAACACAGGACAAAGATCCTACACTCCAAGTAGGGTTCTTTCCTTTCCACCAGATTTCAGAGTATTTCAGTCAAACAACTCTCTCAGCTTCCATGTTGCCAGGGAAGATAAACCCCACCCACTTTAGCATCTTTACATGCCACAGAATCTGGCCTAATCATCATGCCATGGCTCAGACGGAAGCAATTCTCTAATGCCATATTCTTCAGCTATGCACAGAAATAAAAAATTCTCAAGTCTTTTTCATAGCATCCAGAAGGGACCCCTGTGATCACCCAAGTTGACCTCCAGTAGAGGCCATAGAATTGCCCCAAATTAGTTCCTAGAGCAGAGTTTTTAGACAACATACAGTCTTGATTTAAAATGATCAACCATGAAGACTCCACCACAAGTTGTTCCAATGGTTCATTGCTCTCACCATTAAAATGTAAGCCTCATTTCCATTCAGCTTGTCCAGTTTCAACTTCCAGCCATTGGCTCATGTTATGCAGGTCTCTGGAAGACTGAAGAGACCATTATTAAAATTTTCTGCTTATTGATAATTCTACCATTGGCCTCTAGCAATGGACCGATGGCTTTGCTTGGATTCCTTTTGTTCCAAATATACTTAAAAAAACCCAAACTCCTCATTGTCCCTAACTCTGCTGGCCATAGACTTCTCCTAGAGTCCCTTTGCTTCCCTTACAAATTTTCTACCATCTCTAGTGTCTGATTTATATCCACTTCTTTCTTCCATGTGTGTATTTTATCTTTTATAGCCACCTTCACTCTCCCTCTTTAAACCAATAGGGCCTTCTTCCTTGTGTGTGGCTGTTTGGGCAACTAGTAACATGATCTTAAACAGTTCTCAATCAGCATTCACATTTGTGAATTACCATGACAATATTTTGACTCTATTATAGAATCATCTTGGTTACTATTTTAATTATTAATAATAAAATGTGAATTGCCATGCCTGGCCTTTAATGTAGCGAATGTGTTGGAATAATTTATGCATCTGTAACTCTACATGTTCTGGATTATTTGACTAAAATTCAGAGGGGAGGGGAGTGGAAGAGACGGGAGGGAAACCTTTGTACCACGTAGTTTCATGCTCTTATTCTGTGGTACAACGTACAATGGCCTAGGGGACCAAAAAGAGCTGAAAGCCTCCCAGAGAGCCACAAGGCAGATGTGATAGCCCTTTCCTCTACTCTGCAATCCTCTCCATCCCCACTTCAACTGGAATAGGGGAGAAAGGCCCTCACAGCTGCGTGAGATAAAGTCATGGGGAAGTTTGAGCGAGCAGCCATTCCCCATGAAGGGCAGCACCAATTTCTGATGCAGAATACCCCTTCCATTTGAACGGATCGCCAAGGAGGCAGTGCACATGGGTGTGGGCACCCACCAACCGAATGTTCCAGAGCCCGGGACCAGAGGGTGTGCAGATGTGAGAAGACAGGGTGTCACAATAAATGAGGCATGCATTGCTTGCCCAACCTGCTCTCCCTTCCTTTGAGAAAGATCAGCTTTTATGCCAAGTCATCACTTTGAGCAATTGTAAGCTGAGATGGGCTGGTAGTACCCTCCACCCCCACTGTACTCCTAAATTTAAGCTTTCTGATCTCAAAGAGATGTTCAGCCCTGGATCCAGTTTGGGGTCAGAATTTTGCATGGACAATCCACTCTAATTCTAAGACCGAAGATGAGAGCGTCTTAAGACAATGTGTGTGAAGGTAGCATGTAAATTACAGTGGATGAGGTAAAGGATTCATTAGGCTCTAATGCTGAGCCTGAAGAAGTCACCAGACTGGCTAAATAATAGACCAGACTGGCTAAATAATAGCCAAGTTAAAGTGATTCCTTGGAGGTTTGTTAGTACAAAAGGGAGATTAAAGAATCAAATCTGAGTTTAAAATATCTGAAGGAAATGGAGCTCCCTGGAAGGGCTTGGACTTGTTCATCAGCAGTTTCTTGTTGTCGATTTTCTGCTGAACCATTAAATGAAAACAATGATCTAACTCTTAAATCTGCGATAGGATTAGTGATACCTTCGCAGTGTTTATGTAATGGGTTTCAGAGGTTTAATTCAGAATATTATTTCCACTCTGGATATTGGCTTTTGTTCATGTAAACAAAATCCAGGACAGGCTAAGTAACAAAATCTCTTTTATCCGCTAAATGGTTGTTTTGCTGCGTTTGAAAGAACTTTCCCTCATTTCCTGTGCACCTTAATATAGCCTCACTGTTAGGATACAAAGGCAGGATCTGACTGAGTCATGTTAAAAAAAAAAGCCCACTTGTAAAATGTGGTTCAGATTCTGCACTCAATTACATTCCCTCAATTGCTGTGGGTGTAAATCAGTCCAGACAAGTGTAGAGACCGTGCTTAGTTACCATCAGATCACAGCAGAAGTTGCTTAGCTCAGTGATGTGTGCTATTGTTCATGTGATTAAGTACACTAAGTGGGAATGCTGCATTACATGAGCCCCATGCAGCAGTCACTTCTGTCACACACATAATCCTCTCTCTCCCAGGTCCTCCAGCTACCCACAGAAAGTTGTGTAAGATCTTAAAGCAGGGGTGGGGAAACTTTTTTGGGTTGGGGACTGCACCATAAGCGAGAAGCAAACAACAACAACCACCCCCCCCAAAACCCTCAATGAGGTGCCCCCCACTGAGAGGTAGAAAGACAGTCTCCGCAGTCCTCTTGCACACCAGAGCCTTGGAGGACCCAGGATAGTAGATTTGGTGTGCTCCAGCCCCAGGGGAGGAGGGGCGAGGACGAAGAGGCTGGTGTTCCAGTGCAGACTCACCAATGCTGGGCGGGGGAGCCCTGAGCCTTGGGAGCCAGATCCAGGCAAGTGGCCCCCGGCCTTTGATTCCCCATCCCTGTCTTTAAGGGATTGATCTTGGTCTCTGTTCCCTTTGTAAGCAGCGGGACTAACAGACTCTCCGGGCTCCTAGGCCATGGGGATTCATGGGTCTGCGCTCCCAGAAGGGCAGAACCTCGGACGGAAGGGTGGCTAGAACCTCAGCACCGCCTGGAGCACACTGTGCTGGCCCCTCCTCCGAGAGCCACGTGGAGTGCACCACGCTGCCCTCTGACAGCAATTTAAAAGGGCCACACTGCTCCTGCAGTACTGGCATCGGCATCCAGAAGCCTTTTGAACCACCAGGCCCTGGGGCAACGGTCCCCTTTGTCCTTCCCTGCTGGCCGGTCTGTTCGTAAGTAAAAGGTGCAGAAGTAGGAAAGCATTGGGGTTATTAGGCCTGCTGCTAATTAAAGGGTTGCAGCAGAGCAGAGGGGGAAGGAAGGGAGCACAGCCAGCAAAATCTGTACTGGGCTTGGATCCATAGAAAGCACATGAGGAGAACCCAGAGAGCTCTAGGGTAGCATGCCATGACACTTCCAGTAAGGCACGTGACAGCTCCCTTGCATGCCTAGGCAATCCGAAATGGTGTCTGCCGTGCAGCATGACCTTGCACATACTGTGTGTGCAAGGTCACACGAGGTGTTCTACAAAATGGCATCCTTCATGGGGGCGGGGCAGACTCATCCTATCCAAGGGACATCCGTTGGACAATGCACAGCCAGGGCCTGCAGTTTCCCAGCTCCTGGAGAATTTTAACCGGCTCAGCTTCCGCCTGAGAAAATGATTTTAGGAACGCTTCTGTCTCTCCCCAGCAGATAGTCCAAGGAGCATGGAAATTACAGTGGATCCATTGTTGACAAGACAATGCTATAATTAATCTTGATAAAATAACGATCCTCACTTTGATGGCTCTTTGCCTCTGCAGAAGGCCCTGACAAAAACTCCAGTGAGGGAAGTACCTTCATGGGATGGCTGGGAAGAGGAGATAAGGGGGCATGAAAGGCAGACAGGTCAGAACGTTCCTCTCATCCTTTTTCCAGTGTAAACGATTTTCCCCTTTCCACAGTTTGGATTCTTGCCATTTTTTTTCCTACAGAAAAGAAGACTGTTTAACGAAAATTTTCACTTATCATGGCTGTGAGCATGAAGGTGCTCCCCTGCTGACGTAGTAAAACCATAACCTGGCTGAAAAATACGCCCTTTGCCTTCAGCTGCAGAATTAATTCACTCAAGCCTATCATTATCATCCGGCAATCACAAAGCACCCTCAAGTGATCATTCTCTTACTGGGGACATAGACAAAGGGTTCGTTCATGAATGCTTCTCAAGCTTTTTCAAGCCAAGGAGATACAACCCTGGTAATATTATTCCAGTTTCGAGGCAGAGAGACAGCCCAATCAGTGAAGTGACTACAAGACAAGTGAGCAGCAGAGCAGAGACTATTCTCCAGCCCTGTGCTCAGACCCACGCTCACTCCATGCTCCTCAGTTGAATTCAGTGACGCCGTTTATGGGGGCACTACAATTTTGGAGAATGACTTTGCTCTGTGCAACATGGAGCAGGTAGGGTTGCCAGGGGTCCAGTTTTGAACCGGACAGTCCAAATTTGAGCTTTCTATTTGGGAAACAAATTGAGAAAATGTAAATGAGAAAATAGAAATGTCCGGTATTTTCTAAACAAGACGTAATGTAGATTGTGATGTCATGTCAAGTGTGTCTGGTATTTTTGTTGAAACCATCTGGCAACCCTAGGAGTAGGGATCCAGCCAGTCATAGCCAGGAGGGAGGGGAGAGAGTTGTGCATTCTTTTCCATAACCACTACCAACAATTCTTTCGGTATCAACCCTTTTCCCAGGCAGGCTGCTACCACAAACAATTCGCCAATACTTCAGCTTTCTCTCAAACAATTATTCATTTAAACTCCAGCTCCCAAAGGCATGTCAGAGAATGCAGCACCATGGGGCGTGACAATCCTTACAAGACGAAGGAAGCATGAGGATTTTTAGGCTGCAGTTTTGTTTGTTTCCTTTGTTTTGCCATATCCCCTGGGACCTACTATGCAAACCGGACATTGGTGAGAGTTTACTCCCACCGACTTCCGTGGAACTACTTGTGTGAGTAAGCAATAGCCCCAAGAAGTGAAATGAGGACAAAGATTGGCACAGTCCATATGTCTGGGCCGAACATTCGTATTACAGCAGGGCGTGCTTGCCCCTGGAGCGTGGGAGAGGCATGAGTACAGTAATACATCATAAATATTGCAGGGATCACACAAGGCAGCTGTGGGAGCACATGGGATGAAGAGCTTTGGCAGTGATCACACTGCAGCGTTCAATGGCCTGCGAAATCCTTTCATCGGCTCATATACTCCTCCATCCTCAACAAGAGCCTCTGAGATTCCCAAGCAGCATGTGCCAAGTCAAGAGGATTCTCCCCCTCCCCACCCCCCACAGAAATGCATAGTGGTACTGTCCCAGCTAAAAGCTTCTGCCACATTTTCTGCCTTTGCATTCAAGCCAATAGCATGGTAAGCACTTTGTAAAATTATACCAGGAGCCATGGTGCAGAATGCCACAAGAATAACCTGAGAGGCCCCCTGGGCAAGTTAGTCTTACGCAGAGTGTTTTGAATCATATTTTTGCTGATGCACAATGTAATTTGGGCACCTGTTTTGCTGCGACATGTGCAAATGGCTACTCTTCTCAGAGGGGGTGCTGAGAATCACCACAGGTTAGTCAGAAAGCAGGTCTAACTGTCACTGCAATGCACAAGTCCCTTGCCATGGTTGTGGAAACGGAGCCCAACTCCTCTTCGTCACACAGGGCTGAGGGGCAAGCCAAAGGGAATGAGTATTAGTCAAAAAAGAAGAAGTCTCTCAAACTGTTCAATAATGGTGCACAATGGTAATAGACAGATGGTCTTTTGTGGACAGGGCACGTTGCCAGAGATCAATCCAGCTGGCACTCAATTTGCAAGATGCCATCTCTCTTTGCAATTTGTGATGGTGACAGAGCACTGCACTTGGCTCGGGACAGCTGGGTTCAACTCCCACCTCAGCCAGACTTCTTGAGTGACCTTAGACAAATCACTTCCTCTCTCTCGTGCCACAGTTCTCCCTCTTCCCAAATGGGATAGCATTCCCCTCCATCACAGGTGTGTTGTGACGCTAACATCAATTGATTGGGAGGCGCTCAGACACTGCGGTGATGAGGGCCACGAGTACCTAGCTAGAAGCAACCCAAAAGGGACAGTCTAGAAGATAAAGCAGCCATCACAGAAACATGCGCTCTTCAACTTACCTTGTGCTTCCTCCTGGAGTTACGGCTCCTTATGTCAAAGCAATGAAACTTGATATTACGTGTATACCTCGGAGCATGTACACACACACACACACACACACACACACACACACACACACACAGGGCTGGCTTTAGGCTGATTTGCCCGATTCCCCTGAATCGGGCCCCGTGCCCTAAAGCTGGAAGTGTGGTGGCATGCCAGGCGCGCTGCGGGAGGGGGTGTCGGCCCCAGAGGAGGAGCGCAGTGGCTTCCCTGCGCCGTAGGAGGGGCAAGTCGAGCGCAGGGAAGGCGGGAGTCTGCCCTGTAGCTGGGGATTTAAAGGGGCTGTGACTCTTTTTTTGTGTGCTGGGTTTGTTTGTTTGTTCTTCTTTTGCTCAGCAAAAAATCCTGGCTGCTGGGGCCTGTTGAAACTGTTCGAATTGGGACCCGCACTTCCTAAAGCCAGCCCTGCATACACCTCCCCCATGAAATCTCTTCCATGTCTTGGCTACATTAGAGCAACTTGCCAATATTTCACAACATTTGTTTTTTTTGCACCTTTGGGCATTCTTCAGTTCCTCATTTAATCAGCGAAAATAGAGCAGATTAATAGAGTATAGCATGGTACCTTCTTTACCCAAATCAGCATCAAGTCGCTGTCTGAAACTGAACAGAAATGAAATTATTTGGAAGTGCGGGGGGAAGAGAACTGAGTTGGATTAGTTAGCTGACTGGCTGCAGAAAAGCTTCAGAAAAGGCAATGCTAGGAAAGCAAACTTCAAAGGAGAAGTGACAAGGACAGAAGTGTTTGTGATATGCCTGAGGAAGTCATTAAAATTTAAAAGAAAGATAAATCAAACAGAACTGTAGGCCCCAGAATCTGAACCACTTCCAAACAGCAGAAGTTCTCTTTTGCATATACCCTGCTCCCCCACCCACATTAGAAATGCAGGAACCATAAATATCACTGTCTGAAAGCACCTTCCAGCAACCGATTGCCACTATGAAAATGAAAGGACGAATTCTGCCCTTAAAACTAAATAAATCCTGGTCTCATCTCTTTATTAATAGCAACTTCTTCTTTCCCATTTTTAGGCAGAAGAGGGCTTCCATAGAGCCTTCAGGGTAAAGCTGTTTCTCGAGGATTGGATTTATGTGACACTAAGGCACTGGTTTATCTTTCTTATCTTGTTTCCCCAAGATGCTGTTTCTTGAAAGAAAGGCTTTAAAAATAACTTCTGTAAAAAGCAACATTTGTTCTGCCGATTGTCGGCCGACGGGGTCGAGTATTATTAGAACCAAGCACATCTGATGTTAGATGAGATTTCTGCAAAGTTCAAGGGTTTCAAGTCATTGGGGATTGGGGCCAGATTTTTTTCGTGCTGAGATTCACATGCTTTCATGACACCCAGGGCCATCCTTAGGATTTATGGGTCCCAACACCAATGTTTCTGAACGTGTTCCGCGAAATCGCTTTCAGAAACACATGAACTGGCCACCCCGGTTTGTTTATTTACTGGCGCCGCAGCCACGCAGCCTTGCGGCTCCCACTGGCTCTGTTTCGTCCTTTGCAGCCAAGGGGAGCCGCGGGAAGTGGTGGTCCAGCCCATGCGGTTCCCCTTGGCTGCAAAGGACGAAACGGAGCCAATGGGAGCCGTGAGGCTCCGTGGCCGCAGTGCCAGTAAATAAACAAACCAGGGTGGCCAGTTAATGTATTTCTGAAAGCGATTTCGCGGAACACGTTCAGAAACACTGCCCTACACAGTACCATTAAACTGATGCCTCTGTGCCCAATGGCAGCTCAGGAATGGGAGGGGGGTGAAATGATGCATTTTTAGAGATATGATTTTATAATCTTCAGCAACAGGAAAATTAAATATTTTTTAAAACAGATTTTAAACTAAGATCCTGTTGACTAACACAGTAAATTCAGAAACTGACAGTATACACCTGGGGTAGGCAAATGCCCATTAAATGGCTTCATTGACACTTGAATGGCTCTTTCACAGGTCCAGTGTTCTGCTAGTAAGTCTGACAGGCTCTCACTTTTAAGTTAACTAGACCCTCTCCAGAGGAAGCAGAGCCATCCAAAGAGGCAGGTGGGTGGACATTAAGGCCCAGTGGTGCCCCAAATTTTCAGGTGCCCAAAGCAGCTGCATGTTGTGCATATGGATAAGGACAGCCCAGATGATAGCTGAATTTAATTTTTAAGTTTGGGGTTTCAAACACTCCCAGACACTCAAAGAAAAAGAAAACACCCTACCTCAGCTAAGCCCATCCCATTTTGCCTAGTTTCCACTCAACACAGTGAATCAGCACGAGAACTCTCAGGACTTGGCCCAATTCCAGCAGACAGTTTACAAACCTCTTAGTGAACCTGGCCTGATTTACCAATTTCTAACAAAACCTAAAACCAAGGAAAAGCGATTTGAGCTCTAAAGCTTTCATTCCGTTCTGGAATGGCTCCAGATGCCGTGCCCGTGCTGATCATTGTTTTCACGTTCTTCTTGCCACCAAGAATGAGAATACCTACTGAAGCCAATAGAGCTGCTGATGTAAAGCCAGAATCATGCAGTGATTATTAGGTTCCATAAGTGTATATTTCTAACATGAGGCACTACTGTAATAGCAAATAATAAATGAGCAAAGTATCAACTAGAGTAACATCCTTCCCCATGAAGCTTATTGATTTCAAGATTCATGGGCCTTTTGCTTCTTACAAGTAATATCCAGGACAATAGGACTGTGGTAAATACTAATGCTGGAAGACACAAAGCAATGTTCTCCCTTAGAATCAAAGAATACTAGACCCGAAAGGGACCTCGAGAGGTTATCAAGTCCAGTCCCCAGCCCTCAAAGCAGGACCAAGCACCATCTAGACCAGTGTTTCTCAACCTTTTTTTATAAAGTACCCCTTTATAAAGTTTGCTGTAAAACTTACAACAAAAATTCAGTTTTCTCCAAATTTCAATTATGTTGAAGTACCCCCCCAGACTTCTCTTGAGTACCCCGAAGGGTACTCGTACCACTGGTTGAAAAGCACTGATCTAGACCATCCAAGCACCTTATCATCTTGGTTTGATTCAGATAAAGATGTGGTAGGACGGAGGGAAATCAAGGGCAGTGTTCCCTGTAAGCTGAGTGCTTGGGCGGCCACCCAGGAGAGATTCAGGTGCCACCCAGTTGATTAGCAGAGTGCCCACAGCTGTCAGCATGCGTTTCTATTGGTGGTGCACATCTGCACATGCCTCAGTGTACATAAAATTTATTCCACCCATGGAGGGGAAAAATTAGAGGGAACATTGGTCAAGGGTCACTAGCAGTATAAGAATGGAATCTTGTGCTATTCTACAAGCACCCACAATGGGGTCAGCATGTGCATTTTGTAGGGAAGATGTTTTCATACCTTGAATGTGTCAAGTGGACAGAATGGGGTCTTTGTATTCTTGCCCAGATTCGCCTATTTTCAGTGTGGCTGTGAATCTAGGAAACTAACCAAATGTAAGTTTTATCAGCAGCACACAGGGAAACTAGTTAGCAACAATGATTATTTTGCTGTTTGACCATTAGAAAAGCAGGAAAGAATCCAGAAGTAATGACAAAAATGAGTCTCTCCCATTGTTTTATTTTATTCCCACATGCTGCCATTTTCTTGAGACTGACCTATGCTCATCGACAGCATTTTAGCTGTATCTCAGACCCAGACATTGGCACAGATCATTAACACATGATTCAGTATCTGCTCAAAAGAGAAAGAATTAGCAAGTCACATACGGTTCAGGTGGGATCCTGTGAGTCATATGGGAGGAATAAGCTCTTAGTGACAGAAACTACCAAGGTAAGACCTTCAAAACTATGACTAATTCTTATTTCTGTTTGCTTGGTGTTATTTTTCAGCTCTCTTCCTGTGGTTTTTAAGTGTGTGGTAGGAGCAGTGAAAACTCCCTAAAATTGGGGAGGGGACACTGACATCTCAACCCTCCCATGCCGCCTCCTTCCCTCAAAACCCCACCCCTCCCTCAGTCCTCTCTGCCCTCCCCTGCCCCATTCCTCACACTTACAGCCATGCCCCATGTGTCCTCCATCCCCAACTCCTGTGCTGCATAGTTTAAATTGAACCAGGATACAATAATCATTTCTGGAATGCAAAAAACAATGACAGTCTCAAAAGTGTCTGGGATTTTAGCAGCATGCTGTCAAATTGATGTGACTTAAATCTCCATTGCAAACCACGCTCACTTAGACCACATCTTCACTTGCCGCACTGGAGATTAATCTTCTGGCGTTTGATTTAGCGGGTCTAGTTAAGACCCGCTAAATCAAACCCTGGGAGCAGCTCTGGTCAGCACAGGTGCTCCTCACAGTCATAAGGAGTAAGGGAAGCCGACGGGAGTGTTTGTTCCCATCAGCCTCCTTCTGGGCAGATGGCGCCAAATGTGGCTTAAGATAAGCCATCTACAGCTACATAAAATACATAGTTGGAGTTGTGTACCTTAACCCGACTTTCCAAGTCTAGGGTAGACCTGGCCTTACACTGCCTGAGCAGCCACCATAGCTCTGCTGTGATCTTGTTCAAATCAGACTCACCTGCTATAACTTCATATGTTCAAAGGTATAAGTGCCACATTGTCAGAAATTATGTCCAGACATTAATACAATGTGATAAACTGATTGAGAAAATTTAAAATTCCAAATTATTAATGATGGGAGAACCCAAGAGTGTTCAGATGATTCATTCAGTCTGGTTAAGTTCTTGTCTTTAGATTACATGAATGTCATGTCCTATCCTACTTTACACACTGTCCATAAAAAAAGGGTCGATATCATAAAATTTGCCCTTCCACCAAGGATCTACTAGTGTTTTGCATACAGTAATTAATTCAGCCTCAAAGTCTCTATGGAGAAGATATGGGACCGAAATCCCATCACTGAAATACAGCCACTTCTGAGAAGGGATGCTGCATAGATTTAAAATCACGACTGGTGTGGAGAAAGTGAATAAAGAAGAGTAATTTATAGCTTCCCACAACACAAGAATTAGGGGTCACCAAATGAAATTAACAAGTACAAGGTTTAAAATAAACAAAAGGAAGTACTTCTTCACACAACACCTGGTCAACCTGTGGAACTCCTCACCAGAGGATATGTTGAAGGCCAAGACTATAATAGGATTCAAAAAAGAACTAGAAAAATTCAGGGAGGAAAGGTCCATCAATGGCTATTACCCAGGATAGGCAGAAATGGTGTTCCTAGCCTCTGTTTGTCATAAGCTGGGAATGGGCAACAGGGGGGATGAATCACCTGTTCTGTTCATTCCCTCTGAGGTACCTGGTGTTGGCCACTATCAGAAGGCAGGATACTGAGCTAGATGGACTTTTGGTCAGACCTAATATGCCCGTTCCTGTGTTCTTATCCTTGATGCTGGCTCTGCAGTGTCTTTTGCTTGAAGAATCCTTGTAGAGCTCCTTTCCTCAACTGTGCAATGGAACAAGTCTCGTTATTGGCCATAAGGTAAAACATTTTCCTTTAAGATTTCTTTGGGAGATATTGGCACAGTTGGAAAAGTCAGGGGGTTGGTATTTTGGCCTTCCATTTTCAGTGTGTATTTAAAGTTACCCACGTGCAGACATAACTTCGCGGCATCTCTGTTTTGTCTCCAGACTCCATCATATGGTAGGTAACAACTGTAAGGAGGCTTGCCCAGCATTTATCACCACAGTTGTGCTAACAGGCCCAAGCTGAGATCAAGTCCCCATTGTATTAGGCACTGGGAATACACATAATAAGGGACAATCCCTACCTAGAACAGACAACAGCTAGGAGAGAACCAAGTACACAAGTGTTTTCCCAAGGCCCACAGCTTTTGGGAACGCCAGCTGTCCTGACTCCACTTTAGTGCTCTCTCTGCTGGACCACTCTGCCTTCCAGTCTCGGTCCTCCTTCCAAGATGCAGGGAAAGTTATGTGAATCCAAATGCTGCTTGTGCGTAGCAAGGAGAGAACAGACCCTGCTGCATCTCCCTTAGGACTTTGAATCTGTGTAGGGTTTACAACCATGCAGGACCTACTGGTCAGAGGGTGGTGGTGTAGGGTGGTTTGAGTTACACCTGTCTGCCCATCTTACATCTCTAATCTGTGATCTTTCTGAGGAAGGGATAATGGACCAGACCCTCAAGTGTATTCACATGGAGCAAGTTGGGGGAGGGGCACTATACAAGAGCACAGTTCAGGCTCTAGATCAGGGGTGGGCAATAATTTTGACTGGGGGGGGAGATACTTAATGAATTTTGATATGTGGTCATGGGTCAGCTCCACCCCCGAAGGGGCGGAGCCTGGGGCAGAATGGGCAGGGCTAGGGATTTAGAGGGTTTACAGCCCCGCCACTACTGCATTGTCTGGCAGACACCCGGGAATGCTGCGGCTATTTAAACGGCTCGTGCCTCCAGCCTCTGCTGAGGCAGTGCCATGACTGTGAGCCATGAGCCATTTAAATAGGAGCCGGCTGCCTGAGCCACTGTCTGGAAATTCAGTGGTACGGGCAGCAAGATATAAATAGAAAGCGGCCAGATGTAGCCCAAGGACTGGATCAAAGTGTTAGGCGGGCCATATTCGGCCCCTGGGCCGCATCTTGCCCAACCCTGCCCTAGATTTTGTCTTACAGCTCAATACACTGCAGCAGAGTTAAGATTTTCCTGCTTCTGCTTTGCAGGGATGTGCCAGGATTTAAATTTAGCCTGCAGCGATTATTCCAAAACAAAAAAAACACACACTCTGAAGAGCAACCACCCTTCTGTCATGCGGAGAGCTCCAGCACACACCCAAATGTTTTTACCTTTGCATCGAGGCAGAGTTTTTCCCCCGTGGAGGATCTCTGCTAAAAAAGAATGGACTTGACGTTCATACAATGGCTTCCAGCTGAAAGATTCCAGAGCGCCCCGAATGAGTTGTTTGCCCTGGCTCCATGAAAGGGCTGGAGTTGAGGATGGAAGTTCTAAAAGGATCCTTCCAGCAAGAGACACTGCAGAGCCGGTAGCAAGGTTGCTCCCAGAGGATGCCCCTGGCAAGCCTTGGCATAGGTGATCTACCGAGAGTGGGAGGGACATACAGAGGGTAGGTCCCCAGCACTACAATCCATAGGGCATCCCAAGGAGATTGCATAACTTAGACAGACTGCCCAGGGATCTCTGCAGCCTCTGGAAAACCCAGGATCAGGACAAACCAGCTGGCTTTATAGCTCAAGCTGTAGAGGCTCCTATACTAAGCTTCAGCAGTGCCAGATTCAAATCTGCCTGGTGGCAGTTACACTGGGGCTTCCCCAGCTAAGACATGGGTGTTATAAGAAGGAGGGAGAAAAATTGTTCTCCTTGGCCTCTGAGGATAGGACAAGCAGCAATGGGCTTAAATTGCAGCAAGGGAGAAAAACTTCCTGCATGCCAGGGTGGTTAAACACTGGAATAAAGAATAAATTGCCTAGGGGGGTTGTGGAATCTCCATCACCGGAGATATTTAAGAGCAGGCTAGACAGACACCTGTCAGGGATGATCTAGACAGTGCTTAGTCCTGCTGTGAGGGCAGCGGACTGGACTCCACCTCTTGTGGTCTCTTCCAGTTCTAGTGTTCCATGATTCTAAGATGGAAAAGTGGTTCAGAGCCACCATAGCTCCCACTCCATGTCTCCCTAGGTTGTAAGTGTTGGGTTGTACCACTTGGAGCTGTGGTTCTCAGTCACGAATCTGAAGGCCCCTGGGAGGGAGGGGGCAGAAATGGGTTTCAGGGAGTCTGCCACGCATAGCTGGCATTAGACTTGCTGGGGCCCAGGGCAGAAAGCTGAAGCCTCACCATGCAGGACTGCAACCCAGGGCCTAAAGCCCCATCACTTGCAGCTGAAGCCAAAGCATAAGCAACTTCGCTTCGTGGTATCTCCAGTGGCGTGGGGGCCTCGGGCAACTGCCCTTCTTGCTACCCCCCAATGCCAGCCCTGGCTTTTAGATGCAAAAAAAACAGATGTGGCACAGCTGGGCCACCAAGCTTTTCTAGTACATTGGGGCGGGGGGAGGGCGTCAGAAAGACGAGGATTGAGAACCCCTCGTTTAAGGGGCCCTTGATCTCACTCTGGGCAAAAGGATCACTAAGCCATTGCTGCACTGTGGCCATTCATATACAGGAGCAGCTCAGCATTCACACAACATAACCGGGCCGATCCTCCGCTGCTGTAAATCGATGCAGCTCCTCTGACATCAACACGATGGTGCTGGTTTGGTTCTGGCTTTCGTATGTTCTAGGAGCAAAAGAGAAGGCTCCTGCCTCTCACTGAAACAACATGTTGAATTTGAGGTTGGCACAAGCCAAGTGGCATTCAAAACATCCGTTCCACGTCTCGGGAGTCTTAGCAAACCTTCTGTCCAGGTGTGTGCATGTGCACGCACACACACACACACACACACACACACCCCCACCCACCCCAACACTGCAACCAGCTCGAGCGGTGAATGTCACATGGGAAACCCTCACTCACCCCCGGCCCGCTGCAAAGAATCGCAGAGTGAAAAGAACCTGCTCTGTGTCTCGAGTTTGCCACAAGGCCCAGGTGAGTTTCATGGGGGAGGGGGGGGTTTCCCAGAGACCCCACGGCACATCTCTTGCAACAAGCAAAGACAGTTTGCCAGTTTGCTAACATTACCGCTTCTGTCTTCACTTAGAAACCATAGGCCAAGGATCCCGCTGATCCGTAGAACTAGACTGGTAAAGCTCTGGTGTGGAGAACTTGGTTTTCCCCTCTTCACTCCAAAGTCCCTGCAGCAGAGTTCCTCCTGATTGTACAGCTCCCTTAACTGCTGTTGTACACTAGTTTTGTGGCATCCCCGCTTCCTAAAACAGCCAGAGCATACCAATGAATTCAGCCCTTTAACGTGCTGACTGACTTCCTTCTCCATCATGGGCTGTTTACACTGCAACGGCCTTAGAGGAGATGCAGCTTACCCCAGCTACAGGCATTCTTTTGTTGAGATCATCAATCCTCTGCCTCAGATGAAGTAAACTATGTGAGCAAAAGGCCTCTACTGCTGGTACAAGCAGCACAGGTTGGAGGAGGAGGTTGTTTGTTTTGTTGGTTAGGAACGTGAACACATCACACCCTTAACCGACATAGCTGTGCCCGCAAAATTCTCTAGTCTAGACCCAGCCTCAGCAAGAGGGAACCAGAGAGAGTATCTCCTCCATTAGATATGGGCCCAAACCAGAACACAAGACATGAACCCCACCCACAGGACATGAACCCCACCTCAGCCCTTTGGAAAGGTCAGATCAGACTCAGCAGCTTTGTCTATACTTACAAGTTCGCAGTCTAAACTTTAACGTGGCAGGGTGGCCATTGCAGGATCCCTGGGAGAGCTCTCCCAGCGCTCTGGGTAAATCATCTCCACGAAGGGAGTAGCTAACTACTGTGGGAGAGCAACTCCCAGTGCAGTAGCCCAGTTTACACTAGTGCTTTAGAGCACTGTAACTCGCTGCACTTCGGGGACGGTGGGTGTTTTCCATACCCCCAAGCCAGAAAGATACAGCACAGTAAAGTGGCAAGGTAAACTTAGCCTAACCTTGGCCGCCTGGGCCCATCTCTAGTAGAAATACACATGCTCCCACAAGAGAGATGATTCTTACTCTGTTTTCCGCTGCTGAGAAAACCATTACAGTCAGATCTTCCCCACTTTCTTTATTTGTTCCCAAACAATTCCTGTAAGTGCAAGACACCGTGGGTGGATTCTGTGAATTGCTTGTCCCACACTTACCTCACCATTAAGAAAGAACTGCACTCGCCTTAATTCTTAGAAGCTTCTGTGAAATTAACATGTGCGCGGTTGATTGTACTTACACCAGCATATCTCCACAGATTGGGGTAGGTTTATTCCTGGTGGAGAGTAGTGTAAATCAGACCAGTATCTGGCTGCAGGGTGACTTCTTTGCAACCAGATGGAAAACCAGCATTAAAAACAAATCAACTAGGAGTGAGAAAGCACCCAACTCGGAAATAAAATTGAACTTCTGTTTGAAAATGTTTAGACGGGATCTCTTACTGAGTCGAAACATCTGGTTTCCAGAAAGACCTCAGCTTCAGAGCTGCCCTGAACAAAACTTTTCATGGCACCAAGAAAACAGGGAGAAGATGAAAAGCCTGAGATAAGCCACTGAAATCACCTAATGAAGACCACACTGAAATCAACAGAAGAAGAGGACTCCCAGCAGGGGTAGCTCACAAATGTTGGCTCCACTTCCCCCAAATTACCCCTAAGCATCTAAGCACATGCTGAACTTGAAACATGGCCCTTTGAGCTCCGTGCAACAGAAAGTGATCTGTGTTAATGTATTCCCTTCTCCCAGATTAACCAAGCCACTTTCAATACTTAGAGAAAGACCAAACGTCTACAAAGCACAGTTGTTGCAGCTGGCCTACCTACTCATGGCCCATTCAGCAAGGTAGTTAAGTTTAAATCAATCTGCTCAGCAAAGCTCTTGAACATGTGCTTAAATCCCAATGATGCTAAAGCAAAGAAGACAGGGGATATTGGAAGTAGGCCTGCCAATAGGGAGAAACAGGGGGTCACAAAGGGGACAGTTGCCCCCAGAACCAAAGAGATTGAAAAGGTCCTGGGGCTAGGGTTGCCACATGGTCTCCCCAAAAATACTGGACACCAGGTATTTTTTGGTCGAGCCAAAAAAAAAAAAAAAAGAACACGGGATAAACGACGGATCACTGCATGCGTCCGGTATCGTCTGATTTTTTTTACTGGGCAGAGGGCTCAAATACCAGACTGTCCGGTAGGATACTGGACACCTGGCAACCCTACCTGGGGCTCCTGGCCACCGCTACTGAAGGAGCATCGGCAGCCAGAGCCCCAGCCCTTCAAATCGCCGCTGGAGCACCCTGCGTTCCGACGGCTCTGAGGGCTGGCTTGGGAAGACAGGGGCCAGCATGGCACATAAGAACAGCCGTACTGGGTCAGACCAAAGGTCCATCTAACCCAGTATCCTGTCTGCCAACAGTGGCCAGCACCAGGTGCCCCAGAGAGGGTGGACCGAAGACAATGATCAAGCGATTTGTCTCCTGCCATCCTTCTCCAGCCTCTGACAAACAGAGGCCAAGGACACCATTTTATCCCCCGGCTAATAGCCTTTTATGGACCTAACCTCCATGAAATTATCTAGCTTCTCTTTAAACTCTATTATAGTCCTAGCCTTCACAGCCTCCTCTGGCAAGGAGTTCCATAGGCTGACTGCACGCTGTGTGAAGAAGAACTTTCTTTTATTAGTTTTAAACCTGCTACCCATTAATTTCATTTGGCGTCCTCTAGTTCTTCTATTTAGGGAACTAATAAATAACTTTTCTTTATCGGCCCTCTCCACACCACTCATGATTTTATATACCTCTATCATATCCCCCCTCAGTCTCCTCTTTTCTAAACTGAAAAGTCCCAGTCGCTTTAACCTCTCCTCATATGGGACCCGTTCCAAACCCCTAATCATTTTAGTTGCCCTTTTCTGAACCCTTTCCAAGGCCAAAATATCTTTTTTGAGGTGAGGAGACCACATCTGTACACAGTATTCAAGATGTGGGCGTACCATAGTTTTATACAGGGGCAGTAAGATATTCTGTGTCTTATTTTCTATCCCTTTCTTAATAATTCCAAGCATCCTATTTGCCTTTTTGACCGCCGCTGCACACTGCGTGGAAGTTTTC
Source organism: Pelochelys cantorii (assembly GCA_032595735.1). Lineage (NCBI taxonomy): Eukaryota > Metazoa > Chordata > Testudines > Trionychidae > Pelochelys > Pelochelys cantorii. The sequence goes on along the minus strand of CM064333.1, from coordinate 62,953,128 downwards.
AGGGAACTATCCACGATAACTCCAAGATCTCTTTCCTGATTTGTCATAGCCAAATTAGCCCCCATCATACTGTACGTATAGTTGGGGTTATTTTTCCCGATGTGCATTACTTTACACTTATCCACATTAAATTTCATTTGCCATTTTGTTGCCCAATCACTCAGTTTGGTGAGATCTTTTTGGAGTCCCTCACAGTCTGCTTCTGTCTTGACTATCCTAAACAGTTTGGTATCATCCGCAAACTTTACCACCTCACTGCTTACCCCTTTCTCCAGATCATTTATGAATAAGTTGAACAGGATTGGTCCCAGGACTGACCCTTGGGGGACACCACTAGTTACCCCTCTCCACGCTGAAAATTTACCATTTATTCCTACCCTTTGTTTCCTGTCTTTTAACCAGTTCTCAATCCATGAAAGGACCTTCCCTCTTATCCCATGGCCATGTAATTTACACAAGAGCCTTTGGTGAGGGACCTTGTCAAAGGCTTTCTGAAAATCTAAGTATACTATATCTACTGGATCCCCCTTGTCCGCATGTTTGTTAACCCCTTCAAAGAACTCTAATAGATTAGTAAGACATGGCACATTCCAGGCAGTGCTGATGGCTGGGTGCCCCCAGCCCTGCCCCTTCCAGGAGCATGGAGCTGGGAACCCCCCACAATTCCCAGGGCCCAGCAAGTCTGCCAGCCCCCCCTGGTTGGAAGGCAAACAGGAGCGAGATAGAGTGTGTCTGTGCTTGTCCAAATTCGTGACTGGCATAAAATCCTTACGGACCATAGCCAATCACCCCACACTCTGCCTAGCCGGATCTCAGAGTGTCTCAGTCACAAACACCCCCAGGCTGTGCACGTGTTGAAAGGCAAACACTGAGCCCTGGTCTACACTACAGAGTTAGGTCTATGTCAGGCAACTTGTGTTGACCTCACCAGGAAAGTGTCAACACTTAAACTTTGCTCCCACTGAGGTAACTGCCCAGCAACTCCGACTTAATAACTCCACTTCCGCAAGCGGCACAGATTCACGGTCAACGTGGTTAGGGTCAGCGTAGTAGACACTGTGTTGCTTACATCAACTGTTGCTGGCTCTCATGAGCCATTCCACAAGGCCGCACAATGACAGTACAATCAGTACAAATGATCCTGGTGAGCACAGGCCGCACCGACACAAGGAGCAAAAAAACGTAGGTAAGTTAAGTGGCCTTAATTTTTCAGTGTAGACATGGGCTTATTCTTCAGCTCCCCCACAAAACAGAATGCAAGCCAGATATACCGCAGGAGAAGACACAGCCTTCTCCCCCGCCCCCTCCCCCAGCTTCCCTGGTTTGCGTGCCTCCCAATTTTATATCCTCCCAGATACTGAACCAACTGTCTCATTAGCTCAGTAGTTACCACTCAGGTGTCAATCACACACACACACAGACGTTAATGGCTTCCAGTTACCCCCGCAGCAACCTCAGCCACAAGGTGGCTACAGCCAGCCCTCTAACACAAGTCCCGTCAACTGCTTTAATTTACCTCACCGAGGCATTGCCAGTCTACATTGACCTGGAAAGTGCGGGAAGTGTAACTGGCTGTTTCACATCACCACTTCCCTTGAATCCAGGTGCAGGAGGGAATCGAGACCTGTCTTTTCCATGCACTCCGAAAACTTGCCTAGAAAAGAATCTCATTTGCTCTCCATGTGTGGCGCATCCTAAAGGGAGCGGAGAGTGAAAGGAAAAAACCTGGCTGGGACTTGCATGAACAGGGCTTGACAAATCCGCTTATCTACTCGCCTGTGGCGAGTAGATTTCAGCCAGTCGCCCCATTCACTGGCAGTGCGCGCATGCGTAGTGTGGGTCTGGTGCATGCGCGGTGCAGGGCTGGCGAGTGGGTTTTAGCAGCGGTTGTCAAGCCCTGTGCATGAATATCCCCCAAACCTGTGTTCCCAGCAGTGAAGGAGCCAGGAGCAGGGTTATTGGTGAATGCACTAAAAATAACAATAAAAGATTCTGTCTTGCTTCCAAGTTCTCTCCAGAATCCGAGCAGCATTAACAAAGGGAAGAAGGCAAACGCAGGACGTCCCCCAGGGGCCTGGAAACACCCAGCCATTCCCAGAATACAGGCCAATTGGAGACCCACAGCTGGACCAGGCCTGGGAGCCGACATGGCCTCCCAGCACAGGGCTCTCCCAGGCAGTGCTGCAAACAAGGTCAGGAGGTGCATTCCGCCACTAAAAATACTATGAGAAAGAATGAATGAGCAGCAGGCATTGCTCAGCCCATGCAGCAGCCGCTTGCTAGTGGCGAAGGCTGAGTTTACCTACGTGGTAGGAGTTAGACTGCGCCACCGTCTCTCGCTGTATGTTTGAACAGCGCCTAGCACAACGCGGCTCTGTTCTCGGCTGGGGCCCCCTGGGAGCTGCTGTAATAAATAATGTTCATTTGTAGGATTTGTACCTATGGACCCCATTGGGCTGACGGTTCCTGCCCCAGAGAGCTGGCAATCTAAGTAAACAAATAAATAATGCAGTGATCCTGCTCTCTTCCATGTGGGTATCCTGGGGGAGGGAAGGCAGACAGATAGCAAGGACAGAAAGTAAGCACAGCAGCACATCCAGGCCCCTCACACATGTGCTGGTAATAGGGCAGGCTCACTCCCCGTCACTCAAAGGAGCCGTAGGAGCCATGCCCAGATCTGTGGTCTGTCAGGAAGAGTCAGTAGCCAAGCCCTGCAGCAGCTGTTCAGCACATGGGGACACGCGGTTCGCTGTTCCGAGAAGTGATCTCCACTGAGCAGCGCTCCCTGCCCCCCTGCAGGGAAGGGAGCCTTTCCCAGCAGGAGGTGAGCAGAGGAGGATGCAGGGACACCCCCACAACCCCCCACTCCAGGAGGAGCTGACCCGGCGTTAATCAGAACAAGGGCTGTACCTAGCACAGAAGTCACCGATTTAAAAAAAAAAACTGCCTGACACCGGCACCAAAACTAAAGAAAAGAAGCCCAACAGTAACGAGCTCATTGCCATCAGGGTTAGCATTACGGAAACCAGAGTACAGGGTCCTGAAAACCGTCCACTACCACTCATTACAAACTGCAGAGCGGGGGGAAGGGGAGCATCATATATTAGTGTCTGCACTGTCACACGACAATCTGGCCATGGGTAAGGCTTCCCTTGGTTCCTGGGCACTAGAAGTCAACCCATGGGTTTGCTTTCTCACCCTTGCTCTCATTTCAGGTGAAGTCTCTTTCAGACCAGAGCTGTTCTTTCTGACCTTGATCCAGCAGCTCATCTCCACCCCTGTCACTAGAGGGGTTTTGTTTCCAAGTCTTTCTATATATCATCTTAGGGTGGGGAGCTGTCTGTGAAGCCAGCTGAAGACAATCATTGTTTGTGTCCTGTTCCTTATATAAAAGTTCCCAGGGTAGGAAGTCTTTGTTCAATTCCCTTGACCCTCTGGAAAAGTCCAAAATTCAAGATGGATTCCAGCACCAGTTGGCATTGTCATATGTTTTTGTAAGATCAACCATAGTTCAGCTCACAAGAAAAAGAAGATAATTCACAGGCTTTGTATTAAGCACTGGGCCATTAAGTTCCTTGGGGTATGTCTAGACTGCATCCCTCTGTCAGCAGAGGGATGCAGATCAGGCAGGTCGACATTGCAAATGAGGCAGGGATTTAAATATTCCCTGACTAATTTGCATAAAAATGGCCGCCACGTTTTGCCGACTCAGCACTTTGTCTGCAAAAAATGGCAGTCTAGAGGGGGATCTGTCGAGAAAGAAAGCCTTTTTCGACAGATCCCTTACGCCTCCTGCAAGGAGGTTTACAGGATCTGTCAAAAAAGGCTTTCTTTCTCGACAGATCCCCCTCTAGACTGCCACTTTTTGCAGACAAAGTGCTGAGTTGGCAAAACTCGGCAGCCATTTTTATGCAAATTAGGCACGGGATATTTAAATCCCAGCCTCATTTGCAATGTCGACCTGCCTGATCTGCATCCCTCTGCCGACAAAGGGATGCAGTCTAGACATACCCTTATGTACCACTCATGGCTTTCACTAACGCACCTAGCTTAATAAATAGGTGTATACTACATGTTTCTAACTTCAAATACAGGAATGATACAAGCACACAAAGAGAATACACACATTCAAGGGACTACAAGCTCTCCACTTATAGGTAACGTCCCATTTTGCATATTCGCATATATGCAAATGTGCATATTTGAATTATGCACATTTATATTCAAAAAACACATTTACATAAAGAATATGGGGGTGCAGCATCACACAGTGGTTTCTGCCAACTATCGAAAGAACTACCTGCCACAGATGCTTTGGACATAGTCTGCGGACCCCCAGGGGTCCCCGGAGCTGAAAAACCACAGTTGTAGAAGCCTCTTTATGGAATTATGCTGGGGAAGGTCTGTGGCGTGTTTCCACAGAAGGTCAGCTTAGATGCCCACGATGGTTCCTTCTGGCCTTGGAATCTATGACTCAGGTAGTGTGCTCATATGGGTAATAAAATATTCTTCAGCAGAATATTGGGAGCTGAACAGCAGCTCATTAGGTTCATATTATGGGAGGGCATAATACAGGACAAAGTGATCAGTTTCCATTGTATCCTTCAGATTAGACAGTCTGCAATGGTGGAGGTTGTGATTTTGTGGGGAAGACAAACATATAGCAGGGGGCAGAGACAGCCAGCCATTTCCCCTGGGTTTTTGTTGGGAGGGAGTACCAAGATCACGATATTACCCCCTTTTGACCCTGGAATTAAGAAATTGGGTAAGAAATAAAGAGGATTCCATCAGCTCCGGTTTCCCTGAACACAAGAGAAGTCAAACGACAGGCTCATTCAACCCAACCCATCACAATACTCTACTACCATCCAGGGGCGGCAGGTTTGCAGAAGCGTTGGTGGTGCCCAGAATGCTCAGTGCCTGCACCCTTCTCCCACCTGGGCCTGGAAGGACTGCAGGAGGGAGGTTGGGGTCAGGCGGGAGTACAAGAGGAGGAGATGGGAGTATGGCAGTTAACTGGGGCAGCCCCCTCTGGCAGTGGCTCTAAGCAGGGAGGGGCCAGGAGCAGTGTTCCCTCTAATCTTTTCCATTCATGGGCAGAATAAATTTTGTTACATGCACAGAGGCATGTGTGACTGAGCACCACCAACAGAAACACAACATCTAGCTGTGGGCGCCCTGCTAATCAGCTGGGCTGCATTGGAATCTCTCCTGAGTGTCTGCATAAGCACACGGCTTACAGGGAAAACTAACCAGGGGGGTCTCTGCACGCTGCTGCCCACAGACACCACCCCTGCAGCTTCCCATGAGCAGGCATGGGCAGCACATGAAAACACCCCCTCCAGGGGCCACAGAGGGACACGTTCCAGCAGCCATGCAGAGCAAGTGGCTGGAAGCCTCTCTAGCCCTGTTGCACCTGGGGGTGGCAGGCAGAGCGATCCAGCCCTAAACTTTGCTGGAGTCTGCCCCCAGGCCAGGAATATTCCTGGACCCCAGGCACTATGGGCCCATAGAACTCACCACCCATGCTACCAGCCTTCCTAGGGTCCAGAAGCAAGCCTTCTCCCTTTAGGTGAAAGCAGCTATTACAGTGTTTTCCATGGGAAAAGGCACAGAGAATTTTTGACCCAAGTCTGATCTGTTGTTGCCTCAACATATCAGCACAAGAGTGAACCACGAAATGCCTCCCCGACACAAATTGCATCCCGGGGTGAGTTTCTTCTTTAGGATGAAGTCAGCAATAGTCGTGAAAGGAGGAAAAGGAAGAGAAACCCAGAATACAGCACTCAGAAATTCCCTGCTGTCATGTCATTGTTCCGGGGGTAGGAAGGGGGTGTGGAAAGCAGAGGGGAAAGGGTTTCTTACTTAGTGTCTATAGATTTTCCATAAGTCTCCTGCCTGCATAAATTCACTGCTTTCTGCACCTGATGTCAGAGGGCTGCTACTGAGATAGGGCTGAGCCTATGGCCACTGCGCTAGGGAGCTGTTCTGGGGGAGGATAAGGCTGCAGGGCCTTTACAGGAATGCCTCATTACTCCATGCCACAGTCCTGTATGGCTACAGTTTGGGGGTCGGGTACAGCTGTCTCTCCTATGGCAGCTCCACAGCAGCAGAGAATTCTCCCCTCCCAGGCGCATCTGCTACTCACTGGTTTAGTTGTTCCAAAACGTGTCTGAGGATCAGGCCTGGAATTAATAGATCTGCAGCCTGTAAAGGAGATCAAATCAAGGCCCCCGCAGTCTGTAACTAATAAAAAAAAGTTCAGTGATTCCAGCAACTGGAATTGTCAACGCGACACACTAAATTCCTCCATCGGGTTTGGTCCTGAGGGAAGAGAGAAAGACTCACGCTTTTCCCACCGCCTGCACCTTGGATGGAATCATGAGCATTAGACTTCTTAAAGTGCTTTATTGTTCCAGCCTTTTCACCTTTCTATTGCTCCCTAGTGCTAATACATGATGGTTTCCAAGGAAAAATCGAGCAATTTGGCCCTGTTAATTTTATCCTTGGTTGATGGTTTTCTTTAATTGCACTTGTGGTGACCCTACTATGTAAAGGTATGTCTACACTACAGCACTAATTCGAACTAACTTAGTTAATTCGAACTAAGCTAATTCGAATTAGTGCATCTAGACCTAAAAACTAATTCGAATTAGCATTTTGCTAATTCGAACTAGCATGTCCACATTGAGTGGACCCTGAACCGAAGTTAAGGCTGGCCGGAACCAGTGCCGGCAGGGCATCAGGTTAGGACTTAGAGCGTGGAGCTGCTGCCTCAGGCTAGCCGAGGGCTGTGCTTAAAGGGACCCGACCCCCACCCCAGACAGACAGTTCTCAAGGTTCCCCGCTTGCTTGTCTACCTCGATGAGGGACAGCAAAGCAGTCCTGTCTTGGAGTGCCCTGATTGCCCACAGTCGGCACATCACAGCACTCGGCCATCAGCCCGGCTGCACTTGCCGCAGGCTGCCATCCGGGGGTGTCAATCGGGGGGCTGTCAGGATCCAGGAGGCCGTGCATGAGAGCTTCCACCCCGAGGAGCCCGCAGAGCCACCCCAGTCCTCCCCATCGGGGGCTCATGCCCCATTCCTCCCTCACCTCCTTCCACTTACCCTTCCCAGCAGGGCAACCTGGGAAGGGCTACCCTCCAACTAGTTTGAATTAAGTGGCTACACAGCACTTAATTCAAACTACTTAATTCGAACTAGGCGTTAGTTCTCGTAGAATGAGGTTTACCTAGTTCAAATTAAGCACTCCGCTAGTTCGATTTAAGTTCGAACTAGCAGTTTGTATGTATAGACGCTATGAAAGTTAATTCGAACTAATGGCTGTTAGTTCAAATTAACTTTGTAGTGTAGACATACACTAACAGGGTCAGGTGGAATCAAACTTAGGACCTCTGGAGCTTTAGCGAGCTAAAAACCAGCTTCTGTTAGCCAAGGCTGCAGAGCAGACTCATTGTTCTCTCTAAGTGGTCTCATTGCCACTAGATGGGACAGTACGTCACACCTAGGAGGTGTGTGGGTTACAGTTACACTATTTGTTTATATTTGCAAGTCACACTACAAAGCAGAGGTGCTGGAGACAATACAACCACCTTTATATCTTCCCAGAGTCATATGTGCACCCTTTTATCCACCAGCCCTATGAAGATTTTCCAGACTTTGTTTTGTAAATGTACACATGGAGCCAAATGACTCAGCTTACAGTTTCCCCTCAAGATTTAAAGCTGAGATATGGGCGCAGCACATGCTGGGGTGAAGGGAGGGGTTACTATAGTGAAAACAATGTCATGTTTTTCCCAATGTGCATTTGTTTTTCCATGCAAACTCCCCACCCCTTCTGCAGAATGGATATGCAAGGTACAGTGGATAAGAAAATGCAAGAAACGTGTAGTTTGGCTATGATCAATTCTACAGTGAAGCAAGGTTACTTCCAAAGGCGCAACCTTCTTCAATCTACTGTCTTAGGGTGCATCTACACAGCGGTGCAAGCTCGACATAAGTTATGCAATCTGAGCTACTCAAATTGCGTAGCTTATTTTGAGTTTATTTGAACTAGTCTATTTCGAAATTTGGCATTGTCTATACAGCGCCAAATTTTGAAATAGACCGCTATTCTGACAAGTCCCTTAATCCTCGTGGAAGGAGGTTTACCGGGACATGGGAATAGCAAGCCCGTTATTTCGATTGCATTTCAAAATAATGGGCGTGCTGTTAAGACGCAGAAAATGCTATTTTGAGATACTGGACCTATCCCGAAATAGCATTGCAGTCTAGACGTACCATTACTGGCCACATTTACTCTGCCCCAGACAATCCTCAAACAGCATTCCCTGAATGCAGCTGGTGATCTTACAGATGTTAAACTCTGTTAATGGGCAGCAGGTCATGTCAATGTCATCTATGAAGCAAAAGGGGGGGGGGGAAACCCTCCTGAAATCCACCTCTGCCCACCCCCAAATATCAGAGATTACTGGGCTTTCGGTACAAGCCTGCTAGGTTGGAGGAACAGAAACCAGGACAGTGGCCACATTTACAAAGTCACAGATGTTCACTTACATTAGAAAGCTCTCCTGCCCAACAAGGTTGAGACCCAGATGCCAAATCATTTGGTGAGGAACACCCCAATGAAGCTTCCAAACCTCTAAAAATAGAGAGCAGCAGAGGAGACTCTCCACAGCAAAACAAGGACTCAGAGAAGGACTGGAGAACAATCGTACTGCAGGTTTAGCCAGATAAACTCAGATTGGCTGCCACAGGAATATGCAGATGGACAACCTGTAGTCTCAATATCTACCTGACTGAGTTGGGGTGGTTGTGACTGTGTATTAATAAATTATTTGTAAATATAGGAGAGTTCCTATTGTGTGAGTGATGCAACTATGCATGTCGGGATTCCCAACTGTATAATAATTTGAATGCTACCTGGTCTGATCCTGGGACAAGAACCTGTCATTCAAATTTATAACTTGGGATTCTCAACTAATCAGTGAGTGAAAAAAATCATAGATAAAACTACACTGCAACACTGCCTACATATACTAAGAGACTATTCAAAGTGAGGCAGTCTGTTAAGACCTCTGTAGTCATAAGACAAAGAATTCAGAGACTCAGGCAGACCCATCGTATCTGGCCATAGCACTCTTATTGAAGGAATATTGGGACTCTCAGAAACCATCCTCCAACCACTCACCACACCTGTCTCCTTCCTCCAGGAGACAATCGACTTCCTCCAGAAAGACTGCAGTATTAACAACCTCCTTCAGAACACCATTCTTGCCAGCATGCATGTCACCTCCCTATACATCAACATCTCTCACAATGGCAACATCGCTGCTGGTCTCAAATAACTATACAATAAATGGGCAACACTCAGATATCCCCTGCAAAGACATGACCAAACTCAGCCATTTCATTGCATCCCTAAAGATTTTACATTCAACAACAAACACTTGGTCCAAATCTTGGCCATGGGTTCCAGGATGGCCTCCCAATATGTCCACCTCTTCATGGGCCAATTTGAGGAAGAATTTCTAGATAAATGCACCACAAAAATCAATAATATACCCGAGATACATTAATGATAGTTTCATCTTCTGGACAGACAACCTAAGCATCCTCTTAGATTTCAACTACAACCACCACCCATTCATCAGACTCTTTCACAAACACTCCCATATTAGGATCAGGAATGAAACCTTATAAACAAGAAGCCCACAGATCACCACACACTGGCCATCACATACCCAGTAACCATCCAAAATCTATTATCTACAGCCAGGTACTTAGATAGCCTGGGGCACACACCCAAAGGAGGAGTAGGAGGCAGCTCTCCAATCCCTAGTTGTCATCTACCACACCACACTATACTGGGTCCCAAATGGAGCATCATTATTCAGTTACCTTCCATTCTTAATGGGAACCACATCCTGAAAAAAAGTCTCTTTCTTAGAACCCCTGTTCTGGCCTTCAAACCACTTCCCAACCTCACCATCAGAAACAAAACGTTGCACAGATGAGGACCCAACAACTCAGAGAGGATGAAACTAGAAATCAATCACTATGCTGTCAAATGAACTCACACAGAAAAATGGGAAGAGACAAAAATGTCCCATCAGACCTATCAGGCCTCGTCCTCAAAGGAAACCTGCACAAGCCTCTACTCATGGCCCTAGCCATTAGATCACACTCCTTCCCCCCAGTTCTCTACCCCATGCAAGTAAGCAATCTGTCTGAGCATTAGTTCAGTTTAGGGTTGCCAGGTGTCCGGTTTTAAACTGGACTGTCTGGTATTTGAGGGTTCTCTCCAGGAAACAAATTGAGAAAATACTGGACATACAAAATGTCCAGTATTTTCTAATTAGGTAAGTTTTACTATTATTAGGAGTATCAGTATGCAACTACGCTGGGCGGGGGCGGAGGGGGAATCCCCAGGGCTGGACTCACTCGTGCGTCACCAGGACCGTGCATGGGACGGGCAGCACTCCGGGGTCTGCGTGCATGCGGGTCAGTCCCGCTCCCCACTGGCTGATTCTCTCCCCTGGCTTCCCCGCACTGGCCAGCCCCACTCCTCCCGACCAGTCCTGTTTCCCGCTGGCCGGTCCCTGCCCCCAGCCAGCCCCGCTGCCCCTGACCAGCCCGGCTTCCCACCAGCCGGTTCTCCTCCCCTCCTCCCGATCTGCCCCAGACAGCTCCGCTCCCCCCGATCCCCTCCCAGCCAGCCCTGCTGCCTACCAGCCGGTTCCGCCCCCTGATCTCCCCTGGCCAGCCCCGCTGCCCCCAAACCCTCCCCCCTGCCAGCCCTGCTTCCCGCAGGCTGGTTCCCCTACCCCACCTCATCCCAGCCAGCCCTGCTCCCCTCCTGGCCGGTCCCATCTCCCCCGCCATCTGAGATCAAGTGTGTCCGGTATTTTTTTGAAGCCACCTGGTAACCCTAGTTCAGTTTGTTTCCAAAATGGAAAAAAAAATTCCTCTTGTTCCCCGCCCCCCCCCCCATCAACTTGGCTGTGCTAAAGTTGATGAAAAGAAGAGACAAACGAAGAAGCAATCCAATAAGGTTCCATACAGTGTAAATTCATGCCTTTGCACTACATCCATGCCAGTCATTCAAGAGCAACTCCAAACACACCCTCTGTGCTGTTAGGGCAGGACTAAGGCCAGAAGGAGCATGGCTTCAGCTCATTACATGCCGTGATGATGCAACCTTTGGCACCAATTTTGCTCTCCCTCAAGTTAACAGGCTTTCTGCCATAAACTTGAACAGCATTGTGACCAGCACCTTCATCTGCCGGTCTAAAAATGCTACGTGCGAGGCTTATAGAAGCCTATGCTGAACAAACAGAGATAACCAGGTGTATGACAGATTGCCCCCTCCCTTCTCTTAGACATGACCCTTGAGTGCACTTAAAAAAAATTGGATGAGTTGGGGGAGGGGAGAAAATGAGAATTTCCATCCTGAAGGAAATTCTGATGTTTTAACATTTGTTTTAAATTATGATGAAAAGTTGAAGCTGCTGAAAAAAATAAAAATTGGAAACTGCAGCTCCCCGTGGTGCCACATTGCCTCTTATGGGTCGTAGTTCAGAGGACCAAAGCTCGCATTGTTCCCTATGAATCTGGGCCATCTGGTGGCTCACCCAATGGAGCTGGCCCATGAGCCAATTCTTGTCAGTCCCTGCAGCAGACCTGCTCTACAAAATGGAGTCCACTGAGCCAGCATGACTTTGCATGTATGGTGCATGCAGGACCATCCTAAGGGGCGACCCAACTGCCACAGGCCCCGCCCCACCCGTTTCCCAAGCCCTGCCCCATCCCCACTCCAATCCTTTCCCCAAACACTGCCGCTGCCATGCCCCCGCCATCTTTCCCCCCTCCCCTGGGAGAAACGGCCTGGATTACAGGGGGCCTGGTGGCAGCAAGGGTCACCTCCCAACAGCCTGCTCTGCTCCATCTTGCCACTCTCCTGGCCGGCTGCGCTTTGCTTCTCCATGGCGATGGGAAGTGAAGCACCCTGGAGCTGGAGCATTTGGCTTCCTGCGACCACTGAGAAGCCGAGCACAGCTAGCCGGGAGAGGGCGGTGCAGTGGGGTGGAGTAGAGCAGAACAGGCTGCTGGGTAGCTCCAGCTCCTGCCCCCCACATGGGAATATGGGGTGTGACCCCTGCTGCCGTCCCCTGCCAAGCACTCTAATCCCGTGGTCCCTCCCATCCATAGGTTGGCTGTCGTGGATGCCCCAAAAGCATGGGGCCCGCGGCAACTGCCCCAATTCATCCTATGGACAAGACAGCTCCGGGGGCAAGTGAGGTCATGATTTCATATGCACCTTACTTGAGAGATCACACCACAAGGAGGACATCACTTTATTTCTGTATGTGGCCTGTGGCCATGCTGCATAACTGCCCATAGTGCTGAAAAGACTGGAATACCTCTCTGGCCAGACTGCTTCTCTCATGTTGCACTTGCAGGCCTCTGACTCCCCTGCCACATTATGTGGCTCAGTCAGAGGGGAGACCATGCTGCATGCTGGGAAGTTCAGTTTAACATTGGACTGACCTGAAAGGAATTGTTTGGTCAGTTCACCAAACTGAAGTATTTGGAGTCAAATTAACACAAAACAGTTTATCTGAAGCGGGGGAAAAAATAAAAAATGGGAAATTTGGTTGTGTAGAGACTTCATTTTCTTTTTGAAGAAACAATTTAAATGGAAACTTCACAACCATTTTGAATTATTTTATTTGGTCTATTAGGGCCCACACCTGATCCGATTGAAATCCAAGGGAGCTTTGCTATGGACTTCAGTTGGGCCAGAACTTGGCTTTCAGATTGACGGACCACCTGTTTCACATCAAACTAGGAAAAAAACAGAGTCTCTAGGTTTTTAGTCTGAAGGGGATATTTCAGATGAAGTTGCTAACAACATTTGGACTTTGGAAAGCTTGGATAACTCTGTCCAGCAGGCATGATTTAAGAGGATTAGTGGAATTAGAGCAGTGGTAAATTCCACAGAATAAGGAGTTTATCCATTGCAAAGTAAATAGTGGCTCCATCTTTGCCAAAAGATATTCGTCGGTTTCCCAACATTAAGAGGAACTCGCGCCTTAATCTGAAAAGCGTTCCCGAGTTCCTTTTGCTCCTGGACCACAACCACTTATTGTGTCCAGTTACATCACATTTCCACAATGGTTCTGAGGGTTGGCCAGCTCCCCAACCAGCTGGTTGGTCTCAGATCATCCAGATTGGGACAAAAAATGTTTTTCCTCCCAGATTTCTTGGCAGCTTTTTCTCAGACGTATGCTGATTTTCAACAGGTCTGGACAGAGCTTATGCAGAAAGGAAATGTGTTTGCTTTGTCATTGGAAACGGCACTGCTGAGAACCCTTCCCCCCCCCCCGCCCCCACGAAGCCCCATCACAAGAATGATTTCTCCACAATGCAGAAAGCGTCTCTAGATAGAGTTAAGCAGAAGAGGCTTATTCACTCCACCAAAAGGGAAGGAAACATTTGGCTTAAAACAATCAACCACCCAATAAGTTTACTTTAGACACTATAGACATCTCCATATTTCAGCAGGAATTTTTTATTAGTTAACCCCAGGAGTTGGCATTAGTATAATTGTATTTCTTATACTCTAATCATGGACAAACACTAAACTTCACACAAACACAAAATATGACAGTCCCTGCCCTCAGAGTTTACCCTGAAATACCTGTCTGACTTGGATTTCTTTGTGCCTTGCTTTCAGGAAGAATATGCATTGACTAGGTGATAAGACAGTCTTGTTTCCAGTTCACAGATGTTTTCATACTGAGGACATCAATATAAAATTCTGCTCACGTCAACTTTATGCTGCTTTTCCTCCACGGATCTCCATGGAGCTATTTCCAATTTGCATCAGCATAAGAACAGAACCAGCCATAGGAGTCTACATGTACTTCACGTATTCACCTCATTCTCTTATTTTAATTTATGTAGAAATGGGTTTTGGTCAGATCATTCCATCCTTCTCTGTGCTTAGCCTTCTCGCTGCCTTTGACATTTCTCTGTTCATACAGACCCACACACACATTCCACTCTATGTGACGGCTGAGTCCAATTATGTTTAAACGTTGGCATTTTTGCCTTATTTGTTGAATCAATGGCATCTTTTCTTACATACTCATCAAGTTCCGACTGGTGAACCATTTCATTTTGGGAGACTGTCTCATAGAGATTATTGTTTCCTGCCAAATGATCCCATTTAGCTAATATCTGCCAGTGTGAATGCAGATATTCATCACTAAGTGAATTGCCAATTAGCCGGGTGCAGCATTGTGGCAATCCTCACAGACTGCTCAAATGACCTGCAATGCTAGCTTTTCTCCACAATCATCATTATACCGCCACCCCCACCCCTTTAAACTAATTTAAAATCAAAGATAAGTTGGCAAATATCATGTCTGTCCCATCCCAAATTAAACAGGCTTTCAGATTAGTACAGGTTGAACCTCTCTTGTCTGGCACCCTCAAGACCTGACCATTGCCAAACCAGAGAATTTGCTGAACCATGGGAGGTCAATATTTTCTAGCAGCAACACTTCCTCTGCTTACTGGTCTTTTAGAAGACATTTAGGGGCAAATTAGAGCTAAAGAACAGCACAGAACATTGAGAGCCAGGACTGCTGGCTGTAAAAAACTTTATGTGACTGCAGGAAACTTGGCCACATGCCTGATAAGTGAGCATCTGGCTAACTAACATCATGCCAGACCATGGATATTACCAGAACAGAGAGTGCTGGACTAGAGAGGTGCACCGGTAATACAGATGCTAGACCAGATTCTCAGGCTTGGCCGGTTAGTACACAGTGCTGCTGAAGATGGTGAAGGAACAAAGATGGCTTTAAGAGCGATCATCCCTAAGGTGCATCAACTGTTAACAGAACCCCAAGGTCTAGTCCAGCCATGAGGTGTTGCCAGAATGTTGTAGAGCTCTGGGCAATGTTCCCTTGTCCCTGCCATCTTCCTGTGGCCTCCCAGTACCTATGTACAGAAACACCAAAGAAAGTGGGACACAGAATAGAACCCTTTGCAAAGAGGATCGCAAGATCTTTAGGAATAATCCAGCTATGAGGCAAGCAAATATTATGTTGATTTCCTAGATTATTAACAACAAATGGTCTGGTAGCACTTTATAGACTAACTAAACACGTAGATGGTATCATGAGCTTTCGTGGGCACAGCCCACTCCTTCAGATGACTGGAGTTATGAGTAGGGGAAATGAAAACTCAAAATAAGTAGGAGAAGGGGGTGAGTTTTCATTTCCCCTTCTCATAACTCCAGTCATCTGAAGAAGTGGGCTGTGCCCACGAAAGCTCATGATACCATCTACGTGTTTAGTTAGTCTATAAAGTGCTACCAGACCATTTGTTGTTTTTTTCTGTAACAGACTAACTCAGCTACCCCCTGAAGCTCCTAGATTATTAAGAACCTGAGGTTCAGTGATGCATTCAAGGTCTCAGCAAGACATGACTGGGCTGAGAATTGAAACCAGGAGCTGCTTCTCAGTTTCCTTTTCAAACCTCAGGACTGCATTGTCACCTCAGAGTGTCACGCTCTACTAAGCACTGGATGACCCTCTGTGGGGCCTCCATTCTAATCTCGCTAAGGAAACACAGTTCTGTCTTTTAAAACTAAAATGTTTTCCTAGCTCTCAGCCTTCTTGCTCTCCTAGAGGTGTAGAGGAAAATCCTGGGATTTTCAGGGCAGGGTGCTACTTTTTGCTGTCTTCCACCTCTCTTTCAGAAGCAGATCCAAACCCCGTTGAAGTCAATGGAAAAAAAATCTCTCACTGACTTAAATGGGCTTTAGATCAGACCCTTCCTGGGTTTAAAACAAAACAAAACAAAAAATGGAAAACCAGCCTGAAGGGAACTTTCTCTTGCTATTAGCAGGTCTCTCTTAGAGGATGTTACCGTACAATTTTCCATCCATCTGTAGGTCAATCCAGTACTGACATCAGTTCATTTCCATTGATCCGGATTACATAAGAGTGACTTAACTTGCCATAGAATTGAATTTTCCATATGTTTGGATCCTTTTGCAGTTGCTCGACAGGAGAAATATTTCCTCTCTCTCTGATGGACTCATAATTAATTTTCTCCTACCACTTAAATTATACTGATTTTTGTTGTCAGATAAACATATCGGATGATCAAAATATGCCTGAATAAAGCTTCACTGTATCAGTGTCGCATTGCCTTAAGGGCACCTTAGCATCAATATTGCTGTATTGATCCTCAAAACTCTGGGTATATGTCTTATTATTCTACCTAGAGATCAGATAATGGTAAAATGTAAACTAAAAAATGTTCCTCTGGCACCATAATTTTTAAATACGTCCCTTGATTGACATTTATAATTCATATCCATCAATTGTATAAGACCTGGAAGCCATCCAAAGACACCAAGAGATTCTAAAGGTTATAGCTCAATGGGTGTACAGGTTGAACCTCTCTAGTCTGGCACCTTCGGGAACTGACTGGTGCCGAACCAGGTCAGTAATGTCTAGCAGCATTACCAACGCTTCCACTGCTTACTGGGCTCTTAGAAGACATTTCGGGGTAAATAAGAGCTAAATAACAGCACTGAATACTAAGAGCCAGGACTGGTGGCTGTAAACAAACTTTACAAGACTGCGGGACACTTGGCCACACCCATGATAAATGGACAGCCAGTCAGCTAAAATCATGCTGGTCTGCAGGTGCTGCTGGACCAGAAATGCTGGACTTGAGAGGTTCAACCTGTAAAATGTTAGATTGAATTCCTGTATCCACAAACATTGAGAGGAAACTGGAAATACGTGGCGAGAAAATTAATTTAAGTCCTATGCCAAGCACCTTAAACATCCCCTGACTGCAGGGAGACTTGCAAACATTCAGATCTATAGTTAAGAGTTTTTGCTGGCACACCTGTATCAGCAATGCTAGCAAAATCCTTTGTATAAATGCCATTACAGTAGTAGCAAAAAAGGTCTACCTTATTCTTCTCAGTGAGCTGGTATAAGCTTCACTGCTAAATGAGCTCTCTTGCTGCTGCAGCTCCAGTAGGGGATTTTCTGGCATAACTCTATTAGTACAGTTATACCAAGGTGATCCATTCTGGGACAGACAAGAAAGACCTCAGCACCTTACAGCATGGCATACTTCATGGAAGAGTAGAATGCATTTTTCCAATTTCTCCCTTGTTATAATTTACATATCAAAAATGCAGTGACAGTAATAAAAATATATTTTCATCCAAGGTCCTCAAAGCCCCTTGCAAACTTTAGTTAATTCTTATAACACTTCTCATAAATCATATATGCCATTTTACAGCTGACTAAGCTAAAAGACACATGGGCAGCGACTGAAATAAAACATTATCCACCAACTAGCAGCCCAGAGGGAAGAATAAAAAAATACCAATGCTGCCATAAAACATGGTTATGCACAGGTTTTGACTATCGTATATGGCCATCCTCCTTTCTATTTACAGAAACATCCTACACCATGTGGCTTTCTTGTACCTTTGTTCCTTTCCTGGCTTCACTGGACTTGTTTTTCCCTACTACGGCTCCAGGCCAGGAAAGTAATTCAGCACACGCCTAACATTAAACAAATGAGCAGTCTCATTTAAACCAAAGGAACGACTCGTGTGCTTAACACCGAACATGCACGTCAGAGCTTTTCTATATGAAGCCCTGTATTTATTAGAAATGCAGTAGCACCTAGACTGGGGGTTGTCAAGTTGGGGGGGAGCTTGCAAACAGGACAGCAGGGATGGATGGTGATGGGTCTGCTGTTGTTACCTGCACGGAGTGTGCCATGTTTGTCTTCCTCCCGGAAGAAAGAACGGATTTCATCTGCACTAAGTGCAAGCTGGTTGCCATTTTGGAAGAAACAATTAGAGAACTGGAGGCCCAAGTGTCGACCCTACGCTCGATCAGAGAGGATGAAGACTTCCTCGATAGAAGGCAGCATTTAATCCTTCAAGCACGGGAGGCAGAAGAGTCAGAGAGGGCAGTAGGTGACCAGGAAGAGAACTGGCAGCATGTAACTTCTAGAAGGGGATAAAGGCCAGCATGGGAATCCCCCAATGCTATAGAGGTAAGTAATCGCTTTCAGGCTCTCTCCACAGGCTCTCTCCACAGAATGCTTTGGAAGGGACCTCATAAGGAAGAAACTGGAAGGGAACACCATCTACTGGAAGGCATGGGATGCGTAGTCCTAGGGATGGGGGTTCCAGGGCCACCACTCCCAAAAGAAAACGATGGGTGGTGGTGGTCGGGGACTCCCTCCTAAGAGGGACTGAGCCATCCCTCTGCCGTCTGGACCTGGAATCTCGAGAGGTGTGCTGCTTACCGGGAGCTCGCATTCAGGATGTGACTGACAGGCTTACCAAACTGATCAAACCTTCGGATCGCTACCCCTTCCTGTTTCTCCATGTGGGAACTAACGATACGGCCAAGAATGACGTTGAGCGGGTTACTGCGGATTATGGAGCGCTGGGAAGAAGGATACAAGAATTTGGAGCGCAAGTGGTGTTCTCGTCC
Source organism: Pelochelys cantorii (assembly GCA_032595735.1). Taxonomy (NCBI): domain Eukaryota; kingdom Metazoa; phylum Chordata; order Testudines; family Trionychidae; genus Pelochelys; species Pelochelys cantorii. The sequence continues at coordinate 62,934,563 of CM064333.1, read as the reverse complement.
ATCCTCCCTGTTGAAGGAAAAGGACTGGGCAGGGATCGTCGAATTGAGGAAGTAAATGCATGGTTGCACAGGTGGTGTCGCAGAGAGGGCTTTGGTTTCTTCGACCATGGGACTCTGTTCCGGGCACAAGGATTGTTAGGAAGAGATGGGATCCACCTAACCAAGAGAGGAAGGAGCATCTTCGCGGGCAGGCTTGCAAACCTAGTGAGGAGGGCTTTAAACTAGGTTCGTCGGGGGATGGTGACCAAAACTCTGAGGGGAGTGGGAAAGTTGGATACTGGGAAGAAATGCAGAGAGGAACGAGCAACAAAGGAGGACCCCTGTTTCGAATGGAGAAGATGGGGCGATCAACTGGTTACCTGAGGTGTTTGTACACTAATGCGAGAAGCCTGGGCAACAAACAGGAAGAACTGGAGGCCCTGGCCCAGTCCAAGAAATATGATTTAATTGGGATAACAGAGACTTGGTGGGATGACTCACATGACTGGAGCACTGTCATGGAAGGGTATAAACTGTTCAGGAAGAACAGGCAGGGGAGAAAAGGAGGAGGAGTTGCACTATATATAACAGAGCACTATGATTGCTCTGAACTCCAGTATAAAGAAGGAGAAAAACCTGTTGAGACTCTATGGGTTAACTTTAAAGGAGCAAACAACAGCAGTGATGTTGTGGTTGCTGTCTGCTACAGGCCACCGAATCAGGTGGATGAGGTAGATGAGGCTTTCTTCGGACAACTGAAAGAAGCTTCCAGATCTCAGGCCCTGGTTCTCCTGGGGAACTTTAATCACCCTGACATCTGTTGGGAAACCAATACGGCAGTACACAGGCAACCCAGGAAGTTTTTGGAGAATGTTGGGGATAACTTCTTGGTACAAGTGCTGAAGGAACCAAACAGGGGCCGTGCGCAGCTTGACCTTCTGCTCACAAACAGGGAGGAACTAATAGGGGAAGTAGAGGTGGGTGACAACCTGGGAAGCAGTGATCATGAGATGGTAGATTTCAGGATCCTGACCAAAGGAAGAAAAGAGAGTAGTAAAATACACACCTTGGACTTCAAAAAAGCAGATTTTGACTCCCTCAGAGAGCTGATGGGCAGAATCCCATGGGATGCTAACATGAAGGGAGGCCCCAAGGGGAAAGGAGTCCAGGACAGCTGGCAGTATTTTAAAGAAGCCTTATTGAAGGCACAGAAAGAAACCATCCCGACACGTAGCAAGAGAGGCAAAAATGGTAGGAGACCGGATTGGCTTACGGGGGAAATCCTTGGTGAACTTAAGCACAGAAAGAAAGCTTACAAAAAGTGGAAACTTCGACAAATGACCAGGGAGGGGTTTAAATGTATAGCTCGAGAATGCCGGGGGATTATCAGGAAGGCGAAAGCGCAAATGGAATTGCGACTGGCTAAGGATGTGAAGGATAACAAGAAAGGTTTCTACAGGCATGTTAACAAGAAGAAGGTGATCAGAGAGGGTGTGTGGCCCCTACTGGATGAAGGAGGTAACCTAGTGACAGATGATGTGGGGAAAGCTGAAGTACTCAATGCTTTCTCTGCCTCTGTATTCACGGACAAGGTCAGCGCAGAAGTCCAGGAGCCAAGTGACGCAAGATGGGATGAAGATGGACAGCCCGTGGTGGGTAAAGAACAGGTTAGGAACTATTTAGAAAAGCTAAACGTACACAAATCCATGGGTCTGGACTTAATGCATCCGAGGGTACTGAGGGAGGCGGCAAATATCATTGAGGAGCCTTTGGCCATTATCTTTGAAAAGTCGTGGAGATCGGGAGCAATCCCGGATGATCGGAAAAAGGCAAATGTAGTGCCCATCTTCAAAAAAGGGAAGAAGGATGATCCAGGGAACTATAGGTCGGTCAGTCTTACCTCGGTTCCTGGAAAAATCATGGAAGGGATCCTTAAGGAATCCATTTTGAGGCACTTGGAAGAGAGGAAAGTGATTAGGAATAGTCAGCATGGATTCACAAAGGGCAAGTCGTGCCTGACCAATTTGATTAGCTTCTATGATGAGGTAACTGGCTCTGTGGACGTGGGAAAGTCAGTGGATGTGATCTACCTTGACTTTAGCAAGGCTTTTGATACGGTCTCCCACAATATTCTTGCCAGCAAGTTAAGGGAGTGTGGATTGGATAAACGGACAGAAAGATGGATAGAAGGCCGGGCCCAGTGGGTAGTGATCAGCGGCTCGATGTCAGGATGGCGGTCGGTTTCTAGCAGAGTGCCCCAAGGTTCGGTTCTAGGACCGGTTTTGTTCAATATCTTTATTAATGACCTGGATGAGGGGATGGATTGCACCCTCAGCAAGTTTGCGGATGACACTAAGCTAGGGGGAGAGGTAGATACGCTTGAGGGCAGAGATAGGGTCCAGAGTGACTTAGACAAATTGGAGGATTGGGCCACAAGAAATCTGATGAAGTTCAACAAGGACAAGTGCGGAGTCCTGCACTTGGGACGGAAGAATCCCAAGCATAGTTACAAGCTGGGGACGAACCAGTTAAGTAGTAGTTCTGCAGAAAAGGACCTGGGGGTTACAGTGGATGAGAAGCTGGATATGAGTCAACAGTGAGCTCTTGTAGCCAAGAAGGCTAATGGCATATTAGGTTGCATTAAGAGGAGCATTGCCAGCAGATCCAGAGATGTCATTATTCCCCTTTATTCGGCTCTGGTGAGGCCACATCTGGAGTATTGTGTCCGGTTCTGGGCCCCCCCACTACAAAAAGGATGTGGATGCATTGGAGATGGTCCAGCGGAGGGCAACCAAAATGATTAGGGGGCTGGAGCATATGACCTACGAGGAGAGGCTGAGGGAGTTGGGTCTGTTTAGTCTGCAGAAGCGAAGAGTGAGGGGGGATTTGATAGCAGCCTTCAACTTCCTGAAGGGAGGTTCCAAAGAGGATGGAGAGAGGCTGTTCTCAGTAGTGACAGATGGCAGAACAAGGAGCAATGGTCTCAAGTTGTGGTGGGAGAGGTCCAGGTTGGATATTAGGAAAAACTATTTCACTGGGAGGGTAGTGAAGCACTGGAATGGGTTACCTCGGGAAGTAGTGGAGTCTCCATCCCCAGAGATGTTTAAGTCTCCGCTTGACCAAGCCCTGGCTGGGTTGATCTAATTGGGATTGGTCCTGCCTAGAGCAGGGGGCTGGACTTGATGACCTTCTGAGGTCTTTTCCAGCTCTATGGTTCTATGATCCCTCAGGGTGTTGCAAGGTTATTACATGGGGAGGTCACCAGCAAACCCCACTTCACCTACAGCAATTATAGACAGTGCTTAATAATTTTTTTAAAACTGTTCTAATTTATAAGTGGGGGAGAGGTCAAACTCAGAGACTTGCTGTGTGAAAGGGGTCACCAGTACACAAATTAGAGAACCACTCACTTGTAGACCACAGTCATAGCATGAGGCCCCATCATGCCACACACTGTACACATAACGTTTTGAAGACTAGTGATCTATTGAACTATGTGATAATCTCCCAAGGGAAATAGCAGAAGTCTCATCATTTGGGATATTTAAACACACACAAAAAGTATATTTTCAGGAGCCAGGGACAAACCTCTAAAAGGGAGAATAGATTTCTCATATACACATAGATAGCAAGCCCACACAGCTATAAGACACAAGTGGGGGTAGTAGAAATACACCTGTTCCTAGAGTCACTTTTTTTTCCCCTAAAACAAGTAATAATGTGACATATACTTGGGCTGTCGGGATTAATCATCCTGTTAAACAATATCACCACTAAATATTCCTGATTGTTTTCTACATTTTCAAATATTGATTTAAATTACAGATAATACCAAGTGTAAAATACTCATTTTTACTACAAATATTGGCACTAACAAAAAAGGTGTTTTCAATTCCCCCATTCCAATACTGTAATGCAATCTCTTTATCGTGAAAGTTGAACTTACAAATATAGAATTATGTACAAAAAAACTGTATTAAAATAAAACAATGTGAAACTTTACAGCCTGCAAGTCCACGCAGTCCTACTTCTTGTTTAGCCAATTTAAATTCTCATATTTTTATATATTTGTATTTTTTTGTTTGTTTTTGTAAGCCGCCTTGAACATTTTAAGTAGAAAGGCGGGGTAAAAATATTTAAATAAATAAATAAAATAAATAAACTGCTCAGATAAACAAGCTTGTTTACATTTCCAGGAGATACTGCTGCCTGCTTCTTGTTTACAATGTCACCTGAAAGGGAGAACAGGTGTTCATGTTGCATTGTTGTAGCTGGCATTGCAAGATATTTACATGCCAGGTGCACTAAAGAGTTATATGCCCCTTCCAGTGGCGTAGATAGGAATGGAAATTTGGGTGGGCCCCAACTTTTGAGTGGGCAGACAATAAAAGGCTGTTCTTACCATCCAAATCTCCACTCCTAACTATGCCACCGGTTTGTAGGCAGGGAGGGGGGCCAGGAGGAGGCAAACATGGAAGCAAGGAGAGGGACGGATAGGAGTAGGCCATGCACATGTATGTCCAGAGCTTCCCTTTGCCATGTGCGGCCATATGGAGGGGGAGGAGACTAACTCATCACCCAAAACAAAAGCCCGCCATTCTTTATTATTATTTTGCAGGCTCTGGGAACCTAAAAAAGGAGAAATCTACATCTCAGATTACAATGCAGCACCAATTGTTTTGCTGCCTGCCTGGAGGGTTCCGTGCCACTCCCGCCAATGGTGAATTGTAGGTGAATTGAAAGTTGCCAATGGGGAGGGAAGGACACAGGCTGCCAGTGTCCCCTCCTCAAGTTTGAGTGGGCTGGGATGCAAAGAGGGTGGGCCATATCCCTCCTAAGTCCACCTGTGGCTCAGCCCCTTGTCTCTGCATGCTTTCAGCACCATTCCAGAGGATACGAATCCATGCTGATGACAGGTTCTGCTCGATTATGGTCCAAAGCAGTCCAGACCAACACATCTTCTTTTCCATCATGCAAGCTAGATGTCACCTTAAGAAGGCTGATTTTCTTTTCTGGTCATTCAGATTTTGTAGTTTCTGCATCAGAGTGTTGTTCTTTTAAGACTTCTGAAAGCCTGCGCCGCCACCCCTCCTCCCTCTCAGATTTTGGAAGGCACGTCAGAGTCTTCAACCTTGGGTCCAGTGTGGTAGCTATCTTTAGAACTCACACACGTGCCTTGTCAAATCTGCACTGGAAGCGCTCTTAAAAAACAAACAGCATGTGCCGAGTCATCATCTGAAACTATACAAATCATGAAATATATGGCAGAATGCGAGTAAAGGAGAGCAGGAGACACACAATTCTCCCACAAAGAGTTCAGTCACAAATGTAATTATTGCAGGTTTGTTTGTTTGTTTTTTTAAATGAGTGTCATCAGCATTGAACTATGGACTCCGGAACAGTGGCTTTGTCACTCAGTTGCCAGTGTAGACAAAGTCTGAGTGTGAAAGGTGTATGAGGGGAAGCTGTGATGGAAGCAATGAGGGTATATCTGTACTACACTTGACTTGAGCCATGATGCTAAAAGTCAAGCAGTGTAAATGTAACCCCCACACCGCCCAGGCGTGGTAAACTGTCCCATCCAGTAGCACTGAAACCACTAACAGAGAGGAGTCTTCTCTATGGCCTGAGCTACCAGCCAGCTGGCTTTTCGCTCATGCGGTGGAGGCTCATGAATTTAGCTCCAGAGGTCCCAGGTTTGATTCTGTCCACAGAAGACCAGGGTCGGTTGTATAAACGCTGTGGGTACTTCTGCCAATAAAAATCTTCCACGCCCTATAAGTAGCATTTGTTTTGTCAGCAGGAGAGCGCTCCTGCCAACACAGCATTGTTTACACAAGTACTTGCCACAGCAAAGCTTTTGTAACTGGAGGGGGGATTAAGCACTATTGCTGACTAACCAGTGTAGACAAAGCCTGAGCGTGACACGTTTGTGGAGAAGTAACGATGGGATTGCCTACAATGGTACGTGTTCCACGTGTGCCCTCGATTTGCAAAAATTGTCAACAACTGGAGAGGTGGACTAGATGGGGGACCTCTCTACAGAGCTTTTCCCCAGGGCTTCGTCTAGACTGGCATGAATTTGCGCAAATGCTTTTAACAGAAAAGTTTTCCGTTAAAAGTATTTGCGCAAGAGAGCGTCTAGATTGGCACGGACGCTTTTGCGCAAAAGCACGTCTTGCGCAAAAGCATCCGTGGCCAATCTAGACGCACTTTTGCGCAAGAAAGCCCTGATCGCCATTTTAGCCATCGGGGCTTTTTTGCTCAAAACAAAACTGAGCTGCCTACACTGGCCCTTTTGCGCAAAAGGTTTTGCACACAAGGACTTTTGCCCGAACGGGAGCATCAAAGTACTTGCGCAAGAAGCACTGATTTCTTACATTAGAACGTCAGTGCTCTTGTGCAAATTCAAGCGGCCAGTGTAGACAGCTGGCAAGTTTTTGCGCAAAAGTGAAGGAAAAACTGGCCAGTCTAGACACAGCCCAGGAGCCTGGCTGCTGAGTGTTGCCAACATACTTGGGGGTGCAACTGATTGCTATATTTGGGGAACAGGAAGGAATTTTCTCCCTGGTCAAATTAGCAAAGATCTGGGGGAGATAGGGCAGAGGAGGGGAGCAGGGGGGAGAACCCTTCCTCTGCAGCATGGGGCACAGGTCACTTGGTGGTTTAAACTAGAGAAAATGGTGGAGTCTCTGCTTTTTGAGATCTTTAGATTATGATTTGAGGACTTCAGTAACTCAGCCCAAGGTTATGGAAGGGGTGTGACTCACTGGCCTTCATCCATGTTGGAAATCATCCATGATGCCAACCCTTACATATTTCCTGCTTTTAGAAAATGACAAATGTAGAATTCAGATGGCTAATAGTGATTACAGTCTCCCTTGGCTTTCCAATCGTCAAACTATTGTTCACTTTCTAGGCAGAAGAGCTGCCAGTATCTCCTTGCGCCATTTCCCACTACTGAGGTGGAATGGCGAAGACAGCCCAGCCTATGTAGAGCTCACTGTTCTGGCTGCCGCAGTAGCAGTGGTGGCGGCCATGGGCGGCGGGTGAAGGCCCAGACGAGGAAGGCAGCTGAAGCCTCGCCCCTTCCCAACTTTTCCCTCAACCCCGCCAGCCAAACCCCACCCAACCCCAGCTGAGAGCTGGGACTGTCATGCAGTGCAGCCCCAACCTTCCCCAGCTACTGGGGAGCCTTGCAGCATGGCCCCAGCCTTCCCCAGCCACTGGAGAGCCAGGCTGCCATGCCATGCAGCCCCAGCCACCTCCTGGGCGGCTGAGCAGGGTAGGCAATTTTGGGAAGGCAAGATCTCCCCTTGCCTACATTACCAGCCGCCTATGGTGGCAGCCAGGAACTCCAGTCCCCTTTGAATCATCAGGCTCTGGGGCAATTGCACCCTTTGCTCCCCCATGTTAGCAGGTCTGCTTCTATACACGTGAAGTTGATTGCATACGTCTGAATGAAGTACGTTCACTTGCCCAGGTGAAATAAGTTAGGGTATGCCTACACTAGCTCGTTAATTCGAGCTAGGTAGGCAAATCAGGCAACCGGAGTTGCAAATGAAGCCCGGGATTTAAATATCCCGGGCTTTATTTGCACGTTCCCGTCCGGCCGCCATTTTTAAATCCCCCTTAGTCCGAACGAACTGCCCGCGGCTACACGTGGCAGTTTAAAGTTAATCCGAACTAAGTCCTTAGTTCAGATTAACTGTTACTCCTCATTCCATGACAGCAGGAGGACTGAGTTCGGATTAACTTTAAACTGCCACGTGTAGCCGCGGGCAGTTCGTTCGGACTAAGGGGGATTTAAAAATGGCGGCCGGACGGGAACGTGCAAATAAAGCCCAGGATATTTAAATCCCAGGCTTCATTTGCAACTCCGGTTGCCTGATTTGCCTACCTAGCTCGAATTAACGAGCTAGTGTAGACATACCCTTAGTAATGAGGGAGTACCTAGTAGGTCATAGTTCTGATGACAGGGAAGCAGCATGCTAATGAATATGGACATTCAACTGGGAGTTAGGAGACCTGGGTCCAGTGTGACCTTGGGCAATTACTTCACCTCTGTGCCCTTACATTGTAAGTTCTCGTGTTTGTACAGTGCTAGCACAATGGTATCTCAGTCTTGGTCAGGGCCACTATCGGCAGTATTGGAATGCCAACCAATACTAATAAAACCAAGTATGTGCCTGCAAAGTGCTTCATGCTTGCCCGTTAATAACCCTCATTATTTCTAGAGCAAGTGTTACTCATGTTAATTATATTAAAGCTCTGGAACACGAGTGCTTGTGTTTTTCTAATGCTTTGCCAGCTCTGCATTACTCCTGCAATGGAAACAGATTTTGCTAAGTTAAAATTTGATTTTGGGACCTGTCAATGGCAAGAAACACACACAGCTAAGTAACAGTTATAAAACTGGGATCCTCTCACTAAGCCCAACCTAAGATCTTTTGACCAAACTGATCCCTAGAGTCACTCCATTGCCTTTTGCTGGAGTGACAACGAGAATCAATCTGGCTTTTAGGTTTCCTTTAAATTAGGGCCAACGAGACTGCTATGTTTATGGAGGAAAACAAGAACAGATGCTGAAAAAAGAGCGTTTCCAACAAAAACTTAGTCCAGCACAAGAAAGAAATCCAACTGCAAAGATTTTGTGGTTGGCTGAAGACCTGGTTGGAGATTCTCCTGCTGAGAAGTTAACATTAGACAGACCAAGAGCACCTTCCTGAATTTAAATCTTATTAACAAAGAGCCCAGATAACCGAAGGAGGTCCCAGCATGCTGTTTGAAATACAGGTTGAACCTCCCTAACCCAGCACTCTCGGGACTGGAGATAAGGGACAACCTGAAGGCAGGGAAGTATAGTGTGCCCCACTATATAAGGGACATCCTGAAGGTAGGGTGGTGGGACTCCCTGCCAGCCAGATTGGAGCTGCTCCAAGCTGCTCTCAATCTCTGCTGCTGGAGTGCTCTAGTCTAGCAACATACATGGTCCTGCTGGACCACAGATGTTGCCAGACCAGGAAGGTTCACCTGTAGACTACAATAGCTACAGTGCCTATCATTTGCTATAGTGAAATTGACTTTGGGCATGGACAACAGCTACACAAACAAACCTGCCCCAAATCTGTGGATAACAATATCATTTCATCACCTGTATAGAGTTGTGAGAACTATTTACAAACTCTAACAAGATATCCTATAAGTGATCCTCTCATCCCACTCAGATGAGTCATTAGAATTCCTTGGTTCCTGACCATGCTAAAAGTGCTTTAGTTTAACACAGCAGCATACAATTCCTGTGGTATGTGCCTTGCACAAAGCTGCAAGAACAACCAGAAGAGCTAACGGGTATTAGCAACAAATCAGCCATCTGTGGAAATAGCATTGTTTAAATCACAAGTCTAGTAGGAAGGTTAATCTGGCCATTCTTTGTCTTGGTAACCACAAGAATTCAATTCCACAATCCAAATAAATAAATTCACATGGGAACCAAGATTAAAATGTTACTTCTGTGTGCCCTCCAGGGGTCTAACAAGCTGAACTCATGAAAGGAAGTTCCCTTTGATATTGTCAAAATGGATGAGCAGCTGTCAGGATGCCCAAGTTTCAGTCTTGCTTTTGTCCTAGAAATCATCATCATCCTTGTGAGATGCCCCAGGATTATATATTAAGCACTGAAAGGGCACTGACAGGCCAAAGGCCGATTGCAGCTTTAGTACGAGACGTCTAGTGAACCATGAGTGTGAAGTAGTCGTCACTCAGTTAGGGTACGTCTGCGTCTACTAGAGTATCCCAAAATAGCTATCCTGTGTCTTCACAGCAAGCCTGTTATTTTGGGCTCACTATTCCGATGTAACCCGTACATCTCATTCTACAAGGAGTAAGGGATGTCTTGGAATAGCACTTTATTTCAAAGTTTGGCACAGTGTAGACAGCTCCAAATGACTAAATAAGCTATTTTAAAATAGCACTGAAACAAGATATACAATTTGCGTAGCTCAAATTGCGTATCTTATTTCGAGTTACAGTTCAGTGTGTAGACACACCCTTATTGGGATGCTGGCATTCTTGACCTCCTCAGTCTGTTAAAGTGTTTGGTTGTGGTCTTGGCCGAATAAGGAGAAATCAAACTTTACAATTATGGCAAGTTCTGAATCAGATAGTGTCCGAGTTGCTGTTCAGTTCAGTTGCTCACTTAATGGAGACATGACGTAATGGTGTAAAGAGGCATCTTTCACTTGAAGGTCAGATATAAAGTGAGCAACTGAACTGAACAGCAACTCATAAGATTGCCAGCTGCAGAAGAATAAAGCTGACCTGGGTTTAAAAGAGGGGAGGTAAATAAAATAAAATAAATAAATAAAACACTTTCAAATAAAACACTTTCAGCAAATTCTTAATAACTAATCTAGGATTTATTTAAAAAGAAAAAGTGAGAACTATGGTTAAAAATTACACATACAGATATAAATAAAGTTCTTCGGTCAGCTTCATAGCAGAGCTGCTGAGTTGTCAAAATTTCTTCCAGGATCTATCCCAGCGGTTATAATCCAATAGGCTGTTGATGTGCTGAATGTGTTTACATTCTTCCACGAGAAATTGCAAGGTAATCTAGAAGTAAGATCGAGGACTCCAGCTCCCAACAAACCTCTCCTGACAAGCAGATCTAAGATGGTAAACATCAGGCCCTACAGTTCTTTTTTAGATGTCTGGAAGGCTATAATAGCCTCCTGACAGCAGATAACAGCAGACATTCCTTGGATGAAGAATAGGTAATCTACCTTTTTGCTCTAAAATAAACCTCCTATTTCCTAGGTACAAGCTGGTAATTAGTTGCATTCATTAGCCTAAAGTAATTGACCACTCTAGCAGTTCATAGACAGTTTACTACAAATTTCAAAGAGAAATCTAGACCATGATATTATTACACTCCAAGTTTCATATAAATGCTAATATTCCCTTTTGATCTCTGCATCAGTAGAATATAGAAGCTGACAGGAACAGAAATTTATCATCTACAGACTAATCTGATTACACTGTTAATATCTAACAATATATAGTGTGACAGACCACAGCCTGCAAACCTCTTATAGAAGGCAGCCATATCAGGAGGTGGGTTAATGCTTTCTTGTTTCCAAATTAGTCTCCCCTGAACACAGTCCAGCAGCCAGGGTAGAAAATAGAGGCCTAATTAGGAGGTAGCTTGCAGCTGGGGTTAGGTGGGCACCTGCTGTCAATTAAGGCCTCCAGGGTGCCTATGGGGGGGGGGGGGGGATTCCTCCCAGGCAGCAGGGGGTGGTTTGGAAGGTGCAAAGAGCAGAGCAAAGCTGAACCCCAAGGACTGGCCTTTGATGAGAATGACTTGGTAAGCGGGGACCTTTGCCTCTGGGGAAATCCCAGGGCAACAAAGGGGGCTCCATGAGTCTCTGAGGTGCTCAAGTAACCACCAGGAAGTGCAGAACCCCCAGGGAGCTATCAAGGGACTTTGTAACGATAGTTGTAAACATACAAATACAATTAGTGTTTACTTCTAATTCTCTAACAATATAAGTTTCCGTTTCAAAGGATTTAGTCCACTTATATGGTCCTGAGAACTATTTATCATTTTTATTTGTAGGGCAGTTCTGCATCATTGCACAATGCAGCTTTCAGAAATTAATGCTGTGAGTGCAGAATTTCTTCCTCCCCTGCCCCCCAGAAATTGGCTGCAGGGTTGTTGGCCACAATGCAGGATGCTAGACCTGGCACAGTTCAGATCCCATATAGAAGGCACTGCCAGGGAGAGGGAGCTAGAACTTTCCAAACAGCTAGAGTTGCCTGCATGGTCTGAGGGGAAAAGACAGCAGAGTACAAGAAAGTCCAATCAAGCCTCAGGCTGTTTCTCCCTCTGGATCTCTTGGCTGTGTCTTAGCGGTCTGGAGGGAGGGCACAGCTGGTCTATAGGGGTAGTAGGGTTGCAGTGCCTTCCCTGGGTATTAGTGCTGAACCACTCCCCTGTTCCTATCCCTATTCTAATTCTGCATGCACTGAAAGGGGCCATGCTGTTTGTTTTATTTATTTCTGTTTATTTTTTGCTTAATAACTTGGAGTCCTTCCCCCCCCCCCCGAACAACTTTGGTCTCTTCTCCCCCCCCTCCTTCCCCCCAACAGAATTTCTCCCCCCCCATGTTTTTTTTTGGGGGGGGGGGGGAAGTGTTCGGTATTTTTGGTTAAACCATCTGGCAACCCTAATAGGAGAGAAGGGATGGGGCCTAGCGCTTATCAGGACAGAAATGTCTGCACATATACATTCCACGCACAGCTGAAAAGAGAGTCAGTTACTTGTGGAATAGAAAGATGGAAAGGATGGTGACCCCACTACAGTAATTTATTTTAACTGCCAACGCCAAACCCTACTCTCCATGTCTAGCTATGGCCTGGACTACACTTAAAAAGTTAGGTTGTTGTAACTATGGCACGTAGGAGTGTGAAAGACTGCCCACCTAACCCTCTATGCAGAAAGCTTCTATCAGTCTAGCTACACTACTAAAAGTAGAGTGGTTTCTGCTGAAGCAGAGATCAAGTTTTCAAAAGCACTTGAAAAATGAGACAAGCTTCTAAATCACTCAGGTGCTTTCAAAAATTTGACTATCTTCTCTGTTGGGAGTGGGGGGGGTTACATTTCCTTTTTTTGTAGCATCAAAGTCTCCCTACAGCAATGGTCTCCAACCTTTTTACATCCAAGATCACTTTTTAAATGACAGACCAAGCCAAGATCTACTGCCCCGCCCCTTCCTTGAAGCCCCGCCCTCTCTATTCTCCTCCTCTCCATCACTTGCTATCCCCAATCCTTATACTGCTGCTTTTTTTTTTTTTTAATTCTTCTGTAGGAAGAGGTTTTTTCCAACATTTGGCCTGTCTAGACTGGACCAAATGTCAGGGGAAAAAACCCTTCTTTTGGAAGCCCCCTTATTCCTCATGGAAAGAAGAATATAGGGGTGACTGAAAGAGCATGTTTGCTCTTCCACTAAAAAAAAGCGGAAGACACATCCCTGGATGCAGATGAGTTTTTCTGGGAGTTTTTCCAGGCTGGGCAGCGTTGGGGTACTAAGCAAGCCACAGGCTTGTGGATGTGAGGGGGCAGGGGGTTCCAGTGTATGATAGGCTCAGATGTAGGGTCTGGGGAAGGGGGAAAGTACTGGTGCTTCTCTGAGGTGAGTGGAAAATGGGGGGGCCCAGACCCCTCGCGATCGACTGGTCAAGGCCTTGTGATCGACCTGTTGGTGACCATGGCCCTACAGTCTTTGGGGAATTTTTGGAATCCCCATAAACTCTGGTAAGAAACTCATGGGCTGAATTGCCAACAAGACTTGCAGATATTTCCCATTCATTTATAAGAATCGTGCGATGCATATCCAAAAATATCAACATGGAGCGGGGATGAGGAGAGGAGCACCCATAAACAGCAGACTCTTCCATTTGAGGGAAAAAAATTGGCTTTTCTTAAATCACAAATGGCACAATATGTATGTTGTTATGCGAGAGTCACAGTTTAATCCCATAATACTGGGATGATTGTCTTCAATTGTACACAGCTCTGAGTGGAAGTAACATTGCCATATACTAAAACATCAGATGTGATTTCCATGGAATTTTGCCTACGAAGAAGGCAATAAGTCAGCGGGGAAAAATATTTTAGTGAATGTTAGCCTTCCTATTTGGAACTTCAGACTAAGCAATTGCCATTTCCTCATGCTTTCCCCTGTATGACTTCAAACATATCCGCCAGCTGCTGATAGCCAGTGGGGTTTCTATTTCCATAGCTAAACTGTTTCACCATGTTTAATGTAGTCTACAGCATAACAGGTAGTAAAGTCAGGCTCTCCTTGCCAGCTGCAATTACCCAGGCTTGGCTTGCCTTGCCTTCAGGTACCTGCAGGGCTGGTCACTGGAAGCCACCTAGGTAAGTGCCTCCCAGCCAGAGCCTGCCTATGGCATCCCTGCTCTCTTCCCTCCCCCAACAACCTGCCCCAGGCTACGACCCAAACTCTCTTACCCCTTTCCCCCAGGTCACAGCTCCCTCCCAGACACTGCACCCTCTTCTACACCCTTCCCCAAGGCCAGAATCCTTTCCTGCATCCATACCCTCTCCCTGACCCTGCACCCCATTCCCCTGCCCCATGCTATCACCCAAACACTCTGCACCCCTTCCCCCAAGTCACAACTCCCTCCAAGACACTGCACCCCCCCTCCTAGAACTTCTCCCTCAGGCCAAAATCCTCTCCTGCACCCATATTCCCTCCTGGGCTCTGCACCCCAAACCTTTGCCCAAACTCCCTCTCAGACTCCATACCCCCTTCTGTACTCCAGTCTCATAACCTCTAGCTCCCTTCTGCACCCAACCTCTGTCCCAGACCCCAAACTCCCTCGGTAGAAATACAGCTTTCCAAAATCTTGGAGTGGCTCCCCATTACAAATTATTGCCCACCCCTGGCCCAGCCCATGCTGACTGGTAGCCATATCCAGTCCCCAGCTCATTTCAGCTTCATCGGCTTGTGCAGTTATTGTATGCTCATTGGTGTTTCTCTTAAAGCTCCATCTCCTGGAGTCACGTGACTTTTAAAACAAAAGCTGAATCTCAAAGTTATTTTTTTCCCCATCATCTTGGCTCTGGTGAAAAATGTCAACATGTGACCTCTGTGGGCTCCAAACCAGCAGAGAAGGCAAAAGAACAGAAATGTATAGCCGTTATTTAAAATCTCACAGTTTGGGGTCAGTCTCATGATTTTTGGAGGGGCCTAGCCGTTGACCCTCTTCGAAACCAAGCAAATAAGTACAGGTTGCCAGAGCCTGCTTATGTCAAGTTACTCGCTCCCTGGGGTTCCAGACACGCAGCTCAGCCTTGAACACACCCACCTGTTGCCTAGTCACGTCATCAGCTGTCATATGTTTTCTTGGTTCTCTCTCTTCTTCCCACTGCTGTGAGCACAGCTGTGCTCACCTTGGGATGGATTTTATTGTCACATGGATTTTATTTATCCTTTAGCCTGATATTAGTTTCCCTTTAGAAACGCACAGGACAGGTTATCTGAATGGCTGTAATGTTTCTGAAGGGAAGGCCAGGGTGTGATTATATTTCATGGAGGAAAGCTCCAGTTCAGGAAGGTGATAATAGCACTAGTCTATGGCATCGGAGAGCTGGGTTGAAGTCCCTGCTATGCCACAAACTTCCTTTGTGGCCTTGGACAAGTCACTTAGTTTCCGTGTATCTGAGTAACGGCACTTCCTTCTCTCGCAGAAATGTTGCAAAGATGGAAGACTGAGGCACACCAACACTAGATGTATGGGGACATATCATAGGTGCTGACTTCCCCTCTAGCCAGGGGGAGCACTTAACCCATCCCACCCCTTGTCCTGCCTCCTCCACTGAACATGCCACATTACCACTTCTCTCCTGGAGCATCCAAAGCACCACCTGACAGCTGTTTTGTGGCAGGACTGAGGAGGCGGCATGAGGAGGGTGGGGCAGGAGTAGGTCAGTGGAGCCACTGGTGGGTGGGAGACAGGAGCAAAAGGGGAGAGTGGAACACCCACTAATTATTCCTCATAGGAGCTCCAGCCCCAGAGCACCCAGGGAGTCAGCGCCTATGGACCACAAAAGTATCTCACATGGGCATTTCTACTGACTCCATTCCTAGCTGGATCAGATTTCAAAGGGAGTTAAACATTTTGCCCCAGAAGCAAAGCTGGAAATGTTCAGCTCAGCTTCTCTTTCTACAATTTTCATTTCAAAAGACAAATACATCCCTGTGTGTGCAATCTGCAGGACCCTGGGATGGCTGCCAAGTCCGTTTGGCTTACTAGTCCTAGAACATTTTGGGTCTCCGCTTCGCTGGGTCTCCACTTCAAAATTCCAACATGGAAGCCAGCAGCAGAGACAGAGTTACACCCAGTTGTACCTGTATACACCGAGTCCATGGGAGGAGTGCTTTGCCAGGATGTAGCCATACAGCTGTACTTGCTAAAAGTTCCTAGTGTAGACCAGGCCTAATGACTGTAATTACCCACTTCTGCCTGAGCGAACAACAAGCCTCAGAAGACATTCCAGAAGAATAGATTTTTGCATATCCCTGCAATATGGTGCAGGACTGTGGTCTGCAGTGAAAAGACTCAGTGAAAACTCCAAAACAATAAGCTCATTCAAACAAACAATCTCTCTTCCCCAGCTGGGAATCAATGCAAACAAATCCTGTTATGTAAATTGAGGGGAGGGGAAGGAGAAGGGTGCACATTTGGGGAAGGGAGGCAGCACTGCCATTGCCAAGTCTTGGCCTAACAAAGAAAGAAACACAGCAACATAAAGCAAAGGTGCATCTCTCAGCCTTCAGACCTTTGGAGGCAGGTATTTTACAGGAGGCAGCTCAGATTGCTGGCTTGTTGCATTGGGAGCTGTTTCCCTCTTTTATGTAGTTCAGTGGCAGGTACTATCCTGGTGGGGAGGAGCAGAGAGAAGGCTGTTGTAATAATAAACTATTTATGCATCCCCTTTTGTTCAATAGCACAGTATAGCATCTTACTACCAATGCCATTTTCCTGGGTGCTAGCGCATGGAGCAAGCCCCTTGGGCTCACTGCACACCTTGAGAGAGTACAAGGGAATATTCACATGCCTGACAGTTAAAGGCATGTACAAAAACATATGAACTGTCAAATTTGATTGGGGCTGATGCCAAAAATTTCCCTGATTTTCTCCACTGAAGCCTATGCCTGGAGACCTCCGCGCATGACTAAAGGGTTAGAAAACCTGCCTTAGACTGAAAGAGCGCAATCTATTTATTTTAACAAACAGGTGGTAAAAGGGTAACTCGATCACAGTTTGAGTACCAACATGAGGAACAAATATTTGATCGTGGGCTCTCCCACCTCGCAGAGGGAAAGGTAGAACACAGCCCAAAGGCTCAAAGCTGAAACTAGACAAATTCAGAAGGGAAAACTAGGCGCAAAAAAAATGCTAACTGGGACAGTGACTAGCCATGAGAAGAGTTTACAAAGGGTCTGGCTGGAGTCCCCATCCCTAACCATTTCTTAAAGCCCAGACTGGGTGTTTTTCTAAAAGATCTGTTGTAGGAGTGATCCCACCAAGGCCTGCTGGGCTCAGAATCTATAGACCACAGAGATACTCATTCACTAGCAACAACCTAGCTCGGAGGCTAGAGATATGCTTGTGGTAGAAGAGACAGCCGTAACAGTCTGACGTGGTTGACTGTATGTAGGATGGGATTTGGCTGAAAGGTGGTGACTGTGGATCTATTGAGTCGGGTTGTGGGTTTGGAAGCTCTTCGCAAGTGCCAAAAAGGGTTGCTTGTTTTGGATCCCCGCTGAGCAAATGGGGTGCTCTCTAACCTAGTCCCCAGCTGCGCCAATCCCTACTCCCACCACACACATCCGCGAGGCTCGCTTTCGTAACCGGCCAGGAGCGCTACATGGACGACAGTCATTTGTCATCTGTTTGGGTTTGGTTTTTTAACGCCATAGGATATACCTTAAATGGGTACAATATGACATCTGCCCAGAAGGAGCATTGCAAGCTCTAGTTAGTGTCTGCTGAATTCTTGGAGATCCGCAGACACAAAGAAACGCAGTTGGTTGACTTCTTTCAGCCCACACAGTGAGAAGCAAGGGGAGCCCCGTTTGCCCTTCTCTGAAAGAGCTGACTAGAAACGGTGCTTTGGCTGGAATGATGGGTTTGTTAGTTTTTCAGAACTATCTTGTCAATGCCAATACATTGCCACAGCACTAGTGGGCATAGCTTGTCATCCACCTACATTTCCTCTGTCCCCTGCAAACTCCTTCTCTCCCTGGTCCCAAAGGGTTACTTCTCCTGCTATTCCCTCACATCCCATTTTTGAAACAAAGAGCCATTTTCCCCTGCACTCTTCATGCTGCCCAGGAGAAAAGATGCTTTCTGGTGTAATCAGCCACTGCAGAAAGGAACAGCGGCAAATATAGGGCAGGGCGAGTGGGGCAGCTGCCCCGGGCCCTGTTCTTCAATAGGCCCCGCGCCACTGGCAGGCTGGCCCGGCGGGATACCGGAAATTTCCCAGCAGGCCATCCACCGAAGGGCCGGACGGCGGCTGCTGGAGGAGGAGGGGGATTGTGATGGGGCGCCACAGCCCCGCACTTTAAATTCCCCGGCGCCAGCCAGTACGGGCCATGTGGGGCTGAGGGAGCGCACGCACGGCGTGCTGAAATGCTGCGCAACAGCTGAGAGGGGAGACGCCTGGGCGTGGTGTGGCGTCAAGGCCCGGGACTTTAAAACCGCACAGCCCAGTGTTGCACCGCTCGGTTCGGCATGTGGTTTGGAGCCTGGGCAGGGGTCGCAGCTGCCCTGCAAACTGGAAGGCAGAAGGTGGATGGCAGAGGAAGGGGCTTGTGCTGAGGGGAGGGGGGCAGGTCAGAAGAAGAAAAGGGAAGGCACCAAGGGACAGCGTGGAGGAGAGACAAATGCCAGGGGGCCAAGTGGAGACAATGAGGAAAAGGGCAGGAGGGGAGGTGTCAGTGGGAGGGGGGACAGGGTGATGCTGGGAGTGGAGAGGGTAAGGGCATTGGGGGCTAAAAGGGGGAGGGGGAGGTACTGGGAGAAGGCTTGAAAGGAGGGGTGGGCATGAGGAAGGTTGGGATGGAGCAAGGCATGTGGGAGGGCACAGAGGGGCATGAGGGTAATGGGGGCAGAGGGTGGTGAGGGGTGGGCATCAGGGAAAAAGAGGGCAAAGGCCGCAGGGGCAGTGAGGGAAGGAGGAGGCACCAGGAGGGTGCAGGGGTAAGGGAAGGTGCAGGTGCCAGGGGATTCTGGGGGTGAAGCAGAAGGGCAGACACTTGCAGGGGAGGGACCAGCACCAGAGGATAGAGGCAGGGCAGGTGTGTAGAGGGAGGTGTTAGGAGAGGGGATGAGGAGGGGTAGCTCACATGATCAGAGTGGGGCTACTGGAGGAGTTGGCACAGGGGGGACACCTTTTTTCTCCAAAGGGGGGCCCCCGTGAAATTGTGCTGCCCTGGGCCCCACAAAACTCTCATCTGCCCCTGGAAAGGAGTCTACTAGAATTCTGCTTCAGAGTCTTTACAGCATCTCTTGACTAAAGGGTATTTTCTACTCAAACTTGGGAGCTTGCATTATCCTGCACCTCCATTCTTAGAGGCAGAGGAGATGAAGGAGAAAAGATTTCAGAAGGGCTCCTCTATAATCTCAGTTGTATCCTAGACGGAGCCTTCTGCTGATTACTGGAGGCAGATCATGAACCTCCATCCTGCTACAGAGAGTTCTTCTCAGGTTTATACCCCTTTCTGGAGCTCTTCTGATAGGCTTTTTATGCTGAGGTCCCAGAGCTTTGGGAGGGACGAGGGATAGCTCTGCCTGAGAACTTGCAACATCACAAACAGGCCTTAAAGAAACCGTATTCTTCAATAGGAGGCTGGAATAAACCGGGGGCAAGTTAAGAAGTAAAGGTATTTGCTGTGCATGGACAGCACACATGCCCCCTCATCCTTTAAATGATGGGAATATCTGAAAGCAAAACTCCTTGCAGGGCTGGCCCAAGCCATTCGCGCACCTCAGGCCCCAGGAGCACGGCACCGCCCCAGGGAGTGCGACGCATGTGCAGCCCCGCCCCCGGGCACATGGCGCCTCCTGTTCCCGGGTGCCTGGCGCATGCGTGGCCCCATCCCCGGGCGCCTGGCACATGTGCGGTCCCGCCCCCGCCCAACCTGGCAGCCCCACGCGGCACCCCCTACAATGGGGCACCCCAGTGGTAGCCTAGCTGGCCCGTACCTTGGGCCGGCTCTGACTCCTTGCATTAAACAATAGCAAGCTGGCATTGTGATTGTTCTTTTGGTGCTCACTCATCTCTAGCAGTAAGGCATTTGTACTGCCCTACACACTCATGGATAGGCCTCAATGCTCTATGACAGGTGTGAAACTAAGGCCCAGGGGCCACATCTGGCCCCTGAGCCTCAGGGCTCCCATCCCAACATTAGGGAGCCCATACTGGTGCTCCAGCCCCCTTGCATCCCTCTGAGGGGCTGGAGCACACAAACTCTACTATCCTGGGGCCCCCAGGCTCTGGTGTGTAAGGAAATTTTTTTTCCTGGTGCGTGAAAGGAATATGGGGGATGTCTCTCCTTCTTCATCCAGAACCACAACAGCTTTGACTCTTGCTAATTTCTTGGCCCCAATGAGAACCTGTGGCAGTGAGTTCCCCTGTCTAGTTACTGAGTGGGAAAGTGTTTCCTTCCATCGGTTTTGAACGTGCAGCTTTTCATTGAACGTGCCCTTGCTCTGGTTGCGAGACCGAGAGAACAGACTCTCCACACTGCCTTCTCTAGACCTTCTATTACTTTCATCAGGTCACCTTCACCTCCCTCCTGTCCAGTGATCTTGTTCTTCACCTTTATTTACCTTTTTATTGTTCTATGTCGGGGTGGGTAACTTAAGGGCTGGGGGGGTGGGCTGGATCCAGCCTGTGGCTTGCCTGGATCCAGCCTCCAAGGCTCAGGCCCCCCTCTCCCCAGCACTGGGGAGCCTGCACTAGCACTCCAGCTTCTCACTTGTGTGTGGCCTCCCCCAACTGATTTTTCTGTGGGTCAGCGGCCCTCAACCCAAAAAATGTTCCCCATCCCTGCGTCCTGGGAGGTCTGCAAGCTAGTGGCATTGAAACCAAGGGAGGGGGATAAAAGGGGGGAGGGGAAGCGACATGCATGTAAGCTGAGCTTTCCCAATGAAAGACACTGGTCTCAAACTCTCGCTGCAGGGCGTCCTCAGCCATCCTTAACCTTCTTTCCTACTTCAGGGACTCTCAAAGATTCTTCCCCCACTGGCTGGAGTAACAGTTACTGTAAATGAAAAACAGCTGACTTTCCACCCCCCAAAAAATGACTTGTGGCAACAATATGCAAGTAACTCTTCCACCGAGCATCTAAGCATGCACTCAGTATTATTGTTAATGCACATTGGTTCCTACTGTCACACAATGAATAGAGTGCGGCCCCATCTCTTGACTAAGCTGCGCTTTCTGTTCCACACACGCCCAGAGAATACATCCCTGCTACGCTCTGATGGGGCTGAGAACATATTTTCAAAGCAACTCTTAACCCATGGCAGGAGATTAATGAAGAGGCTGCCATAACATTTCTATTTGCATGGAACCGTGCAGGGTGTAACTGAAAAGTCAATACTGAATTTGATACTTTTAACATTGTCGCAGTGGTATGTTGAGCTCTCTAGCACCACTTTAAAAAAAGATGTTTGTGGCCTCAATAAAACCTTGCTGAAAGTACCATAAATTCCCATTGCACTTGGTACATATTACAGAATTAGTTACTGGGCTGGCATATTCAGAAAATACTCGTTGGCAAAATTCTCACTGACTGCAGCAAGGAGAGGTTTGCCCAGAAGAACGTATGGGCCTTTTCAATTAATGATAGAGCATTTTTTCCCATCTTTGTACTTGTGAGAGGCATGCCCAGTCAATTAAACCCAATTTAAAATTGGCAAGATCAGCACAGCACTGGCACATTTACTCTAATAAAATCTTACTGCTGTCACAGTAACGGGCATCAATGAAATCAGAAGTCAGGCAGCAACCTGTACACGTAGCATGAAATTCCTTGTTACCTCACTGAAACATCCAGAGGGGGCCCTGTGAATAGGGCAAATGCTAATTCTATTCTGCAACACACTCATTTGTAAGTTTTCCTTGCAGAGGAACTGCCAGCTCCTCCTGTCAGAGACAGAAGTCTTGCAGGGTCTGACCCTAAATGCCTGCTAGCTCAGGGAATCCGCCCTCTGTTCTTGGCCAGAAGGGAGTGGTTGAAACTGACCAAATTATGTGTAGATTGCCCATGGCATTCAGCCTTTCGAATCAGATGTCCTGGCTACTAAACCATACAGAAAGCAGCAACTGATTAGCCTACAGACAGCGAGGGGCAACAGAGGGCACATTTTTGCCAGAGGCTTGGTCTAGCACAGCACTGCTTGGGGAGCACTCAAGTGCAGCCAGGTGTGTGTGCAAAAGCTCACTCAAGTGGGTAGCTGTGCTGATGGAAGAGGGCTTCAAACCCACCTAACTAATGCTGTTCAGGGAGGTGGCATTCCTGCTCTGAAAGGATGGACATGTCTGCATCGAAAGCTCCCCTGGGTGGCCTGAGTGGGTGTAGCTGCAGGTTGATCAACACCAGGGGAGAAGGCTTGCCCTGCATTGCTCTTCCTGCACAGGGGCAGGCAGCAGGCATGCGCAGGGCTACAGAGCCTAGAAAACCAGGCCATCCCCAAGGGCCAGGCTGATTCTGAGCTTCTGCTAGGCTGACACCAAGCCCTAGTGCCCCGCTGGGTCCAGGGCTTTGGCACCACTGAAGCAGCTTCCCTGTGGAGCAGGTTGGCGCTGGGCTTTCCCCAGCAAGCCCCGCACGGCGTTAGTCAGCGGCTGATTGCATCTCTCCCACACAGGAGCCTTCCCCACCCCTCGCCACTCTCTTGGGAAACCGACTTGAAATTTCTTCCTAGATCACCTGAAACAGCTCGGGCCTGGCCGGCTCGCGAATGCCTCGCAGCTGGGGGGGGGGGGGGGGGAGCTAGGCTGGAAACCAAATCTGCTCTGCTCTGCCCTGCCCCCCCTCCCGGTTGATTGGCAGCAGGTGGGGCTGCCCTACTCTCTGCATTTGCTGAAACAGAAAACAGGACGATGTAGCACTTTCAAGACTCACAAGATGGTTTATTAGGTGATGAGCTTTCGTGGGCCAGACCCAGGAAGTGGGTCTGGCCCACGAAAGCTCATCACCTAATAAACCATCTTGTGAGTCTTGAAAGTGCTACATCGTCCTGTTTTTTGTTTCAGCGAGACCAGACTAACACGGCTGCATCTCTATCACTATTTTGCATTTGCTGAGGTTGCCACCAGCCCACCTGAAACTGCCCAGCCCAGCCAGGGGAACTCCGTCCCCACGCGCCTCCCTCTCGCTTCCTCCAGCCCCCAGAGCTTTGGGCTTGAGTTTTGCCTTATCCCTGAACTTCCTCTCGCGCTTTGTTCATAGCCGGCGATCCCAGGAGAGCCCCCGCGTTCCCGGGGCGAGCCTCAGGCGGACCGGGCAGCGGATCCCTTTGAGGACACAGCTGGGGATGGGGGGGCTCTCATCCCGATTCGGCTCCGGAAACGCGCCCATGACCCTCCACAACCAGCAGGCTTCTAGCCTCTCCCGCTCGGGTTTCCCCTTTCGGAGGCTCCTAAACCTGCCTGGGCAGCCGCGGCGAAGTCACAAAACAAAACAGATGCACAGAACGCGCGCGGCTGCTCCGGCCCTTTGGTGCGTGTAAACGCCCGAGTTGGGATTCCAATGCAGTTCCGCTGCCCAGCCCGTAATCCATTTACTCCCGCGACCCTAGTGACACGCGCTGCGTTTGGGAAGGAGGCTCCCAGAAAGGAGGAGAGAACTGGGATCGGCTCTTCAAGCCTCTTTAAAACCCCGGAGGGGATCCCTCTGTAGCCCCCCCCCCCCCAAAAAAATCTCCGTCGCAAGCGCACTGCTCAGCGCTTTCACACGGGGTAATTCGCACGGTCCCAGCTCACCTTTATATTTTTCCATCGGGTCGGTAGGCAGGGACTGGCTTTGCGTGCAGCGGCTCGGGGCTCTCCGCCTGCCAGGTGCCTCGGGATTCCCCCCAGGAGAACGCACCCGATCGCTTTCCCACCAAACCAGCTCCGGATTTCTCGGTCCTCAGACACTTTCGCCTCCTACTCGGGCTCCGCTCCACTCCGCTTCTCTCGCGCCCCTCCCGGCAAGCTCCTCCCCGTGAGGTCACCCACAGCAGCTGGAGCCACCGGGGCTAAAACAGCGCGCCGCAAAGTCGCAGCAACTCCGGCTGGCGCGCCTCTCCGCGGGGCTGCGGAGACCCGGGATCCAGCGAGCCCGACCCAGCCGCGGCCCAAGTGACAGCCTCGGCGGGCGGAACAGAGCCAAGCAAAACGGAGCCACCTTGCTACACAACCGACTCTGGGCAACAGATGGCCCTTTATTGCCAAGGGGGAGGAATCGGCTTGAAAACCAGCAAGCGACAGGTCTTACGAACAGTGCCTCTGGCGGCGGGAGAGGAGCCGCCTAGCCAGCAGGAGGCTGTTGCTGGAGTGATGAAGGACCAAACGGTTGTATTTCTGTAGAGGGCCCCGGACTGGGGAAGGGAAGCCCAGAGCTGAGGAAGCTCCCACGGGGACTTGGAGACCTGGTGCAAGTTGGGGTATGGGCTCCAGCTAACTTTTTCGTAAAAAGCCCTTAGTTTCCCAGTAGGTAATTCCTCCCTGCTTTTAGATTGCTTCCTCTTTCTGCCCTTGGGGAGGCCTCCTGTACAGGGTCAGCTTAAAAATTACAGGAGCAGTTCCTGCTTCATAAGAATGCCACACTGGGTTAGACCAAAGGTCCAGCTAGTCCAGTCTCCTGTCTTCTGACAGCAGCCAATGCCAGGTGCCCCAGAGGGAGTGAACAGAACAGGGAATCATCAGTGATCCACCCCCTGTCACTCATTCCCAATCTTTGACAAACAGGCAAGGGCCATCATTCCTACCCATCCTGGCTAATAGCCATGGATGGACCTAACTCCATGAACTTATCTAGCTCTTTTTTGAAGTCCTGCTCTGCACAACATCCTCTGGCAAGGAGTTCCACAGGTTCCCAACTTCCCTAGAAATTTACTTGCCATAGTTTTCTCTCTATTCAATGGAGATACTTATGCTTCTTTGGACAGGAGCTTGGGGTCCTCAGCTGAAAGTTACAATACAAAAGAATTCTTGAATATTATTCTGGAAGGGTGCCTGGTTCTATTTTATTTATTTGTGTTATAACATCACCAAGAGAAGCAGCGTGAGCCAGGAAATAGGCTACTGGACTGTGCCCCTGCATCGTGGCTGTTACCTTGGCCAATTCACTCCCCATCAGTTCTGTGCAGTTAGACTATCCCTAGGCCCACCCAAACCTAAAGCCCCCCCTCTCCCTCTCTCAGGTCCAGCAGGGAGGAACCACTGAGCCCAGAAGGCAAGCAGGAAACAGCAAATAAAGTAAAAGCCAGGGATGAGATGGAGGGACAGAGGGCCAGGACAAGGACTCCAGAAAGGAACATAGTTAGAGCAGAGAATTCCTAATAGAGCTGATAGCACCTCAAAGGAAATGGGAAGTGATTCACCCAAGGCCACATGGGGAGTGTGTGTCAGAGCTCAAATTTAAACCCAGCTCCCCTGAGTGCCAACCCAGTGCAGTAGACAAACGATGCCAAGGTTCTGTTCCCAGCTCTGTCACTCATCAGCTGCTGTGATGTTGGCCAATTCATTTCTCCTGGGTGCCTGCATGTCCCTTGTCTGATTACACTGTTGCTCTTCAGGAATGGGAACTCGAACTCTGTGTTTGCACATGGCCCCTTGCACATGAGCCCAGATCTCAGCTGAAGCCTCTGTCATTGAGCTCTGCTACCCTTTTTCCCCCAGCGTTTCCCGTGATTTATATAGTCACTGGCTGAGCTCGCAAAACTCCATGCTCAGCTGACTGGCATTTCTCTGTGAGCAAGACAACAGCTCCTGAACCCTGCTTCTGATCAATTCCAGAACTCCAGGGAACATTCCAGGCCCCAATGGCCTTGTATTGGCATGGGGGGGGGGGAATCTGAAAACCTGAAAAGGGGGAAATGGGCCGCTCATGGGGCCCCTGGCATCTGGTTAGCTGAGCTGCCCGTTTTCAGCCACCTCTGAAAGGGGTGCTTGATGGCAGCCATTAAGACAGTCCAGCATAACAATGCATCTCAGCAGCTGCCCATTCTCCCCACTCTGTTAACTATGCTGACACCTGGAGGGAGAAAAAGAAAGAAGACAGAAGAATAAGAATGGGGAAGGGAAAGGGAGAAATGGGTGGGCACAAAGATCTCCTGGGGGGAGGGAAAGGGGACCACCCAAAGTCCCTCACAGGAGTGGGGAGAATGGAGAGGTCCTGGGAGAGAAAAGGGGGGAGCCTGGAATGGAGTGAATGAGGAGATGGGCACAGAGGGAGGGGCCATGGGACTGTGCATTGAGGCCCAGGCATGGGTGGAGGAGAATGGGGCATCATGGTATGGGAGAAATGGGGGTGGGGAGACATGCAGAATTCCTAGCATGCTGGGGGAGGGCAGTTCTCACAGAACCCTTGACCAGGGAGGGAATGGCAGTGAGGGCCACAGCGAGCCACAGGTATAAGGAAGGGGGAGGGGGAGGACTGTAGGGTGCAACTGAAATACAGAAGGATAAGGGTGGGAACAGACGGATGCAAGGAGCCCCTGGTGCATGCAATACACTCAGCCTACAGAAGCTGCAAAGCATGCACCCCTCTGCCACCAACTATGCAGAACAATAAAAAGGGAGGCAAAGCTGAAGAAGATCACTGGACTGGAGAGAGGCAAATAACAGGTGACATGATAAAAGTAACAGATGGTCTAGAGAAGGCAGAGCGGAGAGTCTATTCGCTGTCTCACAACCAGCACAAGGGCACATTCGATGAAAAGCCGCACATTCAAAACCGATGAAAGGAAACCCTTTCCCACTCATTAAGCAACTAGACAGGGGAACTCACAGCCACAGGTTTTCACTGGGGCCAAGAAGCTAGCAAGAGTCAAAGACGAATTGACCGTGTCTATGGATAACAAGAATATCCTGAATTACAGCACTCTAGCTCATCTGAAGAAGTGGGTTGTGCCCACAAAAGCTCCTGATACTATGTATCCTCTTCCTCTGCCTCCTCCTTGTCCACGGGCCTGCCCTCCGGGAGGCTGACAATAAACGTCTGCAGCTCAGAGTCCACAACAAGGCGGGGGGAAGGAACTGACTCCCCTCCCAGGATGGTAGAGGTGTTCAAAATACTGACAAGTGTGGGGTGCCACTCCAGAGCGGGAGCTCTGCTCCCTGGCCTTCACGTACGCTTGTCTGAGCTTCTTGACTTTCATGCGCACCTGCTCCTGGGTGCAATTGTGACCCTTCTGGCCCAGGCTGTCAGCCATTCGGCTGTAGATGTCTGCATTCCTGCGCCTGATGTGGAGCTCTTGAAGGTTTCCTCCTCTCCCCAGACCTCAATGATATCCAGGATCTCCGCTCCAGACCAGGATGGGCCCTCCTCTTTCTCCCCCAGGCAGGGCCTTGGGAGCTGGGTGCCAGCTCACTTGCATCTGTGGATGGCTCGGTGGGAGCACGGTTCTGCCATGGTACCAAAAATGGGCCCTGCTGAGTGGCACAGGGCTGGCAGGGCCCGCCTTCTGCCACAAGCCCTTTCCCCTGTGGCTGCAGCTTTGGCTGCAGCTTTAACGGCTGCAGGAAAAGGGGAGCTATAAAGTTCTGGTAGATGTGGACAGAGTAGCCACCGGGGCAGCTGTGAGAATCCCTGGTGGCCACTTATTTTGAAATAACCACAGCTGCCCCATCTACACACACCCTATTTTGAAATAGTTATTCCAAAACAGGTGTTATTGCTCTTGAAATGAGGGCTTATTATTCCAGAATAAGAAGCATGTTATTTAGAAATAACAGGCTTGCTGTGTAGACACTCACCTTGTTATTTTGAAATAACATGAATTGTTTCAAAATAATGCTGTAGTGTGGACATGTCCTAAGGTACCACAGGACTACTCATTGTTTTTAACGTTACACACTAATATGGCTACCCCTCTGAGACTTAGGGTATGTTTAGACTACAGAGCTTTTCCAGTTCGCAATTTGCGTATCTTTTTCCGACTTTTCTTTGTAGTGTAGACACAGCCTTACTAACAAAAGTTTGGAATGAATACATGCCTCCTGCTTTAGGGGAGGAGGCTTCATTGGCTGCCCCTGCCGCCAGCAAAATATCTCAGCTGCTATTGGTCAGAAACTGGCCAAAGGGAGCTGAGATATTTCTCTGAGGGGTGGGGCAGAGCGCAAAGTCTCCCTCCTCACTCCCAGAATAGAGCAGCCACGTTTAAAACAGCGGCTGTCACTGCGCTGTGCTTAAGGGTCATAGCGAGGCAACCTGCGGGCTGGATCCGATGGCTTGGCGGGCCGGATCTGGCCTGCTGGCAGCCTCTTGCCCACCTCTGAGCTATATAGCCTGGTTCTTGGCTGTTTAACCCCAAAGTCATCTATGTTTGTGGGCATAAAGTCAAAGGCCACTTTGGGACATGTGCCACCCACACAAGCAATATCTATGCCTCCATGCTATGTACTTGTTACTTTATTTGGACAGTATGAATAAGCTCATGCAGCACAAAGAGGGCAGAAATTGGCCATCTCTCCTCAGTGGGCATAAAACTGGCTCCTATGCCACCTCATGATGCCTCTAATATAGACCATCCTAATCTACACTGGAAATGGGCCAAAACCAGAGAATCAGGGAGACCGGGAGACCTAATCAGCTCCCTTCCCTTGTTACATCAGTAAGGCTGGACTGTATCCTGGGATATAGTTTATTTACACTTCCGTGTGAAAGCAAGACCAACTCCGTAAGTCTGGGAGACTCAAGAGCACAAGTAAATAGGAAGCCTGAATTGGCAGAGAGGGTAGTCAAACTGCTTTGGCGCTCTTTCTTCCAGATTTGTATAGAATTGCTTCTAACCGGGCTAAGGAGTGGAGTAGAATCACATGGGATTCCAGTCCAACACCAAGAGACCATGGGGTTTTTGGAGGAGAGTAGAAGTTATTTTCCTATAGATTTGTCCCAGCTGATGAGCAGTTTTGTGTAGTAAACAGATAGGAAGTATTCCTCAAAGTTCCCCCTCCCACTCTCCTTGTTTTCTCTCTTCTCTCAGATTCAATGTTTGGGCTGGTGAGGAGAAATCTGATCTCAGCAAGACTGAGAAAATCTAAACAAAAGCCATCACCACCAGGTGAGAAAAGGCCTGGATTTGAGAGGACTTCCTTCAAACAACATGAAAGCCTATGCACAACAGGGAGAGTCAGCTCAGAGCTGTTCAGAATTCTTTCAGGAAAATCTCTGCTGAGCCACACAGAACCCATTTCCCCCCCACTTTTCCTCAAGATAAAAACCCTTTGCTTAGAGCCACTGGATTTATATGAAGACTTTATCTGTAGCCCTTTGCCATTCAATCCATTCAATCCTTACTTCCAGAAACTATTGACCTTGTCCTGATCCTGCAGTTGCCTAAGGTACTTGCTTATCCTGAAACAGGAGTAGTCTCACTGAAATCTAGTGGCAGTTATATGCTTAAAGGTAATCACCACAGCGCAGTTTGCAAAATCAGGAAGCTCCTAGGGTATGTCTAGACTATGGAGTTTTTTCAGGATACCTCCGGTATCCTGAAAAAACTCTGCCACGTCCAGGAAACGCGTCTGCTCTTCTGCTTTTTTTTGTGGAAGAGCAGACATGCTCTTTTGGAAGCCCTATCTTCCTCCTTCCACAAGGAAAAAGGGATCTTCCGAAAGAGGAGGTTTTCCGAAATTTGGCCCAGTGTAGGTGGGCCAAATTTCGGAAAAGCCTCTTCTGAAAAAACTATTGGAAAAAGGTACGCAAATTGTGGAGCGCAGTTTGCATACCTTTTTCCGATAGATCGGTGTAGTCTAGATGTAGCCCCAGAGACCTCTGCTGTCTGAAGACATGAATCTGAGTCTGTATTCCTTGTTGACCCTCTCACTTCTCCTCATGACTGATAAGACTCTTTGGAATCCAAACATTGCGGATCAGTCCCATAACAATTGAGATTAACCAGTGATAGGGACTGAGGAATGATGCACCCATTCTGCAAAAATGGGTGGCAGAATACTAGTTCTTCCTGTCTTTCCCCTTTCTTCTGCAGCAGAAAGTACCTACCTTAAGCACATGCTGCTGATATATGAAGAGGATGTGAGAGGAATACCTTGTTCTTTAGAGTCTAGTAAAACTAGAAATTGCATGGGCTCTGTAGTGCAAAGAGCTAAAATTCCCAGCTTCAGCCGTGAAGCCAGTAAGGGTTTCTGGCAGCACTTCATCTGAAGCTGTCTCAGGCCCTTCCATTTGCCTGTTGGAGCATGCCAGGACCTAAATAGTCAATAGGAGACTCTTGCCTGTTCTTCCTTACATTTCTCATTGTTCTTTTTGCTTATGAGCAGGGTCTGAGAGGTAACAGGCCCTCAGAACTCTCCACATCCTAACTGATTTAAGGTCAATTCACTATCCCTTAAAACTGAGCTGCACGTTATACTTTAGAGAGCATTTTATACCAGCATAAGTCTTGCCTCTGCATACTAATAGGTGCAGCCATCACTATTGCCAGTGAATGCCAAGTTAAGCATGTGTCCCAACATGTTGTAATTTTATGTCCTCTCCTATTTTAAGCTGCTTTGAGCAGCTAATTTGGCTGTAAAACACAAAGGCCATGAAAAGGAGTTTCTCTTCCCTATAATAAATTTTTAAATGTATAATTCCGGTCCAGGGACAGCCAAGGGACAGCCACTTGCTAAATAGCTTTGTTTGTTCTGAAACACTGCACTGAAATGTGATCATTTCCTTTTTGTTTCACCCTGGGCTACAATCAATTTGGTTGTTTCAAGAAACTGTTCAAATATTGACCAAAGATGTAAATGTACTACTGCTGTGTTATTACACTTACCTATGCATCTTCTTTTGGCTCCAGCCCAGGTTTGAATTGGTAGTGTTCATCTGAGTATTCGTTGGGATTGACTTTCTTCCCTTCTGCTCACTGAGGATTTGATCCTCTCCTCAGTTGGGTCCTGATCCAGAACACATGTATGAACTTTCCATTGCCTCTTATAAGCACCAGAACAGCTCCTTTCATCAGTTTTATGCATTAACTTCAGAACAGTGACTCTGAATTTGTACTGTAAAAATAGAATTGGGTTCAGTGTGCCAGCCAGCAAGAGCTTTGGGGTCCTTTTATCCACCTCCCCCCACCCCCATAGTAATATAGGACTGGTCTCCACAATGTATTACCCAGTGCTTTGTCCAGTCTAGTTTTAAGCATCCCAACTAATGAGTCTTCAAACCTCTTCCTTATGGACACTATCCCAGTCTGCTAGGCGTCAGAGGCACAATTTTCTACCTGATACTCATGCCATATTTTCCTTTGCTCAATTTACACTATTAGTCCTAATTATACCTTACAATTCTTCTCCTTCAGTGGTGCTATTACACCCTTTGAATGCTTGTAGACAGTTCCCCCACTTTATTTAGATGAAACAGCAAATAACTAGAGAGAGAAAGAGCTCTTTTAATGCTCTCTTCCTAAATAAGCCCTTCCAGCTTTATAATCATGGTCATTTCTTACCCCAATATTCCCTCCCATTTGTTTAAGTTTTCCGGTCCTGCAGCCAGTGATTCTGTGATACTGCAGTGTCGTGCGGTGGTTAGCACACATCTCCCAGAGAACACTGCCCACCAAAGTTTTGCTCTCACTTGTGCACTGAGTGAGTTGTGACAGGTGGGGATTGGCAGCAGGAAAGAAAAATAGAATGCAAATCAACTTTGTGTTTCCACTTCCTGCCAACTTTTTATATGGTGAAACTAATTCAGCCTGGGAAAGCTTCCTTGTGTAGGTGTCAAGGGAATATACGCCTCAGATCCATCCATTCAGCAAAGCACAGCGAAATCAAATTAAAAGTAAGTTTGTCTCATTAAAATCTTGAAAGAAAAAAAAAGCAGTTTAAAATATTTGTACTGTGCAGATAAACGGGGGTGGCAGAGTGGCTCAGATGTCCATGAAAAAGCCATAAATGGTACAGCTTTAGAAACGGTAATGGTCACGCCCAGGTGTGTG
Source organism: Pelochelys cantorii (assembly GCA_032595735.1). Taxonomy (NCBI): domain Eukaryota; kingdom Metazoa; phylum Chordata; order Testudines; family Trionychidae; genus Pelochelys; species Pelochelys cantorii. The sequence continues at coordinate 62,902,817 of CM064333.1, read as the reverse complement.
CTTGCATGTTTTTACACTTTGTAGCATTTACACTGAGATGTGACATCTTCAAGGATGTGGTTGAGCAAGGTGTAAAAGCCCTTCACAAAGATGTGAGCGAACAACTCCTGTGGTACATCAGAGTCTTCTTCAAAGAAGGCACTTAAAGAAGATATTAAACTTACTTGACCAAGAGTTGCAGCAACTAAGGGCAGGGGAGGGGCCAGGGCCCCATTTCTGCCTCATTGTACCTCCATGGTATGTTCGTATGAATTGGCTATAAAGCTGCCCTAATCGGGAAAGGGAGGAGTTTCTGAGCATTGGTGACTCTCCAGGTACCATGGGAGGCAAACTTGAAACATGACTGAGGGTGGATGCCATGGCCAGAGCAATGCTGTATGTGGGTCAACTCAAAATGATGCATCAGCCCCTTGGATTGATGGGGCCTCTGTGAAGGCCAAATAAGACCCTGGCTGATCCAGATATCAGGGGGAAAATGTGGCACCTTTTGTTCCCCCTCCAGGTTCTGTACCCAGGGACAAGACCTACATCTTCAAAGGTACAGTCCCAACCCCACTGGGCTTTGAGCCGGTTCTGGAAGGAGCCTGCTTCAGCAGTAGGATGTTGCTTCAGTTGCCACCAGGCACCCACAAGTCTGCAGCCTCTCTTCTGAGAACGCCAATTGGGGCTGTCACAGACACACACTTGTTCACTAGGAACTGAACGGAGGCTACCACCTTATTACCTAGAGGCCTCTGAACAGCTCCTGTGGCTCAGATTCAAATTCTATACAGCTCTACCTGTAGCCCATCACGAAAGCCATAAACCATCCCGTCCCCCACCTGTAGGATATAGTGGAACCAGTTGTGGTAAGTGGCACTGGCATTTGGCTCACTGTAAGAGAGCTCAGAATCCCAGATTCTCTCATTCATGAGCATAAGCTGCAATAAACTCAATTTCTCCACAGAGAGCCAGCCCTGTATTTCAGACCGGATTGACTCTCTTGTTCCAGGAATTCACTGGAGTCTGCAAAGGCCCTTCTCCTCAGTCCGACACCATGGGGGAAAGCACCAAGGGAAGCAAAACAGTAGCTAGGTCAGTGTTTTAGGCGGGACAGCAGGTGCAGGTGAGGGATAGCTAGCGGTGTGGTGGGAGAGGAAGGAAGTCCCTGTCTGAGAACATGGGAAGAAACTTCCGTCTCAGAAGGCTCACAGACATCTTAAGTCCATCCTGTTGCTTTTGAGGGCCTGCTGCTTCTCTGTGAAGCACTGTGAAAAAACTATGCCTCAAAGGCCAGGTTCTCCTCTTCCACTGGTGGGCTATTGCTCAGACTTCTGTACAGCGATTTCTGACTGGCACTGATGAAAGGGAGACAGATTAGGCCAAATATAAACAAAAACAGGCGCTGTTTAGCGACTCAGCCACACAAAGTCTTTGACTTTTATACATTCCAGTGATGCTTTACATTCCCTCAGCCATTAACTGCTTTTAAAGAGCATGTTTTTGAGGGTGGAGGAGGGAATTTCCCATTAAGAGCAGTGGAGCCAGCAGTCTTTCGGGCCAGCTCCTCCTGGCTTGCAATGCTTTGACATTTCCTCTTCAGTCGTCTGATCCAAACTGTACATGGTAAGAATTATAGTCAGCTTTATGGAGCAGTGGGAACAACTCTATCCCCTATGGATTGCATCTCCTTCAGGTGGGGAGTTGGGCTGAGAGTCGATAACTCCGCTCATTCTGGGTTCTTCTCACTTCCAGTGATGTTCCGGGGGGCCACTCCTGAGCCACATCAGGGGGAGAAGTCAGTCATACAAGCCTGGCATAGTCTCCTAGCTAGCGCATGATAGTACCAGTCATCTGGCTACAGTTAACACAGATATAAATGTGCTGGTACTCTTACTGGAAGGGGATTAAACCACATGGCTATGTCTACACTGGCGGGTTCGTGCGCAAGATGTTCTTGCGCAAGAACACATCCACACTGCCATGTGCTTTTGCGCAACAGCATCCATGGCAGTGTGGACGCTCTCTTGCGCAAGAAAGCTCTGATGGCCATTTTAGCCATAGGACTTTCTTGCACAAGAAACCCCTGCCGCGTGTCCACACTGCCTTCTTGCACAAGAGAGCTTACACTTGTTAGAAAACGGTGTAACTCTTGTGCAAGAAGCCCTCTCTTCCCACGCTTTACTGTAAATCTTCTTTCGCAAGAGCGGGCGGACAGTATGGACGCTCTGCAGAAGAACAGCCGTTCTTGTGCAAGAACCCGCCAGTGTAGACATAGCCCATCAGTATAAGGCACTTTTATGCTGGTGTAACTGCATCCAGTCGAGAGCTTGTACCTCTATTATATCACAGTTAAAAAATAAATAAAACACCCCCCCAACCAATGTAGTTTGATGGATACATAAACTGTGTTTAGGCCCTTAGGCCTAAATTACTGGTCATCTGAACATGCAGGGGGAATTCTCATCTCAAAAAAGATATTTTGGCATTGGAAAAAAGGTTCAGAAAAGGTCAACAAAAATGGTTAGGGGTTTGAAAGGCTGCCATATGAGGAGAGATTTAAAAGACTGGGACTTTTTAGCTTAGAAAAGAGAAGACTAAGGAGAGATATGCTAGAAGTATATACAATCATGACTGTTGTTGAGAAAGTAAATAAGGAAAAGTTATTTACTCCCTTCCATAACACAAGAACTAGTGGGTCACCAAATGAAATTAATAGGCTGCAGGTTTAAAACAAAACAAAGGCAGCATTCTTCACACAATGTACACTCAACCTGTGGAACTCCTTGCCAGAGGATGGTGTGAAGTCCAGGACAATAACAGGATTCAAAAAAGAACTAGATAATTACATGGAGGATAGGTCCATCAATGGTTACTAGCCAGGTCTCTGTCAGAGGCTGGGAATGGGTGACAGGGACGTGATCACTTGATAATTACCTGTTCTGCTCACTCCCTTTGGGGCATCTGGTATTGGCCACTGTTGGGAGACAGATACTGGGCTAGACAGACCTTTGGGGTGAGCAGTATGGCAATTCTATGTTCTGAAGCATCTATCTGCATCTTTAAGTGCTTCCATACCCTGGGGATGGAGCATCTACATTTCAGGCCCTGGACAGAGAAGTTGCTGATCCAGAGCTGTCCTTTAAATACAGTTTTACTGCAACACCCTCCACCCATTCATCCCCATGGCAGTGAAACTCAGTGATGCAGGTTTGGGTTGTTGTTGTTATTGTTTGGCTGTGTAGACATACACTTAGCATCTTTCAGCAGCATGGAGACTCCTACAGTGGTTAAACTAATTTTCCCTCCCCAAACTCTGGGAAAACATGAAATATTACATATTTTTACTACATTTTCACCAGCATTTTTGTTTGTTTAGCTCCCCCTCTCCCTCCAACTACGCAGGCTGTGGTTTGATGTCAATTGTGAGCTCACAAAAAGTTGTTTATTCTGGCATCTTCCCCAAAGACAATGTTTTTTAGCAGTTGGCTTTTCTGTAGGTACAAACCACTTCAACCCAGCCAAAGTCAATAACCAGAAGCACCCTTCTGAAGTCAATGCTGCTCACATGAGCAAAGAATCCAGTGGTCCATAGATAAAAGCACAAATAAATTGGCATGTATTCCAACGTGTTAAAAAATAATTAGATAGCCACACATCCTTTGTAACCTGATTGCCATAAATATTAAACTTCAGCACACAACAGCACAACCTGCGTAAGTGAAAATAATTTCTGGGGAACGTACCAGCTGCTATCACTAAATTTATTTTCCATCTTCCTGCAGCAGAACTTTATATGAGGGTCAACCCGTCAGCTTCACTAGACAACAAACTAACAGCTTCAATTTTTCATGGAGGCCAGCAGAACTAAAGCACTCCTGCCTTTCCTAGCATCTTTAAGCTTTCCATTTAAATAGGCCAGATTCAGTACATCTATAATGAATTTATAGTGAATCTCCCTTTCATGAATTTGCTGCATTCTATGGGGAGAAAAAAAATCGCTGTAATCCAACTTCCTTTTTGAAAAGGCCTAATGTATCCACATGAGATCTTCTGGCAGAGACAACTGAGAGAATATAAATAGAAGTTAAAAAGAAGAGAAGGGGGCGGGGGGGAGACAGAAAGATGCCAACAGGGTTGAGTAGCTGAAATTCACTGGTTTAATAGAAAGATGGATGATGACTGGAGCCACTGTTCTGAGAGACAAGCAGGTCTTTATTTAGGCCCTTTTCCATTATTTGCATCTGACAAACTCTCTTGCAAAGGCAATTTCACTGCACAGGACAGGTGCCTGGTGAGCAATGCTATGACACAGACTCAAAATGCATAGCTCTGAATGGGCTGGGGGGAGGATGGGCTGGACCAAGGGGCAGGGTTGTGAATTTCAGAATCAAAACCTGGTCTTGTACTTCCTCTCCCAACACAGGGTGGGGAACCTACGGCCTGGGAGCCATATTCCGCTCATGGCTTGTCTGGATCCAGCCCCCGAGGCATGGCGCTTCCCTGCAGCATTGGGGAGCTGGAGCTCCAGCCTGCAACCCCCTCATGCCCAGGTCCTGCACCCCCACTCCACTCCTGCACCCTACCCAACCTTCTTCCTAGCCCCAGCTCACTCCTGCACCATACCTCCCTCCCAGACCAATCAGCCCCTGCCCACTCTTTCACCCTCCCTCCCACCGAGACCCCACACTCCAAGCCTGATCCTTGCAGCCCTCTTCTACACATTGAACTCTTCATTTTTGGCCCAAACCCAGAGCATGGGCGGGGCCACAAAAACTACTACCCTGCCCCCCCCCAAGCTCTGGGGTGTGAGGGGACTACGAGGGGGGTGTTTTTTGCTTCTCACTTTTGTGCAGCCCCCCCAACTGATTTTTCTGTGGGTCAGCAACCCCGACCCAAAAAAGGTTCCCCACCCCGACATAAAGAGAAGCAGCAAGGGTGGTGCAAACATGGGAGCCTGATGCACAGAGAGGTCTGCGTTAAAGAGCAGTGGAAATTTATACTACTGAACATACACCCATTGGCCTGCTATTTTGTTCTTTTTCATTGAGATCTGGTAAAAAAAAATATTTCAGCCAAAGCCTTTTTTGGTAGAAAACAAGTATGCTGATTTCGTGATAATGAGGAGTTTTGTGCATTCCTGTTGGTTTTATTCAATTGTTTCAGAAAAAAAGGAATCGTCCCCTAGCATACAAAAAAAAACCCCTCCAAACCCAGCCTTCAGATATGCTAGTGAACCAAAAACGCCACTAGTGGCATTGATCTAATTCTGTTCTAGTCAGCATCTTATACCCTCCTCACCAGAGTATCTGAGCAGCCTCCAGGAGCGCATTAATCCACCTGACTAACAGCTGCTATGTGTGGTTCTTTCTCCCGCTCATCCTCTCCCCATCCCCTCTGATTGTCACATGTAGTCGGTTCTTCCTGGCATCTGCTTGGCAGCTTTGGGTGCCTACACAGTTAAATCGGTACTAAAGGCCATGTTGACATTAGGCTGATTTTACTTAAGTCAATTAGGAACAGGTGACACTGAAACGAGCCATAGGTTTGCACTGGTTTAACTGAACTAGCGCCAGTTTGTCCTCAGACCAGTCCAATATCAAACCCTGATGCAAACGAGAGAGACTAGAGAGTGGTCTGCATTTCAAAGTTGAGATAACTACATCACTCAGATGTGCGACAAAAAACCCACACCTGTGACCAACATAGCTACGCCAACCTATCCCCCAGTTTAGATGCAGCTACATTGATGGAAGAATCCTTCCATCTACATCGCTAAAGTTGGACGGGGTGGAAAGGAGATGGGAGGTTGTTCCTACACTGGCAGGAAAAACACTTCTGTCCGTACAAGCTGTGTGTACACTCTAGGGTTATCTGGTACAGCTATGCTGGTGCAGGACATAGCCTCAGGCCTGTGGGGCTCTGTCAGACAAAGAAACAGCAGAGGGAAGGGAAGGGGCCTGTTAGTTCAGAGGCAGTGTTTCCTGTAAACGGAGGATGTGGGCACAAACCCAGGAAAGACTCAAATGCTGTCCAGCTGATTAGCAGAGTGCCCACAGCCGGCAGCATATGTTTCTAGTGGTGGTGCACATCCACATATGCCTTGGTGCACATAACAAAATGTATTCTGCTCAGGAATGGAAAAAATTTAGAGGGAACATTATTCAGAGATCATTTAAAATTCACACAGTGAGAGGATCTGAGGATAAAGGAGACACACAGTTATGTATCCAATCTCTCTCCTTAATTGCATCCCAGTGCCAGGAGGCTCTAGCAGTCCAAACAACAGGCTGAGAATTACCCCTGAAGGCAGCAACACCAGACTAAGGCTTGTGTCTACACTGCTAAGCTTAAAGTGCGGCCATGCTTTAATGCAGCAGTGTGGAGGTGCTCTCTCCCAGCCCTATAGGTAAACCACCTCCATGAGGGGAGAAGCTAACAGCACTGGGAGCAAGTTTACACTGATGCTTTACAGCGCTGTAACTTACTGCACTCCAAGGAGGTGGGGTGTTTTCACACCACTGAGCAAGAAAGTTACAGCGCAGTAAAGTGTGAGTGTAGAGTAGTCTTCAGATTAGTTAGTAGCAGGATAGCTCCTGACTCCCCGATCTCTAGAGAGATTTCTTCTTAAGGATCAGTCTCAATTCAAAGTTTTCTGTGTGGTTGTAAGTTTCCCTGAAAGGCTGAAATGGAAACAGAGCCCATTCTCTGGGGGAATGCTTTGAGGCACCATCCTCATGTGAGACTCTTAATAATGCGAGCCCGCACCTTTAACAGTGCATCTGTAGCTCTCAAAGAAGTAAGCATAAGCAACGAGGGGATTTATTAGGGATGAAGTAAGCATCGTCATATAAGGGATACTGCATTGGCTGGCCTGCTCGCCTTACATTCAATTCACCTGCCTCCCTAGCCACTGTGGGATTCAGCATTGACACAGAAAGAATGTGGTAGTGGAACCCTTTTGCCAGGTAGCACCAGCAGCAGCCAGGGCAAGGTTCAACATCTAAGGATTGTAACCTGCTGGCTTGCCTATAAATATATACATTTATTACTTCCTCATGGTTTTGATTAAATGTTTATTATAAGTAGTTATGGTAGGTTTATATTGGCAGTTTGGCTGTAACACAAGAGACTTACAGGCCACATCTTGTATGCTCAGCTAAGGCAAAATTAGTATTTTTTCTGGGACCTTTTAGTTAGACTTATAGTGATACGATAGAGTGACTTTCCATGGTATAGAGGCTTCCAAGACTACCCTCAAACTTAGCAGGTACATCATTATTTAGAAAAACCTGAACTAACTGATTGAGACCCAGACCAAACAACCCACTAGGATAGAATAATAAATGATAGACAATCACAAAAGGTCCATGGCAATGAACTGACGTATATGATAGTAAAATGAGATCAATGACATACTGATCTACAGGGAAAAGACACTTTACCATTAGTAAAGCGAGGAAATACAAATCAGGAGAAAAGAAAACATCCCCTACTAAATATGCACCAAACATAAAAACATCAGTAACATATGATAAAAGAGGCATCCCAGCCTAGGAGAGATAGAAGGAGATGTAGTCCTTGAGAGGTGCCAGAATGATGGCCATCATCATGGGGAAGGTACAGATGATGAGGAAGATGATGGCTAACACCCCGGGTTGTTCTAGAAGGAATGCTATGGGCATGGTATGGAAATATAGATGTACATTTCTTATTTATCTTATTAAATTGGAGTGTTTGTGACTGTGCTTTAACTATACACTTGTAAATATACAAGAGTTCTTATAGTGTGAGTGTTGTATCTGTGCACATCAGGGTTCCCAACCATAAAATAATTGAATGCTGGGTCTGATCCTGGGACAAAGGACCTATTAACCTAAAAGTGGTAACTGGAAATTCATAAGCAATCTTAGATCAGGCAAGAAGGTTCCTCCCCAACCAACACAGAACTGGCTTGAGCTCCCACCCAGTAAGCTGGGAAATTCACACAACTCCCCTGGATGCCTCTGAGAGACAATGCTTCCCCACTCGCAAGCACAGAGTTTGAGTGTAGAAAAAGAAACTTTTAATAAAAGTGGAGGGAAGTAACTTGGCATTAATTTGGGAAAACACCACAAACAGAGTTCACAATCAAAATCATGAGTAAAAGTCTCACACCAAGTAGGCTGGACAATGTCCTTTTCCTCTCAGGATCTTAAGTCCAGCAATGTAAATGTTCTCTTCATATGCCCAACCCTTCTTTACATTCCACTCACAGTTTCTACCCTTGGTCAGGGTAGACCCAGAGTTCAGAGATGCATCTGCAGAGTTCACCTTCCATTCTGAGTGGGGGGAAGGTAACGAGGAATCTCACTCACTCCGCTGGTCACCCGCCAGCCGCTTGCTCTCTGGCGCCACCTTGCGGGCCATTCGTCTGACCTCTCTATCGCTGTCTGTTGGCTGCTCGTTACGTCTCTCCATCGCCGCTCTGCTGGCCACTCAAGCTCTCACTCCCCATCTACTCACTGCTTCTGCCAGCTTGTGGTGGATTTGTGTCTGGGCCAAACCGAGTGATTTCAGCTCTTGGCCCGAAGCACAGTCCAGCCACAAGAATCTGCTGGAGTAAATTTAAATAATTAAAGAGACTCCTTATGGAACCTATTTTAGCTCTATCATTGGAATAATGGGGGAGAAACAGGTTGAACCAGTCTGGAGGGCATGCAGTCTGCTGATTCAGAATCCTGCCCTCCCCAGCTTAATCTCATGGGGCTCTGGAAGCGGAGCCTCTGTTCATCCAACTTTATTTTCACTGACACTGTCTCTCTCCTTTCTGCCAGGTTACACTCAGATGTTCTTCTTTTGTATTCCCACAATAATTACAGACATTACAATGAGCGTTAACACAATTTGTGATCCAACACCAGTCAAGCTGGTTGCAGTGAGCAAAACACTATTCGATTACAATGAGCAAAATACTGTTCCATCAGCTGAATTTCTGCCACATCTAAGCAAAGCAGAAGCAAATTGTATTTACATAGAGACACCCAGGATTTCGCTCCCATTCTAGATAGCTGTAATGGAAGCATTCCTTCAGACCCTGCTTACAGACACATTGGAGAAAGTCCAGTGGAGGGCAACAAAAATTATTAGGGGGTTGGAACACATATCTTACGAGGAGAGGCTGAGGGATTTGGGCTGATTTAATCCACAGAAGAGAAGAGGGCATGGTGGGAGGGTTTGATAGCAGCCTTTAGCTACCTGAAGGGGGGGTTCTAAAGAGGATGGAGAAAGGCTGTTCACAGTAGTGACGGAAGGCAGAACAAGGAGCAATGGTCTCAAGCTGAAGTGAGGGAGGTCTAGGTTGGATATTAGAATATACTTTATTTCCCTAGGAGGGTAGGGAAGCACTGGACTGGGTTACCTAGGAAGATGGTGGAATCTCCATCCCTAGAGGTTTTTAAGTCCCAGCTTGATAAAGCCCTGGCTGGGATGATTTAGTTGGGATTGGTCCTGCTTTTAGCAGGGGATTGGACTCGATGACCTCCTGAGGTCTCTTCCAACCCTGTGAAGATATGATTATCCCTGTATCCCAGATGGGAAAAATGGAGAGACAGACTTGCTTAAGCAGGCCCATGGCAGAGCCAGGAACAGACCCAGTTCTCCTGAATCCATTGGGCCTCCATGCCTCTTTTAGGCTAGTTACACCACTGCACATGCTGGTACTTTCCCTCTCCCTGCAGCTTAAAGTAGCCACACAACTGGTCCTGTCCTGCACACTTCAGCTGGGAGCTTCAGGACTGGTTCCTCCATATAAACTGTGGTGGAGGAAAACCTTGTTTGACTGGGAACTCCCATGATGGCTTGCAGAGGGGCACTATGGTCTCCAGGTAGGACAGGGGATGGAATAGTGGTTGCAACTCTATGCCCTTTGGGGAAGAATTTCAAAACTGCGCAACCCCACGGGGCTTCGTCTCCTCAGCCTTTGCGTGTGTGTGGGACTGTTGAAATTCACTCCCATTGACGAGAGGGAAATTGGTTTAAAGGTCCATCATCCACCACAAACCATATCAGATGCCTTTGAATGGGACAGCAAAGAACTCTAGCATAAAATGATTAACACTGAGGTTGTTGCTGTGAATCTGCTTTTGATGGTGCCTCGATACTGCCAGTTCATTGTTAGGCGTGGTTAAGTAACTGGGACATAAGAATGGTGGGAAAAATAACTCTCCCTCATGCTCAGTAATTACTTTGGAAACTCCAGTGTCTCAGCTGTCAACAAGCATGTTGCCTCCCAAACACTAAAAGGCTGAGTGTCTGCAGACCAGCTGTCTGAAAATGTTTTTACAATTGCATGCAGTCAATTAGCACCACATACTATGCAGCCAATATAATGCAAACCACGCAAATGGGGGACAGATTTTTTGGTGCCCCTTAAGGGGACACCAGAACTCCACCACACCCCATCCAAGTAGTGGAGACCCCACCAAACCAGCCAGTGACCTGGAGTTTTAGGAGTTAAGTCCTAGCATTTAGGATTAGCTGGATACAAGCGGCAACCTACATGCCTTGTATGCACCACAGCTCACACTATTGGTAGCACCAGTGTGGAAACATAATTCAAGATAGGGACACCTTGTAAAGCCTGGATGTAGCTAATCACACTCTTGCCTGACTGAATGTAACTGACAATTTCAGGCAAATGGGGCTAATCTCGGAAGCTAAAGCAACATTTTCTGTTCAGATGTAGCCTCCCCATCACACTGGGCTCTTTTCAGAGCCCAGAGCATGACAGTGCCCAAAGAATGTACTGCTTGCACCAAACTACCTCCCCCACCCGAAAGAGCACAAACTATGAAAAATATGCAGTTGCAAAGCAACAGGCATTTGTTAACTCTTCACGGGGAACTGGATTGGGTAATCAATTAAGATATTCACCAAGGCTACATCTAGACAGTGGCGCCATTTCAGGATACCGGCAGTAACCCGAAATAGCAATTCTGCATCTTTAAATGTGCCTGTTATTTTGAAATAGATTTCAAAATAACGGGCACGCTATTCAGGTGTCCCTGTAACCCTTGTTCCATGAGGGTTAAAGGACTTGTTGGAATAGCGATTTATTTTGAAACTAGCTGGAGTTAGTTGCTCAGGAAAGTTGATATAACTGAGGTGAGGCGCCTGAGGGGAGGGAGGGGAAAGGGAGTCGCGCACCTGCCGCCGGCACCCGAGCCCACCCTCTGCTTCCTTGTCCCTCCACCAGCCTTAGTGAGTAACTGTCCCCACCGCTTCCCCTGGGAAGCAGCTTCTCCCCGCACTGCCAAGCTCTGTGCAGCCCCGAGGAGAGGCGTTGGTCTCGCATCTCTTCCCTCCCACAGTATCTTAAAACCTTCTCCTGGAGGAAAGGTTACCGCATGCAAAGTTTGGTTGTGGTAGCTCTTATAGTGTCCAAGTTAGTAGCGCACAAACATACAAACATTCTCCTTTATATATTATAGAAGTTATAGAAGATAAGTGCCGTGTAGACAGTGCCAAATTTTGAAATGAGCTAGTTTGAAATTACCTTGAAATAATATTTGCATAGCACAAATTGTGTCGCTTATTTCGAGGTAAGGGTGCTGTGTAGTTGCACCCCAGGGGTTGTAGATAAGCATCCGCTCTGACAGCACAGTTTGATTTTGGAAAGTTTCAACTAAGGGCAGGCTAGCATGAGAGTGAATATGACAATGACATGGAGGCGGTGGTGGTGAGCAAGGTGCCTTCACTGGTTATTGTGACTGGTCTTGGGACTCCTAGAATGACACCAGGTGAAGCAGAAGTCTGTTGGTTGTGGGATTCAGGGACAGCAAAGGAGAAGCCGGATCCAGTGCTGTACGGCACCACAAACGCATACCCCTGAGTAGGACATCAGCTGGGGTTCTTCACCGTCTCAGGGCTGTAGCATCAGCAATGGAATGAGGTGCCTGCCATGCCACAGCCTGGCATGTAAGGGTTCCTTTCTACTGTCTCCTCCACATGCAGAGCTTTACAGGGTGTGGGCCTTCATGAACACCAGCATAGGGCAGGCCCTTGTGCTCCCTCTCTGTGAGTGCTTGTCTGCCTTTTGGATTCCTTCACCTCTTGTGCAACCCACCACACGCCCCCCACCAGCGTATGTGCCCTTCACAGCAAGGCTGACAGCCATCATAGGCCCCTGGGCAAGGTGTGTGAGGGGGAGCTCAGCTCTCTGCTCCCAGAAGGGGCGGGGCATGTGGTGGAAAGGGTGGGGCCAAGGGCATTCAGCCATTAGCACTGCCCAGGTGGAGGCGTGCCCCTTCCAAAGCCCTTAGAGCCACATGGTGCAGTGCTCCAGCAGCAACTGAAAGGGGCTTGGGGTTCCAGCTGCCATCACTGCCATAGTAGTGGCAGTGACAGTCAGGAACTCCAGGCCCCTTTGAATTTTTGGCCCCAGACAACTGCTCCCTTTGTTCCACCCTGTCAGCAGGCCTGGCCCTGCATTAAAGCAGTGCGACTTCACTTTTAAAGTGGTACAGTGCATCTGCCCTGGAGACATGCACCAGAATAACTACAATCGGGAGGGGTGATCCTCTGGTCTGGTCTCTGAGATCCGCACTAAGCTAGGGGTGCGATTCCTCTGCATACATTCATATATTCAGTGAGTTCGATGAAAGTATGCACAAAGGTGTACTCGAGGAGATGGGAAGAGAGGAAATATCCCAGGGCCTTTGCTGGAAGCTTATGACAGCAGAGCTGGGACTGAGTCTTTGAACACAGACAAAGCATTGAAGATGGATGAAGGAAGGGGGGAGAGGAGAAATAACAGTGAGACTTTTGGTACCACCACCACCCTGGAGAAACACAGGAGAAACACTGAACATTGGTGATGTACTGTCTGATGGGCCAGTACCCTAGAGCCCATCAGCTTGGGGTACAGCAGGGCCTTACAGACCCTAAAGCTCTGCATGTAAAGGAGACAGCAGAAAGGAGTCCTTACGTGCCAGGAACCTCACTCCATTGCTCACTGTGATGGGGCTGGCCAGTCCTGCACTGAACCTGGGGGCGGAGAGCCCGCCTCTTGGGTAGAAAACGCCCCTCCCCCACAGCCCTGCTGGGCATGCTCACAGTGCAGCCCAGGTATAAAAGGCTGCTGGGCTGCTCGGTTGGGGCTGGCTGCTGGAGGGGAAGGAGCTCCTCTCCAGAGACCAGAGCCACAGCCAGTGCAGCTAGAACCAGAGGCGCTGGACCAGTTACCGCTGTTGTCTCCGGGCCGAGCCGCTGGCAGTGTTGTACAGCCCCCTGGAAGCCCCCCTGGAAGCCCCGCTGCCCCAGCCACTGATGTTGCCCAAGCCACGCCTGCCAACGTTGCTGCTGTCGCCAGACCCACATCTACAGGTGGGACCGCTGTCAGCCAGGGCGAGGGGGTAGGAAGCAACCCAGGGCGGGGACCAGGAAAGGACCTAGCGGGCTCAGCGAGTTTTGGGGAGAACTCCCCGCTGAGCCAGTGGTGGGAACCACCCGCCACTGATAGGGCCCTGGGTTGGGGCCTGGTGGAGAGGGAGGGCCCGGGCCCCCCTACCCCTTCCTCTTGGATCCTGGATGACGAGGGGATCCCATAAAAGGCTAGGCTGCTGGGCCTGCATCTAAAGGGCTAGGCTGCTGGGCCTTCAGTTAAAGGGCCCAAGCCTTGGGGGTTGAAGGGGGTGGGGCTGGTGACCCTGCCACACCCACTTTTTTTTGTCTCTCTTGGGTGTGGCAAGGATTTACTCAGACCAGGGAGCTAAGTGCAAGTCACCTCTTTTGCGGGGGGAGGGGAAGTGTCATTTATTAACTGTTCTTACAGGGTGCAAGAAAACCCCTCTTTACTGGGCCTTCAAGTCCAGCCCCTCTGCCAACCCTAGGCTAACACCCACAAGCATCTGCTTGTGTAAACGCCTGCAGGCAGAACTGAACCTGGCGCTTAGTGCATGAGCTCAATCTACAGCTTGAGCTGTGAAGCCAACTGGCTCTCAGCTAAGGCTGTAGAGCTCACTCATTCTTATCTGCATAACTGGCTGGATAACCGTACTCAGAGGGTAGTTATTAATGGTTCACAGTCCTGCTGGAAAGGTATCACAAGTGGGGTTCTGCGGGGGTTTGTTTTGGGACCAGCTCTGTTCAATATCTTCATCAACGATTTAGATATTGGCATAGAAAGTACGCTTATTAAGTTTGCAGATACCACAAAGCTGGGAGCGGTTGCGACTGCTCTGGAGGATAGGGTCATAAATCAAAATGATCTGGACAAATTGGAGGAATGGTCTGAGGTAAACAGGATGAAGTTTATTAAAGACAAATGCAAAGTGCTCCACTGAGGAAGGAACAAACAGTTTCACACATACAGAATGGGAAGTGACTGCCTCAGAAGGAGTACGGCAGAAAGGGATCTAGGGGTTATAGTGGACCACAAGCTGAATATGAGTCAGCAGTGTGATGATGATGCAAAAAAAGCAAACGTGATTCTGGGATGCATTAACAGGTGTGTTGTGAGCAAGACACGAGAAGTCATTCTTCTGCTCTACTCTGTGCTGGTTAGGCCTCAGCTGGAGTATTGCGTCCAGATCTGGGCACCACATTTCAAGAAAGATGTGGAGAAATTGGAGAGGGTCCAGAGAAGAGCAACAAGAATGATTAAAGGTCTAGAGAACATGACCTATAAAGGAAGGCTGAAAGAATTGGGTTTGTTTAGTTTAGAAAAGAGAAGATTGAGGGGGGACATGATAGCAGTTTTCAGGTATCTAAAAGGGTGTCATAAGGAGGAGGGAGAAACTTGTTCATCTTGGCCTCAGAGGATAGAACAAGAAGCAATGGGCTTAAACTGCAGCAAGGGAGGTTTAGGTTGGACATTAGGAAAAATTTCCTGTCAGGGCAGTCAAACACTGGAATAAATTGCCCAGGGAGGCTGTGGAATCTCCATCTCTGGAGATATTTAAGAGTAGGTTAGATAAATGTCTATCGGGGATGGTCTAGACAGTATTTGGTCGTGCCATGAGGGCAGGGGACTGGACTTGATGACCTCTCGAGGTCCCTTCTAGTCGTAGTGTTCTATGATTCTATGATCTCCCGCTGTACGTGGTCTAAGTGCCACTGCATGGAACTGTGAACCACACTTCATAAGCTTGTAGGTTACACTTTCACATTCAAGAAGCCTTGACCTGCCCCCCAAGACTGGGCTACCATGGCACCAGCAGCTTAGAGAGGTTAACAGGCCACTGTCCTCCTCCTCTTCCTCCTCCTACTCTATTCAGCAGGGTTGGGGAACCTTTTCTGGGTCAGGGGCCTTGACTGAGAAGTAGAGAAACACCCCACTTTCCCCTCACACACCAGAGCCTAGGAGGGACCTAGCTTCGTAGATTTTGTGCACTCCAGCCCCACGGTGGGGCATCAGTGGGGCTGGAGTGCCAGCATGAGCTCCCTAATGCTGGGGGGGGGGGGCCCGTGGCTGAGCGTCAGAGGCCAGATCCAGACAAGCCAGTGGATACATCTGGCCCCCCGGCCTTAGGTTTCCCCACCCTGGGGTCTCTTGTCTCTAGGGGAGCACTTCCTTCCAATGAACTCTGGCAGGCTTTTTTTCCGGCTTGTGTTTTATTAATTAGTTGTTGATCGGCAGCTAACTACTTACAGTTGGGGCCTTAAAACAGCCTATTATGCGTAAACAAGGTCCTAGTTTTCCTTAAAGGGCTAACCATCCTGGTACAGACTTTTCTGAAAATTATGACCTGAGCAAAAAGGGCAGAGTAAAAAGGTAATGTGATTTAGTGGTAGGGTTGCCAGATACTTTCACAAAAAATACTGAACATGGGAGGGAAAAAATTGGTTGAGCAAAAACAATAACAATACCAATAACAATAACAAAAAAATGGGACCAAAGTTGTTGAGCAAAAAAAAACCTGCTCCTTTTAAATCCCCATGCTCCTCCCACCCACGCCAGACACGGCAGAGGAAGAATGTCCCAAGTGGCCTTCCATTTTACATGTCCAGTATTTTCTGTTTTTTACCAGACAGAGGTCCTGAGTGGAGTGCAGGATCAGGTCCAGGAAATAACCGTTACAGGACCGCTTGGGAATAGTGACCATAATATAATAACATTCAACATTCCTGTGGTGGGTAGAACACCTCAGCAGTCCAACACCCTGGCATTTAATTTCAAAAAGGGGAATTACACAAAAATGAGGAGGCTAGTTAAACAGAAATTAAAAGGCACAGTGACTAGAGCCAAATCCCTGCAAGCTGCATGGAAACTTTTTAAAGACACTATAATAGAGGCCCAACTTAAATGTACACCGCAAATTAAAAAACATAGCAAGAAACCTAAAAAAGTGTCACTGTGGCTTAACCACCATGTAAAAGAAGCAGCGAAGGACAAAAAGGCATCTTTTAAGAAGTGGAAGTCCAATCCTAGTGAGATAAATAGAAAGGAACATAAACACCGTCAAATCAAGTGTAAAAATGTAATAAGAAAAGCAAAAAAAGATTTTGAGGAACAGCTAGCCAAAACCTTAAAAAGAAATAACAAAATGTTTTTTAAGTACATTAGAAGCAGGAAGCCTGCTAAAAAACCTGTGGGTCCCCTAGACAATCGAACTATAAAAGGCGCAATCAAGGACGATAAAGCCATTGCGGAGAAACTAAATGATTTCTTTGCTTCAGTCTTCACAGCTGAGGATGTTGGGGAGATTCCCAAATCTGCACCGTCCTTTGTGGGTGATGAATCTGAGGAACTGTCCCGGATTGAAGTGTCATTAGAGAAGGTTTTGGAACAAATAGAAAAACTTCATGTTAACAAATCTCCGGGACCGGATGGCATTCATCCAAGGGTTCTAAAAGAACTCAAATGGGAAATTGCTGAACTATTATCTGTGGTTTGTAACCTATCCCTTAAATCGGCTTCTGTACCTAATGACTGGAAGGTAGCTAACGTGACACCAATATTTAAAAAGGGCTCCAGAGGCGATCCGGGCAATTACAGACCGGTAAGTCTAACTTCAGTACCGGGCAAATTAGTCGAAACAATAGTAAAGAATAAAATTGTGAAGCATGTAGAAGAACATAATTTGTTGGCCAAAAGTCAACATGGTTTCTGTAAAGAGAAATCCTGTCTCACTAATCTATTAGAGTTCTTTGAAGGGGTTAACAAACATGCGGACAAGGGGGATCCAGTAGATATAGTATACTTAGATTTTCAGAAAGCCTTTGACAAGGTCCCTCACCAAAGGCTCTTGTGTAAATTACATGGCCATGGGATAAGAGGGAAGGTCCTTTCTTGGATTGAGAACTGGTTAAAAGACAGGAAACAAAGGGTAGGAATAAATGGTAAATTTTCAGAATGGAGAGGGGTAACTAGTGGTGTCCCCCAAGGGTCGGTCCTAGGACCAATCCTGTTCAACTTATTCATAAATGATCTGGAGAAAGGGGTAAGCAGTGAGGTGGTAAAGTTTGAGGATGATACCAAACTGTTTAGGATAGTCAAGACAGAAGCAGACTGTGAGGGACTCCAAGAAGATCTCACCAAACTGAGTGATTGGGCAACAAAATGGCAAATGAAATGTAATGTGGATAAGTGTAAAGTAATGCACATCGGGAAAAATAACCCCAACTATACGTACAGTATGATGGGGGCTAATTTGGCTACGACAAATCAGGAAAGAGATCTTGGAGTTATCGTGGACAGTTCTCTGAAAACTTCCACGCAGTGTGCAGCGGCGGTCAAAAAGGCAAATAGGATGCTAGGAATAATTAAGAAAGGGATAGAAAATAAGACCCAGAATATCTTACTGCCCCTGTATAAAACTATGGTACGCCCACATCTTGAATACTGTGTACAGATGTGGTCTGCTCACCTCAAAAAAGATATTTTGGCCTTGGAAAGGGTTCAGAAAAGGGCAACTAAAATGATTAGGGGTTTGGAATGGGTCCCATATGAGGAGAGGTTAAAGCGACTGGGACTTTTCAGTTTAGAAAAGAGGAGACTGAGGGGGGATATGATAGAGGTATATAAAATCATGAGTGGTGTGGAGAGGGCCGATAAAGAAAAGTTATTTATTAGTTCCCTAAATAGAAGAACTAGAGGACACCAAATGAAATTAATGGGTAGCAGGTTTAAAACTAATAAAAGAAAGTTCTTCTTCACACAGCGTGCAGTCAGCCTGTGGAACTCCTTGCCAGAGGAGGCTGTGAAGGCTAGGACTATAATAGAGTTTAAAGAGAAGCTAGATAATTTCATGGAGGTTAGGTCCATAAAAGGCTATTAGCCAGGGGATAAAATGGTGTCCTTGGCCTCTGTTTGTCAGAGGCTGGAGAGGGATGGCAGGAGACAAATCGCTTGATCATTGTCTTCGGTCCACCCTCTCTGGGGCACCTGGTGCTGGCCACTGTCAGCAGACAGGCTACTGGGCTAGATGGACCTTTGGTCTGACCCAGTACGGCCATTCTTATGTTCTTATGTACAAATACCGGACTGTCTGGGCCAATACCGGACACCTGGCAACCCTATTTAGTGGATGTAGTACAATCAAGGCTGGGATCCAGGACCACCCTGACTGCTAATCCAGATCTGCCACTGACTTTGCAGTTTGGTTGAATTACAAACTCACTACTTCAGTTTCCCCAAAATGGTGATTGCAGGATTTCCCTCCCACAGTGGGTTGCAAACCACTTGGATCCAAGTATGCTCTTGTTGATTGTGCTGTAGAATGTGGGCATTGAAGCATAATATTGAGCTCCTATACAATCGTTTCTGCCAGTAGCTCTCAAATGCTTTACAAAAGGGTTTTTTTTACTGAGCAGGAAACTGAGACTCAGAGGGAAACATGCTTTGCAGGACCGTGGCAGATCCGGGAATTGGACCCAAGCCTCCAAAGTCTTAATATTAGATCAAATGTTAAAGTATACTACTGAGACAGACCAGCTCTAGAGCTTGCCCTACCCCTTTTACAGGTGTCCTGCATGTGTACTTTGTCTTACAGAATATCATACATATGCTGGAGAGGCGGTATATGAAATGGATGATATCTGTGAGCCTAACCGGGCAAAGAAATCAGAATGGGCACAACAAGGGCTGTATGTTACTTCATTCAAATCTTTCTCTATGGTCAACTCTGCCTCAGGCACATGAAAAACTTGTGTAGTCGGGTACTGTATTGTTTTGTTTGGCGCCAAAAGGGGGGAAACAGCAGATAAGGTCAATGATCTGTAACCTAGAGAATAGGCTGATAAGAGAACACCATCTAAACATGCACAGGGATTTAAATGACTTGTGTTTCAAAATCTCAAGCATTTGCTTACCATCTTCCACACTGTGCCCTTAAATGCATTACTGAGAGAGGAATCATTCAATACTCTAATAAATCTTTCCTAAGGCTGTCATGTTGCAGTTGTCAATTTCCTGGGATTCTTCCAGGGAATGACAATTAACTCAGGACTAATTGGCAGTTATTTAACATCCAGGAGCTTCAGGGGGTAGCCGAGTTAGTCTGTTACAGGAAAAAAAAAAACCCAGCAAGCAAATGGTCTGGTAGCGCTTTATAGACTAACAAAACATGTAGATGGGCACAGCCCACTTCTTCAGATGATCGGAGTTAGGCATTACGGCTAAAAAGTAGATATTGCTCAACAATGATTGGTTCATTCACCATAGAACTATTTTGGATGCTTGGGTTGGTTGCAGCTTCACAAGGCACAGCCAGGTTCACTTAGGCTCAAAATATGCGGCAAACAGTAAATGTCTTTAATCAGACTCAAGTGTGGTTTGCTAACTTTGTTTGCATTATTATTGGTTTTTATTTGTATTGGTTAAGCACCCAAGATCAGAGCCCCATTGTGATAGGCATTGCCCAAACACAAACTCTGTTAAGAGACTTAAAAAATAAGAAATGGTCCTGCAGCACCTTAGAAACGAACAAAAAAATATAGATGGTATCATGAGTTTTTGTGGGCACAACCCACTTCTTCAGATGAATGGAGTAAGCAGTCCATGGCACAAATAAATAGCAGAGAAAGAGAAGGGAGGGGGAGGGAAAAAGAAGGAAAAAAATAGGGGGGAAAACTCTTGTCAATTAAAGTGTCCATGCTAAATGAGGCTAATAGAGTGGTCTGAAAGTGCCTGGTGTTTAGCTTTTTGTGTCATTAGCGAGTGGAATGTAGCAGCCTATCCAGTTCATGTCTTTGTTCAAACCTTGATTACAGGTGTCAGATTTGCAAATGAAGGCAAGTTCTACAGCTTCTCTCTCCAGCTGTTTTTTGAAATTGCTTTGTCATATAGACACTTTTAGATCCATTAGAGAGTGCCCGGCTCCAAAGAGCTTACATGCTAAACAGAGAAGAGTCCAAGAGTGGGAGTGGAAGGAGAAACACACAGAAGCAAAGTGACTTCCCAAGCACATCTGTGGCAGAATCAGTATTAGAACCCCAGCTCTCTTGGTGCTCAGTGTAGGGGCCCTCTTCAAAAGGCAGCTGGCCCCCACTGGCATTCTAAGCACTGTAAGTTGTAGATTTGTTCAGAAGAAAGCTGGGACTTGAGTACCTTAGAAAATTTTACTGGCCAAAAGCATAGTGCTGCCAGCAAAACTATTCTGGCAGCACGCATTCACACGTGGCTGCCTGTGATGGCGCAATATGCAGCACCAGGTTGTTTTAGCTAGGCTATGTCTAGACTACAAAGACAAGTTGGAAAAAGATACGCAAATTGCGCACCGCAGTGCAGGGGGAGAGGCAGGTGGGAGCTAGTGCTCATGGGGAGCCGGCTTTTAAACTCCTGTCTGCCCCTCCCCACCTCTACCTCTGATACAGAGGCAACAGCGCAGGATGGGGAGGGGGGGCACACAGCTCTGGAGGAGCTGGTACAAGCAGGGAGCTGGCTTAAAAGCCAACTTCCTGTGCATACTGGCTTCTGCCTGCTCCCCCAAACTGTTGCCTCTGCAGCAGCAGCCTGGGGGGGTGGGGAGAGGGCTGCATATAACCGTGACGGTTAACCAAGCCCAGGCTCATTGGTTAATGGTTTACACGTGTACACTTTTACACCCCTAACTTTTACATAGCCACTTTTAATAGTAGGACCATATAGCCAAAGCTGTTGATGCTCAGGAAGTGCACTTTCAACAGGGCTCAGGCCTTCTCTCTGGGATGGTGGAATATTCAACATTGCACCAGACACCTCCTAGACTGGGTATTCAACCTGTCACAAGGGTCCCAACATTGTTGTGCCCACAGTTCAATTATGGGCTCCCATATGTGCACAAACTTCTCTACAAAAACCTTGGGCTTGTGCCGTACATGGGTGCTAAAACCCTGTGACCCAAGATAGATACATGGGTAGTTCTATCATCTTCATCTTGAGGTTGCTCATGAAGGAAACTGGGCACAGCAGCCATCTGAAACCCAGTGGCCCCTCGGACACATGGTCAGCTTCCTGTTTAAACACTGCTGGATGGCTGATCTTTGCAAAACCTTGAAAATAAGTGTGTGTGTGAAAGAACAATTTGTAACAGGCACTCCTTAAGCAAATTCTCTCTCGCTCTCTCACTGAGCCATAGAAAACAGTCAATATGTTTCCCCAGGGTCCCTTTTTATAATAGAAAATAGCAAGCAGGATTGAAGTTTCATTTATTTCCCACCCTTTCCCCAAACTATACACAGAAATGCAAAGGAAATAAAACAACAGTGAGTGGGTGGGGAGGGTGGCAAAGGGGCTATTGTACTCTTGCTACATGAGTGTTTCAAGAGTTTTTTTTGGTGGGGGACGAGTAGTTGTTGTTGAGGTCCAGAGAAACTTATTTGAGATGCTCTGTGTTTGTTCTTGCAGGAGGAAGTGGTCTCAAGAGTGACAGCAAATTAGCACTGACATTTGACTCATTTTGCTCTTATCTATGTACAGTGGTATTTTTAACATGCTATGAAGACTCTCCTAGCCAGATGCCTTGCTGGGCTGTGAGATGTCGTGCATTCCACAGTCATTACTCAGGGGTTAGAAATCCAAGATTATTTTAATAGGGGTAGGTGCAGGGTGGGGACGACTGGATTTAACAAATGTTTTGTTTGATTGCGTCTCCATGTATTTATATGGTGAGGGACTAAAAATCCATTGGTAACACATGGAATAGACACGTACGTGGAACTGATGAGCTGAATAGATCATTAGTGAGCATCCAAAGGCCATGTCCAGTAGTGTGTGAAGATATTTATGTTCCCAGCTGCCCTGGATAGTCCCACTGGAATATGTGCTGCTATTTTATTACATTGGTGAGTAGAAGATCACCTGCATCTCTCCTGAGGTCCTGCTGGCCCAGGCTCCAGCAGCCTGCTCACAGAAGAGGCACAGGCCTGCAACCACCCCCTCAACAGGGGGCTCTTGGCCTACTGGTGCAGCCTAGGAAGAGGATGGAGCCAGGTGGGCTGTGCTGCCTCTCAGGTAGGCTCTGCTTGTGGGTTCCTAGGGAGCCCTCCCCCTCCACCCACTCTCATTACTGCCAGGGGTGCTCTTTACACAGCCTTGTGCCCCTCCGGAACAACCACCCAGAATTTGCATGGGGAGTAGATGCTGTGTGCATGGACCTTTCCCTCTCCCTTGGCCTGGGTGGTTGCCAAGGTATTTGGAGACAGTGCCTTTAAGAGCTGAGCTTCCCTGATCGTGAGTATGGGCAGAGTGCTGTGAAACGCTGGTTGTTTGGCACAGCCAGTTGGACCCAGGCCGAGAACAAAACCAGTCTCTAAGCACTGATCACAGACCACCTGAATGTTCTGAGTATGGGGACAGAGAATGGGCCATTCTCCATCACCCCGAGCTCTGGCACTGCCTGGGGATTTTGATGCAGTAGTCCAGGTGGTAGGAGATGGTGCTTGGAGCACCCATGCAGCTGCAGAGGAAAACCCCCCTCTGGTGCCAGCTGTCTGAGAACAGAAGCCACCTCTTCTCTGCAGGTCTGGAAACTCAGAGGGACTCAGTAGCTCCCCACTCATAAGGAGGGTGATGCCTCGGCAACTCCAGCCCCAGGCTCCAGTCCTGGATTGGTCTCTGAGTGTACCACACCGCCCCCTCCTCTGATTTACCATTTGAAATCCAGAGACAGCTGCTTGAGCCTGATGGTAGGGGCAAGCTTGTTAGAGATAGCCCTGCCCCATCTATCACTCCCACCTTGTATTATCCTTTAAGAAAGGAACAGCTGTCCCACTGGTACTCTTACTACAACAGGCCAAGAGGGGTGTGGACTGTGGTTGCTATAGGCTGTTCTTTCCTGTACCTACAGCAGGCCCTTGTTTGAGCTGCTCTTGTGAATAGCCCAGTAGCAGATATCACAAGCAACCAACACTGCATGTACTGCTCCGAGTTAAAGTTTCCACACAAGACCCTGCTGCTATGGTCCTTGAAATGGGAGGGGAAAAATGTAGGTTATTAGGCAGCAGGTAACTTATTTCTGATTGTCTGAGGGCTGGGCAGGAAGTGATTGCAAAATGGAAAGTACAAAGTGAAACACATGGGGTCGTGATCAGCAAGGGGCTTAAGCAGATAGGCAGCCCTTACTTGGCTTGTAAGCTCTTTGGGACAGGGACTGTCTCCATTCGAATTGTACAGCGAACTGGGGTTGGGATCAGCACCTTACACACATGTAGCAAGGCATGTTGGAATTAAATTCCAATAGGCCCCCAGCTGTGGAGAATCCTTGGGCAGCAAAAGTGATGTGTGGGGGAGTGGAGGGGAGAGAAGACAGGATTGGGGGTATATGAGAATAGGGCTTGCACTACAGGCCCAGTGCTGACATCTTGTGTGCATGTGTGGAAGGAAGGTTGGAGGATCTGCTGCTACATCAGTTCCTGTGCCCTCTGTCTTTAGTGGGGATTCTAGGGCTGTTATCCACAACCACACCCGCAGAGGGGTTTTTCCGTACGCCCATGCACAGCCCCAGCACCCAATCCAGCTATGGTGGCTAAGGAGTTGACCTCAAATAGCAACCACAGGGACATAGCAACTCTCCCATTTTGGCTGCCCTGCCAAGATGCCATAGGAAGCTCAGATCAGTTCAGGGCAGCTCTACTGTGGCTCACCGAGAGGGCTGGGGTGGGCCTGGTAGGAGGCCCTAAATTGAACAGCATGAGAAGTACAATTGCATGTAACTTCTGTTTGCACGTGTGTGCATGCATGCGCGTGCACACCCACACACACACGGTGTAGGAAGCTTCACATGGCACTTCCATGCCAAAATTGTTTACTTTCTTCGGCAGCATTTCTCTGCTGGGCACAGGGTGGTATGCTTAGTCCCCACAGCTGCCATTGACATAAGGTAGGTCTACAGCTGCTCAGTGTTAGGGTCATTCAGCTAAACAGGACAGTGCTCATTCTAGAGCATCTACTGCCTATTTCCAAGAACGCAGCTATTCAGAGATGGGAGGTTAAACTGAAGACCACCATGATACGACACATTTAAGCATATGTCTAACCTCAAGCATGTGAGAAGTCCCATTGACTTCAATGAGTCATAGTTAGAAGAACCTTGATGAATTGCTTACCATGCAAGGTTGAACAATCTTGCTGCAAGGCAAAAATGGGGTAATTAGTCAACAAAACAGTCTTACTTTTACGGTTTGTGTGCTTTTACAGTTACTAGCATGCTTTTGAACCCTAAAGTAACTGCACTGAATTCTGAATTAGCACTAGCTGTGTGTGGGTGTGTGTTCATGGTAACTTTCTTATGGGAAACCCTGAATACCATAGTGCTAGTAAATATCCTCTGTACTTCAACTGCCTCCATCTGTTCAGCTGTATGTTTGTTTTTTTTTCCTCAGTAAACATCCTGCCTTATAAAAAGAGTTTTAATAAAATACTATGAACATGAAAAAATAAATAAAAAAGGGAATGAAACAATTTGCATCCACCCCTTTAGAATAAAGCACAAAACTTTATTCATTGACTTGATTTGAGTACAACAGTGATGCAGATTATAGTGGCATAGGAGTGCCATGTGTGTTGCTTGCAATATGAAAGTGGAGAAATCAGTAATTGTACAGAACAGCAACCCAGGTCAACTTCTCACTTTGCAAACAAGCGGACTCACTGTACAGACAGACATCAAAGCACTTTTACTGAAAGACTCGGCAACAGAACTGTCCCACAAATGAAAAAAGAATCTTTCAAAAAGATGGTGTTGTTAGGTTTCTGAAGGGAGGGGCAAAAACACAATGAAATCTAACACAAAACAAAAAAACCCATTGCTGAAACCTCCCAACTTAAAATGAAATTAGCTTTTTATATCTCCAAAAAATGTAAACCCCCAACCATCTGTAAGGTACTTCAAAGGCATTTAGGTGCCTAAAACAGTTAGGCATCTAATTACCACTGACTTTCAATTCCTCTCTGCATCTTTAGAAAATAGGCACCTAAATACATTTGAAAATCTGGCCCTGTGTGCTGTGTCTGATACATCCCCTGTAAATATTCTGCAAGATTGTGCAGATTAAATACCCGTTTGCCTTCAGAGCAAACAGTAAGGACCGCTTCATCTCAGTAAATAACTCTCACAAAGCATGCTGGATCAATATTCTCATGTGGAGGAACATATTTAGGAAGTCATAAACATAAATGCATTTCCTTGTTAGAAGCCCTTTGGGAAATAAAGTATTTAATGGCAATAATATTAATGGCCAATTATCCCCCCACTTCCTGGACTGGTGCTTACATTTAAAGGAATATGCTTGCCGGTGTCAGGCAGATGCCTGACAAGGGGGGGGGGGGGGCTTGCAACTGGAACGTCCAAATCTTTGCACAGCACTGGTGTTCTTATGTAACTGGGAGACAAAAGGTAGGGAAGGGAATCTCAAGACAAAACCCACACCAGCTGCCAACCACTATGGGCCTTGTTCCCAATTACTGGTGGTAGTTTCATACAGAAGGAGAAAGGCATGTTCTCGCATCACAGATCTCAGTAACACTTTCTGTGCTCCTCAATACATTGTCATAAGACCGTACCCCAGGTCTAAACAGCCTTCCCTGGCATGTGTCAGGGAACCCTACTGCCCTTGTTCACCTAAGCAGTCCCACGAAGTCTGAGTGGATGAACAGTGCAGTGGCTCTGGGGCTACTTAAGTGACTGCTGACTGCAGAATTGGGATCCACATGCGTCTGGTGCACAAAGATGACTGTGGCTCCAGGACAGGTTGGCTGCTTGCCTGGGTCCCTCCAATGAGGCGAGCAGGTGTGTGGTGAATTTTCTTGTGACTGGTTTTCTCGGTGGATATAAAGTAACATCCAACATGTGGAGTGTGTCGTAGCAAAACAAGAAAACGAACCACCCCTCCCCCTGACAAAGAAACCCTGAAAGGGTGGCAGTAGAGATGGAAGAGGAGAAAAGGATGAGGAAAAATGAGAGATTTTTCATTCATTACATACTCCTCTATCCTAAGGCCCATCCCTTCCAAGTGCTGAGTATTCCCAACTTCCATTGAAGTCAATGGGAGCTACAGGTGCTCAGGCTTACTCAGTATTAGGTCTTTGGGATATAATCCAGCCAGTGCTGAGTGCTGTCCTCTCTCTCTCTCTGGGGCCTGATTCGGCAGTCACTTTTTACATCAGTTTATCTCCATTGATTTCAGTAGACATACTCCTGATTTACACCTGTTCAGATTTACATTTATCCATGACTCCAGTGACTTCAAAGAGATTGGTTGACCTGACATTTTTTTCCTCTTAAGCACTTTAAATTCACCTCTGAGGAGTTCTAGAGGAACCTCCATCCCTAGAGGTTTTTAAGTGGTGGAATCTCCATCCCTAGAGATTTTTAAGTCTTGGCTTGACAAAGTCCTGGCTGAGATGATTTAGTTGGGATTGGTCCTGCTTTGGGCAGGGGGCTGGACTCAATGACCTCCTGAGGTCTCTTCAAGCCCTAGGAATCTATGATTCTAACCTAGCTGACCCAGACTCACTCTCCACCCCCAAGGCATCCCTGTGATATTTATAACAGAAAAAAAAATAGTTCTCTCTTTGGAAAGATTAACTTCAGCTTTAAAACTGGTCACAGTGTAAACTCCTTGAGAGGGACAACTTGCTTATCGAATGGATTTGGCTTTAAAGAGTGGTGGCTAATGCAAGTTTAATTAATCTTTTCAGATTATTCCTCAATAATAGGACTTTTGGAACTCCTGGCTGAAGGTGACTTTCCAAGGTAAGCCTACGAATGAGGAAAGGATGACAAAACCCTCACCACCAGAGCGAGCTAAACTTTGAAACTAGCAAACATCCAAGGAAAGACAGCCCATTCCTGCCAGGAAGCACCAGGAACATGACTGGAATCATCAATACAAATTTTTACACCTTGTAAGACTGATAATTCTCTCATCACTTTTCCAGCCCCGTGACAGCATACAGCAGCTGATCTGAGTTTACAAAGTCACCATAAAGCATACTCCAGGAGCAGATACTAACCAGAAACTGAGAACACATATGTATTCTTGTTAGACAACCTTTAAAACGTTTCATAGTCTCCAATCTCTTTTAAATGCCATTAGGATGAAGGCGTTATTTGCTAAGGAAGACAGAATAATATAATGAAGCTCCTCAAACATGTTTTGAAAGAAAAAATGTTTCATGTTCCATCATTTCAGTGGGAAGTTGAGTGTATTGGACAAATCTAAAAACTTCCAAATCTCTCCTTCCTGTTACCAGTTGAATCCTAAAACATGCAAAGAAGACATAGTGTATTTTCCAGCCAGAGTTTAAATGAATTCACTTACAATAGCCCATTGACATTAGACTGGTCAAGTCTTCCTTATCTGACACAGAAATGCTTGGTGATGGATGACAGGACAAGAAGCATTGGGCTTAAACTGCAGCCAGGGAGGTTTAGGTTGGACATTAGGAAAAACTTCCTAACTGTCAGGGTGGTTAAACACAAGAATAAATTGCCTACAGAGGTTGTGGAATCTCCATCACTGGAGATATTTAAGAGCAGATTAGACAGACAGCAGTCAGGGATGATCTATGGTGCTTGGTCCTATAGTGGGGACAGAAGACTGGACTTGATGACCTCTTGAACTCCCTTCCCGGTCTAGGATTCTATGATTCTTTCTAATTTATATAAAAATCTTTTTTCTGTCTCTTAGTTGATGGCAGAGGGGACAAAAACAGTAAGTCAAATTACTGATTAATATGGCTAAGCTACACACAGCATTCCTCAGCAACCTCATCATTGCTGGGATGGGTGCTGCACACCTGAATGAATGGCAGTGAATAAGGGGTAGCATTTTCAAAAAAAGAAGTGCCTATAACCAAATTCTGCACCGACTTCCACCCTGGCCCGTCCTGGCCTTGCATTAGTTTGCACTCGGAGCACGTGAGCACATCGGCAATCAGATGTCTGTGTACTCCAAATATGCATTCATATCTGCAAATGCAAACCTATGTGAACAGCAGCATATCTGCAGGGAAGGTTGAAGGAGGAAGGGGAATTTTTACCTACATCTTGAAGTTCGATCCAAACCCAACAGCATATGGGAGTGGTGCTCGGGAAATGATTCACAAACTAAGAAGCATTTCCCTGGGGCAATGTCTCTGTTTACTTGCCTCCTCTGGCTGACATGAGAGTAGAAAAATTTGTGGTGAGAATTAATAGCTCACTGGAGAAAACAGGCCCCAGGGCTGCAGTAGGGAGTCTTAAAGACATGGGATCTCTAGGACTTGTGTCCAGGGGGACACTCAAGAAAGTTAAGATGAAAATAAATAGCTAAAGATAGGAGGTGAAGCAGTTGCCTTAGTTAACAGGAGTGGAGAATTTAGCTACAATGAGCACTGGTTTCTTCTGGAATGACAGTATTTACACAGGGGTTTAATCTTCTGTAATTAATGTACTTTAATTTCACACTTTTATTTGATTCATGCTCACTTTCCTGAACAGCCCCATGTATTTCTTAGTACTGGGGGAAACCCCTGGTTGTGAAGGACAACGACATCAGCGTCTTTAGCATCTGTGCTCCTTTTCAGGAGGTTGCTGAGATGTCTGGGCCTCTAAATTGTCGTCTTTCATTTCTTTCTAGGCAGGGATAGTGACAATATGTCAAAACTGGTAACAAATAGGTACAATCTAACCTGAAAGTCAGACATTTTGAAATTCAAATTCTGTTTTTCAACTTTTCCACTGGATAATCTTCCTTAGTCTGTTGTAGAAATGTTTAATAATACATTTATAAATGGAGGGAGCTGAGCAACATGGTTTGCAAGCTTGCAATTTTTTCTGTACCACAAACTGCACAAACTGGAAAATTATAACTTGGAAAAAAATGTAGACTGATCACCAAAATAACTGCTCACAAAGATTTGTCACATGCTGTTCGTGTGTATTCCTCTGCAGGTTTGGGGCCTAAACACTTTCAGGATAGTTTTTTAAACTGATACCCGATTGATATCCAGGTTGAAATGTAGCCATAATCTGCAAGAAGCAAACAGCAAATTTCAGCAAGTCCCAACCCTGCCAAATTTAATCATAAGATGTTTGCCCCTTTAGTATGCTGTGTTTGGTTTCATTGGTTACCCAGATTTGCATCTCATAGTTCAGCAGTTACACCCCCACGTGCTTGTTCATTATAATTTAGAAATGTGTTCCCCCCTTGTGATGAAACATGAAGCCCAACAACACACTGAAGTGACCCTTGCGGTAACCCCACTGAAGTCACTGGAATTACCCCAGGGATTCATTTGGGCCCAAGTTGCACTGTCCATTGAACTTCCGTGCTCTTGCTTCGTTAGAGGTACTGGCTGCTGGTCAGACATGGTAGTGCCTCCAACAGCTCATCCGGTGGTCTGCCCCATCCTTTTACCCTAGCTGTGCTCTCCAGCACGCAGGCAGTACGGACCCCCTGGGCTGTCCCCCAGATACTGAACTCTTTGCTCAGATCTCTTCAGTGGAACAGCACGGGCTCTGTTGGATTAGGCTTCTCTGGGACTGCAGTGAGAAAGCGTGGTTTGATTAATTCTGCACACTGAGATGATTATAGGACAGCATGCAATCCTGCTGCAGCAGAAGGGTAGAATTCAGTGCAATGATCCAGAATCTCATGTCTCCTGCATGACTTTGGCCACCACCTCCTTCTCCAGAACAGAAAACATGAAGGGCTCTGGTCTCTCCCATGGTGACTATATCAATTCTAAAAGGAAAATCTTGACATCCATCCGTAGACTAGTGCTCCCATAAAAGAGATGGATGCCTTGGCAGTTCAGCCCCAATGAGGAGAAGAGACGGACCTTTCAACAGCTAAACTAGCTTCAAAGAAGTTAATGTGTTCTTCATGTCCAAGCAGTGACGTTATATACAGGCAAGCCTCACACTTTGGAGCACAGTGGGAGAAGAATGCAAGTAGTTATGAGTGTAACTCATGAAAAAAACCCTTCCCCTCGCTACAAACCGTGCCAGTCACAATGGAAAAAAACAACAAAAAACCAAAATACCAAGACTGCATCTTTGTAGCATCTAAAGAAAGACAAACAAATTCCAAACCTTCTTTTCAAAGCATGAGTGAAAACTTGTTAACCACAAGCAACAAAAAAGCGCTCAACTTGATACGCTGCCCAGTATCGTCAATGTCTTACTGCAACAGTGATTTAACCAACGAGCCAGTTGTGAGATCACAGTGCAAGGGAGAGCTATTTCACACAGAAGCCTCCCTCTTCCAAGAGGGATTAAATTGCATGTCTGCCCACCCAGGAAAAAAATTCTCTGCTGATGTAACTCAGTGCAGCTGAGCCAATTTTCACCAGGAGGGAATTTGCCCCAAAGTCCGTGGGTGTGCACCAGGGCATATTTGAGAAGATTTTCCCTTTAATCCTTTCACTCCCTCCACCCACCACTTTCCCCAAAACCTTAGACTAAACAAGAAAACTGCCACTCCTCCACCATTCCCTTGACTTAAACGACTGGTGAAGCCTGCCATGTGAATTGAAGCAGAAAGCGTGGAGGAGGAAAGATCTGAAAACATACACAGCAATCCACTATTGATATCCTAGCATAGATGTGGTAGGAGTGGGGGATTTGTTTTCCAATAATTTGGTTGGTATGCACCAGAACAGAGCAAACTGTCTGCCTCATTCTTTCAGAAGACAAAGAAGATTCTGTTTTAAAACAGTGCCAGTTAAGACATGGTTTTGCAAAAAGAATTAATTTTGCCATATGAGTATACTACAGAATATATATACATATATATTCACTTCTTGATGTGATTACAATTCTTTCATTCTACGAGGCAGCTTAAGAGCACTTCCTGGCTCTAGCAATAGAGTCCGTCATATTCTGGACAAAAATAAAGGGAATATTCTTGAGGGAGAAGAAGAGAGCTGCTTTCTATCATGTATACAACATGTAAAAAGTTTACACATGTGAAAACTACCATCGAGTTTCTGAACACAGAAATTTTTACCCCAGTGGCAAATGTTCATCTTGGCCCAACTGCTATGTATACAGGTGCCTGTGTTAGATTTTCCCTTTTAGGTGGATGAGTAAGTTGTTCTCCAGAGAGAATTTGGACTTCATAATACAATATCCTATGCAGTTTTTTTTGTTTTTGTTTACAGGGGTATAGATGTAGAGGGAAATTAAAAGAGTTTAGCTTTCTTCTTCATGTCGTTGCGTCTCCAAAGAGGTAACTTGTCAAACTCTTGTATTGTCATGCCAAATATTTCTTGAAAAACTTCTGGTGCTAAGTGGCGCTGGAGAAAGGGAGAAAAGCAGAGTCAGTGAGTCAGTCACAAGCGAGGGGAGGCAAATGGAGAATGGGATTATGAAAGATTCTCCTTCCAAAGCACAGCAGCAGTCTCCGGGAGCTAGGGTTAGCTGGCAAGCAGCTCCAGTGCTAGTCACAGGGACATGATTAAAGTGATTTCCATCAGTAGAACCCCAAGTGCTTTTCAGTATCATCTCCATTACACAGCTGGGGAAACTGAGGCACAGAAAAGTGATGCCTGTGACTGCCTAATGACCCAGCCAGCGGCAGAGCCCAGAACTGAACTCAGGTCTCCTGAACCCCAGTCCAGTGAGCTACCCACTGGGCTTCACTGTGTCCTGTTAATTAGGCTTCTCAGCTCACTTTTGTGGCATAGGTATTATTATTTCCATTTTAAGAGTGGGAATTACAGAGCAATGAAAGGGGAAGTTTTCATAAGGATTGCCTTTCTTTCAGGGCAATAAGCTGGGCCAGCTGGTGTGTGTAGCAGCATGCAGTGAACGTGTTGGGGAAGGGAAGGTTTGACCAAGCCATCTCTCCAGCAAACCGTAGTCTCTGGAAGCTATGGTGCATCAGCATTAGCCATGTCCCCTCCTCATGCTGTCTCAGACTCTACATTAACGGTCTAGAAAAAATGACCTATGAGGGCAGACTGAAAGAATTGGGCTTGTTTAGTTTAGAAAGGAGAGGACTGAGAGGGCACACGATAGCAGTTTTCAAGTGCCTAAAATGGTGTTACAAGGAGGAGGGAGAAAAATTGTTCTCCTTGACCTCCGAGCATAGGACAAGAAGCAATGGGCTTAAATTGCAACAACAGAAGTTTAGGTTGGACATTAGGAAAAACTTCCTAACTGTCAGGGTGGTTAAGCACTGGAATAAATTGCCTAGAGAGGTTGTGGCATCTCCATCACCAGAGATATTTAAGAGCAGGGATGATCTAGATCAGCAGTTCCCAACTTTTTCCAGATAGGGGCCCATTTTGACAATTCAGGAAGACTTGGTGACCCAGTGCAATTCAAAAAATGTGTGAATGGCTCAAGAGCCACCTGGGGAGACACCTGGTGACCCTTTTGAAATGTAATGGCGACCCATATTTGGGTCCCGACCTATAGGCTGGGAAACCCTGATCTAGATGGTGCTTGGTCCTGCCGTGAGGGCAGGGAACTGGACTTTGAGGCCTCTTCCAGTTCTAGTATTCTATGATTCTACGATATGATTTGTTTCTCCCTCAGAGGCTGCTTAGAATGTGCTAATTGGGGGATTATGCTCGCCCCTGTGCATGAGTCCATAGATCAGATTCATTCCTTTAGAAACATACATAAACAACCATGATACTGTCTGGATGCTGGTGGCCTCCTTCAAGGAGACCAGTTTCGTAACCGCAAGCAGCCAGAACATCACACTGTTTGTTGTCTCCCAACCGCCCAAGTTTCCTTACCCCACATTCATGAACAATTTTTATGTGGCAGTATAGAAATAACCCTCATGCTTCTAGACATAAGCCAAACACTAATGGGAGCTGGAAAGAAACTTCTGCTGTGGGCAGGTAATTCTATAACAGGGCACTTTGGAGTTCCTGGCTCTGCCAGAGCATCTGGCAGGGGTTCTGGAACAATTTGCATCGCAGGTGTGCTGAGAGCCTTTGAACCAAATCCTAAACCCTGCCTAAGTTGGAAACCATTCCAAGCTAGGGGGTGCTGCAGCACCCCCAACAGCCGTGGCATCTGGAACCAGCCACTGTCCAAGATATGATACCAGATCTGATCTCATGTTCCTATGATTACTGGGCAACATTTTACCAGTTTCTGCATTCCCATCAATTGATGGGCAAATACAAATTACTCAAAATTATACAAAGGATATTTGAGCAGCTCTGTCAATTAAGTGAAATAAGTCATTCATGGTCATTCCTCACTGCAGATTTGCAGTTGCTATAGTACTTAACCCTTCGCTTTTGCTACCACCACCTGAATCCTTCCTCCTCACAAATCTCCATTTCTATACTAGACATTTGTGAGAGGACTTCTTGGTTCTAAC
Organism: Pelochelys cantorii; assembly: GCA_032595735.1. Classification (NCBI taxonomy): domain Eukaryota; kingdom Metazoa; phylum Chordata; order Testudines; family Trionychidae; genus Pelochelys; species Pelochelys cantorii. Next base: position 62,869,103 of record CM064333.1, on the reverse strand, counting down.
CAAGGGCCATACCTCTACATATGGTCATTCAAATAAGGAACAGCAATAAACTTCAATAGGCAAGTATGTTTAGAAGCTTGCTTCCTTACCTCAAGCCTGGTTCTGTCTACATCCCTTAATATTTTATTTCGCCCTCTGTTGGTCACCATGAGCATTTCATATGGAAAAATCTGTGAGTGTATAAGAGGGAGGGGGAAAGAGATATAATTTACATTCTAAACAAAAGAACGTACGTGCATTCCTCACCTAACCACACAAACATTGCTCAAAGAAGGAAATTACAAAACTATAAAAAAAGTTAATTTAAGTTGCCTGAAAGTGAAGTCCGGTCTGGCTTGAACAAATACTCCCTCACTAACAAACAACTCAACTACATTTTGTAGGTACAATGCACATCAGCACCATTTTCATTTCTATATACCCGTAATTCCCACAAACTTATATAAAGATATATCTATATCTATATGCATGCTTTTAGCCAAAAAGATGCATCTCTAGTCAATGTTTTGCCTCCTGGTAAGTTAGCATGGAATTTATTTAGGCAAAAATATGTGGCATTCATGAACACATTTCATGATTGCCATAATTTGCAGAATTCTAAGCAAAATAACTAATGTTTATTGTTCTTCAACCACCACCACCTGAAAGCATAATCAGAAAAAGGAGCATTTCTTTACTTTGTTAGTTATTCAATTGGGCCTTGTGTTGAGTAAAATTTATCAGATGAATTATTTTCATGTTGTTTGTTGATTTATAAACAAGTCACAGGTTCTCACTGTGTATTTTGACCTTGACATCGATGGATGGCTTGCAGGAAGAGGTTTTATAGGTACCAATTTATCTTACATGCCTTCCCATTCTTTAATATGGCATATATCCATTAAATCTTCTGTAAAATATTTGATGAGGTTTTCTGGTTTGATTAACATTGTACTAGATATTAAGTATTAATCAGTTTTTGGGACTAAGAAGTATCATGCTCTTCATTTTTTGGATAGGTTTAATGCCAGAGTTTAAAAATGAAAAGACTTGGAGTTTTTCCTGTCAGCTATTCCCTACTTGGTCTAACCCAATCAAAATGATATGCCACAAAAAAGAATAAATAAAATATGGTGTCTGAAATACATACATAAAATTCACAGCGCTGGAAACTAAAGCTCTCTGTTTAGTTACCAAACATCTACAGCATAGACAACAATGGTGTAGGTGTTCTTTTGCTGAGACACTCGTGTCTTTGCTGTAACTTAGAGAGACCATGTCTAAAGATAACAGAACTGCTAATGGTCCACTTTCTTTTGTCCATTTTCTCTTTGGCCTCACTGCTGAGCATGCCCGCAAACTTCTCAATTAGGGACCAAGCCAACTCTTACTGAAGTCAACACGAGTTTCTCCATGGGCTTCGGTGCTCACTGGATTAGCCTTTACTGCTAGCTGCGGTGCTAATTTTAGTGATTTGGACATCTGACCAAGACCACTAATTCCTCTCACAGAAACCCCTATGCAACCAACCAATATTAAAAATACACTTAACGTTCGTAGCAATTCAGATTGTCACTGGGACCAAAACTGTCTTGTCCTGCCTCACTTAGTTCATTTCATTGTCATCAACTATCCCAGCAAACGTTTCAGAAGAATAATAAATAAGATTCAGTCATAAATGAACATACCATTGAGTTTATTATGGTTAATTACTTAAATAATGTGTACTTAACCGTATCTTACAACCAAGATGTCTTAGTAAAGTCTGACATTCTCACAATTGTACATTTAGTTCTACTCATACTTTACATTACATTGTTTCTGCTCAATACTTAAAATAATACAATATACAATTTTATATGAAGGGTAACGTGCCATAAAACAACCACAGTGAACACAGGGAAAATTTATTTCAAAGGTTTGAAGTCATCATCACATTTTATAATTAAAAATTCACGACATAGCTTAGTTCATAACTCTTGGTTTCAGAATACACAAGTGACAACCTCCTTTTGAGGTATCCTTTGCTTGTTTCTTTTGAGTGGTATTTCATGAAATTTACTGTTTTCCACATTCCACATTTTTTTCCTGGGCAATAAACACACACATTTTGAACCAGACTCTCAGCTCAGTGAAGTTGGTGTTGCTCAGCTGAATTTACTTGGGCTACACCAATTTATACCTGCTGAGGATTGGGTCCTACATTATTAAATGTCAACACAAATCAAACTTTTACTTCAGCAAAATACTCATAAATGTTACCCTCAGGAAAATGGCAGAATTTGCCTCCCAAAGCAAGAAGAAAACCCAGTGATTTAAAAATAGGTTGCCTTGGTACAGCAATGGTGGCTGTTGCATGAAGCAGGCATTATATTGGAGCAAAGAGCCAGAATACAGCAGGATCTGGGAGTGGGGGATCCCCCAAGGTAGACATATCTTACTATATATTTTAGAAATGTCTGTGAGTCCATTTGTTCAAGAACTCCTCCTGAATGGTAAGAGCTAGGTCCACCATATTTGGTATGCAGCTTCCTCTTATCATAACTTAAAGGAAGATCAGGGTTTGATTGTGCCAGAATAATGGGACGTGCCTGGAATTCGACTGTTTCTCATAACAGTGGAAAGGAAAGGGTCTGGTAGGAGTTTTGTTAGAAAGCAAATATAGGGAAAATGCATCTGTACCAGGCAGTTTCACATTATTTTTTAATGAGGAGAATGATCTTTTCTTATGGGTTAGCACGTGCCCCCTAGAAAGGTATGTGCCTGTAACCCACAGGTACCAGACATGTTGTAAGGAGAAACAGTTTTGCTGAAACTGCATTTGTTTCACTACCAATCAGCATATACAGTTGGATAAGATGGACAATGTCCATGTACAAATGACTTCTCTTCCTGCTCCCGTAACTTGAGTATCAAAACGTATTTAATTTTTAGGATCTCATGGCTCCTAGTAAGACCCATATTAAGGCCTCTTTCCATGGCCTGAAGAGGCCCTAGTGTGAGAATTAAGCCTTTCCCTTTCCACTAATGCTCTGTAACTAACCCTGCCTCACTGCAGTTACATGTGCCTGTCATAGAGATGCATGTTTATCCAGGTTTAAGCATTGTGGGCTCCTGCTATTTTGGGTCTTTGAAGGTGGCAGCTTCACTGCTAGATAGAGAAGTAGCTGCATTTGGCATCACTCAAGCACTTTCAACCTTTCAGTGTTGTCCCGTGAAAGCGCTCCTAGAGGCTGCATGCTGTGGCTGCTCTTGCCCACCCCAGGAGCAGACAGGAGGCACACCCATGCCAGGTGGGGTCCAGTGCAGAGGGAGAGGTTTGGCACATAAGGAGCAACAATTGGGATGAGGTAGAAGAGAAACAATGGGGACTCAAGACATTTCCTATGGCATCTCGTCTGCAGTACATAGTCAAACCTTCACTGTCTCGAAGGAAAGTGAGTAACAGCTGCACTTGCCTTTGGTTCCAACATGTTAGGCATAGACACTCCTCTGTCCATTCTCATTCCAGGGACATGACCATCCGGGAGGGACTGCATCGGATACAGGTATACGTCAGACACACAGGTTACACATACACACACAGGGGTAAAGGTACTCATGTAACAGTGAAAACAGAGGTGAATTTATGCTCAAACTTTCCTCAGCACTTAACAATTACTCTTATCATACGGAACCCTCTCACCACTACTGCTTATGAGATCCGGAGCCCATCTCCAATTTTCCTCCCCTCAAAGGCTCTGATATGCTTTCTGCTCAGTAGGCCTGGAAATGGCTCATTGTGGAACCCACACGCAGTCAATGTGGGGGTTACTGGAGAATGGTCATACCTTTCCCGCCCCTGTGGCTGAACATGTTTCCTCTGTGGGTTTGTAGCTTGGAACCTGAACTCAGACCCCACATGACGACATGCCATGGTACTAGTCAACCACTAGTTAGGGTTAGCCTGCTCCTTGCAATTGTCATAGCCATTTCCTTCAGTGGATTACATTTCAAGCTCTATTTCACCCTCTTACAAGTTGGAAATGAAGAGTCTTCCCTGGGGAGTATTTTTACTTGTGAAGAAGTTATTATTCAGTAGCAAAATGCCAATTATATCAATTGCTTCGATACAGTTAAGAGTGTGGCTTTACTCTGAAAAAGTGACTGCAAAAAGGGCACCATGAAATTCCCATAACAAATGCCACTCAGATATATCCAAGATGCTCACTTTACAAGTAAACTTTTTCCAACTGCAAACTCTACCTGTATGTAACAGTCCATCTGTTTTTTCCCCCCCATTTCACACATCAGCTGTAATAAAGGCTTTGCAGGTCCCCTTACAAAAGATTCCATTTAACCTGGGCTGCCTACTTTTCCATTTTATCCTCATTGGTACCCACGGAAATCTAATGCCTTTTGTGGATTTGCAAAGGAACAACTGACTGAAACTTAGGGCAACTTCCACTGAGATCAACAAAAAGATTCTTTTACCTTGGTGGGAGTCATATCGGGCATCTAGTGAACAATTCTGCTGAACATGTATCAGCATGAATGATCTCCAGCTTACAACCTGCTCGGTATATTGGCTCTACAGTGATACCATCTTATTTTTGTCACACAGGAAGCAGCTCTTGGTTAGGAAGGTACCATTTCTACATAGTTATTGTTCACAGCAGAACCACACTTTAAGCATAGTATGTGGCACAACATAAATATCTCATGCAATCTGTTATCCTCTCACCTGAGATCAGTTTTTGATATGGTACATAATCAATTTGCCCAAGGATTTAAATTATCATCAATATGTAGCATTTATATTGCAATAGCACCTACAGACCAATTATGTTGGGCCTTCAGATGTACAAATACATATTGTGAACATTCATTTGGATATGCATTGGCAACAAGTTATTAGGATCTGGAAAGGAGGGCCTTGGCACTTGCAAAAGCATCTACTGCTGGAAGACCTATGATGACCTCATCATAGGAGACCACTAGCCAGCCTTCTCAGTTGGAGGGTGAATTCCTTGTTCACAGCTATGGGAGAGTTTGGGGCTCACAGTACGGAAAACAGGGGCTCCCAGAATGAAGAACAATGTGTCTAGACCACCCTTTGGTTGGAAGAAGACAAAGGGGAGAGAGAAACCATGGTCAGATATCAAGAAGCAGGAACCACTAAAGATAACTTTCATTTCAACATCAGTTAGCTTTGCAAAGCAGATCACAAAACTGGCGTGCGGGCCTCCTCACCCATACAGTTCTGGGGCTGTAACAGGAAGTATCTTAGCTGTGCCTGTCCCTTGTCGATAAAAGTCTACATAGTTGATTATGCTTAAACATGCAAGATAACCCGAAACAAATGTCTTAAAAAACCCTTCCCTGAAGCAGTCATTCAGACTTGAATAACAGAATGGATGTTTTTATCTCTGGTGTTAGTTGATGGATGAAAACCCGTACTCTACCTGGAAATCTGAAAAGCAAAGGAAAATCCTGTCAGCATTAGAATGCAGAACATGGATTGGTCACAAACATCAAACAGAATATTTTAATTGTTGAGCGAAAGCAGAATTTTGTAGCCTCCAGCAAACATCAGCTCGCTGTTCACCACTTTGATACTATTGATGCTTCTTAGAGATATAGGAAGATAGTTATTATCAATTAAAAAAAGTGTACCCTGTATTAGCTTCAGTAACTCATCTCAGCTTATTTTATAATTAAGCATGAAAAAGAAAATGGTCTCTCTGTCACAGTCAATCTACAGCACTGTAACTTGATGCACTGATGTTGTTTGGGATACGTCAGATATTTTGGTTGACTTGAATGCAAAGGCCCGATCCAGTTTCTGCTGAAGCCAAAGGAAAGATTTAAGGCAGAAGGGAATTAGAATCTAAAGCCTTATCCCAATGAGAAAATGGTACCAAATTTAATGGAATTGGTTTGGAAATTGACTTAATTAAATCAGTGCAACATTCTATACATTTGTTAAATCAGTACACTCTTCCTGTGTAAGTACTAAGTCATTAAGCTAAAGAACATGAGCAGTAGGGTACAGCTAGAAGAAAGATATTTATTGTGGGTCAAGTCAAGTAATGTTCATAAGTGCGGAAATGCAAATTAGTTAAAGTAAATAATCTCCATCAAAATATTATTTTCTGCAGGTACGTCTACACTGCGGGCTAAAGTCGAGTTAAGATATGCAACTTCAGCTATGCTAATTGCTTTTGGTGCTGTCTACACAGCAGGAAGTCGAAGGAAGAAGAACACTGTTCCTTCGACTTCCCTTACTCCTTGTAAAATGAAGGTTACAGAAGTCAGAGTAAGAAGCCCGTTATTTCAAAATTATTTTGAAATAACGGGCTTGCAGTGTAGATGCGCACTCTGTTATTTCAAAATAAGCGTGCAGTGTAGACATAGCCTATGAGCACACTGAACTCCGACCACATCAGCAAACATGGCACTCCTACTGGCACAGCAGTACTGCTGTGCCTCACAGAACAAAAGGTAGGGACTTGTTTGTGTCTCATGGGATTTTCTAACTCTCCCGGAGCCATGAAGATTTACTGTAGATGGGCCTGGGGAAAACTTTCTGCTGAGTCAAAAATTTCAAAGGTCCAAATGATGCAAACATTTTTTGTGGAAATTTTCAGACTGTTTGAAAAAGTATTTTAAAAATGACCTGACAAATTATTTTATCCAGGTCTATGGATTGCATAGTTCAGACAGAATCTAAGGGTGAGATTATCAAAAAGAGGGCCACTGGAACTCCTACTGAAAGGCCAAAGCTGCACAAGATGACGGTACAGCCGGAAACAGAACCCAGAAATCTGAATTAACCTGATCCAGAGGCCCACTCCCTAAAATGAGATATACAGAAACTAAGTACATATTCTCTGTGTATGGGATACGAAATATACAAGGAGCTACTCTGCTGCACGCTATTATGCTGGGCATTGGTCAGCATCTCTTTACTTGAAGAGGAAAGCTGAATATACAACATAAGCCACATTCTTGGAGCAGTGGAGAAAATGTCACAGGAAAGGTTTCAACAAACTCAGATATACCAGATCATTTGTCATCCCCGGCTAGATCCATCTGGAGAAAGAATCATGTCTGGAGCAGCACCTGCCTATTGATGCATACAATGTACATCTGAACAAACCCTAATGCCTTTAGCACATGCAGAATTTGCCATTTGACTTTTTAGTACTAAAGAGGATTGTCCGTCTCTATATTCAGTACAATGGCAGATATCAAAAAATACCAGTTGTCCCTGTTCTGATATGTAAAGTAAGTTCCAAGTAAATCCTAGAGAAGACAACAAGTGTAGGCTCTGCACTGTTTAATACAGATGAAACTCAGAGAAGTTGGCTTGATTTTATCCTGTAGGTTTCTCCATCAACTGATTCATCCAGCACCCTGACGTTTTACATGGCAATGAAGTGCTGTGAAATACTGGACATGCTTTGGAAGTCTAGGATAGCTCACTGGGGACTCCTAAATGCTACATTTGTGCATGCAAATGGTTGGGATCCTGCCCTTTAGAACCTCTCCAGTCCTGGTCCACACGCATGGGGCCATCTGTTCTGCTTGAATGCCCTGAAGGTTATCCCAAGAGGTTCCTCACTTGTCTGATAAGCAGTTAACCTCACTTTTGGAAAACAAACAAAAAAAAAAAAAAAAGATGATACTAAATAGCAGATGGCAGCTTGGCAAACCCAGCTGCCTCACATAATGAGGCCTGAGTTCACAGTCCCGTCCATTTTCGAAGCCTAAAATTACGTCATAATTTCAGCCGTGTGTTTGTAGCCAGGTTATGACACTCACATCTGACCTGTTACGACAAACAGGTTGAGCCGTGTGCACTCCTGAGCATTTTGCCCAGCAAACCTTGTGTCAACCTAGACTGAGCATCCACAATATCTAACTGATTGCACTGTGGGAAAACCATAGCACCTCTGAGTTCTGGGTGGGGAGGTACACAAGGAGGTATAAGCAGCACGTGGGACAGAGCACTCTGGGGGCTCTACCACAGAGTAGGGAGGAAGAAAGTCTGGCCAGTCCAGTTACATGAGCATGATTATGGGTCCTGTATGAAAAGAAAATTATATTGTTACCTCCTGAGTCAGCAGAGCTCACTGTCTGAGGTGACACATGGCTAGCTGTCACCATTGCTAACCGTGTAGGAAACATGATTCATGGGAACGCAAACCTTGTTTTAAAGCGAACCCTTTTTTTTTTTACATGCTCATTTACAAATAATCGTGCAAACAGGGCCTGATTCGTAGGCGAAAAGCTGAACGAAGGGCACCTTCTCTTCTCCATACGATAGCGACGTTCCCTGGCTGGGAAGACCTGCATGAGACTCTCTTCATGGCCCCACAAGACTACTCCAACAAGAGGCATGTCATGGTGCCACTGCCATGGTGGTTCTCCTGGAAGCTGTCAGTTTGCAGAGCAAGGGACTCTCACCGGCAGCACTAGCTCCAAAGCAACTAGGCTGGCCCTCAAAAGGTAAAGCTAAAGAAAGTTTTAAAAGGACAAAGCATTTCTCCCGCTTTGGAGATGATTGAGTCCCCCGTGATGTCTCGTGTCACTTCATACTTTGGCACCCATGTGCCATCATCAGTGCAACTTGCGACAAACTGCAGCAGTAGCAAGTGATACATGCAAAGGGTCCAATTCCAGTTTCACTCTCAGCATTTGTACACAACGTAAGCCAGTGGGACTGTGCAGGGAGTTACTTCTGATTTACACCAGCATAGCAGATATGGGAACTAGAACCTGAAGTGCCTGAGCTTTCAGAATGAACGTGAGACATGGACATGTTGACCACTGTGGTCCCAGACTCATCTGTAAATTAGGAAACAGAACCTACATCTCTGAGCAGCCTCCGAGTGCTTTGTAACAGCACCTTGCCATTATTATCTGGTGCATTCTCACAACAGAAATGGCATGTTTGGCCTAAAAGTCCAAGGCAGTGGGGGCAAGAGCTGGGATTAGAATTTAGCACTCCTCGTCTCCTAACCTGGAGGCTCATGGTTCCAGACTTTGCTGCCCATGGTTTAAAGTTTGCAGGTCTCTAAAACAGCAAAGCAGAACTCAGTGCGTATGCCTGAATTAATACATAAGGTTTGATTCTCATTTACACTAAAACTCCTTTACAATGTCAGAGCAAAACCCTGCTATAAATGAGAATCTAACTCATAAAGAGTTTGGAAAAATAAAGCTGACAAATGTCTGCTACATGACAGCTTTTTTGTTTTACCAAGATCAGACTAATACGGCTACCTCTCTGTACATATTTTAATTTAACTATGGAGTTTACCGGACAGGGTAAAAATGGAAACACAGACAGGAACCCAACCACATTTACTGCCTTAAAAAGGAACTGCAGAAACCAAAGCGAGTGTCACAGTTCACCCTGGGAACAAAGCAAAACAAGAAAAAAAAAAAAACCCCAACTCAACCTTACCTCGAACACCACTGCTCACATCCCCATAACTATTGTACTGACCAAAGTCTGTAGACACAGGCTGTAACAGGAAGGAAAAGACAAGACACATGAAGACATAGTTCACATCTGCATGAAAGTGTAGGTATTTCTCATAGGAAGGGCTTCAGGACTTGCCACATGGTACACATTTTTAGTAAAATTTTGTCAATGGGGAGGGGCAAAGCTGTAGCAGGTGAATTTTGTTTTACTGATCTTCATTTTTAAAGCCAGATCCATCCAATTCAGAAGCCTGATGGGATCACCAGGGAAATCAATACCATAGACTCTGCCTTAACTCCACCTTCTGCTTCTCCACACTGCTGCCATCTTACCCTATGTAGTCCATTTCTTCCGTAGCCAGGGAGAGAGGAGGTTTTGGAGGCCGAGGCTAAATGGGGAGGAGAGAAAAGGTTTTTTTTTTTTAATAAAACACCAAAAATCCACTGGAAAGTCCCAGTCAGAACATTTGGGGAAGCAGATCTTAAACTGTGGACTAAGGCCCCAGAATAGGCCCTGCTCCCAGAGTGGCAGTGCTCCGGCTTCGGCCCACTCAGGCAGCCTTCAGTCCCCCTTCCAGGGGCTGTGTGGTAATTTTGGTTGTCAGAAAAGGGCATAGTGCAATGAAGCATGAGAAACAGGACTAACAAATATTAAAAACCTGGCTAAGAGAGCCAAATATGTACACAACACCATGACTTCACTGGGAGCAAGGTTAGAGAGAGTAGTAGCGGCTGAACCACAACCATTCTGGGGCTTTGGCTTGGTTAAGCATCTAGCTTCCAAAGCTTATCCCAGCTGCGTTAAGGAAACTTGCCTGACCAGGATGCAGGCTCCAGCCCTTCTGGTTTCATCTAAAATAGCAAGGAAACAGGCCCTCCTGTGGTATCATAATGCTTCTGCTTAACGTCTCAGTGGATGCCAGAAAGCGCAGCAGCATTTTGGCATTTCTTTGGCTTTCAATGTTAAACATGTGATCAAATGTGTGGTCCTACAGTAGCATCTCCGAAGTTAAAACATGTAATTCATTTTCCATTACAGGGACTTTCTTCTCTCTGCTCCGCAATTAGCATCCCTCCGCCTCCTCAGACAAGCTGCTTCAGTCAAAAATGTAAGGTCTGTGGTCTCTGGTTCAAGGAGACATTAAAAAATAGGAGGTGCAAAGGACCCAATGTTCTGGAGATGAGAGATATCAATAAAGGCACCAGTTTGTCTGACCAGCAGTCCACAGATCTCACAAACGGCAGAGGCGCTGCCAATTAGCAATGATCATGGAACAGTGCAAAAGGGCATGGAAAAACTTCCATTAAAGGTGACACTAGCCAGTGCATTTACTTATTTTGTGAGTTCTGATGGCATTAGAAAGCCCCCAAGCCCTGTGACCATGAAAGGTCACAAGAGAGATCTAAGCCTTAGCCTGATCCTTCTCTCCCTGGCCAAGGGGGCTGGCATTGCTGTAGACACCGCCTATTAATATAACAGGGAAGAATGAAGACTCTTATTTTGCTGTGCAGCCATTGCCTAGGATGCTGGAGTAATGGCAATAGTTGGTTCCTCAGGGAGCTGCTCTTGACCTTTGTTGGCTTGGAGCAGACTTATAATGCAGGGCCTCGAGGGCAAGGAAAATGAAGTAAAACACGTGAGAAATAATCCTTGGCACTCTGGGAAGGGCATAAAGGTGCACCGGGGGGGGAAAAAAAAAGGTTAAAAATATATATACACAAAAGGCCAAACTCTTGGCGGCATCGCTGGCTCCCTACAAGCAAAGAGTTGAGCACAGCTGATATGTTTGCCGTTTCTCTGGAATGCAATGCATCCAACTGAAATGCGAGCTTCCACAGGCAGACAGTGACTCACTAAGATCCAGCGCTTTGGAATGTGTTGCCCTGCTCTCTACGGCATTGCTGATTTCCTCTTCCCCTGTGGGAAAGGTTAAGAGGCTATGTGAAGCTCAAGTGCAGGCAAGGTGTGTTTAGTTTGTTGTAATTTAATTAGCTAGCTGACTAGTTTGTGATAAGTGTCCACTGTGCCCCGTTACCAGGACCAAACTTTACATCACACATTCTGTCGAGAGGGCGTTATCCCTCCAAGAAGTTCCTTCTAAAATCCTCAATTCAGTATTATTTCTAGATTAAACAAGTGTAGACCAAGACATTCAGGAGTGAACGCCCAGTGTCCAAGCACACACCCCACGTGGGCTTCCATGGACCACTTAAGAGACAGTTTTCACCTCTTCTGCTTACATGAATTACCTGGAGAATCGTAACGGCTGGCTGGGAGAGGTGGCCTATCGCGAGTCTCCTTTTCCATTTCTTCTTTTAATATCAATTGCCCCAGACCTGAGTTAAGCTATAAAAGGGAAGAGAAAATATACATGTATATACAGGTTGAACCTCCCTGGTCCAGCACCCTTGGGACCTGAGCTGTCCCAGACCAGGGAGTTTGCCAGACCAGGGGAGCTCAGCTGTTAGCTGCCCCGCTCCTGGGCTCTTCTCCCTGGGCATCTGTGCCCTGCTGCTCGTCCCATTAAAGCTGGCCCACCACAGCTCCCTACCTTGTTTCCCACCACTGCCTCAAGGTCCCCAGCGGGGACCACTTGGCTGCTGCTGGTCCCGCTGCCACAGGGTGTTCCCTGAGGTTCCTGGCTGGGGCCACATGGACACTGGCCATGCTGCTGCCGGGGGTTCCCCAGCTACGGCTGTCTAGCCACCCTGCCCCAATGCTAGGGCTGCCCTGCTGCTGCTGGGGAATCCAGCCACCTGCCCCACTCAGCTGGGGGTTCCATGGCGCAGCCTCCTTGGTCATCCCAGCCCCACTGCCACTGGCAGTTTCTTGGGGTTCCTGGCTGGGGCCACCCAACTGCAGGCAGCCCAGCTGCAGCCGGGGTTTCCCCAGCTGGGGATGGGACTTCTCAGCCACGTGGCCCTGCTAACACCAGGGGTTCCCTGGCCCAGGCGGGAGCTCTCAGGCCGTTGGCTGGCCCCACTGACACCGGGGGTTCCCTGGCTGGGGCTCTCTGGCTGCCACCTGGCCCTGTTGATGCTGGGGGTTCTGGGCCAGGGTAGGGGTTTCCCAGATGCCGTCTGGCCCAGCTCCGTGGTTCTTTAGTCCAGCAACATCCCTGGCCCTGCTGGACCACAGATGTTGCCAGACCAGAGCGTTCCGGATTTGGGAGGTTCAACCTGTGTAGACAAAGCACACTTGGTGGATCGGTTTATTAAAACAGTCGAAATTGCTCATGAAAAGTCCATCCATGGTGCATAGTGGAGGATTTTGAATAGGGGTCTCAAACTGGCTGCAGCCATTGCGCAAGCTGGCATGGAAGTTCTGGTGGGCTGGGGGGCTATCCGTTACCATTGCCCAAATTTGCCTTTTCCCGCTATTGCCCCGGCCTCTCCAACCCATGGAACCCCATTCCCTGAGAGAGTGGCTTCAGGGATTACTGGGAGCCTGACATGGGAAAGTAGCAGCAGCCAGACCCCTGTACTCCGCGCAGTGGCAGAAGCCGTGGGGCACACTCAGCAAGTGCACTCACTCCGCTCCACTTCCCTGCAGCTCCTGATGCTTTGGGGAGCACTGGGGGGGCCCGAGCGCTGCTGCTGCGCAGTGCCAGGCCTCCTCTAGTAATCCCCAAGGCCACGTCCAGGTGCCATGGGGGGGCAGAGGGCGGAGTGGTGGCAGGAAGGGGGCAGGACTTGGAGAACGGTAACAGAGAGCTCCCTTCTGGCCTGCTGGGACTCCTGGGCCAGACTGTGCCCAGGGGCTGGGAGTTTGAGACCCTTGATTGTGAAGATTCAGAAACAGCATTAAGAGAAGGCTATAACAACCTTCATGAGCTGCTCCTCCTGTAGCTGCCGACGTCTCTGTAGCTCTTCATCTTCTTCCTCTCTGCCGCTTGATCTGCGTCTCATGTCAGCTCCTGCTTCCATAAAACCATGGTACAAAGAGAACTTTCTTATACCAGTCCCACCATATAAGGACTACTACACAGTATGACCTAACCTGGTTTGCTGAAGCAAACACTGAGCCAGACAACCCACTGCCAATACCCTTCTGGTCTCTCACTTATCCGCAGCGAGGAATGACACTGAGCTGAACATTGGCTCCCAAAGTGTTTAGACTTCCTTATCAAGCTAGACGTCACACCCTTTGGTTGCACTAGGTAGTGGAGATACGCACTTGCTCTAACTGAAAGTGGAGTTGGGCTATTCCAAAACCCACTCCACGTACATAGCAATGAGACTGGAGCTGTTTGAAGTCCCAGTTTCACCACAGCAAGACTGGGGTTTGGACTAGCCAAAGCTTCACATGTGGTTAGAACATGCACAAGGAATTAAAGGGGAGCAGCAATAGTGTAGCTGGACCTAACATAGGGGTTTGCTATCAGTTTAACAGAGAGGGGGGAGCCTAAATCACCTGTCAACAGAGAGTTGGCATTAAAAGTTCTTTTCCATGCACCAATAGCTAAGAAAAATGGCCTGATTCTCATTTGCACTAAACCACTTTACACCACTTTGACAGAATGGAGGTATCTGAAAGTGGATAGAAACTATATTAAACCCACTTTGTGGCCGATTCAGACTGTCAAAGTAAAGCAGCCGTAGCATACATAAGAAGCCGGTTTAATGATTTTTAAAGCATAGTAATGAACAGGCTGGATAACATAGCTACAGGCAGTTTTGCTAACAGCAGTATTCTCCCTGTGGGACAAATCCTGAATTCCTGACTCATTTTGCAATCAGTCCTAGTTCAGTCAAAGCTCTCATTATAACCAAATGGGAGTTTTTGAGTAAAAGCCAAACCTTGCAGTTGAACCATTAGGATGTGTATATTCAACACAATACTATCCAGGGAATGTCAAAATGGTACTAGCGTGGAGGAAGTTAAAAGGTGACAGAGGTTAAGATATGTTTGCCAGACAAGCCATTTTGCTCAGTCTGTCTGTAGCGCTCTCTGCAGAATGGTAGAAATACCCATTTTTATTTTTTAATTGGTGGGGTCCAGTTTAGCTCTGTATGGATGACATCGGACTCAGTACGTAAGAACATAAGAACGATCCTGGGTCAGACTAAAGGTCCATCTAGCCCAGCGTCCTGTCTGCCAACAGTGGACAATGCCAGGTGCCCCCGAGGGAATGAAGAGAACACTCCACTTATCTAATGATCCTTCCCCTATCATCCATTCCCACCTTTTGACAAACAGAGGCTTGGGCCACTGTTCTTGCCTGCATTTATCAACACTGAAATTCAACTGCCATTTTGTTGCCCAGCCACCTAGTTTTGAGAGTTCCCTTTGAAGCGCTTCCCAGTTTACTTTGGACTTAACTATCTTGAGCAGTTTTGTATCATCTGCAAATTTTGCCACCTCACTATTTACCCCTTTCTCCAGATCACTTATGAATATGTTGACTAGCATTGGTTCTAGGATGGACGCCTGGAGAACACCATTCGTTACCCCTCTCCATTCAAGCAAATCAGGCAACGAAACTGAACACAGACTCAATACTTCGTTTCTGTTGTAAATACAATTACTTCATACTTTAGCTCTCAGGTTGCTTTTTTTTCCCCTGAGAAACTAAACATGACTGTGCAGAAACTATACTGGCCCGAATGCACTTAGGAATGTTCTGTGTTCAGCCGTAAGTGGAGCATTTTACATATTAATTGGCATGATTAAAAACACTCAAAGTGCAGTCCATTAGCTGGTGGGTAATGACTAAGAGGAGGTGATGGCCAAATAGCCAGCAAGGAACCCACCACAGACAGATAACGCATAGTGTTGTAGTTGTCATTGGTGTTTTTAATTATGAGTTATCTATTTGACATTACAGGTTGTGAAGTTTCAGTTGGCGTGTATAACGTATTTCTAAGTGAACTGATTCCCTTTAAATAAGTCATTTATATTATTTGCCTCATCTCACTGAATTCCTAACCCTTGTTACAGTTTTATGAAGAGTTACACAGAATGTGCTGTTAAGTGTCAAACTCGTCACCCAATTCTGAAATAACCAACCTAAAGAGTCTGCTTTGTGCATCTCTGAAGAAGTAATACATAAGTTAGCTGTCTAGTGTCCCTCCTGGTTGGGAATCACAAGTGCAAAGGAGAAGACAAATGAAAAAAAAATGATTGTGTATGAGGTTTAAAGAAAACATAATGAATGAGACATCTCCAGTGCAACAACATGGAAAAGAAAGGTATACTTTCTGTGGAAATGGTATAGATGAGAAACACCTTCCAAATGAGACCACGCTAAAAGTTGTATCTATGCAATGACTGTTTGGTCACATTGCTTTCATCATTGTCACAGAAAAAGCTACGTGGCCAGAGAAATGACATTTTTCACAATATATTTACTTTTAACATAGGCCTAGCAGGAGAAATGAACGATAACTGAAAGAAGTCAGGCTTCTATGATGCAGTCAAGACATTGCACCATCCATAATCAATTGCACAGAACTTATCTCCTCTACGAGTTAACATCCGCACTAACAGTCCCAAAGTTCTTTTATGAGACCTGTTTTCTTTGCTATTATTATTCCTAGCACACGACTGCCCGGAGGCCCTCATCAGATTCAAGGCCTCACTGTGTGATGTGGTGAGCAAATAGCAGCAGACACAGTTCCTGCCCCTGAGAGCTTACAGTTTCACTATTAGTTTAATGTATTTATATGTACCTTGTAATCCACGTCACTTAGTTCATTGTTTTTGCATACCTACAGCCGCAAGTGAGGGAGGACCTGGCCAGTGGTCCGTCTCAATCTTTGGTATCTCGTTGGGTGCTGGAGCATGGGCTGCTGGGAACTTGGAGGACTTGATGATATCCTCGGAGGACTTGCTCTGTGCTGCCAAAGCAGCTGCATCTAGATGGTAATCAGGGGAACTTAGCTATGTTATAGCCTACATCGGTGTCATGGTTTTCCCTACTTTGTTAATATTTTATACTCTACAGCAGTTCAATTATTAAAAAGTGTATGCAGTGATCCTTTGGCTGACTACTCCTGCTTGCAGTAAATTAAATTCTTCCTTTCATCTATGTCTTTGACTCAAATCTATGCTCTCCCTACAGTACAAAATTCAGCATTTCACTGGAGTAGCACACTGTTACAATGATCAGACAGATAGAGAGAACTCAGGCAAATACACCAAGCAGTATTTTGCTTAATCTCCTGATGTTTGCTGATCATTAATGAAAACTTCAGTGTGCTGGCTTGTCTTCCCTTTAGGGTAAGAAAGCAGAAATAGTTCAGTGGAGTTGCACTAAGTTTAATTCCACCACATTTAAAAACATTTCCTATGCCTTTGGGAAAAACTGCAGCAGCAAAAGGGTCTGCAGCAAGCAGAGAAAGGTGTTAATCCTTTGAACAGCTCTGTCTCTAATAACTCATTCATGTTCAGTATCAAAAGCAAGCTCGAGTTTAGTAATAAATGTTAAATTCTGTTTAGATCAACTGAGCAGGAGAGATACAGTTATCAGACATAAAATGCACCATTGTGCTACATTTAAAAATACTCATCAGGAATTCCAGAGTATTATCTCAATAGTGTGGCACTAATCTAAAATTCAAATCTGGACCAAATGCTCATATAATGCAGGAATGTTCAATGTGGTTTTTGTCTGTTGACAGACGAAAAAAAATCAAATGTTTTACTTTGTATTAAAAACACCCTTGTTACTTCTTAAAATACAAAATATCCGCCTCAGTCAAGTTGTTTTATTTTTGACCATCAAACTAGAGATGAATTCCTAGAATTATTTTTATTGAAAGACGTCTTCTAAAACAAGCAACTAGGAGGCTGAAGCAGATGTTTTTTAAAATAACAGATTCATTACATTTTAATGTTTATGGATTTAATTTGAGAGTGTCAAAGCAACCTAAGGAACTGGGATGCCCTTATTCCCATTAAAATTAATGGGAAATGCACATCCAAATCTTTTAGGCCACTATGGGTACGTCTGCACAGCACAGTTATTTCGGAATGACGTTTGTTCTTCCAAAATAATGTTATGCGCTGTCTACACAAGAAGCCTGTTATTTCTAAATAAATTCAAAACAACAGGCTTCTTACTCCAGTTTCCTGTAAACCTCATTTTATGAGGATTAAGGAAGTCAGCGGAATAGTGATTTATTTTGAAATAAGTGCTGTGTAGACAGCACCAAATTTCCAAATAAGCTATTTCAAAATAAGGTATATGCTACTGTGTAGACGTACCCTTTGAAAATATCTGCCTTAATGTGTATTGGGAATAGAAGCAATTTTAAGACGGGGAGGCACTTCTGCATAAACATGCAGAAATCTGGGGAAGCTGGTTACGGGATAACAAAAGCATGACTTCAAACAGTACTTACGTATTAGAATTGGTGAGGTCAGTGGTTAAACATTCACATGTTAATGGGAGGGTGAGAAGACACATTAAAACCATAAAAAAAACAAAAAAAAATATTAAAAAATGTAAATGAGAATATGGTTTAAAATACTTTTTTTTTAAAAAGAAGAAACTCTAAAACTGAAGTAATGTCTTTTTCTGGGACTCTGGTTCTAATCTAGATCTCCAAATTTTTTCTTTCTTGTAAGATCAGCTGCTCTCTATTATCTGCTCATCTTAAACTTCTGTCCATCTGTTACCTAATCTTACAAAGAAACTATACTGGTTGGCATAGAGTCTGTAAAGGCAAATGCAATTTCCTCAGGAAGTATAGTCACATGTGCTCCCACCAATATAAATATAGCCTTTTCCTATTAAACACTCAATATTCCTAGCAAAAGGCAATAGTGAATGAATTCAGCAGTAACAGAGACCATGTTCCATAGCATCAGGCAGTAGCAAATCTGTTGGCTGCTCCCATTATTATTATTATTATTATGGGAAAATGTTAAACTATACACAGCTTGGAAAGAGGTTTAGAGTAGGAATGAAACTAAATATTGGAAAAACAAATAGACTTTCCTATCCAAGCTCCTCCACTGGCTTTGACAGTCAAATCAACGTCCCCAGCGATACACTGCACACAAGACCTTCAACAACTCTACTTGTTCTTAGTACTTTAAGCAAATTTGCATTTGGAATACTGGTCAGCAAATAAAAATCTCCATCTTCATGGCAGAAGCAAAGAGTTATACAGGTTGAACCTCTCTAGTCCGGCATTCTCAGGACCTGACCGATGCTAAACCAGAGAATTTGCTGAACCACAGGAGGTCATAGAATCAAAGAATCATAGAACCATAGAGCTGGAAGAGACCTCAGAAGGTCATCAAGTCCAGCCCCCTGCTCTAGGCAGGACCAATCCCAACTAAATCAACCCAGACCAAGACTTAAACACCTCTAGGGATGGAGACTCCTGCTTCCCTAGGTAACCCATTCCAGTACTTCACTACCCTCCTAGTGATATAGTTTTTCCTAATATCCAACCTGGAACTCTCCCACCACAACTTGAGACCATTGCTCCTTGTTCTGCCATCTGTCACTACTGAGAACAGCCTCTCTCCATCCTCTTTGGAACCTCCCTTCAGGAAGTTGAAGGCTGCTATCAAATCCCCCCTCACTCTTCGCTTCTGCAGACTAAACAGACCCAACTCCCTCAGCCTCTCCTCATAAGTCATATGCTCCAGCCCAATCATTTTGGTTGCCCTCCGCTGGACCCTCTTCAATGCATCCACATCCTTTTTGTAGTGGGGGGCCCAGAACCGGACACAATACTCCAGATGTGGCCTCACCAGAGCCGAATAAAGGGGAATAATGACATCTCTGGATCTGCTGGCAATGCTCCTCTTAATGCAACCTAATATGCCATTAGCCTTCTTGGCTACAAGGGCACACTGTTGACTCATATCCAGCTTCTCATCTACTGTAACCCCCAGGTCCTTTTCTGCAGAACTACTACTTAACTGGTTGGTCCCCAGCTTGTAACAATGCTTGGGATTCTTCCGTCCCAAGTGCAGGACTCTGCACTTGTCCTTGTTGAACTTCATCAGATTTCTTGTGGCCCAATCCTCCAATTTGTCTAAGTCACTCTGGACCCTATCTCTGCCCTCAAGCGTATCTACCTCTCCCCCTAGCTTAGTGTCATCCGCAAACTTGCTGAGGGTGCAATCCATCCCCTCATCCAGGTCATTAATAAAGATATTGAACAAAACCGGTGCTATAACCGAACCTTGGGGCACTCCACTAGAAACCGACCGCCATCATGACATCGAGCCGTTGATCACTACCCGCTGGACCCGGCCTTCTAGCCATCTTTCTATCCATCTTACTGTCCATTTATCCAATCCACACTCCCTTAACTTGCTGGCAAGAATATTGTGGGAGACCGTATCAAAAGCCTTGCTAAAGTCAAGGTAGATCACATCCACTGACTTTCCCATGTCCACAGAGACAGTTACCTCATTGCCAGCAGCATTACCATCACTTCCACTGGTTATGGAGCTCTTAGAAGACATTTAGGGGTAAATTAGAGCGAAACAACAGCACAGAACACTGAGAGCCAGGACTGGAGTCTATAAACAAACTTTATGGAACCATGGGAAATTTGGCCACACTCATGATAAGTGGACATCCAGCTAACTAAAATCATGCCAGACCATGGATGTCGCTGGACCAGAGAGTGCCGGACTAGAGAGGTTCAACCTGTACTTTATTTGCCCGAACCAAAGGTTAATAAGACAAATGACGACACCCTCCTATTGAAAAAAACAGTCTTACCATGATGAATTCCTGTACTCAGGAAAAATAAACTCAAAACCAAGAGGGCTAGGTACGGAATCTAAATCACATCAAAGACATAAGATGAAATCCTAGTTCCATGTAAATCAACAGGAATTTGGTCATCAACTTCACCGGGGCCAAAATTCCACTCATTGTGTCCACTTGGCTATCAGCCCAATAATAGTTATTTTTAAACTAATATTTCCAATTTGCACTGTGTACATGAAACACTGGATGTTTTCTGCTATGTTGTATAAATGTTTAACTAAGTGGAATCTCATACTTAGAAAATACAGAGACGAAAGAGGGTTTTTACCATGTTGTTTGTAGATGGGTGGTTTCCTGTAAATGTTGATGCCTTGATCTGTGGAATTAAAAAGCAGAAATGAGTGAATATGGGGAAGACTTCAGCTACGAATTAAAAAGAAAAAACCCAACACCAAACCAACAGACACACTAACCCAAGGACTTAGCACAAGAAGAAGCAGCAGCCAGAAAGCTAACTGTAACACTACATAGAGCTGGATTACTCGAGAAATACTAGAACAGGTGAAAAGTCACGGACATGTGGTATGAAATCCTTTGGCATTTATTTTGCAACATGTTGATGCATCTAAGACATGAGCCATTCATTTTAAATACTTAGAAGTTTATTAATAGCATACAGGTTATAGAGGAAATGCAAACAAAGGAGATATTTTGACGGTGAATATGCAAGCAATTTGGGGACAGCAACCCCAAATGACTACTGTCTGGAAAACTGTGCTTCAGCAATAGCAGCTTAATTTCCCTTCCAACTGATGAGTTGGACTGCGGGTAAAGCAATGTAGTGAACCTACAATTCCCATTAAAACCCACTGACCATGCGTTCTAATCTGCCAGTTTGAAGAACGCAGCCAACTATTACATTGCACTGGGC
The DNA here is from genome assembly GCA_032595735.1 of Pelochelys cantorii. Lineage (NCBI taxonomy): Eukaryota > Metazoa > Chordata > Testudines > Trionychidae > Pelochelys > Pelochelys cantorii. The sequence goes on along the minus strand of CM064333.1, from coordinate 62,848,031 downwards.
CGGACAGATGCTCCATGCAATGTTAACTAGTGTTGTGCTAATACCAAACCACAATGTGGACCGATAAAAATCATTTCTATGCAACAAATATTGTACAGCACATTATCTTTATACATTAGATTTTAACTGCAACCCCTAGAACCCCTACATGTATTTCTACGACATCCTCTACAAGAACTGGGAATCTTTTTAAATAGATGCTGCTGATTTAGAAACAGGCAAATTTTAATTCTTTAAAAAAAACCCCCAAAACCTTACATGTTCTTCACAAAAGCAACAGGTAAGTTGATCCAAAATTAGTGCTACATTGCAAAACCAAGTATCAGAATCCCATTATGCATGAGTGCTATTAGGGACTGAAAATCTGTATTGCAAAATAACCATTCACTCTTCTATTATAATGTATTTTGGTTATACGAGCACAATCGTCACAGAAAATGCTGAGAAGTATACAACATCATAGGTCCAATGAGCTAAGAGAAACAACTTAACCTTTGGTATCAAGGAAAGTAACCTTAGAATTCTATGAAAATTAAGGTAAATCCTGCCTGACAGTGCCCTATTATCACTGATTAAACTAGGCAAATTCAGAACACAAAGACACAGTGGCTTTTTTTTGTTCCTGCTAGTGGACCACTGTCTCAACTTGAACAGCAAATTACTATAAATGCTGTGAGGGTATTTAAGTCATGTAATAGATTCCCTCCTGCCTACATTGGACATTCCCTCATTCTACCTAAATGCAGGAACAGGAAAGTCTTCCACAGTAGAAAAGTTGTAAATTTGACTTAAAACAGTCTGTCCCTTGTAAATAGGGCATGGTGACTTTACGTATCCTTGTATGGGAAGTGAAGTTAGTTAAGAAAAGACCTAACTTTGAATGGTCTTGCTCAAGAGCAAAGCAAGTCAGGAGTTGTCTTTATCACATTTAACTGCTCTTGCTGGAGAGCATCATGATTGCTCCAGGCCCTATTTCCCTCTCTCATACACTACTGTAAGGCAGGAGTAATTCTTCCAACGACATCTCAGAGAGCGAGCTGACATTCAGTGCCTGAGCCTTCTCTCACTTCCCCAAGCTCTATTAACTAATGCTGAGCCACAACCCATTCTAATGCTGAAACCGGCGACTGACAGGGCAAGATAAAGACACAATCCCTTCCTCCACATTTGCTAAACACTAGAGACACATGTGCACATACCAAATAAAACAGCATGAAATAATGGAGACAAGACAGAGGTGACAAAGGCTACATTCTACACTGTGACAGGACACCAAGACACACAGTGCCAGCTCCTACCTGGAACATGGAAATGTTTAGGGGCCTGAACGTAAGTTGGAGTTAGAGGGCGACTGTCTGGCCGATAAGGGACAGGGGAGTTCCGACCGCTGGACGGCTCATTGCCTCCAATGAGAAGAATGGAGAAAACAAAATGAGAGAAGGGAGAGCAAAAAAGAAGCAAGCATAATAATAAAAACCCAACCAAAAGACAGTTAACTCAAAACTCCAGGGAGGAAGAGAGGTTTAAAGCAAAAATAAAAACAAACAATATCCAACAGACTTGACTAGCATTGGATGACTTTGCTTTTCAATATTTCTTCAGAGACAGAGATTCACATTCAGACTGGAGTGGAGTTTTAAGCAGCTCGCATTCATGCTAACAGCATGCACGCAGGAACTGTGTGTTGGCAGCAAGGAGCTGAGAAGGGCAGGATGGGAGAGAGGAAGGGAAGGTTATTTGGCAATGGTTCAGTACCAAGGTTGACAGCTTTGGTAATTAGTTACAGGCATGTGGTATCATAGTTGATATGTAAAACCAAAAAGAAATGTGTTTCCAAGCATATAGAAGCAGATGTTGGCAGCTGGAATACAATCCCCTAAATCAAAGGACCACAGACTTTAGAGAAGGAAAAGAGCTGTTAGATCACCTAAGCCATCTAAGAGCATCATTCCCCACAAATCTATTAGCTTAGCCATGCAGGAACTGAAATTTTTAAACTTGAGTCTTCATGATATGACTATTCTGTTCTTTCCCCTCCCAGCAGATCCACCATAGTAACCCAGGTGCACTGAAGGTTGCTGAATTGATGCAGAAGGATCATTGGAGTGCTTATCCTCCCACTCCAGATGTCAAGATTGGAGAGCAAGGTTTCATCCACCTGAGTACAGGGACACTAACCAAAACTAAGGATGCCATGGCCCTGATTCTCCATGTTCCTGCACCTTCTGCCATCATTTACACCTGTTTAAAGAGGATGAGAGGTGCACTCACTGTATACAAAGGTCATGACGCCAAAGGAGAACCAATCCCCACTTTATTTTTTTAAATGTGTAGAAAGGCACCAGTGCCAGCCAGAGCTAAGTGACACCGTGAAAAGAGAATAAGAGAAAAAGAAAAATGGGCTTTAAAATGTGACAGTGAATAGAACTGCCCTTCTCCAAGGCAGCCACATTTTCTAGTCAGGCTTTCTTGTGAACTCAAACTGGAACCTTGGCGAGGCACATTTTCTATATTTTATCTGATTATTGAATTTATAAAAGTATTTTTGTTTCCGGTTTTTTTTAACACTATAAGGGTGGCCAGTTAGCTGAAAATGAAGTAAAATGGCAAGGCATTGCACTGCACATGCTACCCTGAGCGAAGCATACAAGTAAATGCCAAATTTTCTAAGAGGCGCTTAAGGAAGTCACTTGTACCCTTATGAGTTGTCTATGCACACGATGGAAATGACACACAAACACTGTGTTTGGGCATGATTTACATGCATTAAATCTGTCCACTCAAATACATATGCAAACAGGTATTTGCACCACTTTGATTGCTTGGCCCTATCACAGTCCCCAAATGTGCTGTTCCATCAGATGTGCCATGTGCTATGGTTTCTTCTATTCTAGTACAACGTTGATGACTCCAAGTCAGCCAATGGCTAACTTTGAAAATGATGTATCAAGCCAGGAGTAGCAGAATGTACCATTAATTAAAGTGACGTGGGTATCCGTGTGTGGCAATTCAAGGATGTAATATTGTGTTTTGAAGTCACACTCTCGGGAATACACCATTTTGGTTATGCTAACTGCTAAGAGAAACTAGTTTCTATTAGAACATCATAAGCCACTTTTTAGTAAGACCCCCCACCTCCACTGTAAATCTCAACATATAGCTACAGGTTGAACCTTTCTAGTCCAGCACCCTCAGGATCTGACCAGTGTTGAGCCAGAGAATTTGCCGGACTGTGGTAGGTCAGTATTGTCTAGAAGCATTACCAGCACTTCCACTGATTAACGGGCTCTTAGAAGACATTTAGGGGTAAATCAGAGCTAACTAGCAGCACAGAACACAGAGCCAGGACTGGTGGCTGTAAACAACTTAATGGGACTGCAGCAAAATCGGCCACACCCATGATAAGTGGACTTCCAGCTAACTAAAATCACGGCCGGACCACGGATGTTGCCGGACCGGAGGGTGCTGGATTAGAGAGGGTCAACCTGTAATTTGACATTTTAAACTTGTGTGCAAACACATCATTGTCCCTTCCTGCTCCCAATGGTTGTAAGCAGTCATACATTTAGCATGAAAAGCATTTCATTAGAAAGGGTAATCAGAAGCGATCTCTTGCAGCAAACAGAGAAATGGGTTCAAAATGATGGGCTTTGTGAGAGAAGCTTACAATTCCTATCTTGCTGTCATTTTACTGGCTGAATGCTACTGGGGACAACATGGCTGACTTTGAGACCTTCACCACCATTTTTACAGATAGGAAAGCTGATGCCACTGGAAACTAGTATTTGAACCAGGGTTGGGTGTTCTGGTCCCCACTACCAACACCTGTCCTTAGGCCACTAACTAGTTCATGTCTCTTCTCTGTGCATGGAAGAGTCAGAAGATCATTGACTGCCATGTTTGGGGTAAGGCTGAGGCTGGCTTTGCAAGAATGTGAATGTGTTAGTGCTTCTATAAATAATTAGCTGCTCTGTAAATGCACTGACACCCTTCTATATTCCTTTTTATATTGACTAGAATTTATTGAGTACAATCACATTGACTAATCTGTGCTGAATAATCCCACATCTAGGAATCTAGGTGATGTAACAAGTTATATAACAGACAAGCTATTATGCCCCAATGACCTGGTAACCTAGACTGAACCATGTCTCCCTGCACTTGTTGCTTCACAGATGTTTCCATTCTGTTTTGTTCCCTGGAGTTCTTCTGTAACAACTTCCCAGTGACACCTGTCCCTAGTGAGGAATGATGCTTCTTTGTCTCTCCTAGATGGGACCCCTGTCCCTCACTGCACAGAATAGTACACTTCACAGCTCTTCTGGACTGGTGCCTTGTACTGCTACTTAAAAGCTTCAGCTACTACTACAGAATGGCTGCTATTTGAGGAGTCGTCGTCCTGTATTACGATGGATCATTTACTCTCCAGAACCTGGTTATAACAGTCCCTAGAAAACTGCTGAGAAGAGTTACACAGAAAGATAGCTTGATCTGCTGAGAGGCTCAGAAAATGATGGTTCTTAAGAAAAAAGGGTTTATGAACACTCATCTTAAGTACAGCATATACATCGTATTGGCTCTGAACTCTGTGTGTATATGTGCGATGGGATACAATAGAGAGTGAAAAGACTTTCTGGGCAAATAAAACCATATTCTGACATAGCATTTGCCCCAAATTGTTTACATATTGTTTTCAAAGTGGTCATACATGGTTAAGTCCATCACTATTCAACATCTCATTAGACAGAACAATGGAAAATTTGTTATTTCAGCAAGTGAGTTAAAGAAAAACATGCAGATTTTGAGAAGAATACCCATCACACCCATGAGGATAGCCGCATGATTGAGACAAGACATACCTATGTAGAATGAAGCTGCAAGGAAGACAGAAAAAAAAGTAAAGAACATACAGCAAGGGGGAAAACATAAGGGTGAAATGAGAGCACAATGGACTAAGAGAAATGAAAAGTGATGCTTGTCAGCTCTGAGACCCAATCTGAAAGTCCAGCATCTTTGCCAGGCACGCAGGAGATCATCTCAACAGGAATGACCAGAAGATGGGTCATTCTTTCAACAGAAATTACTTTTCTCTTTACTCCGAACATACCGAGGTCTTGTTGCTGAGGAGAATTTCTTTGAACTGGATAAATGGAATCAGCCATGAAGTTCTAACTAAAAAGGAGAAGATGTTTATGATAGAATGAGAAAACCCACTGAAAAATCTATGGTGTACTTCATTTTCAAAACCTCTGGGACAGGGCACCTCAACCTCCACTAATATCAGGGGTCTTGCTGAAGTGTCCTCCGAGGGCACCTCGTAAACTTCCAGAGCATTGCAGCAGCCACAAAACACACTGGAAGCCTGCAGGGAATGACTACGCCAAAGAAAAGAAGTTTGTTCTTAACCTGGGTTATCTTACTCGGATTAGGAGAACAGCGGGAAGACACAGCAACTCAGCTTCCAACTCTGGTTAGTAACTTGAATTCAAGCCCATTAGGGAGCCTGGGCTGGAACTCGGGCATTTTCACTACTCTTTCAATCCAAGTTAGTTAACCTGAGCTAAAACACACCTTTTTTGCAGTGTTGACCTACCCTCTATCTGCCAGCACTGAAACTGGAAACACCTTGGGAATGCTAACAGGTGGGGTGAGGAGACAATCGGAAGTGGTTTTAAACTATAAAAATCATCGCGGCACAGCAGTGTCAGAAGTGAAATTCAGACAGCTTTCCCTGCTCTTAACTTTGGGATCTTGTTTCCTTTCACTAGCTAATTCTCTTCTTCAACTCAGGTATCTTACGCTTCAGAGATAAGCTGCTCACCATTTAGAACCAGGAAAAACTTCTGTATAATAATGCATGATCCTGGCCCCTGCTGTACTCTGAAGTGCCCAGCATTGCACAAACACCCCCGGCTGCGGAGGTAACCCTGACTGAATGGCAATCAATATATGCCTTTCTCTCGCTGATTCCTTATCCCCCTGCTGCCTTCCCTCTTGTTTACTGATGCTACTTTCTTTGCTTGCAAGGCTGGCTTGCAGCCAACAGTCCAGGAATCCCAGGCCTGGCTCACAGCTCAGTGCATTCTGGGATGCCTATGACCACCAAAGAAGCCCCACTTCAAACAGCTCCAAATCTTTATGTTGTCTGCCATAAAAATAGGGCTAAGTTTGCAGAAGCAAGCACAGAGTAATAAATATGCAGCCTCAGCCAGGTCCCTGTCAAGTTATAACTAAGGGTACGTCTAGACTGCATCCCTCTGTTGGCAGAGGGATGCAGATTAGGCAGGTCGACATTGCAAATGAAGCAGGAATTTAAATATCCCACACTTAATTTGCATAAAAATGGCCACCGCTTTTGCTGACTCAGCACTTTGTTGGCAAAAAGCGGCAGTGTAGAAGGGGATCTGTCGAGAAAGAAAGCCTTTTTCGACAGATCCTGTAAACCTCCTTGCAGGAAGCATAAGGAGTGCCAACTTACAGCACTCCTCAGGCTGTTGGGAGCCATCGTTCAGCAATGTGTAAGTATTTCTGACCTCTGCTTCCCATGTGAAGTAGGGATGTTAAATATCAGTTAATTGAATAGTCAATTAACCTCACAAACTCTTATTGGTTACTCTACTATTCTATAGTCCCCGGGGGTGGGGCCAGCAGCCATTGTGCTCTGACCCACTCCTGAGAAGCTCCCTGCCTCTGTATCTGAGGCAGCAGTGTGGGGTGCCATGGGACCTCGTCCACGAGGGGAGCCAGTTTAAAAACCAGCTTCCCATGCAGACCGGCTGCCTGTCGCTCCACACTGCTGCCTCTGATCCAGAGGTAGCAGCGTGGGGTGGCAGCAGTCCCTGTACGGGGGAAGGGAGTCTGAGCTCCCAGACCCGGCGTGAGCCAGAACTGTGTAACACTAGGGCTTTTACTGGCATAACTAGGTCTATAAAGAATCACAAGTCTTAATAACAGTTAAATTTTATAAATGTAGACCTGGCTAAAATGAGTCTATGCTGGCATAATGCATACGCCAGGAGTACTATCAAATACGGAGTTGGAAATTAGGGATGTTAATCATCATTTAAAACGTTACCCAGTTAAACATTAGGTTTAACCAGTTAACTTTGGAGCAGCCCCCTGCCTGCAGTGCAGTGGGCCCGGGCCAGGCTGGAGCAGCCCCCCCCGCGTTGTGTGGGAGGCTGCTCCAACCTGGCCAGGCCATCAGTTAACTGGTTACCCATAAATATCACCTTTATGGATAACCGGATAATGGGAAATGAAAGAAGAGAAAAGACACCTGACTTTTCGGTGTCTAAGTTACATCATTTTAGGTTCCCTTATACGTTACAGAGACAAGGTGGGAGAGGTAATATCTTTTTTTGGACCAACTTCTGTTTGAGAGAGAGAGAGAAGTTTGCAGAACCTGCACCCAAACTCCCTCCCAGACTCCACACCTCCTCTATTAATATAGTAGAAATGTGCAGTCCGTGATAACTTATCAAAATTAATGGAGTGGCCCTCCTGCAAAAATTATTGCCCACCCCTGCTAGAGAGAGATTACATGTGCCACTGGATTCTATTTAATGAAAAAATGTCTGTCATCATGAGCCTTTTACAGCCTCAGCCAATACTTATCATGAGTTAAGGATCAAAAGGGATAATTTACATCATTAATTTAACCCCAGTTATGAATCCTGGCTTGTCTGACGCTTGGATTTCATTAATTTAAGATTTCACATGACCAGTTACACTCTTGACCAACTGGAATACAGCTTGCAAGGGTAAAGCCTTATGCCTTTGGTGGCTTCAGATAAAATGACCTACCTGCACAGACTGTATTAGGTCAATCATGCACAGTGTATCAGGTTTATACCTCCCTTCACTTATATTGGCTTTACAGCAATGTAATTCCATTGACTTCAGTGGATTTACACCGGTGAGACAGGAGGTCCACTGCAAAGTAGAACTGTAGCCCTGTGCTGTAGTATTCGGTGGTACCTTGAGCTTTGTAAATAATTTGTACCCTTTTCCCCATGCTTCTAACTGCTGAGGATGGGCTCAGTCCTGGGGGAAAACCTCCCCACCCCCAATGGCAAGCCTGATCAGCATAGTCTAGCCTAGCCTAGCCTTGGAGTTATATTGATTGACATCAGCCAGAAATATGGCACTTTGTTTCAATTTTAATTTTATTTTTTTATCTCTAACTGACCCAAAATAAAGTGTGTTCCTGTTTCCGGATGCACAACACGCCTGAACACTGGAAGGGGTAGGGGAGGGTGACACAGAGGTGCAGAGAGCTGGCTGCCCCAACCCCACCCCTTCCACCTGAGACCCTGCCCCTTCTGGAAGCATGGAGCCCCTCCCCTTCACGTTGCTCAGGGGCCTGGCAAAATCTCTCAGAACCCCTGATGCTGATTTATACCAGTTCAGACTCTAGCTCAGTGAATATTACTTAAGCCAAAGTTCTTTATACAAAATCTCTTGGTACAATGGTGGAATCTTCTATTTTTTTTAAACTACTCATTTGCCTTATACAAAATATGGTCTTTCCCTGAAGTCCCATTTAGTAATTTGGATTGACAGGTGATCCACAGATTTAATCCCCAACACCCTTATTGAAATAAATGAGAAGGAATCTGAACAGAGTTTTCCCATGTTATCTGTTGAAAAAGCTGTTCTTTTAACAGCAATGGGAAAGGGATAGAAATGCCACTGAAGGAGTATGAGCATTTATTTAGATTTATAGCAAAAGAATGTTGAAATTGCAAAGTTCATGGATCAACTGCATGCTGAAATGAGCAGTGCATCTATTTTTAAGGGTCCCCGTGTTTCAAGTACAAAGTGAACTATCTTCATGCAACAAAAGAATCGGAAGGAATGGGTTGGAAGTGCATACTAATAAAAATACCTATAAAAATGCAAGGACCAAAACCAGTAACAGTGACCTGAGTGTTTGAGGGAAATAGACGGTTGAACTCTATTAGCATTACTTGAAAGACCAGGGCAACAATCTGTTTGCAATTCTTTTATTGGTAACGCCAATGCTGTCCGTGTCTGTTGATAGTACTGGAATATAAAATATCCTTAGCTCAAGCTACTGACTCTTTCCTGAGCTCTCACAACTAATGTAAATTGCAACCTCCTCACCCAACTGACACTCTCCATTTCACCAGAATGCTGGGGAAATGAGAGCTCCAGCTGGCCTCTGCTCCAGTAAAAATGAAAATAAAATACAACTTCCACAGTTGGCAAGAAGCAGAAATAGAGGTTAGTATCTGAAATGAGCATGCTAAAGGGGCGGAAAGCAAAGATGACAAATTCCCACCCCCTCAAAAAAAAAAATCAATAGAAGAAAGTTTGAACAATTTCAGATTAAAAAGATTTTAACAACATTTGGTCAGACAGTAATCAGTGCCACCATAATTAACCGTGATGAGTTTTCTTGTTGCCACTGCTCTTTGCATGAGGTAAAAGCTTTTGATTTAGTATTCTCAGTTGGCTGGACTTCATCCAGGCAATATTAGCGGGATATTTTTGACTTACATATTTATATTTTAAGGATCTAAAATTAATAAGAATTAAATTGGACATGATCAGTCCAATATGGATTACAGGCGGATGTGGAAATAAGCAAAATTCAGTGCATCTCTTTTCTAAGTGTTTGATGAAAATGCTTTCCTTTATATTTATGATATGCTATATACTTTTTGGCACTTTAACTAGGGCCCTTAGAAATGACACATTTCCTCAAAGAGAAGATGCTATGTCAGTCTAACACTGTTGTAAGTGAAATGACACATTGTGAGGCATGCTGGGAGCTATACAGCCAATGGCCACCTTATGGAGATGCACCTTATTAGCTTTGTCCAAATGCTAATAAATCTCCATTCCATAGGGTACTAGCTGGAAAGGCCTGGCTCCTTACCTTTGACATGGGGAATGAAGTAGTGTCGGAATGGGGAGTTAGGGCGGGAGTCATTGTGGGTGGAGCTGAGACTGCTAGTGCGCAGGGGTGACCACCGTTGCACACCAGTAGACAGCAGCTCTTCAGCAGCAAGGAATCGTGGGGCAGGGCAAAATGAAAACAAAGAAAAAGCAAAAAATAAGAAAGGCAGGGAAAGAGGCTTCAAAAGGAAAAACCACAGAACAATTGGGAGTCTGAAAGGTAGGAAGACAAAAGGTTAAAGTAATATCAGAGTTTAAAAATATAAGGCAAAGTTACAGGAAGTATTTGAAAACAGACTCAGATTTATACATCCCATTTAGAACAATATTCTCTGGCATTCAGAGCTACTGATTTCCCAGAAATTAGCCTGCTATCCTCATGCAAACATCACAAACTCTGAATCCAAATTCATTTAGAAAACAGCTAATTTGATAAGTGTCTAACCAAACAACAGCAGTCCAGAAGCATGCAAGATGTCACCTATTGTGGTAAGACATTCCAAAGGGCAGCTGAGGCAGGGAGGAAAAAAAGGCTGCAAACTTTTGCAAAAGCATAAAGCATGAATTGCTTAAAGAAATGTAATGCACTGGCAGTGTAAACTAAAAGGGATTACTTTAAA